>CM037854.1:76037962-77475624 GCA_021234595.1 Delia radicum | reverse complement strand
ACTCCTTAGAAAAGCATATGGTTTGTAAAACTCATGATGATACATGCAGTTATTGCCGATAGACTGAGGAAGACAGTTATCACGTGTTATGTGAATGCCCAGCGCTTTTATTTAAATGATTTAGTAATTGGACTCCAATATTTTTCAAGACTTTCTTGACCTTCGCGGAAGAAATGCCTGAAATGCAACGAAAATCATTATGAAACTTTTGACGTCTCTATGGGTGATATTAACGACACCAAATATCTCTTTAGTAGCAATATAAGACTCGTTTCGAGATGATCGTGTTGAGTGAAACAATCGTATTATTCCGCAGCTGAGTTATATCTGCAGCACCAATATATTCAGGATTAGGCGATATAGACTATTATCTTTAATTGTAATATAAGTTCCTTACACTTACTGCATAAGACAAATCATAGTTTTCGCAGAGAATACAGAACAAGGAACGCTAGGTAAATAGATAGTTAGAATCTTTAATATGGATTGGGTTTAGGAGAGCAAAGCTTTGTTGCTCGCAAGACTTTTATACTGGATCTAACATCCAATTAATAAAGAACTGGGTAAGTAGTAGGAATAAAGAACTGGGTAAGTAGCCAGGATAAGAATTTTCTTATGATGTATGCTTTGCGGATGATGCCGGGCAGATAGCGCGGAGCATACACAAGAACATCTTAGGGAAGCTTGTATATCATGTATAGGGATGGGCCTCGGATGGGTCTCGTCGTTAGCTAGCCGAGACTTTAAAAACAACTCCCTTATGACGAAGGTAAGGAGGCGCAGAATAAATATAAGTAGAACGGCAAAACTAACGTGGCCTTATAACAATTTGATGTCAATTATAACCTTTTTTGTAAGAATATGAGATCTGTTTAAGACTGATGAACATATTCTCTGTTAAATGGGTAGAATTTAAAACAGACGAATCTAAAGAAGACCGACATACAGTGTAATAGATGTTGTACACCCAGAGTGAGAAGACTTTATTTTATCTACTCGCCGATTGTCCAGTATCCGGTAAAACAAGTCCAAACAGCTGACTGAATCTTACATCCTTAGTTCGTATCTCCTTAAGACAGTGGATCATGATATTAAAGCCACTAAACCGGAAATATAGCCAAAGAACATTGCCCTTTGTGATTTTATTATTGACAATATGTCCTATGCCCTGTGGGAATATTTGTTAGTTTCCGATTATAAATGGTTTTGGAAATTGTTGTATATATCCGTAAAGCTGAGATGTTACACTATAAAAATATATGAAATAATTTTTGATTGTGACCCTTTAAGTATTTCAAAATATTGACTGAATATATGATTTTGTATATTTAATTTATATTCTAGCCAGAGTATTTTTGGAAAGTATATACTATATACTATGAACACTTTTTCTCATATAACATGTTTAAAAAAATTGCAAGCGTGTATAAATTTGTATCAATCTTTTTTTTTTTTTTCATTTTAACTAATACTTAGGGGATGCCCCTACTCATGCAGTGCATTGTATTGATCAGGAAAATAGGGTATGGGAGGGAGGAAAGAGGGAGTAGTGTTTGTGGATATTTGATATAAATTTTTCTAAATTGTAAGTAACAGGGAAGAATTCTGTGGGAAGTTTGTTCCACATACGAATCGTTCGACTAAAAAACGAATTTTTTTGGTAAAGCTTTGTGCGAAACACTGGACAATCAACTACAAACGGATGTGCTCTACTAGATAATCGAATAAATACGAATAAAAACTCGGGCTCGAGGAATAAGTTCGCTTATCTCAGATGATATATATATATATTACCTCCCATGGTAATATCTATAGAAAAGTGTCACACAACCCACATTCCGACGATGCTCCAATGAATCAATAGAGTTGGATACACTACTGTCATTTATAAGCTTCAATCTAAAGAGTACAGCATATTTTAGAAACGATTTTCAACTTCGAATAAGGTTGTAACTATTACCTCCACTTACTCCCAACCCAGCTAATAGTTACATATTTTTAAAACTTGACGCTATATTTATGTTCTATATAAAAATCAGCTGCCACCTCGTGTGCTTTTTCGGATAATGTTGTTGGCTTTTTATTTTAATAAAAATATTAGTAATATAGTACTTTAGAGTGCATCATCTAAAGGTCATATAAAAAATGCAAGATAAACCCCTCTGGAAATAAAGAGCAAAATGTTTTATACAAACTCCTCAATTATTTCCGCTGCTACGATAACATCATATGATATATTTTTTTAAAATCCTCCAAAAACACAATTGTTTGTAAATTAAAAATTAGTTACGACACTTCTTGTGAAAAATTTGGTCATTTATAAAAAGTATTAAAAAATTCTATTGTTCTGCATTAAAAAAATGTTAAACCCGGTTTATCGGTTTGAGATAAAAATATTTGTATGCTATTTTTAATAGATTTTTATAAAAGAAAATTTTGAACTGGAAGGGCCAAAGTAGATAAGAAAGTACCACAGTGCCATTAAAAATTCAAAGTGCCACAAATGGCGCTATTGTGCCACATTTTGCATCACTGGTGTGGATAACTTTGTGTAAAAAAATTAGTGTTCTAATGCGCAATAGATTTTGAAATTCAACTCCATATAGCTTTTTAGTATATCTTGATGTTGCGTCAAACCTTCTCAGACCAAACACGTATCGTATAACATTGTTATACACCACGTTGAATCTACGACTGCTTTCTGTATCACAGCTCGAGAAGACCTCGGAACCATACATCAAAACCGGCATTAAATATGTTTTCGCTAGCAGAGTTCTTATGTTTAGTGGTGTGCAGTATTGAGTCGGCCATAACGTCCTAAGCATTGCATATGTTCTTCCGCAAACGGCAGTTACATGATTAGCCCAAGTTAGTGTAGAGTTTAAAAAACTCCTAGATTTTTGGCAGAGTTAACAATTTCGATAGGTTGACCATTAATGTGAATATTTGGTTTAATTAAAATTTTGGAAGTTCTTTTATGTACTACAATACTCTTTGATTTTAGCGGATTGAGACTTATTTTTAATGCAGTTTAGAGGAAATTGAAAGCAATAATTTTAATTTTTGGTAACATTTTAAATTATTTGATTTTTCCCCTTACACCCAGAGAAAACCAGAAACAAGTTTCATCAATTTTCGTCCAATGTAACAATTTCATCAATATTTATGTAACATTTCATAAACAACAAGAATTATAATGACCATATCATGGTCTGTATGAACTTCTTTCTACACAAAAATAATGAAATCTTTACTAATAGAAAATATAATTCATATATATAGTGAAACATTTCATAAATATAATGAAATTGATTTTATTTTTTATGAAATGTTTCATAAATGCATTACATTGGACGAAAATCTATGAAACATGTCATAGATATGACGAAGCTTTTCCATTGAGTGTAAAAACTGTCAAAACTGACCTGAAAGTCTAATGCAATTAAAATAAATATCCGAATAAATAACGGATTTATGGCACTATTCAAAAATATATTCGAATATATTTTATTCTTTCATTTTTATAATCACGATTAATAACCTTTACAACACAGTTTCAATAATATTCTAATACGCACTTGTTTTTGCTTCAACAAAGTACAATGCAATTTAATAAATATAAATAGAAGGAAACAAAATGTACTCTTATGTTTCTTTGTATGCATGTTAGTATGGATATGAGTGTATGTATAAGTAAATATATAAACATGCACTGGCATTTGTTACACACAGTCAAACAAACCCATGTACATGTTTTTTTTTCCGTGTAGTAGCAAAACTCAATAACAAACGAATAAGAAAATAAATCAACAAACGCGTGAAATTACGACAAATTGCACTTTGGCCTGAGCGCGCTCAAACAAAAGGAAGGAATGAAAAAAAAACCAACTCATCATCACTACACAACTAGTACACTGTAGTAGTAGGTAGTCGGTTCAAATACTGTATTGTATTTGACGTCGTTATTGTAGACGACGACGACGAAAACAAATACAAAATGCACCCCAAACTACTACGAAGTGCCACTACCGCACTCGAAAAGCATTTCCAAATTCAACAAACCTCTTCCACCACCCACCACCCGCACCAGCCCTCTAACAACAAAAACGTTCTTTATTTCTTCTTACCTTAAAAAATAAATAACAACTAATGGAAAATATTAACAAAACAACAAAAAAAATATAATAAATATGGTTGCTGTTGTGTTGTAAACAACAAAACAATTCTTTCTTCTTCTTCTCTACTAAATATATTGCATGCCACACAATGTTGGCTAAATAACTACAAAACATTTAAACATCTAGCCCCGCATCTACACTTCCCTCGTCGGAAACTCATTCCAGAGATATGATGTTGATGTTTGGAGTTTGGTGTTGTATTAACATGGACAATTTTTTGTTTTTAGATAAAAACCCCCAAACACAATTTCTAGTCAAACATCAAAACAACTGCATAAATAAAACTTCAAATGGTTAAGAGGGAGGAGGGTAAAAGGGAGAGTACGGTGCACAGTGGAATAAACAACAAAATTCTAGGAAATAAATCGGACATGCCATACTTAGTGGTCCGATTGCAATACAATTTGGTACAAGCGTAAGTGACGTTGGACTTCATAGACTACCCGGTAGCGGCAATACTATCCCAAAAGCGGGGCACTTTTTGCAGAAACAATTTGGAGTGATCGGCATTTTTTGTTTCTTATTTGATTTTTATAAAACTATGCCTACATGTTGAGGGTATAAAACATGCCATCTCTTATAGTTCCCGAGATATTTTCATTTGAAAATATGAAACTCCAAATTTTGTCTGATATTCCAAATTTTGTCCGACTTGGGACCAGTTTTTTTGAGAATAGCGGGTTCATATAAAGTTCAAGTTTTATAAAATGAATATTGGCTATTTAACAAAATAAATTCCTGATTAAATCAAAAAACAAACTATTGCAATAACTTGTTTCACTCAAAAGCTACATTCGTCTAAACAAATAAAAAAAAAAATGTTGTAGAAAGCACCAACATTCTTTTAATAATAATAACCTTGCGCACAAATAGTTTAGAGCTACCTCATTTCGGACATAGGCTCTCAATAAAAAAATCTCCATCTGGAGCGTCAACATCCTTTTACTTTAAGATAAACATTTTCAATGAAAAAGAAAATTATTCAAGTTCGAGGCCAAACTCTATATTTCTTTATTAGGATATTGTCCTAACAAATAATCCATAAAGTTTTTGTTTTCAAATGTATTAATTGACCACTTTTAGGAATGTGTTGATAAATCTGTTTCGGGAATTTTCTAGGTTCCCATCATCAGAACACGTTTTGAAAGAAGTGACAATCCCATACAAAACATCAAACATTCATAAAAACTAGTTTTCTTACTAAATAAGAAACTAATTCATTGCACAATTAAAGGTCGAAAAAACATAATTTTTATTTTTAATAAAAATTTCTTTCTAAACATATAAAGTATGCATACTATTCTGAAAGGTTTTTTCATATAAAAGCGAGTTGGGTAAAAAAAATCTTTGATTTTCTTATACTTTTCCACCCAGCCGCTTTTTAAAGTTGCCCAGATTTTTTAAGGCAAACTTTAACCCACTGTGCCATGATTTACGGGCTATCAATTTGGTAGAGGAAGCGCTGGTAGATACTCCAACCAGAGGGCGAAGCCGAGCTAAAATTTTTGGCGGCGGCGGCTAAGCAAAAATAACTCTGCGGCGGCTTAAAGCCGGCTTGTAGCCGACTGTTTTTAGAAATATTAAAAAAAAATTAAATTGATTTATTTATTTAAAAAAAGTAAAAGTAATTCATTGCTTCACTAGAATAAGGCATTTTAATTAAGTTCGTAAGATTTTGTTTATTTTGATAAAAATGGTTCCACGGCTTTCATGTTATCATTAGATTAGATTATAGTGGCACTATGCACCGCGGCCAGAAATTGGTATTTTGTGCTGTCATGTTATCATGCACGAATAGCTTTTTTTTATTGTTGCAGGATGGAGTCCACTTCTTTTTTCGTTAACGCAATTCCTAGCAACAGAAAAGGCTTGTTCTGAAGATACTTACGTGGCTGGAATCCACATTAGGAAAATGCTAAAAAGAATAATCTGTTTTTAAAATTCAGTATGTATGCTTACTTGTTTGTGCTCTTTGCACCAATCAATTGTTTCGGATACGGTTACTTGGTTGTCATAGTATTTTCTCACTTCAAATGTAATGTTGTTGATTAGATCAAGAAATTCCAGCATTTGTTGACGAGTGCTAGAAACTTAAATTCCAACTTCTCAGTAAACTAAACAATTTTATTTATATATATATTTATATTTTAGAATTGCCTTGCCGCAAAATATAGATCAAAAGATTTATAGTAATCTACTTAGCTAAGGTAAACTATAATATAAAAAAATTAACATTTCAGCTAAGCTATCAAAGTCGGCTAAGAATTTTAGCCGATGAAAGCCGCATGCTTCGGCGGCGGCTAATGCAAGTAAGAACTATATGGCGGCGGCTGTGCGCCGACTTACAGCCGGTCAACTTCGCCCTCTGACTCCAACATATACCTAATTTGTTGGATGCGTCTCTTCTAATCCCCGCTTTAAATGTAGACATGACAGCAAAAATAATAAAAAAAAACCCAAGAGCCGCAATATCGAAATTTTACATTTTTGAATAGATTAAAGAGATAACAATAAGAGATAACCCACACATGTAAGCATGTTTTTTGTTTTTTCTCTTCTTTTTAAAATGTATTTATTTGATGAAAATCGGTTAAAAAACAAAGAAATAGCGAGCACTCAAAATTTTTTATGCAAAAAGTTTCTAACTTTGGGGGAACATATTGGTTTTCTGTTGTCTTGCAACAGATCCGAAATCTTAAGTCGTATAAGAAAGCATTGTTGAAATGCTACGGCACACCTCCCCAGATTGCGGATAGTGGAAACACCATTTCTCGCAGGTTGAGGGGCAGCTGCGAATTTAAATAAGCAGTGGCGGAGAGTTTGGTGGATTAGAGAATAGGGTCTCAGATCAACACGCGTGGCGCCGTATAACCTTTAAGTTTTTGAATGCCAGTGACTCTCTAATTGACATGGCGAAAAATAAACGCCATCACCAATGCCACCCATATCAACAAGTCAGTCTAGTGACTTTAGACTGGCAACCCCAGTACTAGTCTAGGACGCTTTGGCCCAATCTCTGAATGTCGTCGTCTGAATCTCAAATATTTAAGGAACAATTGAAAAATCCAAAACACAACCCCATTTGGCTTGAAACAACGGACACGATTTGGATCATTGAATATTAGGAACCTACTAAAGCTTTTCAAACTTGTACAAGTGGAAAAAAAAGCTAGTCGGGTATAATTTACTGTTTCAATCATTGAGCGAAACAAGGTGTCGGTTGCTCATATTGCAATCAGAAAAATGTGGCGTCATTCGTTATTTGACGTTTCGGTCACTAGTGAATGCCACGAAATTATTGATTAGTAAAAAATTAAACTCAAAGCTGTCTTTTACAAAAACAAAATTTATGATATTTGATCTAATAAACTTAAAGAGTGGCAACGTTAAACAAGATTTCTGTCACGAAATCGAAAATGTAATCAACAGATAGCGAAACGTCCTTTGAATATTTCTGCAACAAACTTAAAAACATCTTCAAAAACAACTAAACCATGGATATCAGAGAAAATCATTGAAGAAAGAAAAGACATGAAGAATGAAAACATGCTAAAACCCGTAACGGTAAGCTAGAACTCTACACTAAAAAAAAAACAAAATTAAAATCAAACAGAAACAGAAACATACTTAAAATAAATGAAAACGATCTTGATTTACAACAAAGTATGTTTTTACTTATAGATACCCAATTACTTACTTAAAGATACCCAATAACCTCCTTTACGGCTTTCTGTCTAATGCCCGTAATTTCAAGCAATATTTACCTACCGGTGCTTAGATACCTACCCGATTTTGTTCGTGTATACGGGTAGATATCTAAGCACCGGTAGGTATCTATTGCTTGAAATTACGGGCATAATAAGCAAATTGTGTAGGAGTAAACAGAACGACAAAAACCCAACACAAAAGCAATACGTACTGACCAAAATGAATACGTAGTGTCTCGAAATTTAATACCTTCAGTATTTTAAAGCAGTACGTTAACTAGTAACTAGTTAACTGCATATATCCAGTACCTGCAGATACCCAGTACCCCATTAGTAAGGCAAAACAAACACCCAGAAACCAGACTCGATAGTTACAAAGATATTTGTAGTCCATAAATTGGTTCTGTTGTGGCTATCGAATTTTGTGGAAGTCGTCACCGAGTTTCTGTTGAGACAATAAAAATTCTATTGTCATCGAAGAAGCTCTGTTGTTTCAATCGAATGACTGTTATCACTTTCGGTAGCTGCAAACGAAACATTCGATTGGCAAAAAATACAGTAGACACGACCGAATAGCCAGACTAAAGTCTGGAGATCTTGTTTTCATTGCATAAATACACTCAAAAAAAAGTCAGTAAATTCAGTAATATTTTTGCTGAAATAATAATACCAGAAATGATAATTTCCTGATATTAGCAAAATTTTCTACAAGAATCCTCCCAGCAAAAATGTAGCGTACTCTACAGACTTTTTTTAATGTGCAAAATTCAAAATCTTTAACTTAAACGTAAAGTCAACAATACTCTTTCAATCCAATGAATAACATAACAAGGAAGGCGCTGGAATTCAACCCTCAAGGTAGTAGAGGAAGAGGTCGTCCAAACAACTAGTGCTGGCAAAAGAATGAGTGGTGGGTATTGAGTATTTGTCTTTTCGTTGGATACTCGATACTTAAAAGTAACTACTCGATATTTTCGGAGTTGTATTTTGGACAAAAAAATAGTACAAAAATGCGACCCCGCTAAAATACTAAATATTAAAATACAACTCTGCCATAAGAAAAAATTAAGGGTGAAAACTTTAAAGAAAAAAGTTGAGAAACTTAAAAAAAAACATTGAATAGTTTGTAAAAAAGCTTAAAAATATTTAAAGATATGTATATAAAAAATATCGAGTAGTATCGAGTATTGAAATGTAACCGAATTTACTAGCACTACAAACAACAACTGGAGACTGAACACAGAAAGGAAAATTCGACATGCTGGCCGAAGATAAGGTTGAATGGAAAAGTATTTGTGTTACGATTCTACGATTCTTTTGGGAATTTTAAGGGTTATATATTGCCGACCCGGGAGTCTATGAGGATCAGCGTCAAAACTTAAGATCGATATTATGTCACTTATGCCTGTCCCAAATTTCATTGTAATCGGACCACTTCATAGTGGCCGAATTGTTTTGAATTGTTTTCAAAAATTCTGTTATATATATCCCACTGTGCGGTTTGTACTTTGAGTCAGGAGTTAGGTGGTGTGTACGAGTAAAAATGTAAACAAAATGACAATTAAAGAAAACAACAAAAAACCCCCTAAAAAGTTTGACTGGCTATTATCATCATCATGATGACATAGATGAATTTTCATTTTGTTTTTTACAATTGTTTGTTTGATTTTTATTTAGTTATGACTAGTTGTTGTTGATTTTTTCCCCATTTTGCACTTAGCTACGTGTAGTATTGTATTTACTGAGCACAGATTGTAAAAAACTAACTCTAATCATTAGTACTGATAGTTTTTTTCGTTGGCGCCTTCTCATTAAGTTGATAATTAAGAGCAAAAGTTTTTGTTGGACAATTTCTCTAGCACTTTTCTTTAGAAATATTTTGGTACAGAATTTTTTTTTTTTTAATTGGAATCGGCAAAACGATCTTTATAAAAATATTATCTCCAATTTAGACATTAAGGCTTTATTAGTCTTGCAGCTGATTCGTTACGGCACGGAACGGCAAGACTAATTTAGTATTTAATAAAACTTTTTACCTAACTGCTATTTCTAAACGACTCTGTATTCATACTACTAATTGTGCCCAACTCTGTGCTTTGATATAATTTCGGTTGGTAATGCCAAACAATATGCATACAAAGTTAAAACCTAACGTTAACACGCTGACGCAAATAAATGGTGGCGCTATTAACAAACTGTTTGCTAACGCCGACATTTTCCTTTTTCCTCTTATGCCGAATCGCAATCGTTGCCACCTTGCTATTTTATACTGACAAAGTTAAAATTTTAGCTGTCAAATTAAACTTTTAACTGTCAAAAAATGCATGTGTAAACGAGATGTAAAAGGTGGTTTAACTTTAATCAAGTCGATTAATTTCGCTGCCTAAAGAGCTAAAAATTCTTTATGTCGAATTTTCGACATTCAGTAATGGTGGAAAAGTAAACAAAGAAAATAATAAAAATAATTAATTTAAAATTTTAATAAAAATCAAGAAATTTTAACTATAGCGCTACAAGAACGTTATTACACTTATATGTGTATTAATTGGGAGGGACACTATTATCAATCCGGCGAAGAAATTCTATGAAACTAGTTTCTCAATAGCTGAGGCCTTCCTTTCACCAAAAACATAAAAAAGTCACCCTATCTAAAAAGATTTTCCATATCAATGTTAATAGTGTATCTTATCTAAAGTATTGTAGTCCGGCAGTGAGACTATGCTTTTTGGAAATATTTTGTTTAATTTAAGGTTAGATCACAAATATTTTTTGTTTACTAAAACAAATAAACAGCTGTTTCAGAGATAATCAAAACCGCATCAAACGCATGTGCAAAGTTTTGAGATAATTGCAAATCTTGATTGTGAATCGGCATTGTGACCAATAGGGCGAACTGCTACTCGATAAAAAAAACTCGATAAGATGAGAAAAAAATTTGGAACTTTTGCAAATTGACTATACGCATAGATAGCTCATTTAAAATCTTAAAGGATTCCGATAAAAAATGCACAGTCGGAGAACTACTCCTAGATAAATTTCCATACAAAATTGTAGTAATAAGTTATTTTAAAAAATTTTATTTTTTTATATGAGTTCAAACTACCAAAAAGTGAAAATTCACTACTCGAGCTATATGAGTTCAAACGAACAAAAGAGAATTTTTACTGCTCGAGATACTCGGTGAGATCGGACTTCTCGTTAACCACTCTAACACGGGGGCCGTAGTAGTAATAACACAAGTCAAATTGTTCAGTTTTGTTATTGAAGAAAGTAAACAAAAATGCAATAAAAGTGTAGTCTAGTCAAAAACGACTATTTATAAGGTACAAAGGGGTCTTTGTAAGTTATTTCGGATGCCTAGACACATTCAGATTATATTGATATGTTCACAAAAATTGTTCAGATTTATAATAACTACAATTTTGTCATATATTGTTAGTGAAAAGTTATGAGTCCCTGTAAGTTATGCTGGAAAAAGCAAAAAAAAAATAGTTGTCTCCTATATTTTTTCAAAAAAGTGCAGGAAAAAATGATAAAATGTTTATAAAATTTGTTCAGTAGATTCTTCACTACATTATTGCCAAATATAGTTAAGCAATATCATCAAGTCTGAATTAGCTGTAGGGCAAAAACTGAGGACACCTTTTTTTGAGTTGTGCACTGATTTTCAAAATCTTTTGAGGTCCATAAAAAAAAATTGGTAGTCAAACTGGCCAAACCGAGTACAGGGTTTTACTAACCTTTGGTAGTACAATCGAACCTATACTCTCGAGTCCGTGCATTTTTCCAAAAGTCTTCATTTGTTGCACAGTGTTATTAAATGTAAGAGAAGATGATCAAATCTTGAAGACAAACAAATCAAATTTTGACCTTAGGACTAGGTCATCTTCAGCAGCATTCTAATACACCACCCACAAGGCTGGTGATTAGGTATATATACATATATACGAAGGCGGAACAATAATTCCGTGAATTTTCGAACTTCCCTCGTATTTAAATGAAATGCAACACTGCTCCCATCAAGTACCACCTGTTAATAGACTACTGTCAAATTTTGAGCAAGTTCCGTCATTTACTTTGCGTTTAACAGCTATTCAAAACATACAACATCGTGGTTTTTTTTTTGTTTTTAATGGAAAAAGGTGAATTTCGAGTGCTCATTAACCATTATTTTTTGCGAAAAAAACAGTCACTCAAACCAATGATAAGCTTGATAAATACTATGGGGACTACGCACCATCGATTTCAATGGTAAAAAAGTGGTTTTACTGAGTTTCGTTGTGGCCGCACAAGTACAAATGACTGCCAATTGAGGTCAATACAACCAAAATTGTCGAAAAAATCCACGATATGGTGCTGGCCGATCGAAGAGTAAAAGTGCGTGAGATTGTTGATGCCATAGGCATTTCATATGGCAGTGTGGTTTTAAGAAAGCTGTATATGGATATCAACCAGCCACAGAAAATCGATGATGTTAATTGATTACCCGAACAACATGAGTTATTTTCGTAGTTTCTTACAAGTTTAGCTAACAGCTTTAAATCTTAAAGCTTTTTATCGGACTGGGTTGCCAATCCAACTGGTAATGTTACCATTATTGGGATCGAATTGGAAATCCGGCTTATATATTAATATTTAAGCACAAGGTATTCTAGTTGATTGTTTTCTTATTAGATTTTACATTGCATGGTACCTGTATGTTTGGTTTGAGAATTTTGTATGTATTGTTGATCTTTTAAAATTGCATTTCATTTTGAATTGTCAGGTTTGAGATTGAGGTAAGTAGATGTTTACAAATAGAAAACACTAATTGTTAATAAATGTAAGAGAAAATAAACAAATCAGCGCTAGAAGAAAAAATATTAAAACTTAAAAAAAATGTTACTCAGAAAATTAGCCAAATCTAATAAAATGTTCTACTAGTTTAACTTTAACCAGCGAAATCTTATTCGTTGTTAATCGCATCGCATCGACACGATCGAGATCTTATTTCATTTGAATGTGTGTCTATTTTTAAACACTGTCGAAGTTTTATAAGTTAATGTCAAAACTATTTTTAATGCAATTACATTTTGAAGCTATGGCAATACTTTGAATTTAAATTTAGTTGCAATGTTAAACAGATAGAAATCATTACTATAAATCGCTATATTAAATTTAAGTTGATATAGCGTAGGGAATTTTGGAAAATGTTTAACTTTGTGATTAATTTTCTCAAGAATTATTGTAAGGGATTTGGTGGCTCAATTGGCTTTTGAGAAGCTTATTATCTTTATTCCCTACACTCAGGGAACTTCTGCTTTAAAAATATGTAGTTTTTTATGTTGTAATACAGTTTCTTTATTTTTTATGTAAATTTCAGTCATTTGTAGAATATATTACATTTTCACTAACCTTGTAGTTCATTTAAAAAAACAAACCACATCAAATGTCTGTTTTATGATTTTACATTTTTTACAAAAATAAATGTTTGTTTATTTTTTACTGCATATGTGTTTCATTTTTACTACAATTGTGGTTGATTTTTTGAACCTTAAAAACAAATGACAATGTTAGTTGAATTTACTGAAATGTAAGTTGTCCTTTCTTTAAGTGAAATTTCATTTGTTTTTAAATACATTTGTAGTGGTCTTTTAGGGATGTAGATTGCCTTTAAACTTAGTTTAACGAGATTTGTAAATAGCAGTCAGCTTTTTAAATATAATTTATATTATTTTGTTATAAAA
Source organism: Delia radicum (assembly GCA_021234595.1). NCBI lineage: Eukaryota > Metazoa > Arthropoda > Insecta > Diptera > Anthomyiidae > Delia > Delia radicum. The sequence goes on along the minus strand of CM037854.1, from coordinate 77,462,013 downwards.
ATGCCTAAATTCGAATCAAATTGAAGTGGTTCCGACAATTTTTTTTTAATAAACTTAGAAATGGCAGACAAAATTTGCTGTCGGTTTGACTTCCCAAAAACTCGGCATAAGTTTATATTTCTTTTTTTAAATTTTAAAAAGTAAAATTGCCCCCATTATGCGGTAAACTCGCCAAGTTAATGTTGCACATTTGTCAGTTATAAATATAGCGGTTCTGGTGGAAAACTTATATTTTATATTAAATAATCATCAAAATGTGTATCAAGAGATGAAATTTTAGCAAAAAAATTAATTTTCTTCGAATTTTTTTTTAAAGAAAATTACTTCTGACCCGTGCTACACATAAAACTAACGTTTGCTGTTCGATTTTAACTGACACAGAAACCGCTGTCTTGCAAGCGAAAAAACAACCTTTCAGCAATAAGTAAACATAGCAACTAAAATAGTTTCTATGTATCTTCTGTCCTTAATGCAGTGAAACAGTTAAAATAGGGGAATCCCAAAACTTAGAAAAAATTTAATTCTTAACGTATTTACGCATTTCCAACTAACACATTGACTTTTTTTCTGTTCACATTATAGGGCTTTCGCACCTTTTTGAGTAGTCAATGTAAAATAAAATGTGTTCACATTAAGCGGTGTTCACGTAATGCACTGTTCATATTATCACGAGTGCACTGTACAGTAGATATCGGATATAAGCACATCTCATATAAGAACAAATCGCATATAAGAAAGATTAGCAAAAACACCGAGCCTATTTGCATCTTCTCAGTGTAAAAATTGCTTCATATAAGAAAAACACGTATAAGAAAAACACTGATATAAGAAATGTTGTCAAACACCAAAGCTGACAAACGTATTTGAAATGGTTTCATATAAGAAAGTATTTAAGATTGTTGTCAAACTGTGAACTGATTTTATTTTATAGTAATTAAACGTGCTAAAGTCCCAAAACTTATTTAACAAATTGTGAAAAGCAATCTGATGTAGGCGTGTCCCTATCCGGATTTCATTCCTGCTCAAGGAAATCTTCAGGGGACTTTGTTATTAGAATTTCTAGAGATATTTGTTATGTTAAATCACAAACTCAATGAGAATTTCTTGTCCTCGTCTAGGAGCGAGATTCAAAATTTAAAATATCAAAGAAAAAACAAAAACAACAACAAAAATTGTCACAATTGGCTTTGTCATCTTCCAAATACTACTCTGTTTTTTTGACAGACCTAGCAATGTAGTGACGTTTATTCAAGTAAATCGACAATAGAAAATCATGTTTTCTATTTGTGTCAGTTACATTTAAATTTGCACAAGCACCTGCATATTTGTTATTTTGTTTTTTTATATACTGAATTGTTTTGTTTAATAAAATGTTTTTCTTTAAAACTTTTTTTTACTTTTCATTTAAACATTTAAATTTTAGAGAATATATTCGTATAAGAAACAACTTTCTTATATCCGATATTTCCATATAAGAAAAAATCGCATATAAGAAAGAAATCTCTGGCTTTTTTTGAGTTTCTTATATCCGATATCTACTGTATATTCAAATTTATTATGAAGTAAACTCCAAAAAATTCACATGAAATGCACGTATGTCAAAATGGGCTCAGCTTCATTTTTTTTTTTAACTTTGGTGTGAATAACCCATTTGCTGTATAATAAGGTGAAAATTCGTAACGAATTAATTAGTTCATGTACTGATTTTTGGTCACATGTACACACAGAGAAACATTTTGCTATTTGCCAACTGAAATTCGGTTACTACGACTCAAATTCTGAATTATAACGAATTTCAGACGGTTGGCACAACTTTACATTAGTTTTCGTAACCAAGTTCGGTTAATTCAACTGAATTTTAGTTGCAACACCCAAAATATTTAGAAATCGAATGTAAATATTTGAACCAGATGTTTTTTCTTTATTAAAAAATGTTAAATTTGATGAAAGCAGTAAATAAATTTCTCGATATCTGAGATTCGAATAGAACTGCTTAGAATTGAAGAGCTTTAATATATAAAAAACTTGGGGTTTTAAGAAAAACAAAGACAAAGAAGCAAAAATTCGTCAGTCTGCATGTTGTACAAAAAAAAATAAATAAATATCTAAAGTTTTTCTCTTTATGTATAATGTATATGATCCTTTATATAACACAGTGCAACACGAAAAAAAATAACCATATACGGACACCACTACGTGATAAAAGACTAAAAAAAAAGACCCGTGTCTCCCAATTTTTCCCAAAGTCATATCCTCTTTTGTTTATGGGCCGCCAAAGATTTGGGGCCTCGGTATCATTTTCTCAAAAAAGTGATCTTTTTCTATGGCTCATATCTTACAAACCGTTCAGATGGCAAAGTTGAAGCTCTTGTCATAAAGAACAAAAATTGCGAACATATAAAATCAAAAAAACTTCACCTTCCAGATCAAATTCGCAAAAAACTTAAAAAAATTCGATTTTTTTTTACCTTTTTTCACGTGTTCAGGTCCATAGGTAGCAAACCGTTCAAAATTCAAGGAAACAATCAACTACAAAAATTTACCTAAGATCTCAATAAACAAAATTTCTAGAACATATAAACTTCCTGGGAATTGGGTTTGCTACCTATGCACCTGAACAGGAGAAAAAAGGAAAAAAAAAAAAGAAATTAAAAAATTTTTCACTTTTGCGCGCTACCTAAACAGTGTTAAGAATCATCTCTAGGAAGTTAATATGTTCTAGAAATTTGTTTATTGAGATCTTAGGTAAATTTTTGTAGTTGATTGTTTCCTTGAATTTTGAACGGTTTGCTACCTATGGACCTGAACACGGGAAAAAAGGTAAAAAAAATCGAATTTTTTTAAGTTTTTTGCGATTTTGATCTGGAAGGTGAAGTTTTTTTGATTTTATATGTTCGCAATTTTTGTTCTTTATGACAAGAGCTACAACTTTGCAAGATATGAGCCTGAGAAAATGATCACTTTTTTGCGAAAATGATACCGAGGCCCCAAATCTTTGGCGGCCCATAAACAAAAAAGGATATGACTTTGGGAAAAATTGGGAGACACGGGTCTTTTTTTTTTAGTCTTTTATCACGTAGTGGTGTCCGTATATGGTTATTTTGCCATGACTTAAAAAATTACACACAGTGTTACCAAAGAAATATATTTTTTAACTTTCTGCCTGTTATTTAATAAACAAAAAAGCGGACTTTTTTTAAACAAAAAGTTGTTATATTATATTGAGTATTGAAATAAACGAAAACAATCTGTTGTTTTTGCCGATTTTGTTAGTTTTTCAACAGTTGAAAATTAACTAAAAAATATAATTGTTTTAAACGAAAAGTAGTCCTTTTTAACAGATTTTCAATTGATTTAATGTGTATATTCAGTAGTCTTTATGGAAAAAATATTGGGAGTGTATATTTACAACTTAATGTAATAATAAATTAGTGCTTTTAAGGACCATAGTTCGGATTTTATTTCCTAACATAACTTTTGTTCTCATTTGAATCTTTTTAACGGGTGCATTGACGAAAATGTTTGCAATTTAAAACGCAAAAAAATACCAATATTAACCTCTTTTTGCATATCCACTAACAAGGGGAATCTGCCGAAGGGTTCTCTTCTATCTTAATTAAATTTGGATATGTGCTGGAGAAAAAAATAATCCCAATATCACGGTTAAAAGGTGTGGCCAAAGTTTATACATTTTTGTATGGAAACATGACTGAAACTAATGAAGCTTTGATGTACTCGAGAAAGCAAACATTTTGATACCAATTTTGCATATGTGTTGTGTTAGGGTTTCCATTTATTTAAAATATTTAAAATATAGTTTAAAAGTCTCTTACGAAAAAGTTGCAAAAAAGCCAAACAAATACGAATGTCGCAAAAAGCTCAAACACCCCCCGCGATTAAATTGAATATGCATTAATATACATATGTTTTTAGCTAAATTCGATATATTAAATTAAACAGAATGCGACTTCTAATATCACTTAAAACACTTTTTTTATTTCATTTGGTACTCCATTTGTCTAAAATTTATTTGAAACAATTCAAAGTAAGCCGATAAAACGAAAAATGGGGTAATTTTTGAACCCACTTTGTAACCCCTAAACATGAGATTGGGCCGCTAATAAAAAAAATGCGTGTCCCTATTTTTCTATACCACATATCCAAATTTTATTAAGGTCGGAGAAAACCTATCGGAGATTTCCCTTGTAAGATTTTTAAAGATAGAACCAAAACTCTAACGAGAGGCGCAAAATAATTTCTTTTTAGAGAATTTGCGAAAAATCTCACCATATCTTGTAAAAAAAATGTGTTCCAATTTTGTTTATTCACCTCTTATGGTTCTCTTGTAAGTTCGCATAATTTTTAGCGACTTCGTGTGATTAAATATGAATGAACTTCATTTTTGAGGGATTTTTGTTTAAGTGTCTTTATATCGGTCATTTACTTCAATGACGTCATAACTCAAAAATTTTTATTTTGTAGAAAACGAGTTTAAAGTTTTCAATTTACTCCCACCTTGAAGAAAAAAATAACGACATAATTTCTCTCAAGAGGTGAGTATGCAAGATATCAATACGACTTTTTTTATACAATATGATACATGATATAACGAATAATCATATTTTTTGTGTTGTGACGTTCTTGAAGTAATTGAGCGATATCTACTTCGCATGAACAAAAATTGAATGTACATAGTACGTAAACTAGTGCACTTGCACGCAGAGAAACAAATGATGGAACATGATTGCGGACACAAAAGTATCATATTATGATTGTAATTATCATATATATGATTCTGGTTGATCATATTATGATTACCGATGATGATTTTATCGACATTTAGAACCATAATTCGGTTATTACGAATTTCAGCCGGTTGGCACAACTTTACATTAGTTTTCATAAAAAAAGCTCGGGTTCATCAACTGAATTTTAATTGCAACGCCCACAATATTCAGAAAACTAACGTAAATATCGTTGTATTAACTGAATTTATAAGTTGTTACTATTAATATACACTTTTCAATTTGGTTGGTACTTTATTTCTCTGTGTGTATTAATATTTTCAGGCATTGCAATCATAACATGATGCTCTTAAACTATCATAATATGATGCTCATTTCTCTGCGTGTTTATAACTTACCTATAAACAGTATTTTGTAAAAAAAAAAATATTCTGAAAAATAAGCCGCCCCCCACAATTATATTAATACTTTCACTTTGAAAATGTTTAACTTTTATTAAAAGTACGCTACTGCAGGTTGTTTGTACGTTTTTCTGTAATTCCTTTACACATTTCATTTGTTTGTTTCCAAAATACCAACAACAAAACACACATCGAATGTGTGTGAGTGTGTGAATTTACTAGTGGTTGACGGTACGAAACTTTAGCTAGCTAGTTGTTTGGTTGTTTGTTCGTTTCGGTGTTACCAATTTGGAGATTTTCCAACTAGATTTTGAGGTTTTTTCTTCCTTTGCTAGTAAAAAAGTGATTTTACTCATTCCATATAAAACCATCAAGAAATATGCAATTTTCGACCTCTACCCATTTCAATATTACCCAAACTTAGTATGGAAGGTAAGTGGCATATAAATAGGTCATCGCACCAGTTTTGGGTGGTTAGCTCTAATGGTTGTGGAAATATCGCGTTTTTAAATATGTAAAAAAAAATCGAAAATTTTACAAAAGTAGTCGAACTTAATCGTCCCTGTTAAAGCTACGTGATTCAGTGATACCTCATGTTGAAGACACTGTTATGCTTTAAAAAAAAATAATCCAAAATTGATTATTTTTTTTAAGGTAAAATGCATTTTTTTCAAAATCCGCTGTTTAAACCACTGTATTTCAAAAAACTATTTTTTTTTAATTTTCAGAAAAATATATGTTAATTATAATTTATTCCTCTATGTCGTTACCAAATTAATAAGTGGAGCTCTCACGGGATCCAAAAGTTATGGATAATAATCCAAAAAAAACAAGATACTAAATATTGTAGAAAAAAAGATTTGCTTAAAAAAAAATACTTTATTGAAAAACACAAAAAAATAAAAGTTTTACGTAAGTAGTTGCACATAATTGCCGATATCTTTTTAACGGTTTAAGCTAAATGACTCGTTGAAAACCTCATTTTAAAGGTACTTAAATCGTGGTTTTACTGGACAAAAATGTTTCACTTGGCTGCAAAATGCATTTTTTGGAAAATCCGTGTTTCCAACCGCTGTAATTCAAAAAACTGGGTTTCAAATATTTTTAGAAAAATATATGTTAATTATAAATTAGTCTTCTATACATGTTTCTAAGTTACCGGCATTTTAGTTTATAACTTAGGATACCGTAAGACCGCCACATAGGGATTAAGACACGGCATAGGGAATTAATTTATAATTATCATATATATTTTTTTAATTTAAAAAAAACTGTCTTTTTTTTTTAAATAAAGCATTTTGAACAGCGGTTTCCTAAAATCATGCATTTTGACGTGCAGAAGTGATCCCTGAATTTTTTGGGTCGTTGGATTTTCGGGATTCCGAGATTTTTTGGCGATTTTCGGACTAATTTTAAAAACAAACAAAAACTATTTACTTATTATTGAATAAGTGTTAAAATAATTAAGCGCTTTAAAAACCGTGAATAAAAAAGTAGTGGAATAACATTTTTTTTTACATTTTTGGATAGGACCTTTTTCAAAAAATATTAAAAAAATATAGAAGAGCATCATACATATTTTCGACTAATATGTTGATTAGACAATATAAAAATATATTCTCTGCTACACTCATAATAATCCATGCATAAAAATACGAAAAAAAATGTCAAAGTAATAATAAATTTCGTAAAATAAACGAAAATTAACGTCATGTAACGTCATGATGATTGTTAGGAAATTAGGAATTACTAAGATTACTAAGAAGACAAGAATGGAGCAAAAAGTAAAATTTTTTGTTAAAGTTCTGCATATTATGGAGGCTCTGACCTTTCTAAAACTGTGGGCTCTGATGAGATTTTTAGCCAGATCGATGTACTAGTATCAACCTGGCTAAAATGTTTGATTTGCTTTATTTTTGTAAATATACGGAGGTTGGAAGCTCGTTATAAATTAAAAATAATAAAAAAAAATATTCTCAATGTATATAAAAACAAAAAACTAACAAAACTGTACAAAAATATTACTTGAGCCAGAGTAAAAACTAAAAATTTTTTTATATAAATAGAACATTTTTGGTCTTCAAAGTTTAGTAACGTCATGATGCTTGTTAGGAAATGACCCTAACCACGTGCTTCATTACTAAGAAGACAAGAATGGAGCAAAATTAATGATTAATAAGTTTTTTGTTAAAGTTCTGCCTATTATGGAGGCTCTAACTTTTCTAAAACTGCGGCCTCCGATGAGATATTTAGCCAGATCGATGTTCCATTAGATGCGGTGGTATTTACTAGGATTTGGTCATATTCTTATAACTTTTTATATTGTCACATCATAATTTTAATCCAATAGCAAAAGTATGCGCTTTTTATATTCCCTTTTGTAATTTTTAATAAATCTTTTCATATTTGATGCAACCTTTAAAAATTTTATGATTGAAATATTTATTTGGGGACATCAATATAACTATGCATGGAAAAAAACCATATTTCTTATAATTCTTTAAAACTTTTTATTTTTTTTAATACAATATTTATGAAAAAATGTGTAATCAGCTTAGTTACAGTACATGTTGATAAGGAAAAATAAGAAAATGATAATTAAATTCTCAGTCTTCAATTTAATCTAATTTAATACTGAAAAAAATACTTCCGAAAAATAGCGGCAAACCCATTTTTACATTATTTTGTTAAGTTTAATAGCGGTAATCTATAAAAACTATAAAATATTTTCTTTTTATGCAAATAAACTTTTGACGGCACAAAATATAGGTGTCCGTATATGAAGACAGTGGACGGTAATGGGTTAAATAAAAATTTATTTTAGTTTGTTTTTTTTGCATTTTGGAACTAAAAATCTGTAAAATTTGGTATTACTAACACAGAGAGAATTTCTTGGACGAGTTTTCATGAAATTTGTTCACTAAACTGATGAAGTTTATTTAACAATATGAATGAAACACTTCTTAAACTTTATGAAAAAGCTTCATAGATTCAATGAAACAATTTTTAATGAAACTTTTTCTTTAGTCGTATGAAATTTTTAATAGAAAAAATTAAATTGTTCATAAAATTTTATGAAAAACTTCATTCACTTAATGAAAAGTTTTATTGGAGGAGTTTCAGTGACAATTCATTGATATCAGGCAGATAATTCGCTCAGTGTAGCTTTATTAAGTAATACTACCTACTTTTAACGGAAAAATCCAACAAATAACCCAATAATTTGTATATTTTTCAAGTTTAAGCGATTTTTTTTCTAAAATTTATCTAGTTTTTTTCACTCTTCCAGGTAAAAAAAAAATTGTTTGCTTTTTCCAGCGATTTTTGAGTCTTAGAGATTTAGCTGATTTTTTTGAAAAGAAGTTGGCAGCAGTGGTTCGTGTGGATGGATGGTTGCGTTGAGTTGGCTGACTGAGCGAATGACTGAATGTTGTTTGCTGTTTATTATTATTTTGTTTTGATGGTGACGATGATGATGATGGTGTTGTTGTTGTTGGTATGAATATTGCTTATAATAAAAACATGTTGACGATGATGCTGATGATGAGGTTTGAATTGAATATTTAGAAAGATTAAGGGGGGCTCTTCGTATTTATATTAAAATTGTTATTTTTGTTGTTGGAGTCATTGGGGTTTTTTGTAGTTTGAAAAAATAACGTGAACAACTTTTAATAATAACAACTATACTAAGAATGATGTTGATATTAACATAATAAAAGTAATGTTGTTGTTCTTGCTGTTATCAAAACAACTGATAGATAACATATATGGGAGGAGGTAGTTTTTATATGATATGTATTTGAAAGAGAGAGTATTTTTTAATTAAGAGTTTTCCTTCTCTTTAATGTTTAATAAAATTTGTATATTTGTTTGTTGTTCAATCTTTTTTTTTTTGTTTTTATTCAAGGAAATGTAAACAAAAACCCAAACAAAACAAATATGTAAAAAATAAACAGCAAAAACAACAATGTGAAGTGTTGCTATTGTTGTTGTCGTTTTTTATAAATTTCACAATTATACTTAATTATGAGGTTTTTTTTTTGTTTTTCTGAGATTGACTGCTCTGCCGTGTTTCTGCTCAGCGCAGCCGCGCGAAGTCAACGTCTCTGTTGTTTATCATTGAGAAAAATGTTGTATGCCTCACATTGCAAAAAAGTAACAACAACAAAATGTTAACATGCAATGTTGTTTATTAACATTGTTGATGGTTTCTGTTGGTTGGAAATTTTCCACCTCACATTTTTAGCTGTTGTTGAGTTTATGAAATAAAATTAATTTTAATCCATTGCACTATGGGTCAAACAATCCATTATTTTATTTTTATTCAGAAAATAACAAATGTAATTTTAAAATTGCATTTGATTTTATTTTAAATTTACAAATCAATTTCAAAAGATTCTATTCCAAAAATAGCAATTGAAATTCAAAAACCTTATTGGTAACTCAACATATACAATATGTTTTCAAAAAATCACATTTGTTTTAAAAAACAACCGCAATTGTTTTTTTTTTAAATAGCAAATGTAAAAACCTCATTTGAAATTCAAAAAATACCAGTCTAATTCAAAAAATACTAAATTTAATTGAAAAAATACGAAATGTAATGAGAAAAATATCAGTTGAAATTGTATTGATATTTTTTTTTTTAATTACATTTGGTATTTCTTGAAAATCAATTTCCAATTTTTAAATTACAATTGTTATTTTTTTTAATTGATGTCCCAAGTAAAAAAGTTTATATATAGGGTGACTTTTTAAGATCTTTCGGATTTGATTAAAAAAAAACACATAAAATTTAGAGAAATGTTTATTTGAGTCGATTGAACAATCTATATAATTCAATGTTCAAAGTTGATTTCATGTAAATGTTGACCACGGCTAAGCCTCAAATGGTTCATTCGCTGGGTCCAATTTTAGCATACTCTCTTCAACATATCGCGCTGTATCTCACGAATGAATTCTTCAATATTGGCTTCCTGTGCGTCAACCTTTACGGGCTTTTCCATATAGACATGAGCCTTAACATAGCCCCACAAAAAATAGTCTAAAGCAGTGGTCGGCAGAAAGAGAGAATATGAATGTATTGGTGTTGTACACTTTAAGAAATAAGTTTTTTTTTCTTTACTAATCTATACTAATATTAGAAAGAGGTAATACTATTATTGTTTGTAGGAGGTAATCTCCGAAACTTCTCATCCGATTTAAAATTGTTTATTAATATTTAGACTGATTGAATGAATGAATGAATAAATGAATGAATGATTGAATAATTGAATAAATAAATGAATGAATGAATTACTCTTCCTATACAAAATATATTGAATAAATGAATAAATAAATAATTAGAAAAAATTAATAAGTAATGAAATAAATTATCGATAAGTCGATATTTGTATTCATTGAATTAAAAAAATTAAAATAATTCATGTTCTTTTTTTTCTCTATTAAAAAAAGTAAAATTAGTTCAAAATAAAAATTACAAATATTAATCATAAAAAACATATTTCATTTTGTGTACTTAAATTATTTGTTCTTAAAAAATATTCCATTAGATATCACCATAGTTTTATTTGGTTGCAATATGCCTTGTTAGGATTATGATTATTAATAAACATTATTTTTGTTAACAAAATAAATGAATGAATAAATAAATAAAAAAAATAAAGAATTTAATTAATTAATCGATAAGTGGATATCCGTATTCAATAATTTAAAATAATAAAAATAGTTCATGTCTTTTTTCTCTATTAAAAAAAATAATTCATAATAAATTTTGCAAATATTATTTTAAAAAGACATATTTGATTCTTTGTGCATAAATATTTTTTTTTTTAAAAAAGTATACCATTTAATATCACAATAATTTCATTAGTTTGCTATGTTTGTATGATTGTTAAAAAAAGTTATTTATTTGCGTTAACAAAATCAATAAGTTTGTCTATATTAATTTATTTTTCGTAAAAAAAATAATAAATAGAAAATAAAAATGAGTGTTCCAACTCAACGTTCCACATTTTTAATTAAAAATGTACGAAAAATAAATACCTAAAATAAAAAATACAATTGTGTTTGCTTTCAATTCTCTAAAATTTTAAGAGTGTACTTTATTTCTTCAACAAAGCGACATAGACCTGCTTGGTTGATAGCGAACATACGACTAAAAGAAATAATAGTATTTCTTGTGCTCTTAGCTGTGAGTTTTGTTGATATTCGTGTTGTATACGTGTAAATAGCCGATTGTGTTCGGTTCCTGAGTGCTATGAGTGCCGATCACTGGTCTAAAGGCGTTAAATCGCACGATCTAGGCGGCCAATTGACCGGTCCCAAACGTGAAATAAACTGCTCACTAATCATCGCAGGGTATCGCTCGCCATTCATAGTAACGTTCCTGCCTTCGTTGTCTTTGAAAAAGTACGGTCCAATGATGCCATCGGCCCATAATCCACACCAAACAGTGCATTTTTCGTTATGAATTGACAGTTTTTGCAATGCTTCTGGCTGCTCTTTACACCAAATACTGCAATTTTGCTTGTTCACGAATCCATTCAACCAGAAATGAGCTACGTCGCTAAACACAATTTTCCGATAATTCGAGCATGATAAACGAGCTTGAACTTTGATAATAAAATTCAATAATCTGCAAGCGTTGTTCGTTTGTAAGTCAATTCATGGCTAAATTATAGACCAAACTGGACATGTTTAACAGTAACATGTTACATGACAACAGCCGAGCTGCCAAAAAGTAAGTTTCTAAAAAATCACACTTTATATTCAGCCATATAAACATTTTTGTTAAAGCATAAATACTGTGGGGAGCACTTGTGAGTACATGTAAGTACTTTTTACGCCTAAAGATTCAGGCCGAAAAATGTTTGACACTAGAACTAAATTATACTTTTCTAAAGGAACAAGGTACGCTGAATCCAAATCTGGCCTTAGATTCACTCTGCGACATCAGGCGTTCGAGCTATATTAACGAGAAAAGTGTGTTTTTTGATCAAAATGCTCCGATTTTTGACCTTCCCGGAAATATATTCTTCATAATACTTGCAACGTCACCTGAACAAACTACTCTTACCATTTTTTTCAGTTTTGTAAATATTAATTGAGGTTGTAACAGCAATTTTAAAGTCCCGCAATGCAAAATTTTAAAAAATTCAAATTTATTATCAAGTTCAACCGACGATAATGTCATAAGGAAATAAGTTATCTTAAAAATTGAAAAACTGAAAAATAATGGTAAGATTCAGGATTCAGCGTACCTTGTACCTTTAGAAAAGTATAATTAAGTTCAAGAGTCAAACATTTTTCGACCTGAATGTTTAGGTGTAAAAAGTACTTACATGTACTCACAAGTGCTCCCCACTTCTAATTGTGTTGTTTAAAATTTTGTATATATAGCAATATATTATTTTATATGGTCCTGTATATAATTGTACTTAATATACCTATATATAAACAATAAAGAGTTATATATGGGCTCATATATAATTCAACATAAATATTCATATCTTCTATATATATAAATGAATAACGTTACTCACTCGCTTACTGACTGAATCAACATCGCAAAGCTTATACCTCTGGACCTAGGAACTTGAAATTTGGCATGGATGTCCATCCTCCAGCGTAGACATCTGCTAAGACGGGATTTTTGATGTTGCACAGTGCAATTTGTTTTACAATCTTAGGGCATTTTTGTATAGAGGGTCCTGTACACAACAAAATATAAGAGGGTATATTACCTTGGCTGGCATACTTTTGTATAAAATAACAAAAAAAAAAGTTTTTTTGCCTATGCCAATAGGTAATATTTTTAACTTTTGGCTATTCTATTTATTGCTATTATTGAAAACAGGAAACTCTTCGAAAATGTTTGATTTTCTTTTACAATGTCATTTGAAGAAATTTTATTTTTACAAAATGTGCGTACCCATAAAAATTTAAAAAATTTTTAATTTTCTGTTTGTAAGTTTCCAAGAAGTTTCAAAGGAAATTTTGTAACTATTTGCTAGCGAAGTTTTGATATATTTGAATATATAAAATATTTAAATAAGGCTGTCCCGAAAGTGGAAAATATTAACCAGCGAATTATGGAAAAAATTCCAAAAACATTTTTTGAGGGTACATACAGTTCGCTACTCCCGCGAAGTTGTCCTCAGTGTAATATGTTTTTTTTTCGAACTTACTGACAAAATAGGGCTCAAAAGTTTGCTAATATTTTTTTAAAGTTTTTTTTTTTCTTTCGCGAATTAGAACTTTGGATTTTTGTTTCCATTTTTGTGAAATGCAGTGTCAATAAGACATGTTTTGAGTAGATTTCTAATAAAATTAATTACTTCATGATGCTGTGGTGGATATTTATAGAATCTATGTAAATTCTATACATATTTTTCTCATAATATGTCAAGGATATTCTATTAGAAAAAAGCCTGAGAACTTTTTACCTGGATTATTAAGATATTTTTCATTTAGAAAAACCCTCAGTTTCTGGGGACTTTTCCCAGAAAAATGCGTCTGGTTCTGTGTGCTTTTATACACAAAAAACCTTCAGATTCTGAGGATCTTAATCGAAAAGCCCTTAGAATCTGAATGTTGTTTAAAAAAAAAATACGCCATCAGGACCTGAGGAGTTTTCCATAAGAAAGTCTTCAGAAACTAAGAGTTTTACTATAGGAAAAATTTTATGGTTTTTCCATATAAAATGACCTTAGAATATATATATTTCTTATAAAAAAAAAGAATTCAAGTGAGTTTTTATTAGAAAAAGTCCTCAAAATCTACAGATTTTTCTATTGGAAAAATATATTAAAATCTAACAGTTTTCATAGGAAAAGTCCTCATTATTAAGTGAATTATAAACCGGACCTTTCTCCTGTACAAAAAAAAAAATCAGATTCTCAAGAATTTTTCCTATACATAAACATTCAGATTCTGAGGACTTTTAAAGAATAGAAAGATTTTTTCTTTTTATTCTTTAAAAAGAATAGAAAGAAACACCCTCAGGAACGATTTCCTATTGAAAATCCAATTGAACCTGATGAGTTTCCACTCAGATTCTGAGGACTTTTTCTTTAGATTCCAAGGAGTTCTTTTATTTAAACCTCAAATTCTAGCGTAATTAAATAATTTGTTAAATTTAAATGTATTTTAAAAATCTTTTAATAAATAAATTTGGATTTAATAAAATAAATAAATTTATTTTATGGCTGGTTTTCACTATATAAAAAATACCTAAGAAACCATGTTATATTATTAATATTTTGATTACTTTAAAATTGGTTATACACAATATCTATTTTATGGTACACAGAAAAAATTATCAACCTAAAATATCTAATTAAAGATTTGATTTGAATTTAATTTGCTTCTAAACAAATATTTAATTGAATCAATAAATATTTTTATTGACTTTTAAATATGTAAATACATATTTTATTTTAGACGCAATTATCATATTATTTTTTCATACACTGTATGCATAAATAGAAAATTTTCAGTATAAAATACCAAATACATTTGAAGTTAACAAACAAAACAAGCACACACACAAACAGACTCAGCATTGCACATATACCAACGTATAGATCACACACTTTTTTTGTGAGTATCATAGTTTTTTTTTTGTAGAAGTTATTTATAACTTTTTTCATTCTTAATTTTAATAAAAGGTTCAGTTGATAATATCATTGTCGAGATAGGTGCAAAATCAATTAAAATATTAATTGATTCAATAAATTTTTTAATTGAAACCCGTTTTTAGTTTTTTCTGTGTAATATTGCCGTAAAACATAGCAAACTCTATGTTGCCCTCAAAAATATGTGACATCACCCTACAATTTTGGTCAATATTACCTATAGTGTTTTTTTGTGAGTCAGAATCGGAAATATTTTCTATAGGAAAATTAATTTTATTATTTTTTGTGTAAATTTTTGTACAGATTTTAAATCGGAAAAAAGTGTCAACCTACCCATAGTGCAATGTATTAATACAATGCTAACAGAAATATGCACATTAGTGTTGTTGTATTTTGTTTGTTTATCGGTAGGTTTGAGAGTTGTTTACAATAATTTTTACAAAACTACAACAACAAAGCAATCAAAAATATTTAAAATTGAAAAACAAAACTCCAGGACAAAAACAATATTGCAACAACAAAATTAAACCACAAACAACTGACAGAAGAAGAAAACAAACTGCAAGTGAGTCAACCAATCTGCCCCCCTTTGTCCGTCCGTCTGTCTGTTAGTCATCCAGTCATACAATTTTGCTTTTACTTGAACAAATAAAACAACATCTTCATCATCATCATTCTAAATGTAGTAGAAATATTTGTTTTGGTTTGTCTTTATTTTGTTGTTTTTTTTTTTAACTTTTTTGTTGACGCCAATGTGTTGTTATTGTCTAGAAAATACACCAACACACAGTGGGGTATTTGCAACAAATTATGGTAATAAATATCGAACTTCTAAGCTATGAATCAATTGGCTGAAATTTGCACTATGAAATCGGTGAACCTAGTGGTACAATAATTCGCCTAATATCTGATGAAAATCAAATCTCGGAGTTATTTTAAAAAAAAAATTCTAGAAAAAATAAAGAAACCACGATTCTTAGCAAAAAATCAATTACAATATCGTGTTCAGAGTTGGATGATAAATCGGGATGCGTTTTCGTTAGGGTTTTTCATTTCCCGGACTTTAACATTTCTCGGGAAAGCGGGATTCATTTTCTCATTTCCCGGGATCCCGGGAATTCCCGCTCTATAATAAAATAAAAAAATTTTGGTTTTTTAATTTATTAATTATATTTTATTTAAAAAAAAATACATTAAGTTCAAACTTTTTAAAATATTTTTGTTAAAAACAACAAAATAAATTAAAAACAACCAAAAAAATTAATTCAGTTCTTTCATATACATTAAAAATGTATGTGTACATTTAAAAATAAAAAATTATATAAAAAATTTAATAAAAATAAAAACTTATTCTTTTTGATTCTTAAAATAAGTTTTCAATACTGTTAGAGCATTTATGGTCTCATCAGAAAGTCTATTTCTAATTTTATTTATTTATTTATTTCGTCTATGGATACAAAAATCCTTACAGACTAGCAAAATTATGACAATATTAAAAAAAACTTAAAATATATTATTTAATACAGTTTTAAATTGATAGTGGTTAACACTTATATCTAATTGAATACAATATTTATTAAACAATCTCAAAACTCTAGTAAGAGGTTCATTTAACGCATAATTAGTTCTATGTACATCAATATAAAAGAACTTATCTCTAACTCTTAACGATCTAGAAGGAACATATAATTTGATTAAATGCAATAATTCTGGGCAATCAACTACACTACAAATAATACCATGTAAAAAATTTAAGGCAAAAATGGTCCTACGTGTTTCCAAAGTTTTAATGAAAATAAATTCACATTTATCCTCATAGGATGGAACAGAAA
Organism: Delia radicum; assembly: GCA_021234595.1. NCBI lineage: Eukaryota > Metazoa > Arthropoda > Insecta > Diptera > Anthomyiidae > Delia > Delia radicum. Next base: position 77,445,397 of record CM037854.1, on the reverse strand, counting down.
AAACAGGATGGAACAGAAAAACAGAAAATTTTAGTTACCAATAGTCCTGTAAGAGAAAATACTCTTTTACTTTCAACAGAAGTTTGCCGTATTGTTAGTAAAGCGTCAAACAATTTCTGAATATTTTCAGTTTTTTGGCCGTCAAAACACAAACGGCTGTTGTTAAAACTAAAAAAAGGTGTTGCCACCGTAATATAATAACACTAGTCAATCACCATGAGTTGATATCACAAAAAAAAAAAATTCCCGGGAATTCCCGCAGTAATTACCGGGATTTCGGGATTGGAAAATTGGCGGGAATTCCCGGGAATTCCCGTCCCGGGAATTCCCGTGAAAAACCCTAGTTTTCGCACAAAAGTTGTTGCTTTAAAAATATTGTTCTTCCAGGTAATGCGATTGGATAATCGTAAGCGTATTCGTAATGCCATGTTTGCTGAGAATAGCAAAAAAAATTTCAACACTTCTGTAAAATAAAAAGTCATTTACAAGTACTAAAAAAAAAATGAATTACACTTAAATCGAAAATACATATATACAGTGGAGTTCGGTTATAACGAAATTTTTCCATAACAAACTATTTTTCTGGCCCCAACGCATATACTGCCATATTTCATACAAAATAATAAGATTCTAACGAATATCGTTTATAGCGAACTTTTATACACACAGAAAAAATTTGGGGGAACATTAGCGAAGTGCTCAGTGATTATACAACTACATAAGTTTCAGGTTGGTTTTACAAATTTCTTGTAAAATATATGAAGTTTTTAAAAAAATTTTACTAGGCTTGTATATATTTTACAAATTTTTTTAAATATTTTACTTGTAAAACTAACTTGAAACTTATGTGTATACATAATTACTAAGCACTTCGATAATATTCCCCCAGAGATTTTCTGCGTGTATAACGAACGAATTCTTTAGAAGCTTACGAGTTTTTATACAAATGTTTACGCTTATAACGATAACATAAAAAATCTGGGTGTTCCAGCATTTGTTTTACAATAGTTTCAGTGCTCTACAGAAAAAATTATTAGCTAAGAATTGCCTGAGACCACTACCCCAACGTTGCGAAAAAGTCTTTTTCCCAGTGGTTTCCAGTCAGAAATTAACAATGGCTCAAAAGTCTAACCATTGGTAAAGCATTTATTTTATAAAAATGATGATGCTTTGTATAAAAAAGTTTGTAGTCGAAAGGTTCCGGTTTGTAGTCGAAAGGTTTTTTGGTTATTTTTTACTCTTAATAAAATTTTTTTATATAAAATTGATTTTTTTTTGTTTCTGGAAAAGTTCTTATAAAACAAACTTATTTTTTGTTTTACCAGTGTTGGCAAATTGTTTCCATCAAACCTTATGCCAGTGCTGATATATTTCGGCAGCCCACTGTTAACCAACAGTTATCATTTACTTACGTTTTAAGCTATAGTTAGCTCAGTGGTTAGAGCTATCAACTGCCAATCTAGCGACCAGGCTTCAGAGCCGGCGGGTACCTACACGTGAACTTTTTTATTTTATTTTGGAAATCAAATTTTTAGACCACTTATTTCAAGGTTTCACCAACATTTTTCCAGCGTTGAAAATATTCTTTCCCCAGTGCTTGACCGGCACTTTTTGAATAGATGTTCCTATTGTCTAATGATGTTATCATTTTGCTTTGCCAGCGGTGGTCCGTTTGTCTTTTTCTGACTGTAAAGTATTAAAAAAAAATTAAATGAAAATTTAAAAAAAAAATTGATACAATACGAAGAATTTTAATGAAAAAAATTTTACCAAGTATACATTTATCTCATTCCTTTTGTAAATTTTGAGAGTGCAAGAAAATTGTAAATAGACAAATATACTTTTACAGACAAAAATTACAAGTTTTCAAAAAATGTTTAAATATTGAATTTTAACGATTTTTAGCAACTAAACTATAAAAGCTAATTTAAAAAAAAAAAATATTTGTAAATCTATAAGATATCAAAATTTCTTTGGAAGATAAAGTAAAAAAAATCATGGCAAAAAAACAAAAATTTTAATTTTTAAATTTATATAACTATTAAAGTATATGAGATAGATGTTTTTTTTTTTAATCTTACAATGCACACTACTTCAGGCCAACATTTTAGAAAACGGTTCACAATCAGAAAAGTAATTTTATACACGATCCAAAATATATTGTATACGCAAGGTACACTAAAAAAATAAGTTAGTACAAAAGTTAGTAAAACGTCTTGTAAATCAAATTTTTTTTGCTAAAATCGTGTTTTCAGCTAAAATTTTTGTTATACTTATTCAGCACTTAACTAATGCTTTACTAATATACTAATGCTTTACTAATTAATTTTGCTAAAAAAAATTGTGCTGATAAGCACATTAATAGTGTGGACGACAACCAGATTGAAAGATATACGTAGAATGAAGCAGATGTCAAGGCATGTCAAGATGAAGTAGAGAAGAGGAAAATGATACTAAAAAGTACAACTCTCATAAGACATATAAAAAAAAATCAATTAAGGAATCAAAACATTTAGACAGAGTAAAGCGAAAGACAAAGACACACATCTTAGGTAGATTTTTATGGTTCCTTTTTTTATTGCAAAAAAAAGGGTTGTTTTTTTCGTTTCGTTTGTTCTTGTTTATTTTTTTGTTGCGTTTCTATAATTATCTTCGGCAGTTGCGTCCTTTAAAGGATAGTATCATTTAGACAACCATTGATGTAAGTAATTGAAAGAAAATTTTTGTTATGTTATATATATTTATTTCTATATATTTTTAGATATTAAATTATTCATGTCGTCAAAGTGGGAAAATGAAAATTTTTATATTTCGTAATTATTGTAAATTATTTTTAAAAGAATCACAAAAATATGTTTTATGATTTTCAGCAAATAAATTAACTAAATTACAATTTTTCTACAAATTTTTTGAGTTTTTTTAAGTCTACTAAAATTCAGCAAGCACCCTCCTGACTAAAATTTTGCTGACTCAGCAAAAGTTTTTGCTGACTTTACAAACTTTTTTTTTTAGTGTAGTCAATTTTGACTAACTGTAAGTGCACCCTGTATTAAAACAGGGTCACCCAATCACACTATTCCAAGAGGTTAACACCTCTTTTACTACATCCAAGTTGATTCGAATCGATCGCATCAGTTGTTTAGAAGTTCTGCATATATTGCCATTCATTATGTATTGCAAATACCCCACTGTACAACATCATCATCATCTCCATCGTCATTATTACTACTAAAACCAGCAACAACAATATTATAAATGCAGCAGCAACAACAATAAGCAAAACAAACGTTAACGTCTGCCAGCAACATTATAAACAGCAATAACAATCAGACAAACAAAGCCAACAGCAGCAGCAGCAGTAGGGAGCAGCAGAAAAAAAATAAACTTTTTGAGAAATTCACATTTCAATTGCGAGCAGCATTTTTAGTTACAAATCGATTTCATAAGGTTTGGTAGTGTTTTACGGTGTTTGTCGTCGTCGGCTCAACATAATAAAACGAAAAAAATTCAAAAAAGTAAAAAACAAACATTTTCAAAAAAAGTAAAAAACAAACAAAAACACGAGACAGTCTCGTGAAAATTTTTTATGCAAAAAAAAATTTTTAATTTTGAAAAAATTAAAATTGATAATTATGCACTACGTCATTACAAAATAAATTGAAAATTTTATCAAAAGGTATTACAAAATAATAAAAACAAATTTTGGCGCTAAAATTTTTTTAGTGCTATTTTTTTAGTTTAATTGTGAGTTTTCGTCAAGTGTCGTTTAATTTCATTTCCTTCTTCCGCTGCAAAATATTGTTTATGTTGTTCGATTTGATGGCCTTTGTTGAAGTGTTAATGATATTTTGGTTTTCTAAATAATTAATTTATAAAACTAATGTTTTATTTTTTTTTTTTTTTGTAATTGTTTTTGTTGCAATTTATGTTTTTGTTAATGGATTAAAAATACAAAAATTAAATTGAAAATAAGTTAAATAAATATAAGAAAAAGAAAGTGCAGTGCAGTGAGTGACATATTGTAGAAAATTCAAAAACAAAAAAAAATGAAAAATAAATTAATAAGTTAAAACTTAATGAAAGCAAAAAAAAATAGAAATTAATATTTAAAAACAAAATTAAATATTCAATAATAAAAACATAAATTAATTTTATGCTTAAAAGTGAAATAAAAATTTAATAATTTTGAAATGAAAATATTAAAAAGAATGTTAAACGCAATATTATAAATATTTAAAAACAATAAATTGAGGTTTTAATCAATTAATTTTTAATGAATTCTAAAAATACTATTTACTCTTAAAAATAAATAAAAAAGTACCTATAAATTTTAAAATGAAAATATTAAAAAGTGTGTTAAAATTAAATATTTAAAAACAAATAATTGTGATTTTAAACAATTCATTAAAAAAAATTAAATTATATTTTAAATTGTGATTTTAATCAATTAATTAAAAATAATTAAATTAGTTTAATTTAATTTGTATAAAAAAATATATTTAATATAAACTATTACATTAAAAAAAAAGTTGTAATAAACATTTCTTAAAATAATGTAAAAAATAATAAAAAAAAAACGTTTAAAAATATAACAAAATGAAGTGAATTTATCAAAAAACAAAAATATATCATTAAAAAACAATAATAAATAATTGTTTAATTTCAATTAAACTAAAAACAAAGTTTAAAATGAAAAATTACTTTTTTTTATTAAAATTAAAAAAATAAAAATATTCGCCACATTTTTTAAATTCTAAACAAATATTAAAACATTTAGTCAAAGTAATTGACAAAAATTTAATTAAAAATAATCATATTTCAAAAAACAAAATTAGAAAAATTCTAAAAAAAAATATTAAATCTTTTTGCGTAAAACAAATAAAAAAATATTGTGTTAAATATACAATCACATGCGAAAGTAAACATCACTAGGTCGTTTTGAAATTGTATTGTGAAAATTGGTTTAAAAAAAGTGTTAAAAAAAAGTTTAAAAAAACATCTTGTAATTGGATTTGAACCCACGTTCTTTGTAATACGAATTGGAGTTCAAGTCTCTAACCAGTTCAGCTAACTTTAGTAACTCCTTCGAATAATCTAAACAAAGTGATTTAACAACAAACAATTGTATAAGGTTTCTGTCTTGATTAAACATAAGTATAAGATGTTGAATTTTATCATTATGATTAACATAGAACTTGTATAAGGTTTTAAACTTGACTATATCAGAATTTAACACTAAATTTGCCTAAAATTATTTGACTTTTGAAATGACAAACAAAAACACCGGGACAAGTAAACTTAACTCAAATCAAAGAGCATATAGAGTAAAGAGGTTCCAATTCGCTCAACCTCTGTTAAATTATGGATTGTAACCGATTCGATGCGGGTATAGGTAAGGGTAACGGTATTTTAGGGTTAACAATATTTCAGTTATTTCGGTAACGGTTTTTTATCGGTAACGCTATTTTCGTTTATTTCGGTAACGTTATTTTAGGGATAACTGTTTTTCAGTTATGACTGTAACGATATATTAAGGATAACGCTTAAGATATTCATTCAATGTCAATGCACATCGATAATTGTAGCCCCATTATGACCGAATTCTAATGACTAGCTAGTTTATGGTCAAGCTTTGAAAAAAAAAATATCTATTTACAGTTATTATTTTTTCTGATTTTGTCAGATTATTTCGGTAACGGTATTTTAAGGATAACGCTAATTCAATCATTTCGGTAACGGTATTTTAGCGATATCGGTATTTCAGTTATTTTGGTAACAGTATTTTAGGGATTTTGGTATTTTAGTTACATCGGTAACGGTATTTTACTGATAACGGTATTTCAATTATTTCGGTAACGGTATTTCAGTGATAACGATATTCAGTTGAAAGGGTTTTGAATCGATAACGGTATTTTATCCATTACTTTTTGTATGAAAATTTTGTATTGAATTTGTTAAGTTCAAACACTCAGAATATTCAAAATCTCTAACTAAAAGTTAAAAGAGTGATGACAAATTGGTGCTTTTTATCAATATTTAAGGTAAGCTTATAAAAGTTTGTCAGTAGAACCTATTGCAAATTAAGATTAAAACAAAGGTTAATAATCAAAATGCGACAAAGGTAACTACCGTTAAAATAACTATAAATTAAGTTATTTTTAACTGTTGAACATCAACTAACTATTAACTCATTAATGGCACGTCATAGATCCGCTAGACATTTTTTTAACCAAACTTTGCAGATAGAACAATGCTTCATTAAGAAATTGGTGTAATTATTTTTTTTTTGCCTAAAAGCCCTCTAGTGATAATATTAGAAACCAAAGTTGAAACTTTGACAGAATATTATTACTAGACATTTGAAGATATTTTTTAAATTAAAAATTTGTGTAATTTTGTGAACAAATACTGATTTAAAAATATATGAAAAATTTAGTTTTTTGAGTTAACCGATTTTAAAATTTTTTTTGGAAAAATACCGTGGTTTTTGACCATTTTTAAAATTGTCATTTGGCAACCCTGACGTAGTATTTTAACAAAAACCATCCATTTGTTATTTTGAAATGAATACGGAAAATTTTTTGCAATATTTTAGGCTTTGTGTATTTGAAAAATTCTTCGTCCGAAAGGTCGGATTTTCAAAAATTGTATACAATCGATTAACTAATTTCTAGCGGGGAAACAAATTTTCATCAACGTGACAACAAAATAAAAAAAAGATAAGATTGTTTTACATGTTAAAATTAAAAAGGTCAAAATTTGATTATTTTTCAAATAATTATTTCGCAACTCTGAATAATAATAGTTTACAAGTATTTTATTCGCGATTGTTGTCAAGATGTTGAGTTATTTTAAGATTTTTAAACCACTTAATTATTTTTATCCAGTAAAAAAATTTCGCCGTTAAAATATACAGGATCTAAAACGGAACACTGTGTCAATAATGAGTTAACTAACGTACTAACGCCTTTTTACAACATAACTTAAAAACAAAAGTTAGCTTAAAACATACAAAATTTATTAAAGTGTTTTTATATAAAGTAGCGCTTTTTGCTCTTAAAAAGTTGAAACACATGCCATGATCTGTTTCACTCTTAATCAAACATTATAAGAGATGCACAGAAAAAACTAAAAACGGGTTTCAATTAAAAAATTTATTGGATCAATTAATATTTTAATTGATTTTGCACCTATAACGGCAAATTAAGAAGGAAAAAAAAGTTATAAATAACTTCTACAAAAAAAAATATGATACTCACAAAAAAGTGTGTGATATATACGTTGTTATGTGTGTTTTTTGCAATGCTGAGTCTGTTTGTGCGTGTGCTTATTTTGTTTGTTAACTTCAAATGTATTTGGTATTTTATACTGAAAATTTTCTATTTATGCATACAGTGTATGAAAAAATAATATGATAATTGCGTCTAAAATAAAATATGTATTTACATATATAAAAGTCAATAAAAATATTTATTGATTCAATTAAATATTTGTTTAGAAGCAAATTAAATTCAAATCAATTCTTTAATTAGATATTTTAGGTCGATAATTTTTTCTGTGTACAAATTTTCATTTTTCGAAAGAGCGGAACGGATACCCGCTGCTTGAAGTTCATGAAATGCAGGTTTTTTTCCCTTAATGCAGGTTTTTTCCCTTAAAACATGGTCAACACAATTTCTTTACGAATCAAAGAGTTTTCATTAAAATTGCTTCGATTTGTTGGTGGAAATTTTTGCAAGTGTTGCTATAAATGCATATTTTTCTTTAAACAAATATTTTTATTGCTTATTTTAACCTATTTTGCTTAAAATGCATATTTTCATTGCATTTTTCTTAGTTTTTCATTAAAACAATTGCTAAACTACACACAGAGAAAAATGTAGCTATTTGTCAACTGAAATTTCGGTTACTACGACTGAAGTTGGCTGGAACAACGGAATATTGGTTTTCATATCAAAATTCGGCTAACAAAACAAAATTTTAGTTGCTACACCCAAAATATTCAGAAATCACATTTGGATATGGTTGTACTAATCGAATTTATTAGTTGTAGCTACCAAAACAATTAAATTTTTTTTTTAAATTTTGGTTTGCACTATATTTTTCTGTGTGTACAGGAATTCAATTCATTGTAAATACCCAGTCAGAAAAAGGCAAACGGACCACGTCTGGCAAAGCGCTTTTGCAAGTGGTACAAGTGCTTTAACAACCCCAAAATAATAACATCAATATACATAAGGTCCGCCTATTCAAAAAATGTCGGACAAGCACTGGGAAAACAAAATTTCCAACGTTGGCAAAATGTTGGTAAAACCAAGAAAAAAATTTTTTACAAAAAAAAAATTAAAAAAAATTTCAAGTATAACTGTTTTAGTCCCGCTGGGACTAGAACTCTGGCCGACAGATTGGCAGCCGACAGCTCTAACCACTGAGCCTGGTTAACAGTTCACTGCTCAAATATGTCAGCACTGGCATAAGGTTTGATGGAAACAGCTTGCCAACGTTGGGAAAACAAAGAAAATCTGGTATTAACAGAGCTTTTCAAGAAACAAAAAAAATCAAATTTATATGAAACAATTTTAAAAAGTATAAAAAAATCACAAAAAATGTTTGCCTAAAACTGAGCTTGAACTCGGAACCTTCAATACTACAAACTTTTTTAAACAAAGCATCATCATTTTTATATAATAAATGCTTTACCAGAGACTAAACTTCTGAGCCGTTGGTAATTTATGACTGAATAACACTAGGAAAACACTTTTTCCCAACGTTATCATAGTGTTCTTAACCAATTCTTTGCCAATGATTTTTTCAATAGAACACTGAAAGTATTCTAAAACACATACTGGCAAAACGTTTTCTGGAAACTCTGGTAAAGCGTCTTAAAGAAATGTTATGCCAGTAGTTTATTAAAAATTCCTCGGTTGGCCAGTGGTATACCAGTGCTTGATTTTGTGTACCACTATCAGTTTCTGACTGGATATACATAGTTAACAGAGCTCAAAAATATGTATGCAGTGGCCAACAATTCGTCATAAACTCGATACATATACGTTTTTAATACATTGTGCGGGATTTCCCGGGAAATCTTTTTTTTTTTTTTGAAATCGCATAATTTGTAGCAAATATTGAAAAATGTTGATGTTTAATTTCAAATTGAAACATCATTAATTGATTCTTTTAAATTATTGTTAATAAAAAGTATTTAAAATTAAAGAAAAACTATTAAAAATTAGTTAAATATTTTAATAAAAAAAAAATATTTAGAAATCAAAAAACACTTTATCTTTTCGTAATTTCAAATATTCTTTTGAATTTATAAGTTGTCACCATTAATTCGGTTCGCACTTTATTTCTCTGTGTGTACTAATTAAAATAACAACTATATTTTATAAAACAGTTTAATTCGCCTAAATATGTGTGTTGTGTGTGAAAAACAGTCACTTTAAAAAAAATTATTGAAAATTTCTAGACGAAATGTTTTGGACATCTGTATAGAACTACTAGACCTAGAAGGTAAAATTTTTAGATTTTACATTTTCAATTCATATTTTGAATAGAAAACGGAAATGTTAAATTTCAATTTAACTTAAAACTTGGTGAAATTTGTACAAACAAAATTTAAAATTAAAACTTCAAATTTGTATGAGAACCAAAACTATTAAAAAAGTACTGATTTTTTTTTTAAAGTTTGATTGAAGATGCGTTCAGAATTGTATTGTACTCTAAGCTGTAGAAAACTTATTTTGATTATCTTTCATTCTCATAAATGTTTGTATTTTGGTATATATTTTATTCAACTCCAGAGTCAAACTTGTTTGACTCTAGACTACAGATTTTTTCCACTCTAGAGTTACCATTGGTCTGTTAACTGTTTAACATGACAAATTTTCATGTATGTAGGTTAATAACACTGCAAATGTAGTTTAAAACAAATGAAATTCCACTTGAAAAAGGACGACTTACATTTCAGTAAATTCAACTAACATTGTCATTTGTTTTTAACTGTTCAAAAAATGAACAACAATTGTAGTAAAAATTAACCACAAATGTAGTAAAAAATAAACAATCAATCATTTGTTTTATTTTTTAAATACAAAATATAACTACTTAATGTCAACAAATTTAAAAAAAAAAAGTTTAAAAACTAAAAATTAAACTTAAAATTTGTATGGATTTCCATTTTTCATTATTTATTGCAAGTGTAGCCACTGATGCTACAAACAACTTCCTAGGAATATTTAATGCCTAAATACCTTCCAAGAAGTTGTTTAGGCCGAAAAACTTCCAAAGAAGCATATTGGGAATGATTCCCTCATATGACAAGCCAATGTTAAATTAATAGCTGAAAATGAGAAATTAGAAGAGAGACAAAATTTTGATAGGACGATAGTGTGAATTTTTCCACATTAACAGTTTAAATAGGTAATATTCTAGATGAAACAAGACAAAACGTCAATTTAAAGAAGAGGTTTATTGGATATTGTTGTAACTTGAAAGAATTTCAAAAATTTTCCTCAAGGAGTCCTGATTTTATCTTTTTAAATAAAGTATTTGGCACTTCTTGTATTGTTATATTTCGTGTTTCAGGTTAATAAATTTATTGTTATAAAAAACGTCAAGTTTTTCAATCACAAATTATTTAAAATTTAACTAATTTGTATTGAGCGGGAAATCCCGGGAAATTCGAAAATAATTTCCGCTGTCCGGGAAAACAAACACCCTAATTGTGATACACCGATCACAACCGTCGACGTTGAGCGACAATTTTCTATGTTCAAAAACTTTTTGAGAAATTAATCTAAATAAATTATATGTTTAAAATAATAAAAAAAAAACTTATTTATATAAATAAACAATGAGACTAATTTAAAACTTTGTGTTTTATGTTGTCTTTGGTCTTAATAATATTAAAAAAAGTTTTAAGTGCATATTTGTTTAATTTTTAGTGCAAATTTTAAGATTTTTAATTCATAGTATAGGCGCCTAAAATACACTTTTTGTAGTGTCCCTGCCCCTGTTTATAAGTTTGTGATTTTCGTATCTCGTTATTATTGCGCTGACATGAACTTGGTATAACTCAAAGTGTATAAAATAACACCGTTTTTGAAATACTGTTCTCAAAGCACAATTCAACTCAAAAACTGTGAAAGCTTAAAAATCAGAAAACATTGGTTTCACTTGTAAACCGCCATAGAAATTTTTACCAAGCAGCAATATAGAAATTACTATTTTAGTGAATGTAACTTCCAAGTCTATAGACTCCATTTTGTATTGGTTTGGATCTGAAAGTTAAAAATTGCGAGAAAAAATTAAATGAAGGAAAAAACTCTAAGTTTAAAGCAATTTTTTTTATTTTTCGATCAATTCTATGGGTAAAGACTTTTCAACGTGAAACTCTGCATGTCATTGTTTTTAAGTATAGTCTGCCTAAAATCGTTTCTCTTAATTCAAAACACCTTGAGAAACAAGAGGCATCTTAAGTCAGGTTCAACAGGTGTTGACAAGTTTTTAAATATCTCATATATTTTTTAATACTCAAAAAACGTCAGTCTCGTGCCATAATTTTGCCAGCCCTGAGCTAGTGTTGATTTTTCCAGACAAATTGCAACAACATTTTTTAATTTTGACATTATCTAAGACACAAACCTATGTGAAGAGTTTAATTTTCGATGTTTTCTATACTTGTACCTAGCTGAGTGGTTCCTGGAATAACAAAATTTTAGTTGATTCATGAATGGCCAGGATTTGCAATTTCTTGTTTTTCAATTCTCTTGGGTTCAAATCCTATTACGATGATAGGCAGAAAAAAAAATTTAAGTAAAAAAATAATATTTTTTTTTTTAATAAAATGATAATTACATGCATTTTATTTTTATAATCTGAATATTGTCGACATTACAATTAAAAAAAACATATAATTCCATTATAAAAGTAATAAGTTTTTACATTGTACAAAACAAATTTTAATATATATTTTTAAACAAAAAATTGTTAAACATATTATTGTGTGAATATATAACATGGAAATTCAATAATAATAAAAATGAGTTATACAAAAAAGTGAAAAATATGTGTATTAAAAAAGTACGTTGACATTTAAAAAAAGCTAAAAATATAAAAAACTAAAAAACCTAATGTTTTTATAATAAAACCATAAAAAAATTTAACTTTCATCGATAATAAAATATTATGTTGACACACAAAATTTAAACAAAATTAACATTGACGTCAACCTGTAAAGGAATCCCAAAAGTGTTTAAAATATATAAAAACAAAAATAAATTCCAAAGTGAAAAAAAAAGTTGATAGGGGGCAACATCAAATTGTATAAAAATAAGATGATATCAAATTTGATTCGAAAAATGAGAACATATAATTGTAATTGATGCAATAAGATACAAATTTGTTCTATTTGATGTATATTAGATAAGATTTCATCCGAACTTTATTCCCACATACATGATTGTATCGAATTAGATATAATTTAATAATTTAGGATAAGAGTTGATAAAAACAGTTGATTTTCTCAACAATTTTATCAAATCAAATATAACTTCATAAATTTTTAACAACAATTATGTGTAATTTGAAACGACTATTTTGAATTATACCTTGTTAGTGGGTAGAGTTGTGTCGTTCATGAACGAACTAGTTCAATTGAAGGAGTTACTCAATTGAACGGATTTAATTCGTTCACCGATATTCGATCTTGTCGTTCATTTCGTTCTTGTTATTTATATAATAATTGCATCTCTATTCAATCAAGTTGCTTCAAATTAGGAAAAACAAAAACAATTAAATTAAATAAAATGTTTTTTACACAAAATAAATAAATTTTTGTTAGAAAAGTTTTAATTTTATAACACTTTTTGTGAAAAAAAAACTCGTAAAACATGCGTAATAATTGTCAATACATAGATCAGTCACAAGTCAAAGCAAAAAAGAACGATTGAACGAGCTAGTTCACTGATTCGAATTGAACGATAATGACCGAGTCACCAAAATGAACGATTAATCCAAACTCTCTTAGAGCTAGTTTTTGGGATGTAGTTCAACCTTGTTTATAGTTTTAACGAAGTTTAAACTTAAAATGCTGTTTTTGAGATCAAGTTTATTTTATTTTAATTGTAGTTTAACCGGCCATCATTGGCCGTTTACTCTAAGTTTTAAAGCTGTGAATGAAAATTATACATAAATAAAGTAGCTGTTAAGTAAAAGTCCAACCAAGATATATTTAAAAGGTAGTTTTAGTAGCCCAGCTGTTTATCTTCCTCTTACCTGGTTTTGACATTTCTTACATGGTTTTGACAGTACAAATACTGTATCTTGAGTATTTTGAAATGTCAAAACCCTGTTGTTTTTGTATTGTTTGTAGTTGTTTGTTGCAGTTGTTGTTCTAGTAAGACTACCTATATCAATATATCTTGAGTCCAACAAAAATAATATATAAGAAATTTATGAAAATGTGTTTTTATTTATATAATGATTTGGAGTTTTATCAGCGCTTCCGCTGGTCCTAACCATCGGCTTATATTTTTACATTTATTTTAGAGTACATTTTATATTTAATTACAACCAATATTAAACAAAAGAAATATTTAATTGTTGGGCACAAAATAAACAAACATTTTTTTTCTACGCGCGTTGTTTTGTTTGTTTTTCATTTTTGACATTCGCAAGTGCTACCATATTTATTTTGAAAATGGCATTACTTTTTTTGGTGTAAAATATGGTAATCTTATTTAATTTGAGATTTTTTAAACCATCACTGAAAAACAGCATGGAGGTTTAAAAGCAGTTTATATCTTATTAAAGTTTAACTAAACATCAGTAAAACTAAGTTTGATCGTCCTCCCAAAAACTGGCTCTTAGTGGGATAACAAGAGATGTCACAAAATTGTGTATTCGAATGCCGAATAGTTCTTACTTTCATTTTCATAGCAATTTGATATAAAAGTGCACTGTTCTTTAGATATAGACAGGGATGGTAGGTAATACCGTTATAGATTCAAAACTCTTTCAACTAACTATAGTTATCCCTAAAATACCATTACCGAAATAATTGAAAAATACCGTTACCGATATAAATAAAATACCAAATTCCCTTAAAATAACGTAACCGAAATAACTAAAACACCGTTATCGCTAAAATACCGTTATCGCTAAAATACCGTTATCGCTAAAATACCGTTACCGAAATAAGTAAAATACCGAAATAAAAGAAAATAGCGTTACCCTTACCGATACCCGCATCGAATCGGTTACCATCCATGGATATAGACGAAATTATACGGAATCGTAATACTTTCTATGTTGAAAAACAGCCGTGTTTGACATTTCAAAGAGAAAAGTTTTATGAAAAAATTGATTTTTCACGATTTCTTCTCAATACTTTCTTTTAATCAAATAATTCTGCTGAATAGTGGCGAATGGTCAAAACATGCAAACTATGACGAATACCGAATAGTAAACGAATATTCGTGACATCTCTAGTAATAACATACAGGCAGAAAAAAACTGGGGGAATATTATCGAAGTGCTTAGTAACTATACAACTACATAAATTTCTGGCGAGTTTTAAAAATTTCTTGTAAAATTTATGAATTTTTTTAGAAATTGTTTACTTGGCTTGTATATATTTTACAACAGTTTGTAAATATTTTACTATAACTTTGTAAAACTAACTCGAATCTTATGTAGTTGTATGTATCCCAAGCGCTTCGATAATATTCCCCCAGTTTTTTTTTCTGCGTGTATGCAGTTATTTACGGTATTTTGTGTTTAATATATATCATGTAATATATATTAATATCTAAACTAACTTAGGAAATAATGTTGATACATACACATATAATTGAATGTGGGTTTATAATTGGCCACATATAATCACATCTGCGATTATTAAAAAAATATTCAAAACGTGGGTCCTTATAAATGTCTATATAATTTTGTATGGAACAATATTTGGCTTTATCAAAAATTACAAAAAAATATTTTTTTATTTTTTCATATGTACACACAAAAAAAAAAATATGTTTAAAAAGTTTGTTAAACGTCTATTTAATGTATTTAACTAACTTTCAACAATTTTTTTTGCTGACATCGCGTTTTCAGCTAAAATTTTAGTTAAACACTTTTACCAAAAAACTAATTTTGAACTAATGTTTAACTAATTTACTTTGCTACCAAAATTGTGCCGATAAACACATTAATAGCATGGGGAACAAATAAAAATACTAGATGTTAATGTCGCAGCTTGTATGGACGAAGTAGAGAAAAAACGAAAAGTTACAAACAAAGAAACAAAACCAAACAAACATAACAAATATGACTTACACAAAATGCAAGCCCGAGTGATTTCGTTCATTTAATTTTTTTTTGTATGGAATAGTATTCCACATTACCAGACTAGGTTCTCCACATTACCCTCCATGTTTGTGCATGTACACTTTTTAGGTACCTAATTTTTTTCGTGTATAACTTTTGTTATGAACACAGCTCGACAACAAATCAAGTGGGTTTTAAACATCGACTTTGTAAATGTATCGTCAATACGTTGTCGGAAAATTACAAAAATAAAATAGGTATTCCACATTATCCGAACTTACTCTAAGTTCATTTTTTTTGTAACGTCATTTATTGTTAGTGCAAGACAATATAATTGTAAATGATGCCATCTTATTGTTATCAATATACAATTTGTATTGCAACTTTAAGACAGTCAGTTTTAGAGGATCCCAGCTGTATAGAAATTTTCGTTTTTTCTGTAAACTGTCATGTTAAATGTTGACTTTTTAAGTTAACGTCCCCATCATAATATGTCGTTTACACTAACGTTACCATATTTATTACCTTGATATCAGAACCCCAACTTGCTCACACAAAAATAAAAAAACAATCATATTTTAACCATACACTGATAATAATCCATGCGTAAAATTACGAAAAAATGTCAAATTTACCAAATTTTTTGTAAAATAAACGAAAATTTTGACATTTTACGAAAGTTTTCGTAGTTTTGACAATAATTTCGTATTTTCATGCATGGATTATTATGAGTGTTGACTAACTATACAGCACAGGAACATTTAAAATCTGGCATCACTGACAAATGTACACAATACAGTGTCTATAATAACTAATGGGTTATAAAACGTTCTTACACACGACATTACAGAAAAAATTTATTTAAAAAAAATACAGTCTTTTACAAACAATTTGGCATTTGTCACTTGTATCGGGTCTGTTTAGTCTGTGTTTTAACAGTCATAATTTAGCTTAAGACCAAACAAAACAATTATGACTAAATTCTTAAATAAATAAAAAAATATACCAATCTTTTTACAATTACAAACAATTTTATCACGATTTTGTTAAGTTATAAAAAAAATCGTAAATATATTCTTATCTCTCAAGAACAAATACTAAATTCCTAAACACAAATGATTTGTTTAAAAATAACCGATAATTCATTGATATTTTTGATTTTCAAAGAATGATATTGAACTACAAAATTTTAAAATATTTTATTTTTTTTTACGTATTTGTTATTGTTTAATTTTACACTAACAATTTCACTATCGCTATCAACAGCTAAAGATTGTGCTTGTAGTGGCCTATTAGCAAACAAATTTGAAATACAGTGGAGTACGGTTATAACGAACTCGCGGGAAGCGAAAGATTTAGGTCGTTGTAAGCTAAGTTTGCTATAAGCGAGGTAAACATTTTCCAAAAAATTAAAAATTAAATTATTTAATGAGCTCGAAGTTAAATACATAATCAATGGTGATAATTATCACCAATGATTAAAAAATAAATTGAAAACTTGTTTGTTATGTGTTTAACTTCGAGCTCATTAAATAATTTAATTTTTAATTTTTTGGAAAATGTTTACCTCGCTTATAGCAAACTTATAGCAAAGATTATAATCTTTAACTTCGAGCTATATATTAGTTCTCATGTAGTGAGTAAACTAGTTTATATGAATGTTTGATGTTTGGCATAGGCAGGCACGTAGCTAGGGGGGGGGGGGGGTTTGGGGGCTAGAGCCTCCCCGAAATGATTTGACAAATTTAAAAACTTAATACAATTCGTTCGAAAGTAACAATGTTATTGATAAATATAATATGAAAAATATTTATTTTTGACTTGGATCAAATAGGAAATGGTTTTATATGGTTCAAATCTTAAAATTTCGTTAGAAAACATCGCCTGCAAATGGGCGACTATCATTGTTAGAGTTGATTTTCGACAAAAAGCAATAAATAAAATCATTTCATAAGAGATTTCGAAGGCTTTGACTTAAAATATAATCAAGAAATTGTTTGAGACAAAACAAACTAAAAATTAAATATGTCTACACAGAGAAAACTAAAATTGAGTTTTAATTAAAATAGTTGATGATTCAGCAAAAGTTAAACTGAATTCGGTCGTGTTGATGCAATTGTAGTAACAACTAAAATAATTTGTATCTAAATGTAAACAAATTTCTATCTGCGCTCCTCGAAATGCGACATTTTAAAATCAAGCAGCTAAACCAGTCTTTGTGTTATAACAATGTAGTTTTTTTAGACATATTAAAGGGTTTTTAATTAAAAAATTGACAATTTGAAAAGCGTTTGAAATTGTCCAAATTATAAATCAAAGTGAATTGGAAATACATAATTTAGTTTAAATAGGACCTACGCGATGTCAGGTATATTTTTAAATTTTCCAATTTTACACTCACAAGAACTTTTCCATAAAAAATCAACAGTTATTTAAAAGTTTAATCGGTAAAGTTGTTTCAATGGAATATACAGTTAAATTAACAAAGAAATATATTTTTCATCTTTCTGTCTGTTATTCAATAAACAAAATAAACAAAAAAAACGGACTTTCCATAGTATTTAAAATATTCAGTTAAAATTCTATATTTCAACAGTTAAAAATAAACTAAAAAATACGATTGTTTTAAACGAAAAGTAAGTAGTCCTGTTTTTAACTGATTTTCAGTAGTCTTTACGGAAAAAATATTGTGAGTGTATATTTTTCTTTATTATTATATCTTTTAGACTATAATCACGCTTGCTTGTAAAATTTACGATTTTTTTAATACAAGACATGAAGTCGGATATATGAAAAATGGGAAAAATAGTGAATAATTTGTTAAAATAATTCAAATAAATGGCATCCGGGGTCCACGACATAGTGTCAAAATGGTTTTCAAAATGTGTGTTTTCTCGAGCATTTTAACGCTGTTGTTAAATAAGTCTAAATTTCCTAAACTTTAAACATATTTTCATACAAAGATGTGTTAAATTTCGCCACCAATTTTAAAAATAGATACGTTTTCATATATTTTTGCTGCTTTATCACCTATCCGAATTTCATTAATTTTAAAGGGAACCCATCGGAAAAGCTTCCTTGTAAGTGTCAGGGAATTTATATAGGATATTTGCCTTTTAATTTGTAATACATTATTTATATACACTTATAAGGTTTTGTCTGCCAGTGCATTTAACCGGACATAATTATATAAATTCATATATAAAATTAATTTCGTATAAAAAAATTAATATGATGTCATATATAGTTGCGTATAATTGTATATTGCATTTAGAATACGCTAAAACTAATCCGATTAATAATTACGATATATTTATATACCTAGACATTGCAAAATAATATATATTTTGATATTATATCATATTTAAAATAGATATTTCGAATTTTCATGACGTTTTAAAATCAAAAACTGGATAGATATAAATTTATACCGCTATATAAAATCGTATTAAATTGTATCGCGTCATTATTCGGATGTTATTTAATTATTATGCCCATTTCTCGGATAAAACTGTATTAAGACTCATATTAAATTTCGTATGATTATATAAAGCATCATATTAATTTTAATCCGGTTATTAGAAGTTGAAACTTTTTTACATTTTTTACATTTACCAAGTTTTAGCTACCCTAGACGTATACTAGCACATAAAATATAAAGTAATTTTATTTTTCGCGGTTTTCAAAAAGTTTTCCGCATAATCCTTTTTTTATTTAATTAAACTAAAAATTAATATTTACCTAAAAATTTAACGTAATTAGACAATAACGATGCATATCCAACTTAAAGCGTTGTTTCACGATATAGACATCAGTAATTCGCAAAATAATGAACACAATAAGCAAAAAATAAAAAAATGCATTTTAAGGAAATGCACTTTATGCGATTTCTATTATTAATAATTGTCCATCACGTGTAGGTAAAAATGTAGCAAAAATTTAGCAAACAAAAAAAAAAAAAAAGCTGTTACTCTAGTGTGCAAAAAAAATATATATAATTAAAATAAAAAATCGAAAAGACCCCCCCCCCCCCCCCTCCGAAACAAATTCCTAGCTACGTGCCTGGGCATGGGATTGTTACCCTCTTTCAAAACGTGTTCTGATGATGGGAACCTAGAAAATTCCCGAAATAGATCTATCAACACATTCCTGAAAGGGTCAAATAATAAATTTGAAAACAAAAAAACTCTATAGATTATTTGCTAGGACAAAATCCTAATAAAGAAATATAGAGTATCGACTCGAAGATTGTTTAAATATATATAAAAAATAAAACTAAGTTATTAGAAATGTTAGTAAAAAGTGTTGTAAATCAAGTATACCATTTTTCAGCAAATTTTTCGCTAAAATTATGTTTTCGGTTAAAGTTTTAGTTATACTTATTCAGCCCTTAACTGTTTTGAACTAATGTTTTACTAATATTTTACTAATTTATTTTGCTAAAAAAAATTGTTCACATTAACAGTGTGGACCAGATTGAAATAGATGTCGCGTCATGTCAAGATGTAGTAGAAAAGAGGAAAATGATACTAAAAAGTACATCTCTTGTAAGACATATAAAAAATCAATCACTGAAGATTTTTGTATCTGTTTTTTATACCTAAGACGTAATTGTGGATCAAAACAACTTAAATTTTGTGCTGTCACGGTCTTGAGAAAGTAATTGCCTATTAATAAAATTAAAGACAAAATAAAGTCTTTAAATTTAATAAAGATTAAATCATACTTGGGTCAATGCTTATGCCAACAAATTTCATGAAATAACTCCAATGGTAATGAAATGGCTCCAAAGCCTACAACAACCAATTGTAATTGACGAAAAAATAATTGTTTATAAAAAGTATTTTGTTTTGGAAAAACGATAAAAAATTAGAACTTTAACTCCTAACTTCAAAAGCATAAGCAAGTTTTATCATGTATACATTATTTATTCTTATATGGTAACGAATTCGTCAGATTATACTTGATAAATAACCGAATTCTTATAAAATTCTACCAATTGTTGGATTTTTTTTTCACTCTACTAATATTCAAAAAATGTTTGTTAACTTTTAGCAAGGATTTTTTAATTTTTAATCAACTAATTGCTAGCAAAACTTTTGCTGAAAAAATACCTTTAATTTTTGCTCAAAAAAATTAAAGTCAAAAAATATTTTGTTTTTAGAAATGTTGAGGTTAAGAAGAAGAATAAACGCTTTTCACTATTAATTTTTAAATCAGACTAGACTAGTTTCTGCCTCTTTTTTTATGGACAGGCGTCATCAGTGATTGTACATATTATTTGTTTATTTGTAATTGTCAGATTGTCTCTATATGTTAAATTTTTCAACAACCTGCGGTTGTAAGAATCAAACCTGCGCCCTTCTTACATTACAAACGTAACAATACCAAGTCATGACCGCTTAGCGATCACACCCAAGTATGGTCTCGAATGTAATTCAGCTAAATTGTAGTTTTCTTTCCTATTATCTTTTCTGTTATTGTATATTATACTCAGAAGTGACAACACATATATTCTATTTTTAGATTTTGTTTATTTTTCTAATCTCCTCCGTCTCTATTTTATTTTGCTCGAAAAAATAAGTCACAAAATAACTTTTTGCATCTGATTTGTTGCTAAAATTAATAATTACGGTCCCTGGTTTATGTTTAGCTCTTCTCTTCACTCTAGACAAGCTGCGACATATATATCACGTCTTTTTATTTGTTCTCCGTGCTATGAATGTGTTTACCAGCACAATTTTGGTAGCAACAAAACCTAGTTAAACATTAGTTGAAATTTTTTTTTTAGTAAAACCGTTTAACTAAACATTGCCCTCTAACGCCTGACATTTGTCATCGTTTATAAAATTGAACCCAAATGCTTCGAATGAGTGTTTTATACTTGGAAATTGATATAGTTCGATATAAAAGTGAATTAGCGAAAAGTTTTGCGAAGAAAATGTTCGTATTCAGTGCACTGTTAAAACGCGAGAAAGCTTTAAAGTTCAAATTTTGTAAAAATTCAAAAAATAATTATTTTTTAATTAACTGAGATTTCCAACAACTAAAACACTTATTTAAGTTGATTTAAAACTCTTGAAAATTAAGTATAAGTAAGATTGAAGTATTACCTTTAATAATCAGTCCTTATTTTTCTTCAAGGACGAACAGGATTTTATCGGGATATCTCTAAAGGACATTGTCTTAACTTATAAACCCAGGTAGAAAAATACAATCTTTAAAACGTTTTAAAAGCATTTTTCATGATGGTACAAGCGTTTTCAGAACATACCAAATTACAAATTTAAAGCGTTTTGAGAATGTGCAAAATGATAACCCAAATTTACGGTCTGAGGATGGTATTTTATAACGTTCTCAAAACATTGCAAAACAAAATTTTTGAAATGCTTTTTCAATCGTTAAATAAGTATTTGCAGAACATTTTGGCTTATAGTTATTAAGCGTTATGAAAACGACCCAAATGATAACCGCTTTGAGGGTTGTAATTTTGAACATTGTCAAAACGCTCGAAAGAAAAATTTGATTTTAGCAGTCGCCAACCAGCGGCTTGTCTGTGTCAAAATTTTGGATGGTGTTTCAGTTTCAAACTGATGTAATAAAAAATCTGTAGAAAATAAATACACCCTTATTTGGCTTTCCGCATCCACTAAACTTTTGTTGCAACTCGTTTGACATTATAACAGAGAGAACAGCTGCAATCGCAAAAAAAAAGTATTTCTAAAGTACTATTGGCAAATGTTAGAAAAACGCTTTAACTCAATGGTTTTACATTGGTTTTATTTAATAAACCGTTGTAAATTTTGTACGATAAGAACTTCTTAAGTACTTTTTACAAACGTTGGAAAAACGCTTTGAACCAATGTTTTTATTTCACAAATATTTGTAAGTTTTGTATAAAAAGTATTCCTAAAATACTTTGTCCGAACGTTCGAATAGCAATCCAAAATAATGTTTTTTAAATGCTTTTTTTCGTATTATTTGCAATTATCGCTTTGGAAACGCTTTTATTTTAGTACCATCAAATACAAACGTTTTGAAAACTCTTCGTTTTTTGTACCATCCCAAATTTTTACCTGGGAAGTAATGGACGGATCGTTTTGAAATTTGGTATAGAGAAGACAATCAGTAATAGTAACAAAAGTCTAAAGTTTGAACAAAAAGTATTGAAGTTAAGATACTTTTTCGCCCTATATCGCATTTTGCAAAAACCGAAAATCGCCATATCTTCTTAAAAAGAAGCACAAAAAGTTTATTTTTGGATTGTGGTTATGTCTTGGTAAGAGCAATAATTTTTGGTACAAAATTTTGTTTTACTTGCATTAGTTTTCGAGATACATTTTAAATTATTTTTGCTCATATCTCCGAAAGTAGTCAGCGAAAAAGATTTTTTTAAGAGAAATTATTATTTTTTTTGCGAGACGAATACATGGTATGAATTTCATTGCAAAACAAAATTCGGGCATTAGAGGGTTAAATATTTTAAATAGACGTTTAACAAAATGTTTAAGTAACTTTTTTTTTGATTGTACGTTTCATACAGTTTGTAATTAAAAAGCTTAAATTTTAAGATTTGAAGCAGAATTTTCATTTTAGAATCTAAACTTTTTGATGTGTTGGTTATAAGCTTTAAAATGGATATGAAAACTCGTAAAAGGGTTCAAAAAATTAGTTCGTTATATAAAAAGTTCGTTATAACAGTATTATTTTGCATGAAATATGTCATTGGTTTTAAAACAAATTCATTATAACCGGTGTTCGTTATAACGGAACTCCACTGTACACCATTCATTTGTACAAATATTCAAAATAGTATACGTTCAATGACTTGATTTATCTCACATTTTATTTTTTTTTTTGTTATTAATAAAAATAAAAATAGCAAATAAATGATTAGACACATTACTATTTTTAAGCCTTAGAGGAATAATAAAAAATAAAAACACTAAAAAACAAAACAAACAAAATGAACTTTAAAAGAATGTATTCATTTTGTTTCACTCAGAATTCAGTTAAAGAATACTTCAGGTAAAACCGAACCTTTTTAAAGTAACTGAATTAATTTCTAGTAAACAGGCAGCGACTTTCGTGCAAATGCATGTTTGTAGTCAGAAGCCCAAAATCGATTTTGACCAAATCCTTTTGCGGATCGAAGAACTTGCAACAAAATGGCATGGATTTGTTTTGGCACATTTTGTTATAAATACATATTTTAATGTATATTTTGGCATTTTTTGTTGAAAAAGAAAGGAAAGAAGAGGAAACAATAAAAGAAAAGGAAAAGCAAGAGATTTTAAAATTTTAAAGTTTTGCCCACAACAAAATTCCCGGGAAAGCGGGAAATTAAAACAATTTAAATGTCTTCTCTACCACGCTTTTCACAATTAAAATTAAATAAAAATTGCATACTAATTATAGTAGCGGTAATCACTCTTGATAGAAAACTTTTTCTTGGAGGAAACATTATCGATTTCTTTTCATTAAAGAGTGAGCGTCTTTTTTAGCAAGTTTGTTTTCAACACTGTCAGCTGATCTTTGTTTACATTTGTTCTAGGCTGAACACGTTTTTCACCAAATGTAATTAAAAGTTAAATAAGCAAAATGCCAAAAACATCAGAAAAAATTAAAATAATTATATTTATAGTGGAAAATGCAATAACGCAAATAGATTTTATGCAGCATTTTCAACTTGGAGGTAAATTTTATTAATATATAAACATATATATAATTCACAATTTATTTAAAAAATATGAAATTATCTTGTGACGCTTAAAATCAGTTGTTCTTCTGTCAAAAAAAGTTTTTCTTGTTTTCTACTACAACTTACTCAAGGTTTGAGTCAAAGAAATTTCCTATCAAGAAAGGAGAATCGAAGAAAACGAGAAAAAACAAATCCCATACATTTTGTTGTTGTATCTGTCAAAAGTTTTCTTCTTTTCTCGTTTTCTTCGATTCTTCTTTACTTTTCTATCAAGAGTGATTACCGCTAGTATTAATTGCTGAAAAAGACGTTAAAATTCAAACTGAAACAAAAATCAAACTTTGCTCTCTTGCAATTCTTCCCTAACTACGTAAGCGCCATCTATCAAATATACAAAGAATATATCATAGATGTGGCATCACTTACAACATATGGGAAAACAGTGGACATTAGAGTAACGTAAGTTTCTAAAAATAGAACTGTTGTGCTGTTGGAGTTGTACTTCTGAGATTATGTTTGCAAGAACAAAAACACCGTGTATTGAATAAAACTAGTTTTAATCACAACAAAACTCGACCTGACGATAGATCAGTGGGCTCAAGCGCTCTGTCTAACGTGTAGTGCAAGTGCATGTGGCATTAGAAATCAGTTTATCTATACCACGGTCAGTGATTGCACAGAAAATTTCATATAGACGCAATCGAACAAATAAAAACATAGCAAATATTACATTATTCAAAAAAAAAACAGGGTCACTGACGTAGGTTCAATTCCAGAAACTGCGCAGTCTGATTCAGAAAAATTGAAAATTTACAATGTAATTATGATTTTTAGAAAATACACTCATTCTTCTCTACCACGCTTTTCACAATTAAAATTAAATAAAAATTGCATATTAATATAGTATTAATTGCAATTGTCTGAAAAAGACGTTAAAATTCAAACTAAAATTTGAATTTAATTAGCTCATATATCGCACTTGATCAACAAGAGGGTATTAACTCAAAATTTTAAAATTTTCAGTAGAGTCAAAAAACTGTTTATGGCCACATTTTAACAGAATTTAAAAATTCAAACATATCATAATAAGCAAATTCCATTTGAAAATATATATACATTGTTTTTGTTTTACATTTTACCACTCATTGCAAAAAAAAAATCAATTTTTTGAGTTAATACCATTTTTTTGAAATTTTATCGATTTAAATTTATAGAATAAAACAAATTTTATCAACAAAACAGTATCAACTCAAAATACAACCTAATATAAATAAAACAGTATGATTATTTTTAACATAAATAAAGGATCAAATCAAAATAATACCTTTTTTGTGAAAATATACGATTCATTTCTATTTAAACTTTTGTATTAACTCGAAATAATACCTTTTTGTTGAAATAAAGGTAATCACTACATTATCATGAAAATGGTCTCAAAAGTGGTTTTCGAGATGAAAGAGTAATCGGAATTCGTTTAAATTAGAATAGATATTGATGTTGTTAGTTGATTTCTTGAAAAAAGTGATATTTTAAAAATTTTGAGTTAATACCCTCTTGTTGATCAAGTGCGATATGTTTATTTTAAGAATAATTTTGTCATTTCGCATTCAAAAAAGAAAGAAAAAATATACAAACTTGTGTTTTAGGAGAAATTATTATTGTCTGCGAAAACAGTTCGGTACAGCAAACAGACTCGGTAGTAGCAACCGTATTTGTTGTCAATCGAATGCTTCGGTTGTTGATACCGAATTAGAAAAAAATTTCGATTGTCTCAAGCGAAATTCGGTACTAACTACCAATTCGATAGCAACAATCGAACCATTCGATTGGTTTCAAATACTGTTGCTACTACCGGGTCTGTTTTCTAGGTGTAAGATAACGTATAATGTTAATGGCAAAATTTTTGATGGACCGATCGGATGCGATTTTAAAAATTTAAGTAAAAGTTCAAAGTTAAGTAACGAATTCTCCTTTTGGCTACCAAACTTTCAGTAAAATAAGAAAAAGTTTGAAATTCAGTTTGCTTTCCAGATTTAGTGTTTTTCCTTAAATTTGGCATTCATAATCTCACTGAGAAAATTTTGTTGGACGAAAAATAATGAAATCTTTTCATTGAGTGAAAGAAGATTTTTTATAAATAAAATGACATTTCTACGTACAATTTTTTGAAATCTATTCTATATATTTCAGAACAGCTTCATTTACCACCGGT
This sequence comes from Delia radicum, assembly GCA_021234595.1. Taxonomy (NCBI): domain Eukaryota; kingdom Metazoa; phylum Arthropoda; class Insecta; order Diptera; family Anthomyiidae; genus Delia; species Delia radicum. Next base: position 77,419,154 of record CM037854.1, on the reverse strand, counting down.
TGCATGGAACCGGTTCTATAGCAACCTGTTCTTGTTTGTAGGTATTGCAAATAGGACAAACTCCATACAAAAAAATCGGATGTTGAACATAAATTAGAACCTCCCGATTACAAAACATTAATATAATGCAACAAAGAAATGTATCAAATTTGATATAGCCTTATATCTCATTAAAATACAATTTGATCCGAAAAATGGTTGATCGTATTGTATATAAATGTATTATATTACATTGAGTTGGATACAATTTGATACTATTCAATCGAGTTTAATTTTATATGCTAAACCAAGCCGTGTCCAACGCTCTCTTTTAAATCATGAGCTGGTTTTAATACAGTTTTGAAAAAATGTGTTAACAGCGTTACTTTTATTTAATTAATTTTCATGATTTTAAGCAATTTTAATTAAATTTTAAAGTTTATTTGTGTTGTTTAATGTGTTCTCTGCTTACGTTTTGTATAATTAACACAAAATGTGTATATGTACATCTATATATATAAAATACAATGTTTGTATGTTTGTCCACTATAGACTCTAAAACTATCCAACCGATTTGGTCCAAACCGGTTAATTTGAAAGGTTATAGTCCAAATTAGGTTTTCGGCTATATATATTTCAAGTGGGCGTGGCCCCTCCCACATAAATTGAATTACATCATATATCTTGACTATTGTGATAGCAAGAGTTTTGAAACATTGCAGTATCCCATATGTTACTGATTTGAATAATCAGGAAAAAAAATGGGCGGGATCGGACCAGTGGGAGTGGCAGCTCCCATACAAAGTAAATATTTAATATCATATACCTACAGTACTATAATAGCCATAGTCTTAGAAATTTGTGCACGTTGATTATTTGTTAATGTGAATAGTCATGGGAAAAATGGGCATGATCGGACCAGTATGCGTGCCAGCTCCCATGCAAAGTAAATATTTAATATCATATATCTACAGTTCTATAATAGCCAGAGTCTTAGAAATTTGTGCACGTTGATTATATTATGAATAGTCGTGGGAAAATTGGGCGGGATCATAACAGTGGGCGTGGCAGCTCCCATACAAAGTGATTATTTAGCTCATATACAAAATTAATATTAATATTAAATATCTAGGGTTCTATATTAGCTATATAGCCTTCAAATTTTGTACGAGTCCATCAATTACAAATATTAGTAGTCGAACTGAAAATGGGCGGAATGGGATAAATGGGCGTGGTACCAAAAGCAAAAAACAAATAAGCATTAAAATAAATTATCACCTTCAAGACTTTTTGCAAAGTTATTTAATAATGTTGTTCAAAAATTGTTTTAGCGTTCCTCATAGTCCTAGAATAAATAAAAAAGGTAAAGAAGTAAATAAAGAAGTAAATAAGAAGTAAATAAATAAAGTAAAGTAAAGAAGTAAATTTAGTAAATAAAAAGTAATAGGCGAATTCGCAGTTGTTATGGCAGTTGTTTTCAGCTATTCATTTTATATACTTCAGCAAAGAGGCATTGGGCTTCCCATGAAATTAGAAATTTTAAAATGATTTACTAATGTGAATTATTTTTTTAATTATTTATTTGCGTTAAAGAAATTTCTTGATTTAAAGAATTAATTACAATTAAAATTTGAAGGCAAAACAACGTTTGCCTGGTCAGCTAGTATATACTAAATAATATTAATGCATATTTTTATCTTAAAAACTGTTTCTCTTAAAACCAGTTGGCATATACAAATTAACAGATGTTGAGTACCTTGGTTCTCCTCTGGGGTTTCTGTTCTTTGTATTAACAATCAAAAATTTTTATGTTAAACTTAAATTTTTGATAATTTTAACCGATATTTTCAATGCAAATTTTCGAGTTGATATTATAATTTTAAGTAGGATGTTATGGATTTAAAAACAAAAACCAACCCGTATCCAACGCTCTCTTCTAAAATCCTGAACTAGTTTTAAGAGAGTTTCGAAAAAAATGTGCTAAAAGTGATACTTTTAATTGATTAATTTTCATGCTTTAAAGCTATTTTATTAAATAATAAAGTTAATTTGTGATGTTTAATGTATTCTCTGCACAAGTTTTGTATAATTAACACACAATTTTATGTATATACTTAAAAATATGCATTAAATAAACCTGTTTCTCTTAAAAAAAAAATTAACAGATGTTAGTTCTTCTTAAGTCTTTATGTTCTTTGCAAAAACGTCAATTTTCCACAACTTAAATTTTTTTTCATGTAGCAATCAATACATTGTTTTGTTTAATCCCATATGTTAATGTAATTCTGACAATCCAATTATATATGATATAACATATAGTAGGATACAATTAAATATGCGATTTTACGAAAAATTACAGTGGCAAGTAAAATTTTATCTTACAATTAGGGAATGTAAAATCCCTCACTTTTTTTTGGAATTCCCACACTTTTTTGGAATTCTGGGATCGCGCTCGAAAAGTGAATTTAAAAATTATTTATATTAAATCATATATTTTTATTTAAATTTTTTATGAAAATATAAATTTGAGGGTTTTCTCAGAATTTTCGGTTTTTCTTAAATCTCAGAGAGAAATTAATTTTATAACAGCAATTCATTTAAATCTTACAGTTTGATTAAAAAAAGCTTCTGTATAAAAACTGTAGGATTAAAATAATGAAAATAAGTTGAAGAAAAAGGTGAAACAAGAAAAATTAAAAAAATCAATTGAGTCTGATTGAAGAGTACGGCCAAAAAACGGCATTTGGACAATATTTGGTAATTGAAAGTATTTTGAATACATTTTTATAATGACAAAATTTTTAGGAGCGATCTAGAGTGACACTGATTGCCTAAATTGAAATCGAAGTATACTATTAATAATGGTAAAGTTAACTGTTGCGATGTGGTTATTATAATCCTGGGATTCCCGAACAGAAAAATTGCATTATACAAGATTTTATATAACATTATTTTTAATCCGGCTATTATAATACAGTACAAGTTGTTGTGCAACCTGTTATTTGGATTTGATTATTTTACTGGGTAGCATTAACTTTATTAAAAGTTTTAATAGACAAATAATTCCAGTGCGATTTCATTGATTTAATGCAAAAATCTTTAATATCTTTAGATTATTCTCTTAGTGCAATATCGAAATGAATTGAAATGCAAAAAAAGATACTATAAAATATATTTTTTTCGGTCAAACTGTTAGGTCGTGTAATACACTGAGAGAATTCTTTGCATGATATTAATGAATTTTGCAAAGAAGCATCTGTAATTCGTCCTAATCGAAGTTTCATAAAATGTTATGAAATATATCTTCTTTCAATGTGAGTGAGTGAATTCATGCTGACGAGCGAAAAATTTCAAATACGCTCAATCACCCAGGAACAATTTTTTTCTACTCATACTCACTCACGCTCTCGTGAGTAAATTTAGATTTCATTCATGCGTGACGGTTTAGCCTTGGTGACCTGGCTAAACCGTTAAAGCAAGGATCTTAGTATTTGGAATGTGCGTTCCCGAGTAGATATTCGCTTGGTCGGGACTTTTGGAAACTCCTACGGGAAGGGACATAAAGAGAAAATTCACCCCTTGGCGGCCTGGCCAAACCGCTACAGCAAGGAACTTGAAATATAAGTGATCGTAATCTTGCGTACTAGACATTCGCTTCAACAGGATTTTTGGAAACTTCTACGGGAAGGGACAGCAAGAGAAAAATTGTCTCACTTAACAGCATGTTGTGACTATGTCAATCCTCTCGCGTATACATCCTCTTAGCCGAGATCCACTAGATTGAAATTCCCGTGGGAGAACAAAATGGGTGGAGCCGTTTTTTCTATATAAAATAAATTTAAATTCACTCAAATAAAAAAGTTAGTAGACAAATTAATATAACGGTTTTTATCCCAATTTAATGTTTTTGCACTAATTTTTAGTACAAAATAATTTTCAATAATAATTTTTGCTATTTGCAAATATTTTTTTTTTACTAATTGGAGTAACTGATTTTAGCAAAATATTTAACTAGTTATTTAAACACGATTTGCTAACATTTACAAAAATATTTAGTTTACAAAGTTTCAGGGAATATTAAAAATAAATTTAAACATAAAATAATACACTCAGGGAACTTCTGCTTTAAAAAAATGTAGTTGTTTGGGTTGTACTACAGTTTCTTTATTTTTAATGTAAATGTCAGTCATTTGTAGAACAAATTAAATTTTTTACTAACCTTGTAGCTCATTTAAAAAAACAACTCACATCATATGACTTTTTATGATTTTACATTCATTTTTTACAGTTTTTTTTTGTTATTTAAAAAAATAAAAAAAATAAATGTTTGTTTATTTTTTTACTACCATGTGGTTCATTTTTACTACAATTGTTAGTCATTTTTTGAACATTAAAAAACAAATGACAATGTTAGTGGAATTTACTTTTGTGTAAGTCGTGCTTTCTTTAAATGAAATTTCATTTGTTTTCAACTACATTTGCAGTGGTCTTTACATACATAGTATTCTAAGTGTACAATACTACAAATTATTTGGTAAAAAAAATTGACTGATGATAGCAAATCGATTTCCAAAAAGGGTTTACTAAAATTTTACAAAATGTTTACTAATATTTCGTTCTACGTTCACTTTACTAATAATTATATACAATGTCCTTAATAATGACCTTAAAAATTTACATTTCTGTATATTTACAAATTTTTCTGTAACTTTTATAAACTTTTTATATAAGTTTTAAAGTAATGACCTGTTCATCTATTAGGAAAATGGTCAAATCCACAGACTTTGACTATTTCTTTCGTCAAGACAATTTTTCGTTGTATTGCTTTTATTTAGATCGAAGTTAGATCAATAAAGAATTCATTATTTTAAGTTTAGCAAATTAAACGTAAACACATTAGTTTCAAATTGAGTATAAGCGAGTAAAAACAACGTAAAAACGAAGAAGAAATTTTAGCGTAAGAGATTTTTTTAGCCGGTAAAATAAAAAATTTTTTAAACACGGGGAATTTATGATTAAAATATTTTTTTTTTTCTGTCGTAAAAAAAATACGTCAACAAAACATTTATTTAGGTATAGTTTATAAGTACACTCGAAATAATACGTCGTCATTTTATACGTCCGTACATTTTATAGAAATCATTTTTAATTTTCATCACAAAATTAAAATTTGTTAAAACTACACCGAAAGAATTATTCTTCAGGATATTAATGAAACAATTTCATAGATTTATTTTCGTAGATTCAATGAAGAATTTCATTATATTCAAGAAATTTTATTAATGTGAAATTTTTCATAATCTTTTTTTTCATAACATTTCATAGTTTCATAAAAAAATTCATTCGAGTTCATAAATTATCTCTTCATAAATTTTATGAAAATTTTCTTTAGAGCTATGAAATTATTTCAAAGACTTATCTTTTTTATTTTTTCATAAAATTTCATAATTTCATTAACTTTCATACATTTCAAACTTTAGTTTTAAAATTTAATTCTGAAGTTGTCATCATATTTTATAAATTACTAGCTGTTTGTACAAATTTTTGTTGCATCCCTTAAGACTTAGAAAAGATACCGATCTCTCCTCCGATTCCTTATCTTAATTATTACTCACGTCCAGCAGCCAAACCTTCGCCTCGTACCCGGAGACTCCGCGACCGACGCCATTCCGACAGCCGCCACTTCACTCATTGCAGTGTGACAATTTTTTTTATAATATTGTGAAAATTCGAAAAGCATAAGAAAATATAAGGCTACCCAGCAAAACTTTGGTAATGGGTGCGATAAAATAATGCATTAACTTGTAATGTGTACTCCTTACCTGTGTCATTATTTTCCAACAAGAAGTAATGAGTTACCGATAATTGAACACTCATGGATTACCTTGTAATGAAACCTCATTACATTTTACATTACTTCAAAACACAAACTAATGACTTACCGATCATCAATTACATAATGCATGAAGTATAAACGTAAAGTGATTATTAATATATATTTTTGAAAATCTATTAATAGACATATTACTTTGTGATTTTTTGTAAGCATATTGGTAAGGTGTATATTTTTGATATCACGAACGAAAACACGAAGCACAATAACTCATCTACATTTTAAGCAATGAAATATTGTATGAATTGATAGCTCAGTTGGTAGAGTTCTCGCCTAACTAGTTGTTAAATACCAGAGACCCCAGGTTCGAATCCCAGTGTGACCATGTTATTTATTTAATAAAAAAAAGTCATTTATTTAATTTAAAATAAATATCTGTAAAAAAAAATTTTATGCATTTTTTTTATGAAAATCTATTTATAGACACATTACTTTTTCCCACTATGTAACCATATAAGTAACCAGTTACTTTACCCCCTGCAAGGTAATGAGTTACTTTGAGGCTCATCGCCTGTATAATTCATCAGTGAAGTAACGTGTAAAGTATTGGATGAAGCCCTATGGCGATACATTACTTTACCCATGATTTGGTAATGTGTGGTTTAGCTGGGTATCTTTTAAGGAGCGATCTTTTTAAAATTTGAGCGGAAACTGGACTCTATAAATTTTATAAATTGTCAAATTTAAGCGGCATATGTTGAAGATAACAATTTATATTACGAAAATCCGTAGTGGCAACAGTTGGCCTTTAAATGGGAGTGATCGATGATAAGTATTTTGTGACCGAAGTAAGTATTTTGAACGAAATCTATAAGAAAATCAAAATTAGTTTAGCAAACAACTAATGTGGGCAATGTAATTTCCACATGTTCTAAGAAAAATAAGAATGATCAATAAAAACTTATATGGCAACTTTGCCCGTGGTAAACACCCAGAAAAAATATTGGTTAGAAAACGGTCAAAACCACTAAAATTTGTTTGATAAGACATTATTTTATTTTAAACTACCAATAATCGATTAATGAAGCAAAAATACTGTACTGGAAATTAAAAAAAATTATCCGATTATTGGTATTTAAAATCAACTTTATAAATAAACCTCGTTTAGTAATACAAGATATCATCTATCAAATTTTTAAAAAAATTGTCGATAATCAAGAGTGGTGATTGCAAATACGGTTTACCTAATCAAATATGCCACTACATTAGAGTTTCACTAATACCAACCAAATTGTGGTTTGCATTTTTTGTAGACTCAACTAATGATTGGTATTGGCAAACGAATTTCGAACTGTTTGTTTTCCTAACAAAATATTTAAATTCAAATGTAGCACTCAATATTTATAAGTGTTTGTGGTGTAGTTGGTAGCGAGTTTGCCTTGTACTCCAGAATTCCGAGTTCAAATCTCGGAAAAGACAAACACAAAAATTTTTTTTTTTATTAAAATAAAATATGTAAATGTTTAAGTAGCAAATAAGTCAATGAAAATTTAAAGTGATTGTGGTGCAATCAGTAGGACAGAAGACTATTAATCTAAATGCCAGAAAAATCAAACAAGTTTTTTAAGTTCAATACAATTTTGTGGAACGTAATAATATGTGGAATGTAATATTCGGTTCTGCAACCGACTATTAGCTATTACGACTAAAAAATTAATTTAATTTTACGAAAGTTGTCGTAACCTCCAGAATTCCACAAATTGGGTGGCCACAACTGAGACTGTTTTCCGTTGAAAAATTAAAATGTGTATAACAAACACCAAAAGCGCATTTAAAATTTTTTAAAAAAGTGGTCGTGAAAAAAGGCGCAGTCGATAAAAGTATATGGTGACATTGCCTGTGATATGAGAATCATGTGAAATTCAAAAAAAATCAGTTAAAAAACAAAATAAATTTAGAGATATAAACATAAAATGTGCAAAAAAGTGGGCGTAAAAGTAGGCGTGTTTAATGAAAAGTGTATGGCACTCTTGCCTTTGGTATGCATATAATTTGTGCCAGTTTGGAGCAAGATCCAGTGAGAAAAATGTTTTATCTAATGTTTTATCATAAAAGTAGGTGTGGTCGATGAAATGTGTGTGGCAATTTTGCCTGGGCTTTAAGGATCACGTGTGCCAGTTTTGAGCAAGTTCCAGTGAGAAAAAAATGTTTTATCTTAAGAAAGATAATGTACTCACAAATTAAAAAAGTGGGCATAAAAGTAGGCGGGTCCAATAAAAAGTATATGGTTAAGCGAAATCCGTTGGAAACAAGAATTTCATTATTAAATATTAAATTCATATTTTTATATAAACAGTAGGCGTAAAATTTGGCGTGGTCGGTAAAAAAGTATATGGCGACAAACAAACAAACAGAAAATAAATTTTACATATGTATATTAGAGCGACTCAAGTTGTATGAAAGCGAAATTCGTGCAAGGTGATGACATCTAAAATATTTCGGCTCTAGCTTTGTCATCTCGTGAGTTGGACCATTTTGAAAAAGGGTAAATTTTTGCATGTTTTGTTAATTTAAGAATCTGTTTCCTTACCAACATATACAACATGGGTATCATAAAATTTGTTTTTTTTTAAGGCGCGTCCAACTGTGTATACAATTTGTCCAACGACGATCATCAATGTACTTTTTTTTAAGGATATTCTGTAAAAAAAAAAACGGTTTTTGAATTTTTTGTTCGGGGTTGTTTGTAATAGAAATGCCAAATTAACATACATATTTTAATCTTTAGTCGATTTAAATAAATCGTGCTAGTTCGCGTTTTGACAAAAATGCAATCTGTGGTAACTCTTCGTTTTAAATAGGCAATATGGGCATCAAATTTTTTCTATTGCCAAGTACATCATCTTTGTATGTAAATAATTTAGATTTTTGCAAATTAGATGCATTTTACACGGTGCTCTGGAATATATATAAATGCAATTTTGTGGTAACTCTAATATGATAGCGGATTTAGTTTCTAGATCATGTATGGATGAAAATAGGACTAAAGAAAGAAAAAAAATGATCTACGACTTTTTGGCGACATATTTTTTTCGCAAATTAAAAAAAGGTATTAAATTTTATTGTTTATATTTACAAACTGTCCTCAAAAACATAAACGACTTACGAATTTATCATAGATTTAAAATCCTCTTAAAAAGTTAAGATGCTCTAATTTTCTGTATTTTGGAATTGTAAACACAATGCAAGCGTATTTTTATAAAAAAATTCATATTTCAATTTTGATTTTATTTAAAGTAAAATAAAAATAAATAAAATAACGCACCGTGTAAAATGCATCTAATTTGCAAAAATCTAAATTATTTACATACAAAGATGATGTACTTGGCAAAAGAGAAAATTTGATACCCATATTGCCCTATTTAAAACGAAGAGTTACCACCCCATTGCATTTTTGTTAAAACGCGAACTAGCACGAATTTCAAAAAAAATGAGACCCGTATTTAATTAAATCGACTAAAGATTAAAATATGTATGTTACTTTGGCATTTTTATTACAAACAACCCCGAACAAAAAATTCAAAACCCGTTTTTTTTACAGAATATCCTTAAAAAAAGGACATGGATGATCGTCCTTAAACAAATTGTATATACAGTTGGACGCGCATTAAAAAAACCTTTCTTATGATACCCATATTGTATATGTTGGTAAGGAAACAGATTCTCAAATTAACAAAACATTTAAAAATAGACCCATTTTCAAAATGGTCCAGCTCACGAGAGGTCAAAGCTGGATCCGAAATATTTTAAATGTCATCTTAAAAAAGTCCAATGTTGTTCATTTTTAGGAGGGTACATCGAGCACTTTTTTGGTGAGTCGATCTAATGTATATAGATTTCAATGTAGCCTTTTATTAATTTTGGACTTCATATGAAGCGGTTCATTAGCTTAGTTTCAATACATTTTTAAAACATTCATGAAAAATTTTATTAATTCAAGGAAACTTCTTAATATTAAAAAATTTTATGAAACTTTCATAAATTCTATAAACGCTTCATTGTCGGAATGATTCAGTACTTTAATGAAGATTATTATTAATTCAACAAACAAAGCTGGTTCATAGATTCTATGAAATGTTTCAGTGGACGAGTGCCACTGACAATTTTCATTAAACCTATGAAGAAACTTATTACTGAAGTGAAGATAATTCTCTCAGTGTATTAACTCGAAATTAACAATTTAGTAAGCGTACAAAATTTAAATTAAATTTCCACTTAAGTTTTTGCTAATTTACTATTTCAACCGATTTTATTTTAGGCTGAAATATGGAAGCAATTTATTTAAAATTACTGACGTAATGTTTTCAGTGTATGATCTTTGCTAACAGAAAAAGTATGTTTCTGATGAAATTTATTTGAATTATAAATAGAGACGGCCAGGAAAAAACCCAATAACAAATAAATTCCGTTCATAATCAACATGATCAGTATTTGTTAATCTCGACAAATGAGAGTAAAAGAATTGACGTCAATGAAAGAAGTTGGGAAACTTTTTATACGTTTTGGTATATTTACGAACAACACTGAGATTATTATCAATTAATTAATTATTCCATTAGATCTATGAAGTGTCATTGAACTCGTTCATACGCCCAATTTTGTAAGAAATGTTTCATTCACTTTGTTAACAAAAAATTTCATTATTTTAGTGAACAATTGCATTAAAACTAGTCCAAGAAAATTCTCTCTGTGTAGATTGTTAAATAAACTATGCTAAATTTCTTTACACATGTTTATCAAATACAAGTTTGTGTCTTTCAAAGCTTAAAAAGAATATATGTTTAACTTGGGCGGAAGTTTTACTAGTATTTTGGTGGAAAGAATTAATAGCAATTTTAAAGCGTATTTCTATTGTGTTAGTAGAATATTTTGTAAAAGTGAATTTTTGAATTCATTTAGGAGACATGCCGCAAAACTACATAAAAGAAATAACATAGTCAGACATACACAAACTTGAATAGGTACAAACAATAAAAGATGTCAAAATAAGAAAATGGGCGGTATATTAAATGTCACGTAATTATGATAGCCCAATTTAAAATTTATATCGTTACAATGATTTATCGGATGCGGAAGAAATGGACATTTCAAAAGATGAAGATTCGTACGAATTTGCCGAAAGGCAAACATTAGATAGAGATTTCTGCATAATTTGTTTAAACGAAATTTATATACAATTATATCCCAAGAATTCCGTAGACTGAAACACATGCAACAGGGACAAGCTTTTTTTGAGCTTGAGCTTGAGAACAAGCTCAAAACGATCGCAGAAATTTGCTTTGAAATTGCAAAAGTTAAAGCTTCCCTATTTTCACGAAAACTATGCGAGATACGAAATATAGACAGAAGACCTAAATTATTTTTGAGCAAAATTACAATTGATGCCGAGTCGGAAAAATTGGGTTTCGGTGAGAAGCTTGTTTAAATAACTTTAAAGTGATATATATGTAATATTATGTCATTTCTAGAAAACATATTATTCCAACACTAGATACAATCAATACAAACATTTTTTATACTCATGCAATATTTAAAATTTTTTTTTTTATAATTTTAATAAAACAAACTTTCCAACTAAATAAAAACATTTTTCAGACTATTTTATTCAGCTTTTAAGATTTTTAATCGTGTGAAAATGTTTGTTTTATGAAAAGGTTGGATTCTTAAAATTAAATTGCAAGTAGGAGAGGGTGAGAGCAAAAGTATTATTTGGTAACAATAAATATATTTATCCATAAAAATATGATAAAAAACTAATTTTTTCCAACATTTTTTATAGTTTTGAAACAAAATATTTTTTTACCAACTCCCATCTGTGGAAATGATATAATGTTATACATACATCATTTCAAAGGTACTTAAACAAGCTTTTTAACTTTTTTAGGTAATCGTACAAAATCTTTACGACTTTAGAAAACTAAATTATTTTTTTAAGTAATTTCCATTTCTAATAAATTAATTTAACCTTTTTAAATGGACTTTCATAGGTTATACCCATACACATCAAGAGGCACATATTTTAAATTTCAGAATTTTGTCCAAATCGTTTGTGCAGGACGTTACGAGAGAGACTTCATCTTTTTGGCCCTCCACTTTCTTGATTTTTAAACCGCTGGATGAGGAAAATTTAAAGTTTATTACTTGAGCGATTTTGGCACGTCGTGGATACTTTTTCCACATATGAAACACGCATTTTACGTTGCTCTTGGCAAAAATTATAAAATATACCTTATCAGTGCATTACAAAATATAACAGTGAATGAATCAATAGTTATGCTTTTCCACCATCAATGGAGAAATTTTCTACTTCCACCCCTCCCGACATGAATTTGACATCACTGAACCCTCAAAATTTTATGTACAAAAAGTTCCATATTTTGAATGGTCATATTGCCGCCCTCTAGAGGCTTGGAACTTTTAAAAGCAAAACTTAAGCTGGATATTACGTCAACAATGAAATTGCGAATTTTTAATAATTGTTTGTTGTTTTCCTGCGAAAGAATTATAAGTTTAATGATGTTAAACTCGGGTTTTTGGCAAATGCTTTTAAAATTTGTTTACTTTTTCCTCACAGGCGTATTTTACAACATCAACTTCATGGAAAATGAAAGTGCATTCTGATTCTTTTTCCACAAGCTTGATTTTGTTCTTTTATCAAAATATACGCGTATACCAAAAATTGGCTCTATCGGGCGGTATTTGGCTCTTTCGGGCGGTATTTATTTGATTTTTAAAATTTTATGAATAAAAAACTGGCTTAAAACAGGCAAAACTTTAAATCAAATTTGCGAAAAATCTGATCCATAAGTGAAAAAACTGCAAACGCCATTAAAATCAGAGTTGCCGAAATATTTTGAATCAATGGTCGGTACTCTTGTTTTCGATTTTAGGGGTCAATTTTGTAGCGTTGTGCTATTGTTCTTAATCTGTGGTGTCATATTGGTTTCTATTGTTTTTTGTCTTACGAATATTAAGATTAATATTAAGAAAATGGAAAATGTTTTCGTTTCCACTCTTTATTTCACTTAATCTAAAAATGTTAAGGCCTTTCTCTAAAACAATTCCACGGAATTAAAAAAAAAACGCTCTGAGAATTAAGAAAAACTTCAATATTTTAAAATCAAATTTATCCAAATTAATAAAGTTTTCTTTAACATTTTTTTACTTTCAGTTACAACAAATATCTCTACTTAAATCTTAAACATAGACAAGATTTGTTTCAACTACAAATTCATTGATGAAAATATTTTTAAAAAATTAAAAGACATTTAAGAGAGAAAAAACTATTCAACATGCTGCAGAAATTTATGCTGCAAATTTATTACAGCATTTTAAAAAACATTCCTTGATAAATCGTCAACCAACGCAACATTATAGAGGAGAATATACAGCAAACAAATCAAAAATATTTGTAATTATAAAAAAAAAAGACTTCAACCAAATTAAGAAAACTAAACATTTAAATTAAGAAAACTACTTACATACATACATTAAAACTAAGGAAATAGCATATCACCACATATCTTAGAAAAAAAACCCACCTCTCACAAAACGTACATACATATGTACGTTGAAATTCGCACATTCGCTATTTCGTCTTCTAGCTCAAATATCATCACTAACGCGACACGTACATTCTATACCACCAAACTGTCTTCTTCAACACTCAATGAATTTTAACCCAGTCTCTTTACCCCATAACCTGATGCATGCAAAAATCATGGAATGGACTAATGATGATGCTCTGGAATTAATCGAACAGTATCGCTCGCATACAGAATTGTGGAATCGTGCTGATCCCAAGTACAAAGATAAATTATGTCGCTTTCGCGCATGGTCGGAAATAGCTGAACGTTTTGGTTGTAGCAAGGCCGAGGTCGAACGTAAAATGAATGTGTTATTGACACAATACAGACGGGAAAAACATAAAATGTTGGTCAAACTTTATCAGGGTATACAACCGAATCCCTCCAAGTGGTATGCTTTTAAACGTTTTGATTTTATGGAAGCTGGTGGTGGTAGTGCCAGTGCAATAGCAGCTGGTATAGCTGGCGGAGGAGGAGGTGGTGGTCTTGGCGCCCTTACCATGAATAGCAGTAGTAGTAGTGTTGGTGGTGGTGGCAGCAGTAGTAGCAGCGGCTTAGCAACAAATGGTCATCATCACCACCATGCTGCTGCGGCAGCAGCCGCAGCTGCTCTAAATGGTTTAGCTGCTGCTAGTTATGAGAGCACAGCAGCAGCGGCAGCAACACAATCAACATCACATCATCGTAGAATGAAAAGTAAAGAGATGAAATATTTTGGCGCGGTGAGTAAAAAACATTTTTTTTAGCATATCAAACTGAAAAACAAAAAAAAAATGGAATTCTTATCAATATTAAAAAAAAAGTGTTTGAAGGGGATGGTTAACCTAGTGATAGATGTTTAGTCAAGTTTAAAATCATAAGGGTTAAATTCATAAATTTAAATTTTTATAAAAAATTTTAAAGTTTAAAGAGCTTTGATTTTTTTTTTTTTATTTAAATGTAATCAAAGTGAAGACCTTATTGAAAAATCACAGCACAAAATCCCAATTTTTAGTTCCGGCATTATGTAAAAATATGATTTTGACATATTCATCTCACTTAAAGTTAGAGCTGTGACAGTACATTACACGCAAAGAAAACACATGGTTGGGGAAACATATTCGAAGAACATCATATATTTTTGTACTTATGATTGCGACAAGCATGTTACTATGATTGTGACAACCATACTCTTATCATTTTTTTAATCATAAATATTATATTACGATTACCATATTATGGTTGCCAATCACCATATTATTGTTGCCAATTGATCTCAAGATTATCATATTATGGTTATGGAAATGTTTAAAAATTATCGTACACTTAGAATACTATGTAGTAGGTAAAGAGCACTGCAAATGTAGTTAAAAACAAATGAAACTTCACTTGAAGAAAGAACGACTTACATTTTAGTAAATTTAACTAACATTGTCATTTGTTTTTTACTGCTCAAAAAATGAACCACAATGGCACTAAAATATTGTTAAGAATACAATTTCACAAAACATTTATAATGACCATAACATTTTTTTAGCAATAATAATATTTGCACTATAATCATATTATAGTCCTAGCTATCAGATTATGAGCATGGAAAAGAATTTTCTCTTCAATAATAATAAATAGTAACTATATTTAAGGTATGCGTGTAGATTTAACTTTTGCCTAGGCTTAAATGGTAGTCCGGTTTGAGACTACCAAATTATTTCATCTTCCACAAAAAATATCACCATTACAATTAACACCACTGCGTTGTTTTTCTATTTTTATGTTAAATATTATTTAAAAATCTTAAACAAGAATGCCACTAAAAGAGCGGAGTTCATAAAAACAGACTGAACCTCTTATAGTTGGCTGTAGTTAGAGAGAGGAATTAGATGATTAATGATTATGCACATAGAATAATATGATAACCGAAAAGAGAAAGATTTTTACTATAGTGAATTTTTATTGTTGATCTATATAAATTGTATGTGAGTTGTTGGTTAGTTCGGTTCAAGATCATGAAAAATGTTTCATATTAACAGAAAAATTATAATTTTTTTTTTTTTTTTTTTTTTTTTTTTTTTTATTTGTGATAATTTACTTTAATTAACAGAAAAAACAATTAGAAAAAAAAGTTATTTGACACCTGCATGAATGGAGTTAACTTTCTAGCCCGCAACGGCCTTCATCAACATTCTTCGTGCCTTAAAGTGTTAAATTGTAAACATCATCTATTTAACTCAACTAGTTAGGTTAAAAATGTGCCGTAACTTAGTTTTTGAGTATGACGAAATTTACTGCGAACTTATTTTCTATAAAGCTATGTTTAGTTGTTAATTATTACCACAGTTGCCAGTTCAACTAATTAAGTTGAAATTTGACTGGCAGTTATTTTCAAATGTCATCATATTCTATCCTTTACATTGTAAGTGAAAGGAATATCAAACATTGAAGATTTTATTCGTTTTTCAACATATGTCTAGCATAAAATTATAATTTTTCTGTTAATATGAAAAATTTTTCATGATCTTGAACCGAACTAACCAACAACTCACATACGATTTTTACTATAACAAGATTAAAGCAATCATATTATTGGTGAAATATGATTGATACAATAATTTTTTGATGGGACGAAAAATTTAAACACGTTATTTCGTACTGTTGCTCTTCCCGCCGATTTCTATGTTTGCACTTCCCAAATTAGATCTTTCTTGATACTATGACAACCACATGTTAAAGTGACTGGTCCCAAGGACCAGTAACGTGTCCTGTGACCGGTCCCTTTTCCACAGCAAGGTGACTTGTAATATAACTATCCTAGGCCAAATGGCTAGGAAAGACCATACCAATCAAACCTAAATGCAATATGAAATATTAAAATGACCAGCATGTGATTCTCTGCCGGATGACTTGTGATGCTTATCACATATTCTCTTTGTCATTATCTTTTCTTTTACCGCAAGTACCGTATTTTACTTAGTGCGGAATATCAATCCAATTCCCGTTAAAGGAAGCTTCTGTAGGCGATCCGACACATTCCGTTGTTATTTAACCTACAAACGGTTCGATAATGGGTCCCACGAACCCCCAAAATTCCAGGGCACCGTGAAGAGTTCTGGCAAAATGTTTATTTTAAACTGATTTAAAAAATTACAGTTGTTTTTTAAACCCCTTCTAATGATTATATTAACCGAACTCCACTGTAGCTGTAGTGAGCCAGTTAAAATGTCTCAAGGACTCCGTGAGGCAAAAGTTAGCGGAAACCGCTGATCTAAATGTGTTGCTTGATTTAAAACGACGTTGCGACTCACAGCTCTAGATATCTAAAGTTCCATTTTCTTTAATTAAGTCCTATAACCACTAAAGAAATTACGAATAGAACAAGATTCGATAGTTCTTCTTAATGCTGAGCATCGCGAATGAAGGTTTGGTGAACGCGTGAAAGAAAAAAAACCTATGTTCCTCCGGACCGGATTTGCGTCCAAAATACTGCTAGAAAACCTAAACTCTATAATCGTCGTTTGAAAGATGCAAATCGTTTATGCGAAAGAAAACACAAGATCCAAAATTACAGCTTATATTTAAACCTCTATAGCAGTGAAAGGCTTCCTCTCAATTTTCAACCCCCGCTGGTTTAGACTGGAAAATGCAGCTTGAGCGAGGTTGAGGTTAGTCTAGAAAATGCTTGGTTAGCGATTATGTGCTTTGTTCTTATGGTATACAAGCGTAAATGTAATAACATGAATTATGTCCTTTACTGCTCTAGAGACTCGATGGTTACTTGAAATCCCGAAATGTCTCATCAAAAATTTGAGATGATTATATTGGCATTCATTCCTATGATTTTAACTATGTTCACTATTCGAATAACACTGTACCTAACAATTTATAATGACGTTGTAAACAAATTACTGAAATTTTACTTTTTTTTATCTGGTCCACAACAAAACATTTCAATGCAGCAATGAAATTCTATCCCCACCAAATAAAAATCAACAATGAAAAACACATCACAAAACAACAGTTCCTCAATATAAGCAATCAGTGGCAGGGTTGTTTAAATTTATTTTTCCGCTTTTCACTAAACAGAAATAAAAATCCCCAAAAATACTTTTTTTTATGTTCTTGATCGAAGTAAACTACCGAAAAAATGAAAAAAAAAATGGTTTTGGAGAGAATTTTTTAGCAATGGATTATGTTGAAAGACTTCTCAAAACTTGCCATATTATTTACTCATACAAAATCAATAGTGTCCGACCGAATAGTTCGGCCAAAAAACTATATTTTGTCGGTTTTTTGATATCTAGTGGCAATGATGACAAATTTTGCTATTGGAAACATGTTTGTTGAGCCGATTTAATTCGATTTTGTATATAAAATTTAAGAGAAAAGCCGAAGTTTAGCTATAAAGTTAAAAGTTCGTCCGCCGAACCATTTTCGATTTGGCCGAACTTTCTGAGGCCGAACAGTGAATTCATTGCATAACTACAGACTTTTCTTCAAATTTGACACTCCAAATAGCATCTAATCAGCCCAATAAACATTTTTCAATCCGCCAAATTTGTCCATAATGCTATAAAATACCGAATACAGACCAAATGCATTTTCTGGCCGAACTGTTCGGTCGGACATTAAAAATCAACACCAAAAATCTGATAAACATAGAAGACAAATTTTGCCATTTTTGCTTTTTTTTTTTTGGCTATTTTTGCCAGTTTTACTAGTATTTGCTTATTTTACCATTTTTTTTTTCGTTTTTGTGCTTAAAACCAGCTTTTTCTCAAGTTTTTTGAACTTAAAATTGTCTTTTTTGCTAGAAATGCCTTTTTCTCAAATATTTTACTTTTTCGTTTCAAAAGTATATTTTTACCTTTTTGTAGTTTTGCTATTTTTTGCCTTTTGTCCGATATTTTTTGCCAAAAACACCAGGTATTTTGACATTTTGTGTCTTTTCTGCTGATAAAATAAAATATCAACTTAAAAAGATGTTTTGACAAAAATATTCGAAAATTTTGCAATAAATATTTATATTCTGGCAAATGTACCAAGTGTTTGAACCCTGATGAGGGTTCAAAAACGATTTCTCGCCAAACGTGGTGACAACCCTGATGAGTGTAATTCTTTTTTTCACATCAATGAAAAATAAAAGAGTATTATTTTAACCATAGTAAGAGTAAAGAGTGAATGAAAGAGAAAATTTAATAGAATGACATTGCAAAAAAAAATCAAACGATAAACTGAAACAAACAGGTGCATTGTTAAATCGTGTAGAAGTGGTGGGGATTAAAAGGGGGAGCAAAACAAAGCAACAACTAAAAAAAAGGGGGAAAATAATATATTGTTGTTGTTATTTCATTCAAATATATTGAGTATTAACAACAAATAGTGTAGTACAAATACCTCTACTCATAGTAGTAGTCGTTGATGTCGTCGTCGTAGTATACCGAGGCATTCCCGTTCGTATGTAAATAGTATTGTAAGGGTATTTAGTTATTTTATGATAAACACTACGAAGGTTGTGCATGTCATGTAGTATGAACAAAGTAAAGAAGATTCGGGTAATTCAGGGATGCTAGGAGGGTTCTTTTGTGACAATCTTACAGAAAATGTAAACAAATTCATTTACTGGGTGACCCAAAAAGAATCACCCTGTCGCTATAACTTTTGCAAAAAACGCACTGATAATAATCCATGCATAAATATGCAAAAAAAAATGTCAAAACAACAAAAACTTTCGGAAAATACACGAAAATTTGTTAATTTTACAAAATATTTCGTTGTTTTGACAATTTTTTTTTCCATTTTTAGCATGGATTATTATTAGTGCGGCAACTGTCGGTTTTGTATTGATATTTGTGAAGTAAACATTGCGGAATACACGTCGACAAGCCATGGAACGCTAATTTATTGAGTAATAATTTGACATTGATGTTTTCGCAACGTGAATTTCACCGACAGTTTTTCCGGTCGTACTTGTCAAACTGGTCACATCGCCTAGATGTGACTGGAACAGTATGGAATATCGCCGCTGTGGCTGAAGGTGTCGTGGATTAGCTGTCAACGTCTATCAGATGATATTTCACGCTTTTGTGCATCACAAGTTCGTTTTGCTGCGCATTTTAGTGAATTCCTTGCCCTTACAAACTACGGGCAGTGCATTAGCTAATGCCGGCAAACCATCAACCGCGTCTAAACCAATCTCACGCTCTCCTGAACCTCAACAACGACGAGGAAGATTTTGGGTCGAAATTTATCATGAGACATGAATCGCCCAATTTTGCTGCTTCAGTTGTTTTTGAAATCACGGGTTTAAGTGAATCAGAATTTGGGTGCTCTTAAAGACAATATAAGAGAAAAGTGTTAGAACTTACCGCCCGAATTCTCGCAAAAACGATTGAAAATTCAGTAAAAAGAGCCCAAATAGTCATATACAATGGCGGCGCCCACTTGACCGATATCAAATCTAAAAGTATATTATGAAATCATGTAGTTCCTTTCTAAAGATATGGCAAAACAACATCGGGTAAGTTTTTTTGGGTCACCCTGTACATTGAGGTTTATATACTTTTTTCTGGAAAGAATTCATTGCAAAACATTATAAATATATGAAATTAATCCTGTATAAACCCCGAGTGTGAAATCAAAGATTACATAGGTTCAAACACTTCTTCTTCTTCTTTTATCAACGAACATATTTTTTCATACACATTCAAATATTTTTGTTTAGGTATACCACGTATGTCCAACACATTCCTAAGAGTGACGTGTACTGACAGCTAATGCCAAAGAGTTTCAGCTCTATGTGATCTATGATGTATATTCTTAAGTATGAACAAAATCAAATTCGTAAGAATAAGCATGATAATCATTAGGTGATTTTACGAATGTGTCTAGTAACAATTATGTTAGAGACAATGTTTGAAAAACTCCTTGACAGAAATTATATGAGATTAAGAAGTTATTTCATTTTACAAAGATTTATTGGGAGGTTTAGAAATTAATAATGAAAACTTTTTAAAAAGTAGTCCCTAAAAAAAAAATTTTTTTTAATAATTGTCCTATCTGTGAACGCTTCCGTTTAACCTTTTGAGGCTCCTTGTAAGCTAAGATGAGGAATTTCAACATTACAACAAATTAAATAGATTATTAAAGTACGGTGGGGCGGGTGTCGTCGGACCCGGATTTCAGCGTGCTCTGCCCATGGGCAAATATCCCTCCGTTTTTCAGGCTGAGGTCTTCGCTATCTGTATCTGTGTGGACACGGGGGGCCACGATCTACATTCTATCTGACAGCCAAGCGGCACTTGGTGCCTTGAGGGCTCAAGATGTGTCGTCTGGTCTGGTTAAGGAATGTATCGACTCTCTAAATCGTCTAGGACTTAACAACTCCTTGCCACTGGGCTGGGTTCCAGGCCATGAGGGGCATGAGGGCAACGAACGGGCTGACTGTTTAGCCAACTGCGGAGCTCGTCGACAATTCATTGGCCCGGAACCCTTCTGTGGAGTACCCAATGGGTATGTCAGAGAGAAGCTCAGAAGATGGAGGGAGTCGGAGTTTGGGGCCTATTGGGCCAGATCGCCTGGGCAGCGACAGGCGAGGCTGTTTATATCTCCCTCTGGGGAGAGGTCGCGGAAACTCTTGTCTATGCCGAGGGGCGAACTAAGGACCGTAACGGGTTACCTCACAGGACACTGTGGCCTTAGGTATCAATTGTACAAGATGGGACGATCCTCTACGGATACGTGCAGGTTTTGTGAATTGGAACCCGAGACCTCTGAGCATGTTCTCTGCAAATGTCCGAGGCTCTCCGACAGGAGGGTGCGTTATTTTGGTGATCGAATAGTGACGCCATCGGACGTTTGGAACTGTTCACCTGGTAGGATAATTGGCTTCGTAGGGAGCCTGAACCTATAGGGTGTATTCGCTGGCAGCACAAAATACCAATTTCTGGTCGCAGTGCATAGTGCCACTATAATCTAATCTAATCTAAAGTACGGTAACAGGAAGCTTTGCCCAACCGGAACATGACAGAAGAATTGAAAATAACGCAACAACTACTAGACAAAATGTCAAATAAGGCAGTGCCCGAAGGATTCCAAACGTTCCCCTTGAAGAGCTAAAGTAGGTCACCTGTTTACTCTTTACACAGAGTACGTCAGATTTATTTTTTTTATTCTAGTCAAAATCTGAGCTTGTAAGTAACCATTGTAAATTGTTTAGAAATCAGAAAGGTAGCTCCCAGCCTCGAAAGTTCGATGAATTTTTAATTTTCTTTACCTTCCTAAATCTTCCTGGAAACTAAATTCGTTAAAAATTGAATCATTCAGTTGCAACAACCGAATTGCCACACCCGAGAAAAGTTGCTCGTTGTTAGTAATAAAATAATAAATCCTTCTTACCCAGATATTTTTAATAACAATTTCAAATAATTCTAAATCGACAAAAATGAAAAACTAAGTTGTGAGACCGCAATTCTGTGAAACAGAGAACAAAATTGTGGGAATTTAAAGGTAGTTAAACTGACACATTGGGAACCCAAGCATGAGGGTACTTAAGTCTGTGTGACTGGAAACACAATAATGGTGTTTTTTAAGGTTCACCCACAAAACAGACTCGGTCGTAGCAACCGTATTTGTGTCCACAAATACGAAATGGAATGGTTCGGGTAGCACCGAATTGCTCTTTAGGCAATCGAAATTCAATTGTCGTGAATTTCTGATGTTTCAACCAAATGATGACCAAAATATTAGATCGCAACAACTGCAGCATTCGATTGACAATAAATGCATTATCCACGACAGCGTCTGTTTTCTGGGTGTTCCCAATTCAAAAACTTTGTTTTTTTCAAATGGATCATAGGAACACAATCCTGGTTTTTTCAAAGCGACCTAAATTAAAGGCTTTATGAATGCGGTCGGGGTTTTTAAAACCTAGCCAAATCAATGAGACTGGGAAACTAATTATGTTTTTTAAAGACACACAAATCAAAAAAAAAAAATTGGCATTACTATTGCACACTCTTCAAAGGTATTTTTTTTATACTCGTATTTACAACATTCACCAAATTGTCCGTACATTTTGCTTAAGTTTTCGAAATGTTTTACCAAAATCATGAAATCTTTTTTGAGAATATAAATCAACACTAAATATATATCTTACTGGTATTGCAAGGAAGTTGAAAACTGTACTATTTTAGTTTTATACTTATGAATTATATGTTTGCTAAAAAAATCTATTACTGTGTATAAACTAGACATTCCAGTGAACAAATTTTTGTATTAAAATTGCAACTCCATTGAAAATGTCATGAAATATTTAGAAAAGTACTTTAAATTTTAACTAATTTTTCACATGCTTTAAATAATGAGAAACAACCAGCGACATAATTGTACTCAAATGAAAGATAATTTTGTGTAGATTTATATTATTAAAAAATATTTTATGATTTAGCAGATCAATTTCGAAATATTACACAAAAAAATTATAAAAACTATGTACTTCAAAGACAAATTCTGCAAAAAGTTAAAAATTGTTGACTAGTGTAATTGAGATTGATTTTTCAGTTTTCTGGTGCTTTTTCTTAATTCTTTTTACCCTGACGATTTTCCTTTCGTTACGTTTTATATTGTGAATATTCTCAGAGACTGGAAACGCTGTCGTAATTTTTTATGGGTACACAAACACAATCTTATTTTATTCAAAGGAGCTCAAAAAATAGAGACTATAAAAACAATCATGTTTTTTCGATAGTCACCAGAAAGACCGATTTTAAGAGATCCAAATCGAAAACTAATGTAGCAAAATCGTGGTTGTTCAAATATTGAATGTTTAAATTTATATTTAATTTGTGTCCACCTCATAAACCATGGCGACCTTAAAAGATTTTTAATTTATTCAGGATTAAAAACAGAAACAGAAGAACAGGAAACGTCAAGGACTTGTAGAAGCAAAAAATATCTTCTTTATTTAAGCACATATTTACACCCAGAAAACATAGTCGGTAGTAGCAACCGTAATTTTATTTAATTTTATTTTTATTAAATAATCATGAAGCCACTTAAGGCCAATCGAATGGTTCGGTTGTAGCTATCGAATTTTTTGGTATGTATCACCGAATTTCTGTTGAGGCAATCGAAATTCTATTGTCATGCCAAAACCATCATCATTATTGTTGTCAATGCTTTTATTTGTCTATTGTTTTTGGGTGGTGTTGAATCTGTTGATACACACAGAAAACAGGCTCGGTAATAGCAACCGTATTTGTTATAGTCGAATGATTGTTGTCACAACCGAAAAATTCGGTCGCAACAACCTAAGCATTCTGTTGGCAATAAATACGGTTGAAACTACCGAGTCTGTTTTCTGGGTGTATCAACTTAACATAAAGCTACGATGCTACATACGTACACTCAGGGAACTCCTGTTTTAAAAATATGCAGTTGTTGCTGTAATACAGTTTCTTTATTTTTATGTTAATGGCAGTCAAAATTTAACAAATTTAATTTTTTCTAACCTTGTAGTTCATTTAAAAAAGCAAGCCACATCAAATGACTGTTTTATGATTTTACATTCATTAATTTTTACAGTAATTTTTTGTTATTTAAAAAAATAAAAAAAAATAAATGTTTGTTTATTTTTTACTACCATGTGGTTAATTTTTACTACAATTGTTAGTCATTTTTTCAACATTAGTAGAGTTGGGATTAATCGTTCATTTTGGTGACTCGGTCATTATCGTTTAATTTGAGTCAGTGAACAAGTTCGTTCAAATAGTTCAATCGTTCTTTTTTGTTTTGACCTGTGACTGAACTGCGCGTTGTGAACTGTATCGTTTATTTGACAATTTATTACGCACTATTCATGTTTTACTAGTTTTTTCACAAATTTTACTGTACATAGTCAAAACGTGTTCTAAAATTGCAACTTTTCTAACAAAAATTTATTTATTTTGTGTAAAAAAAAGTTTTTTTTATGATTTTAATTGTTTTCCCTAATTTGAAACAAAAGTATTACTATTTAAAAAAAAAATAATTGCTTTTGCAAGCAGTTTAATTGAATAGGGATGCAATTGTTCCATGACTTAAAAGATCGATATTGGTGAACGTATCATATCGTTCAATTGAGTGAGTCGTTCAATTGAACTAGTTCGTTCATAAACGACACAACTCTAAACATTAGAAAACAAATGGCATTGTTAGTTGAATTTAATGAAATGTAAGTCGTCCCCTCTTTAAGTGAAATTTCATTTGTTTTTAACTACATTTGCAGTGGGGTTTACCTACATAGTATTTTAAGTGTACATACGCATTATTATTGAATATCTCTGATAATGAGAGTGATGATTATGATGATGATAATGATAATAATGTGTTACAAACTAGCACAATAAATATGTTGTTGACAAACAACATCATCAATGCACAGGAGCACAGAAAACTTTAGAACGAGGTCATGTGTAAAAAATAAAAAAATAATAAGAATAACAACAAAATCAACCATATATGTATGCCAAAACAAATACTAAAACAAAGTACACTCATACTGCTCTCCTCATCTAAACGTGGAGAACACCAACAGATTCAACTCCACCCAAAAACAATAAACAAATAAAAGCATTGACAACAATAATGATGATGGTGATGATAATTAAAATGACGATGATGTTGTTGTTGATGATATTTTCATATTTGTTGTGGTATTTTGTGTCATTAGTAGTTTTTTGGTATTTATCAAGATATAAAAGCGGATTAATTGATAAGTCAGTGAAATGCCAACTAAGTTCTCAATAGGATTTCGAATTTTATACATAGATTTGGTTAAAAATCTATGATATTGTTGCGTAGTTTTTAAGATAACTACTGCTCTTTAAACATCATTAATCCAATAATGATTTCTTAGAAATAAAAATTCTACTGTAGATTCAGTTATAAAATTCAAAACGTCATTATGGCAATTCGGTTGACACAACTTAATTATTTACAGCAATTCGGTTGCCACAACGGAATACTTTTATTAAATATTTTTATTAATTCAAATATTCTTTAATACTTTTCGCAATAAAAACCCCATATTGAAATTTTATATACATTTATTTGTATTATAATTAACAAATAACATATTAACTAAACTTAGGCCTAGTTTTTGGGATGTAGATTATCTTAAAACTTAGATTAGAGAAGTTTTTAAATGGAGTACTGCTTTTGAAATGTGGTTTATTTTGTGTTATTATGATAAAGACCAACATTTTAAAAAAGATGAAGTGGTTCCGACAATTTTTTGTTAATAAACTTGGAAATGGCAGACAAAATTCGTCAGCGGTTTAACTAATCCAAGTTTAACTGACATCCCAAAAACTCGCCATTAGAATACTATGTAGGTAAACCCAATGCAATTGTAGTTGAAAACAAATGAAATTTCACTTAAAGAAAGTACGACTTACATTACAGTAAATTCAACTAACATGGTCATTTGTTTTTTAATGTTCAAAAAATGACTACCAATTGTAGTAAAAATGAACTACATGGTAGTAAAAATAAACACATTTATTTTTTTTTATTTTTTTAAATAACAAAAAACAACTGTAAAAAATGAATGTAAAATTATAAAAAAGTCATATGATGTGAGTTGTTTTTTAAATGAACAACAAAGTTAGTCAAAAATTTAATTTGTTCTACAAATGAATGCCATTTAGATTAAAAATAAAGAAACTGTATTACAACCCAAACAACTACATATTTTTAAAGCAGAAGTTCCCTGAGTGTATAGTTACATAAATATATTTTGCAAACTATTTAAGAGAATGATTTAGCGTTAAAAATGTATCTTCTTTACATAGAGGAGCTGCTTTTAAGAAAGATTACTAAAAAAAACAATGTTTCTTAAACGATATTTTAAAAAAAGTAAACTTCTGAGAAAAAAGGATATTCTCTCGAAAAGTCCTTAATATTATCTTGATATTACTTTGAAAGGTGAGTTTCCATTAAAAGAAAGACTTAAAAAAGTAGACTTTCTTAAAAGAAAAAAGGCAAGTTAAAAACGGGAGCTTTTTGGAAAAGGGAAGATACTTAATTTTGTACTATTTCAAAAAATTATTTAATCTTAAGAGGAAAACGTACTTGTTGAGATCTTTTTTAAGGAAGTTCTCTTTCAAAGAAACATTACTAAAATAAGAACTTTTTCTACGAAAGAGCAGCAAAAGAGTTTTGTTTCTTCGAAAACTAAAGCAAACCTGATTTTGAAGCAGGATTAAATGAATACCTTTTTTGCTAAAAGCTTTAAAAAAGAACGGTAACTTATGACGAATTGCATTAATATCCACTTATTTGCTACCACCGGGAAAAACACGATCCAAAACAATTTCTTGTTGGCAAAAGTTTGATTTTTTTATAAGTGGAATACATACTGTTTTTCCGTTGGTAGGTTATGCTTTGGCAGAAAGTGGGATTAACAATATTACCCGATTGATAACAGTGGCCAACCGTTGGTTTTGCCGAACTTGCCACCATTGGCAAAATGTTGGCAATTAGAAAAATTTGGTGATTTTAAAATAGCTTAAATTTAATTAATTTTAAGAAATATGTGTAATAAAACATATTATGTGCAATGCAGTTCGGTGTTAATCTTATACATAACATTTTAATGTGTGAAATATAATAAAATATTAAAAAAAATACTTCTACATCCAGAAAACAGTCTCAGTTGTAGCCACCGAATTTGTTGCCAATTGGTTACGACAGCTATCGTAATGATAAATTATATTTTTAGTCGTAAAAACTAATATTCAGTTGCCTAACCTTATATAACATTGCAAATAAATACTATCACGTTCCAGAAAATTTAAGTGAAATTATAAAACTTTTTCGAATTTTGTGGTATAGAACAGTGGCCATTAGATGAATAGTCAGTCAGTCCTCTGTACTACTGATTGCACCACAATCACTTTTAATCTTCATTGCCTTATTTGCTATTTAAACATTTGAATATTTCATTTTATTAAAAAAAAAAAAAACATTTTGTGTTTGTCTTCTCCGAGATTTGAACTCGGTAGTTCGGTGTACAAGGCAAACTCTCTACCCACTAACCTTAGGAAAGCATATATTGTCTCAAATTCGTTTACCAATACCAAGCATTAGTTGCTTCTATAAACACTGCAATCCACAATTCAGTTGGTACTACTAAACCTCTAATTTAGTGGCATATTTGATTGCGAATAATTTGCAGTAACCACTTTTGGTTATCGACAATTTTTGTTAAAAACTGAAAGATGGTAACAATTATCTTGTATTATAACAAAATAAATGGTTGCTTCTACCGTACACAATTACTAACCGGATTTCATTTGAAAAGCTGATTGGAAATACCAATAATTGTATAAATGGATTGTTTTTTGGTTCATTTTCGCTCTTTTTAATTTCCAGTACAGTATTTTTGCTTTATTAATCGGTTATTGATAGTTCCAAATAAAATAAAGTCTTATCAAATAATTTTTAATTGTTTCGACCGAATTCCAAACAATCCTTTTTCTGGGTGTAATAATGGTAAAAACTAGAAACTAAAGACATTTGCTTGTGGTACTTTCAAACCCAGACGCGGATGCAGGGGGGAGGAAAAATTTTACATTTCTCCCCCAAAATGAATTTTTTCAATACAAAAATATAAGAAATAATAAAATATAAGAAAAAGCTCCTACGAATTTTGAGGGTGGCACTGGCAAAACACATGCTTTGCAAATAAAATAGGGCTTTTATAGTACAATATTAGTTGTACCATTGGTAATTTTTAGCACGGTGGGTACAAGAATAGCAGTGGTTTGCCAGTACTATATTTTGTACGGTTGACAATTTCTACCTGAGTAGTTTTAAGTTTAATGCAGATGTCTATACATAACTTTTTATTGCAAAATTTAGCTGTTTGTGTTTTATTTTTCGTTATTAATAATTAAAGCCCTTGTTTTTATAATGTAAATGTTTTTTTCTAAAGTATTTATGACTTTCATTTGTTTTGAAGTTTTGAAAAATTTAATTCTATAACCACCACCGAACTGTATACCAATTCGGTTGCCAATTCGGTTGCGTCCACAAAACTTGATAATTATATCATTATTCTTTTGACACAACTGAATTAATACTTAATTCGGTTGCAA
Source organism: Delia radicum (assembly GCA_021234595.1). NCBI lineage: Eukaryota > Metazoa > Arthropoda > Insecta > Diptera > Anthomyiidae > Delia > Delia radicum. The sequence goes on along the minus strand of CM037854.1, from coordinate 77,390,583 downwards.
CAACCATAGAAGAGAGAAAATTATACACTGAGCGAAATATATACATTAAAATGATGAATTTTCGCAGATATTCAAGGTTACCTATCATTCATTAGCATCCATGGGATGACATACGCATATGTCAGAAGATTTGAACGTTGTGCGCTCTCGTGTTAGGGTACAAACACTCCGGTCTAACTGAATAATTCAGTACCCTTCAAATAGTCCATCAGTTTCCACAATCCGCAAACACTCTCCAGCGACGGTATAACTTCCTGTAGCCAATACATGATGCCCGCAAAAGCCGGACAGAAGCACAAGAAGTGTTCCAGAGTCTCATCATCCTCCTCACAATCCCTACAAAATTTCTCATTCTCGAAAGGTGTGACTTAAGATTTAGCAAACAAATTTGTTGATATTAACAATTTTTCTGCATGACAGTAGCACAGGAAGTGTTCCAGAGTATCATCATAACCCTCACAAGCCCTACAAAATCTTTCATTTTTAAGAGCAGCACTTCTTAAGTCGTTAGGACTTTCATCAGATGTGCCAGTTCCCATTTCCTCAGTCTTTAGACCGCTTTCATCTTGCCACCATCCGGGACTCCCAACAGAACCTTCGTAACCGCACCAACGTTTTCCCTGCCCAGACCTCAATGTGCATGTTGATGGCCCACTGTTTAAGTTCTGCCTCGTCGACCGAAAAGGCTTAGGACTGTGAAGGTTAACAGAGACCAGCCTGAGTCCATTTACTGCCAGCTCGTCAGCTCTCTCATTCCCCTTCTCACCAATAAGTCCGGGTACTCATACCAAACTAAGACGTGCCCTGCAAGTGTAAAGATTTATTTCCCTTTTGCAGTTTAAGACCCTCGTCGACTTTACGGATTGCCCCGACAGCGCCTTTACCTCAACCTGGCTATCAGTGAAAATTGCCACAGAGTAGTCATTTCCATTCAGAAAGCGAAAGCACTCCGTAATAGCAATCACCTCCGCCTGGAAAACGGCATTGTCGTCTAGGAGTATTTTCCCTTCAAAATAGTTCTCCCGTCCAGTCTAGAGCCATCCGTGTTGAAAAGGATACCATTGGTCTTCGCCCATATTTCGCTATCCCTCCACATCTCCTTATCCGGAACAAAAAAATCAAAGTTCGCTAGAACACGTTGTTTGGCTACCCATTCACACTCCTCCTCCGAAATGTGATACTCAGGCAGTTTATCGAGGAACTTCTAATATTGGGTATGTCGGGCTCCAAGAACCTGGTCTATTGTGCTTATGGAGAGTATTTTTTCCATTGCCCTTGTAGGTGTTAGTCCAATTGCACATAAATTCTCTAAAACAAAAAAAAAAACATTTTGAGTGTAAGGTCTGAGGAACTAATGAGGTTTTTATGATATTAAAAATCGACAAAAAGTTGTTTTGTATTTAGAAATTGATGATTTCAAACGTGGATTTTTAAACCTCCATATTTCTAAAATAATAGTTAATTCAACAAAATTGTCCATAACTCTACGTAAAATATAATATGAACTTTAACAATTTGACATAAACACTTCACTTCATTAACTTCGCAATTAACAACCCCATTTACCACCCATTAAAAGGTGGGTGTTGCTCACCCCAAAACACCTAATTCTCCCTTTGTTTTTGCCTGGATATCGTATAATTTTTGTTTACATATGCGTGTTATGTTTTATCAAAAAGAAAATAGAAGAACGAACACAAAAAATCACATTTCATTCAATTCTTTTGCTGTCAATGATAAGCCCGCGCAAAAGTATGCGCCTGTCCTTCATGCAAAAACCATACAAACTTAAATACAAACTCACACAATAATCATTTCCATCATCATCATTATCATCGTCGTCGTCGTAGTCATATACAATAACAATATACTCATATTGCACATGCAATGTTAAGTGTTTGCAACATACCCAATGTCCGTTCCTTCCCCTGTACCCCCTCTAAACGACCTTTGCTTTAGCAAATGACCATCAACAGGTATTGCCAGATTATATGAATTTGCATTAAAATAGGGAATTTAAAATTTTGGTATATATAAAAAATTTTATATAAAAAATAAATTTTATAGCTATAAAAAATTTTATAGCAAGGTCTAAAAGCTCTTTAAAATAATAAAAATCTCAAAACATTATTCTATCGAAATGCCAAAATGAAATTCAGTCTCGACTCCTCTTCAGGACAGTGATGCCAACTTTGTGCTTTTGGCACTATATATGGTGTTCTCAATGTCACAAAACTCCAAAATTTTACTTATGGTGCCAAAACTTAAAAAAACACTAAATTGTTGCTTTTGTAATTTATCGTCATTGCTTTTGGGTGCTTTTTAATCAATTTCGTTCAACCAATTACCCACCAAAAAGACTCGGTCGCAGCAACCGTATTTGTAAACAATCGAATAATACCTCATTTTAGAGCTACTTAAATTCTGCCTTTACTAGTGCACAAAAATTATTCACTTCTCCAAGGCAAAAAGCATTATTTTCAAAACCCGCGGTTCAAGAAGTTGTATTTCAAAAAACTGGTTTCTTAAAATTTTTAAAAAAATATATGGATTTTGAAAAAATTGCATTTTACCTTCAAAAATTTAAAGCACGACGACTATGAATCACGTGACTTTAACCGTTAAAATTTTTCATTCGATTTTTCTCATATTTTAAAACGCTATATTTCCGTTAGAGCTAACAACCCAAAACTTGTACTACGACATATTTATATGGCACTTACCATCCACACCAAGTTTGGTTAAACTTTAAGAGTAAAGGTCGAAAATTGGATATTGTTTCATGGTCGTATATGAAATACGTCTTTTAGAGACGCATTAACTGATATACGAAACACTTTCAAGTATTTTTGTAAATAAAAAAATGTGTTTTTAGTGATATAAAAACTGGAGTTTTGTTAAAGAATTATAGTTGGATAATGCTAAAAACTATGTATATTAATGACTAATAAATTTACTCGATGACTGAGCTTTTTTCCGATTTTCGTAATTGTTCAGGTTTTATGCGACTTTTTCCAAAGAACATTTAAAGTTAAATTTTAAATATTTTAAATAAATAGCAATCCCAACACACTACATAGGTAATATTGGTCACACAATTTTTGATTTTTCGAGTACATCAAAGCTGCGTTAAAAAAAATCTGAGTTTCATTAGTTTCAGACACGTTTACAATCAAAAATGTATTAGCTTTGGCCCCTCCCTTTAACCTTTAAACGTGAGAATGAGAATAAAAAATATATGTCTCTTATTTTTGTTTCCTTTATCACATTTCCAAATTTCATTAAGATAGGAGAGAACCCATCGGGAGACTCTTGGTAAGATGGTAAGTGTTTAAACCGGCCATTCAACGCTGAGGGGAGAGTGACGAGACCTTAGAGCACTATCTGTTGGGCTTTCCGGCCTTTGCAAGGGTTATGGTTCAACAACTGTCTGTTAACAATAAAGCAACTTTGGGCAAGGCGATTACATATACGCTGGACAAATCATCCCGCTACCCCGGGGAAAAGCGTACAATGCATTTCTGTGCGACACCGTACTTTGGATAAATAAAAAGTAAAACTTCACCCAGAAAACAGTCTCAGTCGGGGCCACCGAATTTGTTTCCAATCGAATTCTGGCGGTTTCGACAACTACCGTAATGTTAAATAACATTTTTACACTCAGGGAACTTCTGCTTTTAAAATATGTAGTTGTTTAGGCTGTAATACAGTTTCTTTATTTTTAATGTAAATGTCAGTCATTTGTAGAACAAATTAAATTGTTTACTAACCTTGTAGTTCATTTAAAAAAACAAACCACATCAAATGCCTGTTTTTTTGATTTTACATTCATTTTTTTCAGTCATTTTATGTTATTTAAAAAAATAAAAAAAAAAAAATGTGTGTTTATTTTTTACTACATTTGTGGTTCATTTTTATTATAATTGTTAGTCATTTTTTGAACATTAAAAAACCAAATGACAATGTTAGTTGTAATTTAATGAAATGTAAGTCGTGCTTTCTTTAAGTGAAATTTCATTTGTTTACAACTACATTTGCAGTGGTCTTTACCTACATAGTATTCTAAGTGTAGTTGTGGAAGCTATTATTGAGTTACCTAACCCAATTTTACATTCTACAAAATTTTATTGAAATTGTATTAATTTTTTAGATTTTTCAAGTTTTAAACCGTTGCAATCACAATTCTACTGATTGTACACACAGGGAAAATATTAGTTGGAATTTAATCAGTCTTTTCTTTTGATTCTTATTCTATAGCAAGTACGTACTATATATATTCAAAGCAAACTAAACATTCTTATCATAAAATTACAATAATTGTAACAAAAAAATGGTAAACTTTCCTAAAAATTTGTTACCCAAACTATTTTAAAATAATTGATACCATCTTTATAATTTGTAATTGTTCCAACCGTCTATAAAATACATTTCCAGAGCTTGAACCTATTGGATTATTATGAATGTACAAATATTGTTCAACTTAACAACAAATCATACTTCCAACTAAAGCATTTGCCTGTTTCTTAAATGTCAAAAAATAAAATAAAAATTTCAATAAAATACTTGTTCAAGAATAAACATTTTTACAAAAAAATATATATCAAAATCAATGGTTTGATGACAATATACAAAAGAAAGGTATTTCCCTTTAGTTAAAAATTTCTAAATATTTGAATGTACAGAAGCAAAGCAAAATACACATGTGCATAATTAAATATCATTTTACAGGAATTTTAAGCAGATTGTTTGGAATTTAAACTTAACCAATTTGATAATTCTGAAAACTTGTACATGTATCAAAATTGGCTTCATTTCCTAACTAATAGAATTCTTCTGCTGATCGCAAGAAATGTATTTACCAAAATTATTGGAGTATTTCAAAATTGGAGGCATATCTTGATGAAACCTGATTGGATATTGGTAAACTATTAATTGAAAAATCTCTTTGAGAAATGCTACAATATTATATTAAAAAAATGTGCAAAAAAGTGTCATAAAATTAAATTTACTACGCTCATAGAAATAAACCTATGTAAATAGCAGAAAAAGCTATTCAAATTAGTTAAAAATGACCTTGCAAAAAAATGCTAAATTTAGCAGATTTTTTGCTAAATATTAATAAAATAAGAAACGCAAAAAATTACCTGTTAACCTTACAAAATTTTAGTTATATTCGATGTGAATTTTAGTTAATTGAAAAATAGCATTTTACTCTGCAAAATTAGCAAAAACCTTTATTAAATATTTGCAGACTCAAAATAGCAAACAAAAATTGCAATATTAACAAAATTGTAGTAGAATGCAAATAACAGTTTATTTTTCTAAAATCAACAGAAATTTTTGCTAAAAAATTGTAGATTGCTGATTTCATAAGGGCAGACTATTATTCGCATTAAATAAAATTAAAAAAAAAACTTTAAAAATTTCACATTTTTTAATGAATTTTGGTATACTAATATTTTGTAAAGCAGATTATTTTGTTACTTTTAATTAATTAAAATTTAGCTCAAATATAACTAAATATTTGTAAATTCAACACATTTATTTTTGGTATTCTTATATTACTAATATTTAGTAAAAAAATCTGCTAATTTTAGCAGTTTTTTCTGCAATGTGGCTTTTAACTAATCTTTAGTAGCTATTTTAACAGGTTTATTTTTATGACTGTAATTAATATGTTTGGTATCTTTTACGGAAAAAACTATATGTTTCAACTTTAAGCGCCCAATTAGATTCAGAGGCATAACTTTAATGTGCCAACAGATTTTGGACCTTTTGTAGAAATACATTTACATTACAGGTATTATTTTTTGCGAAACCTAAAATTAATCTTAAAATGTGAACAGGATTCCTTCACAAAAAATACTTAATCATTTGTGGGTTACTGAAGTACATTTTTCGCAGATAAAACCTTGAATTTTATAGTATATACTGCTAGAAAATATTTCACATTCATATATATAGATACTTAAAAAAATTTAATTTTTAATTTTACAGTATGCAAAAAAAAAATAATTGCTTTAGTTTAAGAAATTGCAGTATATCTCGTTTTTTATAAGAAAGATTAAAAAGGGATGTCTTAATAATATTTTTTTAGGGTTTCAATAGGAAATAGCAAAAAACTGAATTTTAGAAAACGATTGGTTTAAAACTTGTATATTATATGTATTATTAAATTTTGTTTTGTTTTAATTAATAAAAATAAAAAATATGTATTCTAAATTGGAAATGGTGTATTTATTTATTTAAATAAATTCGATTGGATTAACAATCATTAATATTTAATTAAGTAGGGACAATTAAAAATGTCGGTATGTGCAACAATATTTATTAATCGTTCTAATAGAAACTTGGTTACAAGTATCGAATCAACAATAGATTTTTAAGGTAGTACAGGTGACTATCAGAATTCGGTTGGCAAAAAAACACGGTTGGGGCAACAAAACTATTTTCTGTGTGTACCAAAACCAATTTAAATGTTCTTTGATTTATTTGCTGTTTAACCATTTGAATATTTTTTGTTAGCGGACATTAAAATGTTTGTGAAATTTTTGTGGAAAAACAGTAATTTTTTAATGGTGAAATGTAAAGAAAAAAATATTTTTCGGTCTTTGTCTTAAAAATTCGGAAAGTTTTAAAAAAATACATTAAATCATTTACTTTTTCCTCACAACCTTGTTTAATGGTATTTTAATTTTCTGGGAATTTTTCGATCGAACTTTGTCGAAACATTGCTCTATGGTAAAGAAATATTTTGTGTTAATTTTATGGCTTTACAGCATCCTCTAGCGGACCTAAAGTTTAAACTTTAACAAACTGCACAACGAGTTAATATTTTTTTTAAAATTAAAGTTTTTTATTATTTTTAAACTAAACTCTACATAAAATTTTAATGGAATCCAAGAAATGTTAATTTTTTTTTTTTTTTTTAATTAAAAAATATTTTGAAGCGAACTCAATTTTCAAAAATCTTACACAGAGAGTATTTTCGTGAACGAGTTTTAATGATTTTTTTTCACTAAACTAATGAAGTTTTCTTCACAAATTGAATGAAAAATTTATTAAGCTTCATAATTTTAATGAATTTATTTTTAACGAAACTTTTTCATTAGGCTTATGCAATTTTAAATCAATAAAATTAAATTTTGTATAAAATACCGCATTAATTTAATGAAAGTTGCAATGGACGAGATCCAGTGACACTTCATTGATCTAATGCAAAAAATCATTTATATCATGCAGATAATTTTCTCAGTGTAAAAACATATTAATGTTGACTAAAATTAAGTAACCACTAAAAATCTATAAAATATGTCTTTTAAAGGAATTAGAAATTTGTATACAAAAAGTCGATTAATCGACTTTTACTTGGACAAAAGTCGATAAGTGAAAAAAACGACTTCTAAAAAAAAAAGTCGAAAAGTCAACTTTTTGTTGCAACTATGTAACCCTAGAAGTTGCGCATTCTTAGTATTCTTCTTCTAAGGCACTTGGAACAAATTACAAGTGAGTGTGTGGAAATAATTTGTGGACTCCTTACCGCATAAAAGCCTTCATTAGTTAGTTCGAGTGTCTTAAGCTCAGCAGTGACTTCAAAGCAACTTAAGCCATTAGTAGCGCTTTAGAGCTACTAAAATCTAAATAATTTTAAATTTAGTTTGAACTTAACTGTTAATTTTAGAATTCATTCACGGCGTTACAAAGATTTTCTATTAGAGCAAATATAATATTATCTATACAACTCTAAGAATTTGGGATTCCCCAAAATAACTTCTGGCAACTCTATTTACACTTTATTTTCCACTTACAATAGCAAATCCACAACGCTCTGCCCTCATTCTGTTAAGTTAAACTCACTCTCTTCTCTTTTGGTAAGTTTTCACCTTAGTCCGTCGGTTTAACCATCTCACCCGATTCCATCTAAACTGTCAAATTGTTGAACCTCCTACTCTTGTTTTTGTTATTCTTTTGCTTGAATGCACAACATGCAATACATTGCTACGTAAAAAATACCACTATGAAGAATACTACGAACGCTACTACTTTTACTGCTCCCGACAACTGCTGCTACAACTGACAATCCAGCAGCGCCACTTTACTATACAAAATACTGTACGTACAGTGTAACTGATCCACTGGTACAATAATAAACCACATTGGGGATTTCTTTTTTCGTTCGTTTCTTGAATGCAACGAAAACATCACATCGAAAAATAAACATCATATACATTCCACAGTGGGGTGTTTCACCAATATTTTGGAAATATGTCAGCCATTTGAAAATAAAAATTTTGCAGGTATGCAGTAAGTTGGTCCAGTTTTTTTCCAATGGAAAATGCAAATCCAGTGTGATTGCATTGAGAAGTAATGGTTAATATTGAGAACAAGTCATTTAATTAAATAAATAAAATCAATGGAATATCATAATCACACTTAAAATAAAATAATTCTAAATTTTAAAAATTATAAAAAACCATTATTTAAGTAACTTTTTTGGTCAAAAAGGTACCAACCTTTTACCTCCAGATTAAATGTTTGGTCACGATGTGTTTTTTATTTTTCTGAAAGACTACTTTATATAGATGGGTTTTATTTAAATAATATTCCCCAGTTGCTTATTATTTTCCCCCCAAATAAAATTTTCACTGTAACCAATTTTTTCCGAAATTGGAAAACGGGTACAGGTGCTCGATTTTAGTCCAAATATGATTGCAATATGCTTTTTTAACAACGTCTTAAATGTGGACAATACAACAATAAATGTAAATAATCCCATTTTTTGTAAATTTTGTACATTTTTTGGGAATTGTGGGATTTCCATTAGTTGATAAATATAAAATTCGGTTGATTAACAATTTCGCGGACACGTCTGCATAAGCCGACACTACGAATGGCTCAAATTGGACACGTCGGTATATGCCGACATAGAAAAAAAATCGTATATAAACACGTCGGACATAGGAGACGTCAACTGCATTGGTTTTATATGTAGTAGCATATTGTGTGCCACTGCAGATGCAATCAGACTTAAGTTAAAGTCCCAATTCGATTTTTTTTTGGATTTTTTTTGTTTAACTATAACTGAAATTTTCGTGAGTGAAAATCCGAACTCAATTATCTGTTTTACAAGCCAAATAAATGTGTCATTCTGCTAACATTTCCTAATTTTCGTGTGTCCGCGAAAGGGTTAATATAAAATTGGCAAAATCTCAAATCTTTTTATACCCGAGGTTCCCTATTTTGGAGTCTAAATGATCAGCACCTGATAGATATAGTTGAATCTTCTTTGAAACTTAAGTTTGACATTACGTTGAGTTTAGCCGTGTGAAGTTTAATGGCAATCCGACCAGCTTGTAAGAAATGGCTGAATTATTTCCAAAATATTATCTGAAACACCCCACTGTGCATTCGTAAATATTGTTATTATTTATATCGTTGGCTTCATATAGAAAAGGCGTGTCTCAATTTTTTTCGAAATCGAGTTTTTAACGTATTCTCGTAAAACATTCTCAAATACACCAGTCTTAAAAATGTTAGCAAGTTTTAATTGGAAATAACGGACTTATTGTCATTTAAAAAGTCCTAACTACTTTAAACATTATTTTGAAAGAAAAAGCAAAAATGTTTGGACATATTTTATATACACTCAGGGAACTTCTGCTCTAAATATTTGTACATAGATGTTTGAGTTACAATACAGTGTCTTTATTTTTAAAATAGATTTTCACTTGAAAAAAGGACAACTTACATTTCATTAAATTTAACTAGATTATGTTAGATTAGACTATAGTGGCACTATGCACCGCGACCAGAAGTTGGTATTTTGTGCTGCCAGCGAATACACCCTATAGGTTGAGGTTTCCTACGAAGCCAACTATCCTACCAGGTGAACAGTTCCAAACGTCCGATGGCGTCACTATTCGACCACCAAAATAACGCACCCTCCTGTCGGAGAGCCTCGGATATTTGCAGAGAACATGCTCAGAGGTCTCGGGTTCCAATTCACAAAACCTGCACGTATCCGTAGAGGATCGTCCCATCTTGTACAATTGATACCTAAGGCCACAGTGGCCTGTGAGGTAACCCGTTACGGTCCTTAGTTCGCCCCTCGTCATAGACAAGAGTTTCCGCGATCTCTCCCCAGAGGGAGATATAACAGCCTCGCCTGTCGCTGCCCAGGCGATCTGGCCCAATAGGCCCCAAACTCCGACTCCGTCCATCTTCTGAGCTTCTCTCTGACATACCCATTGGGTACGCCACAGAAGGGTGCCGGGCCAATGAATTGTCGACGAGCTCCGCAGTTGGCTAAACAGTCAGCTAAACAGTTGCCCTCATGCCCCTCATGGCCTGGAACCCAGCCCAGTGTCAACGAGTTGTTAAGTCCTAGACGATTTAGAGAGTCGATACAACTAACATCTTACTGTTCAAAAATGAACCATAATTGTAGTAAAAAACAACCACATATGCAGTAAAATATAAACAAACAGTTATTTGTTTTATTTTTTTAAATAAAAAAAAAACTACTGTCTAAAATTAATGTAAAATCATAATACAGTAATTTGATGTGGTTTGTTTTTTTTAAATGAACTACAACTGTAATCAAAACTGAAATTTCTTCTACAAATGACAGTTCAAAGTGACAGTTCGATACAAAAAGCCCTATTTTAACAATTATTGTTAAAAAAATCAATAACAAAAAGCCCTATCCAAAATAACTGCCTAAATTTTAGACAAAACAAAAGACTAAATTCAGCATTCAAAATGTTGCTTGTTTTGAATAATATTTGCATTAAAAAGTTTTTTGCATCTGCAGTTTTTTTAGCTTTTACTTAATTTTGTCCTTCTCCTGTAAAGTAACAAAAAGTAGAGATACGCCTTTTCGATATTAAGCCATCGATATATTTTCAACATTTTACAGCGACAACTGCAGTAAATGACACACGTTGCATGATGCGTTGTCATTGATGTTGTTATTATTGTTATTATTGCTATTTACAAATTTATGTGCATACATGCATACATACATGCTAAGTTATTTTTGCGTGCCCATGTGTGTATGTATGTGTGTATTTGCTTTGTGTGAATATTTACCAATAACAATGGCCGCCCTGTTTTAGTAGTGTAAAAAATACATTTTTCGCGAATACTGTATTTATTGGAGTAGCCGGATGTAGAAAAAAGTTAACTTTATAGGTATTCAACCTGAATACAAAAGTAATAAGCATCGATGGTAATCGGTAAGGGTAACGGTATTTTAGAGATAACGGCATTTTAGATATTTCGGTAACGGTTTTTAATGATATTAGCATTTTAGTTATATCGGTAATGGTATTTTACGGATAACGGTAATTAAATTATTTCGGTAACGGTATTTTGGGGATAACGATATTCAGTTGAAAGGGGTTTGAATCGATAACGGTATTTTAGCAGTTCTGCCTGACATCCATGATAATAATGAGTAATGAAGGAAAAGACCTATGTTGGGATTTATTTCACATACGCATCTTATAGGTTAGGATCAGCTGACCTGTTGTAGAATCGTACAAGCCTACACCAATAAATTCGTAGTGTTACCACGATAACGCAATTAAAAATTCTCTTTAAGATTTACCAAATATTGCCTCAAGACATTACAAATAAATGTGATGACAGACAGTTTATCCAAAAGCGTGTGATTCCGTACTAACAGTAACCATGCAATCAAATGGTATTGGTGATTTTGCGGGATATCTTTGCGATAGTTGTCACCAAAATTATATTTAGGAGATCGAAATTCTCTTGTCATGGCAAAACTTTTGAATCGAATGATTGTTATGACAACCGAAAATTTCTGTCAACAATCATCTTCCGGTATTTTCTGGAGGATCAACAATCATCTTCCGGTATTGATATGCCATTCGCTAGACTACACTAGAAGATTATTAAAGAGTATGAAGTGAGTATCTTATAAATATATTGTTTGGTCTGAGATCGGAAGTAGGAAGAATTGGAAGTTTGACCAAAAGGTCGTATAACTACTGTTTGGCCCGATAAATTACCTTAACATTACTAAATACAGATTTTTTATGAAAAGAGACAATATATACCAATTCGGTTTCAACCGACAGATAAATTCAGGGGTACCACAGGGTTCTGTTCATTCTCCTTCCTTATTTCTTATTTTTGTTAATGACCTTTCTGGTCAAACTTTCAACACTATTTACTCTTATCTTTTTACTCAGATGACAGCAACATTTGCAATTCATTTTCCTCCCATTGTAGGCTAAGCTTTGAGGAGGTTGTGGGGCAAAAGGCAGATAATGAATGACACACTCAATCATAACATTTTATTTATTTGTGGGGTCAGGGGCTTCGAAGCATATTTTAGAGCTTCAGGACCTTGTGCAAAGGAGGGAGTCGCTCCTTAAAGACAGCAGGGTACCCAAATCCATTGTGGGTTGTGAAACACTGTTCTATCAACCTTACAATGGGAAGTTCTCTGCTCAGATAAGTGAACTTATCCTTAGGGCACGTGTTTTAATTCGAAATAATTGCTTATCTTGTAGAGTACATCCGCCTGTAATCGATTGTCTAGTGAATCGCACAGCTCATTACAGAGGGAATTCATATATCAATCGTAATACCCTTATGTGAAATAAACTCCCCGCAGAGTTCTCACTATCACTTACAATGTAGAAAAATTCAAATCAAATATTCACAATCACTATGCCCTATTTCCTTCTTCCCATAACATATTTTCCTAACATCAATACAATGCACTGCTTTATTAGCAGCATCCCCTCAATGTTGGTCTAAGGTATCAAAAATTGGCAATGGTCTTATAAGAATGTCATCAGGCCTCTCGTTAAACGGATTTTACAGAGGCCATATTTATGAGTACGTGAAGATGACCACATCTCCAGAATAATCAGTTCAATTAAGAAATCAAATGCACTCCGTAACAGCAACCTCCCCTGCCTTTAAGACAGTGTAGTGATCTGGAAGTCGGCAACACGCCGCTTCAACCTGGTCCCAGCTAAAAAACCCAAACCAAATTCTTCCATTACATTAGTACCATCCGATATTACTCCATCCCTCAACAAATCTCTACCCGAAACAATAAACTCGCAGTGATGTGGCTGCCTAGGAGATTATCGAGGACCTAAGAGTTCACTGCGCAAGTACCATAAATCGGCCAGTCGCATGGGCCGAGATATATCTCACCCAAACATCTATTGGGCTTATAGAGAGTATATTGTGTATATTTCCCTTGCAGACAGCATAGACGCTGTTCCCCCTGCAGTCACCCAATATAAAATTTCTTCTGGATCGAATGCCACCACGCAATAGTGGCATAAGTCATAATCGGTCAGACTACACTTTTATACAGCCATTAGGTCATCTTCATGTTGAAGCCATATTTAGATCCCACTGCTCTTCTACTCTCGATGTGGTCACAGCAGTGAAACTTCGTATCCAGCTAGGTACTCGACATTATAAACAATGTCCACGTTTACGCTACTGAAAGTAAGAAGAAAAGAAAAAATTTTGCGTTGTGATTCTTTTAAAAATAACTTACAATACGTTACAAAATATGAAAATGTTCATACTCCCACTTTGACGACATGAATTAATGTAATATTTGAAAATGTAAAGAAATAATTATATATAAAATAAACAAAATTATCTTTTAACTACTTACATCAATGGTTGTGTAAATGACGGCATCTTTTAAAGGAAGACACATGCCGTAGATAATTCTAGAAACGAAACGAAAAGATATTACATATATCGTATAACCCTTTTTTGCTTTCCTCTGTCTACATAAATGTATATTTGTTTGCAATTTGACCAACACTACATTAATAATCGCTATAAACATTTAGTTTACAAATACACATTTAATCTCCATTAAAATTAAATATTTTATTTTGTCTTTAATTTAATTACTGGACAATGATTTTCACAATTTTGTTTTATATATGAAAAACAGATGCAAAAATATTCCATGGTTGATTTTGTGGTTTGGTTTTTTATATGTCTTGCTAGAGTTGTACTTTTTAGTATCATTTCATCTTTCAATCTGGTTGTCGTTCACACTATTAATGTGCGTATCAGCACATAATTCTTACTTTTGATAAGTGAGCCAACTACTGTTAAGGGAACATTTGTCGGATTACAGATTCAAAACATCTATATAAAGTGTGCATAATAAATTATTGAAGATAAGTTTCGCAAAAACATTTTAAACAACCAGATCTCAAGACAATACATTACACATAATCCAACATGTATAAGAAAGTTATCGATTTTGATTTCGATATAATGGAAAGTGGCAAAACAGGTAGTATCTCTAGTGTAATTGGACGATAAAGAGATGCTGCATTTTTAGATCGAGAGACAACCAATTCCAAAGTCATTCTTATTATAAATGATTAGCTGTATATTAGGCCGGGTCGATTTGTATGGAGGCAAAAAAATCGCTCAACGTTCAAGGAAAATCGTATTCTAGGGATCAAAATAAGAAACTTTGCCGAAGGAACCATACCTCTAAAACGAATTCTGATGTCCCGACTTTTGACCAGTAGGGTCAAATTTTGAAAAATCAAAATTTGACCCATTTATAGTGCCCTAATCGAATCCAACCCAATCGAATATAATTTATAAATTCATCTGCTAGAGCGTCTTCCGGAGAATAAATAGGGTAAGACTCCACCTACCTTCTGAAATATCTCTATCCCGAGATTTGTACATTTTGCTATAAAAACACGGCTAAAAAGGACCTCTTTTAACTTAAATTTTAACCCCTTAACGGTCACCTAGAATGATGATTTATGCATTAATCTGCTAGCGCGTCTCTCGGAGAAGAAGTAGCTCCCATAATATTGGAGAGATTCCTCCTACTTTCTGAAATATCAAAGTGGGATTTTTCAAAATTTGACCCTACGTTTCAAAATTCGGGACATCAGAGAGATGGTTCCTTCGGCAAAGTTTCTTATTTTGATCCCTAGAATACGGTTTTCCTTGAACGTTGAGCGATTTTTAAATCGACCCGCCCTACTGTATATAGAACCATGTATTCGATCTATATAGAGACAAACACTTTTTTACTATAGAATATTAAACTTTTTGCATGTTCCATGTTTTACTCCTGATTGCATTGAGACAATCAAAAAATGTGGTAACTCTAATTTGTATGAAAATTTAGAATAAACAAAACACTATTACTATTGCAAAGAACACTTGCAAACAAAAATAATGAACAAAAGCACATATTACATATTTGCTTGGCGCGTAGAATTAATACAATAATAACAACTATAAATGTGTGCATATGACTGATGAATATTTGCAATTTATATTACACACATATCAAATGATATATTTTTCCCTATTTGAATGCACCCTACCAATGGGCATGACCAGCAAAAGCAATAACATAGATTTGGTAAGCAATAACTAACCGGCAGAAATTCGGAAGCGGTAAAATTGATAACTGCTTCTGTTTTGCTTCTTTTCTGCTTCATATACTTCTTCTAAATGTTTATAGCTTGCAGTAGTGTGCTAAACAAAAGCAATAGTCCTTTATTTACCACACTTATCGCTTCGCTAAAGCACGAAAGAATGGTGATGATAACAAAATGTAATCAGTGAATTCATGCCTTTATTCATGAGCGCATTTTGGATATCGAAACGAGTGCTTTCAGTAGAGATATCTTGAACAAAAATCATGCCTTATATCACCAATAACGCAATTCCTTAACTGTTCACATGTCGAAACTGCTTCCAAGCAAGCAGTAGTACATTTATATGCTGTCCAAATAACGCTTAAAATTCATGCGTGCAATAAAACAATTAAGGATGACATTATTTTAAAGCAGTAAAGAAGACACAGAATTATTTTCATGATTTTAAGATATATTACGAACAGTAAAAATACAAAGGTGAAAAAAATACATATTTTATTTTCTACGAAGTCATGTTTTACTGCTTCTCAGGTGCCACAAAAGAAGCGCATTTCACCTGATGAAAAGAGACATACCTAGTGGGGCATCGCGAGCGAAAATTGTGTCTTCCAGAATTAGTTTAGAAAGCATTTGGTAAATAAATAATGAGTATTTTTGCCGATTGTCTAATTGCTTCATCTGTGGGGATTCTTTGATATGCATATCAAGGAATAGTTTTATTATTGCCAGATTCTTAAATACCATCAGATCTATTTGATAGTAGAGTTTCACTAGAATATGAGATTTTAGGAAACTTACTAAGTTGCTGAAATTTTGCTTGCTCTGATCAACTGAGACTCAAGCCCCAGGAAAAAAATATTTGGAAATTCTATTTCACTTTCTGTTTAAAAAAGTATCAGGATATTCCAACAAAAATCAACAATCTTAGGTCTAATACACCAAGATCATTCTTACCCGGTGATTCATTTGATGTTGTTGTACCCAAAAGCAAAATACGTGTACAAGGCGGAAATTCGACTTTGTGTCTTCATAATGAATCATAATTTGTATTTCTTATATCTAACAAAGAATATGATAACCTTCTCTTTTACGTTATGAACTTCAAATCTTTATAACACAACAATTTCCAAATATTCTGGAATTCATTCGAGTTTATGCATAATAGCTCATTTCGTTTACGAACTAGTTGAGTTTTAACAGATCCTCTCAGATTTTCGTTTATTTTATTCAGATTGGTAAACTCTTCTGAACAATTAAAAGTAATTTAGGTAATCGACGAGTACACTAGAAAAACGAACTAGTTCAAAAATATACTTCAAATCTTTAAAACACATGATTTTGAGTTTTGCATAATAGTTCATTAAATTTACGAACTAATTCAGTTTTCACAGATCCTCTCCTCAAAATTATTAAACAAATACATCATTTGGGGAATGAACGAGTTTACTAAAAGGGCGAACTAGTTCATAAATAGAACTAAACTCAATGAGCTTCGAACTAGATTACCCAATTCTATTTAGCATGCACCATAGTCGTTTTTACTCAATTTTATTTATATGATTATTGCACTTGAGAGTTTGTTAGAGTTTGAGTATATTTATTAGGGTGGCAATAAAACATATGGAAATTTTTTTCCAATTCTTTCGGAACCCGAGCTAATTCTTTTTGCATTTGGTCTTAATCTTATATAAGGGAAATTTTAAATTTTGGAAAATTCAGTATATTCTGCTATAATGCGTTTTTTGCGTGCGCTGATTAAATTTGCCAAAATTTATGTTTCAAGTATCCTAAATAATATCTGAAATATTTTCAGTACAATTAACCCTTTTGTGCGTGGGGACAAAATTATATATTGCTTTAAATGTATTTTACTCCCAAAATTTTCCGAAAAAAAACATAAAATATTTATCGTGTATTACAAAAAATGTTTTTTGTTTTATAAAAATGATTCCTCTTATGCTATGATGGTCAAAATAGCCCATTAATTTCAATTAAATACAGAGCTTGTCCAAAATCATTACCGTAACTTTAACTTTGTTTCTATTAAAAAAACTTATTTACTAAAGTATTTTGAGAAAATAGGTAATTTGGAGCTTCGGGAGAGAAAAGGACATAGTTTGCAACCGTTTCAATCGGTATTGGATAACGGTGTTTTGTGAATATTACGTTAGGGTACTTTAAGGTTAACGATATTTTCAGCTATATTGTTGAATATTTTACAGATTACAGCAATATATAGCACACCTAAATTAAAAAGTGTAAAATGCATTCCAAAACAGATCGTAAAAGTAGACAATCTCTAGAATCATTTTACAATGTTGAAGTAGAAATTAAACAATTGTAGGTTGTCAAAGTTACTATTTTGATTTTTTTTTTTTAGTTTTTGCAAAAATTAAAAACGTGAATAAAATCGCGAGTTTTTATAATTCTGTCCGTCAAGCTTAATTTTCAAATTGTAAAGATCTAAAAACGGAAATTTCTATATTGCTCCACAGAGTCTTCCTGTTCACAATATGAAGAAAGTCGGTTGAAATGAGGTCAACAAATGTTAATTTTTCATTGTTCTTTCATGGAATGTACTATATGCATGCATGTATTTATGATTAACAAAATTGCCTCTTATGTACTTTTTTTAATACTATAGTTTTTAAGTAATTTAAGATTATCGGTATTTTAGAACTATTTCGTTTGGGTATTTTAAGGTTAACGGTATTAAGTTATTTCGTTAGGGTATATTAGAGTTATCGGTATTTTAATTTATTTCGTTAGCGTTATTCTAAAGTTACGAATAGTTCCTTGAAACGGTATTGAATTGTTACCGTTATTTTTTTTTTTTTTAAAGAGAAGCAGCACTCAGGAAATTCTTCCTATTAATTAATGTGTTGCTTTCTTTGGAAAGGGGATAATGGAGAGATGAAAGGTGGTGAAAGATGAAGGGCTTCGAACATGGCAACACTGTAATTGCGCGAGTTTATAAGTCTTAGAACAGTTGTTGCTCGCCACCTGATGTAGAGTTGGCGAATTTATTGAAGCTTTTTGTTTCATAGCCCTGATTCATTATTTTATTTCGGTGGGGTTAAGTGCTATGGGAACACCGAAGGTGGGTGTAGCGATACATATAAGTGATAGAAAACTCATACATATTATTTTTCTAAATTGATGTTGTCGTCACCGGGAATCGAACCCGGGACCATCCGTGCAACAGTCCAACGCGCTAACCATTACACCACTACGCCACAATTCTAAATTTTTTTTAATCAATATCTAATTTTGTCACCCGTAGCATAAAAGGATTAATTTAAATGAAAATATTTCAGAAAACAATTTAACATACTATGGGGATTTTTAGATTTAAAACTTATTTATAATGCATGGTTCGTTTGACCCCCGTAGCACAAAAGGATTGCTTAAAAAAATGGGATAACATTAACGATACTTAAAATATCAAGTTAGTCAAGATTTGGTCCACCTTTGTAAAAAAAAATCGTTCGTTTTAAGTCAATTATAGTTCCATATACTAAATTTCCAAAAATTGTAACTTTGACTTCAAAGGTTATCCGATTCGGCTTAAATTTTTACCATGTAAGTTTTAGACCAAGTGATCAAAAATTCAAAGTTGATTTTTAAATGCCACCCTAATATTTATACTTTATATGCATATGATTTTAGTGTTGATTATTGTGATGATGACGATGATTATTATGGTCGGAATGTTTGTTTGTTTTTGTGAATTTGCACGAAACGTTTTTTACTTGCATTTGTGCAAGTGAAGTAGAGTTAGAGTTAACATTAACTATCATTTGTTTTTATGTGTAAACAACAACACGCAATAACACTACTACTACCAGGAATAATAATAATAACAACACCAGTAATCATAATAATAAGCTATGAGTAAGAAATGTGGTATGATGTATGTACATACCCTATGATCAGAAAGTATAGAGATGAACTTAACTCAACGCTTATCTCAACGTATAAATTCGGTAAACGATCAACGAACATTTTTTTAGAAAAGATTCGAATTTCTAGTGTTAAATTGGTACAATTGCAGTTCTATTATCTACACTCAGGGGATGTTAGGAAATAAGATTAGAAAGGAGGAAGAAGAAGGATTGTCTGCGGACATTTGACTAAAATGTTCAAAAATGTCTGAAAAGACGTCTGCGGGAAGTCTATTAAGCATACGAATTGTCCGGATGAAAAACCAAATTTTCTAAAGAAGTTTTTGGAACCCCTGCCCGTGCATGGGATTTGTATTCCATTTTTGTTCGAATTTAAGTCGTTTTAATACAAAGTTGATTAAATGGAATCTAGGCGCTTCAATACTTCTTTCGCTACTTCAAATACGTGTTTACTCCAACGAACGTCAAACTGCATTTTTATGCTCAGAACATCAAGAGCACCCGATACTATATTCTACTTCAGGACAAATGTTGCTGTCATCCGCGAAAGAATAGAAGGGTCATTGATAAAGATCAGGAGAAGGGAAAGATAGCACCCATCCAATAGTAACAATCCAACACCCACAAAACTGATTCGGTCAGTTTTAACACCCAGAAAACTGTCATTTGAATAATTCGATTGCTGCAACCGCTTTTTTCGGTTCTAATAAACTCACTCGATTGGAACAACAGAAATTCTGACACTTTAATACAATTTGGGGATAGCTATCAAAAACTAGATGGGCTACAAATGCGGTTGCTAGTCGAGTTCTGGCTTCCGACGAAGCAATTTATTTAACGAGTCTGCAATTTCAAAAGGAATGCTATCAAGTCTTCCGTAGATCCACACACCCAGAAAACAGACTCTATTATTGTGTCTACCGTGTTTGTTGACAATCGAATGTTTCGGCTGTTGCTACCGAATTTTTCGGTTGTGATAACTATTATTCGATTGAAACAACAGAAATTCTAACGGGATATTAATATAAAGTCGGTCATAACTACCAAAAAATTCTATAGCTACCACCGAACCATTCAATTGGCTTTAAATATGGTTGCTACTACCGAGTATGGTTTCTGGGTGCACCTACGGAAGTAATACTGTTGATTATTTAGGACTACATTTGACTAAAAACAGTTAACCTCTGACAGTGCTGATAATATAGCGATTGGGCTGTGATTGTCGATATCAGAGGCTTCACCCTTGTTAGGAATCGGTTAGACGTTAGAAACCTTTCAATATGTTGGAAAAATACCCTAACATAAAGATATGCTAAAATGATTACTTAGTGGACGAAGAACACTGTTTTAAGACCAGTGCTGCAATACCATTTTATAAAGTGGATTTACAAGTATCTTTTTAACTGCACACGCTCTTAAGAATATATTTGTATTTAGCAGTAGTTAATCGCTGTCCGGTAGCGAAGAATTTCTAGTAAATACTTCGTACAACCGTTCTGGAGAATATCACTTGGTAAGTTCTCAGAAAAAACCTTGAAATCCCTTTTCATAGTGAGGTATAGATCAAAATATGTACTCTAGACTGGCCCACGCTTGTATGGAAAAATAAAAGTATAGTGAGGATCACTCGTGAGTACATGTTAGTACTTTTTACACCTAAAGAATCATGCCTAAAATATTTAATATTTATTGATATTGATTTATATTTAGTTTTTAATAGAATTATTGAATCCAAAAATTTCAAACAATTACTGAACAAAGTGTACTATTTGGTTGTTTGATACAATTAAACTTTTTTGTTAAAAAAAGGAGGAATATTTTGATTGTATTCATGTGTATGAGTGTATTTATATCTCAGTATGTGTTTATTGGACCTCCACTTTACTCACTCCGTTTTCTTTCTTTTAGGAATTTTATTTTTGTTTTAGCTTATTTGTTGTTTTCCATGGTTGTCGTGGAAGTTGTTTTTGTTGTTTATGTTATTTATTCATTGGCTGCGTTGATAATCAGTTTGTTTACATTTTTAGTTTTTGTTTTTTTTTTGTTCTTCTTCTTTATTTTCAATTTGCACTTTGTGTGTGAGGTTTAATGTGTATGAGCAAGTTTTTGTGCGAGTGTGTGGTGGAGTATATGAGTATGAGGCTTGTTTTTGTGTTGTTTACACTAAAAACTGTTCCTCATACCATCTCTTTTCCCTTGTGTTGAATTTCAGAGTCGTTCGGTGGAGAAATGAAGCGAAAAGAGGGGGATTTTGTTTTGTTACCCAGCTCTTAAGCAAGCTTAACATTGTCAGCCTTCACTGCGTTGATATTTGCGTTAACAAAATAACAACAAACATCATCAACTAAACATACATATATACGCATATATAAACGTATGTATGTATATGCTTACATACATATGAAAATAGAAATTATCGAGGGTAGATTATTTATGTACCGAAGCAGAAAATATATAATTCATGAGCTATCTTAGAAAGTTCTCGAATCTACATATTTCAACACATTGTAACTAAGACTTTGAAATTTGGACTTTGTACTTGGGATGATTTCGATCCAAAATCTATTTGTCAGCAGTGCAAAATATCTGATTAACTCTATAATTAGACCCATCTTCCTCAAACTTAAGTTCTTCATCCCAGACATCAAAAGGAAAGGAGTGAAGTCAATCCTGTTAAGGATTTCTTAGCCTTCCTGAAATGTTGTACTCATGAACAGATCCTTGTCCAATTTACAATGTCTTGCCATGTAGATCGCTGCACAATAACTGAAAAAATGTTTTGTTTTAGTCTCATATCCCAGATCCCATAACTTAACTTGTCCATACCTGTTGTAGGGGGTGCAACAATAGGCTTCTATAGCATTGTTAGATACATTAGGGTAACTCTCGATAGATCAGCACAAAAGACCTACATTGGTCGCGGTGCATAGTGCCTTCTGATCTAAACTCTCGATAGGTAGGCGGCACTAAGGGCTCTAATGGCATGTAAAGGGTCATCTGAGCTGTTCATGGAGGGCATTCGGACTCTTAATCTGCTTGGTAGGGACATTTTTCTTACATTGGGCCATGAGGGCAACGAGAGGGAAGATTTTCTTTCCAACCGCTGCACAGTTTGGTAACCGAATTTGCCTACATCTTACAGTTTTTAAACGAATTAGAAAAAATCAAATATACAAAATAACTCACCAAATTTCACATCGATTTTCATGGCCGACTTTTAAAAGCAATTTATTTTATATTCTTAATAAATCCTCATAATCAGCGAAATTTCCATTTATTTGATATTTTTGCCATATAAAATTTAAAAATTGTGCAATATAAACTAAATGTATCTAAAATTGTTAGGTAATTTTATTCTCTATAAAGTTACAAGCATTAGGTTTTTTTACAAAAAGATAAATATCTTATGTTCTTATTAATGACATGTTCTGTGCGACATGGACAATCGACAATAAACGGATGTGTTTTACTAGATAAGAACGAAATCTCGGTCTCTGGGTATAAATTCACTTATCTCGGTAGAACACCTCCTATGTTAGTAGGGGAAATGTGTTACTACACGTTACTTTTGTTATTACATTTTATATGTAAACTAATGATTAAGATTCTACTTTAAGTTGGAAGCACTTTAACGATTTTGGTTTATTTAAATTTATTTTCATCGGGATAAACATTAATTGCATTTATAGTAATTAAATGTGCTAAAGTCCCAAAACTTATTTAACAAATTGTGAAAAGCAATCTGATGTAGGCGTGTCCCTATCCGGATTTCATTCCTGCCTAAGGAAATCTTCAGGGGACTTTGTTATTATAATTTCTAGAGATATTTGTTATGTTAAATCACAAACTCAATGAGAATTTCTTGTCCTCGTCTAGGAGCGAGATTCAAAACTTAAAATATCAAAAAAAAAAAAAACAAAAACAACAACAAAAAATTGTCACAATTGGCTTTGTCATCTTCCAAATACTACTCTGTTTTTTTGACAGACCTAGCAATGTAGTGACGTTTATTCAAGTAAATCAACAATAGAAAATCATATGTTTTCTATTAGTGTCAGTTACATTTAAATTTGCACAAGCACCTGCATATTTGTTATTTAAATTTATTTTCATCGGGATAAACATTAATTGCATTTATAGTAATTAAATGTGCTAAAGTCCCAAAACTTATTTAACAAATTGTGAAAAGCAATCTGATGTAGGCGTGTCCCTATCCGGATTTCATTCCTGCCTAAGGAAATCTTCAGGGGACTTTGTTATTATAATTTCTAGAGATATTTGTTATGTTAAATCACAAACTCAATGAGAATTTCTTGTCCTCGTCTAGGAGCGAGATTCAAAACTTAAAATATCAAAAAAAAAAAAAAAAACAAAAACAACAACAAAAAATTGTCACAATTGGCTTTGTCATCTTCCAAATACTACTCTGTTTTTTTGACAGACCTAGCAATGTAGTGACGTTTATTCAAGTAAATCAACAATAGAAAATCATATGTTTTCTATTAGTGTCAGTTACATTTAAATTTGCACAAGCACCTGCATATTTGTTATTTAAATTTATTTTCATCGGGATAAACATTAATTGCATTTATAGTAATTAAATGTGCTAAAGTCCCAAAACTTATTTAACAAATTCTGAAAAGCAATCTGATGTAGGCGTGTCCCTATCCGGATTTCATTCCTGCCTAAGGAAATCTTCAGGGGACTTTGTTATTATAATTTCTAGAGATATTTGTTATGTTAAATCACAAACTCAATGAGAATTTCTTGTCCTCGTCTAGGAGCGAGATTCAAAACTTAAAATATCAAAAAAAAAAAAAAAACAAAAACAACAACAAAAAATTGTCACAATTGGCTTTGTCATCTTCCAAATACTACTCTGTTTTTTTGACAGACCTAGCAATGTAGTGACGTTTATTCAAGTAAATCAACAATAGAAAATCATATGTTTTCTATTAGTGTCAGTTACATTTAAATTTGCACAAGCACCTGCATATTTGTTCTTTAAATTTATTTTCATCGGGATAAACATTAATTGCATTTATAGTAATTAAATGTGCTAAAGTCCCAAAACTTATTTAACAAATTGTGAAAAGCAATCTGATGTAGGCGTGTCCCTATCCGGATTTCATTCCTGCCTAAGGAAATCTTCAGGGGACTTTGTTATTATAATTTCTAGAGATATTTGTTATGTTAAATCACAAACTCAATGAGAATTTCTTGTCCTCGTCTAGGAGCGAGATTCAAAACTTAAAATATCAAAAAAAAAAAAACATAAGACATAAAGACTTTTCTGTCCAAGATAAATCAATTTCGTTAAAGTGGTGGTGTTGGCAACAAAAAATGGCATCTCGCTCGTTAGTTTACATATGAAATGCATTGAAAAAAAGTAATGAGTCGTTACATATTACCACTTAAAGCCAAATTGGTTTCTCTTGAAGTCTACACTTTTTAATGATTTTAAAGACAGCCCAATTAGGCCGTAAGGGGAAATGTATTACTTCTTGTTATTTTTTTTTTTAATGCATTTTATATGAAAACTAGTTAGTTTGATGCCACTTTTAGTTGGCAATACTCTCACTTTAGCGACTTTGGTTTATCTTGGACATAAATGTCTTTGATGATTGCAACGCATTGAAAAAAATTTTACCACATTTCATCTTATTGGCAAATTGATTCCTCTTGGAGTTTTATAAACTTTGACAACTACAAAGAGTTTGAAAAACTGCGAGTGCATTTGGCATTAGAAATCAGTTTATCTATACCACGGTCAGTTATTGCACAGAAATGTTCATATATACGCAAGAGAAATCAATTTGGCCGCACGGGGAAATGTGTAACTACTTGCTACTTTTTTTACTTCTTTATGTAAACTAACGAGTGAGATCGCACTTTTAGTTGGCAACACAACCCACTTCAGCGACTTTCGTTTGTCTTGACATAAATGTCTTTGGAAGATTATTCAGATGCCAGATCGTTGAATTTGAACATAAAACCTTCCGATTCTACCCTCGTTAATTTGCAATGATGTGCAAACAGAAAAATAACTAAATATAAAAAAATACTACTCTACTCCGGCAAATATGAAAACAAACAACAGTAATAATATATGTTTAGTTTTTGTTGTTCTTGGTGGAGTTGAATGTTTTTGTTAATATTGCTAAGTTTCTATTTATTTTTACGTTTTTTTATATTTATTTATTTTTTTCCTTTTATTTTTTTTACTCGTGTTATTGTTTTTGTTTAGTTCTGTGGATTTTGTTGTTGTTGCTTTTGTTATTGTTGCTACTGCTACTCACAATTTGTTTTCGTTATTTCTTCAGGTTGTCAACATTTGTGATATTCGCTATTGTTGCCGTTGCTGTTATTGTCGTGGTCGTTGGTTTATTTTGTTGGTGACTTTTTTTTTGCTTTATTTGCGTTGTTTTTTTCTGTTTTCAATGAGAAACAACAGAAAAAATTGTGTAAAAAAAAATAAACAAAACTTTTCTTATATATCTTTATTTATTCATTTATTTATTTATTTTTATTTTAGTACAGTTATTTTAAATTTCCCGCTTCTCGAATTCTCTTCCTTTTTTGTTGTTGTATAAATGTACTGATTGTACATGACCATCATTCATTTACTTGATTTAAATTTGTTTTTGTACAATTTAAGTAATCAGTTACAATTGCAACGACGGACTACAAGCAAGAAATGTTTTCAATCATAACCTCATTTCAACAAATAAAACCCATAAAAGAATTGTTAAATTCCTATATTGGTCCCAAATTCAGTATTTCCTAGTTAAAATATGTTCCTGTATGGACAAATATGGTTGCGAATAATGACATACGTTTTATATATGGACATATATGGAAGTTTATGTAATTCCATATATGTAAACGGTAGTCATATATTGAGGTATATGTGAGTTTATATTTGCATATATATAACATACACATATGGAAGTACATGTTATTTTATATTCGCTAAATATGAAACAGGCGCGATTCCAGGGGGAGGAAAAATGAGACCTTACCCAAAATGAATTTTTTCAATACAAAAATGTAAAAAATAATAGAAAATGTTTTTATATAAAATAATATATGAACATATATCGCTCATTAACTGCAAGAACGTCACAACTCAAAAAACATGATTTAAAAAAAAAACTTTAAACTCGTTTTCTACAAAATCGAAATTTTTGAGTTATGACGTTATTGCAGTAAATGAGCGATATGACCATATTTGTCAATCTATGGAAATATTGCTTCATTTTTCTAGTATGTACGAATATGAATGATCATAACCGGGCAAGTGAAATTTAAATACCCCGATTAAAAAAACTGACTTGGAGCTTTATATTATTACATATGATCCCCTTTTTAACTATATAAAATTTCATCCGAAAATGTACCGATTAAATGGTATAAAATTACATCTAATAGTATCATATTAAATTAATGTAGATACAATTAGAAGTGAATTAATACCCGACGAAAAAATGGTGTATGCTGTCATTTATGTCTGGATATAATTATATATGTGACCATATGTAACGATATATATTTACATCTCATATTTATTTTTAAGAACATTTTTAATACAGAGATATATTTATATAAATATATATATGACATATTGTTATACCTAATGTTATATATAAATTGATCTTTTTTATCTCATCATATACACTTGATATAGCTAAACATGAGATCATTTATACTTCCATGTATAAGTATATATGTTACAATGAAACCAAACAAATTCTATCACTTTTATATATAATAATATGCGGAATCACATATAATTCTATATAAATATATGTATTAATATTAAAATGAAAAATTTTTTCACTTTTATATATGATTATATATAGACTTATATGGAAAATATATGAAAAACATTAACAACAAATAAATCTATATTTTTATATAGAATTATCAGAAAAGACAAAAAAACAAAATTCAAAGCAAAAAAAAATATTGTAAAAAAAGTAAAAGTAAAGAAAAAGCTACACTTAAAATAAAAAGTTCAAAGTTAATAGAATAAATAATATTTTAGGAGTATAAAAAACTTTAAATCAGAAAATCTTAAGCAAACAATGATCCCTTCAGTATTATTATTTTTTTTTTAAATCGCCATGATGTGTGTAAATTAGTGTTTCCATCATTCGAAAAATCTCAGAAACTGATTACAACAAAATCGGCGGTTAATCGATTAATCGTTTAATGCAAAATAAATATGTTTCTTTTGTTTATTTATTAATAAAAATACAAAGAACTGCTTTTTTAAAAATCCTGATATTTTTAGAACATGCTTTATATCCTTGAAGTTTTATTTTGGATGAAAATTGATTACTTCGAAAATGTTCTCAGATATTTTTAGTGGAAGTAAATCCTTAGAGTTACAAGGTTCTTCTATTAATAAGCTCTTAGAATATATTTTTGTAACCATTTCCAAAATACATGAATTTAAGAGAACTACTTACACAGAAAAAACTAAAAACGGGTTTCAATTAAAACTTTTATTGAATCAATTAATATTTTAATTGATTTTGCACCTACCACTGAAATGATAGAATTAACTAAATAATTTGCAGACAGTTTATTAAGACTGTTTCAATTAAAATAATAATACTATCAATTAAAAGAGTTATTGTTTTTCTTTAAAACCTCAATTAAAAAGTTTAGTTAAATTGATTAAAACTTTAATTGAAACCTGAGAAGAAAACAATGGTAGTTTTAATTGAAAACTCGTATTTTTTATTTATTTTATATGCCCCCTATTAAATAAAAAAAGAAATGTAGGTTTGTAAATTAAATTGACATTTTATTTATAATAAAATTAAAGCTTTTTAATATAAAAATTTATTATAAGAAAACAAATAAAAGTAAAGACAAAATTTTTGTTTTGCTTGTCTTGTCTTGAACTTTTTCTTGTAATTGAATTGCTTTCTTAAAAAAATGACACACAACTTTAAAATGATAGTTTAATGACACTTATACTTATTGAAAATTTAATTATTTACAAAAATAATAGTTTAATTGTCCTTTTTCCATAAGGTTTATTTAAATCCACATGTGCACTTTTATTACCACAGATAAAACCCGAAACTAAATTAAGTTTTCGTGCGTACACGAATATTTCAACTAAAATAGTGTTGCAAACTCTAGTGAAATAACTACGATTTTGCGTGTATTTGAAATCGGTAAACTATTCAACTTATTAAAAGTTAATCATTTGCGATTAATCATTTGCAAATTTAAAAATAATTTTGTTTACATGTTGTCAACACTGTATGGATATATTAGAAAATTCAATAAATTTTTTAATTGAATCAATTAAAAAAATTGTTTAAATTGCCATTGATATTCAAACAATCGATTAATTAGATATTTTTGGGCCATAATTTTTTCTGTGTATAGAACAACGTAGTTTTCGTTATAACCCGTTCTAATGTCGAAAAATCATGGGCGTAAACATGATTTTTCTTTGAATTTGTTCCAAAAGCAATTGATTCAATTGCTCCAAAGTAGAAAGTAGGTAGTGCTAAAACTACTTCTGAAACTAATTGTATTTAGTTATAACCAGAGAAGGCAAATGCATTTTTTTCACCTTACAAGTATCCTTTTCAAAGATTTTTGTGCTTTAAATGTGCCATTTTTCGATTTGTATATATACATATAAAAATGTAAATGATTTTGTCATCTTAAAAAGAGATTGTCGGTAGAATATACTGAAAATGACAGTTAAAACAACGTTATATGAATTTAAAAATTCGACAAAATAAATAAAATTTTCTTATTTTTAAATTACTTACGAAAATTAGTAACAACTACTACGAAAATACAGTACCTACTTCTTTGAAATAACTGTCTAACTGTTGTTTTGTATTATTTCATAGAAAAATAACTGCACTCATAATAATCTATAGGTAAAATACACGAAAACCGTTGTTCATTTTACGAAAGTTTTGGTTATTTTGACATTACGAAAAAATTTGTAGAATATACAAATCACATTTCGTAAAGTTTTGTAAAAACTTTTTTTAAATAAAAATGTGGTGCATACCTTACGGGTTTATTTTAAAATTAAAAAAACAAAATGTAATGGTGCCACACCAGAATCGAACTCACGATTTTAGTGACGTTCTGCTGTGTTGAAGTAGACCCCTCTACCATTTGCACCAAAGTAGCTGATGCAATACAACAAACTAAAAAGGAACTTAAGTCGAAAATATTATGAAATTTTTATGAAAACTAGAAAAATATGCTACAAATATTTAATAAAAAGGTAAAATGGCAATTAAATATTTTTATTATGTTTATTGAACTAAATAAAATAATATAATTAAAAAACAAAATAAAAAAATAATAATAATAAAAAACTTAAATAACAATTTCAAACTAATTGCATTTTATTATTAAATATTTTATCTTTTTAAATATTTGTTTTATTGAATTTCATACTAAACCCGGCAAATAAAGTGGAAGTAGTGTTTTCGGGTCCTCTTTAAATTGTTTTAGGATCCTCTTTATTAAACAAAATACAAAATATCCATTTATATCAAACACAAAAAATATAATAAACATAAAAAAATATAAAACTAAAAAAAAAAAAAAATTTTCCTGGCCAGGAGTTGAACTCGCAACCTTCTGATTGCAAATCCGACCTCTAACCACATCAACATCCATATGTAATCTTTGTAACATTACAAATTTTTGTACAATGTACTAAAAAAATATTACGAAATCATGTTTGTATTTTTTACGAAATTTGTAAATTTATATAATTTGTTTTATACAAAAGTTTTGTAATATAAACAAAATGTTTGTACATTCTACGAAAAAAAAATTACGAAAAATATATTTGTATTTTTAAGCATGGATTATTATGAGTGTGTCGTGTTGTAACTGTCAAACTTTTTGGAGTTAGGGTTTGAGTTTCATGATATGAGTAGTGAAAAAAAAGTTTGTAAAACATATTCTAGCGAGATACGATTTTCAATAATTTGAATTTTTAAAACAGAACATTTTAAATTGCCCCTTATTACTTGGCAACAAATTTTTTGTGTGTACCTATTTGATTTCCAGTTGTAGCTTGTCGCCTCCATTTAAAATCAACTCTCATATATTTCTTTTTGCACTTAATTTATACAATTTCATTGAATTTGTTGTTTTTGTAGTTAGTATAGTATTTTTAATTTTATTATTTTATATCATTTCGCATTTTAAGTTGTTTACATTTTTAAAAACAAACATGTATACAGCCTAGGGTTGCCAGATGGCCCGTGATTGCTCTTGATTTACAAGAATTTCTAATGCACTTCAAGAGTCAAGAAAAAATATGTTTTGTCAAGATTTTTAAAACCCAACCAAATAACTTAAACAATTAACATTTCATCGAAATCGAGCCATTTGCAGACCAATTTTTCGATTTATATATCATTAATGGGCTTGTTTATGAAAATACGTTACAAACATTTCCGAAAATTAATATCTAAGAAATTAATTTTGAGAATGCATTTTTTATGAAACTTATTTTTATATGCAGAAAATTAGTTTTATTTTAAGAAAATACATTGTTAAAAAGAATAAAATTAAAAATTGACTTATACTTTATAAACAAAAAAGACATATCGCACACCCAGTTCAAAAGTGACTCAACTCAAATTTTAATTTTTCGGTTTTATATGCTTGAAATATGCACAATATACTTGTAATCTTAAAAAAAAATCAGTGTATTTTGTTGTTGTTAACTGTTGCTAAAAAACAGTTATGTCTTTTTTTATGTTCCAATTGGTATAGAGTTGCAAATATTTTTTTTCGATTTCTGAAAAATGAAAAATTTTGAGTTGAGTCACTTTTGTACTAAGTGTGCGATTTGTGTTTTTTTTGCTTTTTTTACCTATAATTGCTTTTTTTTGGAATTTTTTGATTTTTAATTTTTGGGCTTAAGATTTTTTAGCTTAGATATTCTTCGCTTCAAATGCTTGTATCCTTAAAATTTGTTGATTCTTCTTTTAAAAACTGTAATTTTTTTTGCTTTTTTTTGTAGTTTTTGCTTTTTTTTGTAGTTTAGCTATTTTTTGCATTTTTCCAATATTTTTTTGCCATAAACACAATAGAGTTTGTCTTCTCTGTTTATAAATTATAAAAATCACTCATTCGTCTCAAGTCCCCTTAAGGTATGCAACAGCAAATTTTAAAAATGCAACACATCCAAGCGTATGATTTATTTTTATTAAAGCTTAAATACCACTCATACGGCTATGGCCCCTTTGTTTCACGAAAGTATGCAACAAAAAATTGGTTGCCATACTTATTATACGAAATATTTTAGTAAACAAATTATACATATTTTGGAATTCGAAAACATATTTTCTGTCTGTATTAAATAATCCTTTTAACTTTTAATTTTTACCCCCAATGAAAAAACAGTTAAAAGTAGCCAAATTTCATAAGGGCTTTAACCACTTTGCGGTTTTTCGTCTACTGATAGTCTTTAAGTAAAGTCAGCCACATTTTTGCTGGGAGGATCCTTGCAGAAAATTTGCTAATATCAGCAAAAAAAATTGTAAATTCAGAAAAAATGTTGCTGTAGTTAGTAAATTGTTTGCTGATATAAGCAATTTTTTTTGCAAGGATCCTCCCAGCAAAAATGTTGCTGGCTTTAAATACGTTTTTTTGTTGAGTATACTAATGTATGGATGTTTTTAAAGCCACATTCATACTACACAGCAAAACACGTGTTTTGCCAAACCCCTTATTTAAGCGCTTAATTGTGTTCCAACGGTTCTTTATTCTTTTCCACTCTTTTTGGCAAAACACGTGTTTTGCTATATAGCCTGAATGCTGTATAATTTTGAAGAAAATTTTTGTGAATGTCAAGCATTTAGCTAATTTTAATCTGGCAACCCTAATAGAACCAAACAACCACAATAACAGCAACAACAATAAAATGATTAATAATTTTTTTTTCTGTATCGCAAACATACAAAAATATTGGTTTGTTTGTATTATAAAAAAAAAATACTACGTAAATACATTGTCTACATTTTGTATACACTTTCTTCTTCCTATAACCGCTTATATGCGATGATGATGTCTTTTTCTTTTCGACTGGTTTTTTCAAAATTTATTTTAGCGCTTTATTCTCTCTCTGTCTTTCAATTTTTGCTGACAGCCTATTCGCATTTATTTGTTTTCGTGTTGTTTGTTGGATTTTGTAACAAAAAAAATAATTCAATTCTCATTTTATTGTAAATTGTCGCACTTAACGGTTGTTAGTTTTTGTGTTCACGTTTAGGTTTTATTGTAATTGTACGATTAACGGTATTTTCAAACGCTTATTTTCGCGCCTTTATTAAAAAAAACGCACACAAAGTTGCTTATAACAGTAGTGAAATATCAACAGTGTTGTATTTTTGTGTAGTGTTTTAAAGTTAATATGCTAAATATATAAAATTAAAACAAGATAAGATAAAAATAGAAAAATCTTATAATACATAATACTTAAATAAAAAAGTAAGCACAAAATTACATTAAATATATCTTTGATATTTTAACTTATGGCATTTGATAAGTAATTTGTACAACCATATGAAATTCACGAAGGTTGTTAAAAAAGTTCTACCACAATTAATCTAGTTAATACTGCGTTTCCACTTACGTGTTTTGAGCAAAACATGTGTTTTGGTGAAACAAAAATGTATTTGAAAACATGTATACAACATGTTTTGTTTCAAAACACGTCCAAAACACACCCAAAACACGTACAGTGGAAACATTACTTCAAATAATAACTAGAAATCATTAAATTAAACAATATTAATGTGGCTTTTAGAGACCAAAGGTTAGCAAAACTAGTGCACGAGTACTAGTAGTAGTACACGTGAAAAGTTTCGATGGCAAAAAGCCTCAGAACTGAACACGAAACTTTAAATAATGTGCAATAAAATATAAATTTAAAAACAAAAATTTTTTATATTGGAAAAATATGCAAATCTGCAATAAACAATGCTAATTTCAACAGCAAAATGTTAAAAAAAGCTAAAGTATAGAAAGTTGAAAAAAATACTCAAAAATACATAAAAGTTAGGAGGTATATGAGCTACTTCAAAATGTTCGACACCTGTTGAAACTGACTTCAGATGTCTCTAATTTCTCCAGGTTTAAATTGAGAGAAACTATGCATTAGATTAGATTAGACTATAGTGGCACTATGCACCGCGACCAGAAGTTGGTATTTTGTGCTGCCAGCGAATACACCCTATAGGTTCAGGCTCCCTACGAAGCCAACTATCCTACCAGGTGAACAGTTCCAAACGTCCGATGGCGTGACTATTCGACCACCAAAATAACGCACCCTCCTGTCGGAGAGCCTCGGACATTTGCAGAGAACATGCTCAGAGGTCTCGGGTTCCAATTCACAAAACCTGCACGTATCCGTAGAGGATCGTCCCATCTTGTACAATTGATACCTAAGGCCACAGTGTCCTGTGAGGTAACCCGTTACGGTCCTTAGTTCGCCCCTCGTCATAGACAAGAGTTTCCGCGATCTCTCCCCAGAGGGTGATATAAACAGCCTCGCCTGTCGCTGCCCAGGCGATCTGGCCCAATAGGCCCCAAACTCCGACTCCCTCCATCTTCTTCAATGGATTAGATAAAATATATAAAATTATGACATGCAAAGCATGTTGAAAAGTGTTTATCAATTCTTTAGATGGGCATTTAGAAGTCGAAAAAAAAAAAAAAAAATTACTTGAAACTTTGAAGTTTTTTTTTTATTAATTTTATTTGTTTGCTTTTACCTTTTAACTTTCAAATCCAAACCAATATTAAATTGAGTCACTAGACTTGGAAGATACAATGGCGGTTCCAAAATTAGCCACCCTGACATAGATGACGGCAGTAGTTCGAAAAAAATTACTTTGGGCAAAAGTGGCAACCTTATAAAACATATGTTTTAAGTTTCAAGGAGCCACGTTGTTTAATATTTTTTTTTGTGCCATCAAAAATAAACGATCTCAATAAATTTGTAAACATTGACAAAATTGGTCACCGTTATGTAATTCAATACTTTCATTTAAAAGGGGTCAGTCCAACCAATAAAAGCCTAGCTAGATTCCACTCTGGGGGAGTCTGCTCTTTCGTTTACGACTATAAAATATTGGGTGGCAGAGTTTAAAGAAGGCCGTACGGGCTGCCAAGACGAACACCGTAGTGGTCGTCCAATTGAGGAGTCCACGCCAGAAACGGTTAAGAAAGGTGCGTGTGCTGGCTGAAATTATAGTCATTTCAAAAAGTGCTATACTAGTGCTAGATGAAAAGGCTGTGTACAAGATGGGTGCCGCGTTTGCTTACAATAGAGCAAAAACAGCGTCGTGAAGATGTTTTAATAGAGTGTTTGGCGAGTATTATTATTAATCAACGGCGAGTATTATTATGCTAACTTATTGCAGCGTTTAATTGATGAAATTTAAGAAAAAGGAACGCATTTGGCGAAAAAGAAAGTGTTCTTTAATCAAGACAATTTACCAGTTCACACATCCACTTTGCGATGACCAAAATCAATGATTTAAAGTTCGAATTGCTTCATCCCGCACCTTATTCGCTAGATTATTTTTGTATTATTTTCTATTTCCAAACTTTCAAGTTCAATGGCTGAAGAGGTGGAGTATGCGGTTTATGGCTATTTTAAGGATCTAGACAGTTCTTAATATAAACAGCGTATCGAAGCTATTGAATATCGCTGGAAAATGTGTATCGAGCTAAAAGGAAATTATGTTGAGAAGTAAAGAGAATTTTTCCTAAATTTTATGTTTTTTTTATGAACAAAGTAATTTCCTTATCGCTGCTTGGTGAAAAGTTGTATGGTGGTTTACAAGCAAAACCAAAATTTTCCGATTTTTAAACTTTTGCAGTTTTTTTAGCCTTTAATAGCCGTTTATAGCCTTTTAATATAATTGAATTTTGAGAACAGTATTTGAAAAACGCTGTAATTTTATGCAGTTTGAGGTATACCAAGTAGATGTCAGCACACCAATAACTTGATACAAACATCACAAACAAATAAGGAATTGGAGTAAATTTTTTTAAAATGTATGTTTTTGCGTATTACATTCACGATTTGAAATTGGCTAGCGTATTGATTGAACTGAGGTTCTTACACTCATAGAAAAAAGTTAGTACAAAAATTGCAAGTTTTTAATTAATTTTAAGTTCAAATTGAGATTTTAGTTAAATATTGGGCTATTTTGATTTAATGAAATACTAAATTTTTAAATAATTTTTTTTTGCTGAATTTACTTAAGTCTAAAAATATTATTTTGATAATCAAAACGTTATAGTGCGATGTTTTCGTTTCTGTATTTGTGTATTTTTTTATATTGTGTCAGTATAAAATAGTAAAAAGCACGTCGTAAAAAATTAGCTTGCAAAAAAACTACTAAAATTGTCAGATTTTTATTTTACTAAATATTAGTAAGATAAGAATTGCAAAAATAAATCTGTTGAATTTTTTTTTTTTTTTTAATTAATAGGAAATTCTTCCTATTAATTAATGTGTTGCTTTCTTTGGAAAGGGGATAGTGGAGAGATAAAAGGTGGTGAAAGATGAAGGGCTTCAAACATAGCAACACTGTAATTGCGCGAGTAGATAAGTTTTAGAACAGTTGTTGCTCGCCCCCTGATGTAGAGTTGGCGAATTTATTGAAGCTTTTTGTTTCATAGCCCTGATTCATTATTTTACTTCGGTGGGGTTAAGTGCAATGGGAACACCGAAGGTGGGCGCAGCGATACATATAAGTGATAGAAAATTCATACACATTATTTTTCTAAATTGATGTTGTCGTCACCGGGAATCGAACACGGGACCATCTGTGTAACAGTCCAACGCGCTAACCATTACACCACAACGCCCACGCCGTAATAAATGTCACCAAATGTGTTGTCAAAACCAGGGTTTATAATGTTTTTTTTTTTTTTGTTGTTTCAAAAACAAACAACAAAGGAGTACAAAGTTTTGTATCGTCCTAACTTAAATTAGAGATGGTTAACTTTTATTTTCACTTTGGCGAATATTTTCTATTGGGTTTCCTCCTTGTTAGCACACATGATCATAGTACATTAAATTTAGGTACAAATATTTGAGGTATTCATAAGGCGTGCTAAGTGTTTTATATGTTGTATTGTAAAAATAGAGTTGGTAAAACTTAATTTTCAAATTTTACCATCTCTAAGAGTTTTCACAAGATGTACATTTGTACAACTTGTATATGTTGTATTGTTGTATTGTAAAAATAGAGATAAAAAAATTTTATTTTCAGTTTGACAAAGAATTTGTATTGGGTTTTCACTCTGTTAGCACACTTGAACATAGTACACTAAACATAGATGCAAATGTTGTATCGTTTTATCATCTATTGTTGTATATTTTAAACAAAATTTTACCATCTCTATTTTCGATAGGACTATACAACACATACAACATTTAGTACACCCCTTGTGAACACTTTTATGTCCAGTGTACCATGTTCAAGTGTGCTAACAATGAGAAAACTTAACAGAAAATCTTTATCAAAGTTAAAATAAAATTTTACCATCTCTAATTTTATTTAGGGCGATACTTCATATACAACACTTCCCACTTGGTAATGTCATCTCATTACTGCTTGCATTACTAATATTTGATATGTCATTACCTTTTGCCCAAATTTTACTCTTAGTATTAATGTGATACCACAAATGAAAGTTTAGAGTATTGGCAATCCTTTTAAGTAAACCAAAATTATGCTTATATACGTTTTCGAAAATCTGCAATTGGTCCGCAATGGGTTTGTGGTCATTTGTAATCATATTAAATCTCAATCCAAAAGATATTTAAAAGATATTTATTTGACTTGTGAATTTGTAAATCTTCCTTTTTAAATTTTTGTGGTCACTTTTGTAACTACTTATTTTATAACTTTTCGTAACCACGTGTGTAACCACTTAGTATTTAGAATCTAATAACTACATACTATTAATTTTTTTGTAAGCGAGAGCGTAAGCGTGACTACTTACAAACACGACCTCATCAAACAAATATAATGAGTTTAGACGCCATACAATAAGTTGTGAAATGCTATGAATTTCCACTTATCTGATAACGAAAGTTTTTGCTGTGAATACCTTTAATATCTTTAATAAAAAAAATGTGCGCCCGGTAGGCTAGTTGGTAGCGTGCTGGCTTATCAGTGCGGGGGTCGTGGGTTCGATTCCCACCATAGGCACTGGTCTGTTTTCGCTACAACGCGCCGAAAGCCATAGTAGCTAGTGCTCGGTTAGGGAAAATAGCATATAATTTGTAATTATATGATTATTAATTAATAAAATAAAAAAATAAAAATCTTTAATAATACCTTAGTAGATGTGCCGTACACAATTCAAAAAAGGTTATAAATATAATATTTTTTACTTTATACAAGCATCCTACTGCCAGTGTTGCTTAAAAAATATAAATTTACCAATGCTTAAAAAATATAAATTTACCAATATAAATTTACCAATATTTACACTTTTCGAGAGTGGGAAAAATCAAATTTTTAAAATAAACGATGTTTTTTAGTCCTCGATAGAACTTACGAAAGTGTTAGCTGTCAAACGAACTGTCATACTGCTCTCGCTTTTTGACATTTATGTTCTGTATACTCTGGCAAATCATCATGAATAGATTCACACTTGAACAACGCTACCAAATTGTCCAAATTTACATTGAAAATCACAATTATCAATTAAAATTATTCAAGTTCGAGGTAATACTCTATAATTTTTTATTAGGATATTGTCCTAACAAATAATCTATAGAGTTTTTGTTTTTAAATTTATTAATTGACCACTTTCAGGCATGTGTTGATAGATATATTTCGGGAATTTTCCAGGTTTCCATCATCGGAACACGTTTTGCAAACATCAAACATTCATACAACCTAGTTATCCCACAAAATGAGAACAAATATCTATATGAGCTCGAAGCTAAAGATTATCACCATTGATCAAAAAATAAATTGAAAACTTGTTTTTTGTGTGCAAGATCTAACTTTGGTAGATATTCAATACACGTTTTTTGTTTTTTTTTTCCTTTTTATTATCGCAAAATTGTGAGGCTCATTTTTGGCTTAACGGGGGTTGTTAATAAACAAAACAGCTGCATATGGAGAAAGACCAATACACAAGAGACCCTACAGAATCCATTACATTCAGAAAAATGCACCGTTTGGTTTACACGCTGGTGACATCAGCGGACCTTATTTCTTCAAAAATTAAGCTGGAGCTCGCATTACGGTCAATGGAGATTGTTATCGCACCATGATCAATGATTTTTTTTATTTGAAAATATAGATGACATTGATCCGGTCGAGATTTGGCTTCAACAGGATGGCGCTACGTGCGACCGCAACCATCGTCTAATTAAAATCAAAATTTGGCAATAAGTTGATTTCGAGAAATGGACCTGTCAATTGGCCTCCAAGGTCGTGCGATTTGACACCTCTCGATTATTTCCTGTTGGTCTACGTGAAGCTGCTGGTTTATGCTGATAAACCAGCAACCATTGACGCCTTGGAGGCCAACATTGATCTTGTTATTCGTGACATACGGTCAGCAATTCTCGAAAAATTGGCCCTACACTCGACGTCCGTAATCGTCAAGAAATTCCAACGCGAAATAATTTTCAAATATTAATGCCATGTATTGATCTTTCGAATAAAAAACATTGTGTGTTGATTAAAATTTAAGTAATTGTGTTATTTTTTTACAATTTCAAGTTTTAACGGGCTTAAGAAAACACTCTTTACTATTGTATTTTAAATATTATAAAATTACCATAAAACAGCGATTTCAATAGGGCATATGTCTTCTAATATCATAGCATTGATATCAAAATTTTACCCAGTCAATTTTGTTATATCTACACACAGAGAAAAATTTAGCTATTTGCCAACTGAAATTTGGTTACTACTACTCAAATTCGGTTAGTACAAATTTCAGTAGGTTTTTACAACTGATCATTTGTTTCCACAACAAAGTTCGATTAATTCAACTGAATTTTAATTGCAGCACCCAAAATATTCAGTCATATAATGTAAATATCGTTGTTCTAACTACATTTATAAGTTGTTACTATTAAAATACACTTTTAAATTCGGTTGGCACTTTATTTCTCTGTGTGTATATAAAGGGTCCGCCATCTAACGTTTTTTTTCAACTAGTGCTTATTTCGTGAATGGTAACACTTAGCTCATGTCTGATCTGACAGATAATTAGTTTTATCCTTCCGCTGAACGAATATGGTTGTGTATACGCTTGAACAACGCTGGGAAATATTGCGACATTACTTTGAAAATCATGGTAATGTTGCAGAATGTGTGAGAAAATTGCGTACGGATTTTGGAAGAAGAGAAGCACCGCCAGCTCCGTATGTTCGTTATCTTGTGAAAAAAGTGAAAGAAACTGGCATCCTCATCGATAAACCAAAGCGTGAAAAGCCAAAAACAGTGTGTACACCAGAGAATATTGCTGCTGTGGCAGAAAGTGTGCGTGAAGCGCCATCAACATCAATTCACCGTCGTTCTCAACAATTGAACATTTCGGAGACATCATTGAGACGAATTTTGCATAAAGACCTTGGTATGACGCCATACAAAGTCCAATTGGTTCAGGAGTTGAAGCCAACTGACCATCCAATGCGTTTTGGCTTCGGTAAGTGGGCCTGCGATCGACTTACAGAAGATGCCGATTTGAAGCTCGCATTATCAGCCGCAGAGCTGATGTCGTTTGGCCACCTCGGAGCTGCGATTTGACACCGTTGGACTATTATTTGTGGGGTGCCGTCAAAGATAAGTGTTACGCCAACAAGCCAGACACAATTGACGCTTTAAAGGACAATATTCGTGAAGCCATTGGTGAAATACAGCTGCACACAATCGATAATGTGCTTAAAAATTGGACCGATCGTGTAGGCTACTGCATGGCCAGCCGAGGCAGCCATTTGAATGAAATTATTTTCCATTATTAACCGGAAGGATTGTACTTTCAAATAAAAAAAGAAATTTGAGAAAATATTCAGTAGTTTTTTTTTATAGCATTTTCAAAAAAAAAAAAAAGTTATTTGGCAGACCCTTTATTATGAATAAACTCTATGCTAACAAGCAGCTAAGCAAAAAGTACATTCTATTAAGCAGCTCGTTGGCTGCGATGTATAAGTAACTGCTAACTTTTACTTGTGAATATGGGTGTAAGTTTTTAACAATTTTTTTTTTTAATTGATGGAGAACTTTTTGAACAACCTACGTATATTTTAAGGTTTAGTTTTTAATATTCACTATGGAGCCGATTATGTGTCTCGAAAAAACTAATATAAAAATCCACTCCAGTAAAACCTTATTGAAAATCGTTAAATGAAAACAAATACACAAAAAATCAAAAAAGTTAAAAAAAAAAAATAAAAGTGATTACAGAAGTTAATTAATTTACTAAAATATTAAAATAAATCATTTAAACACAACAACAGCAAAATTAATTATAATTCAATTAAAAAAAAAAAAATCAACGCAATTGTAGTTAATTTAAGAATTATATCAAGTTATTTTAATACAAAGCAAATACTAAATGAATTTTATAGAAATTCCAAAGTTGAATACATATGTACGGACAATATCATCAATAATACAAACAAAACTGGACAAGGAAATATGAATTTATCCAAGGAAAATGTAAATATTTTATTTATTTGTTAGTTGTTTATTTTATATTTTTTATTTTGTTTAAGTTCACCTTCATTTTAAATTAGTTTTATATTTTTTTCCATTTATTTTTGTTTTGTTTATTTAAATAAATATATATGTATGTATGTATGTATGTATGCAATGTCAACTTAACTTTCTTTTCCCAATCCCACCATATTTAACACCTCCATTTCATTACACCACCAAACAATCAGTCAACCCAACCAATCAACCATCTCTAGCAACATCACAAACAATATTACGAAAACAACACTCATACTGAAATTTGGTGTGTATCGTAACAAATAAAAAATAAGTTATTTATGTTTACAAAACAATATATTTTAATGTATCGCTGGCTGTAATGTCAAAAAGCGAAGTTTTTTAGTGTTGTTGTGTATCGGCGAGTTTTTTTTAATTTCAGCGTTATTTTATATTTAAAAATACACTCAAAATAATGCATTTTAACAGCATTACTTAGACCTTAATAAATTAGTTTAAATTACTAAGTTTTTAGATAAAAATTTGTAAAACCACTCAATTTTAGTAAAAATAGCGTTATCTACAAGTGAGACTGATCGCGGAGGCATAAAAAAGATAATGGTTTGAATACAATTGTGGCAAACTTTGTAAATTACTAAATTTTGGGACGAAAAATTAGCTCAAATACGAATGAAATGTGTTCTTGAGATAAAATGAGATAACTAAAAATTTTAGCTAAATAACACTGTGGAACAAATTTCGGGTCATGGTAGACATCCCGGACCATTCCAACGGAAAATGAAAGTAGACCATTAGTAGACTAAAACCCCCAAAGGGTTTTGAAATCTTTGCTCTTGTTTTGTTTTTATAGGCTTTTGAAGTTGACTCTTTTTTAGCATATTTTTGGTATTTTTTTTACTATGGATAAAAATAAAATGTTGAAATGGGTAAAAATAAAATGCAATAACGACGCGCTTGCATCGCATTTCAATAAAACAATTTGTAGGTATCGAGGGAAAAACCACCCGACGCAGTTCTTGCGGAAATTTGTTGGTGGAGCAAAAACTTGTATGAAGATGATGATGTAGCGGCAGACGAAGATGAGTCAGAAAGAGAACCCGAATTTCTTTACACATCGGACTCTGATAGTGAACCAACAAATGAATCTGACAGCGCCTACAGCGACGATTCCCTAGAGCAACCAGCAGCAAAACGACCGCGAACTGTATAAATATTTTTAGTATTTTTCTTTATAAAGAAGAAAGTATATACAACTTTTAGGTACTTAATTTTTGTAACTCAATTTTTAACATTTTTTTATTAAAAATGTTTTTAAATTACAGACACAATTTTAACTGTTAAGAGCTCAGTTTAATCAAAAAAAATCACTTAATTAATATTGTATAATTAATGTGTTAATAAATATATACCACCTCTTGAAGATTTGGTATTTAAATAATATTTTTATTTGTATCCAAAAAAAAAAAAACATTTTGCATAATTTACATTGATTTCCAAATTTGAAACGACAAATTTTAGTTTCTTTTAAAAATTACACAAAATTCACTTTTATTTTAAAAACCGTAATACATTTTCGAAAGAACTTAAGGATGAATAATAATTATTATTAATTTTTAGACGTCTTTGACAAACTCAGTACACGCAATTACGTAATTGTCATTACTCGCGATTACGTACTTGTAGTAGAATTGACCAATTTCCATGACAAATTTTGAGGTAAAAAATGTCAAGGTGTAAAACGTTTTAGGTGAAAAATAATTTTGGTGAAAAAAGTATTTGAGGTAAAATATTCAATACTATTCAATATGTCTCTGTCCAACAT
Organism: Delia radicum; assembly: GCA_021234595.1. Taxonomy (NCBI): domain Eukaryota; kingdom Metazoa; phylum Arthropoda; class Insecta; order Diptera; family Anthomyiidae; genus Delia; species Delia radicum. The sequence continues at coordinate 77,347,655 of CM037854.1, read as the reverse complement.
TTCTTATAGTAAACAAAAATTGAAGTGAAAAAAAATTTCGAGGTGGAAAAAGTTTGAGGTGAAAAAAAACTCGAGGGGAAAAAAGTTTGAGGTGAAAAAAAATTTGTTGAAAAAAGTACTTGAGGTGAATATTCAACACTATTCACCTCTATATGTCTCTTTACAAAATGGACATGTCACGTAATTTAGTAAAATTCGCACATTTGTATGAAAAATTTTGAGGCAGCCTTACATTTTCACTCATAATTTTTGAAGCGCTGGATCGATTTAGCTAATTTTGAACACCACACTTCTAAAGAAGCTACCAAACAGTCTGTTAGAAAATGAGCATCCTCGCTTTCTGCGTTATTTCATTTTATTTTCACCCATTTCAACATTTTATTTTCATCCATAGTAAAAAAAAGAGCAAAAAAGTGCTAAAAAAAGAGTCAACTTCAAGGGCCTATAAAAACAAAACAAGAGCAAAGATTTCAAAACCCTTTGGGGGTTTTAGTCTACTAATGTTCTACTTTCATTTTCCGTTGGAATGGTACGGGATATTTTTCTTGTTGCACAGTGTAACTGCCCAGGTAGAAATTGCCAAACCGCACATATTTAATTCATTTACAATAAGATTAATATCTAAATCTATATTTGCCATAACATAATTGTAAGCCGGATTGGCACTATTCTAGGCAAGTAAATAGCATTCACATATTATTGATTTTATATAATTTTTAATAAAAATAATTTAAAACTTAATATTTTCATGGAAAATTAAAAAGCAAATTCATTTAAAATAAACATTCTATATTTTAAACAAACTTCAATGTTTACTTATACAGGGAGAAAAAGTTTAAGCCATTTAGTATACATATAACTCTAGATGCAATAATGACAAATTTTGGTATTGGAAACATGTTTGTTAGCCGATTTAATTCGATTTTGTGTATAAAATTTAAGAGAAAAGCCAAAGTTTAGCTATAAAGTTAAAAGTTCAGGCGCTGAACTTTTTTCGATTTGGCCGAACTTTCTGAGGCCGAACAGTGAATTCATTGCTTAACTACAGACCTTTCTTTAAATTTGACACTCAAAATAGAATCTAATCAGTCCAATAAACAATTTTCCATCCGCCAAATTTGTCCATAATGCTTTAAAATACCGAATACAGACCAAATGCATTTTCTGGCCGAACTGTTCGGTCGGACACTACTAATAAGCCACCCCTAGCCCTTATTATTAAACTGAATGTACGTGGAGAAAAGTTTGAAGTGTATATTGATGAAATGTTGTAATCCAGTTTTGCATAAAGATCATGGAACTCTGAACTTGTAGCATTTTGTATATAATGATTACGTTCATAGATTTTTAGTTGGTATAATAAAGGTTTCCACTGTTTGCTTAATGGTGATATCAAGTCATCAGGAGTAAATTGTATATTCTGACAAAGATTTTCCCATTCCTTTTGTTCTATGATTTTTAATGCTAAAATGCTAGGTAATCTGTGAGGATTCATATTTACATCATCATTCGTACAACATTCATCGTACACTCAGGAAACTTCTGCTTAAAAAATATGTAGTTGTTTGGGTTGTAATACAGTTTCTTTATTTTTAATGTAAATGTCAGTCATTTGTAGAACAAATTAAATTTTTTTCTAACCTTGTAGTTCATTTAAACAAACAAACCACATCAAATGACTGCTTTATGATTTTACATTCAGTTTTTACAGCCATTTTTTGTTATTAAAAAAAAAATAAATGTTTGTTTATTTTTTACTGCATATATGGTTAATTTTTACTACAATTGTGGTTGATTTTTTGAACCTTAAAAAGAAATGACAATGTTTGTTGAATTTACTGAAATATAAGTCGTTCTTTCTTCAAGTGAAATTTCATTTGTTTTTAACTACATTTGCAGTGGTCTTTACCTACATAGTATTCTAAGTGTACAACTAATATTGTACTAGAAAAACACTTTTCTGTTTGTAAAGCATGTGTTCGCCAGTACCTCCCGCAAAATTCTTTGCCAATATTGTTTTTTTTTTCAATATGGCGACCAATTAGAAGCATTATCTTTTTTGTATTTTATTATACTTTACACATTTAAATATGATGTAAATGACTAAGACAGAACTTTATTGCTGATTTTTAAATGTGCTTTATTAAATGTTTATTAAATGTGCTTTGTAATTAAAGTAAATAGATTTATTTTGGCTGTAAAGAAAATCTGCTTAATTTAGCAGTTTTTTCTGCAAGGTCATCTTTAACTAATTTTAAGTAGCTTTTTCTGCTATTTTTACAGGTTTACTTTTATAAGTATACCACTTAATGCGTCTTTGGTACCCCATTTGTGGGAAATATCTCCTTAACAATTCGAAATAAGCCGAAAAAACGAAAAATGTTGTAATTTTGGCTAAACTATTTAATCCCTCAATATTAGATTGGGCTACTAAAAAATTATACATGTCCCTTATTTTATTTTCTTCTTTATCACATATCCAAATTTCATTATGATCGGAGAGAACACATCGAGAGACTCCCCTTGTAAATACCTTTAATATTAACAATAAGGATATTCACAAGGTGTACTAAGTGTTGTATTGAAAAAATAAAGATGGTGGGTAACATTTTATTATTTTATTTTCAATTTGACATAGATTTTGGGTATTTTGCGATGGGCTTTCACAATTTTAGCACATTTGGACATAGTACACTAAGCATAGGTACAAATGTCGTATCATACCAATCGTACTATCATCTATTGATGTATATTTTAAAACAAAATTTTGTCATCTCTATTTTCAATACGAATATACAACACATATGATGAATTTCATATCAAAACCGATATTCGTTGAACCCGACCCCCTCAGAATTTGATGAAATTTTGCATACAGCTACATTTTACCTATACAAACACAACCTCATATTTAGAAATTGCATTTTTGAAAATATGTGGGCGTGGCAAGGTATCGAAGTTTTTGAAAAATCACGATAACATGTACTTTCAATCTGAGATTACTACGGAATGGCTGAACCGATTTCAAAGATTTTGGTACCATTAGAAAGGTATTTCAATTAGCTTTCGAAAACATACACTGCCAAAAATAAAACTTTTAACTGGGAAAACACTCCAAAGGCCAAGTGTGTTTTTCCAAAAAAAAAAAATTTTAGAAGGGTCTATTTAATATATACAACATATCTAAAAACTAAACTGGCGTTCTTTTTTCTTTTTTTTTTATTTTTTTTTTAAGTAAATGCATCTCTTGTTAACTTCCTTATATTTTGATATCATTGTGTGACAAAAAAGAATAAAGTAACTATACTTTGAAAGTTATACAGATTTTTTTGTAATTCTAATGGATTAGAACAAGAATCGTATTATCAAATTTTTCAGACACTCTTAAAATATGGATTTACCCTTGGTAAATTTTTTTTTAGTTTCATTTTTTAGATTTAATAAATAATTTTGCGCATACTGTTGACTTTCGGAATATTTGCTAACTTTTAGTGAAGTTTCATCTAAAGGTATAAAAGAATGGAAGCTTTGAGTTCCTGTAATAGTTTTAGCATGTTTATACCTTTAAAATAGCTCTTCTTTTGTTTTGTTATAGTCGTCAGCGTCTGCATAAGCAACTTCTATGGAGGTCTTATAAGTTTGTGAAGCCCAATGATAAAGGTCTTTCGCCGTTTGAATTTGGTTTTTATTTGCAATGCTATAATATAAATGCTATAAATGCTATAAATGCTATTATAATATAAAAAAATGCTATATATAGCATTTAGAACACCTCTTGTGAACACATCTTAATGCTTTCCAAACCAATTATTTAAAAAATTTTCAGAAAAATCCCAAACTTGGTAGAGTTTACTAAGTTTTTGAATAATTTCTGTTAAAATTCATGTTAAGTTGATATGTTACCAGTTTCTTGTTAGTGATTTTAGTTTGTTTGTACGTCCTTTTTGCATTTTAACAATCGCTATGTTTTGCAGTGTTTTTCTATAAAAATACCAATATATTTTGTATTTGTTTTGATCATATTACTTGTCATATTAATTGTTGTTGTGTATAAACTTTATTATTTTATTTTTGCGATTTCTTTTTGCTTTGTTATTTGTTTATTTCCTAAAAACAAAGTGGTTCTTGTATTTTTTTCTCGATTTTTTTTTATATGTGAATTTGCTTACGCATATTTATTTTTGTTGTTTTTTTAGTAGATTGTGGGGTATATATTTTGTATTTTTTTATATAAAATTTAATTCTAAAATCAATATCTGTGTGTTAAAACAAAAAAGATATAAGAATTATTTTAATTAGATATTTTGTTAATACGTTTTTTTCCATTAATTTGCATTTCGTACTTTATTCCTACATATATGTTTTGTTTTCAGTGCATTTTGCCATCTCTAACACGACTAGTACATAAAAAGTTCAATGACACATTTGTGTTATTACCAGGGACCGGAAGTTCATGCAAATGCATGTCTTTTCATAAAGTTCGATGCCCAGTTTTTCACTTCGTATTTAAATGGCATTTGGACTTTAAGTTCTATTTAAGTACAAACGTCAGTTTTTAACTTCAAATTTGAATCACATTTAAGTGACCAATCTTGGGCATTTAAAGTCTATTTAAATTGTAGAAATATATATGATTTTGACAGTTTGTTTTTTTTCGCGTGGTAAAACAAACAATAAAAAAAATAAATTAAATTACAGCTTCCAATAAAAATTTTCACTTCTCTTCACTTTTATTTTATTAATTAAATTATAATTTAAATATATATATTTTATTTCTATATTTTATATTTTCTGTTATTTTCTGTTTTTTTCCATTCTTTAAACAGCTGTTTTATGAATAATGATCATTAATTTTTTGACATTTCATGATGCTAGCATACATTTGACATTTCATGATGCTAGCATACTACAAATAAATAACAATTATAATTTAAGAGCAGTGACGTGCGGTTAAGTTTTCAACTGGGTGTTCTCCACTTTTTAATTTTTGTTTCTATAATTTTTTTTTGTGTTTTTAATCTTTTTGTTTTTGAGATTGTCATTTTTGTTATAAATTTTACTTTTTTATTTATCAACCAGCTCAATACACAGGAAAAACTAAAAACGGGTTTCAATTAAAAATTTTATTGAATCAATTAATATTTTAATTGATTTTGCACCTACCACTAAAATGATAGTATTAACTAAAAAAATTTGCAGACAGTTTATTAAAACTCTTTCAATTAAAATAATAATAATATCAATTAAAAGAGTTATTGTTTTTCTTTACAACCTCAATTAAAAAGTTTAGTTAAATTGATTAAAACTTTAATTGAAACTTAAGAAGAAAACAATGGTAATTTTAACTGAAAACTCGTATTTTTTTATTTTTGTTATATCCCCCCAAATAAATAAAAAAAGAAATGAAGGTTTGTAAATTAAATTGACATTTTATTTATAATAAAATTAAAGCTTTTTAATATAAAAATGTATTATAAGAAAACAAATAAAAGAAAAGACAAAATTTTTGTTTTGCTTGTCTTGGCTTGAACTTTTTCTTGTAATTGAATTGCTTTCTTAAAAAAATCACACACAACTTTAAAATGATAGTTTAATGACACTTATACTTATTGAAAATTAAATTATTAACAAAAATAATAGTTTAATTGTCCTTTTTCGATAAGGTTTGTTTAAATCCACATGTGCACTTTTATTACCACAGATAAAACACGAAACTAAATTAAGTTTTCGTGCGTACACGAATAGCTCAACAAAAAAAGTGTTGCAAACTTTAGTGAAATAACTACGATTTTGCGTGTATTTGAAATCGGTAAACTATTCAACTTATTAAAAGTTAATCATTTGCGTTTTTTTTTTTTCTTCTTATTTACAAATTAAGTAATATATCGATATAATTAAACCTTTGTTTGATTATTTAATCTAAATAAAAAATAGTTTGCCAAATTTTTAAAAATTGTGTGTTACATGTTGTCAACACTGTATGGATATATTAGAAAATTCAATAAATTTTTTAATTGAATCAATTAAAAAAATTGTGTAAATTGCCATTGATATTCAAACAATCGATTAATTAGATATTTTTGGCCCATAATTTTTTCTGTGTACGTCGGGTTTTCGAATTTGTATTTCTGCCTTTTTGCGAACTGCCTCTGTCGTATTCGATATTTTGAAAATTCTCTACATTTGCATTTCGATTTCAATTATTTGTTTTATATACATTGAGAAAACTAACTTCATGATATCAATGAATTTTTGTATAAAGGGCAATTCACAAGCTATCCCTCTCTGTCCACACATATCTACTATTTCCCCATATTGCTGAAACAAATTTTCAAATTATGTATTTTCACAAGTTTGTTATAATTTTTATTAAAAATAAAAATTATGTTTTTTTCGACCTTTAATTGTTTCCCTGTTTTGTTAACTAACCTAACAAAATATAAAAAAGGAGAGAGAAACAAAAAAAACGTGTATTGAATATCCACCAGAGGTGGATCTTGCACATCAAACAAGTTTTCAATTTATTTTTTGATCAATGGTTATAATCTTTAATTTCAAACTCATATGTATATTAGTTCTCATGTAGTGAGTAAACTAGTTCATATGAATGCTTGAGGTTTGGCATGGGATTGTTACCGCTTTCAAAACGTGTTCTGATGATGGGAACCTAGAAAATTCCCGAAATAGATCTATCAACACATTCCTGAAAGGGTCAAATAATAAATTTGAAAACAAAAACTCTATAGATTATTTGTTAGGACAATATCCTAATGAAGAAATATAGAGTATATGGCCTCGAACTTGAATAATTTTCATTTTCATTGCACAATTAAAGGTCGAAAAAACATAATTTTTATTTTTAATAAAAATTATAACAAACTTGTGAAAAAAGGCAAAGTACCGCCTAGTTTACTTTCCCTGTTTTGTTAACTAACCTAACAAAATATAAAAAAGGAGAGAGAAACAAAAAAAAACGTGTATTGAATATCCACCAGAGGTGGATCTTGCACATCAAACAAGTTTTCAATTTATTTTTTGATCAATGGTTATAATCTTTAATTTCAAACTCATATGTATATTAGTTCTCATGTAGTGAGTAAACTAGTTCATATGAATGCTTGAGGTTTGGCATGGGATTGTTACCGCTTTCAAAACGTGTTCTGATGATGGGAACCTAGAAAATTCCCGAAATAGATCTATCAACACATTCCTGAAAGGGTCAAATAATAAATTTGAAAACAAAAACTCTATAGATTATTTGTTAGGACAATATCCTAATGAAGAAATATAGAGTATATGGCCTCGAACTTGAATAATTTTCATTTTCATTGCACAATTAAAGGTCGAAAAAACATAATTTTTATTTTTAATAAAAATTATAACAAACTTGTGAAAAAAGGCAAAGTACCGCCTAGTTTACTTTCCCTGTTTTGTTAACTAACCTAACAAAATATAAAAAAGGAGAGAGAAACAAAAAAAAACGTGTATTGAATATCCACCAGAGGTGGATCTTGCACATCAAACAAGTTTTCAATTTATTTTTTGATCAATGGTTATAATCTTTAATTTCAAACTCATATGTATATTAGTTCTCATGTAGTGAGTAAACTAGTTCATATGAATGCTTGAGGTTTGGCATGGGATTGTTACCGCTTTCAAAACGTGTTCTGATGATGGGAACCTAGAAAATTCCCGAAATAGATCTATCAACACATTCCTGAAAGGGTCAAATAATAAATTTGAAAACAAAAACTCTATAGATTATTTGTTAGGACAATATCCTAATGAAGAAATATAGAGTATATGGCCTCGAACTTGAATAATTTTCATTTTCATTATGTATTTTCTTTAGAAAATTACATTTTGTATCATTAATACTGGGAAATAGTAGACATGGGTGGACAGGGGTGGACATCGTTTGAATCAAACTTAAAGGCAATAATGTTTTCATAAATTATTTTGAAAAATATGTTTTTGTTTGTTAAAAGTTTTATTCTGTCAATAATGAATTTTCATCGAAAAACTAGTTATGAATTAATTATATTAATTTTATGAAATATTTCGTTCATTTTGTGAAAAAAAGTTACAATAATTACGTAAACATTTTCATTATTTTTCATAGTGAAATTCTCTCTGTGTGGATGTTACAAATACCGAAAATAACACCGGTCGACAAAATAATATTTTTTTCTTGGGTTTCTGTTTAAATGTCGAAATTCTGATTCTAGACATCGAAAAACGCCAAAATACCGATTCCAAGCTTTTAATGTTTGCTTTTGCTGTTTTACGTTTATATGAAAATTTTCGAGATTTTACGTTCAGCAGTAGGAATCGCTTACTTCAAAAAGCAAACTTTGATAAAAAAAAATATGTTTCCCTTTATTTGTAACATAAAAGAAACCAAAATTTGTCATATAGAAGTCAGAACCAAAAATCATATCGACCGGTGTAATTTATTCAATTTGAGCCCTAGTTAAGTTAACATTTTTAAAAATATTCCATCAAATTATTTTTCCCTTTTCTTAAAAAAAAAGTTAATTTCTTCATAAACAAAAAAAATCAATCGAGTTATTCGGTCAAATAGAAAAAGGGACTAATTTCATGCAGAGACCGAATAATTGTGAAAGCACCGCATTAAAACCTGCAAAGTCCTTAAATTTTACAAAAAATTTTGTTTAGAAAAATTGTATACAACATTTTTTGTATCCACGCAGGCAATTTGTAAGTAAAATTAATATTTTTGGTCATTTATTATCATTTGTTTTGTATTTTTGAATAAAAATGCATATATTTTTGTTAACTTTCCTATATTTTGGCACACTACAATTGGCATCACTTGGTATAGACAGCAACAATGTTGCTGTGGTTCAATACAAAAATTGAACAATTTTAGCGTATATTTTCTTTTCAGCTTTGCTGCTAAACAATTCATTTTGCTCAACCAATTGGTTCAATGTATGTTGTTGAACAGCTTGCATATATTTTTTTGTTGAATTAATAGCAACAATGTTGATGTACGACACTTAATATTGAACACTTTAGCATACATTTATCAAAAAACTGGCTTGGTAAACATTTCATTTTTTTTAAACAGAATGTTCTGCGTCTTCTATTGAACGTTTGTGGTTGTATTTGTTAATTTTGTACTTCAGGGATTATGTTAACAATTTTGATGAAACAACTCTATATAGATTAAAACAATGAATAAATGGTGAATGATATGTGCTGAAATATTTTTGAACTTTAGGATAAACTATAAAATAAACCTATTATGCAAATAGTTTAGGGTGTTCAAAAAACACCTCCGCAACTTAGACGGAACGTCACTGTTTAAGACTGAAAAACTGAAACTGTATTTAAATACAATTTAAATTTAAATGGCAATTAACTAATTGCATATTTAAATACGAAGTTAAAAACTGGGCATGAGAATAGGGTAAACAAAATATCTTTGCAAATCAAAGATTTTACGTTAAAATGACATTGATTTGTTTGTGCATATATTTGCATATTTCGCTTTAAATGCATATTTTATTGCATATATTTACTTATTTAGCTTCAAATGAATGTTTTTTTTTTTTTTGCATATATTTACTTATTTAGCATATTTTTATTGAATTTTTCTTAGTTTCAGTAAAAAATCACTTTTATTATTACTTGACTAAACTAAAATGGATCCAAGCTTCTCAAGGCCTTTAAAGTGTTGTCTTACATTAAGTTTTAACCCTATAACTGGCAAGCCCGCCTCTAGGCGGGGTATTTTAAATTGGCCATAAGTTTACCAAAAAAGTGGTTTATTATAAAAATGTAAGCTATATCGATAGAGAACGAAGTTAGCCACATATTTTGCGAAGTAATGTTTTGTGCACATGTCATGGTTTGAAAGCGAGAAAGCGTTATAGTTAAAATTTTCAGTAATTTCAAAAAATAAATATTTTGAAACAACCACAATTTTGAAAAGTCCTTAAAACACATTTCTGTTAACATGAAACCATTCATATTCCACACAAAGGAAGATTAAAGCTTAAACTTTTGGAAAATACTTTAAGTTTGTTCCAAGGACATACAAGACTTTAAAAGGATACATATAACGGACATCATCTTATCTTGAAAACGAGTGGACGGATTTTTATGAAATTTGGCAGAAATATTATATTTGGTAACACTATCAAAGCTTCAAAGTTTCGTCAATATATATTAAAGTTAAGGTTCGTTTTCGCTCGATTTCGCGTTTTTCGAAAAACGAAAATCGCCATATTTTTTTTATCAAGAAGCTCAAAACGACTAATTTTTGGACTGTTGTTATATCTTTGTAAGAAGAATAATTTATGCCTTAACTTTTTAAATTTTATAGGTTAGTTTTTGAGATAGCCTCTAAACCTTTTTTGACCCATATCGCCTAAAATAGGCAACAAAAAAATTTCGCTAAAACAAAATATTATTTATTTCTCGTGCCGAACAAGTGGAATAAATTTCAGTCCAAAAAAGCTTATGCCGGTTAGAGGGTTAAACGGAGATTAAGCGATACAGTTTTTAGCGTTTTTTTTTTTTTTAAATACGTATTTTTCAATACAAATAATAAAAATATTGTGTTAATTGTGCAAAATGTGTGCAGAGAATATGTTAAATAATACAAATGAACTTTAAAATTTGATTGAAATTGCATAAAAACATGAAAATAATTCCTTTAATAAAAGTTTAAGAGCATGAAGTTCCTGCCCCTGGTTATTAGTAAATACTAGAGATGTCACTAATAGTGTATTCTGCACTTTATCCAATATTCGGTAATCGGTTTAAACCGAATATCGGATATTTGCCGCATAGGTCTTTCATATATTTCCATATATATTTCATATAAAAGTACACTGTACTTTAGCTATAGACAAAATTAAATAGACTAATAAAACTTTTTTAGGTTGAAAAATCATCTAAAACCAGTACAAACAACCGTTTCTGACGTTTTAAAATAAAATGTTTTTTTAAAAAACTTGATTTTCTCAATTTTTAAGACAAAAATACTAGTGTTTAAGCTATTTTATTTTAGCCGAACAATTCTGCCGAATAGTGCTACTTACTATTCGGTATTCGGCCGTATGTAAAATCAGGCAGTATATACCGAATAACCAATAGTTACCAAATAATTGTGACATCTCTAATAAATACGATTTTAATATCATTTCAGTTTATAAGTTAACCTCAACGTATTGACATTTTCTAAAAACTATTTAAAAAATTCGGTAATATAATTAAATAAGGTTTTTTAAGGTAATTTAGTATTTTTATGATAAAATTATAGAAATTTTACAGTTTTAAATTGTTCTTTGTGGAAGTGAAATAAATAAAATGCGCAAAAATGCTCAGTTTACGTCAATACAAAAACAAAATTAATGCAGCCACTCATTCGTCTTTTGAAACACCACCTCACATTTTTCATTTAATTTTTGTATGCAAATACACGAGGTAACGAAAAACGGGGCTTGAAATTAGAAAGAGGGTATTTGAGGAGCCGCAGAACAAAACGTGCTTTTTCGCACATTTAAAATTTTTGGGAAATTGAGGTTTATTTATTTCACTTCCTTAAAAAAGTGCATGAACCTGGAAATGGTTACAAATTTTTTATTTATCAAAAGATGCATCAAACTGTCAAAGGGGTCACCACATTAAATTTTAAGGTTATTTTATATCAAACCACTTTTAAAATGGAAAAAGTACGTTTTGTTAAAAAAAAAGTTTTGATCTGCGTTTTTTTTTTATACGATAATATTTTGATGGAATGTTGGTTATTTCATCTAAAAACACAACAATTTTCTCAAAATTACACTACAATGTCAATTTTAACTCAAAATAAGAACAAATAAATAAAATAAAAACTCAAATATTCTATTTCAAATTAAATCGCAGCTAAAGTATTTCTTTTTTATACTTATATAACCAGCAAAAAATTTCCAAAAAGGTAAGCGGGTTTGTAATCAAGCATTTTGGGCAGAGCGCATTCCTTACTAGATTACCTACTCGATTCTTTTAACAGGGCGTGAGACTAAAATAATTGATTCTTTAGAATTGATTATTTTTTTTACCAAAGAACCATTTACTTTATATTTTTAAGAACTACATACATTTTTTTAATAAAGAAATAGTTCCATTCTAAAACTACGAAGTACTTACACAAAAAAAAATAAATAAATAGTTCACTAGAAAAAATAAGAAGTACTTACATTTAAAAAAAAAAGAAGTAGTTCCATAAGTAAATTCAACTTTTACTCACACGTGATTCTCCTAGGTCACTCAAATATAACGATCAAAACTCATACGGAAATAAAATCCTAAAAAGTGAAACATCGAATTTGTCATAATTTTGGAGCTATAAACCACGAAAATATAAATTTTTCAAAAAAAAGAACAATTCAAAATTGAAAAACAAAAATATGATTCACGCACAATCACCCTCGAAATTTTTTTTTACACTCACTCACGATAACATCAGTAATTTCAACATCCACTCACAATTTTCTGCTCACGTGTGCTTCCCTAATTTATACCTTACCACAGTTTAACAAAATTTTGGGCAACATGCAATTTCTGTTTTTAGTATTATTTTCCGGAAAATAAAAATTTGTTTGAAAAAATATATGAGATAAATTCTTTAAAATTGTATAACTTCTTTTTTCAAAATTAGGAACTACTTCCAATAACGTCCTTTTATTAAGAAAAAGTATATGATTACTTCTTGAGTACAAAAAGTTATACATATAAGTTAATAACATTGTTATTTTCTTTTAAGTAAATAATTACTTTATTATTGAGTTCATGCTTTCTGGTTTAAATTTAAAGAATTGATTACAATACTACTTGCTTTTTTGACTCTATCGTTGGAATGAGTTTGGTATTGCAGTTACTAAATTTGGCAATGAGATATGTAAGCAAGTGTGGGCATCACCTTCTTTTTGGAATGTGTAATTTTTTCCTGGGTAGATCTTAAAGCTATTAAATATAACACTTTTTTAAAAAGTTAAATTTTTTAAATACTTAAACTTTTGATCCAACGTCTTTTTCAAGGCAAGTACAATCACTATCTTCTTCCATTAAAACGTCCGTATTTTAATTTTGGTTATACAAACCCAGTAAAAAACGCTGCTTACATGCAAGCAGGTAAGGGAGTAAGCCCAAAAGAACCCCTTACAAACCTGCTTACATATGCTATGATTTTTATATGGCGAATTCCCACTTGGAAGCATTACTTTTGGGTAAAATAAGCTCGGATTTTAGTGCTTACAATAAGCTGTGATTTCATGGCTTTCAGTAAAATCATATTTCATGTCTACATTATTACGATTAAAAGTAATGATAAAATAATAAATATATAAATATAATATAAATAATACATAATTTATTTTAATTAATTTTTTCCTGTTAAAATTTTTGACATATAATATAATCATTTTATATTTTTTACCGCTCCACATGCTAGCTCTTCAGACACAGTTAAATGACAGAATCGGAAATCACTCAGTAAAATTGGTACAGATCGTTTATAATCCACGAAATGAAACTTTCTGCATTACAACCTGCATCCTTATATGGGATCAGGGTAAGCTGCTTACAATCTGCATCCTGGTTAGGGAATACAGTAAGCTCAACATTTTTATTTGTTTATTTTTATACGAAAATTATTCGTTTCTTTTGCTGCTTCTCAATATTATGTAATAGTAAGCACTTACATCAGCGCATTTGTTATATCCTGCTTCTAAAAACTCGAAAAATTTTTACTGGGAAATATCCTTGTACCAAAGTAATGCCTGATTTTCACAGCAATCTTCACCAAACTGTTTTATTGAAAGATTTTCCACGTATTTTCTTTTGTCGGCGTTAATCCAGCGGCCTGTTTTAATTTCATTCAGCCGAGAAATTGAAAAAGGTGTTATTCCCCTTTTCAGCAAATTTAAATTGCTATTCCTTCCCTCTGCGGATTCAAATTTAAAGTATTCGAAAGTTTTAATTGAACAATTTATTATACCATTTTTTTAAATATTTTTCTAAAATATTATACGTTTTAAATTTTTAATGTTTTAAATTTTTTTTATAAATTGATTGAAATTCTTTTATATTGATAATACTCCAGTCCTTTCCTAACATTAAATTTGAGAATACTCTTCTATACCCAAAAAAATAAGTTAGTAGAAAAGTTAGAAAAACATCTTATAAATCAGGTATACCATTTTTTAGCAAATTTTTTGCTAAAATTTTGTTTTAAACTAAAAATTTTGTCATACTTAGTCTGCACTTAACTGTTTTGAATTAATGTTTTACTTATATTTTACTAATGTTTTACTAATTTATTTTGCTAAATTGTGCTGATTAGCACATCAATAGTGTGAACGACAACCAGATTAAAAGCTATACGCAGAATGAATTACATGTCAAGATGTAGTAGTGACGAGGAAACTTATACTAAAAAGTACAACTCTAGTAAGACACATAAAAAAAATCAACCATGGAAGATTTTATATCTGTTTTTCATACATAAAACAAAATTGTGGATTGAAACTACTTAAATTTTGCGTTTTCACCGGCTTGTGAAAGTAATTGTCTATTAATTAAATAAAAGACAAAATAAAATATTTAAAATTAAAAAAGATTAAATGTGTATTTGTAGTCAAATTGAGTGGTCAAGTTGATAACAAATATACAACAGGTAGACAGAATAAAGCGAAAGACAAAGGCATACATACATCTTAGGTAAATTTTTGTGTTTCCTTTTTCTTATTGCAAAAAAAGGGTTGTATATGTTACATTTTGTTATTTTTTCGTTTCGTTTCTATAATTCTCTGCGGCCTTAGCGTTCCTTTAAAATAAATCATCATTGAGACAACCATTGATGTAATAGTTGAAAGCTAATTTTGTTTATATTATATATAATTATTTCTATATATTTGCAGACATTACATTAATTCATGTCGCCAATGTGGGAGTATGAAAGTTTTTATATTTTGCAACGTATTGTAAATTATTTTAAAAATAATCACAAAACTATTTTTTATGATTTTCAGTAAAATTATTTAACTAAATTAAAAATTTTCTACAATTTTTTTGAGTTTTTTTTTAGTCTACTAATATTCAGCAAAAATTTTAGTAATGTTTAGCAAGGGTTTTTTAATTTCTAATCCACTAAGGTTTAGCAAAACTTTTTGCAGCTCGCTGATTTTTAGCAAAAAAATCAGCTCGCTGATTTTCAGCCAAAGATTTTGCTGACATTAGCAATTTTTTTGCAAGCACCCTCCTGACTAAAATTTTGCTGACTCAGCAACATTTTTTGCTGACTTTACTAACTTTTTTATTTGAGTATACTGTTGTTATAACAGCATGGTCTTTTTCAATACGACCAAATACTCTATCAGCTGGTTAAAGACTATGCTCTCTTACTGGGAATGTTACAGTGATATTTTGTAAATGGGAGGGTAAACTATATGAGAGTTTTTGTTCTGACCGCCACAACCGTCACAATCGTCAAATAATAAAAGAAAAAAAAGTAGAGTTTTTGTTGATTTGGCATCTGTTTATGTTTTCCTCAATTGTAGTTTGATTGATACTTGGATTGGATCTTTCACTATAGCAAAAAGTGCAACTTTCCGAAAAAATGTCAAAGACTACGAAAAAAGTACGTTTTGATAAAAAAAAAAATAAAAAGCGCATTTTGTTATGCACCAATTTTTTAAGAACCCATTTTCTTGGTGTAAAAAAAATAAATTATGCAAACTAGATTTTTTCTAGTAGATTTTTGCCAAAAAACCAATTTGCTGAAAAATGCGAAAAAGCAGGTTTTGTCCTGCGGCTCCTCATTTACATTAAGTTTATTCACAAGAGGTATACTAAATGTTGTATGTGCTGTATAGTCGTATCGTAAATAGAGATGGTAAAACTTTGTTTTAAAATATACATCATTTGTACCTATTTACACGCAGAAACAAACTGGCGGAATATTATCGAAGTGCTTAGTAATTATATAACTACATAAGTTTCAAGTTAGTTTTAGAAAGTTTTAGTAAAATATTTAAAAAAAAATTGTAAAATATATACAAGCCTAGTGAAAATTTCTAAAAAAAAATTCATATATATAAATTTATATATTTACAAGAAATTTATAAAACTAACTTGAAACTTATGTACAGTGGAATCTCCCATGAGCGGACACCGAAGGGACCGTTGAAATGTGTCCGCACAAGGGGGCTGTCCGGCCAAGAGAAAACTACAAATTTAAATCAACAAAACTTTGCCTTATATTGTTTGTTTTTATTTAAAGATACATACTTTTATTAAAAAAAATATAAAAAATAAACAATTCAATTGGGTTTAATAACAAAAAATCATTAAATGTAGTTCTATATGTAATAAAAGTTTAAAATGTTTTATGAGTACTATATTACGTTTTTCAATAAATATTCCTCCATCCTGGTTTGACGTGTTTTCGTCTTGGCAATAACATCTTGAAAATGTAAGTCCAGCTATGAAAGTATATTCATAGCTTCTGTATCACCTTGGCATTTCACAAACGCTATAAGATCCTGCGCTTTCGCCAAAGCGTCTTTATATGTAAGGATGTTGTTTCTCGCATCTTGATGATCTGAAGGTTCAATTTCCTCTGTTGAGTCATCAGAAATTTCTTGAACTTCAGAAATTTGTTAAATCCAAACGTGATCTCTCAATTGGTAAATCATCATCGATCTGATAAAAATCTTTTAAGCTTTGCTCACTGACCCCTGCAATACATCTTTTCTCCATTTCGGCTATTAGGTTTAATGGCAAATCATCCTCAGGCTCAAAATCAACATCAA
Source organism: Delia radicum (assembly GCA_021234595.1). NCBI lineage: Eukaryota > Metazoa > Arthropoda > Insecta > Diptera > Anthomyiidae > Delia > Delia radicum. The sequence goes on along the minus strand of CM037854.1, from coordinate 77,330,826 downwards.
ATGCTGTCGGACATTCATGGCTGTCAAATGTAAACCCTGCCTTACGAAAACAGTTCTGAACTGTTTCAGAAGTAACTTGGTCCCTTGCACTTTTAGCAAAATAAACTGCATCCAATACGTTTATACGTTTAACTAAATCATAGGCTGTGTTAGAAATTTCAATGTTTGCTAGTAAGTGCTTCAGTATCAATGTTCTATAATTATGCTTAAAATTTTTAATAACACCCTGATCAAGTGGTTGGCTAATTGAAGTACAATTAGGAGGCAAAAAATGTATTTTAATGTTTTTCAAATTCATGTTTTTGGCTGCGATGCCGCATTGTCCAAAAAAAGTAAAATTTGCCTATTTTGTCCTCCCATTTTTCGATCGAAATTTTCTAACCATTCACTCATAATATCAGACGTCATCCACAATTTGGTGTTTGATTTCCATGTCACCGGTAAATTATCTTTTATTAAATTTTTAAAAGCTCTTGGTTTAGATGCCTTTCCAATAAGAAGCAGCTTTTCTTTGTCTCCAGCCATGTTCGCACAGTGCAATATTGTTATCCTTTCCTTAGACAATTTTCCTCCCAAACATTTTTGATTTTTTAAAGTCATGGTCTTGTTTGGTAATGCCCTAAAATAAAGCCCAGTTTCGTCAGCATTGTAAATATTTCGTGGTATGAAACCTTTTATTAGAGAAGGTAGTTTCTCCAGGATTAATGGAGGCGACTTCGCCAGATATCGCTTTGAACGTAATATTGTGACGAATTTTAAACTTGTTAAGCCAACCCGACGAGGCATTAAAAGTGTTGTTACCCAAGGATTCAGCTATTTCTTTAGCTTTGCTTTGTATCAATGGACCTAAATGGAAATGTAAAATTATAAGAACAAAACATATTAATCAATCAGAATTCACTTAGTAAGTTAATGATAAAATGAATCATTTTGCTGTAAATTTGTAACGTACCAGTTAATGGAATTCCTTTATTGCGTGCTGCAATAAACCATTCGTAGGACAACTGATCAATTGTCAGCCCTTTAGCATTAAAAAAGCTTCTTTTCTCATTTAAATTTACATTGGAATGCCATTTTTTTATTATCTCTTCTCTTTTTTTTATAATTTCAGAAGTTTGAGTTTTACTAATGCTAAATCGCTTCGATAAATTTCTCACGCTTAATTTTTCTTTGTTGTACACTTCAATCACTACTATTTTTTGCTTAATAGTTAATACAAACCTCTTTTTATCCATTTTAAAAAGTCTTACCGCACTAATGTATACAAACGAATGAACAATGCATTCCAAAGTACAATAAGCAAACGCACATCGATTATTATTTGGGGAATCCCCTAAATCGCATAAGTAATGGCATAGATTACAAGCTGTTGGTCAAATAGGTTTGTACACCATACGTACGCACCACAAACATTGCAAGAATTAGTATTGTCAACTCTCCGAAGCAGAAGCGTAAATCGTAGAAAAAACGTTAAATTGAAAACATTATGTAAGAGAGAAAATATGTATTGAACATACCCACATTTAACTATGTTATATGATGTAGTAAATATGATAAACCGTGCCCTGTTGTTAAAGCGAACAAATTAAAAGAGTCTTGGCAGGCTTATTTGTAAATTATGACATGAAAAATTCGGAAAAAAATAAGCTAAGTGTCCGTCCAAGAGAATTTTTTTTTATCTAGCGGATGTCCGCGTCCGCTCATGAGAAGCGTCCGTTCAAGGGAAAGCGACTGCAATGCTTTTCTTATGGAGCGCTACCGGGACCTAGCAACAATGTACGTTTAATGGGGGTGTCCGCTTATGGGAAGTGTCCGTTAAGGGAGATTGCACTGTAGTTGTATAATTACTAAGCACTTTGATAATAATCCCCTCGCCTGTAAGTACTATGTTCAAGTGTGCTAACAGAGTGAAACCCAGCCCAAAATCTTTTTCGAAATGACAATATAATTTTATAATCTCTGTTTTGACAATACACTTACTAGGGAGGTATCCCCAGCCGAACTCGCAGATTTTAATGAACTTTGGATATGTTGTACAGGAGAAAAACAAAAAGAGACATATATTTTTTAAGCAGCCTAAACTTACGTTTAAATGTTAAAAATTAGAGTTAACACTCGATAGTTTTTGTATGAAAACTTGTCTTTAATTTACGAAAACTAGATTTATTTGTACGCAGAGTTAAAGTACTCAAGAAAACAAAAATTTTGATAACCATGTTGTCTATATAGTGGGCCCATAGTTGACACATTTTTGAATTATTTGAAATATAGGGGAAAAGGGCTCTTCGACAAAAGTCCCATAGAAACCGAACGGTTTCGAATATCGGAAAAAGCTCAGACACTTCCTTGATTAAATTCAATAGACTTTGCTATGCATTATTTTTAGCTTAATACAATTAAAATTCCTTAATAAAACGCCAGATTTAATATTACTCAAATATCGTGTTCTGATTTGTACTAATTTTTTAAAATTTGTACAGATTTTTAACATTTCCAGAAAATTATATTTTTTTTCCATTAAAAAAAAATCAAGTTTTGATCCATTTAGAATACAGTTTTTAGAATTTGCGAATTTTTCCAATCTGACAAAATCTAAGATTAGTTCAAAAGAAAGAGTTTGAAATTCAATATTTTATTTTAGAAAATGAATTTATATTTCCCTCGTATATTTGAGCCTCTTTTGAGTTATGTCTGAGTCTGATAAAAATCATTTTTGGGTTTCGTTTGACGGCTTTTGAATTCAAAATTATGTATTTCTATGTCTTTTAAATATATTCCAAAAACAATAAAACCACGAGTTAAGGGTGTCCATTTTATTTTCTTAATAAGAACTAAAGGGTCCGCCAAATATTTTTTTTTTAACTCCTGAACCAATTGGACTTTGTATGACGTCATACCAAGGTCTTTATGCAAAATTCGTCTCAATGAAATGTTCAATTGTTGAGAACGACGGTGAATTGATGTTGATGGCGCTTCATGCACACTTTCTGCCACAGCAGCAATATTCTCGGGTGTACGCACTGTTTTTGGATTCTCACGCTTTGGTTTATCGATGAGGATGCCATTTTCTTTCACTTTTTTCACAAGATAACGAACATACGGACCATATTCGTTCAGCGGAAGGATAAAACTAATTATCTGTCAAATCAGACATGAGCTAAGTGTTACCATTCACGAAATAAGCACTAGTTGAAAAAAAAACGTTAGATGGCGGACCCTTTACTAAAATTCACAAAAAATATAAAAAAAAATTCAAAACACAATCATCACATTTCTTTCTTTGGATTTATGTTGTTCCTTGTCCAATTATTGACTAACTCACTCACTAACCGTTAATATTTTTTGCCGACTTCAAAGCTAGATTATGGCAAACCCGCAAACAAAAAAATTTTAAATTTTTTTGTTTTGTTTTGTTTTTATGAAAATTGACAATACAAATAATTTAAACATATTTTTTTATTCCGAAAAGAATATTTTATTTGAGCCTTTTCGGATGGCTCAAGAAAAACTTATTATTCCCCTTCTTTTCTGAGTCATATTTGAATCATTATGATAAATTTATTTCCCTCATATTTTTGAGTCAGTTTTGATTCTTTTAAGAAGGCTCATATTTTCGTCTCTAAAGGGAAATTCATGAATCATTTACAAAATTTATGAAATTTGTTATATACGAAAATTTTGCAATATTTACAAAATGTTTGTACATTGTACGAAAAAATATTTACGAAAAATAATTTTGCGTTTCACTAGTAGTTTTCAAAACCTACTAGTTTTTGGTTGTAGTATAACTGGGGTATAACCTGCATTTGAAGTGTAATGTTAATGCAACCTTAAATTAAGTTAGGAATATTACACTGATAATAATCCGAGCATAAATATACGAAAAACATGTTCTGCCAAAACAAGTATTTAGCTCTTTATTCTTTTCCAACGGTTCTTTATTCTTTTACACTCGTTTTGGCAAAACACTTGTTTTGAAATGTAGTCTGAATGCCATATATAGTTCATATAGATTGCTATAGTTAAAACTGGATTTCAGATTGGAACTTAACAAGTTTTCTTCTGAATTTAAGTATTTTCTAATTAAAAATGGCTCTGGAATTTAAAAAATATTCTTCCGGAAAAAGTTTCTAAAATCTAAGGATTTTTTTATGTTAGAAGTGCCTAGAGATCGGTTATTGTTTACAGAAAAAATTCATCAAAGTCTGAAAGATTTTCTATAGGACAATATCAGCAAATTAATTTAATAATAGTGCGTTGTAATAAATATTGCTAGATAATTAGTGGAAATTGAGTCCAGCCTAGGGGAGCATTAAATTTTATTTTTCACTTTATTTCATTCTAATAATATATTCGTTCTTTCTCTCTCTCTCTCTCTTTTCCAGATGGGTTTAAATTTACCCATGCTTCTTGCCAATTCCCAACCATTAGATTCGTGGAATGCTGTGGGCCAATACTCTCCGCCTCCCTCAAGTGAGCGTAGTCTTCAGCTACGTATACCCTTGCCAATGCCATTTTCTGCCGCAGGACAAAGTGATTTAAATACGAGTGGTGGGGAAGCTCGTAGTTTATTTGGTGGCAGTAGTAATAGTGATTTTGGTGATAGTCCTCAAAAACCCATGGATACAACAGATATGGAAAATGATGACAAACAACATAATGCCAAATGTGACCGTACTACACCGTCCAATTTACATGATACATCAGTAACATCGAATGATGGACGTCTAAGTACGGGCCCAAGTGGTACACCTGGTGTGCCGGGTAGTGATAATGGTGCGAGTGGAGGTGAAATGGGAGGCGGGGGAGGAGGCGGTACAATGGGTAGTGGTGGTAGACGTAGTAATGGCACCTCTGGTACTGAAGCCGGTTCTAGTCCTATACCAAATACAAATACTTTTGAAGCTCATAAACAAAGACATTTAATATCCGGGGACGCCGTACCTAGTGGGTCTCGAGGTCACGATGATATTAATATTAAGCAAGAACTATTAGAGAATTATTTCCATGCCCCACATCCGCCGGCACCACCTGACTCACATCGTTCCTACAGCTCAACAGATGAAAATCGTCATGTGCCCGGTTCGGCCGATGATTTTGCTCAAGATTTACGTGTCAGTGCGGCGGCAGCAGCCGCTGCCAAAGGTCTTGATTTTAGTCGTTTTGTCCTGCCACCTAGTCTTAGACGTTCCACAGAGTCGATGGACGAAAAATTCATCCCGCTCAATATGCGTAAACTTAATACAACCAGTGCTTCAAGCAGTCAAGCTGGTCAAATGCTTATGAATTCCTTGCTCTCCAATGAAAGCATGTCGGAAGACAATACCACCATAAGTGGTCGTAACAAGTCCAGTAGTTTGGGTGGCAACGCCAATGGTATGAGTGGTGGTTCTCAGGATGCTAGCTCATCAGCAGCAGCTGCTGCTGCAGCCGCTGCCATCTATGCTGAAAGTCTGAATAAAGATGACTGCGATTTTATAGGTTCTAATGTAAGCGTTAAATTACGTACAATGGATCGTACACAGCGTATAATCGCTGAAAAACTTATTAGCGAGGTACTTTACTATGGTCAGTTTAATGAATTGGAACGAAGTGCCCAAATACAGCCTAAGTGACAATTCCTAAACAAATTTTTAAGGTCAAGGTTTATAAATTAGATTTACTTACAATACACCACCCGAAGAAAGACAAGAATTGATAAATGAGGAAAGCTATTATGAATTGTTATATAAAATTGAATTGTGTGATTTTTTTTAACGCAATTTTTTTTCAATAGATCAGACAACTGAAAATCAACTTTTTTTCTGGGAAATATGGAGTTCTAATAGTTTTCTCTACACTTTTGTATTAAATTGTTTTTTAAAGTTGGGGATTTTGCTTTCATAGCTGAGATTTTAATAATTAAAAACGCTAAATTTTAAATAATAGTGTAACCATTTATCACCAATTAATTCTAAATATTCCGGCCACGTGGCATTGAGACCACGTTTTTTTTTTACTTATGGACCAGATTTTTTACAAAATTATTTTAAAGTTTTGCATGTTTTAATGAAGTTTTTTATATTTATAGTTTTTTAAAGTTAAACATTTTATTTTAGTTTTTTTAACAAATTTTGTTAATAAGTGTACAAGATTTTTCTCTGTTTTAACTATGTTTTAAATATATTTTACTATATACGTATAAGATAATTTTCTAAGTTTTTACTATTTTTGCTAAATTTTTCATCCTGTAACGCAATTGGTGAAATCATTTTTGTGCATAGGCAAAAAAAAAACCTGAACAATTATTTCGTGAAAAAAATACAGTTTATAGAAAAAGTGCAGCGAAAAAAGATAAACTATAAGTTCATCTTTAAGTATAATATCGTCGGCTAGCCTGCAAGTAGTGCCATGTGCAATTTGGAAATTTGTTTTTATTGTAATACTGCGCAGCTCTTTTAATAATACATACATATATCTTCCATGCGGATTTGCGTTATCTTAATGACTTTAGAATATAGCAAAAAGTGCCATGTGTATAACTCATATAAAAAAAAACTTTTTTCTATCAACAAAAAGTGTTATGTGTAACTCATATAAAAAGAAACTAAATTTTTTTGCTATGAACAAAAAGTGTTATGTGTACAAACTGGTATGAACATATTTTGAAAAAATGCTTATTCAAAAGGTGTTATGTGTAGTTTTTCTTAAAAACTGCGCATCGCTCTGTAACAGAGATTAAATCCTGATTCATTTTAATGCAGTATTCTACTAAATGAGGTCGTGAATCATTAAGGCATATTAAATCAATAAAATATCTTAAAATGATAATATAAATCAGTTTTTTCGCTCTTCTGAAAACCTTTTTAAAAATACATAGCACTACTTGCAGCCAAGCCGACAATATGTAACCATAGAGTGGTCCTTCGTTGTATGGGCGAAAAATAAAAATGATATTTTGGCTGTACCCCCCCCCCCCCCCCCCCTTTAAAATATTTGTTAGGGTGTCAAAATACGCCACGCAAAAAATTAGAGTTCTAGCATAACGGGAAAATGGGCCGCAACGCCCTTGAAAATCGGGCCCCTTGGAAAAATGGTCATAATTTAAAAAAAAAAATCAATTTTTTTTTTCTTCAAAATTAAAAAAATATAAAATAAATTTTGTGTTGGGTTTAATCATAACTACTCAGATAAAAAATATTACTTTCCCAGAAAATCGCTAACTTACCCTAACTTTGTGTCAAAAAAAATAATAAATATTTTGGGGGTACCTCAAAGTGACTTTTTTGCATTTTTGAAAATTTTATTCAACAAAAATCAAAAACCTAGTGTTTGCTGTCAAGTATTTTATTAAACACATTTCAAGTATTAAATAAGCCAAGTACTGTGGATATCCGTTGGCAAATTTTTTTTAGAGCATTTTGATTCTTAGGAATTTCAATGTTTTTTTTTTTATATTTATACATTTTTACTTTAAAACAAGGTTTTAATAATATTTCATCAATATTATTGTATATGCTCTTTTATATGATCGTAATAACTTTATTATAAAATACTATTTTTCTGTTTATGTTAACCTGGGGTCAAATATGACCCACGTAAGAAAAATGAAGCTTTGTGGCAAAATTTATAAATAAAATAAAAAAGGAATAATTCAATTTATATTTATTCTAAAAAATATTCGTTAACCGTATCTAGTCTTCGAGTAGGTCAATTTAGTAAAAATTAGAACTTAAAACTTTTCCATAATAATAATTTTGAGGGGAAAAAAATTTACACTATTAAATTAAAAATACGTTTTTCAAAAATACTCCTGAATATGTACAAAAAAATCAATTTAAATATGAATACAAATATCTGAATTTATACTTAATAATTAATTTTAAATGTTAATAAATTACAATTAGAAACATAAACAAAAATTAATTTTATGTCATCTTTGTGATTTTGGACTCTTTAAAATACGAGGGTCAATTGTGACCCCATGAAAACACAGGTTAACTATGAACACGAAAAATTATACTTTATAACAAAGTTTATACAATTATATAAAATAGCATACACAATAACATTGATGAAATATTACAAAAATCTTGTTAAAAAAAAAGTCTATACAAATTTAAAAATTATATTACATTTTTAAATTTAGACAAAAAAATTTTTTTTTTTTTTAAATTTGGTTTTTTTTTTCAAGGAGGCCTGATATTCAAGGGCGATGCGGGACACATTCCCGTTATACTAGAACTCTAATTTTTTGCATGGTGAATTTTTGTATCCAAACAAATATTTTAAGAGGGGGGCAGCCCCAAAAATCGCAAGTTAAAAAATAAGGACCACCCTAATGTACCAAAATTCTGACAAAGAATTTAAAAATTTGGGTAACAAAAAACTTTCTCCAAATATTTTCAAATTTGTTTTTTAAATCATAGAAATATGTAAACATAACTATAGACGTTATAAAATTCCTTCAATTTGTTAAAATTAATAGTTCGTCAGCTTACTATTGGATTACCGCACTGACCATTTTTGTAAAAATGGAGTTAGGAACGTATTACATATATTGCAAAAATCGTCTTTCTCATTCCTAATCCCGTTTCTCGATATCTTATATCCGCAATTTTGCTTTTCATATGCAGTAAATTTTGTATATAAAAAATGAAAGAAGTATTCCTTTGTTGTTTTGCTGCAATTGACATATTACACACAAAAGTTTAAAAAACTATTTTAGTATTGTTTGGCTGCATAACCAAAACAACGGTCCTTAATAAAAGTGTGAAAATTTTAATTTTTTAGAATACATGCCGCATTTAATGGTGAAAACATACAAAATTCTATCGTATTGTACATTTTAAGAAAAATGAGTGTAAAACTTTTTTATCGTTTATCTCGATACCGGCTATTTGGCATATAGGTCAAGCCGATAATAAACTGACGAACTGTTATGGCTTGCATAAATCATAAGTAACTTATGACTTAAGGCGTTACATATTTTGAGTAACTTAACAAATGTTTTTCTCCACGTTACGACTCGTTCACGTTACATTTACGTTCGAGTAACGAGCGCTTAAGTAAACTATTATTTAATTTTAAAAAAAATGTTAAATACAAATTTCAGTTTTTAATAAAAGTTGCCAAAATGTATGTATATCTTTCCTGAAAAATGTATAAAGTATAAAAAAAAAATAATATTAAATCAAAACTGTATTTCCAATTCGCACTAAGATTTTAGGTTAGCATATATTAAAGCCACACTTTTGGCCTGCAAGGTTTTTATTTTTCATTTAACAGTTCATTTTTAAAAAATTAAAGGAAGTTAATAACGCCTATAAGTATGCTCACATATTTGAATGATTTTTCAAATTGGAAAACATTTGGTTGACAATATCTGTAATGAAAGTTTTAAACTTTTTTGGCTGAATTTAGGTGCACTTACCCCCTATTCTTTTGCTTTACAAAAACGGGTTTAATTTTTAAGGTAGTTATATATGAGCTCTGTTCGACGTCGTTACCGCGGGAACCCAATTCACCCAAAACAAAAACGTACACACAAATTTGTCAATAAAAACGTTTTATGGTAAAATTGTGTACCCGCGGTAAGGTACGTCGAACCTACTAAAACATTATTTTATAAATCTTAATTTTTCGTTATACTGTCTTAAATACTTTGACCAATTGCGAAACTGAATGAATAGGTTTTCACAAACAGAAAAATATAATTAAAACTGAGAAAACCCGCTTATAAACTTGTCACTATTGTACATTTATTAATTTATTAACCAAATTTGATAGATGTACGTTGCTGAAGGTCTTATTTGTAGTTAACATAAAAGACTAAGATAAAATATTGCGAAAAATGTGCTCCATAAATAAAAAAAAAACGGTGTACGCCACTGAAATCCGCATGCCCGAAATATTAAGGATCAATGGTCTCTTGTTTTCATTTTGTAACGCTATTATTTTTGCAGGATTTTTAATAACTTCAAATATGTCCAAAATTCCTATCATGGTTCGGTTAATAAAATTTTCGATCTAGCTATTAATCTTAATTACAGTTTTAAGTATTTCTTGTCCTGATTGTTCGTTTTTTTTACATACCTACACAATATAGAAATTATCTGTCATCTCTAATATTGTCGAAACAAATTTTTATCGCAAAAGTGCCATCTTTAAAGCATAGATAACATAGATATTAAACCCCTTTTCATTTGCAAATGTGTTTGTAGTTAAAATAAGGTTATATTGTCGCATCGAAAATAAAGATGCTAAAATTGTATATTAAAATGTACAACAACAGGTAATAGTAACATACAAGATTTCGCACACCTAGTACAGAAGTGACTCAACTCAAAATTTTTCATTTTTCAGAAACCGAAAAAAAATATTTGCAACTCTATAATAATTGAACATAAAGAAAGACATAGCAACAGTTAACAACAACAAAATACACTGATATTTTTTTTTATAGATAAACAAGTGTATTGTGCAAAGTTTAAGCATATAAAACCGAAAAATTAAAATTTTGAGTTGAGTCACTTTTGAACTGGATGTGCGATTTGTACTTAGTTCCTAAAACACAAAAATATTCATTCAAACTCCAGCATTGGTCAATATTCTACAAAGAACTTTTAAATTATATTCTAATTGATGAAATTTGATGTGACAAATCTGTCAATGATCTAGAGATTACACTCGTAAATGCTAAACTAGTGTTTTGCTAAAACACGTATTAATGCTCTTTATTCTATTACAAAAGTTTTTTATTCTTTTGCACTCAATTTACCATATAAATATAAACCGGTTATGATGTTTACCTTTTACGGACAACTCTGCTCCTTTTTCATCAGTAATTGAGAAAATTTCAAGTTAAATTTTAATTTTTCAAATGGAATAGAGGAAACTCCAAATGAAATTGTGATTTTACAATTTAAATTAAGAAAAATCCAAATGAAATTTTGATTTTCCATTTTAAATTGAGAAAATTCCAAATAAAATTAAGATTTTCCATTTTAAATTGAAAAAATTCTAAATGAAATTGAGATTTTTTATTTTAAATTAAGAAAATTCAAAATAAAAATAAGATTTTCTATTCGATTTTGAAAAAAATTCCATTTAATATGATGATTTTATTTTAAATTGGGAAAAGTCCAATTAACAGACTTTTCATTTGAATTAGCAATATTCCATGTCAAATTGTGATTTTCCATTTGAAATTGGGAAAATTTTAATTGAAATTAGGATTTTTCGTTTGAAATTGGGAAAATTTTAAAATAAATTCACAAAAGTATAAATTAAATTGGAAAAAATTAAATTGAATTTTTCATAATGTCAAATAATTTTAAGAATTTCTCATTGAAAATGGGATTTTGTATTTGAAATTAAGAAAACAAGAAGTGAAAAAATAATGAACAATTATCTAAAAATAATGAACAATTATCTTTAGTATCTTAAACAGTGAAATTCGGTTATACCATGGTTTTGTGGAGTCATAAACTTGGGACGTTTGTTATATGGTTTTGTGGAGTCATAAAAAAGTTTTTTTTTGCAAATAAAAGAAAAATCGAAAAATACTTTTTAAAAATATAGCAAAAAATCTTAATAAAGCTTAAATTATGGGTTTAAATCCGTTTTCTTCTTGTGATTACGACAAAAAATATTTTGGTCCAAGAAATTTTCGTTAGCGGTTTTCTTAATTTCAAATGGAAAATCTTAGTTTCAAATGAAAATTCTTAAATTCTTGTTTATTTAATTTATTCTTAACTTTATTTGTAATGACTTCAATTTCAAATATGCCAATTTTATTTGTAATTTTCTCAATTTAATTTCTAATTTTCTTGATTTCAATTAAAAAATCTAAATTTGAAAACTAATTTTCCCATTTTCATATGGAAATCACAATTTCATTTGCAATATTCCCAATTTCAAATGAAAAATGTCAATTTAATTTGAAAGTTTCGCATTTTCAAAAAAAAAAATCAGTATTTCAAATCGATAAACAAAAACCGAAATACATTTTTTTTAATATAGTTCATTTGTTTTGGAAAAATTTAGTTTTAAACTACCCAGTCAGAAACTGTCAGTTTTACAAAAAATCAATCACTGGTAAACCACTGGCTAACCGAGAAATTATAAATAAACTCCTGGCAGAACACTTGTGTAGGACGCTTTACCAGCGTTTCCAAAAAGAGTTTTGCCAGTATTTGTTTTATAAAAATTTCAGTGGTCTACAGAAAAAAAAAAAAATCATTGGCAAGTAATTGGCTGAGACCGCTATGCCAACGTTGGGAAAAGTCTTTTCCCAGTGGTATCCAGTCAGAAATTACCAACGGCTCAAAAGTCTAACCACTGGTAAAGAATTTATTATATGAAAATTAAATTAAAAAGTTTGCAGTGGGAAGGTTCCGAGTTCGAGCCCGGTTTCATGGAAACATTTTTTTTAGATTTTTTAATACTTTTAAATATTTTTTTCGCATAAAGTTGAATTTTTTTCTGGAAAAGCTCTTTTAAGACCAAATTTTTTTTTTGTTCTCCCAACGTTGGCAAATTGTTGTCATCAAACCATATGCCAGAGCTGACATATTTGAGCATCCAACTGTTAACCATCAGTTATCATTTATTTACGTTATGAGCTATCAAGTATTATGTCTAGTTAGCTTAGTGGTTAAAGCTGTCTGCTGCCAATCTGGCAGCCAGGGTATCAATTATGTTTCTTTTTTACGACACACGACAATGAAATGATACCTAAATCATTATCGTTTCGGTAATAAATGTCATATGAAACCGTGTTAAAACTAGAATGATTTAGGTGTCATTTTATTGTTGAGTGTCGTAAAAAAGATACATAATTGATACATATACATAATTGATACATAATTGATAACCAAAAAAATTATACATGCACTTTTTCAGAACAGTTTTGGCCCACCGCGGCGTTTTTAAGTATTCAGCATATGTATGATATTTTTATTATTCTTCCTTTTTTCACAAAAAGTCTTAAATGGCAACTTACTAAGGTCAACATTTCAAAAAGAAAGTAGTATAAAGTTATTTGAGAGTTTTGGAGATAAGCACTTTAGGAAAATATTAAGTTATTATGTTCTAAATGAAAACTTAATAATGCTGCGGTGGACCAAAAGTGTTCTAAGAAAATTGTAAATATTTTTCACATAATAAGCTCTACATTACGAAACGATATAAGCTCTACATCAGGGGTGCCCACGGCCTATGCGCTTGGTACTCATTTGTTTTTGTAAAAACACTTAGCTATAGGCTGTGTGTTTTAATACACATATAGAGCGCTCAGCACTAGCAATACGAAATACACAAACAACTTTGTCTTATTAGTTTTTTTGTCGTGTATTGGTATTGGTGTATTGGTGTTTGCTCTTCCATAAGGAACTTTTGGGCACTCTTGCTCTACATTATGAAACGATAGACAACTTTTTTTTTTTAACAAAATATACCATTTTTGATATCTTAAAATGCGTATCGGAACCTAAAAGAAGCCTTTAGAAAATGTTTCGTTATAGTTTTTGTATTCTGCTCTTCAATATAAATCGTTTGAGCGCTATTACTCAAGCGAATTTGTAAAAACAAATTTTTGTCGGGACACCCAAATGTACAAAACATATTTTATTTCAAAACACGTTCAGTGGAAACGTAGTATTAATTGTTGTCAGCATCAGAACGCCCGCATAATTGTGGCATTTTTATGGCACATATACAGGAGATGAAATTACATAAAGCTATAACAAAATTTGTCATCTCTAATTTTTCGTTTGTTTACATTATTTTCTTTAACATTGAGGGTATTCACGATCGGAATTTTCACACGATGCAAAAAACCCAGTCTGTTCTTTAAATCGGTTTCGGAAAATTGCGAATTGAATATCAAATTAAGCCGAACAGGAAAAAAAATCCACAAAGTTCTTATTTTTTTTTTTCAATTTTAAAAATCGTCAAAAAAAAGTTTTCTTTAATTTTAAATTTTGTTTAAAAGCTAAAAAAAATTCCCTGACTTTAAAAATGTATTTTTTATAAAGAAAATTTTATTTAGTAAATAAAATTAATTTTTGTGTATTCCATATAACAATAATTATTAAATATCTGTAACATCATTTTATATTAAAACAAGGAAAATGTATGTAAAAATAAAATAATGTAAGTTTTTTCATAAAGATTTCATGTTTTTTTTTTTCTTTAAATCGAAAATTTTTAACCAATTGAAATAGCAACATAAACCAAAGAATGTTTAAATTTTAAATAAAATATAATTCCAGAAAAAACAAAAATATTTTTAAACTAAATGAAATTTTCCAAAAATAAAACAAATAAACTCTAATACAAAAAATAGCAAAAATAGTAATTGAAGAAATGACACGAATGATCGACACTTCACGAAATGTGGTCTATAAATACTTATTCGCATAACCTTTTTAAATGTTGAATATAATTTTTTACAAAAAAATTACCTCGCTAAGTTTTTTTTACTATTTTTTATTTATTTTTTTTTTTGCATAAAACCAGTCATATTTTTTACAAATTAACAAACAGTTCAATAGTTAAAATAACAAAAAAATAGTCATTATTTTAAAAAAATCAAGTCATAAGTAGAACAGTCGTCTTGTGTTTTTTATATATACATTTTTTTTTTAATATAAAAAAAAAAATGCTTAAAAAAAAACATTTTTTTCTTAAGTAATTAATTTATAATAATTTTAATACAATATATTTTTTTTAGAAAAATTATTTTAGAAATTTAAGAAAAAAATTATACAAAAAATCTTTAAAATATTAAAATATAATAAAATTATTTAAAAAGCTAAACAAATTTATTATATTTTAATATTATTTATGAAAAAATACTAGAATTTAATTGTTTCAAAAACACTTTAGAATTTAAGTTTAAAAAACACAAAAATAAAATATATTATAAAAAAAAAAAAATAAAAAAATATGTCATTGTAAATGTTAAATATTTAATAAGGGAAATCTTTTTTATTAACCCCTAAAGTTAAATTTTTACTTTTCAATATTTAAAAAAAAAAATAATAATTTGTAAGTGGTATTTTTTTACATTAAATGTACTTTAAAATAAACTGAAAGAAAACTTAATTAAAATTAAATGTAATTAAATTACATTTCATTTTGAATTACTTTATAAATATTTTCCATAATTTTTCCATCTCTATCCTACTCAAATATAATAAAAAAATATATAACATAAAATATTTAAACATAAAAAACCCGATCTAGATTTCGATTAAAAGATAAAGTTTAAAAAAAGTATTCAGTAAAAACGTTATAAATATATTTAAATTACATATGAATTAAAATATTATACCATTTAATTTATAGAAAAATGGAAAATGTGATATACAATATACACAGAAACGTTAATCCAGTAAAAAGTGAATTAACTGTACATTTGAAATGGTTTTGATTAAGAGTTAATCCAACTTTTCATCTGTTTACTACATATATCTAAGCGACTCTGTATTTATACTACTTATTGTGTGCAACTATGTGTTCTGATAAAACTATGGTTGGCAACTCTTAAGAAACATATATACAAAGTCAAATAATAATTAAAGCTAAGAAGCTGCCGCAAAAATATTTTGGCGATTTCAACAAAATATTCGCTAAGGCCGACTATTTCCTTGTTTCTCTTATGCCGGATCGCTATTTTAAACCGACCAAATTAAGGAGCTTAGACAGCAAAATTAATATAATTGACTAAAGTTATTCCAACTTTTTTATCTTCCTCGTTTTCATGTGCACTTTTTGACATTTAAAAGTTTAACTTGACAGCTAAAAGATTAACTTTGTCAGTTAAAAATACCAAGCTAAGAGGAACAAGGAAAATGTCGGCTTTTGCAAAAGTTTTGTCGATAGCGCCAACATTTTTTGCGTCAGTGTTATAACTTTAATTTTTACGTGGCTATGTACGTACGTTTGTTGTCATTGCCAACCGAAATTCGTCGTAACGCAGAGTTGCACATAATTAATAGTATTTTAAATAGTTAGTCCTGGTTCACACACGGCAATTATAATTGCGCAATTTTTTTTCAATTCTCCTTTGAAATTGCTTTTGTGTTCACACAGGAAAAGTTTGTTTCAGCAATTTTCGTATATCAACCTGCAGTGTTGAAAATTGCGGATGACAAAACAAAACGGAATTGGAGTATGGGCAAGTCTGTACCCCCTTCCATTCTCTTTTCCTGCCTCTTCTATAAACTCAAGAATTGCGCAAGTATAATTGCCGTGTGTGAACCTGGTCTTAGTTTATAAAGAAGAAAGAACTGTTAATCAAAAAGATTAAAAATGGTTTTATCGCCTTGTTTAGTGCTTAATTAAGCAGTTAGCCCATTTTTAATAGATTAACTTTTCTGTGTACATTCCCTATTAGCTGTAAAGTTAAACTTTCAACTGTCAAAAAACCATGGAGATTGGCAGTTGTTTATTTTAATACTACTAAACTCTTTCAGACAACTGTTTCGAAAGTACACTACTTTTCTTTAGTTGTTTTTTTAATAACTGTCATTAAAGTAGTTATGAATTTTTCCCCAGAAAAACAAACGTAATTACAATTAAAATAACATCTACCGATTACTACGAAAACAACTGACATGTTGTTACTGTCTAACTTCGTCGAGTGTTATACTCAAAGAAGACAAAAAATGGCAAAATCCGCTGTGTTTATGGCAAAAAATATTAGATAAAAGTCAAATAATAGCGAAACAACAAAAAAAGGTAAATGAATTTCAATTTTTAAAAGAAAAAGTAGAACATTAGAAGAAAAATAAAACGCGTCTTAAACAAAAAAAATCTAAAAAAGCCAATTTTAAAGCTAAAAAATCTTAAGAAAAAGCTATTTGTATTTTAAGCGCAAAAATTAAAAATAGAATAATAGCAAAATAAGCAAATATAAGTAAAAATTGCGTAAAAGAGCCAAAAAAGCTAATTTGTCTTCTCCGGTTGTACTCTATAAACTTATCACTGTAATTGTGAAGAGTTTGTTTTCTACAGAAACCTCTTACATATTTTACATTAATGTCCTTCCTTTAAGTGAACTTTTTGTTTTTATAGAAAAAAAGAGTTCTGATTTTTAAAAAACTTAGACCCTGTTTTTAGAAGACGTTTTACTTCACTCGAACGAAAAAACAATAACAAAATACATGCAATACAAAAATAAAATATACCTAGTCATTCATTCGTGTAGCGACGAACATCTTGTCATATCCAGTGATTTTTTTTTATAAAGGGTCCGCCAATAATTTTTTTTTTTTTTTGAACTCCTGAACCAATTGGACTTTGTATGGCGCCATACCAAGGTCTTTATGCAAAATTCGTCTCAATGATGTCTCCGAAATGTTCAATTGTTGAGAACGACGGTGAATTGATGTTGATGGCGCTTCACGCACACTTTCTACCACAGCAGCAATATTCTCGGGTGTACGCACTGTTTTTGGCTTTTCACGCTTTGGTTTATCGATGAGGATGCCAGTTTCTTTCACTTTTTTCAAAAGATAACGAACATACGGACCATATTCGTTCAGCGGAAGGACAAAACTAATTATCTGTCAGATCAACATGAGCTAAGTGTTACCATTCACGAAATAAGCACTAGTTGAAAAAAAAACGTTAGATTGCGGAACCTTTACAAAAATTTTCGAATCGAGTTCGGATATCCCAATATTCTTAGAAATTTTGGAAGGATTAATATTTCTCTTGCGACCACACTGCTAAAGACCATCCTCAATAATAGTTTCATTAGCCTACTATTTTCAGTAAAACGTGGTAAGAATTACTTACTATAAATCACAGCTTATGGGTTCTCACCGATTGCGATTAAATTTGGATATGTTCTAGAGAATCAAAAAATAAGATACAGCTTTTTTCACCAACATCTTAAATATATTATACAAATGGCAACCCTATCTGTATTACATGGGTACTATGGGTATTAGGGTGATCGAGTCGGGTTTAAAACCCTGTTTTTTGTCAGTTGTCGGTTTTGGTATTTATAAAAAGTTAAATTTTCGAATATCGAATAAACCGGGTTTTTATTGTCGAATAACCGTTTTTTTTTTTCTTAATTATTCTTTTCTAGCTTCAATATATTAGAAATCATAAATTTACAAAGTTCATTGTTAAAAACGCGACGTTCTGAAAGAGAAATCGTTTTTACTTAAAAACGTCTCATATAAAAAACTCTACAAATGTTCATAACCTCAGAAAAGATGTTTTTTCTGTGTAAATGTTTTTAATTATTCCGATGTTATTATTCTGTCATTTTATATTTGGCTATATTAACAAAAACATGCAAAAAATATTTAGGTTTTTGTAAATAAAAAGCACTTCATTTTTGTTTATTAAATTTTAAAATTTTTAAATATGTTTTATTTTAGTCGTTTTCAATAATGAACGATTCTTAATAAATTTCTTTGAATGCAAAAGGTGTATCTCAGTTAACACCGAATTTCTGTTAAGGCAATCGAAATTATATAATAGAGTGTTTGTTGATTTAATCGAATGATTGTTATCACAACCGAAACAGTCGATTGGAAACAAATACGGTAGCAGCAACCGAGTCTACATTCTGGTTGTATTTTTTAGTATAATTGTATAACATTTAAAAACCGCTTAACCAGTTATTTTTCAAATTCCGGAAACCAGAACTAGTTTTTTCTTTTTAAATGTAAACTATTTGTAAAAACCGAAAACCGGTTTTCGATCACCTTAATGGGTATCAAAAATTTTATTTTCTCGAGCACTTCAACGCTGCTTACATATTGATCTGAATTTCGCATAAATGGTAACCGATTTGATGCGGTAACGGTTTTTTCAGTTATTTCGGTAACGATATTTTAAAGATGACGTTATTTTAGTTATTCAGATAATGTTAATGCACATCGAAAATTCTAGCCCCATTATGTCCGTATTCTAATGACTGGCTTGTTTATCTTATTTATAGCGATAATTTTTTCTAATTTTGTCAAATTATATCGGTAACGGTATTTAAAGGAAAACGCTATTTCCATGATTTCGGTAACGGTATTTTATGCATAATGATATTTCAGTTATTTCGGTAACGTTATTTTAAGGATATTGGTATTTAAGTTATATCGGCAACGGTATTTTACGGATAACGGTATTTCAGTTATTTCGGTAACGGTATTTTAGTCATAACGATAGTCAGTTAAAACGGTTTTGAATCGATAACGTTATTTTAGTTTTATTGTCTGCCATCTCTGGAATTTCGTTAATTTCATACATGTTGCTATAAAAAAAATTATTGAGCATTGGCCTAACTTTTAACCCTTAAACGTGTGGTTGGGGCTATTAAACATATACTAATTTTATCACAATCGTGATAACACATCAGCGGTGCTTTCCCATTGTATATTTTTTTTCTTTGTATAAATCATGATATTCAATAATTTCACTAAAATCTAGTGTCCGACCGAACAGTTCGGTCAGAAAATGCATTTGGTCTGTATTCGGTATTTTAAAGCATTATGGGCAAATTTGGCGGATGGAAAAATGTTTATTGGGCTGATTAGATGCTATTTTGAGTGTCAAATTTGAAGAAAAGTCTTTAGTTAAGCAATGAATTCACTGTTCGGCCAAATTGAAAATAGTTCGGCGGCCGAACTTTTAACTTTATAGCTAAACTTCGGCTTTTCTCTTAAATTTTATACACAAAATCGAATTAAATCGGCTCAACAAACATGTTTCCAAAACCAAAATTTGTCATCATTGCCTCTAGATATCAAAAAACCGACAAAATATAGTTTTTTGGCCGAACTGTTCGGTCGGACACTACTAAAATCTTGCAAAAAGAAGATTTGCAAATTCTCACCATCGTACAGCCACAATGTATTCTCTTTTTTTGTACCCTTCATCTCACTGTGCAGTAGGGTTTAAGGAGTGACACACACTTGCTCTTATCAAGTTATCTTTAATAAGGTTGCCAGATAATGTGTGTCAATTATTTAAGAAATCGGTGCGCCCCGGTAGGCTAGTTGGTAGCGTGCTGGCTTATCAGTGCGGGGGTCATGGGTTCGATTCCCACCAGAGGCACTGGTCTGTTTTCGCTACAACGCGCCGAAGGCCATTGTAGCTAGTGCTCGGTTAGGGTAATAGCATATAATTTGTAATTATATGGTTATTAATTAATAAAATAAAAAAAATATTTAAGAAATCGCATCATTATTTTGCTTACAAATGGAATCGGAACAAAAAATGAGTAATAGAGTTTTTTTGGCATCTTTAGTATCCTAATTTCTAGAATAGGACCATTTGAAACTTGGTTTTTAGCATTCACTAATAATTTAAAAAGAATCTTAATATCAAGTGATTGTTCCGAGTTCTGCACAATTAAGCAACTCTTTTTGTGAGAAATTGTAGAATATTTGTAAAAAATTTCACTTCTCTTCTGTCCCCACTTTTTGTGTAAAGTCCATTTTTAGATATACTAATAATCCGATTATGATTAAAGGTATTTTGCACTCATAATCTGACGACTTTTTAAAAGATAACTTGAATTAAAAAAAAAGTTCACTTTTAAACATAAAAAGGTCTAAGTGAAAATGTGTGTCGGAAATTTTTCGATATCGCTTCGTATATCAATTTGTTTGTAACTAAACGAAAAAACAAAAATTTGGAACCCCATAAAAAGGTCGATAAAGCAATTTCCCTCTCCCTACTGAAATGCGAAATACTTTGCCAATATTGAAGCGAGATTGCTAGTTTTGGGTAAATTTTTTGGTAATATTATAGCAGTTTTGTATTTTAAATGAGTAAAATCGGTTGACGGGTTCAAAAGTTATAAATGAAAACGTAAACTTACGTTGAAATTTTTCAAATTTACAAATTGTCTACTTCAAAATTATTTAAATTATGAAGCCTAGTAAAAGAAGTGACAATTGCTCATTTAAAAAAATGTTGAAAAAATAAATTGAACAAAAGCCAATGGGTTCAAAAGTTATGAGTGAAAATGTAAAGTCACCTTGAGATTTTTTTATAACATTTTATATAATTCACAATTATTTAAATAATGAAGTATTTTTTTTTAATTTCTTATTATTAATAATGACAATTGCTTATCGAAAAAAAAATTCTAAAAAATATATAAATTAAAAAAAAATAACTAAAAATAGAACTGTTGTGTTGTTGGGGTTGTAGTTCTGAGATTATGAATGCAAGAACAAAAAACACCGTGTATTGAATAAAACTAGTTTTAATCACAACAAAACTCGACCTGACGATAGATCAGTGGGCTAAAGCGCTCTGTCTAACGTGTAGTGCGAGTGCATGTGACATTAGAAATCAGTTTATCTATACCACGGTCAGTGATTGCACAGAAAATTTCATATAGACGCAATTAAACAAATAAAAACATAACAAATATTACATTGTTCAAATAAAAAACAGGGTCACTGACGAAGGTTCAATACCAGAAACTGCGCAGTCTGATTCAGAAAATTGAAAATTTACAATGTAGTTATGATTTATAGAAAATACACTCATTCTTCTCTACCACGCCTTTCACAAAACTAATTATTTTGTTCGCTAAATTTTTTTTCCCGAATTTTTCTTTATGCTACGCTACAATTTTTAAAATTCAAATTATATTACGAAATTCAAAAATATAGCGAAGAATTTTAATAAAATTACAATATTGCAATATTTTCAAAACTTTATCTTTTAACCGATATCTGGCAACACTTTGTATAATATTTATAATATTAAAAGAAAATATCAATGTACCTTCTTTAACAGGATTTTTTATACCATCAAATGAAAATAAAATACATTAAATATTAAGTTTAGTTTTTTAAGTTGTTTTTTTTTTTTTATTATTATTATTTAGTTTTTATATACAATTTTTTTATTTAATTTAATTTACTTTAGTTTAATAATAATAATAAGTTTAATTTTTTGCATTGTAGTATACAAAAAAAAATATGATTTAAAAAACCTCTAGTTAGTGAAATGAAAATTTTAGTAAAAATAATATTGAAAAAAAACATATTTTGACTAAATGTTTTTATTTTTTAAATTTTTTTTAAAGATATTTAAAAAAACATAAATAAAATGGTAACCATGAAAATGATATTCGTTGAAATAAATGTGTACGACCAAAAAAAAAAAATAAAATATATGTGTGGAACATAAAAAATTAAAAAGAAGTGTGTTTTTATTAAAAGGAAGCTTGAAAAAGGTTAGTAAATTTGATGAGTTAATCATTAAAGCCATTAAGAAATACACTTTCAACAGATGGCAACCCTGGTATTTTTTAATACAACAGCATTTACATTACGCTGGTAATAGGACCGGATACAATGGCTGCGACTATGACCCTCCTTAAGGACCCAAAATTTTAGTTTTTTTGCAAATAATATAATAATGAACAACCTGATTTTGTTTTATTTTTTGAAACAGGAGACATTTTAACAAAGATTATTAATTTCGTGATTATGTTGAAATATTTGGATTTTTTTTTTGTGAAGCAACCCTGGTAGATTTCCCAATAAAAAAATGGAATTGTTTTCTATAATTTCAATAAGCGATTCTTATATTCTAGACTGTTCTTCTCATATATGATGAAATTTATATCAAAACCTATAAAAATCGCACATTTTGAATATGACCCTCTCAGAGTTTAATGAAATTTTGCATACATCTACATTTTACGTATGCAAACACAACCTCATTTTTAAAAATTGCATTTTCGAAAAATTGTGGGCGTGGCAAGCTATTGAAATATTTGAAAAATGTCGGTATAGGTACTTTTAAGCAGCGATTACTACGGAATGGCTTAACCGATTTCAAAGACCTTGATGCCATTAGAAAGGTACATTACACTGAAATTTTTTTTTGGCAAAAATAAAACTTTAAACTGGGAAAACACTTCAAAAGCCAAGTGTTTTTTTTCCAAAAAAAAAATTTTTAGAAAATTCTTTTTAATATATCGAGGGCTTATATTCAATACCGTCTATCTACAAAAACACAATTTTTCAGGAGAGCCAAAAAACTGTTTTATTCGCAAATAAGCAACAATTTCGATGAACACATCTTCTACAATATTAATAGAATGTGTCTAACAAACGTTCTAACTAAAAAGTTTCTTGAAATTCGCGTTATTTTAGCTTCTATGGTAGAAAGACGGTATTGCCTCAAAAATGAAATCATTGTGTAGGAAAATAATATGTAGATAGACGGTATTGCCTTATTTTAAAATTAAGTTTGTATTACGGTTTTTGTATGGGGACCCCGAAAAAGGTGGGAGATAGGGGGTAGATATGTTCACAAGAAATGTTGGGGATAGAAAAATCGTAGGACCTGTTCTAACATTTGAACCCTTCAGGGAGCTGGGGTTGTTTTTGACTAGTTTTTGTTTGTTTTTGGCATGGGTGTCTCAAAAAGGGTGTCAGATAGAGGGTAGGTGTGTTCAGAAGAATTGTTTAACCACTTTAAATTCAAAGACAATGTTTTTTATAATTTTTTTATTATAATTTATTATATTTTTTACTGCGCGTGGCTAAGATTATCATAGAAGTAGTGATACTCCTCTGGAATTACCGCCTTTAACTCCTGTAAATGTTTCCATTTGTTTTGCTGAATTGGTAGTCGACCGGTATACAATTGTTTTGGTTCTATGTGACCTTCATATTCTAATAGGTAGTTCAGTGTAATTATGATCAAAATTCATTTTAAACTTAATGGTACCACTTGGGGAATATAAGAGAGATCTTAGTTGGGATACTGTTGGATCATTTTTTGCTCGACCAGGTCTAATACTGGAAAATCGAATAAGGGGCGTATCCTTATAGTTCTTAAAAAAATCATACTTTAAATGTAATGCATCAAATGTCATTTTAATAATTTTGTTCTTGATTTTGACTGTTTTGCGGGCATCTTTGGTTACACTGTGTGTAATTTTTTAAGTCATGGCAAAATAACCATATACGGACACCACTACGTGATAAAAGACTAAAAAAAAAAGACCCGTGTCTCCCAATTTTTCCCAAAGTCATATCCTCTTTTGTTTATGGGCCGCCAAAGATTTGGGGCCTCGGTATCATTTTCGCAAAAAAGTGATAATTTTCTCAGGCTCATATCTTGCAAACCGTTCAGAATTTCGATTTACTCTCTATGGCAAATGGTTGTAGCTCTTGTCATAAAGAACAAAAATTGCGAACATATAAAATCAAAAAAACTTCACCTTCCAGATCAAAATCGCAAAAAACTTAAAAAAATTAGATTTGTTTTTACCTTTTTTCCCGTGTTCAGGTCCATAGGTAGCAAACCGTTCAAAATTCAAGGAAACAATCAACTACAAAAATTTTTACCTAAGATCTCAATAAACAAATTTCTAGAACATATAAACTTCCTAGAGATGATTCTTAACACTGTTTAGGTAGCGCGCAAAAGTGAAAAATTTTTTAATTTCATTTTTTTTTTTCTTTTTTCTCCTGTTCAGGTGCATAGGTAGCAAACCCGATTCTCAGGAAGTTTATATGTTCTAGAAATTTGTTTTGATATATTCATTAAATTTTAATTTATAAATTTTTTTCCAATTTTGGCCATTTTGGCCCAGGAGCACAAACTTTGACCAATTTGAGCGGCAGCGTAGGGTTAATCGATTTTGATCAAATTTTCAGAATTTACTTTTTAGACATCGTTTCACGTTTTTAGGAGTTGGGAGCAGCATAAATCGACAAAGTGCAATATAAGGACCACCCTACTGGTTATGCTTCAATTGATAAGATTGTGGCACAACGATTGGTGGAGAAGTTTTTTTAGACATCTCTTATATCTCAGTGGTGAAGCTGTTGCTCTTGCATTTTTTGATCCGAATACCCCCTGTGATTTCATTAATTATAAATATTATAATGTCAGGCATAATTTTCCAAAAAATTTTCTTAAAGATTTGTGCATAAGGATTCATTTTCTCTCAAAGTTGTAAATTTTCTGTTTAGTCAACTTATTCTGTTTCAACTGGATTTTTCTTTTAGAAGTTATAAAGATATCGAAATATTGATAGCGATTCCTATTCTCACTTTCACCATTCACCTCAATTTTCGAATCGCATTATTTTCCGTGTATTAATTATATGTCCCATTTTGATTTCTGATTTTTCAGTATTTGTTTATTGTAAAGACGATTGGATAATAAAAAATTTATAATTTTGTATTATTTGAGAAAAAATGAGGTTCGAAAACTGAGGTGAATGGTGAAAGTGAGAATAGGAATCGCTACCATTGAGTTTTTGTTCATCCCGTTTTTCACAGGATAAACATTAGGGTCGTCACTCGAATAAAAATTATTCGATTAATCAAACGAACAAAAATAAAATTCTGACGAATAATTCAAAAAACATGATTTTCGAATAACGAATAACTCGAATAAATTTTGACGATTAATCGAATAAAACGAAAAAAATTTTAATAAAAATAACACACATTTATAGTTTTATAAAAATTTTCATATATTTGTTTTTAAATTAATAATTAATATTTTTCTTAAATCAGAACACTTAAAGCATCATTTTTTAATATAAATATATTCAAAAAAAAAAAAAAGTTTAATATTTTTTTAATGGGTCGATTAATGGATACTTGCATTTCATTTTTAAGGTAACATAGATTCTAGTTATTTTATTAAATATTTTAGTAATATTTTAGTAATAGATTAGTATTTGATATGCTTTTTTTTAATAGAAAAACTTTGAATTAAAAATTCTGTAAAAAAACATAGAGAGGGGCATTATTAAGATGCTTTATAAGACGATCCATAGTAATCTATATATATATATTTTTTTTTTTTTGTTTAATAACAACTCTACTTTAAAACATCGTTTATTTTATTTATATTTTAATAATATTCTAATATTTTGTTTAGTAGGTTTTAATTTTTATGTAGAAATTTTACATTTTAAGTCTCACTCTCAAATGCATACATTAGGTAAAATATTTTATTTTAAAATTATTTTCAATTATCGGCGTAATATCTTGTTTTTTTTTTTAACAATCAGCACTATTTAAGAAGATGTTTTAACTTCGAAAATTGACTATTTAATAGATTCAACCATGCAAATGCCAAATTGAAAATTATAAAATATAAAATTACAAAAAAGTTTAAAAAATCGTGGTTTTTAGCAAAGATAAGTGCAAAAATGGGTTCTGTGCAATAACTCCTAGGTGAAAAAAGTCCCAAAAAAAAAAAAAAATTTAATAAGTCCCAAAAATTATTTATACAAATTTGGGAGTAATTTCAAATGAAATAATACCCAGTTCTTTTGCAGTTATTTCATTTTTTTAGAAGTATGTTGATAAAATAAAATGTCCTATTTGTTGCCAAGATGTGGATGATTTTATGACAGTTTTTTTTGTAAATTACTTTATATGTGTTTAAGGAAATTAAAAATATATACACACAGAAAAATAAAGTGCCAACCGAATTGAAAAATGTATTTTGGTGTCTACAACCAATTAATTCGGTTTGTGCAACCCTATTTAAATGTGATTTCTGAATATTTTGTGTGTTGCATCCTAAATTCTGTGTTTTCATATGTCATATGCAAGAATCCGTAATCCTATACAAACTTCTTATAGAATTGGTGCTAATTTAGTTAAATCTGTTAATGAAGTTGAAGACTTAGGAATAGTATTTGATTATAAGATGACATTTTTGCCGCATATGGAAAAAATGATTCCCAAAGTTTACTCTACTTTTGCTTTTATTAGAAGAAATTGTAATGATACCTTGAAATTGTTATATACTTCTTATGTCAGGTCTAAATTAGAATATGGTGCAATAATTTGGAGCCCTCATGCAGATATTCATATTAAACGTATTGAAAAAATACAGAAAAAATTTATTAAATTTGCATTACCGCATTTGAATTTTGTTTATCCAGTTCCTACATATGAAGTCCGTTGCATGCATCTTGGTTTAGAAACGTTAGAAACTCGGCGTAGGATTCAATCAATGCTATTCTTATTTGATTTAATAAATGGTAGTATTGATTGCTCCAGTCTCTTGGAGAAAATTCCGTTCAATGTACCCAGTAGACATCTTCGTCACAATGATTTGTTTTTTGAAATTTGTCATCGTTCTAATTATATCTTGAATAGTCCTCTAATTAGGACAATTAGAGAATTCAATTTATTAAATGTAAATCAAATTGTAGAATTTAATACATCAAAATCCAATTTTAAAAATTTTTTGCTATTTAATTCTGTAAAATTATAGTAGTTATTTTAATAATTAAATAATTATTTAATTTTTTTAAATTAATTTAATTAAAATTAAGATATTCTTAGTCTGTAAGGAACTATGTTCTAAAGACATTAAATAAATAAATAATAACCGAATTTTGTTGCGAAAACCAATATTTAGTTATACTATCCGATTTCTGTCGTAGTAATCGAATTTTAGTTGACAAATGGCAAATTTTTTCTCTGTGTAATAAATTGTAATTCTTTTTGGGAGTTTTTTTTTATTTAATTTTGGCCTTATTTCTTTTGTGTTGCATGAACTATTTTTGGGAGTTATTTCATTTTTATTCTTTGGAAATTATTTCATGATGAAATAACAACCAAAACGTAGGATTTGTTTCATTTTTGTTTTGGAAATTATTTCATTTTTTTTTAGAATTTATTTCACTTTTTCGAGACGGTACTTATTTAATTTTTTTAGAATTTATTTCATTGGGAGCTTTTTCACTGGGACTTTTTGCACCTGGGACTTATTGCACAGAGCCCATAAATGAAATTTACATACACTTATTAGGATGCCTTTGAAAAAACGATTTGTCGATTTTCGTTCATTACATCACCAGTTTTATTGCAAATGGCTCCGAATGCACTCAAATGAAAAGATTCTTTGTATTTATGAAAACCTTTATAAATATGATGGAAAAACTTCATTAATTTTCGTCCAATGTAACACTATATATGTATGATGATGCTGTTTCATATAAGTTCAAATTGAATACAAACAAGCTTCATCATATTTATCAAATGTTTCATAAATTTAAAGAAGTTTAATAGCTTTTTGTGAAATGTTTCATAAATTTTATAGGACGATTTATTACTATGATGAAGCAAATTCTTAAATATTTATGAAATGGAAAATTTTCTTTAGTAGCGTACAAACACAATAAATGCTTTTTAACTGCAATTTTTAAAACCCAACTGTAATTCAGAATATGTAAACTAAAACTCAAAATTTAAAATCAGAAAATATCAATTGATATTCATTTTTTAAAACTTAAGTTCCACTGTAAAATTTAGAACACATCAACTAATTAGAAATTCTGACTTTCAATTGATGTTATGATAGTTTCTCAATTTTAAATAGAAAATTTTAAATGATAATGATCTGATATATATTAAATAAACTACAGATGTTGAAACTTACACACTTTTTGTTTTTTTTCCAAAATAAGAAAATCGCGAATAAAACTATGGCTTATTCCAATTTCGAGAAAATTTTGCTAATCTTACAGAGTAAAATGATTTTTTAAATTAACTAAAATTTATAAATTTAAAAGATTTATTTTTGCTGTTCTTATTTTATTAATATTTAGCAAAAACAATATGCTAAATTTAGCAGTTTTTTCTGCAAAGTAATTTTTAACTAATTTTTAGTACAGTAGTTTTCCGATTTAACGAACCATCGGTTTAACGAATTCGGGATTTAACGAACTCATAAAAATTTTGAATTGAGTAATTTTGTACTCGATTTAACGAACAAATACAAAATTAGAGTCTTAAGTATAGAATGAGATGCAAATACAAAGATTTCCGCAAAGGGGATTCCCCAACGATGTTCTGGCTGCGTTTTCTGTGTTTACTTGTACTTGTACGATCGTTTGTGGTGTAAACATTAGAAATCATGGGAAGTAGAAAAAGATTGTTATTAAAAGAAAAATTAAATATAGTGGATGACTATAAAAAAGGTGAATGCGTGAGTGCAAATTAACAATTTTTCCGTTGAAGCCATTGAAAATAGATTTGTATTAGTAGTAGTTCTCAAAAAAATAAGCTGGAAAAATTATTATTTTTTTGTTAGATTAAAAAAGAACTTTTTGTTTAGTTATTCTTTGTTAACACGATTCTGATGCAAGATCTCAATACAAATTCATATGAATTGCATTTATTTTATTTATTACTCTGTTTATAATTAATATAATAATAAAGGCATTCTCCAAAAAATTTTAGAATTGTTATTTCCATAGTTTTTGATTAAACAAACTTTGTCATAAATAGTACTCGGTTTAACGAATTTTTCAATTTAACGAACAGGGCTGACATTATATAGTTCGTTAAATCGAAAATCAACTGTAGATTTATTTGCTATTTTTACAGGTTTATTACTATGAGTGTAGTATCAGGAAAAATTGTTGTCCTCTGTAATTGAAATTATTTAATTTACATTGTAATTTTCAAAAAGAAATTCAACACATAAAATTTATAATATCTTCTAATTTTTTAAATAATATTTCTTTTTTTTTTTAATAATTGCTAACATTTACCTAATAGGAAATTTAAGCTAGATCACGCTTCGTAACGTCACGTATCACACTATGGATTGTAAAAGAAAATCAAACAATTTTTATTAGTTTAGTAAATTGTAAAACAAACTTAAAATTTTACAAATCACATTGAAAAAGTTTTATCAAAAAAGTCCGGCGCAATTCGCAGAGTATTGCGTTTTCGTAAAAGACGAAAAAAACCAACTTCTATTTTTGTCACATCATTTCACCCTTTTTAATTGCTTATATTTTAGGACCAAGCAGTTCGTTTGTTTGTTTTCTTATTTTTGCTAAATATAGAGTTCTACACAAATTATAAAGAAGTGAAAAAAAAATATATTTTTCTTTGTTTTTCACTTCATTGAACTGTCCGATTGGTAACGTATGTGACTATGGAATTGCACATATGCAATAAAACTGGTAATGTAATGACAAATCGTTTTTTAAAGGACCCCTATGGGGAATGAGGAGTCAATTGACCTAAAAGTGACTGGTTAAAGAAGGACTTATCACAGGACTGGTATAATTTAATACTGCAGTGGGTTAAGCAGTGTCAATTGTCCTAAAATTACCAATGCTGTGACTGGTAAAGGGAGGACATACCACTTAACCAGAATGCTTATTAACAAGAAAAAGCCAGTTGGCCAGAATTTTACCCTTTGGAAGCTGTTTAGTTTTCGTTTATTTTTTAAACTAAAAATTATTAATTTGGTTTTTTTTTGTTGATATTTATGTTTTTTTTTTTTTGGGTTTATTATAAAATTATCGGAATACGAAAATTGACCTAAAAGAACCTGGACTGCTGGAAAAGGACTTATCACAGGACTAGTATTATTTACAATTGATGTGAGTTATGTTGTGTAAATTGATCTAAAAAGACTAGTTCCGTGACTGGTAGAAGTAGAACATATCACCTAACTGGTATACATATTGACTAGAAAAAGCCAATGAGTTAGAAATTTATTGTTTCATTTTCTATCATTTTTTACATTAAAAATTATTAAATTGTTTTCTTTTGCAATTCATGTTGGGAATTTTTAATAAATATTACTGTATACTCAAATATACGCCTTAACTACCGAAGATTTCGCAATAGTTAAAAGTTTTTAACTCCAAACAATTAAGGCAAAAAAACGGTTAGTCCTTCGTTATGCCCCTTTTGCAACAGTCTTGTGGTATGCCCATCTTTGGTTAGTCCTGTGGCATGCCACTATGTGGTTTAAAGCAGAACAAATGACCCCCCCTCCTATGACAAGCCCATGTTAAAGTTGCCAGTTGTTTACACAGGGTAAGGTTTAGCAGAGGACCGGTCTCTGGCACGAAGGGACCGATCATGTGGCACACGCAGGACCGGTCCCATTCCCCATAGGAACCTAATATACATATATAAGATCTATCAGTCTTCAGATATTAGAGAATATTTTAACAGCAGTAATATTTAAGAATTTAAATATATTGCAAACCTATGTACATACACTCAAAATAGTTTGTAGTTTAAATTAACTAAAAATATAATTTAACATAAATGATAAATCTCTTAAAATCAGGTCTACTTACTTTTCATTTAAATCAAATGTTTCTTGTTAGTTATCATTAAATATCGTTTAAATAACTTAAAATGCCATAAGAACAAATGAATAGTAAGTTAAAAACAAATGTTTAAATTTTAACTACACACAGAGAAAAATGTTGCTGTTTGCCAACTGAAACTCGGTTACTACTACTCAAATTCGGTTATTATGAATTTCAGTCGGTTGGCACAACTTATCATTAGTTTTCACAATAAAGTTCGCTTAAATCAACTGAATTTTAGTTTCAACACCCAAAATATTCAGAAATCTAATGTAAATACTGTTTTACTAACTGAATTTATAAATTGTTGCCATGAGAATACACTTTTCAATTCGGTTGCCACTTTATTTCTCTGTGTGTACGGATCAGTAAAAATAAATGTTCGATTCAGTTATTTAAAATTATTTAAGTTTTTTGTTTTGGTTTGTTTTTTTTTCCTACAAATTGTATACACACACACATTTGTGTAAAATTTTTCAATTTCTTGTAATTTGAATTGAAATTATTTTGTATATAAAAAAATCATTTTAATAAAAATAAAAACAGCCACGAATTTTTTTAATATTTTTTTTTTTTTGACAAAAAATTAAATTTTTAATAACTGTAACGGAAAAAAATATTCCGTTGTTGTGGTTAAATTTGTATTAAATTATAAATCAATGAAAATAATAAATGAAACTCAAGTAATCTTTAAATGGTAGTAAATTATTTTGAACAAATTTATAAAAAAAAGTTAAAATAAATATTTATTTGAAAAATAAATGCATATTCCTTTATTTTTAACCTAAACTGATAACTTTTTTATTAAACTATAAACAGTAAACTACATAATATTCTGAGTGTGTATCTAAAATTACAAAATGGTAAAAAAATGTAGTTTTTGGTGCCAAAATGATCGAATTTAAAATTTATAATTAAATGAAATTAATGTAATTAATAAATTTTTAAATGGCTTTATATTATTTTTGAATTCGTTTTAAAAGATCTTTCCCGAATAGTGCTGATTACTGCATATAATTATATATATATTTTTTTTTTATTTAACAATTAAAGCACATTTATTTCAATATTGATGCATTTTTCTCATCCATCTAATTGTACAACAAACACTCTATTGTTTTTTTTTTAAGTTATAAAGATTTTTTATATTTTTTTCAAAAAGTTTTTAGTCCTTTGTTATTTATGTTGTTAATTTTTTTTTAATAATTTTAAGTTTTTGGTCCATTTTAAAATGATGGCATTTATCAGTTTTTCTTGATTATTTTTATTTCGGTAAGATATTTTTTCACTACTTTAATTTCTATTGTTTTTTTAGAATATTCTTTTTTATCATAAGTTCTGGTTAAAATCTTAATTGTTTAAAAAAATTAAAATGATGTGATACTTTTAACAAGTGCCATTCAATAAAAAAATTATTTTTTTTTTTAAATCCTAATTTTATTAATAAAAATAAATAAATAATGATTGCGCTGTAAGAAAAAAATATTAAAAAATGATTAGTCCAAAATGATTTACAAGGAGAGTCCGTTCATGGATTCTCGCCGATTGCAATGAAATTTGGATACGTTATTAATGATCGCAGAGAGACACATATTTTTTTAGATGCCCAGTCTCACATTTAGGGGTTAAAAAGAGGTGTCCAAAATTGCCCCATTTTCTGACTTTCGATTTTTTTTCATATTTCTTTTAAATAAACTATAGAAAAATTTAATAATTTAATTTCATATCATACATGATGAATTTCATATCAAAACCGATATCCGTTGAACCCGACCCTCTGAGAATTTTATGAAATTATACATTTTACCTATACAAACACAACCTCATATTTAGAAATTGCATTTTTGAAAATATGTGGGCGTGTCAAGGTATTTGAAAAGTTTTTGAAAAATGACGATAATATGTACTTTCAAGCTGTGATTACTAAGGAATGGCTGAACCGATTTCAAAGATATTGGTACCATTAGAAAGGTATATAAATCAGCTTTCGAAAACATACACTGCAAAAATTTTATATTGCACTGAAACATTTTTTTTTGGTAAAAAAAAAAACTTTAAACTAGGAAAACACTTCAAAGGCCAAGGGTTTTTTTCCAAAAAAAAATTTTTTTTAGGAAGGTCTCTTTAATATATAAAACATATCTAAAAACTAAAATGGCATTATTTTTCTTCTTTTTTTTAATTTTTTTAAGTAAATGCATCTCTTGTTAACTTCCTTATATTTTGATATCATTGTGTGACAAAAAAGAATAAAGTAGCTATACTTTGAAAGTTATACAATAGATTAGAACAAGAATCGTATTATCAAATTTTTCAGACACCCCAAAAATATGGACTTACAGAGATAATTACATTTTGCTATGTTGTATGTTTTCGAAAGTTGATTTAAATACCTTTCTAATGGTACCAAGATATTTGAAATCGGTTCAGCTATTCCTTAGTAATCACAGCTTGAAAGTACATATTATCGTCCTTTTTCAAATATTTCGATACCTTGCCACGCCCACATATTTTCAAAAATGCAATTTCTAAATATGAGGTTATGTTTGTATAGGTAAAATGTAGCCGTGTGCAAAATTTGATCAAATTATGAGAGGGTCGGGTTCAAAATGTGCCTTTTTTATAGGTTTTGATATGAAATTCATCATATATGAACTAGAGTTTCTTTAAACAGAGATATAAATGATCAAAATCGGTTGTACGGTTATGAAAAAGCGATAATTTTACCTTACAATGCACTATTTGATTTAGACATTTTAACATTTTTTTATATAAAGTGCTTTCAATAAAAGTTTTTAGCTTTTATTACGTTTATGTTTATGAAATGTGTATATTAATATATATCATTGGAAAGCTTTTCAAAATGCACGTAATAAAATGGGATTTATAGTATATTGTATATCGAATATCGAAAAAAGAAATACATGTTCACTAAATCTTTATGGAGAATAATGTAGGTAGGACCTGGACCGACTATACCTCCAAGCACAAACCCCCCAAAATTTTTTTAACTTATTTTACCATTTATTAAAAAACAAACTGTACAGTTTTTCTGTAGCAGTTATTATTTTCATTTAAAATTTTCTTTATACAAAAAATTCTTTATTTGAACCAAAAAGTTAATAGAAGTAAAAACTAAAGGAAAACTTATGAATTAATTTTTTTATAGTTAAAATAAAATCGTTTATTTTTACTGATTTGGGAGTTTTTTTTAAATTTTTTATTTTATTTTTGATAGTAAAAATGAAAGAAAATCTTTTGTTGAAAATGAAAATTATTCAAGTTCGAGGCCATACTCTATATTTCTTCATTAGGATATTGTCCTAACAAATAATCTATAGAGTTTTTGTTTTCAAATTTATTATTTGACCATTTCAGGAATGTGTTGATTGATCTATTTCGGGAATTTTCTAGGTTCCCATCATCAGAACACGTTTTGAAAGCGGGTAACAATCCCATGCCAAACATCAAACATTCATATGAACTAGTTTACTCACTACATGAGAACTAATATACATATGAGTTTGAAGTTAACGATTATAACCATTGATCAAAAAATAAATTGAAAACTTTTTTGAAATCTTTTATTTTTACGGATTTTGAGGTAATTTTTTAATAGTTAAAAATAAAAAAAAAAAAAATTCTTGTTTTTTTACCAAAATTGTTAACATTGTATAAAATAAGTATACAAGTCGTAATGTAACTTTGAAAAGTGGACGATAATCGTCGATCGTCCAAAGCAACGGTTCCTAAATGGGGGTCTGCAGACTCCCAGGAGTCCGTAAGAGTATTTCATTAGGTCTACGAAGAGTTCCGACAAAATTATGGTTTTAAAACAAATTCCAAAAAAAATTAATAATAATTTTTCTTACAGTTACTACATATATGTAGGTCATTCGCGTAGTAAACAGCAGTAGTTGTTTAAATTGTTATTAAAATCAGTTTTCTTTGAGAAAATGGAAAACGATTATTTTATACAGTAATTTTAAAAAATAACTAACCAAAAATACTGCACAAATAACTAACCAAACATACTGCACACTTCAGTAACAGTTGTTTTGAGTAGTTATTTTAGTATTTTAATAAACAACTACCAAAATTGTAATATTGCAGTAAACAATTAAGTTTTGTTAGTTATTTAAAAATTGATTATTTCGATTTTTGAAAATTCTCCATGAGTACCTAGTCACTTATGTCGAAAGTGCGGCATTACCTCTATCAATCCTCACAAGAATTTGTTAGTCTTGCTATTACATTTATTAACAATTAGTGTTTTCTTTTAATAATAGTAACATTTTAATTATGGTCTCAAACCTGACAATTCAAAATGAAATTCTCATTTAGTTTATATTTGTTTTTATTGATATATTCAGAGTTTGCAAATAATAATTAGAAAAGTTCATTGTATCTCCAATGCAAAAAAACATCATAACTTGAATGCCGTTTGGAAATTTGACTTTGCATTTTAAATAGCAGGTAGAAAATACAAATTTTTATTGTAATTGAAAGAAAAAAAAAATATTTTTTTATTAAAAAAAATTTTTAAAATACCAAAAAAAATAACTATTAAAAACAGTAGTGTTTACAACTTATGTAGTCGTTTTATGTTCATTGTTTTTGTTGTTTTGTTTTTACTGCTAATGTAGTTGTTTTATTAATAGTTAAAAATTACTACATGGTAAGTCATTTTTATGACAAATAGTCTGCATTTGTAGTCATTCAACTTTTTGACTACATTTGTAGTCATTTCAACCGTAATTTTTAGTCATTTCTACCTTTTTAATTTCCTGTGTGTAAGTAATTCAAATTACAGAGGAGCACGGTTATAACGAACTCGTAGGGACCTGCCAATTTTCAATTTCGAGTTTTTTAATGTGTTCGTTAGAAGCGTAAAAATTTGTAAGAAAATTCGTTATATAAAAAGTTCTTTTGTATGAAATACACTCCGGTTCACTTATTTAAAGGCATTAAAAAATCTGTGTTCATCATCCTGTATCTTTTCCAATTTTTAACTGATTGTAGTACTATAAAATAGAATTGGAAGCTAGACACCTTTAGATATAAAAAAAATTATGCCAATAGTGGTTTTTTACCTTTACAACTTTTTTTTGAGCAATTTATTAAAAAAAGTCCAAAACTGTGATATTTTTTTTTGATTCACTTGAATAAAGGCACTTTATTATTTATTTATAATTTTTAAAGTAAGCGATGATTTTTCGTAGGGAGCGTTTGTTTATTACAATTTATTGCATCTTAATAATTTTACAAGTCAAAATGGCAAGAAAAAAAATTTTAAATTTATCGGAAAAAATTAAAATCGATGTTTACCGTTCTTAAGGTTATTCTAACCGCGCAATAGCTCAATAAATTGGACGAAGCCCAACAGTTGTTGACAATTACATTAAGGACCCCGAAAGGTATGGAAAAAAAATTTAAAAGAAGGGTTTCATTGTCTTTACCTGCGTATGAGAAAAGAAAAATCATAAGAATTGCATCTAATTCTGCCTTATCCTTATCAAAAATAAGAGCTCAAGCTGGAGTGAAAACGAGCAAGTCAACAGTACGCAGAGTAATAAAGAGCTGTGAGTATCTAAAATACCGGAAATTAAAAAAAAGCCGCCACTTAATGATCCGCGTAAGGAAAAGCGGCTTCAATTCGCAAGAGACTACATGGTATGGGATGTGCAGCAAAGAGGTCATGTAAATGACTGGAGAACCGTAATATTTACGGATGAAAAGAAGTTTAATTTAGATGGGCCTGATGGCTACAACTATTATTTCCATGATCTGCGGAAAGAAAAGCGATGTTTGAACCGGCTTTATGGTGTGGGGTGCTATTACGTACTATGGCATCATCGATCTTGAATTTCAAAGTGCAAAAATGACTGGTGCAAGCTATATAAAGTTATTGGAATCGGCTTTTCCGAAGTTCAGTGAACTATTTGGTCACATATCTTGGATATTGCAGCAGGATAATGCTCCTATACATAACGCGAGAGTAGTTAAGGGATTCATTTCAAGCCAGAATGTAAATATTCTTGATTGGCCACCCTATTCTCCTGATCTAAACATTATTGAAAATGTCTGGGGTTGGTTATCTCGTAAAGTTTATGAAGGAGGAAGACAATTCGATGACAAGGAGTCACTAATTCAGGTTGGATTACATTAATTCGCTTTATCTGTCAATGAAAACCCGTATATTTGAAGTTATTAAAAACAAAGGTGGTTGTACCCATTACTAAAAACTCTTTGATAAAGTAAAATTAATTAAAACACAAGAAAACCCGTTCTTCATTAAATTTAATTAAAATGCCTTTATCCAAGTGAACCAAAAAAAAAATAGCAAATTTTTTAACTTTTTTTGATAAATTGCTCAAAAAAAGATCTTTAGGTAAGAAACTGCTGTTGCCAGGATGTTTTTTATATCTCAAGATGTCTAGCTTCCATTTTCATTTTATAGTTCTGCAATCGGTTAAAAATTGCAAAAGATACAGGCTGATGAATATGGAATTTTTAGTGCCTTTAAATAAGTGAACCGAAGTGTATGTTAGTAAATGCGTTGGGACCAGAAAAATCGCACGTTACAAAAAAAGTTCGTTATAACAGCCCTTGTAAAAAATGTTATACATGATCATATATAATTCTATATGAAGGGATCCGTAATTTGAGTCTATCTGGCATATGTATATGACTTTATATATAATATTTTCATTTTTGTAATAAAAGCTAATTTTTTACTAAAACGCAATAAAATAATTTTTAATAATTTAATAATCATAATTTTTTTAAATAATTTATATTTATAATTAATAATTAATATATTTAATTACTTACACAAATTGAGATGTGTAAAAATGGACGCAATTTAAGGCATATTTAAGGAGTAAAATGGTACACAAAATATGTCGAAACTTTTTCGCATTTAGCTTTTCCTTAAACTTTTCTTTTTATGTCAAACTTTTTCGCATTTAGCTTTTCCTTAAACTTTTCTGCATCATATAGTCGTTGTGACTTTTTTTCGCCAGCTTCGATGTCTTAAATACATGTCATTGGATTTTGTTTGCATTTCCTGCATTCTGGAAATTTTTGTTCTTTTGACCAAGAGAGGACTCCATACATATGTAAATTTTCTTTTAAAAATATTTGAAAACCTATCACACTGTTCTTAGAGAATTATGATTTCAAAATATTCAATATTAATTCATATCCAAATTTCTTCTAAACATTACAAACTGCAAGAATAGAGTATAGTTATTATGTATAAAAAAATTTCTAAATTTAATTCAAATTGTTTACCTTTTATTTGAAATATTTTATTTATGCAAATCCGCAAAATACCATTTTTGTGAAAAAAATAATTTGTTTAAAGTTTTTACTAATTTGAAAATATATAAAATATTTTGAAGTTTTCAAAATTTTTTAAATAAATAAAATGGTAAAAAACTAAAAAAAAACAAAATAAAAGTTGAAATTTATAATAACAAAAAAGAACCAATAAAAATTTTAGAATTTTTTTTTAACCACAATGTTAGATTTACTATTTGATCACTAAATGCTGGATAAAACAAGATTAGCATATCAATTATTATGTCATATATGACATTATATGAGCATATCAAGCCAACCCAATTTAATGATAATCATATATAATGTTATCTTTATTGAGATATGATCATATATCTGGATCAGATATACGTATATCTAGCTTCATATATAACCAGATATACTTATCTTGTTCCATATATATTCAGATGTGTTTATATATAATTAGATATAATTATATAAGAAAATTTTTACACGGGCGGTGTTCGTTATAGCTAGCCGTGTTCAACTTTATTACAATTTTATTTGGACTCCAATGCTTAGATAAATTCATTCTCGCCTAAAATATGTGCTTTAAATAATTGTGCGACATAATAGATAAGTATCTCTCGCTGATTATTTTTTTAATTGATTCAATTAACAATTTAAAATTTTTTTTTTTGTTATTTATATTTATTTTTTTTAATATTAAACATAAATGGTTTTTATTTAATTCAAAAGCTCTGCTAGAAAACGGGCTAAAAATATTAGATAAAGGCATATTTCTAAAAATTAAAATTTGTATTTAAAAGTTGTGTACGAAAGTTATTCAAAAACTCCTAAAAAAAACACTACAAAACTTATATGGCTCAAATATTGCACCTTTTTTATAATTTCTTAATTATTTAAAAAAATATAGAAACTTTCCTCACACTTTTGTGTTTTCGATAATTCTTTCTAGAAGTCTCGTACAGTAAAACTTGTTTAAGACTTATTCGGTTAAATAAATACTCCGTAATTACGAACTAATTTGTATCTAGCAATTTATTCGATAACAATTTAAATGTACTATCTGTTAATATGAACCCTCGGTTAAGATAAGCTATTTTTGACAGCCTCACAAAAAAAAAT
Organism: Delia radicum; assembly: GCA_021234595.1. Taxonomy (NCBI): domain Eukaryota; kingdom Metazoa; phylum Arthropoda; class Insecta; order Diptera; family Anthomyiidae; genus Delia; species Delia radicum. The sequence goes on along the minus strand of CM037854.1, from coordinate 77,291,294 downwards.
TTCATATAATTTTCCATTTTTAAGATAAAACTTCCAAAGCTTTCAAAATGTTCCTAAAATTTATGTGAGATTTAACAAATTTTAAACTGAAGACACAGAAATTCTTTCTCAAATGTACCGAAAACTATATATTTATGAAATCATATGAGAGAATTTCACAATATTTAAGAAAGGGTATAAATATTTAATATTTTATGAAAAGTAAAAAAGTTGTAAAGAAACTTTACTCCATTAAAAACGAATCTCGAATATTACGAATTAATTTTGCTTGTCTATTGAAGTTCATTTTAATCGTGTTTTACTGTATTTGGATTTTGTAATGTTTTTTTATTTTTAAAATAAAAATCGAAGTTTGGTTTGTTTTGCAACTTTTGCAATTTTTTTTTAATATTCCAGGTGAAAAAGTTCATATATGATCATATATTGTCCTATATGGTTTCATGTATGAGGATAAATGGTTGCATGTATGGGCATATATGAACATATATGTAATGTATGGAAACATATATTGGTAAATACATTAAAAGAATAAGTTCATATATGGGTATGTATGACACCATATACGATAATATATTGCATATATTGGTTCATATATGCCATATATCTCCATATATGAATTCATATATTATGCGATATATGAGCAATATGTTTTAATTTTTTATCAGATATGACCATTAGGGTGGGGCGATTTGAACATCATAATGGGCGCTTCACGTTTCTGATTCTTGGGATTGTACTGAGCAAAAAAGTCCACTAGACCATACGTCTACGGTGAAAATCGAGCTTCCAGATTTTGTGGGATGGACATATCTCAGGAAGTAGGAGGAGCTTATCCAAGATTATGGTATCAATATCTTCTTTGGATGATTCTCTAGCAGATTAATGCATCAATCATACTTGTGGGTGGGGTTTAAGGGGTTAATTTTTAATTTCAAAATAGGGCTTTTTTTGCCCTATTATGTGAAAGTAACAATGTGTGGGATGGACATATCTCAGGAAGTAGGAGGAGCTTATCCAAGATTATGGCATCAATCTCTTCTTTGGAAGATTCTCTAGCATCAATTATATTTGTGGGTGGGGTTTAAGGGTTTAATTTTTAATTTCAAAATAGGTCTTTTTTGCCGTAAAGTCAAAATCTGGAAACTCATGTTCTAGTGGACTTTTTTGCTCAGTACAATCCCAAGAATCAGAAACGCGAAGCGCACATTAAGATTTTTTTCCTTCCATACTAATCGCCCCACCCTAATGACCATATATGAGGACGAAATAGTTTTTATTTTTAACCACTTCTCTCTGCTGTACGAATTCCTGACAAAAATATATAAAAGACAATAGATTTTAAAGTTTGTAGAATTTATAAAGACGATAGTAGAGAATGAGTTATGAGATATCTAACCTTAATCTGAAGAAATATCAGTCGCATTTTATGTGCTGAATCGGTAGTAGCTAACCTGATCCTAATTACTTGGCAATGATATTTTGTGTGTATCAAACACAAGCATTTTAGTTAAATATTCTTTTATAAAATTCATAAGTATTCGTACCAAAGGACTTCTTTTGTCGGTTGGCTTGGTTACTATTGTTATCGCCGTCATCATCATTTTCTAATTCATCGAATTTTATTTTTTTTTGGAACAAGTTGGTTTTCCATTATTTATACTCTTTCATTAATTTCTTTCCCTTCTTAAAAAAATTTCACTTTTAACTGTTTATTAATGCATTATGAATGTGAAATGTATGAATTTATCAGTAACATGTTCTTAGAAGTATAATATAAACCATTTATTTTAATAAAATGACAATATTTTGGATAAAAACTTAAGAAATTGCCTTTTTTATATAAGCATGTGGAAAAGTAATAATATATCACCATATATGAACATTCATATATGGAACTATATATGACCATATATATCCATATACCCTCAAATTTCGGATCCGAACATATATGGATACGTATATGAACTCATATAGTTGGCCATATATGACAATATATGAACATTTTCACCTGGGATATGAAAATAACATTTTTTTGTGGGGTGCGTTAACCATTAGAAGTATCTCAAAGAAACCGTGAAGCAAAATTTGGTGGGAATCACTCACTGTCCTACAGAATGCCTAGCCAGGTAAAACTACTAGAATAATTCCCATTTGTCGAATTAATCTAAAAACAAACTCTCAAAAATTCTGATTTTTAAATCAATAGCGAAACCCAAAAGTGAAAATGTTTTCTTACATCTTTAGATTTGCGTTGAAATCGATCATTGCAATTTATAAAAATATTTTAAAATAATTGATCTTCTTTTCTGCATAAATACATATTCGCGAAAATCGTTAATTTTATGTGAATTTAATTTAGTTTTTAGGTAACACTCAAAAAAGTTTTACAGTTACTACGTGACATTTGTTTGAGTAGTGATCAGTACACTCAAAAAAAACAAAAAGTTAGTTGAAAATTTTATTAAAAGTCTATTTAAAATATTTAACTAGCTTTCAGCAATTTTTTTTTGCTAATATCGCGTTTTCAGCAAAAATGTTAGTAAAACGCTTTTAACAAAAAACTAAATTTAAAATATTGTTGAACTAATTTACGTTGCTACCAAAATTGTACTGATAAACACATTAATAGCATGAAGAACAAGTAAAAAGGCGAGATGTACATAGATGTCACAGCTTGTACGGACGAAGTAGAGAAAAAAGAAAAGATACAAACAAACACAACCATTATATAGAATTACACAAAATGCAACCACGTTTGATTTCGTTAGTTTTAGTTTTTTCTTTTGTGTACACATCAAACAAAGACAAGCATGTGCGTAATAATAAATATCCTGAATATTAAAAAAAACCGCACTAATACATAATATATAAAAATAATATATAAAGGGTGTTTTTTATACAGATATATAACTTAAAGTAGGTAACACTTTTTAACTGGCGGCCATTTTGTCAGCTGTCGTGATTTATATTTAGTTTGGTTTGGCATTTCAACATGAAAGACTGAACAACGCTACCAAATTGTGCAAATTTATTTTGAAAATCATGGTTCTGTTCAAAATTACTGTTTTGGTAGTTGTTTATTAAAATACTAATATAACTACCCAAACCAACAGTAACTCAAGTATAGTATTTTTGGTTAGTTATTTTTTTTTTTAAATGCCTGTCTAAAATAGAAAAATGACTACAATAACAGTTAAAACAACAAAAATTGATAATATTAATAATTGGATATTCAAAAATATTTTGAAAAAGTCATAATTTTACGCGAAAAGTTTTAAAATTTAAAAAAAAAACTTTTTGCCTCTTTAAACATTTTTTATATATAAATATATATTGCAAAAAAAAAACAAAGGATAATTTAAACATAATATTAATCAAATACGAAAGAAACAATACAAAAATGGTTAACTGAAATTAATTAAAAAAAAAAAAGAGAAAGAAAGGTTAAATAAAAAAAAAAAATATTTTAATAAAAGATTACCTTTTCAAGATCATTGAATATTATTTGAAGTTCATTGATTATTAAAAAAAAAATTACTAACAATCTAATAACTATTTTTATTGACTATTGTGACTCCTACGGGACACTCCCCTAGTGCAATAAAAATCTACCGGTCATCAAATGATGTATGACCTATATTTGCCGTTGCAATTGGGATCTGTCTACCTGAAGGTGACGGATAACGAATGCCACGACAAATATATAATTTTTTTTTAATTACTAAACAATTAACAAATCGAAATCCCTGTTAATAACAACCCAATTAAACTTAGTTTAAGTAAATCAATGTAAACTTGATTTTTGCATATGTAATGGGTTGCATTATTGACAGAGATGGATAAGACCAGTGTTTTACACTGTAAATTTTAATCATGATTTTGAAAAACTGGCCGCACTTTCATGTGCATTAAAGTGCCAAGGATCTTATATTTACGGAAATTTAATAACTTTATATTAAAGTTATCCTTATTTGGAATCATTTCTCCAATACTAGGAATGCGAGAAAATGATTAAATGGCAGCACTAATCTGTGCACAAAGTATGCCACACTATTTAATCATTAATTTATTTTTTTTTTAAACCGACCAAACATAATGAAGTATAATAAACTTTTATGGAATTTTTAAAAATATTTTTGAATATCCAATTATTAATATTATCAATTTTTTTTTTTAGTTTCTATCTTAAATAAATTTCGTAAACTAAAATTGGAAATTCGGAAAATTTCCAAAGATACAAAAATAAAGTTTCTCAGATATTAAAGAAAATTTAATGAATCATTTTTGTATTTATGAAAATGATGCCATGACCAATGGATAAAAATTCGTTATAGTTTTCCTTGCAAACAACAAGAAAAACCCTTATAATAGGCGAATTGACATTGGGAATTTTCTAAAGTAATACTGAATTGAAATAGTAGAGTCTTTGAAATTATTTTTTTTGTAGACTTTGCTAAATCAAATCATCATTATTAAGGGAATATAATTTTTATTCCCATACATTAACAACAAAGAAACTTTGAATATTTTTTTGCGTTTTAATTGTTTTACAACTATAATTATTGTAATGATTATTTCTTATTGTTGTAAATATTAAGGTTCTTTTGAAATTGCTAAGATTTCTCAAAATTCTCTAGGAAATCCTTTTTTTTTCCTCGGATTTGAGCCTTTATTTTTTTTTGAGATTAACCATTTCCTTACAACGCACTATTTGTGTAATACGTACAAATTGATCCAATTATGGATTATTTCGTAATGTAATAACGTTGAATTAATCCGCGTATTAAAAGTATTTATATACTTTACATGACTTAAATGAAACCATGCAATTTCGACTCAGTTTCCGTCTATAAATTTCATGTAGACTTAAATGAAACTGCGCGATACGGACTCGGTTTCCGTCATATTTGTATGATTCACGTTATTGGTTCTTACGAACCAGGAATGGATCTCATTTTCGGAATCAAAAATTGATTCGATTTCGTTGCTCTCAAAAGCAATAGATTCAACACTTGTGCATACTATACGGATGCATCAATCATCAAAAATTGATTCTTATACTTCATTATATCACAACATAACTACCCAGATGCAAATACGTTAGTAATTACTAACAGTATATTTACCCTTACTGAATTTCGATAGAGGTGCTTATAGTTTCAAATGAGACTAATATAAATTTGAGGGAGACGTCCATCAAATTTTTAAATAATAAATGGCAGCGCGTTATGAAAATAATTCTTGATGAATTATATATATATACGGTACATTAGCCAGCCCCTTTGTTAATAGGATATTGACCTAGACTCAATCATCCTAAGTCTTGAAAAAGTAGACGGCAAGGCGAGGTGAACGGAGCCCGTTAAATAGGCCACACATATTTTGGATGGTATAATAAAAAGTGCACTTTTTGATAAGCATTATAGAAATGCGCAATCGCGATTGTTGTAAGTACCGGGGTATTCCAAAAGAATATTTAGAGTTCTGATCTTAAATTGATAGAGCAGCTTGAGTGCTCTGGTCTGATCAAAGCTTAAATATTGTGTCAAATAAAGACAGGAAACCCAATACCGGAACTAGAATTCCGAAGAAGTTGTATACCAAGTCTATTAAATAGACTTAGTGTTTTGAAGTTAAGGCAAGCTATTGCTAAAGGCATTGGAAATAATTCCACATGCCTCAGGTCCCGAGACCGGCAATTAGAGTCCTTTTCTTAGAACTTAATAATAAAAAAGGAAGAAAAAACGACGTGCCAAATGAATAACACAACTAAATTGCTAATGTATTCGAACATTACATTAGACATTAGTAGCACCATGGATAAATATTAACAATACTACTTTGATAATAATAAAAATAGTAATAGAACGATTCAGTAAGAGGAAAAGGGTAAAAAGCTAACCTTGCAGTGATCAACGAGCTGCACTGACAATATGATTTTCTCATAAAATCTATAAATTATTTTGTAAATCTAAAATTTTTTATTTTTCGGTTAACTAGCTTTTACACTAAGTGTAAACAGCAAACATTCTTTGGTTAATACACAGCGCAATTATTTATGGTATTAAAATACCCACAATCTATAATAAATATCGCTGATAATTCTCGCATGTCCTTTAATAACAACCAATATTATTACCTGAATTATTACTTATGAACTTGGACACTGGGAAATACAATTATTACCAAGTCCCATTTTTCTTTGAAAACATCGCATTCTTTGACATTAATGACCTTGCGGTAATGGCCATACCGGCGGGTACATGTAATTGAAAGGCATGTGATGTGTTTGATCTTGACAAATAATTTAAAAATTACAGTATTATAGAGAAAAATGATAAACATAAGTTACAATAATACAGAAATAAAAATGTTGTTTGATTTCGCTTTTATATACTTAAGCGATACATTTTATTTTTGAACAAAATTTTTTTTATGAAGACGAATTGCAATAATTTAAATCGTCTCTTAAATCCTTTCTCTAATTATCATTTACAACGATAATTTTTATTTATTTTGATCATTTATATTTTCATTAAAAAGTTTCATAATAAATTGAAACAAATGTTATTAGAAATTGTTTCTTATTTAAGATCGTTGGTTTAAATTTCCTCTTGTTAATGTAATATTTTTATTAAATAAGTTATATAAAAAGATCGATCAATAAGCTACTCTAATTGATCAATCTTTTTCCTGAAAAGGGGAGGTGTAGTGTGTTTGACAAGTCTGCGTTACCATACCGTCTGTATGTAACTTTGTGGAATGTTGTTTGTCAACAACATACCAACCCTACTAGCGTGTGACTTTGCAAGCTTTGCAAAATCACATACTAATATAATTTATGTCTAAGTAGTTCTAAGCATTTTTGATTTAATAAATAAGTCAGTCGCTCATGAGAGCCTAAAGAAATAACTACTGCATTTTTATTTTCATCACTACATGGCTATATTTGACATTACACTGATTACTTCCCGAATGACCTATATGTAGTTACTGTAAGAACATTCTGAGTGCATTAGTAACATTTTCTGCTATTTTTACAGGTTTATTTCTAATGAGATTATTAATCTAAACTTATATTCCTTTAAATAAAAGTTAAATTTTTGTTATGTTTAATTAAATTACACCTGCATAATCATAATCAGTTCTGAAAGCATCACAAAGTAGTCTAGTTACTGGTAGTGAGACTGTCGCCTTTCAACTACAGAATTATTCCGGAAAACAGTATTCGGTATATTTATTTTAAAATGTTATATAATATAAAAGATTAGGATTTTTCTTTCTTTCTTTACTAAATATATTGCATCCCTTCTGCTTAGCAGTTTTTGGCCTTTTATACAAAATGTTTGCGATCATTTTGCTATAACTGCACTGATAAAATTATGTAGGTAGAATCAACTACGAAAGGAAGTTACACTACATTTGCATTTAAATCAACTGCAATGTGTAGTTATTTTTAACTGTTAAAAATTAACTGTAGAATGTAGTAAAAACAACTACAAATGCAGTTAAAACAATATTAATAAACAACTTTTTTATAAATATTCTTCATCTGATTTTATTATTTAATAAACATACTTTTGTAAAACTTTATTTACATCAAATATCACTTTAAATAATCACGTTCCACAGTATTTTGACAAATAATTTCTGCAGCATGTCTGTCTTCAAGAGATGGATTACTGTTCCTTTGATTTCTTTTCAACACATTGAATTAAAATGTAAAGAGTTTTTCAACAGGGACGCTACAAAAGTAGACCGACAGGGACAGCAAACGACGTCATATTTTTTGCCGCTCTTTTGACATTTTTCTTCAGTAAGGTTTGCCATTTCATGATGGAAAGATATACGAGCCAACAACGAGTCGAAATTATTAAAATTTACTACCAAAATTCGGAGTCAGTGACCTCAACGTTAAGAGCGCTACGTCCAATTTATGGTCGTCATAATCGTCCTAGCAGATCAACAATTGAGCGTCTAGTGGAAAAATTTGAATCCACAGGCACAGTACAAAATGTTCCCGTGCCAGTGAGACAAAGAAGTGCCCGTAGTGTCAAGAATATTGCTGCCGCTGAGGCTTCAGTTGCAGAAAGCCCAAATGTGTCTCTCTGTGTCTACTGCGAATGGGAATCGCTACCGTTCAATGATAACCGAATATTTTTGGCCCCAATTGGATGATATGGACTTGGAGGACATGTGGTTCCAACAGGACGGCGCCACAAGCCACACAGCGAATGCCACAATCAATTTATTGGAAACCAAGTTTGGAGAACGTGTTATCTCACGAAATGGTCCAGTCGATTGGCCGCCTCGGTCGTGCGATTTGACGCCGTTAGACTATTTCCTGTGGGGCTACGTCAAGTCTATGGTCTATGCCAACAAGCCAGCGACGATTGATGAACTTCGTATGAATATCGAACGTGAAATTGCAGCAGTATCGGCCGATTTATGCTTGAAAACCGTCGAAAATTGGGTTCAGCGTCTGGACTTCTGCAAGCGTGCCCGTGGTGGCCATGCAAAAGAAATCGAGTTCCATACATAATGGCATCGAACGTACTTTCGCAGGAATAAAGAATTTCATTGATATCCAAAACCGTTTTTGTTTTATTTAAAAAAACTTTTGTAGTGCTCTTATTGAAAACCCTTTAAATATTAAAGAGCTTCAAGAAAAGAAATACAAAATTTAATAATATTCATGTAAATAAATTTATTTTCTATTCCAAATCTTACCGAAATATTTTATTTATTTATTTAATAAAATTTACAGCGTTCTCATTTTATTTGTATATCTTTTTTCACATTCTCTATTACACTAAAGATAAAAGAGAAAAAATGTATAAGCCGCTTGTTATACCGTCATGTTGGTTTTTTGTTTTTGTATCTATTGATATACACACACTGTCAAAAGTCGAAACGACTGCGTAAAATAACTGTTACCAAAATGCGTTAATTTTGGTAGGTTGTTTAAAAAATCAACCCTCAAAAAATTGAAAAATTATTTATCTAAGTAAAACAACTGCAATTGCAGTGAAAACAACTACAAACACATTAATGCACAAATAAATATCATGTAGTAACTGTAGAAATTGTCTGAGTGTGCTTGCTGCTCCGGATGTGTTTAACTTTTTAAAACAATATGATTAGGAATCTTCCAGGTTTTATAGATATCTATTGTTTTCCAGTTAAGATATTAATGAAATTTAATTAAATTGTAAACTTTTCGAATTATAATATTAGCCATTGACGCACTTAATTATTGAATGAATTTCTAATAAATGTTAACACTAGGGATGGCGAACGGGATTAATTTTCATAAATCCCGGGATTTTGAAAACTTGGGATAATTTGGATCCCGGGATTTTCGGGATCCCGAGATTTTTCGGGATTTGGGGACTAATTTGAAATATGAATAACAAAAAAAAACTATTAACTCATTATTGACCAAGTGTTCCGTTTTCAACTTAGCATTATTAAACGATTATATTTTTTAATTGATAAACATGCTTAAGCGGATTAAAAACCGTTTATAAAAAACCAGTGAAAAGGTGTTGTCCAGAGTTGCCAAATAATTAGTTGAAAAAATAAATTTTTTAGTTTTTCAAAAACATTTTAAAATATAAAAAAGCCCAATTTTTTACATTTTTGAGTATTACGTTGATGAGACAACATGAAATTGCTAAAAATTACTTTATCAATTACGTATAATTTTTGAAAATCTGACCGATCGGACCATGAATTTATCAAACTCACAAAGTGTAAAATATTCCAAAATTAATTGCGTTTTCACTTAGACCATAATGGTTTTTATTAAAATGCAAAAATATTAAAAACTATGTCAGGGTTGCCATATGACAATTTTAAAAAATGGTCTAAATACACAATATTTTTCCAAAAAATTTTAAAAATCGGTTAATTAAAAAAAAATTTTAATTTATTTTTTTTTCTTAATAAATTTTTGTTCACAAATTTATACAAAATTAAAATAATAAAAAAAATTTTTAATACTTTTGCGTCTGGGATTTATATGCTGTCAAAGTTTTAACTTTGTTTGCAAATATTTCCAGTAGAGGCGTTTTAAGGCAAAAAAAAATGTAAAAATTTATTTTTCTATATATTTGCAAAGTATGTTAGCAAAATGTCCAGCGGATATATTAAATTTAATAATAATCTTAAAAAAACAAATAATTCTTAAAACTTATGATATTAATTATTCAAAGGTATTCTTTTGATTAAGTCATTTCGGAAGATTAATATATGATTCCAATATTTCTTTACAAGGAAGATTAAATTACTTTTGTGAAATATTATATAAGCAGAATAATTTTTAAATATTAGAAAGGTAAATAAACATTTTATGCTTATTTTTTTTTTCCTAGTTTAACAAAAGGTAATAAAAAATCCCGGGATTTTCTGGGAACAAATCCCGGGATTACGGGATTCATAAACTCCGATCCAGGAATTTTCGGGATCGGGATTTCGGGATCGGCACCCCTAATTAACACATTACGAATATATAATTCATGATAGAACACGTTATACAAAATATTATGGATTCATTATATATTCCAAAAGAGATTTTTTTACACAAAATGAATTATAAATTAAAATCTATTTTCATTATTCATATTAATATTTCACAAGTTAGCTCAACATATTTTTCGTGTAAGATGTGTGCTTTTTAAAATTATAATCAAAAAGTTTAACAAATATCATTTATTTGTTGAAAGATCAAAAATTTTCAATTTTTGACCTCACGTCTTCCAATTTTCTTTAGAGGCAATTTACACGAGGCAATTTTTGCATGCAGTGTTGCGTGCAATTATTGTTTGTAGACAAACGGGGTAGAGAAGCAAGCGGGGTAGCAAAAATTGCACGGTTTTCGTTTTTCAAGATATTTTTTGACATTTCTTTTTGCTATCGTTCGTATTCTTGTTAATTTGTTTTATTCGTATTCGGCTTCTAAAGTGTTGTGTATCGAAAATGTTTCGTAAAATAAAAAATAAAAAATGTGGAATAAAGAACTAGTGAAACTTTTACTTATAAAGTACCAGGAAAATGATAATTTTTTGTTATTTTTAAATTATTACGTATAAATTAAATTTCAACGAATGAACAATTAAAGATTGGCAAAATAAACGTCAAAGTAGATGAGTAGAGTAGTATTTGGAAGATGACAAAGCCAATTGTGACAATTTTTTGTTGTTGTTTTGGTTTTTCTTTGATATTTTAAATTTTGAATCTCGCTCCTAGACGAGGACAAGAAATTCTCATTGAGTTTGTGATTTAACATAACAAATATCTCTAGAAATTCTAATAACAAAGTCCCCTGAAGATTTCCTTAGGCAGGAATGAAATCCGGATAGGGACACGCCTACATCAGATTGCTTTTCACAATTTGTTAAATAAGTTTTGGGATTTTAGCACATTTAATTACTATAAATGCAATTAATGTTTATCCCGATGAAAATAAATTTAAATCAAAAAAAAATGCTTGCAAAAACTCCTCGTGTAAATGTTCATGATTTTTAGAAGCAACTTTAAAAGAGAATTCAAAAATTGCCTGCAATTAATTTCTTCGTGTTGCCTCTTATATTAAAAACTCAACTGTGTGCAATAAAATAGCAGTACCTTCCAATCAATTTTCAGTATTAGGTACTGCTATTTTGTTGTATATTCTCTATTTAGAATATAACACATCTCAATTTTTCAAATATTCAAAAATGGCGATTTTTTACGGTTTGAATTTTTAAGAAAATTCAATAATTCCCACAGGTATATACTTTGAAGATATATTCCAAAGTTGTTATCGGATTTTTCATTTCGTTCACATTTATGCAATAAAAATGAATAAATAAATAAAATTTTAATGAAAATGAAAATTATTCAAGTTCGAGGCCTCTATATTTCTTTATTAGGATATTGTCCTAACAAATAAACTATAGAGTTTTTGTTTTCAAATTTATTAATTGATCACTTTCAGGAATGTGTTGATAGATCTATTTCGGGAATTTTCTAGGTTCCCATCATCAGAACACGTTTTGAAAGAAGTGATAATCATATGCAAACATCAAAAATTCATATAAAGTTAGTTATCCCACTAAATGAGAACTAATATATGAGCTCGAAGTTAAAGATTATTACCATTGATCAAAAATAAATTGAAAACTTATTCATTATGTGCAAGCTCTACCTTTGGTAGATATACAATGCACGGTTTTCGTTTTTTTTCTCCTTTTTATTTTCACACTTGTTTTGTTTAAAAACAAGATGTAAACAAGTAAACAAGACCGTACTTTGTCTTCTTAGAAGTTTGATATAATTTTATTAAAAATAAAAATTATGTATTCATTGCACAATTAAAGGTCGAAAAAACATAATTTTTATTTTTAATAAAATTTATATCAAACTTGTAAAAAAAATTTTATTTAAAAAAATACATTTTTGATATAAATGCAATATTTAGATGCATTTTCGAAATTGTTCTAATGGTGTCTCAGTTAGCGTTTTTTGAATTTCAATTAAAATTTTGGCTTTATGTATGTACTTAACGGGTTAAAATAGCAGAAAGTTACTATAAAAATATGTTAAAAATGACGTTGCAGGAAAATGTAGTAAAATCAGCAGAATATTTTTGCTAAATACACTACTCGGCAAATTTCACTTTCAATTTCACGATTTTTTAATAGACTAGGTACGCTGAATCCAAATGTGTAAAAATTTTGTTTTCTCATTTGCTGTTTTCGCGGTTTTTATATTTACATCATTTACCCCACTTTTTCGTATATTTTTTTTTTAAGAATATAAATCCAATCTTTCATTTGAGTATAATCATGTAGGTGTTTGTTTCAGGACATCTTACCGGTATTGCAAGGGGAAGTTGAAGAAACCTGTTCATGTTTAGTTGTATTTTATAATTTTTATGTATGCCCAAACAATTTAAAATTTTTATCACTATGCCTAAACTAAAAGTAAACTAATCACACAAGTGTGTTGCACATGTCAGAAATGTGTTGTATAAAGCAAATGTATAATGTATGTGAACACAATTTGTTACACACATGTGACTTGCTCCACGAAAAGGGACCTCTGCGCCGAAAAGAAGTTATTGAGAAAAACGCGTTTAAAAAAAGCGCTTCGTTTTTCCGTGTTTTGCGCATGGTTATGCAACTCTGCCTTCAACCTGATCATCTGGCGATGTATTTCGACTCTCTGGTACTTTGTACGATGTTCACTAGGCAGTGTTGCCTCTATGAAAATTATTTCTAACAGTTAAAAACCTGTTTTTGATAATTTTGTTTTCAAAATTACTAGAGCTGTTTTATTCCTTATCAAATTATCAATGTTTTGGATTTAAGCCGATAGAATTAAATCTATTATTTATTATTATTTAATTTATCTATTATTTAATTAATTTCAGGTTAAAATAAATCATAATTAACGTAAGAAAATGTGTCTGGAAGATGAATTTAAGAGTGTTGAAGAACAATACTTCAGCGATTGTTTGGAAGAATGTTTACCTATAGTCAGTGATGAGTCGGATGCATTTTCATCGCCAGAAGTTTCAGAAGCGCTGCAATTATCTCTTCAAGATATTGAGGAAGAGCAGACTTTATCGCAGTTTTTAGAAAAACCTTGCTGTACGAATGGATGCAATACTGTAATTCCGGAAGAACGAATTGTTTTTGCAAGAAATAACTTTTTGGAATTACAGAAAGATGAACAAGATTTAGTTATTCTAAGCCAAATTCAGTCTGGTAAAGGGCATGACGATTTCAATGACGCCTATAAAGATATATTGGCGAAAATCAAGTATGGACGTAAGTCAACTCAAGACAGCTCAAACGGTCACGTACTTTTTTACTTTCATCAGTTGCCCATCTGCCGCAAAATGTTTCTATTTATACACGTTTGTGGACTGAAGAGGTATAAGAGTTTACTCGCACATTTCGATCACCATGGTGTTGTGATGCGAATTCACGCATCGAAGAACAAACCATGCACTAATCCGGCCGCACTGCACCCGGAAGAAATCACTAAAGTAGTAGATTTTATAAAAAGTACGGAAGATCAATTCATGTCAAAATATCGACGCAGATTTTTTGACTAGCTTTATTTTTTGAAATATTTCATAAAGTTACCACATGTCTTAACACAAGTGTTGTGCTAACAAATAAAAGTAAACAAAGATTGAAATCAACAAATGGTTGAAAAAATAAATAATTAGAAGAAAAAATAGCTGTTTAAATTTATTATTTGTGAAAAGATTTTTCTTTTATACTTTTTTGACAGACAAAGAATTTTATCACACTTTTCATTATATTTGTGTGAAGTAAAGTATAAACACATGTGTGATAATGAAAACGGGTCTTAAGTGTTTAGAAAAAACGAAAATTTTTATATATATTTTTATATGAATGTTGAAAAAATTTACTATTTCAAAAATGCATCTACAAATTGCATTTGCATCAAAATTTCATTTTTTATATCTATTTTTTTATTACATAAGTGTGAAATAAAATGATTTTTGTATCAGTAAAATTCTAATAACAACTTTTGACAGTACAGCTCTTCAAAGTTACTTACTTTTGGGATTATTTTATTATTTTTTTTTGAAAATTAAAACCGTTTTTGAAATTTTAAAAACTAAATAAGGAAATGTTTATGGGTATGTGTGTACAACAAATTAATCAAATTTAAAGACCCTTGGTCAATTCCAATGTGATGCATCAAAGAACTCAGGATTATAGTAAACTCTTTTATCTAATCAAAATTATAATCAAACCCAACGCATCAATATCTAATAATCAAACCCAACGCATCAAAAAATTCCTAAGGTCAGTGAGTTTTTGTATCAACAAGTCATATTTTTAATAAAAATAAAAATAATAATAATAATAATGAAATTTATAAATAAATTATATATGAGATGATAAAATGGAAAACTTACATTAATGCAATACAATATGTATTTCTTTTGTATGTGTTTTGTTTTTTCTTTTGATTAAAAAAAATTCCCTAAATTTCTTCACTAATGTAATCAATGTATATGATTTGATTTCTGGTTTTCTAAACACTTTTTTTTTTGTTTTTAAATAGTATTACAATATTCGATTTTTTTCGCAAAAAAAAAAAAAAATATTATTGTAAATTTGACTTTCAATATTTTTTTTTTTGTTTAAGTTTTTAATCAAGTTTTTCGATTTTTTTTTTTAATGGGAATTTTTACTTCAATGCCTCGCATATGAAAATATCGGTAATTGTGTGGCACAACAACATGCTACCACATATAAAATACCAAAAAAGAAATTTAATTTAGCCGTTTGTCGTGGTACTAACGACATAGTTTGTTCATTACGAAATTGTTTTTCAATACGAAATGCCTGCGGTACCGTTATCAATGGCAATAGAAACCATAATGAATATTTTAAGGCATATACCACAAAAACACTATACGGTGTAAAGAGGAGTAGAGCATACAAAACATGTGACGCTGTTCTACCTATTAAAATGGCCAAGGTTACTATGCCAGCCTTGCGATCATTATCGGCATCTCGTGTATTGTTACTATGCAAAATAGCTTCAGTATTAAGAGCTAATGGGATGGCATAATAAATCGTTGTCCAATCAACATGACCTGTTTGTGACATAAATGCAAATAGTACGGATATTGGCCCAAAGAGTACTAAAATAACTAAATCACCCAAGGCAATATATTTGAAACCAATGCCACCGGTATACAGGAAACTTGATGATAAGCCGCCGAAATATATAAGTGCTAAATGTTCCATTTTAGCCGGACTTAAGATGGCCAAACAGATGAAACCAACACAACCGGCCATGTAAAGTATTGCACCAAGAGAAACAACCTGAAAAATGTAAAGAAAATAATTTAATTTTCGATTTGTAGATCTGTTTAAAAATAAAATATAGTTAACATCAGCTTTAAAGTTTAAAGTGTTTTTAATTTAAACTCCCAGAGAATGGTTAAAGAATTTAACCAAAATATCGGGGGGGGGGGGGGGGGGGGGGGGGGGGGGGGGGTTAAATAAATAACACAGGGTCACAGTGAAAATATATTTTTAAAATGACCTACACTAGGTCATTTTAAAAGTTGTAAGGTTGTAAGCCTGGTTGAGTAAATCTCTTTTCAATTTTCAGAATTTTTAATACACCCTCAAAAACTGAAGTTTTCGTTAAAAACAATTATTTTCAAGACTACACGAACTAAACTATTTTTAACTAAGTCAGTTTTGAACCGATTTTAAGATTTCTAAGTCAGTTTTGAACCGATTTTTAACTTTTTGTGGCCGTATATTGGCAATAACGGCGAATGTTGTCCTCCAAGTGGTCAATCGTTTTGGGCTTATCGGCGCAGACTAGCGACTTCACATATTCCCACAGAAAATAGTCTAGCGGCGTTAAATCGCACGATCTTGGAGGCCAATTAAATGGTCCGAAACGTGAAACTATGCTGTTACCAAACGTCTCCTTCAATAAATCAATTGTGGTACGATCTGTGTGACATGTTGCGCCGTCTTGTTGAAACCACAGCACCTGCACATCATGGTTGTTCAATTGATGAACGAAAACGTCAGTAATCATGGCTCTATGACGGTCACCATTGACGGATAGACTGATTGGGAACTTCCTCTACGCTACGCTCTACAGCAGCAATGACTTCTTCTGTACGCACTGTACGACGTCTCTGTGCATGCATAAAATCATTTAGAGTAAACGTGGTGCGAAAACGTTAGATAGTTAATCAAATTAATTGCTCTGATGGGCGATTATGTTGACCGTAAAATGGACGTAGTGCGCGATACGTATTTCGAACAGAAAAATGATTTTCTTAATAAATTTGCACAATTTGGAAGCGTTGTTCAGGCGTCAGTCTATTCATGTTGAAATGCCAAACCAAACTAAACATAAATCACTAAACAGCTGACAAAATGGCCGCCTGTTTAAAAAGTGTTGCCAAGTTAAAGTTCTATACCTGTATAAAAAACACCCTTTATTATCCAACATATTTAAAATTTCCACAAAAAAAATTTTATTTTTTCAACTTTGACGGCTTTTATTTCTAACACTTTATTAAAAACTCTATTTTTTTTAAAGTACTTTTAATGCTGAGTAAAAAGATCATTGTTTGTTAAAATCAGCTAAAGTTAATTTTTTTAGGTTTTCAAATAAAGTATTAGAAAGAAAGGCGCCAAAGTGCAAAAAATTTAAAAAAAAGTTTAAAATTTTAAAT
The DNA here is from genome assembly GCA_021234595.1 of Delia radicum. Taxonomy (NCBI): domain Eukaryota; kingdom Metazoa; phylum Arthropoda; class Insecta; order Diptera; family Anthomyiidae; genus Delia; species Delia radicum. Next base: position 77,274,043 of record CM037854.1, on the reverse strand, counting down.
ACTTTGGATAATATTTCCACATGGGTTTACTAAAAGTATAAACATATATATATATGGGGCATTTCATCTCAAGTGACCGAACGTTTGAAACCGATGTCTTCCGATCGGGATGAAATTTGCACCAACGTTAGTCCTATTGGATAGTATTTTAGACACAATTTTTCAACAACATCGGTCAAGAAATCTCTGAGTTAGAGTGGGTCAAAATTTAACATTTTTGCCAAACAGGTGTTTTTTCTCATCCACGTAACTTATTACCTATTGTTCTTAGCAAAATTTGTCCCAAATAGTTTCGATAGCTATATCTTCTATCTTTCTAAAAAAAATTAAAAAAAAAATTTTGACTTTTTTTTTGCAAAGTCAAAAACTTTTTTTACTTTTTTTTCAAAAAGTGGGTTTTTTTTTTTTTTTTTTTTTTTGCTCAAAAGAAAGCTTAGGTCTTTTCCTTTAAGAGCTTTTTGGTCGCTTAGTGGGATGCGAGTTGTATATCTATCAAAAAAAATTTTTTGTAACCCAAGACAAAGGTTTTAAAATTTTTGCATACAAACTATTTTGAATTTTTTCCTATTTGTGTGTAAGTGTTTCTAAAACCTTAAAAATAAAACTTATACTGAAAAACTAAACAAATTTACCTTTCCGACGGTATGTAACATACCTAACTAAAATTTCATACCCTCGATACTGTAATACCCACAATATGTTAACCTCAGAAATAAAATCACTTTTTTTCTATAGAAATGTTGAACAAATTTTTTTTTATTTATTTTTAATAATAATTAAGTTAATATATAATAATAATAAAAAGATAAATAATTTAATAAAAGTTAATCTTAAACACATTAGATCCATTTATATCATAACTATTTTTATACCTAATTTATTGTAGCTGATACCCAGTCATTCATCCAGCTTATTTATCGCCTTTATTTGCTGCCTTTTTTGGCGTTACTACGTTCAGCTGTTGATTTCGGTGCTGGTTTTTTTTTTTTGGCTTTGGAAAGAAATCGCATTGAGTAGAGGCAGAAAACTTTTTCAACTTGAGTCTTCCATCGACAAGCGGTATAAAAGCATGGTATTGAGCGGTGCCATCGATTGTTACCGCAGCATCGAATCTGCTCTTCAGTGTTTTCAATGTTTCCTCATGATCCTCTTTGCTACTGAAAACTATTTTAGTTTCTTTACAATAATTCTTTGCCCAATGGAATAAAGCAGTCGCATCTAAGATGCGATCTTCAATAGCGCACTGGAGGCTATACTTCGCTGCATTTCTTTTGAGGTTTGCTCCAATACCATCACATGCTCCTTTACCATGAGCTGTAGGATGAAAATGCCACTCAGCTGTCTCTGGGTCAAGAAGGGATTAGTGTGATTTAACCGCATGTTGCAAAATAATAATGAATTACCTATTTCAACCAAATGTTACTAATAATAATAAACTACCTGTTAACTTCACGCACTTTTTAAAGTCAAGAGTCATAAAATAATAAAGAAACTGGCATTTCGGAGAATGACCATAAATATTTCCACGTTATTCAAAAACTTGTCTCTGGGGCACCTGATATTTTGACAATAAAAATTGCATTCAATATTACGTCAGCTCAAAACTACCTATAGGATTGACAAAAAAGCCGTAATGAAAGGCAAGACTCAGAAAAAATGTTGGCGTGGAAAAATGTTGGGAGTTTAACATATTGTGGGTATTACAGTATCGAGGGTATGAAATTTTAGTTAGGTATGTTACATACCGTCGGAAAGGTAAATTTGTCTAGTTTTTCAGTATAAGTTTTATTTTTAAGGTTTTAGAAACACTTACACACAAATAGGAAAAAATTCAAAATAGTTTGTATGCAAAAATTTTAAAACCTTTGTCTTGGGTTACAAAAAATTTTTTTTGATAGATATACAACTCGCATCCCACTAAGCGACCAAAAAGCTCTTAAAGGAAAAGACCTAAGCTTTCTTTTGAGCAAAAAAAAAAAAAAAAAAAACCCACTTTTTGAAAAAAAAGTAAAAAAAGTTTTTGACTTTGCAAAAAAAAAGTCAAAATTTTTTTTTTTAATTTTTTTTTAATTTTTTTTAGAAAGATAGAAGATATAGCTATCGAAACTATTTGGGACAAATTTTGCTAAGAACAATAGGTAATAAGTTACGTGGATGAGAAAAAACACCTGTTTGGCAAAAATGTTAAATTTTGACCCACTCTAACTCAGAGAGTTCTTGACCGATGTTGTTGAAAAATTGTGTCTAAAATACTATCCAATAGGACTAACGTTGGTGCAAATTTCATCCCGATCGGAAGACATCGGTTTCAAACGTTCGGTCACTTGAGATGAAATGCCCCATATATATATTTGGAAAGCTTAAATACCCGTTTAAAAGTTTAAACTCGGTTCAAAACTTAGTTAGTTAAAAATATTTTAGACCGTAGAGTGTCAATGGCTTTCGGGACTCTTACGTCCCAGTGGCATATAATATTGGCAATGCAGAAAAAAGGTGGTGATGCCAGACCAGAGTCGGTAGAGTGCGGGGTTCACCAATAAAATAGCCACAAGTCACTGAAGCAAAAAAAATAAAATAAATATAAATTAATAACGATCAATAGCTATACCGGGGTAAGCCAACCAAAAATAAACTCAATGTTCCCTGTTCCTCCTTAATACATACGTTCCTTTTTTTTCTTTCAGGTTTCTCTCGCATGGTTTTCTTTGGCCGGCAGCTATGATGGTATTTGCTGCCTGACCTGCCCACCCTCTTAAATGGCAATCTGTGGTCCAACTTATTAGAAAGCCCCTAACGTCCACTACAGTCTTCCTAACTCACTTACCTTTTATTAGCGTTTATTCCATGATTATATTAAAATCATAATTCTTTCAAATAAGAACAAATAATTTCATCTTTTTTTTTCTTTAAACGTTATAAACGGAATTTTCTTTATTACAACTTCATATGAAGCTTAAAATAACAACGAAATTGATAGCACATTATTTCTTTAAAAATGCAGACTATATTCTAGCTGGACACGCAAGTTTTAATTAATGAAATCTGTTTAACCGGTATGCTTCAAAACAATAATCTTTAGCGGGTTAATTTAAATTTAATTATAGTAGGTTGATTTTAAATGAGCACGTCTTTCAATTTAGCAAGTATATTATCACTTTACTGTAGCTATCCTTTTAATTTGGCCGGTATGTTTTTAGCTTGATATAATCTTTAATAAAAAGAAAATTATGTTTTATTTTCGACCCTTTTACTTTTTAATAATTGTTAATTTTACTTCTGTTGTTATATTTCAGTATACTGCAGCACAGCTTATGTATACGAACTTATTGGGAGGATTGGCGTTTTCACTGGTACTCTTTAAGGTTTTGTCTGTCCGTCTATGGTCCGAAGGTAAGTACACCAGTATTTTATTTTTTTATTTAAAAATTCAATTAAAATATTTTATTTATTAACATTTTGCTACTTAAATCTTAGGGTAGGGGAAACATCGGTGTCTCTTATAATTGGGGCAGTTCATCCCTTAAGCAACGAAACAGAAACCTATAGGCCTGAGCTCAACCCTACGATCCTGTAGCCCGTTTATTATATCCGGGTTTTTTTTATTTAAATAAATTTACCGCACTGCTAACCCTACCTCGCAAATAAATCTTAATTCCTTTTTTTATATTTTAATTTAAATTTCTTTACTTTCTTTTCTTTTTTACAGATTCCGTCCGGTCCGTCTTCAGTCGTCTGGGTAAAACTTTCCTAAGTGTCCTTAAACCTTAAAGTACTACCTTAGCACCCCAGGCTTGGCGGTGCTATTGCTGCTCCTCCAACGTTGGGTCCAGACAGAGGTGGTGGATGATGCGTTTCCGGTTCTTTGACTGTTTTTTTTTTCTTTATTATTTTTAAATGTTTTTATTTTTTTTCTTTTTTGAAACAATAATATTTTTATATAAAATAATAAAATTGGCACTGATCAAATTGACACTTGTTGCGGGTGTTGTTGTTGTTTTTTTTCTTGTAAAATTTTCTCACACCACTTGTCTGACCTAGACCAACTTCAAAACGGAAAAAGATTTCTTCTTCTTTCACTTTCACTTCCGGCCCCCTCAGGCTGTCTGTCAAACCCCATTCTAGCAGTTTCAAGGTTGCATTCTAATGCAATCCTTTGTATAAATTCTTCTTCTTCTTTTAACACAGTTGCATTAGAATGCAACCTTAACCCCATAAGAACCGAACATGACAAGAGTCTTGAAAAAAACGTTTTTTATCGATAACTTTTTTGAGGGTGTATTCAAAGTTCTTTAAATTGAAAACGTGATTTACTCAACCAGGCTTACACTAGGTCATTTTAAAAATATATTCAATTTTTTCTAATTTGGTTATTAAATTTTTTCTAATTTACTAAAAACATGTGTTTTTATTTTTATAAAATATTTTACACATTTTTTTTAAGCCGAAACAAAAAACAATTACAAACTTTAATACAGGTCAACTATACAAACACCCTACTTATAAAAATACTGTTAAAAAGGTTTGGCAAAAATGTAAGCAAAGAGACCCCAAGAGCTTATAAAAATCAATTTAGAGTTTTTTCTTTAAAAGTATATATTTAATACCCCAAAATAAACAAAACTTTTAATTTTGATATCAAATTAAAACGTTCAATATTGCGTCACTTATGCCTCTGTTCCAAATTTCATTGCAATCGAACCACTTAGTAAGAAATGGCCACATTATTTCCACAAATTGTGTAGAATCACCCACTGTGCAGGTATATTAAGACCTTGGCACTACTTTTTTAAATTTAATTAATCTAAAAGTTTAATTATAAATAGGTAAACCACGGGTTATTAGTAAAACTTTTATAATTCGTATGTTTTAGATATATTAGAAGCATTTTCTTCTTATTTTTAAATTAAACGATTTTCATTTAAGTAATTTATAAATTAAAATATAAGGGAATGTACCCTAATGTAGCCCTACACCTGGTATTTTAAAAAACTAAGGTATATAAAAAAAGGTCCACATTAGGAAACATGAACTCTAAAGTGGACGTAAATTAAAAAACTCTCTAAAAGCATATAAAACTGTTAGGAAATTAATTAAAATCGACACAAATTTATACATAAATTAAAATTTATTTAAATGTTGTTTATTAAAATGGTTTATGTTTAGTTTAAAGCTGTTTGAAAATTTACCATTTGATGAATTTCATATCAAAACCTATAAAAAAGGCACATTTTGAACCCGACCCCCTCAGAATTAGATGAAATTTTGCATACAGCTACATTTTACCTATACAAACACAACCTCATATTTAGAAATTGCATTTTTGAAAATATGTGGGCGTGGCAAGGTATCGAAGTTTTTGAAAAATCACGATAACATGTACTTTCAAGCTGAGATTACTACGGAATGGATTTTGGTACCATTAGAAAGGTATTTAAATTAGCTTTCGAAAACATACACTGTAATGAAGAACATCACAAACCCCTTTTTACCTGACCCAATTATGTAAGATGTGAATACGAGGACACATTAGAAGAAATATATGAATAAGGGCTAACATTTGAAGATTTTCTGTTTAGAAGTTATGAACATAACATACCAGTGTTTGGTATCGTTGAAAAGAAAATTACCTGTAGATTGTGATTTTTTTAAAAAAGGTTGAATTTAGCCATCTTGGTAAAACAAAAACTTGGGTAATCCAAATATGAAGGTAAAAATTTCAGTTTTTGCTTAAATGAAAATTTTCACTATTTAATAAAATATTTATTAATAGACATAATACAATGATTTTTTGGATTTAACTAGACTTTAAGGTCAACAAATCGAAATAAATGTCAGAATTTGTGATTTTCTGAAAACAATTCCTAAAAATTAAAAAAAAATTGCCAAAAATGCAAGTTTTTTCGTTTTTTGCTGCCATGTCGTCATTTAAAGCGGAGATTGGAAATGACTTACACACTACATTAGGTATCTGTTGGAGTATCTAAAACCGGTTTTCACTACCCAATTGGAGGCGTGCACAAATTTTAACTGTGAGTTAAAATTGATATTTACCTCAAAAATATGGCAACTTTGGAAGCGGATGGGGGGAAAAGTATTTACAAATCAAAATTTTTTTTACCACAACTCGCATTTATATAAAAAGACCTTCCAGAAAATTATACATACTTTATATGTTCAGAAGAAAAATATTTGTCTGGAGCGATAAGAAGTTTGGTGCTTTTTGGGGAAAATATCGCCAAAATTTACTTTTTTTTTTAATTTCTACTTTAAACTAATGTAATTTTTGACTGAAACAAGATATTGAACTATTTTTTTTTATTCAATCAAGAATTTTATTGGCTAAATAACCGTTATTTTAAAACGAATATTGGTCCCAATTTTCTCCCGATATTCGAAAAACTTTGGACCTGAGTCGGACAAAATTTGGAATTTAACATTTTCAAATCGGAATATCTCGGAAACTATTGGAGGTAACCCACACATGTAAGCATGTTTTTTGTTCATCTTTACAAGAAGATTACTAATATGTTAATTTTTTGAAAATTGGATGAGAAACACAAAAAAATGGCAAACACTCAAAATTTTTTATGAAAAAAGTACCCAACTTTGGGCAGCCATTGTGACGCCCCCAAAGGGTCTGGAAGGTTCAAAATCAAAACTTAAACTCCATTTTATGTCTTTTATGCATGTTCCAAATTTTATTGCAATTGGACCACAAGTTAACAAACGGCCGAATTATTTCCACAAATTTTGTTATTTATCCCACTGTGCGTGGTAAGGAAAGTTTTTGCTAAGATGATAAATATCTCAGTAATAAGTAAAATACGTCGGCAGAACTACGCTATGAAATTGCTTATTGCCGAGCTTATGTAAAGGGTATGTATGGAAACACGAATTTATGTTAACTCATATTTTAATAAACTTTAATAAGGAAGGTTCCCAGGTAGAAATTGCCAACCGTACCAAAAAAAAAAAAAATAGTACTGGCAAACCACTGATATTTTTGTAAAACCCAACGTGTTAAAAATTACCAAAAGTACAACTAATAATGTACTTGGAAAACACTATTTTGTTGCAAAGCATGTGTTTTGCAAGTGCCACCCGCAGTTTATTATGTAGATGCTGTGATACATGGTTTCATGCTGACTGTGAGGGTGTCTCTAAGGAGTTATTTGCCACTTTAGATAAAAATCGCAACTTAGCATACACTTGTAAAGAATGCATTGAAAACCCGCCAAATAAATCTGATCTTTCTTTTAAAGATGAAATACGAAGGGAATTTGCTGCTCTTAAAAGTTCTTTTCGGGAACATTCTGATGACATGAAGAATGAACAGACCGAAATCAAAGAAAAATTTGAGTCTGTGGTTGTTGAAATTCGTAAGGAACTATCAAATAAATTTACGGAGATTAAAGATGAAGTTGGCAATTGCAAAAATTTAATCAATTCTAATGATATTGCCACTAAAAAAAAGTTGTGTGAACTTGAGTTACAAAATCATGCTCTCCAGCACCGTTTAAATAGATCTGACGTTGTAATAACAGGTCTTGCTGGCGATATTAAGGATCTCAAAACAACTATAATAACTTTATGTACTTGTTTGAAAGTTGATATTGTTCCTGATGATATTCTTAACATAATGTATATTAAACAACGTAGTGCTATTCTTGTGAAATTTGATCAAATCAGTATTCGTGACAAAATAATGTCAGCATACTTCAAAACAAAATCTCTTAAATTATCTGATGTCGTTGGTGGAAATTTACAAACCCGTGTTTATTTGAATGACAACTATTCATCACTTGCTAATAAACTACTGTGAATATGCTGGAAGTTAAAAAATGATAAAAAAATCAATGGTTATAGCATTATAAATAGGGATATTCTAAAGGCTAAAATAACGATGCTTAATGATGCTGTCAAGATCGTTACCCTTCAAGAGTGTATTAACTTATTTAACTTAGATGCCTAAGTATATTAATTCATGTCTGTGTTCATGGTGAAAAACAAATCGCTAAACCCTTCTATTAAATAAATTTTATAAATTACTCATTAAGTCTGTTCGATTACTTTCCTACTGAAGTCCATGAAGGCTTCCTTTGTATTGATATTAAATAAAATAAATAAATTTTCTTATTTTTCTTCGATCTTTTTGAATAAATTTTTTAGCTCAATAAAATAAATAAATAAATAAATATTACTCAGTAACAATATTACGGAGAACAATACCAAATTTAGCATCGAGCTGTCACTTTACTAAAAATGTGTACAAATTTTTGTGTTATCGAACAAACTTTTCATTTGTTTCTCATGATGAATACGGCTGATCTGATTTACTGATCTGATTTTTTGTTGACATGTAAATTTTTGTAATGTAACTTTTTTGCTTTTTTCTTTTTTTTTTTTGAGATGTTTAACAAAATTAATCTTTAATTGACCAAATTAATCTTTAATTCTCAATCGAGTAGGTATTTTTAAGAAATGAATTTTCGGTTTATATCAATAAGTTTTGAATGTGATTTTCTTATTATGTATATTGTTTTGGTAGATGGTTGGCTCCCCCAGAAATATGAATATTACTTAAAATTTTATGATCCATAATTACAATCTTGGTCCTATAGCCAAAGATAACTCATTATTAAGAACATCTCTTTCTGCTTATTCGGAAAACTTAAATATTGGACACGTAAACGCTCAGAGTTTATGCCCTTCTTATTATAATACTAAACTTGAGGAATTCAAAAGCACTTTTCATAACTGCTGTTTGGATGTAATTGGAATTTCTGAGACTTGGTTTAAGCCAGATATTTATTCGCAGTCATTGAACCTTCCGGGATATAATCTTGTCAGAAATGATCGCCCTAGGGTGGAAAATCGGACTGGACATGATCATGTTAGGAGTAGAGCAGGTGGTGTCTGTTTGTATATCTCAAATAATTTACGTTATAAAATTGTTTTTCAGGGCAAACACTTTGGAGTCTGCGAGTCGTTATTTGTAGAAATTTTTGGTAATGGTGTTTCTACGGTGGTAGGGGTGGTTTATTTACCTAATGGGGATATTAATAAGTTTGAGGACCTGCATTTCGATTTATTTGATCGTTTTTCAAATATAGTTATCATGGGTGACTTTAACTGTAACCTTTTTGATGCAGTTAAATCTACAAATTTCCGTTCTTTAATCTCAAGGTGTGGTCTTAGCTGTGTTCATAACTGCTTGCCTACACACTTACATTTGCCAAATAACTCTACATCTTTAATAGACTAATTTCTATTGAGCCAGCCTTCTTTGGTTGCTCAAAGCGGTCAAATGCAGTTTCCATTTTTTGCATCGCATCACAGTTTAGTATTTATTTCTATTCAGTTTTCTGCTAAGATTCACGATAGTTGGGTTGAATTTAAAGATTATAGACGAATTGATTATGATGCTATTTGTCATCATTTTGATCTTTTTGATATATCTCCTATATTCTGCACTAATGATGTCGACTTGCAACTGTCTACTCTGAATAATTTAATTGATGATCTCCATAGTTATGTACCCACTTCTAGAAGAAGAACACGTTCTAATGACATAGTTTGGATGAGTTCCAGGGAAATTGTTCTAGCCAACGGGACTCTGCTTATGGTGCTTACCTTAGAGACCGCACTGAAGTGAACTGGAGGACTTATTGTAGACTTAGAAATAGGACTAAATCTATAATTAGGAGAATTCGTAGGGAGTATGGAATGGGCTTATTTAGTGGTGCGAAAAATCCGCAGATTTGGAGTAGGATACGTAGGCTTGGTGTCGTTGGCAGTGAAAGTTTTGATCATGGCGATTCCGATGTTGAATCAATTGCTACTGGATTTTTAAATAATCTTGTACCAAACCACCTGGGTGAATTTAATTTTGATAATTTTATTGGGAGTCCTAATTATTTTTCTTTTAATGTTATAACGGAAAATGAACTTATACTTGCGATAAACTCTGTTAAGTCAAATGCTATTGGCTATGATATGATTCCCATCAGTTTTATCAAAATTATATTCCCACTGATTTCCACATTGCTTCTTCAGCTTATAAACAATATTTTTACTGTCTCAAAATTTCCTGTTGCGTGGAAGTTAGGCCGTGTTGTACCAATTTCTAAGGGTGGGCATTATAACGTAGATAATTTGAGGCCTATAAGTATTTTACCTGCGATGTCGAAAATAGTTGAAAACATTATGAAAATACAGCTTTTATACCATTTTGAACATTTCTCTTTACTTCATCATAATCAATTTGCCTTTCGGCGAAATCACAATACAACCTCTTTGTTACTTTCCCTTACTGATACAGTTAGGAGAAAATTTGATCATCATCAACATTGTGTTATGATTTCTTTGGATCTTACCAAAGCTTTTGTTATAAATAGCAAATAATACTTTACTGTTTCATACTTTGTTTATTTATAACATAGCAACATTTTGTACAAACTTTATTTATTGAAAACTAAAATTAAATTTTCTTTTCATTCAAATAAAAACGTTTATAGAAAAATCTACAAACAATTGTGTATCGGTTCATATTTTTCACAGGTTATGTGCCCAGTACTTAACCTCGCGGAATTATAAAAAATAAAATCGATAAATTGAATAACGGAAATCCGGGAAATAAAAAATTAAAATAACGAAAAACCGGAACAGTGAATTTGACCGAAAAACTGAATATAAAAAAAAAAATAAAATAGATTCGGAGGTTTAAACCGAATAGTGAAATCGGAAAATAAAGAGAAAACAACGGAAAAAAATGAGTTATTCAAATTTTAAAATTGAACCCTTGGGTAAGGAAAATTTTGATATATGGAAAATCCAAGTTGAAGCATTGTTAATAAAAAATGATGCTTGGAAATATGTAATTGGGAACTGCCCAAAACCAAATGAACCCGTTAATAAAGTTATTGAATGGGAATCCGAAGATGCCAAAGCTAAGTCGGATTTGATCTTGTTAATAGCCCCAAGTGAATTGAAGCAGATCAAAAACTGCAAAACATCCAAAGATGTGTGGGATAAATTACACAACATTTATCAGTCAAAAGGTCCTGCTAGAAAGGCAATGCTGCTTAAAAATCTCATTTTACATAAGATGAAGAATGGTGAGGACATTAGAGAACACATCAGAAATTTTTTTGACATTGTTGACAAAATAAATGAAATGGATCTGAAAATTATCGATGAATTACTTACAATTTTGTTATTGTATAGTATTCCAGAGGAATATGAATCGTTTAGAATTGCTATTGAAACACAAGATAAATTACCAGACCCTGAAACTTTAAAAATTAAATTATTAGAAGAATACGAAGCACGTAAAAGAAATTCAAATGAAGAATCATCAGATGCAATGTTTGTCAAGAAAAATGCAAAGAAATTTTATAATAAAAACGAAGCTCAGAAAAATAAAGGTAAATTTAAATTTCCATGTCACTCTTGTGGAAAAGTGGGTCATATGGCAAAAGACTGTTGGTCGAAAAGTAACAACAAAAATAATGGTAATAAAAAGCACGAATCTACAAGAAACGCTGAAGTAGCTATGCAAATAGATGAAATATGTGGTAAGTGGTGTTTAGATTCCGGAGCATCATCCCACATGTGCTCTCAAAAGAAAAAATTCCATGTTCTCAAGTCACCAACTACAGAGGTGCTACATTTGGCAAATAATGAATCAACAAAAATTAAAGGTAAAGGAATTGTGAAATTTAAAATCACAAATGGACGTACAACAAGATTAGAAAATACTTTATATGTTCCTGATTTGAGATCGAATTTGTTATCAGTTGCAAAGATAACAGATCATGGTCTCGAAGTTAATTTTACACGTAAAGAAGCTGTTATAAAAAATCCAAAAACTGGAGAAAACATATTGATTGCTAAAAGAAATAAAGATTTATATTACTTTACAGAAGATGAAGCTGAAAATTGTAAAGCAGTGCAGTCGTCGTCCATACAAGAATGGCATGAACGTTATGGACACCTTAATGAAAACGATCTTAAGGATTTAATTCGCAAAAACAAGGTAAATGGTATCAACTTTAATATTAATGAAAAATTACAGATTTGCGAAACATGTGTCAAGGGAAAGCAAACCCAGAAGCCATTTGCCAGATCAAATTCCAAATCATCCGAAGTTCTTGAACTAATACACACTGATGTATGTGGTCCCATGAGAATAAATTCAATTGGTGGATCAAGATATTTTTTAACATTTATCGATGACAAGTCAAGATGGTGCGAAATATATTTTCTAAAGAAGAAGAATGAAGTTTTTGAAAAATTTAAAGAATATAAAAGTATGGTTGAGAAAAGCACTGGTAGAAAAATTAAGTCTATACGATCGGATAATGGTACCGAATATACAAACAATGAATTTAAAAATTATCTTAAGAAGGAAGGCATCAAACAAGAATTTACTGCAGCATATACCCCACAACAAAACGGGGTGGCCGAAAGGAAAAACAGAACTTTAGTAGAAATGTCGCGTTGTATGATGATACAATCTGGTCTAGCTCCAAGTTTTTGGGCTGAAGCAGTTCTAACAGCTAATCACATACGAAATAGATGTCCTTCGCGAAGTCTTGATGGTGAAACTCCATTCAAAATATGGTTGGGAAGAAATCCAGTGGTAAACTATTTTCAAAAATTTGGTACAACCGCTTTTATGTTACAAAAATCAAACAATCGAGGTAAATTTGAAACCAAATCCAAGAAATGTATATTTGTGGGATATTCTATAAATTCAAAGGCTTATAGATTATGGGATCCCGAAACAAGGAAGATTATATGCTCAAGAGATGTTACTTTTTCAAACACGTACCAGCCAGAAGAAGATGATTCTGATTTTATAGAAGAAAAAATTTTGGAACATAAAGGTAACAATGATATTGACGTCGTTTTTATACCAAAAAGAAAATCTTTAACAAAAGAAGATGAAATAAATGAAGTACAACAGGAAATACAACATGAAACTCCTATAGAACCGGAAAATAGTGATAGTGAAAATAGTGATAATGACGAATTTTATGGTTTTCCTGAAGATTATGAAAATATAAAAAACGAAGAAGAGAATACTGATGGTCGTGAAGAATACCAAACACCCCTAACAACAAAACGAGGACCAGGAATGCCCAAGAAATTGAAAACTGGAAAAAGAGGTAGGCCAAGAAAATTATTTAATAAATTACAGGACGATGAATCACGTATTGATGAAAATGAAATAAACATTGCAAATTTGATTGATCACAATAATCCGATATCAGCTGAAGAAGCAATAGAAAGTCCTGAAGCAAATGAATGGAAAAAGGCTATGAAATCTGAATACGATGCATTGATGAAAAATAAAACATGGACGTTGGTAGACCGACCGAACGACAAGAAAGTTGTAAAGTCACGATGGATATTAAGAAAGAAATATAAAGCAAATATAGATGACAGAACATCCTATACGGGTTATATATTAAAATTGGCGAATGCGGCTATAAGTTGGGATTCACGTAAGCAGAGAACAGTAGCCATGTCAAGCACAGAAGCAGAATATATGTCATTGTCCGAATCCACAAAAGAAGCTATATATTTAAAACGTTTTTTAGCAGAAGTTACGTGTCAACAAAACTCAACTGTAATATACAATGATAATCAAGGTGCTGGATTGTTAAGCAGGAATCCTATATTTCATAATAGAACAAAGCATATGGACATCAGACATCATTTTGTTCGGGAGAATGTAATTGGTGGAACTATCAAAATAGAATATATGCCTATTAATGAAATGCCAGCAGATTTTCTAACAAAAGGATTATCAAGTCCAAAGCATAACAAATGTATTTCTAAAGTAGGATTAGTTAATATTTAAAATTCAACATTGTAAAGTAATTTTTGAGGGGAAGTGTTATAAATAGCAAATAATACTTTACTGTTTCATACTTTGTTTATTTATAACATAGCAACATTTTGTACAAACTTTATTTATTGAAAACTAAAATTAAATTTTCTTTTCATTCAAATAAAAACGTTTATAGAAAAATCTACAAACAATTGTGTATCGGTTCATATTTTTCACAGCTTTTGATCGTATTAATCATAATGTTCTCATAAATAAGCTACAGGTTAAGTTCAACTTTTCTAAATCGGCGTGTAAGCTAGTGTATTCTTATTTATTAGATCGATCACAGTTTGTCTCTCTAGGTGGCCTTAGTTCGAGTGTAAGTGCTGTTACATCAGGTGTACCCCAGGGGTCTGTACTGGGACCTATACTTTTTTTAACCTATTTGAATGATTGTATTTCTCTAATGAATAACGATTTTTGTAAGTCATATGTATTTGCTGATGATATTTTTTTATTGTATAGTGCTGATTCTAAACATATTACACACTTAGAGACTTGCTTGAACAACCATTTAAATTTAATTTCCAATTGGATGTATTTAAATTACTTAGAGATTAATTCGGCTAAGACTAAGGCAGTATATTTTCAGTTGCAAAATCAGAATTGCTTGTTTCCTAGGATTAGCATTAATGGTCATTTAATTGACTATGTGAATTCTCTTAAATGCCTTGGTGTTATTTTGGATTCGAATCTAAATTTTGATGATCATATTGATTCTCTGTCAAATAGGGTTTGTCTTACTTTAAGAAGACTATATTCTTTGAGAGCGTACACACCAAGACATGTAAGATATCTTTTGGCTAATTCTTTGCTAATGTCACAATTTAATTACGGCCTTGAGGTGTTTTCTGGAACTTTTTCTTATAATGTATATAGACTTCAAAGAGTTATTAGAAAAATTGTTCGTTACATTTTCGACGTGAGAATACAGGATCATATTCGTGTTTCTGAACTTGTCCCTGAGTTTTTGAGGTGTTCTTTTCATGATTATCTAAAACTACGTCTATTACTTCATTTTTATAAAATCATGAAATGTGGACAACCTCAATTTCTTGTAAATGAATTTACATTTATAAATTCAACACGTAATATTCAAATTGATGTACCTCTGGGTCATCTCACAATATTTGATCGTTCGTTTTTGGTAAGAGTCTATCGTATTTGGAACTATCTTCCAACTCTACTTAGGCTATTTTCGTATTCTTATCCTAATTATAAGGGAAAACTTTTAAATTTTTTTAATAATGTGCAGACATGATAGTTTTACTATACTTTTGGGACGGAATAATAAAACAAAAAATTGTTTTTCTTCTGTCTACGTGTATTTGTATCTTTGGCTAAATGGGACTTTTATATTTAATATATTTTCGTAATGTTTATGTGGCTGGGGAGCCAATTACACGCTAGGATAATATGCATTTTTGCATTTTATATTTAAGGTTTTTATTATTACTGTACATAGTTATTTATTTTACAATACATATATAATTGGCCATGAAGGCTTCCTTTGTATTGATATTAAATAAATAAAATAAATTGTTTGCCAATAATGTTTTAAAAAATATTACAACCAATTAGAATCATTTTTATTACATTTCACACATTTAAATATGATGTATAAGACTAAGGCCGCAAATTCTCCAAACGTCCCAAAAGCATTGAGTACTATTTAGGTCTTTTATGCCAAAAAGTGTGTACAAATGTTTGGGAAGCCAAATGCACTGAAGAATTGAAGAAACAAATTAAAAGCAGAGTAAAAAAAGTTGACATGAATCTCGTACAAAGCATGATTGAAAGTGTCAATCATTACATACGCCAAATAGAAGATCGTTGGCTCTCTACAAAAATTGAATTAATAATTTATAGTCTATACTGTATTATAAATAAAAATACTTTTTCAAAACAAAATAATTGGCATAGATTACGCAATTGGAATTTACAGACAATTTGCTAATGAAGTCTATACCGCGTTGCTTTAAGTATAGGTAAAGGGTGTTTTTTTATACTGGCATATAACTTTAAGTTGGCAACACTTTTATTTATTTTGAAAATCATGGTTCTGTTCGAAATACGTATCGAGCACTACGTATATTTTACGGTCATAATAATCGTCCATCAGAGCAATTAATTCGATTAACTATTGAACGTTTTCGTATCACGTTTGCTCTAAATGATAATATGCATCCACGGAGACGTCGTACAGTGTCATTGCTTCAGATGTCATTGCATCTACATAGAGTAGAGAAATGCTTCAATCAGTATATCCGCCATCGTGCACAGGAATTGGATATGTGTCCATTCACTTTATGGAAGATTTTGCGGTAGGGAATTTCCCATCGCCCCCCAACCTTGAAACCGCAACTGTATAGATACACGCTAGTTGACAATTTTTTTTAATTTCTTTTTATGCACTGCGTATTTAACCCTACACTCGAAAATTAACCCTACACTCGAACCAAAAATTAATCATTTGTAGTTTGTTAAATGGCAACTGGTGTTTTTTAACATTATTTATAGAATGCAAAATTACCTTATCCATAAAATATGGCTTCAAAGATAATTTATACGTATTAAAGTAATACAAAACCACATATATCAGTACTTTTTTGGAAAACTTTTATGCGCCTTGACTACTTTTAAAGGTATTTAGTTTAAATCACGGACCATGTAACTTTTAAAATTGTAAATTATTTTATTTGAATTAAAATTGTAAGATGAAATTTGAAAAAATTAAAATAATAATTATGATCGCTACACATCAAATCTAACATATTTTTGGATATGTTATCCAAATTAAAATCGGAGTCGCGGATTTCGGGAAATTGGAAAATGTCATACAAAAAGTGGTCAACTTTGATCAAAAAGTTTTCTTTTATGAACTTTTGTTAACAAAGAAATTTTAATAAGCTAAATATAAGCGAAAACCAAAATTTAAGTTCAACTGCAAGGATATCTGTTATCCTTTCTAAAATTAAAAACAAAATCATATGTGATGAAAGTCCTTGGTAAGTAGATTGATTACTTTTATACTCACACGGTTTATAAAATACGCCAAATTAAGCACAAATTATTATTTGCCCGATTTTCCGTTTGCCTCTAAAACTGAACTTAGTTTGAATTTCTTTAAAAATTTTATGTTAAATGCAGCAAAAAAAACCTTAAATGTTTTTGACGCAATTACAATTACATGGTATAGAAAACATGTACCAGCAAAAAGATTTCAAAAAAAAAAATAATGCAATCAAAGCTATCCGATTTTCCGTTTGAGTCACTGTATAATAAAAGTTGATTATTTTAATAATTTGTTAGTGTTTTGTGCATAGTCAGCCAACCGCAGAAAGATTGGCGTATAAAATAAGAAAAATAGAAAATATGGTAATTTTGAGGAGGTTTATTAAATGTTTTATTTTAAATAATGGCCATTCCTCGTAAGATCGGCCAAAATCTGTCCTTGGGTCTTATGATTTAAATTATATATATAAGGATCCACTTAAAGATTTGCTTTTTTTTTCGTTTTATAAGAAAATAAGAAAATAAATAAAAAAAAAATATGCAAAAAGTGCGTAAGTTTTTAACAATCGTAATTTTTTAATATATATCGAATCATTATCATTTAAAGTGCATTGGAATAGTACACTCCTCTAGTTTTATATTGCGAAAAATATTTATTTTTTAAATGCATTTTTCTAAAATTTGGCCACTATCGATTTAAAAAAAGAATGCATATTTGCAAAATATATAATTTTTACCATAAAGTTGCATTCTAATTTTTTTTGTACCTGGGTTTAAATTTTTTTAATGACTTAAAAAAAAACTTATAGCATTTTTACTATTGTCTGTATTCGGTATTTTAAAGCATTATGGACAAATTGGGCGGATGGAAAAATGTTTATTGGGCTGATTAGATGCTATTTTGAGTGTCAAAATTGAAGAAAAGTCTGTAGTTAAGCAATGAAGTCACTGTTTGGCCTCAGAAAGTTAGGGCAAATTGAAAATAGTTCGCGGCCGAACTTTTAATTTTTTAGCTAAACTTTCGCTTTTCTCTTAAATTTTATACACAAAATCGAATTAAATCGGCTCAACAAACATGTTTCCAATACCAAAATTTGTCATCATTGCCTCTAGATATCAAAAAACCGACAAAATATAGTTTTTTGGCCGAACTGTGTGGTCGGACACTAATTTTTACATAGAAAAACAACAATTGAATGCCTCGCTCTAATAAGGGTATAGCGACTTTTTTGCATAATATGGTTTATCAAGCATTAATACTTATACCTATGACAATAATTTTGCTAAATTTTGTCTTTTTTTGTCCCAAAGCTAACCTTATAAGACGACTTTTGTTCAAAATTTTCTTAAAATTAATGAAAAACTTCATACTGTTTATTAAACCAGTTTTTAATGAAACCTCTTCATTGAATTTTTTAATAAATAAAATTATGTTTTTCATATAATTTTATGAAAACGTGCAGTAACTCAATAACCAGTTTCAATGGACAAATTCCAGTGCAGTTTCAATGATTTTATACAAAGTTCATTAATATCATGCACATATTTATCTCAGTTCACTCCAGTTATTATGTTTTTATGGATTGGAGTTACAATGAAATTTTCTTATTATTAAAGACTTTTTGTTTGTCGATATACATATTTCCACTTTTACTTCAGATTCTTGTTAGGGATCCTTAAATTTAAAAGAAAAATGTTTACATGAATGAACCTTCCTACACATTGAAAAATGTGTCCGACAATCGAATTTTTGAAACTTTTCAGCGCTTTTTTACCATCAAAACATTTGTATAAAGAAAAATGTTTTTTTGATTTTGTTCTGGTCATTAGAGATACACCAAACGCCCCTTTTTCGATAAATAAAAGTTCATTAAAATAATCGCAATTTCTTAACAAATATAGCGAATATATGGACCTGATGAGCAGTTTATTCATATAATAATTTCAATTATCTTAATAAACATATTTAAACAAAAATATAAAGCTTTATTGTATTATCAAAATTTTTTTTTATCTATTTAAAAATGTGCAAATCGACTTTTTGAAAGTCGTCTTTCTTCTAGTGAAAAAGTCGAATTTTTTATTTGTTATATATTTATGGCTTAAAAGTAAATTATGTTTTAGTGGATGACGCATTCGCAGCTTCAAATTTCATTAAATATGGGCAGATTTAAATTATTTTAGAATTTTGGCAATCAGCTTGATGAGTTAAGGCTAAAGGTCCAAACATTATGTGTTCGCTGACATTAAAATTTTAATTTTTGGGAATGCATTTTGCGGCTTTTGAAAAAACAGCAATTTTTTAATACTGAAATTTGAAAAAATGCCAAAAAGTATTTTTTTCAAATAAAAATTTGGATATTTTTCAATGATTATTTTAACGTTAATAAAATTCGCGTTCGTTATCATTACTAATAAAGCATAAATTCTACGTTAAGATGCCAACTAATTGACCGCAAAACAAACTAAAAAATAAGTTTTTTCACGAATTAAATAGATACTTTCATACAAAAAGTCGATTAATCGACCTTTATTTGAAAAAAAAAAACAAAAAGTAAAAAAGTCGAAAGGGCCAAGTCAAATAGTCGAAAGATCGACTTTTAAACTTTTTACATAAGCAGAAAAGTCTATAAGTTGACTTATTTGCGTTTATATAACACTAGTACAAGGGTAGTGAAAGGTATTAACCCAAAAGCAGCTCTAAAAACAATGTTTTAAACGATTAAAACATCTAAAACTAAGCCGTAAAACTCATTATTTTTCATTCAAATTGTTACTACAAATAAAATGTGTATATAATTTATTCATTGGAATTTCGTCAGTCAAACAAAGTTGCAATAGAGAATTTGTTTTTCTTAAGCTTCAAAGTTCAAACTGGCTTAACAAAATATTTTAACAAACCAATTTGTTACTCTCTATCGCAAGTAACATTAAATGTTTAACCTTAAATTTAAAAAAAAAACTTCAAAACTTCATGTAGTAAAGGGTTAAAGCCGAAACCTAAATTTTTTTAATCCCGTCGTTTAACTTTATATTGAGTTTTTGAAAACAAAGCTTACTGTTATTTTATATAATAAAACTAAAGATTAATTCAAATTAATTCAAAAAATCTATATCTAAAAGAATAATTATTCAATTTTTCATATAGTTTCTTATCCATTATTGCTTTCATGCATTACATTTTTAAAGGTACATACAATTGTTTAAGATTAAAACTTTTAGCAATAGAATATTTGATTGTTTCTTATAAACAAAAGATAAATACAGTGAAACTCGGTTGTAACGAACACTGGTTATAACGAACTTTTTGTATAACGAACGATTTTTCTAGTCCCAGCGCATTTACTTATATATTTCATTCAAAATAATACGGTTATAACGAACACCGTTTATAAAGAACTAATTTTGTTGACACTTTTTCGAACCATATTTGGCCCTATGGGCTTGGTTTTTGAATTAATAAATGAAATGAAATGAAATTTTTACGCTTATAACGAACACATTAAAGAAAATGGAAATTTTTTAAAAAAAATTATGCTGCATATTTTAAAAACTTAAGATTTTTACTTAAAACTTTACGAAAAAGAATTAAAACTTTATGAAACGTAATTTAATTAAAGAATTGCTTCAATATTATAAAAAAATAACTAAAAATTAGGAGAATTTATGACAAAAAACTGTAATTTTATTAACTATTTTTAAATGGTTACCACGCTTATAGCGAACCTCGCTTATAACGATCTAAATTGTCCGGTCCAAACGTGTTCGTTATAACCGTGCTCCACTGTAGTACTTTAGATACAGACATTCTAAGGCCTCGACACTAAATTTTCTAATTTAATTGAAATAAAACTAAAATTTCAATTATAAATAGTTAAACCACGGGACACTACTGAAACTTTGGAATTTTTTAAATATTTTGCAAATATGTATTTTCTTTTTATTTAAACAAATTTCATTTAACCAGTTTATGTTTTTAAAATCCACCTTTAGTTATTTGGAAAAATTAAAATTTTACTTACCTCATCTTTAGTTAAAATATGATCAACTAATGTACGATCATCAGCCTTTTGTTTGTCAATTCCTTTAATGAAATCAAAATACGTATTCACCACATTGCCGGCACAATGTACAGTGACCACTGTAAAGGCAGTTAGGAAAAATGTTATAATGGAAAAATCCGCTGACCATTGTGAACGAAAGGCTAAAGCTGAACCAAGAAGAGTGGGCACTAAACTGGCCGACAGTGACCAGGGTCGCAGAGCTAAAAGATAAGTTTTGAGTTTCATAAAAGTACCGGTGGTTGAAGTAGCTGCAGCTGTTGTGGTTTTGGTGGATGTTGCATTTTTGTTGTTAATTATGTTGTTGGTGGTGTTAGTTAATTTACCATTTAAAAGAGCATCCGTGCAAGGTGTCGTCGATCCATTAACGAGTTGTGTTGTACGTTTTGTTACAAGTGATTCAACAGAGAAATCATCTTTTTTCACTGAACTAGACATATTTTCTGAATATTAGAAATTATTCGTTATTTAATTGCGGCGTCCGTAAAATTCCAATGTTTAAACTTACCTGTTCTATACTCCATTTATTATTGTGAATATATCTCGGAATAATGTTTGTTTAGTTTTGCAATTTGTTTATTACCGTTGGCCTTGAATATTAAAATATTGAACAGATTTTTTTTATATTTTTGTATTTCTATTGAAAATTTTCTTCATTAACACGGGTAGCTCATGTATAAATCGTCTCGCAGTAGGTGTGATTATGTGTGATTTTCATATATTGTACAACAATTTGTTTATTTTACACAAAACAAACGTAATACAAATGGGTGCTACTGCTTTTTTTTTTTTGTTTCGAATATGAATAAATTTTGTTGGTTTTTTTCACCTTTAACCAGCGCACAGCTTCCAGTATAAAAAAAGTTTTGCACGTTCTTTTCCTTCTCCTTTTGATTCTTGTCCACAAATGAAATCTCAATATAAATTGTTTATTTTTGGATTTTTGTTATTATTAAAATTTCATGAATATCATGAATATTGTGTGCGCTCCAGCTTGAATTTTTTTGTAAAGATGCCCCTTTTCGGTCAGTTTTTCTGCCGTTGCTCCACTTTTTCTTTTTTAACTGCTGCTGCGGCCGTGCGTGCCTGTTTTTGCTTTGATAATTCTTGTGTTATAAGTTCTTTATCATTGATATTTTAACAATTTCTTATTTTGTGTTTATTAATTTCATACCACGATTTTATATTTCATTTATTTATTGTTATTTTGTATATTTATTTGTTTTTTATTTAATTTTAATTTGTTTTTTATTTAATTTTAATTGAATATTTGCACAAAATTTTTTTCTTTTAAAAAAATTTTCACTTATTTTCGATTTTGCTCTCTGCTGTCACTGTGGCTGGCACGTCATCTAAATAGTTCTCTTTAAAAGTCAAATCGCAGACTATACAGACCCGACACAAGTGACAGATGCCTAAGTTGTTTATTAAAACCGTTTATAAAAACGTTGAATTACCCGTTAGTTATTATAGGCACTGTATTGTCTATATTAGGTCGGGTCGATTTGTATGGAGGCAAAAAAATCGCTCAACGTTCAAGGAAAATTGTATTCTAGGGATCAAAATATGAAACTTTGCCGAAGGAACCATACCTCTAAAACGAATTCTGATGTCCCGACTTTTGACCAGTAGGGTCAAATTTTGAAAAATCAAACTTTGACCCATTTAGAGTGCCCCAATCGAATCCAACCCAATCGAATATAATTTATACATTAATCTGCTAGAGCGTCTTCCGGAGAAGAAACAGAGACCCTAATCTTGGAAAGACTCCTCCTACTTTCTGAAATATCTATATCCCGAGATTTGCACATTTTGCTATAAAAACACGACTAAAAAGGCCCTCTTTCAACTTAAATTTTAACCCCTTAACGGTCACTTAGAATGGGCTTTTTCAAAATTTTACCCTACGGGTCAAAAGTCGGGACATCAGAATTCGTTTTAGAGGTATGGTTCCTTCGGCAAATTTTCTTATTTTGATCCCTAGAATAATATTTTCCTTGAACGTTGAGCGATTTTTAAATCGACCCGCCCTAGTGTATATACTATGTGTTTCATTCTAACACGATATTTTGAAGAGTTGCCATAATTATGCGGAAATGTGTCAGTGCTGCCAGACTTTAAATTTTCGTGGTGCGGTCTAGTTGGCGTATCTTTTCAATTGTTGCCGTATTTTATATATATTTTTTTAAAATACCACTATTATTTCTTTAGATAACTATTGATTGAATATTTTATAATAAAAAATCAAAACCAATTATATATTTTAACTTTTCTTATTGCGCAACCCAGAAATTTGAAAAATATTTTTTAGTGTGCTGGTCAGATTCTGTCATTTTTATATGCCTTCACAACAGAGCAAAACAGTGGTGCCAAATTTTGTGCACAATTATTGCACTGAGATGGGCATAATAATACTGGAAATAATATTTGCATTATTGCTTAGTGTATGGGTACCTTAATCTATGCAAAACAAATAAAAAAAAAACTTTCCAGGGTTGGTAAAATATTTATGACACTAATGTGATAAAATGTGATGTTTACCCTATGTACGATATTAATCGAATCCGGCTACTGTTTTTTAAAAACTTTTTTTAATGGTTTTTTTACAACATATTATTGCGCTTTTAACTTAATTGTATTAGCAGCACGGCATAAGAAAGAAAATTCAAAGCAAATGTCAAAATAGTATTTGTTTACAAACAATTCCAAAAATTGACAAATATAGCAGAAATCCGAGACGAACGCCATAAAAACGGCGGCCTGCCGTCATCATGCCGTAAGTTTTTCGAGTTTCTATATACGCCGTAGTACTTAAAAAACAAAGTTTGATCTTTTTTGGTAAATTTTCTCTAAAAAAATTATATTTTTTAAGTAGAAACTATTCATAATATGGATTTTTAAGCAGGTAATTTACTCACCGCCGATTCAAAGTTCAGTTCAAAAGACCGCAGCTAAATTGGTCATGGCAGCGCAGACGAAAATTTATTGTTGGCTTGGTACTCTAAAATAAAGTGTAAATTTTACAAATTGTAAATTACAATAAGCTTTTCAAATGCTAAAGAAATATGAGTGAATTAATTAAAATATTTAAAAAATTAAATGAATATTTAGTAGTGGAATTAGTATGGGAAGAAATCGAAGAAATTTTTGAAAATGTACAGCAAAATAAAACCACAGCGTACAGTAAAGCCGAAGGGCAACTAAGCGAAGCGCTACAAAAATTTATTTGTATGCCTCTGGTACAACGTGCTGTTATGGATGAGCAAGTTGCTTCCACACTAATGGAACTGTGTGCCACTTTACGTAGTCTTAGAAGTGAATCAGCAGGTAGTTATGATAATACCTTTGACTGTTGGGATCAAGTTCTGAAGGTGGCACCAAGAGATGCTTATTTGGCTTTTACTTACACTTTGGCCGGATTAATACAAATCGATGGTAATTCTCAGATGTACATTAAATTATCAATGTTGGCGGTAAATGCTTATTTTCTATCATTGACCATACCGGGAGCAAAAGGTTTTCATATATTCGAAGAGGAAATTATTACACATTGTTTGCAGGTGTTTAGTTTAATCGAACGTATACAAAATCCAGATGTTCTAAGGCTTATGTCTCGAAATGAACCCATACAAATATGGATCAAATTTAGCACATTGTGTGATGATTTAAAATTAGTGCTACGTTATGTACATTTTAGTGAACATAAGGCAGCACGGGATGCTTTTTTGAAGAAATTAATAGATATACAATATTTAAATCATGAACGAGGATATGCTAATATGTGTAAGTATTAAGATAAATTTTTAAAAATTTGATTATATTTTTAAATAATATTTAGCGTTTAACGAATTTGACACTAGTGCTTAATAATTTAACTAGTAGAACGGTAATGCTTAATTTTAAAAAACATTTCAATCGCAAATTACTGACCTAATTCCCATTTATAAACGGACTGGATCCAATTTGAGATTTTGGATTACAGAGTTTGATTGAAAATATAATCTTTCAACCTCCGTATATTTACAAAAATAAAACAAATTAAACATATTAGCTAGGTTGAAACTAGTATACCGATCTGGCTAAAAATCTCATTAGAACCCGAAGTTTAAGAAAAGCTAGAGCCTCCAGAATAGGAAGAGCTTTAACAAAAAACCTCTTAATAATCAATTTTGCTCCCTTCTTGCCTTTTTATACTTTACAATTTTAGAGGCATTTAATTTTAAGTGTGAACAAGATATTGCATTAAATTTGTTTTTATTTAATTAAATAACTTGTTGTTAATATCACCAAAACTTTTCAAAGCAAACGGACTTGACTTGCCTTTTGCATTGGCAAAAACACAGTTATTGCAAAAATAAAACATTTTGTTTTTCAAATGCGGATAACTTGCATTTTAAAAGATAACCCACATCAGTAAGCGTATTTATTATTGGAAATTACAAGATTTCAGAATTGTTTCATTTTTGAAAATCGGTTGCTAAATATAAAATTGGCAAACTCAAAATGTTCATGGACTTAAAATTTTATGGAGGAAACAAAATTTTCATAACCTCAAACAGAATCCTTATATAAAATTTTTAGTTTAGGGGCTTCAAAAGTATTTAATAAGATTTTTTGAAAAAAATTTACACTAAACCCAAAAGAATATCGTTGAACCGGCAAAAAAAATGCGTGTTTTCAAAAATAATCGCAGTTTTGTTTTTTTTCTAATAAATGACGAACAAATTTTTTGAGTGTATTTTTATATTGTGATAAATACAATGAGACCTATAAATTCATGTAAATTTAATTAAATCCATCCAAAACTGTAATTTTAATATTTTTAATTTAATTTAAACATGCCATCATTTTTGAAATATCGCATTATCAAATGGACTTTTCCTAATATCAAATAAAAAATCTGAATTTCATTTAGAATTTTAAATATATATATATATGTCCTTTATTTATCTAAATATAAATAGAATTACATTTCTGAACACCATAAATACTTAAATAAAGTTCAGTGTGAACATAGGGCGTCAACAAATTTTCTCCATCTGATTCTATCTCTGGCAATTGTTTTTGTTTGATTCCAGGATACTCGAGCAAGTAAACATTCTTGTTTAAGGCAACGAACCCAGGTGTTACGGGGCCTACCTTGGCGGCGTTGTCCTTGGGGGTTCCAGTCGAGGGCTGTTCTTGCAATTTCTGTTTGTGGTCTTCGCAATATGTGGCCTATCCACGTCCACTTCCGTTTACGAATATCAATGTGTGCTGGCAAGGAGTTTGCTCTTTGGAGCAGAGCTTCATTTGAAATACGATCTGGCCAGTGGATGTTAAAGATCTGTCTTAGACATTTGTTGATGAAAGTTTGAATTTTTCTAGTGGTAGCTTGCGTTAAGCTCCATGTGGTGCAGCCGTAAAGTAATACTGACTTCACACTGCAGTTAAAAATGCGGATTTTGGTTTTCCGAGAAATATTATTTCTTCGCCAAATTTTAGATAAGGAAAAGAAGGCTACTCGAGCTTTATTAATGCGATCGGTAACGTCAGCATTTGAACCACCATCCTTAGTTATCTTGCTACCAAGATAACAAAAAGCATCCACATCTTCAATACGTTGGTCATTTATTATTAATGGGGTAACGATATCTGTACCTATGCGCATAAGTTTTGTTTTACTTATACTAATTTTTAAACCAACTTTTTTGGCGTTTTCAGACAGACTTGTGAGTTTAGCTTCTATATCCGAGAAGCGATGGGCCAGTAGACATATGTCATCGGCATAGTCTATGTCATATAGAAAATCAGACAATGTCCAACGAATACCGAAAGGAGCATCTCTGTTGGTTTGTTCCAATACGCAATCGAGCAGTAGCAAAAACAACGTTGGAGACAGGACACAGCCTTGACGCACACCTGTGCCTGGAACAAACGACCCGACTCTCATTCCCATTGAAACGTACCCTACATTGAGCGTCCCTATATAGCTCACGTATCATGTTTACTATTTTATCAGGAATTCCCTTGTAGGTTAATGCAGACCACATAGAATTTCGGGATATAGTGTCGAATGCACGTTCAAAATCGACGAAAAGTAAATAAAGAGGGGTGTTATACTCAGCGGACTGTTCAATTATAATGCGCAAGGTATTAATGTGGTCAGCACACGAACGACCTTGTCTAAAACCAGCCTGCTCACCACGCAATATCTGATCCACAATAGGGGAGATTCTATGAAGAATGAGGGTTGCCATTACTTTACCAATGGCGTTTAGAATGGTTATACCGCGCCAATTTTTGCATTGCGTTAAATCCCCTTTCTTGGGTAGTGTGACCACTATACCTTCCTTCCATTCATCTGGTATATAGTCCGTTGCCCATGCTTCTTGAATGATAGGAGTGAGAAACTGCGCTAAAGACCTAGCTCCATATTTTAAAAGTTCAGCAGGAATGTTGTCCGTGCCAGATGCTTTGTTGTTTTTCATGCTATTTAAAGCATATTCAACTTCTGAGCATGACGGTGCCTTTGTAGATATGTCCCTTCTTGGGTTACGACGAGTTGTAAGAAAAAGAGTATCATCTTCCTGGTGATCATTGTGGTTTGTTGAAGCTTGCAAGGAAAAGAAATCGCGCCATCGCTCAAGTTGTTGTTCGGGTGATGTTAATTCAGTTCCATCGGCTGCTTTTAAAATCGTGGTACCTCTAATATTATTTCCACTCAGTTGTTTTATGGCCGAATACACACCACGCAAGTTGCCTGTATTTGCGGCTTGTTCCGCCTGTTCAGCAATGCTATTATAATATTTTTCACGATCAGCGCGTACCAAGTTTCGAACTCGACGAGAAGACTGTTGATATTGCGATCTTGCTTGTTCTTTTTGTGCTTGAGTTTTAGCATTTATACGTTCGCTGTGCAGTCGTTTACGGTTTTGGATCTCAATCCAAGATTCATCGCTGATCCACGGCTTAACCTTGCAGTTTTGTGTTCCAAGCACCGATCTGGCAGTTTCCTTGCAAACAGACGAAACGTCTGCCCATGTGTTCTGATGTTGGTTTTCGAGCAAGGCTGTCCTTAACTTTTCGTTATACATATGTGCAATATTACGATCAAGAAGTCGTGTTGTGTTAAATTTGTCGGGCATATCCCTAGTTTTAATTGCAGCAGGTCTAAAACGAAACGTTGCCACGAGTAAACGGTGGTCACTATCAATATCCGCTCGCCGACGGGTTTTGACATCCATTAAGGATCCCAAAAACAATTTACTCATCAGGACGTGGTCAATTTGGTTGTGTGTGCGGCCAGAAGGACACACCCATGTATACTTGTGTATGTCCTTGTGGGGGAATTTCGTACCACCGATAAATAATCGGTTTCGAGCACAAAAGTCAACCAGCCTGTCGCCGTTGTTGTTCCTCACCGTTCCCAGACCATGTCTTCCCATAACGGATTGCAGGTTGTTGTTATTATTACCAACTTTCGCGTTAAAGTCCCCAATGAAAACCTTTATATCCCCAGTAGGAATCTTGCTAATAGCTGAATCTAATTGATCATAAAAAGTGTCTTTTACACTGTCGTCATCAGGTTCTGTTGGAGCGTAGCATTGAACAATGGAAATCTTGCGAAACTTAGAGTTTATCCTAGCAGTGATAATACGGTCAGAGATAGCATTGTATTCCAATAAAGCGCAGCTAGCTTTTGGAGAAAGTAGTATTCCAACTCCATTTTTCCTATGCGCTTCGTGACCTGCATAAATAAAACGATAGCCAGAAGGTAAAAAAGTGGAACCGTTGTTGAGCCATCGTACCTCACTAAGTCCTAAGACATCCAAGCTATGTGCAGCCATTACCCTACGTACTTGCTCGATTCGAGATGTTTCCGAAAGAGTCCTAACGTTCCAAGTACCAATCATAAACCGTTGTTTAAAGCCATAAGTCGTCATCGAGGGGGGATCATTATTTAAATTTATTGACGTTTCTGTAATCGTAGTAGTTTAAGAGTGAGGGCTGATTAGACCACTGCACTCCGATCCTAGTGTTGGGGCTGCCAACTACCTCTAGGCAGGCAAAAAAAAAAGAAAAATACAGCTGAGTTTCAGAGGTAAAAATGTAGTCTGGATTACCACCTAATTACCTGAGACGCACCGGTGTTAACATGCCATTCAGGTTACTCATAGCTATACGCCTTCTCACTCTAGCTGACATCAGACGGGCGTCAGAACGTCATTACCAGGGGATACTTGGCCAAAGGACCGGAAGTAGTGAGCTGCTTGGGAAATCCAACAGAGGAATTGCTTCTTGCTATTCCCAAGTGAATAGCAGGCAGATAGCGTTCCACACCGAAGTGCACCTCTGTGAAAACCCCCATCTTAATTTTATTTGGAATTTTTTGAATTTGAAATGAAAAATACCAATTTCTTTTAGAACTTTCTCAATTTAAAATAAAAAATTTAAATTTCTTTTGAAATTTTCTCGGCAAGAATTTATTTTGTATTGAATAATCATCAGAATTCTCGCTGTTTTCAATAATACCCGTTTCATACTTATTTATATAAATTCTATTACACTTTTATTTTATTTTTTTTATTAATAATTTTATGTTTATTATTTTATTATAAAATACAAAATATATGAAAGTTTTAAACTCCCATCTTTTTTCTTCTTTTTTAAATATTTTTAAAATATAAAAAACCAAATTAGCCTATGGCTCTTTTCATGAAAATATTTTTAATTTGTGGTATATTATGTGTCAGTTGTAAACCTAAACTACGTAGTAAAACTATTGGCGATAATGTGGTCGAATAGAGAGTATGTAAGCCATGAACACCCACTAAAATGGGTACATTTTTCATTAAACTTTTCTGTTCATATTTCATTAAATACTGCTTGTCACCCAATTTGGCGCCAGCATAAGCAGCTTCTGCCAATGTTTCAATTAAATAGCTGACATCACTAAAACCCAAATTAACACCTTGTCCCGCCAAAGGATGAACACGATGAGCAGCATCGCCAATGAGAGCAGCACCATTGCAGATATATGAAGAAGCATGTAAAAAGCCTAAGGGGAAAGTAGCTCTTGACTTTTCCAACACACCACTTACGCGAGGTGGATATTGTCTCATTGATGTGGACCCATTACGACCCATTATGGAATTTAAAGCATTAATAGCTTTAACTGTTATATCACTTTTAGGAAACTCTTTGCAGAATGCTTCATTTAGTGCATCTATAAATTGTTCGGGAGACATATTTAATAGTTCTTTAGCATGTGGTATTGTTGTACTCCATACTAGAGAACTTAGATTATCTGTTAAAGGCAACATAGCCACAGGGCCGGTGGGAATAAAACGTTGCCAGGCTACTGAATTATCAGCAGCCTCACTTAACTCCAATGTAGCCACTAAACCCATGCGTTCATAGTTTATGGAAAATACATCAACCCCCATTTGTTTGCGTACCAATGAATTGGCACCATCAGCCCCAATTAATAATTCACAGGTGAATTTTTCTCCTCCTTGTAAAGTGACTTCTGAAATACCTTTTCCAGTGTCATTGGGTAATTTAACATCTGAAATTCTTGCTAAATTACGTACCAATACATTTGGTGCTGTATCCTTTAGCTGGCCATAGACAGCATCTAACATTAAATCATTTTCCACAATACAGGCCACATCTTCAGCAAAATGATCATGTTGAAATTTTATTAAAGCATCACTATTAGCTTCCCACACTTGCATTTGTTTAACCGGTTTAACGCGTGCCTCGACCATACGCTGCCAAGCACCAATCGATTCAAATAGTACAATGGTATTTTTATTAATAGCTGAGACACGATTACCATAAGGCTGTGCACCACTGAAACCTTTAAATGGTGGAGCTCCCTCTAACAATAAAACTTTTTTGTCTGCTAGTGTTTTATTGGTTGCTAAAGCTGCTGCTAATGTAGTACCAACTAACCCACCTCCTCCAATAATTATATCATAATGTTCTGCCGTATTTGTGGATGTTGCATTTGTTGCAAGTGCCGGTTTTGTATTAAAGGCTCTCGTGCCTAATAGTTTTAATATTGGTTTAATTTGTTTTCCTTTACCATAGTTATTTAATAATAGCTGCATTTTGTGGTTATTGTTGCTAACAGTCTTTTTTGTTTTTTTCGTTTTTATTGTTATTTTTATATAAATATCGAACAATTTTGTGTTTTTTCTTCGTTCGTTGTGAAATTAATTGTGTATTTTTGACAATTGCAACTTCAAAGCCAGCTGTTTGATGAAAGTGCTGCCAAGTTTTTGTTAATCTAGAACCGTTAAAAGAAAACATTTTTTCACAGTGGGCTAAGACACAATTTTTGAGTATAAATCAAATTGTACATTAGTATTTAAATTAAAGATGGGCACGTGAGCATAATTTTCAGTAGCATTTTCCCTTAATTTTTTAATTCTTTAAAAGCGACGATACAAGTATACTGCTATCTCAAAATGTTTGTTCCAACAACAATTACTTCCAAAAAATGCAAACGAAGTAAATGCAGATCAGTAAACGAGAGATTTTGGATTTGCCTTCATTGACAGTCATTACTTCTGCGTTGCTGGTAGCAGGTGTTTAAAACGTTTAATCTAATACGGCATTCAGAATACATTGAAAAACACGTGTTTTGCCAAACTGGGTGGAAAAGAATCAAGAACCGGTGGAATAGAATAAAGAGTTTAATTTAAATACGTGTTTGGCAAAACACGTGTTTTTCTATCTAGTGTGAATGTGGCTTAAATCAAGTTTGTTGTAAATAATTTTCTATAAAAATATAGGAAATATCAAGCAGAGTTAATTGTTTTATAAAATTTCAAACTGTCACGTCACGTCACTTGGCAAATATTTTACTTTGAGTAGCAAAACATTCATATTTAAAATTAAATATTTTTTACGTAAATAGCATCCTAAGCTAATAAGAGGAAGAAAACGAACAATGGTATAGAGAATAATTAAAAACTACACCCATTCAAGTCACAAATAAAATTTCATATATTCTACTAAAAACACAGACCATACAAATCTGAAAACGTCAAGACCCTGAAACTTTATTAGATATGCGCTGAATCCGAATCTGACCTCAGAATTTCTCATATCACATTTTCGAAATATCTTAACCTTAAGTTTTAAAACGTTCGGGTTTTCGATATATTAGGGGAATTTTAACATCGCGAGATGGGCTTTATTCACAATACTTGTTCTGTCATCTGAAAGTTCTTTTAAAAAGTACACTCTAGTATCAGGGTTGGAAAACCTGTAGGCCTGTGTAATTGAATTAATTTAATTTACACACTTTCCATTGTATTTCTCAGAAATAAATTCACCACATACAATTTATAATATGCTTTAGTTAGTTATAAATAATAAAAAAAAAAAATTTTTGGACAATTTGCTAACATTTACCTAATAGGAAATTTATGTTACATAATATGTGCTTGGATAAGTAGTTAAACCCATTTTTAGTAGATTAACTTTTCTGTGTAAATTCGCTTTTAGATCAAACCTTGTGTAAATTTCATTTTCTTTTTAGTACCTACACTTGT
The DNA here is from genome assembly GCA_021234595.1 of Delia radicum. Classification (NCBI taxonomy): domain Eukaryota; kingdom Metazoa; phylum Arthropoda; class Insecta; order Diptera; family Anthomyiidae; genus Delia; species Delia radicum. Next base: position 77,241,518 of record CM037854.1, on the reverse strand, counting down.
TTGTAAATGTAGTTTGTGATGTAAATATTCTTTTCAGTTTTTTTGGACCAGGGGCCTATGGGGCTCAAGCGCCACTCATTTTTAATTTTTCTTTATTTCAGAGGGGAATAAAGTAGCTTTATATAAAAAGCTACAAATGGTTTAAAATTTACTCTGTTTTTTTTTTTTGATCCTGCGAGAAACCAAAATTTTGAGAGTTTTATTTTATTTTTTTTTTAATTTTTAACTTTTCATTATTTTTGTCATCAAAAACCACACAAAATTGAAGTGTTTTCTTGCTTTTTATATTTTTGACCCACACTCGCTTACGAGAGAACAATTTCACTCACGCACTATCACTCACGAACATTTTTTACTACTCACACTCATTCACGCTCACGTGAGTAAATTTAGATTTCACTCACCATTGATTCGCGTGAATCACACAAATTCACTAAAAAAATCCAAAAATAAAATGTTAAAATTAAAATTAAAGTTAATTATTAATGTTTAACTCAAAATTGCTCCGAATATGGACATTTCCATAGTCACATACGTTGACCACTTTCAGGAATGCGTTGTTAAATCTATTTCGGGAATTTTCTAGGTTCCCATCATCAGAACACGTTTTGAAAGAAATGACAATCCCATGCAAAACATCCAACATTCATATAAACTAGTTTTCACACTAAATGAGAACTAATATATGAGCTCGAAGTTAAAGATTATCACAATTGATCAAAAATAAATTGAAAACTTGTTTGTTATATGCACCCTCTACCTGGTAGACATATAATACACGCTTTTTATTTTTCCCCCTTTTTATCACACTTGTTTTGTTTAAAAACAAGATGTAAAGGGGGAGAAAACAAGACCGTACTTTGTCTTTTATACACGTTTGATATAATTTTTATTAAAAAAATTTTTTTAAAGACCCAAAAAAGAACTGTTATAAACAGTAGTTTTGACAGCTTATGTAGTTGTTTTATGTTAATTCTTTTTATTTTTTGTTTCTCGTTTTTATGGTTTATGCATTCACTTAAGGAGGGACATTACATTCGCGGCAGAGAAAACAGACCTTTTTTTAAAAATTCATAACTCAGTCAAAAACAAACATTTTTAAAAATTTTTTTTATTTATTTTATTATTGTAGAGAATTGAACAAATTACAAGAAAAAAATTCAAAAAAATATATTTTTCACTCCAACATGGTTTTATAGAGCTCCAAACTGGCGGCAGAGAAAAAAACGGAGTCTCGTGGTTGCAGCACTGGGAGTCGCAAAAATTGTCCGATCTGGAAAAAAATTACTTTTTTAAATCTTAACAAAATTGGTTATCGTATGACACGAGCTTTTTTTAATTTTTTTTTTTTTTTTCAATTTTTGGTGATGTTCCAAATTTAAAAGTGTGTTTTTTCGAAAAAAATATTGACTTTAAAAATTCATAAAAAATCGAAAAAAAAAATTTAGAAAAAAGCTCGTGTCATACGATAGCGAATCAAGTTTAAAAAAATACAAAAAATCGTCAAAAAATGAACCCGCTAGTTAGTGCCGCTACCAGTACGAAAAACATGGTTTCGAGATAAACGCGTTTAAACCGTACGTAGGTAGCGCGAAAATTAAAAATGCGCTCTCACTAATCCGGCTGTAACTTTTGAACACGTAGGAATTTTTCCATGAAATTTTTTTTCTTAGAATCTTAAGAATATTTACTAAAATACAAAATTATAAAAAATGTCGATTTCAAAAAACGGCCAATGTCATGTCCCCCCTTAAGGTTCGTTGGTTTTGAACGCTTCGTTGCCGTTTTTACTACTAGTTTTAGCAACAGTTAATAATGACTACATGGTTAATCATTTTTATAACAAATACAGTCATCGCCTTTTTAAATACATTTGTTGTCATTTCAACTGTCATTTTTAGTCATTTCTATCTTCTTAATTTCCTAAGTGTATATACATAATTGTATTTTTTTATTTTATTTCAGATGCCGCTAATTTACATTTAAAATGTTTTGAAATTTATGAAGAAATGATAAATGCCCATAACGGTGATCCCGAGCAGACTCTAATGAAACTTATGAATATGACCGTATTTCTACACACTTATCCTGCTAAACCGAAATCCAACAATCAAACTAATATAAATAGCGACTGTGAACATATATCGGATTGGTTTATTAAATCCATAGCAAAATATCCACGTTTATTAGTTAAAGTGTTAAGTTTTTATATAGAATGTATTGTAACAAATCCCCTTAAAACATGGAAAACCGAACAAACGCAAAAGGCTTTAGAATACGCCGCCAAATATGATGCTGCTCTATTTACTAAATGCAATGAATCATGTGTAGAATTTCTTTGTGATGCAGTTTGTGCCGATGAAGTTATGATACGATCTCGAGCCATAGATTTAATGGCGAAAATTTTACAGACAGAGTCACAAGTAGATTGGCAAATGTTTAGACATGAAGTATCGGATATACCGCGTGAAATTCATTTAATAAAAGAACTAATCAATAGTTTGCAAGATCAAAATAATAATATAAAATTAAAGTCGGTACAAGCATTGCATATGGCTTTAACCAAGGGATCACCAAATACTCGTAATATTTTAACCGAATGTTTAAAATATACACCATTTTATGATACCGACGTAAAACTGCCCGATGAGCCAAGAGTTAAGAAAAATGAAATACGTTTTGAAAAACCCGATACACAAAAAGCAAAATATACTTTTCAGGGCTATGGCATAGTAGAATTGACATTTTTAAATCTGCCTTCTTATATATTTACACATCTTTTTCAAAGTCCTTTATCTTATATACGTAGAGCGGGTATAATGTTTATGGAGCAATTGGTGAAATTAAATCCTTTAATTATATTTAATACAAATTTTGTAACGGTAAGTTATTTTTTTTTTTTCGTTTTAAAGAATATCAATTAAATTTAAATATTTAGTAATAGAAATTTAATGAGTGTACTCATGATGGTCTTTTGTGATTTTCAAATCACCATTGTGAATACCTGCCGTAATACTTTGGATTCAAAAATAGAAAAAAAAACATTGTTGTTTCTTTTTTAGGAAACTTCCCGTTTAATTGAAGAACCCACGGCATTAGTACGCAAACAAACTATTTTGTCAGTTGATTCAATTTTAGAATCCTACCCCAATTGTTATCCTGTTGTATGGGTTTGGTGTAAGGTGATTTCTCCAATGTTACAAGATAGTGATCCCAAAAACATTGAAGTTGCAATGGAGGTAAGTTTTAAAATAAATAATTTTTATTTCACCATACACGCAAAAATAGTTAGGTTAAAATCACATAAAAAAAGTACATCAGAGTTCCTAAAATAAAAGGCAAAAAGAGGGTTTTCTTTGATAAGTTTAAAACATTAAAATATACCCTGCAAATGATTGTCCAAAGAAATAAAAAACCTCAACTTTGTGTTAGTTTTTTCATTGGTTCATTTTGGTACTTTAAGCACTAAACACTAAAAAAGTACCATCTTTTTTTTTTTTTTTTTTGTTAAAAAAGTTACACAGAAGTTAATCTAGACCTTTTCGACCTATAAAAGTTTTTTTAACTAAAAAAAATATACTTTACCTCACGTCACAATAAAGAAGTTTAGCATATTTTATGTAAAAAATTTTGAACTTGCATATTCCTAAATAAAAATTGAGCTATCTCTAAAGCCTAAATCAACTGGTCCTATGCATGGTGTCAGCCCAGTCCACCAGCTCCGCCTTGAGAGCTCGAAAAGGTTTAACGTTCCCCAAAGTGACTAATTCCAGAGAAGATCCTCCCCTAGCCAAATCATTAGCCACTTCGTTCCCCGCTATACCACAGTGTTCCGGCACCCATATAATCTCAATGCGTCCCCGTGCAGAGAAATCGTTAATTTCCCCTTTACACCTGAGTATCGTCATTGATCCCACAGAGTCCGTAGATAAAGCACAATATAACCGGTCAAGCCCATGATATTCACCTGCTTAATGCACTCCGTAATCGCGGTGACCTCCGCCTGTAGTACGGTGTTATGGTCAGGAAGGCGGAAGCATTTGCGTACATTGAAGTCAGCGTCTCAGAAGCCCAGACCCGTTTTCCCATCCAGTTTTGATCCATCCGTGTAAAAGTGGATCCCCGGTTGGTTCCCCAAGAAGGTCCCATTTAACCATGGTTGCCTGTCGGGGATTAACGTGTCACAGAGCGTCGTGACAGACCTCTCTGAAATCCTGTCGCAGTCCTATTCTGGGACGCAATACCCTGGCAATTGGTCCAAAATAGTACGGCGCTCGGTAATGTGGCCATTGTTGTCCCATTCCCCGGTAGCCCTCAGCCGCATCATAGTCAATGTGGCCTCGTACTTCACCTGTACCTCAATTGGGCGAATTGCCAGAATAGTCTCGACAGCCCTAGTAGATGTGGTTCTCATTGCGCCACTAATGCCCAAACAGCATAGGCGCTGTATCTTCTGCAATAGTCCCACATACGAGCCAAATCTCATCGATGTCCACCATACTACAGATGCGTACGTCAGTATAGGTCTGACAACGCTAATGTATAGCCAGTGTGTCATCCTGGGATTCAGACCCCATTTAGATCATATTGCCCTTCTACAGACGGCCCACGATATGTGGGCCCTCTTCACCCTTTCCTCAATATGGTCCCTCCAGGATAGTTTTCTATCAAGAACAACTCCCAGATACTTGACCCTATCGGAGATGTGAAACCGTTTTTCCCAGGAAGATAGGTTCATCAAAATCAATGATCTTCGTCTTCCTAGTAAAAAGGCATATTTCGGTTTTGTCCGGATGGGCCTAGCCCAGTTGTACGCCATTTCGAGTGCATAAGATGCCCTCCTACATAGATATCCAGTATTCTCCCCCCTTAGAAGTATCGCCACATCGTCTGCGTAGCAGACAGGTTGGAAACCTTTACTGGATAGAATCCTCAAGAGACTATTAATCGTGGTCACCCATAGGAGTGGAGATAGGACCACCCTGAGGAGTCCCACGGTTAACCCTGTCTCTGATCACTATGCCATTTGCCTCGCAATTTATCCACCTATTCCGTAACATATGACCGACCCAGGCTACTATGTCCCGGTGAATGTCAAACTGGTCTAGAGACTGGATAAGCACATTGGTCAAGACACTATTAAAAGCCCCCGCTATATCAATAAAAATTGCCAGAGTGAAGCAGTTCGGATCAAAAGATCTCTCCACATGACAAACCACCAAATGACAAACCAATCAAAGCATCTACACAACATCTATTCTTATTTAAATAATTTAATTTTCTATACCGAGATACATTTACGTCTAGCTGATTCAGTTTTAAGGGCTTAGCAGAATAATTAAAAATATAAAACACATAGGTGTAAAAGACCTAAATTAACTTTCTAAAGTTAAATTCGTTTTTGCAAAAATTTGTATTTTTTCTAGTGTTTTCGTTCCAGAGTTTTACTAAATATGAAAAGTATTGAGCAAACTAATAAAGCTGAACATTTTATGCCTTGGGTAATAATAAGAACTCTACTCTCCACGCAGTCACGTTTTTATTTGCAAAATTGTTTTCATTTGGCTTTACAACAGCGTATGATCAGGTAAGAGTTTAAGAGCGTTTTTAAATCCTAATCTATAAGTTAAAATTTTATCAGAAATAAGAAGTTTTGTCGGAAGTGATAAAACTTGGTGCATCGACGTAAGGCTTCATTGCTCGAATGAATACGTAACAGATTTTAACTTCCTATGAAGAATATAATATGTAAAAATAGAACAAAAAAGTTGTTGTCTCTTTTTTACACAATAAACACATGGGCGACGAATTTACCGATAATAAATTCTATTGAAAATTGATTTTTTCTTCGCTTCTCCGTCTATTGCTTTAGATAGAGACAAAATAGCGGCATAATCTTCTGCTTTGTTTTTTTTTTCGCATATTACGTTTTATAAACAATTTAATTGACGTAAAGTAAAACAGTGATTTTTTTTTTGTACTCTACGGTACAGATTGAATTTGGTTCGTTTCATTTTTGCGCTTAAATATTTTTGGTATAGTTTTTTTCTTGTATCCAATCTGTAGCATACCCACTGTCTAGAACTAAGATAAATGTCTTAGCAATAAGTGAAATACGTCGGCAGAATAATGGTATAATGTTGCTGATTGCCGAGCTTATGCTACACATAGTCTAGAACAGGGGTGCCCAAGGCCTATGCGCTTGGTGCTCATGTGTTTTTGTAAAAACACTTAGCTATAGGCTGTGTGTTTAATACGCAATACGAAATACACAAACAACTTTGTCTTATTAGTTTTTTTGTCGTTCTTCACTGTATACACGCAAGCGCAAAGCAGCAACACTTTCGTATGCTTTGCTGGTAAACATTGAAATATTTTTTTCTTTTTTCTTTGTATGTATTGGTTTTTACAACAAAAAATATTGAATAAAAATTAGTTTTTCTTTAAATGTATTGGTGTTTGCTCTTCCATAAGGAGCTTTTGGGCACTCCTGGTCTAGAACTAAGATAAGATATTTATAGTATAAGTGAAATACGTCGGCAGAATAAAGGCTTCATTACTCGAGCGAATACGTTTCGTAAACGAACTGTAATTCCATACAATATGTAAAAATAGTAACAAAATACAATATGTTGTCTCTGTTTTACATACTTAACAATTGGTAAATCCGTCAATATTTGTTTAGTATGTAAAACAAAGACAACATATTGTATGTTGGTATACTCAGAAAATCCTTATCGTAACTACAAGTCAATCAAAAAAAAAAAAAAAAAAATAGTCATTTTAACTGTAATTGTAGTAATTTTACTATGGGGAAATGCAAAATAACTATTTTTGAAAGTCATTAAAAAATAACTAACCAAAAATACCGTTTTGCGTAGTTATTTTTGGCAACTTCGCAAAAAGCAGCAAAAAAAAAATGAAATGCGTGTATAAGTAAGTTTTAAATACTTTTATTGTTATATTTATTTTTTTTGATTCCAGAAAATAGTATTTGCAGCTCATATCATGATATTGATATAATACTAACAGTAATAGTAATGTGTGATCCACATGTAAAGTTTGCTGACAGAAAAATATTTAATTTAAATATCTAGTGTGGACACTATGTAACGAATATTGCTAAATACTTATTGCAACATATATTGCCGTCAATAAATATGTACAATATTTAGTGGTCCACACTGGGGATAACATAATTTTGACATTTGCTCTAATTTATTTCTACACATTTATCTCTAGTATAACCTGATTTATGGGTTTCTTGGCAACGTTTTTATTTTTGTAAAAATTTAAATTTAAAAACACACAGTTGTTTGCATTAACAAACTTAATTACGTTTCTCCTTCTCTAGCCCTCAAATTGTAAGCATTATTGAATCTCATATTTTGACCTCAAATTCAACCGAAGCTTGGATAGTATTAAATTTTATATGTGATAAAGTGAAAAGTAAGGAACCCGATGCATTAATACATCATTTTATATCTCTAGAATCGGTAAGTGTTGTATTGTATTCATAAAGTTTAAGGAGTTATTTTGTAAATCACTTAGCTGAAGCGTTGCCGGTTTTCCATGTAGCGAGGACTTTTTTTTATTCACCGGATTTATTTTCAAATTTATTTTATTTTGTTAAAATTCTTTTATGTGTTTTGATAAGTATAAGCCTTATTTGCTAAAAAGTGTGATTTTTGAAGAGCTTTCGGATTTGATTTTAAAAAAAAAAAAAACATACAATTTAGAGAAATATATGAAATCTTTATTTAAGTCGGTAGAACGATCTATATAATTCAATGTTTAAAGATGATTTCATGTAAATATTAACCGCGGCTACGCCTCAAATGGTTTATACGCTGGGTCCAATTTAGGCATACTCTCTCCAACATATCGGCCGGTATCGCACGAATAAATTCTTCAATGAGCCTTGAGCCTTAAGATAGCCCCACAAAAAGTAGTCTAAAGGCTTTAAATCGTACGATCTAGGCGGCAAATTGACCGGCCCCAAACGTGAAATAAATTGTTCACCGAACTCGACTCTCAATTGGGCCATTGTTTCGCGTGCTGTGTGGCATGTGGCACCTTCTTGATGAAACCACAAGTTCAGCTCTTCCATTTTGGAAAAAAAAATTGTAATCTTCTCACGGTAGCGCTCGCCATTCACAGTAACGTTCCTGCCTTCGTCGTCGTTGTAAAAGTACGGTCCAATGATGCCACCGGCCATAATCCACACCAAACAGTGCATTTTTCGGGATGCATTGGCAGTTCTTGCAATGCTTCTGACTGCTCTTCACACCAAATACGGCAATTTTGCTTGTTCACGTATCCATTCCGATAAAAAAGTGGATCTTCATTCAACTTTGCCAGCGCCCATTCACCAAAAATTAGCAGTTGTGGTAGGTCGTGTGGCTTCAATTTTTGCATCAGCTGTATTTTAAAAGGTTTTACACCCAAATCCTTCCTCAAAATTTTCAACATAGTTTAGTAACAGAGGCCCAACTGCTGCGAACGGCGCCGAACCGATAATTCACGGTCATCAACAACACTGGCGGATACAGCTGCTATATTTTCCTCTGTCCGCACTCTACGTATGCGTGTTGATGGTTTAATGTCCAATAATGAAAATTTTTTGCGAAATTTACTCACAAAATTCCGAATAGTCGCCCAAACTGACCATAAATTGGGAGAAGTGCACGATGCACTTTTTTAACCGAGCATGAATTTTGATAATAAAATTCAATAATCTGCAAGCGTTGTTCGTTTGTATATTCATGGTTAAATTATAGACCAAACTGAACATGTTTATAAGTAACATGTTGCACGAAAACAGCTGAGCTGCCAAAAACAGTGTTGCCAAAAAGAAAGTTGCTAAAAAATCACCCTTTATAATAAAGGAATTTACAGTTTTAGTGCTAACGTTACATAGTTAAAAAAACAATATTTTTTAAACAAAATTTTTCACAAATCATGCTATTCTAGGACGATAGCACGGAACAACGTTCACGTAAAGTAATTTACAAAATGACAACCTAATTTTAGAATCTTCCCCTAAAAGAATATTACATACATATTTATTATATTATGGTCCTATGGGGGATAAAGTAATAACTTTATAAAATGATCATATAAACGGTTTTTTTTTTTTTACAGTGGAATAAAGAACAAAATATGCTTATAGCTCTGGAAGTTATAGCTAATTGTATAAAGGATTTTTCACATACCGCCCTAAATCATGCCTTTAATCATATACTCAACCAGATAAAAGAAGGAAAAATGTTACCTATTATTATAGGAAAAGTCTTTGATTTTCTGCTACTCATCGACAATCGTTCACAAACAACTGGAAAATCAAAAAAATCCAAAAACTCAACAAATCAATCATTAGAAAAAACTTGGATTGCAGAATTACATCAACATTTAGAATATGAAATATTAACGGGTATTTCAGATTTCCCTGATAACCGTAATATATTCATGTCATATTTATATGCATATTCTGAAATAAATCTGCAAACGCGTATTAGACCCCAACAAACTATAATATCCTTTATACATAAATACATGAGTGAATGTAGTAAGCTTAAAGAAAATGAAATGCATTTAGAAAATGAACGTATTTTCAATTCAATGATACTAATTGCTGGTCGCCTATCACTGCGAGATGGTTGCGTTGCCGCTACGACATGTGCCTTATATGCAAATATTTTAAATAACTACGATCGACCACCCATAGTTAATACAATTATAGTGGCCTTAACGGATTTATGCAAAAAACATACTCAAACTGTTGAACGTATTGTGGGAAGAGTTTTACGTAAACTTAAATCACCATACGAAGTTAATCGTATGGAAACATTTAAATGTTTTGAAAAATTAGTACTGCAGGATCAGTTGAAATTAAGAGGATCCCTATTGTTGGCTTTATTAGCTACTTTGTTGGATGATAGCGGGGAATTAGCAGCAAGAGCTGGTGATTTTTTTGCCGAATTTTTAGCCAAGAAAAATTCAGCATTATTTCAAAAATGTCTCATCGAATGTCCCTTTGTATTAAACGAATATAAGGTAGGAGGTATATAAAGTGTGTTCTGGTATGTGATGATATTCACTTTCGATCGAAATTATAAAATTTAATCGATTATAATTTGTTTCAGAAACCACATAATCGACTGAAACTTACATCAATTTATTCACTTGAATTAGATATTTCAATTGATGATATTTAATATTATTTTAAATTAAAATGTTGCGAAATAACGAGAATCATTTTTTTTTTTTTTTGATTTCGATCGAAGTTGAAATTCATCTCACACCAGATTAATTTAGTTTAGGATTTACAAACAAACACTTGTCTTCTTGTTTCATTATTTTCAGAATTTTGATGGTTTAGATAGTTTTTCCGAAGCTTGTATAAAGTCTCCCTTAAAAGGTGATTCTCAACGTAGATACCGCCAAAAGTTATATGGTCACTTAATGTCAGACATGGATGACATTAATATGATATTATATTTTGGACAGTTGAAATTAATAGCTGGTAAGACATACATTTTGCCATTAATTTGCAAAATGCACAAGATTTGAAAATAGTAAAATATTTAATTTATTTCCAGAAAAATCTAAAAACGATCCTTTAATTAAAACTTCTGAAGGTGTAGCACTTATTAAAGATGTTCTTTTTATACTAAAAAGAGTATGTCAAATGACCAAGGAAAAAAAAAACAAATACTGAAAATAATGAAGCTGAAAATAAGGAAGATGAAGCTTTAGCCGAAATTAATGAACTAACAGCCGAACCTGGTAATGAGGCTAGTAATAAAGCTAATGTGGGAGGAAACAAAAATGCAATCCCTGCAGGCGTTGGCAGGGGTAAAGAAAGCGTGAAATCACAATGCCAGAAGCAGTAAGTAAATAATTTTAAATATTTTGGACTTGAAATCTGTACAAAAATAAAAAAATAATAGTAAATTCAAATAGAAAAAAATATTTAAGCTTCCAATCGAATTAGTCGCCAATTAAATGTTTTGAACAAAAAGTTTTGGTTACGGTAAGTAACCGAATTTTTATTTAGGCTATCGAATTTAAATTGTTACATTGAAACTTCTGGTGCACCTTTTAATTTTCACAACTATCAAATTCGATTGGTTACAATATGAGCCGTCAGTAAAAATCTATTTGCTTAAGCTAATTTTGAGGAAAAAAAATTCTATAGAAAATCTTGCATATTCTGATAATTTTAGCTTACAAAAACAAGTTTCAATTCTAAAAAAATGGTTATAAACATTTCATAAAAAACTTTTGAAATATAAAAGCTTTCGACTCTAAATATTTTTTTTTTTTTTTTTTTTTTTTTTATTCTCTGCAAAAGTTTATTTATTTATTTTATTTATTATTCTTCAATTAAATAACCGAGCCCAAAGGGCCATATATGGCTAAGAAATAACTACAACACAAGACTACTGTATTATATAAAACAAAAATATAAATAACAATATAATATTAAAAAAAAAAAAGAGAAATAAACATATATGTATTATAAAATAGTAAAAACATTAGAAGTTAAAAGAAAGAAGAGAAAAACAATATAAAGGCACTGTAAACCAATGAATAATTACAATCACACGTTCCATTAAAATGTCAAAAATATTATAACTCATTACCTTGAGCATAGATCAAAACTTTGCGTTTAAAAGTGTAGAATGGTAATTCCAAGGACTTGAGCTCTGTAGGCAAGTGATTAAAAATATGAGCTACCCGCACATGAAATGATCGTTCTAAGAGTGAGGTTAACCTAGGGATTTGAATTTGACGATTTCGTGTAGAATGGCCAAAAGAAAAAAATGAATTCAAATATACAAGGTCATCATTATGATTAATCTTATAAAAATAAAGTATAGTCCTTGCTTTAACATAGTTCAAATGGACAACCTAAGAATCTCGAAACATACGGCGTCATATGGGTACGATTAAGTCTCCTTAAACAAAATAGATAACGGATTACTCTATTAAACAACACTGAAAGCCTTTTCATAATGTAGCCAAAAGTGCCACTATAAACTTCAATGCCGTATAAAAATAAAGGCATAATTAAAGAATGTATGAGCATAACCTTGATTCTCATAGGTAAAATTAAATTAACATTATAGAGCCTACGCAAGGAGTAGTTGACCCTAGAAATAACATAATTTACATGTCTTTCGAAATTTAAACTATTGTCCAACCACAAACCAAGACACTTGATTTGATCGACAAACTCAATATTAGTACCATTAATATTTATTACCAAATCCAGTAAGGGTAATCCAAAAAACATAGCCTTTGTCTTATCCGCATTAATATATAATTTGTTTTCCAACATCCAATCCGTAATATTAGAGACACAGTAATTTAACTGTTGTTGCAAAACATCCGAGAATTGCCTCTCGCCACTAAATAAAAAAAACAAATCATCTGCATATGCAAATGAAACACATGAAGAAAAATGAATACAATTAAATAAATCGTTGAGATATATATTAAATAACAATGGTCCAAGTACGGACCCCTGTGGTACTCCACTTATAACGGGTAATACATGAGAATATTTATTCCCAATAGATACGTATTGGCCTCTATTTCTGAGATAAGATGATATAAGCCTACAAGAAGAAACAGAAATACCTAAATTACGGTATAGTTTAGAAATTAATATACTATGATCGATCTTTTCAAAAGCCTTCTGAAGGTCAATGGATAAAAGAACATTGACATGGCCAATACTTAAAGACCTTCTAATCGTATCAGTAAGTCCTAAAAGAAGCGACGTGGTGTTTCTACCACATCTAAATCCATATTGAGAATCACTAAAAAAAGAAACATTAGCAATGTGATCCTCTAATTGGTTCTTAAGTAAGATCTCCAAAATTTTAGAAAGTACTGGAAGTATAGAAATGGGACGCAAATTATCCATGTCATTAGACTCACCAACTTTTTTAAGAGGTACTATCCTACCAGTTTTCCAGCAAGATGGAAAGATTGATTTGGTAATTACATTATTGACAAGATAAAGAATATATTTACCAACATAAGGTAAAATCAATTTCAAATATTTTAAGGAGAGCTCATCACAACCAACGGCATTCGATTTAATTGAATATAGAGCAGATATCAGTTCACAAAGATCAACATTATGAAATGAAAACCCACTTTCATCCAGAACATTATCTAAAAAACTATCATCGATAGGGTTATTACCTTGATTAGAAGAAATATACAAATTCAAATCCTCAACATCAACATTATCAACGGTTGATGCATTATCAGCAAGACCGTTAGCACGAAGTGTATTCCAAATCTGTCCTGAGCTTTTATTACAAAAAAGTTTAGCATGCGCACTACGTTTAGCATTACGGATTACCGTCTTAGCATGGTTCCTTAAACGACAAAAAATTCTCCAATTTCCGTCAGTCCTGTCATCGAGATATGACCGATAAGCAATATCCCGAACTGACAGACTATATCTTATCTCAGGGGAATTAAACCAAGAATTATCATTCGAGCTACTAACCTTACGCTTTACCAGTGGCACTGCACTATGCATACGATACATGTATGAATTCAATAAATTTGCCTGATCATCCACATTGGCTGTATCCAGAATACTGTTAAAATTGCATGACGCAGCAATATTTTCCAAAGTACATAAATCAACATTACCATAATCAAAATATTCAATCACGTCATCCAAATGTTGTGTAATAATTTCAAATGATGCAAATATAAATGAATGACGAGAAGTACCGGGTATTTGTGCCTGGCCAGATACAGTAACAGATAAAGAAGAAGACAACAGAAAAAAGTCAATTAATGACGTGGAACCGTGCCGCACATCAAGATGCGTAGGTAAAGAGTTATGATGACAAATTACATTTAAACGGCCACACATTTCCCTAAGAGAAATAGCTTTTTTAGCATTAAACATATTGTTGTTAAAGTCGCCAAACATAACTATATCGGAATATTCTAATAATATATCTGAAACACTATTTTCAAAAGTAACTAAACCTCCTCGAGGAAGATAAACATTTTAAATTTTTTTTAACTATTTTCTATTGAAAAGTTGTATGACAGATATTAAGAGAACTGGGATAAAGCATGTTTATGTAGAAATCCCGTCCGATTCTAAGTTTAGAGGGAGAAGGAAACTGGGAGTAGTGTCTATGGATATTTGACTAAATTGTGAGTGTTAGGAAAGACGTATGCTGGAAGTCTTTCCACATATGGATGGTTCGATTAATGAACAAATTTTCTCTGTAATGCGTTGTGCGATCCATTGGACTACTTCGACCACAAACAAGCGTGTGTTAACAGCAAAAACACGGGCCCTAGGGATAAGTTCGCTTATCTCAGCAGAACACTTCCCATGGTAGTATCGATAGAACAATGACACACAACCCACATTCTGACCATTCTCTAACGAATTAAATGAGCTGGATGGATACCCTACTGCCATTAATGAGTGACAACGTTCCAGAAGGTTCAAAATAGACTTTGAAGCCCCTACCAATATATGGGAGTTGTATTCAATCTTCTGCACTGTATAGGTTGTAGAAATAGTAAGGAGAGCAGAAGGAATAAAGTAATTATTGCACCGGTTAAGATAGGAAAGACAATTGAAATCTTATTTTGACACTTGAATAATTTGATGTTTACAGAGTACATTACATTGGAATTATTATCTCTAGAACATCAAGGGCATATGATTCCTCACCCATGAATACAGATGGCATTGATGAACCCACTGCCTTATGGTCCAACAAACAATATTGTGTGTTGCGTGCATTAAAATCGACCCTACTCGCACGACCTCATTATAAGATTGTAATCAGGTCCTGATTGAATTTGCTATTCATAATCAGCCTCTTGCCCCCAATCTCCACAACCCTTGGCCTGTTTTCGAAGGAAAATGAATGGCAAATGTTGCTGTCATCTGCAAAAGATAGGATTGGAAGTTAAACTGAGAAAGTCATTAGGAAGATAAGAAAGAAAGAAAAAGAACAACCGGAATTTTGACACGAGTGCTTTATGATACACACAATCAAACGCCTTGGAAATATCTAGAGCAACCACTTTGCTTTCGACAAATAATGAACCAACTAATAATGTTAATCATTAAGAAATAAGTGACTAGACAACACGGTAGGACAAAATGTTACTTTTTAAAAATTAATAAAGATCTGACCATCAATTATATATATTTCGGACATGCTGATTTCAATGGTGTACTTAATTTGTTCATCAATTGTACAGATTTCGAGTAAAATGTCCTTAAAGTTTGGCGGTTTTGCATTTAGTGTTTACATTTAAAACTTTTTGACAGCAATCAATCTGCTTTTGTTTTGATGAAATCAAATAACAAGACCTGTGTTCCTAGTTATATAAGGGAGTTGCGATAGAGGAACTAACATTATCCCTTACTCCTTTAACATTATTCCTTACTCCTTTATTATTTCCGCAGCGCAATCAACATTGTTGTCCAACATTGTTGTCCAGTTGAACTCCCGATAACAATCGTTAAACGAGGCTTTTTATAAATAAAAACATTGTTTTGTGACCGCAATTGAATTTTGCAAGTTGCACACAATTAGTACACTCACAATATTTTGTCGTTAAAATCAATTTAAAACTACACTCACAAGAACTTTTCCATAAAAGTTCAACAGTTATTTAAAAAGTTAATCGGTGAAGTTGTTTCAATGGAATATACAGTTAAATTACCAAAGAAATATATTTTTTAACTTTCTGTCTGTTATTCAATAAACAAAAAAAACCGACTTGCGGTTATAGTTAAAATATTCAGTTAAAATGTTCTATTTAAAACAAAAAGTTGTTATATTATATTGAGTATTGAAATAAACAAAAACAGATTACGATGCATAGCTTGATGCTAAGGCAGTGAGTTCGAATACCAGTACGACACCAAAAAAAAAAAAAAAAAAAAAAGTAAAAAAGTTTTTCATATAGAGCAAATTAACAATATAAAATACTTTGTTCAATTGACACATAAATTAACCACTGACGAGTCCCAGGAGGGGGACGAAACTGCGGCAGTCTGGTGTATCCCTTGTGTCCGTAAAATTTTTCAATAAAAATGTTTTCTTCTTCTTCTTCCTGTTGTAGTGTACTCCTTAAGCGTACACTGCATACCAACCACTAATATTGATTTCCCAACATACCGTCTCAAATACTGTAGAGTGAATACCATACAAGTGGCATCAAGTAACAGTCTAGCGACACCTATGACCGCATTCTTTTACTTGCACTCAAATATCTGATGACCGTATGTTGACGATAAGAAAACAATGAATAAAAGTAATTAAGAATAAAAATAAATTGAGTGATTCCTAAAATCACTCAATACTAGACAATAAGTTAGATTGTAAGAATAGTATATAAGACATGTAAATTTGTAAATAAAACAGACTTCAATTTTAGAGTTCCAAAACAACACAAGTCACTGTGTTTTTACTTTTTGAAGACTCAAATATTTTGGCAGTTCTTTTGAACGCCTATTTATAAGCTGACCCCCACACAGCTATTAAAATATAGAATTGGGCTATAGGGAACCTTAGTAATACACGTAACATTACATTACATTACATGGCGATCCTGCCAAATTAACACGTTACATTACATGGCGATCCTGCCAAACCAAAACATTTGGTGAATCTCAATGAGGGTGATTTAAATGCTGAATTAAATAGTTTTGATCCTTCTAATATGAATAGCACAGATGCCGCTAATGATTTGAATCTCCTTTCGGATGTTGATATTTTGGAAATTTTATCTTATTTAGATCCTCAGCCCGATTTAAATACTCCATCCTCAACCGGTTCTAGCAATAACATTAACAACTAAAATAATGAAGATATTTTGGCCTCTTTATTTTAATTAAATAATTAAAAACAACAACAATTACTTTAATCCAAGATCATTTGCATTTAAAATGGAAGAAAATATGTGGATCACAGAACACCAAATAAATTCGGAATGTTTCAGTAAAGAACTTTTATTAGACTATAAAGAAAGTGAATTAATTTTTAAATTATTTTACCTTAAACTTAAAAAAAAAATAAGAACTTTTTGCATGCAGCTTGGTTCTCAAAGGGATAAATCCAAAATTTTAATAATAAACTAAATATGTTGAAAACTAAAACAAAATACTACTTAAATCTTGCTAAAAAAAAATTTATATATATTGCCTTTAAAGTGCTTTAATAAATAAATTAAGAAATCAATTACAAAAATTTTAAATATGAATATTATTTTCATCATATTAATTTCTACTCTGCATATTTTTGATGATAAAAATATATAAAAATCTTTTAAAACTAACAATTTTATAAAAATATA
Organism: Delia radicum; assembly: GCA_021234595.1. NCBI lineage: Eukaryota > Metazoa > Arthropoda > Insecta > Diptera > Anthomyiidae > Delia > Delia radicum. The sequence continues at coordinate 77,224,139 of CM037854.1, read as the reverse complement.
TATTTTAAATGCTTACACAAAAAAAAAATAATAATATCCTTATTACTGATTACTTTGATCTTATACCTAGTATATAAATTTTTTTAAAACATATATTTAAACAAACCAAAAATTATAATAACAGAAGTATAAATGGAAGAATATCTAACAGAATTAAAAGACATACTAGCAAATTTAAAGAAAAGTCCAGGAAGGACATACTCAGAAAAAACTGTACAAGTAAAGTTAGAATCTATAGACAATATAAGAAAAGAATTTCTGACAGCTCAAAATGAAGGAAGAGAAGAAAAAGAGATAGTAGCATTAAAGCTAGAATTTAATACAATTTATAGAAAAATCAAAGAATATTTAATACCAAATACTAAAAGTTTAGACACCAAAATGGCAGCATTTAGTTTAGAATTAACTTCTAAGGCACTCCCAATTTTTGCTGGAAATTATGAAGAACTAGAAAGCTTCCTAATAACAGCAGAACTCATCGAAAAGACTCTAACTGACGCAGCAAAAACAGATTTCTTGCAATATGTCTACCACGCCAAATTGACCTCAGGTGTAAGGACAGCAATAGGTAGTTACTCAAAACCAGACAATTTCAATACATTAAAAACACTCTTAAAACAAAGATACAAGAATACAAAAACCATCCCAGAATTACAGTCAAAGCTAAACAACATATACCAAGGCAAACAATCAGTAAGTGCATATAAGGACAGAATCATTACCATTATAGATAATCTAAATAGATTAGGAATAGAGGAATTAAACTTAGACTCAGAACCAGAGAAAAATGTTATCATAAGATTAAATGCTAAATTAGCGTTAGATTCTTTCAAAAGAGGTATCAATGACAATTTAAAAACAGCCATATTTGCAGCTCGTCCTAAGACTTTGCAAGACGCAGTAGAACTTGCGCTAGAAATAGAAAACGAACATAAGATAAACAACAATTCCGTAATGTACATTCTCACACAAAAATCCATCATCAAAAATGACAAGAATCAGACTAGATTTAAGCGACTACGACTTTACAATAATATATAAAAAAGGGAAAATAAATACCAATGCGGACGCATTGTCCAGAATCGAAATAAACTCAGACATACTAAAACAAATGATACCGTTAGAAAACGTCGATACAGAAAAAAGAACATTAGTTATAACAAGGGCAATGAACAATAAAAAGCGCAATGAGGAAAACATAATAAAAAATAAAGAAAATGAGGAAAACAAGAATAAAAGACGTATAGAAAAGAACGACATGGAAAAATGTGATTCTCAGAAGTCTGATCAACTTCAAATATGGGAATGCATATCCGTTAATGATATAAAAAATATGAAGAAACTGCAGTTTAATACAATTGAAGAAATAAATGAAAAAGATATATCTATTGAGAATAATATAGTGCACATAGGTCGTAACGATAATTCATCAAAACCAGTTTTGACTAAGAAGAAATTACGTACCCAAATTATAAATAATACAAAGCTAGCAAGATACGGTGAAAATTCAGCGAAACTAGATTCGATACTGAAGAAACTGATATCAAAAATGAATAAAGAGAATATAAAAGAATTAGCACTTGCAAGTGAAGATAAAATATTTGAAAATTACAGTAAAAAGGAATTGATAGAAGCATATGTAAAGATAAAAATAAATAACAAGGATCCTCAACTAAAAATATTAATATATAATAAGCCCAAAAGAATCACAGAAGAAATTCTAAAATACAAACTAATCGACGAATTCCACAATGCCACACATGCAGGGCACTTAGGAATAAGAAAGACAATTATAAAACTAAAACAACGCTACATCTGGAAAAACATGAATAAGATGGTAAAGCAATTTGTAAAATATTGTGACAAATGCAACAAGAACAAGCAAACTAAACACATTAAGGAACCACTTACATTGACAAACACTCCAAGTAACAGTTTTGAAATAGTATCAATTGACACAGTAGGACCTCTTCGAATTTCGAATGAATACAGATATATTTTGACCATACAATGCGAACTAACAAAATTCGTTATTGCACACCCCATGGCGACAAAAGATGCACTAACAACCGCAAAAACAATAGTTGAACACCTAATTCTAAAATTTGGTAAATGCAAAGTACTGAAATCAGACAACGGTACAGAATTTGCAAACGAACTTTTGCGTAATATATGTTCACTACTTGAAATTAAACAAACCTTTTCGACACCTTACCACCATGAGACAATTGGGTCATTAGAAAGAAATCATAGAGTCTTAAATGAATTCTTGCTAACATCAGCAACTGATTACGAATGGGATAAATGGATTCCATATTTTACTTTTGCCTACAACACGGCACCCCATATAGACACTGGCTACACGCCATTTGAACTTGTATATGGAAGACTACCATGTTTACCATCTGAAATATATGACACAAAAGAAACTAAAATATATAATTACGATGATTATGCCATAGAGCTAAAACGTAAATTACAATATTCTTTAAACAGAGCTAAAGAATTAACAATTAGAACAAAAGAGAAAAGAATATTAGAAAATAGATACAACAATAAATTAAACTTAAAGATAGGAGACTTAGTTTTAGTCAAAGTAGGAAATAGGAAAAAGAACCAAAGTCCATATAAAGGACCTTACAAAATAATTAGGAATAATGGTGTAAATACAATAATAGATTACAATGGAAAAGAAAAAGAAATACATAATAATCAATTAAAACCCTATATAGCATTAAGAACTAGTGAATAATAAAAACTTATCGTTAATAGAAACAAAGTTGTATAAGAATTAATATTAAAAACAAATATATATATATAATACATTAATATACATTATAAAATTATTCATAAGTTAACAAAAAATATAGAAAAATTAAAAAATTAAATACTTTTATAATTTTTCTCTTAAGGGTAAGGGTGTAGTGTACTCCTTAAGCGTACACTGCATACCAACCACTAATATTGATTTCCCAACATACCGTCTCAAATACTGTAGAGTGAATACCATACAAGTGGCATCAAGTAACAGTCTAGCGACACCTATGACCGCATTCTTTTACTTGCACTCAAATATCTGATGACCGTATGTTGACGATAAGAAAACAATGAATAAAAGTAATTAAGAATAAAAATAAATTGAGTGATTCCTAAAATCACTCAATACTAGACAATAAGTTAGATTGTAAGAATAGTATATAAGACATGTAAATTTGTAAATAAAACAGACTTCAATTTTAGAGTTCCAAAACAACACAAGTCACTGTGTTTTTACTTTTTGAAGACTCAAATATTTTGGCAGTTCTTTTGAACGCCTATTTATAAGCTGACCCCCACACAGCTATTAAAATATAGAATTGGGCTATAGGGAACCTTAGTAATACACGTAACATTACATTACATTACACTGTAAAGAGACTAACTAAAGTAATATTCTACAGTAATTAATTAAAAATTAATTATGATTGTCATTATCTGACGGTTGCAAAACACTTTCTAACATAAAATTTGAAGAAACTTGTTTAACGGCGACTCAATCTCTAACCTACACTTGGTAGCCAACTATTGTATGTGAATAAAGCGCATCAAAAAACGTGATAATTACTTGTGAAAAAGAGATAGTATTAAGAAGAAGAAGCATTCTAGTTGAGAAATGAGTTGTGCATTGGTATTAGTTAATTCTGTCTCTTCTGATCGAAACAATACTTGTGTGTACGTAGTGTGACAAAACTTCACTTAGCCACAGTCATCGCTGTGTCGACCGTGGCTCAACTCGTTAAGAGGTGAGATTACGACGCAAAGCTTGATGCTAAGGCAGTGAGTTCGAATACCAGTACGACACCAAAAAAAAGAAAAAGTAAAAAAAGTTTTTCATATAAAGCAAATTAACAATATAAAATACTTTGTTCAATTGACACATAAATTAACCACTGACGAGTCCCAGGAGGGTGACGAAAATTGGGCAGTCTGGTGTATCACTTGTGTCCGTAAAATTTTTCAATAAAAATGTTTTCTTCTTCTTCCTGTAAAGAGACTAACTTAAAAAAAGAAAAAAAAAACAATCTATTGTTTTTACCGATTTTGTCAATTAATTTTTTAACAGTTGTAATAACCTAAAAAAAACAATTGTCTTAAACGAAAAGTAAGTAGTCGTTTTTGTAACTGATTTTCAATTAATTTAATATATATATTCAGAAGTCTTTACGGAAAAAATCTTGTGAGTGTACTAAACATATAGTTAATAAGCGGTCTTCTCACTTTTCTTTTAAATTAAATGTATTTTTCATTTTTTGACTATTAAAAAATTAACTCAAAATCCGTAAAAATAAAAGATTTTTTTTTTTATTTTACTATCAAAAATAAATATAAATTTTAAAAACTCGTAAATCCGTAAAAATACACGATTTTATTTGATTTAAACTATCAAAAATAAACTCCCAAATTATTAAAAACAACAGTTTTTCTTATTTTTTCTATCATTATTTTTTTGGTTCAAATAAAGAATTTTTCAAAAAAACATTTTAAATAAAAATAATAACTGGCACAGAAAAACAGTATTTATGTGTAGTTTGTTTTTTTAATAAATGCTAAAATAAGTTTAAAAAAAAAATAATATTTCTTTATAGTTTAAATGTATATTCCTTAAAAACTAAAGTTTACTGATTACATTTTTAAATAAACAACAATCAGTTACTGTTAAAATATTGTGAGTGTAGAATGAATACAGAGAGGCTTAGAAATAGTAACCAGATGAAAAATTGTATTAACTGTTAATGAAAAAGATTAAAAAATAGTTTAATCGACTTGGTTAGCGGGAAATAGATCTACTTAATTAAAGTTTATCCACCTTTTTAATCTTTCTCATTTACATATTAATTTTTTAACAGTTGAAATTTTAACTTGACAGCTAAAAGATTAACTTTGTCAGTTTAAAATACCAAGGTGTAGTCGATAGCGATCCAACATAATAGGAACAAAAAAAATGTCGGCGTTTACAAAAAGTTTGTCTTAGTGTTAATTTTTACCAGACTTTGCCAACCGAAATTATATCAAAGCGCAGAGTTACACACAATTTGTAGTGTGAGTCCTTTAGAAATAGTAGCCAGATAAAAAGTAGGATTAACTGTTAGAGTCATTCCAGACGGCATATTGACCAAAATATGACTTTTTCAACTTCATCCCTGCCGATTTGCATGAAATTTGGTATATGTAATCGTCTAATTACATTTTTAAAATTTGATGTCGTTCGCGTTTTATCGGTGCTTAAAGTTGGTATTTTTTAGAAAATTTAGAAAAATTCATACTATTCAAAAGGTCTTATTTATTCAACGCGCCGTCCGATTTCAAAAATTAATATCTCATTTCAAAGCTTATTTTGTCTTCTCTGAGATATATTAAGCTTTGATTAATACGCTTTTGAAAAAAGGTAAAAAAAATTAAAAATATTCTTGAATAGCAAATATCTCAAAATGCAACTCTGTTTTCTTAATAATTTTTTTGCAGAATGATCAATATGTCCCCTAAAGGATATAAAAAATTCAGAATTTAATTTCAATATGTTTTTTTAAAAAAAAAAAACGATTTCTCCGATACTACTTTTATTGTCGACAGTGCTAAAATTTTTTAATAGCGTATTTTTTTCGTGTTATCAACCGAAATTATATCAAAATACAGTGTTGCACACAATAAGTAGTGTGAATGCAAGGTCGTTTACAAATAGTAACCAGATGAAAATTTGGATTAACTGTTAATCAAAAAGATTTCAAAATGGTTTAATCGACTTGTTTAGTGCGTGATTGATTAGTTATCCTCTTTTTATTGTATTAACTTTTCTGTGTAAATTTTGTATAAACGTGCTCCGATTCAATTCGAATTATTTTTATGTTATTTTGTTTTTAAATTTTGATATTGAACTAATTTATTTTGTAATCTTAATTTATCATAACAATTAATTTCATCCGTATTTGAACCAATTTTTAATAAGTATTGTTTTTAATGTTTAACTACAAGATCTTTCATACATTTTTTATATCGTGTAAGTGAATACTTTTTTCTTTTAATTTCTTCTTATTTTTCAGTTAACACTTTTAGAAAAGTCCTTAATTTTTATACCAACCATATATACAAATATCCACAAATATGATGAAACTATTGAGAAATCATTTGATGATTTATGTAAAGCTTTAGCCAAGCGATTTTCGAATCTCGTAGATTATGCTCAACCAGCAGAATTTTGGAATAAATATCGTAAATCAAAAGTAGCGAATACACAAAATAAAAAGCAAAAAAACGTAAAACACCCAAGAAAAAGAAGAGAAAATCGAATAAAGATACTGATGATGAGGAGGAGGAGGATGATGGTGGAGAGGATGAAGATGAGGAATATATGGAAGAAGATAAAGAACAACAAAGAAAACCAATTGACGGTTCTGATTCGAATGAAGATGACGACGATGATGATAATGAACCTTTAATTAATAAAAAATCGAAACTAACACCTAGCAAACACAAAAATGGTGTTACTTGTACTGACTTATCGATAGATTACATATTTAAGCCTAATATTTAAAAGTTTGCTAGCATTTTGTTAAAAAGGAGACAGAAATTTCAAATTTCTAACAATTGTTTATTAAAATTCACATATAAACTACATAAATTGATAAATTATTTTTAAATTTCATTCACCATCCAAACCTTCAACACTTTGTGTTAATTGTTCCATTGCTTGTTTGGCCATTAATCCTAAAACGCCTTCATGTGATTGCGAATCTTCATATTGTAAAATTTCTACACATTCTCTTAATATAGCTATGGCTTCCAAAAGTTTTTCCTTAAGCCTTGGTCCAGTCAAAACTTCTGCAATAAAACCACTTTTAGCCAATAATACCACAGGAACATGCAATTCATATAAAATCATAGCACGAGTACGACTTAAACCCGGTTCAAAGACATTCATAACACGTAAAACCTGACGACAAAGTTCTTCTTTACGTTCAAGTAAAATATCTGGTAATTCAACCATTTCATAGCCCCGAACACGACCATACATTTCGATAAGATTTTGTTTTAATGAAATCTGTATAAAATGTAATGGATGTAAAACGCTGCGATATTTTTTCAATAATCGTTCAGTTTCTTGTAAACGTTCTGGTCCCATATCCATAGTTTGTATCTCAGCCATTTCGGCCTGCATAACGGCAATTGCTTTATGTGCAGCATCATTTGATGTTTTAAATTCACATATTGTACATTTCCATTCTGTTAAAGGATCTAAAACAAAAAAAATTTTTTTTTTAATATATCCAATTTTGAGTATGTATTATAAAATTAGAATGTTGTCCTAAACATAGTTCATTTTATGACCCAAACATTATAATTGTGGATTATGTACGGTACAAATATTGTCTCTCTGTCGATTTAGTTTTAGGGCAAACAAAAAACTAGTAGTTTTTGAAAACTTCTGAATTTTGATTAAAAATTTGTGAGGACTTGAATTGTATTTTAGAGACTATGAATTGTATTTCATGTTTATCAATTGTATTTCGGAAATTATCAATTGAATTTTAGATTTAACAATTATGTATATTTCTGAAAATATCAAATGTATTTCTGTTTTATCAATTGTATTATATAAATTACACAGTGTTACAAAATAGAAAAAAATGTAATACACTTTTAAAATGACCTAGTGTAGGTTGTACTCCTGGTTGAGTAAATCACTTTTCAATTTTCAGAATTTTGAATACATGATGTTAAAAAAACTTTTTTTCAAGACACCACGGACTAAAATTAGACTGTCTAGACTGTCACAGTTTCGTCCACTCCAAGGACTCGTCAGTGGTTAATTTATGTGTCAATTGAACAAAGTACACTGAAGCCCCGATTTGCGTCGATCCTATTTGCGTCACTTTTTAAAATTTAGTTCATTCCGATTTGCGTCGTTTTGATTCCGATTTGCGTCGCTACATATGATTGTATTTTTTCACTGAAGTCATAATTACATATGTATGTGCATATGAAGAATTTTTCAATTTGCATGTAAAAAGGGGAACTCCCATTTTATTCTGTTAGGTAGGTTATTCTAAGCATATATAGAAAAGTGATTCGATTTGCGTCGTATCGGTTTGCGTCGCATTTCCCCGGTCCCTATTAACGACGCAAATCAGGGCTTCAGTGTACTTTATATTGTTAAATTGCTCTATATTTAACTTTGTGTAGTAGTGAGTTTCAAACCCACAGCCATACAACAGGCTATGACTCGTAGCATCCATCACATCTTAGCTAGTTGAGCCACGGTCGACACAGCGATGAATGTGGCTATGTAGAGAATTGCCAATCACAGCATTCAGTAGTTAAGCAGTTCAGCAGTTAACCAATACCTATGAACAATTTATTTTTCAACTAGAATGCTTCCTCTTTTTAATCCTATTGTTATATTTTTTCACAAGTAATTATCACATTATGATGCGCTTTATTCACATTCATTAGATGAATACCTTTTTTAAATTTGGCGTCTTTGTTTTCTAATACTTTATTTGAAACCCAATTTGTGCTTATTTTTTCTTGAAAGTACGTTTAATACTGAGTAACATGAGTCCTTGTTTGTTAACATCGGTTAAAAATTGTTAAAGTTACATTTTTGTTTGTATAATAACATTTTAATTTTTCCCACCACGACCACATTTTTTTTTTAAAGGAATAGTAAAATTGTTTGCGTCTTAAGTAGAAAAAATTTTACCTTTAACAATTTTTAACCGATTTTAACAAACAAGGACTTATTTTACTCAGTATTAAACGGACTTTCAAGAAAAAACAAGAAAACAATTGGTTTCAAAAAAGTATTAGAAAATAAAGGTGCCAAAGTTGAAGAAATTATAAAAAAATTTGAAAATTTAAATATTTTGTATGATATTTCCAAATAGGTTTGTTAAATGTATAAACATATCGGAAAGCCTAGCATATCACTTTTATGTCAGAAATTATCAATTGTATCTCAGATTTTACAATTGTATTTAAGAAATTATCAATTGTATTTCAGAAATGATTAAAAACTATTCATTAGTATTTCTGAAATGCAGTTGATAATTTCTGAAGAACAATTGATAATTTCTTAAATACAATTGACAATTTAAAAAATATAATTAATAATTTCAAAAATATAATTAATAATTTCAAAAATATAATTAATAATTTCAGAAATACAATTGCTAATTTTGATGTGCGCCCCGGTAGGCTAGTTGGTAGCGTGCTAGCTTATCGTAGGTTCGATTCCCACTAGAAGCACTGGTATGTTTCGTTACACCAAACCGAAAGCCATAGTAGCTAGTACTTGGTTACAGTAATACAGGCGCGGATACAGGGGTAGTGAAAATGGAAGAAATAAGAGAAAATTTTGTAAAATCACTCTAACTTCCCTCCCCAAAACCTTTTTCTGGATCCGCTCCTGGGGTAATAGGATATAATTTGTAATATATACATTATTATTAATAAATAAAAAAAAATGATATTTTCTGAAATGCAAATATTTAATCTAAAATACAATTGAAAATTTCTGAAATAAAATGGATAATTTCTGAAATACAATTGAACAAGGGTATAATATATAGTGTCCGAATATGGCTTAATAAAGAAAGAAAAAATGGCTTACTAAAGAAAGAAACGAATTGCTTTTTAAAGGAAGAATTCCTGGTTGAGAACGATTATTTGAAATGTAATAAAATCAAATGCAATTGAAGAGCTTATTGTAAAAACTTGATAATCCACATACAATATATATTTTATGAATTTTCGCTGTTTTCTATACATCCATGGATTAATATTTCATAAAAGTCTTTCTTAAACACATATTGCAAGTACCTAGAGTAAAAACGTCCTGAAAAGACATATTTTTGCATTTTTTATTCTTGGAAAGGCAAAAACAAACTAAAAATAAATTGTGGCTTATAAAGTTTTTACAATAAGCGCTACAATTATACTTTCTGGTCGCTAACATTCTGGAAAAAAAATAGCCAAATAGAGAAGAGGAAGATTTTCTTATATTAACGTTAAAACTTACCTAAAGGATTTGACCATAACAGCCAACCATCATCACATTTACTGCATTTAAATGTACTAAAGTGTGTACCTAATTCCGTAGGATCTTTGCAACGTTTACAGTCACAAGTAAAAAATTTACCAGCTTTCAAGTGTTCCTGTCTCTGAGTAGTGCCATTGAGAGTGTAGCTGTATGAATGTTGTAATTGTTGACCAGGTTCTAAATCTACCATAGCACGTAAACGGATTCTGTTAAAAAAAATATGTATGTATATATAATTGAAAAAGTTAGTAAAGAATATTTTTTAATTACAAATCGGAATCCTTGTTCTTCTGAATAAGGTCTGTTCAACGTCGTTACCGCGGATTCACGCGGAAACCCGAAACAACAACAATTTACACACAAATTTGACAATAAAAACGTAAAAATTGGGTAGCCGCAGTAACGTACGTCGAAAACAGCTATTATCTTACCTATAATCTTCACTTGGATAAATACTACGGATTGTATTAGGCACACAATTGTGTGATAATATACCAGTTATAGGATATAGAGCTCTCAGTGCGTGGCCTTGCAAAGATCTTGCCTCGAAGGCATTTACTTCTAAAATTCCTACCACTTGCATAATAAGATCTTCAGAGAAACGTTCTGCCAACTTACAGGGTCCTCTCAAATATTGCGCAATATTAACAAGATCAGCATGCCATATTTCTGTATTTTGACGACGTTCTTTGTCATGATATTCCATAGGTGCTACTTCCTTTTCCCATCGTTCAGGATTAACTTCTTTGGCCAAAAGTACTCTGAAATTAATATAGAAACATGCATTTAAAAAAATATCCCAATAACATTGCGCTACAGATTTTGCCCCCTAAAAATAAAATAAAAGAAAGAGCGCAATGTGTCTAAAATTAATATGACAGTACAGCGAAAACGGACGACCTATGAGTTCATCTTTTAGTATAATATGTAAATAGCTTAAAAAATTATGTGTACCAAAATTCAGTACAAATTAAAAAAAAATTAAAAATTTAAATAATTTGAAGGAAAGTCAGTATTTTTGATAATAAAAAAATTAAAAAATATATTTTAGGTGAAAGAAACAAATTTTACATTGTAAATTGTTTAATTAGATAAAAAATACTTAGTTCCGAAATATTAAATATTTGCCGTTAACCCATGTTAACCGGAGAACAAAATTGTCCCACAAAATAAAATTGAGGGTTATAACTGAATTTTGTTTAATTTCACCAACCGAAAAAAGGTTTAGTTCTTACTTAAGTAAAATTTTTAAATTAATAAATCATTAGTACTATAAATCATAAACCTTTGTTGACCATATCCCGAAGAAATCCCCACGAAAACAATTGAAAACGGATTTTCTACATGAGGTGCACTTTTTGATGTTGAGCACTTTTTGGCCAGTATTAGGATTCAAGCAGAAAAATCCCTTATGTGAGCAAAAAAAATATAATTTACAGGACACATTGGAAAGTTTTGAGTTTAAAAAATTTGCATTATGAAATGACTTGAGATAATTAAAAAAATATTTCTATGCGAGTTTAAGAATAGTAAAGACAATTGCAAAATGCGAAATTGGGCGAAAAAGCACCTTAACTAGAATATATGTATGTATATTGTTCAAACTTAAAGGCTTTGATACTACTACCAAATGTAATCTTTCTGCGAAATTTCATGAAAATCCGTCTATAAGTGTTCATATTAAGACGATGTACTTCAGAGGTTCATTTAAAAGAATACAATCTTTAAAGAACTGGTGAAACTACCCGACGAAAAAAGTTTATATATAGTCATATATGTCTTGATATATGTAATTACATATAATTACATATGTGGTCATATGTAACGATATATATTTACATCTAATATTTATTTTTACAAAAAAAAAAATAATACAGCGATATATGTATATCATCATATATCGTTATATCTCATGCTATATATAAGATGATCTTTTTTATATCATCATATATCGTTATATCTCATGCTATATATAAGATGATCTTTTTTATCTCATCATATATACTTGATATAGCTAAATATGAGATCATGTATACTTCCATGTATAAATATATATAAGTATTTATGATACAATAAAACCAAACAAATTCTATCACTTTTATATATGATAATATAATTTTATTTTCATGCAAAATATAGTTTATAAAGAAAAAAACAGCTTATTTGTGGATTTTTAATCCAGTTATTGAGCAAAAAAGGTGAAAAATTGGGAAAAATGAGCATTTTATATACCGAGAAATATAGAAAAAGTGCTAAAAATCCGCCTTGAAATCATATGTTGAAACACATATAAGCAAATATAATGATATCAAGTTGTATATGAGTATATAGAAACTTTTTTCATCGGCTCACTTTTACATATAATTATATATGGCATCACATATTAGTAAAATTGAAATTCCGTCTAATTTTCCAATTCATTGATTTATACTTAAATTTGCATTATTATTTGTAATGTGAAACAAATTAGTAGTGCGGATTTCCAAAGAATTTTATGAAGTTAGATCGAATTTGATCAAATTATATATAACTTGATCAAATTAAATAGACCCCATTTTTCGGATCAAATTATATCAGATGAGATCCCATGGAATGTTATGAGATAACGTTATGTATGCCGTTTTTTGGATCAGCTATGATGTGGCAAGTAATTATATACATATGTCTAAATATGATTATAGATACCTATATCAGAACTTTTTTCATCGGGTAAACACATTCCATCACGGATTTTTAATAATTAAGTTGGCAATTCACTGCCAATAATTTTTTTAATTTGACATTCTTGCTGTTTATTGTTATTGTAATTAAAATAGAAACAGCGGTTTTATTTTTTAATAATTTCAATTCTTCATTATTGGTAAGTAAATATGTATACAAATTTGCAAAATCTGTGTTTTTATTTTGCAAAATCTGTAATTTTTTTTTAAATAATAAGTTAAATATTTTTTGTTCATATTTTATACAAACATAACTTTGCTTTATTATTAAGGGGTTCACGATGGTGATTTGCAAACGATGCAAATATTCTCAGATTATATTAACAATACTGCTCAAAGCTAAGAGAATGCAAATAACCGTGGAAATGACCAACGTGAATTCCCTCATTAACATAAATGATCTAATTTCACTGGCTTATTTCTTTTTAATTGTTCCCATAATACTCGACTTGTAATTATGTATAATTAAAAAGCTTGATAATTTACAAAATATGTATAATAAAGTGACGGCCAACAAAATGGATGATCAAACCAATACTTCTTCAGTAGGAGAAGATGTGCCACAAGATCAACATAAATTTGTCTCTCTTAATGATAACAATTCGTATGCAAATGCTTTAGAAACTCTAGTGGACAATCAAAATAATACTTCAGGGGATGAAACAACGCTTTTGAAAATTTACCACCAGATGATCAACATAAATCTGTTGTATATTCCATTGATTACAATTCTTGTAATGCAAATGCTTCAGAAACTCTAGTCAACATAATGGACAATCAAAATAATACTTCTGAGGAGGAAATGAAGCTTTTGAAATATATACCAAAAGATCAATCTGTTTCTTCCAATGATAAAAATTCTTATAAGGCAAATCCTTCAGAAACTTCATTTATATCTACAGAAGAAGATAAAACTGCCAAAGAAAAAGCAATTATGATTGATATTACAGATACTAAACAAAAAAATATTCAAGATTTGATTTTAAAATGTTCAACCAAAACGCCAACTTTAATGGTTGGACATATAAACACTATAGCTATGGAGATTCTAACAAAAAATAAAATTAAAAATATTCCTAAATATATTAATTCTCCAGACAGAGCTATTGTAAGTAAATCAATGTGGACCGAACCAGAACAGAAGCAAGAAATTCAAACAGTAACGCTGGACTCAAAATTATTGATAATTAAGTCTCCAGCTTCCACTGACACTATGGATATGATTCCAATATCTTCGACTGCTGTAAATATTCAACAAGTAGATGTTAAAAATGAAAATACTCTAGTTATGGAAAAACCTCTAAATGAAATAATTCCAACTGTAGGAATTCAAAATAATGAAATCGTTACAGAGTATATTACAAATGATATAACTAAATCAAAATCATTAGCAAATGAGTCATCCGCTACTTTGAATAGGGTCAACTTAGAAATTAACCAAAATTATAATAAAATACCATCATCTGCAAAATCTGGAGTAAAAATTGCAACAAAAACTAAAATGAAATTAAATGATTTATTTATATTTAGGCTAATGTCACAAGATATTAGTGGTTCATTGGAAAATGATTCATCCAGAAAATCTGAAAAAATTTATAAGAAAGTTTGCAATGCTAGAAGATTAGCCTTCAGAACTATCGAAGAGCTTGGAGATACTCCATATGAACTAATGATACAAGATGAGCGCAATTCTCTGAAATGGGCTAGAGAATTTTTGCATAAACTTGAAGTAAATAATATGCAAAATATGGATTATGAATTAAATATTCAAAATTCCAATCAAAATGCACAATCAAATGATGCAGAGAATCTAACTACCGATTCTTTGTCACGAACCACCCTCGTATGAAGATGGCACTACTGATGAACTGCGACACTGGTAACTAACTATTTTGCGCAGCTATTGCTCGTCGGGCATGGGCGGGTGTTCGTTTGCAGTCATCAGATAGTGCCATCTTCATACGAGGGTGGTTCGTGACAGTTAATACCTAAACCGTGGCTCCTAACTGCCATGTCGTTAACCGTCACGAACCAAGGCGGTGTTAACCAAGTTAAACTCATGTAATTTATACGCTCTACTACTTCGGTCGTGCCCCACGTTGGGCGCCATTAACTGTCACGAACCACCCTCGTATGAAGATGGCACTACTGATGAACTGCGACACTGGTAACTAACTATTATGCGCAGCTATTGCTCGTCGGGCATGGCGGGTGTTCGTTTGCAGTCATCAGATAGTATACACAGTTAAGTGTACCAGTGTACCACTAAAAAACAAAATCAAAATTGCAGGGGCTCCAAGACCAAGTCATATTGTCCGCTAAAAGTAATGGATTACGCTGTTGTTAATCCCATGGCTCCCTCCCTCAGTATTCCGAGAACACCGAACCGTAGTATCCAAAAGCCAGAAATTCATCGAATACCCCTAAATCTATGTTGCACTACCGCATACCTTACCTTGTCTTCACTATTTAATCAGCCATTATTCTTCAGATAAACAAAATTTGAAATTTATTCTTTACAATTATAATATTCAACAATTTATTCATATTTTCCTCGAAATTAATTCATTTATAACCTAAAATTTGCTTAAGGCGCATAATATTAAAATTAACGATAGATACATAAGCTTAAACGACTAGCTTATTGTTAGCTTAAATTGGACTTCAAAAAAAAATTATGCCTAAACCCGTAGTTTTATAAATCTTATGACACTATCGAAACCTTAGTTCATAAAAAAAAACAGACCAAAAACGTCTGATGTACTATAAAACGACGAAACCTACCTACTTTAGCGCTAATGAAAGTTGAATTCCGATGGTCCAAATTGATGACCTTATAAGTGATAATTTCGAACTAAAATTCCGCAATTCTTATAATTTGGACATAACATGGGTATAAATAATGTTAACAATACTAAGTGTCATGATCACTTTAATAAATAGTTGTATGTAAACGTTTTTTTGATTTTTAAAGGATCTTATCATTTTATGGCAATATATTCTAAAATCCTTTTCATTTAAATTATTTTAATAAAAAAATGTCTTTGTCAAGATTTACCAAGTTTTTTATACTACACTTAAATATGATTTTAAGTTTTGATACACAACATAACCCAAAAGTAATAATTACGATTTCAAACGATGCCGAGAATAAATTCCGAAATATCTCTAAACTTTACTCCCGGTAAGATAGATTAAACGTTTTTGATTTTAAATGATCTTATCATATTATGGAAATATATTCTAAAATCCTTTTCATTTAAATTATTTTAATAAAAAAATGTCTTTCAAGATTTACCAAGTTTTTTTTATACTACACTGAAATATGATTTTAAGTTTTGATACACAACGTAAACCAAAAGTAATAATTAAGATTTCAAACGATACCGAAAATAGATTCCGAAATATCTATAAACTTTACTCCCGGTAAGATAGATTAAACGTTTTTTGATTTTTAAAGGATCTTTTTATGTAAGCAAGTTACGAACCAAATATTTGACACTAATTATGGCATTTAAATTTGTTTAAACATAAATTCTAAATAATATATCTACTAGAGAATCTACTCTTTTACTTATCTGGCATTGTTTCAACTGATGACGTAAATTTACAGCTGCAATTATGGGTGTAGAGTTGAAGCACGTTGATCCAATCGAAAAAAAAAACAATAAACGACGACGTCTTTCTGCTGCTGCCAACCAATAGTTTTTTCTTTGCTTTTTTTGTATGCTGTCCACTTGCTGCTGCCAACCAATAGTTTTTTTTTCTTTGCTGCTTGTATGCTGTCCACTTGCTGCTGCCAACCAACAGTTTTTTTTTTTTCTTATTTGCAAACTTATATTTTCCTGCTGGATCTTACACATTACATGCAAATAGCACGTTTCAACCCCGTTTCTTCTGTATGTTCTTCAGTGATGACAACGACGGTCAATATTTTGGTGTTTTAGCGTTTTTTTTTTTTCCTTCAATAAATTTGTGGCTGATAAGCTACGGTTGTACTGACGACGGTGTTGTGCGCTTAAAACGTGTACTGGCAGGCACCTTTATATAAAATACCTGCAAAATCAGATTCCATAGCTTTTGCTGTCTATGGGTGCTCCCCTGAAAAACAATGTGGCGAGACCACCAGCCGTCTTGGTTAAAATGTAATCCCACGGTCCTGTGCCGTAATTTCCCATCAAATTACTATAGATTAATCCGCACTTTATTACCAAACGCAAATAAAGATGTTTACCATTGCTGATGGCCGCCACATTCGAAGATACACGGCATAAAAAGTTTACGCCTTCTTCAGCAAACTTTAATCCCTGAATTTTTCAACGCCCGTAATTGTAAATCCAATGCAAATTACAAATCTATACAATTTAATACTCAGCGATTCAAAAAATGCGTGTGACCTGCACGGCCATTACCGGAAAAAGAACGATTATCAAAATTGGCTTTTACCATTTGACATTTGTCAGACAGTGCGGCTAACCTAGCAATATGCAAAGTACTATGAACTGCAGCCAACTTTGCTTTTAATAAATACAACACTGCACTTCCGTACAGCAGAGTTGTATTTCCAAGAAAACATTAAAAGGCAAGGCTGCCAAGTCAAAACAACGTTTAAATAAATTCCTGAAAATATTAGACCGGTACATCTTATATAGTTTTAAAAGGAAAATATATAATCTTTAATGATTTAGCTCGTCATTCATTTATTCCAAAACATATTGCTAAAAGGCGTTGGGCTTTTAAAACTATTGAACAGTTAAAAAAGAAATCAAATGAATTGCTAACGGAAAATGAACGTTTAGAACTTAAAAAAGCTGAAAATATTTTAACAGAACGTAATAAGAAATTTTCCAAAGAATCGGCAAGTTTTGTCAAAACTTCACGAAAGTTTAAGGCTAAATCGTCAACATTTAGATCCAGATATTTGGCTTACAGATGTGTAAAAGATTTGGAAGATAAATCGAAGAAAAAACTTTCTAATAAAAAACTATCATCTTTAAAGAAAGCCGAAGCTGCTATTGTAAAATATGAAACAAAGATACGAAATCGTTTGAATCTTGATAAGAAAAAACTAGAACTTAAAAGTCAAACTTATCGTGATGAATTCAAAGATCTACATGAACCTTTGGCTAAGCTTAAAAAACAAGAAACTTTTGATTCTGAAGAGATGGGTAAACATTATCTATATGTTGCAGTTATAGATAAAAATAGTATCCATGGTATATCACCCTCTAAATGGAATTTGGTAGAAAATGCTGTTCTAGAAACTTTCAAAAATAATCTAGTAACGAATCCAAGTACTTTCATTCCATACAACGATGCCGGTTGGCATTTTGGCCATATAAAACTTATAGCGTGCTTAGATCAAAACTCTATGGATCTTTATAAACAAGCCATTTTTAGTGTTGGAGAAATTTGGCCCAATGCTAAGCTAGAAGCATTATTTATAGGCAATGATCCACCACCACCATCTAGTCCTTTAGCTATAGTCTCAGTTATAAAAGAACCTTCGGATCCAAGATCAATTCTTTCTATTATAAAAATAAGTAATCCGAAACTACCTACCTCAGATTGGAAGATAACCGATGTTAGCGCTGTTGGCAATGGTCTTATCCAATTGGTCTTAATTTTAAATAATGAATCCATAAAACCTCTTGAAGAGACTAAAGGCTTAATTGATTATGGTTTTAGTTCAATTTCTTTAACTGTATACCATCACAATGATCTAAATGAAGATGAACGATCGTGTGTTCATGTTATTTATGATATGGAAGATGTAGGAGATGTCGACACAGCTGGTTTCTGTGGATATCTGTCAGATTAAGATACTGTTAATATTAATTTAATGAACATATCAAAATTGTAATTGAAAACAACAGGTAAGAGTAATATATTCGTTTTATTGTATACTTTCGGCACAATATATTTTAAAACTTTTTTTATATATGACATAAACAACCTTTTGTGAATGAGTTAGCCAATGTTAAAGCAAGCTAAATCCGCGGTTATCTTTTATATATAACGTCACAAAATTTATGCCGGTTTTAAGTTTAAAGAAAATTATAAATATTAAAATTACATTATTTGCTTGAATTTAATTAAAGTTAGTACATGAATCTCATTGTATTTATCAAATGTCAAAATATATATATTACACCACCAAAATATATAAAAATACATAAAAAAAAATGTCATATCATTAGTGCGCCATCGGAAACACCTATGTGTATTTTTATTTAATTTTTTATTGTAGTTTTAAGAAGCCTATTAGGTCATGCATTTATTCACCAATGCATTTCACGTTATCTCTACTGATTTCGAAATTATCAGAAACTCCTGTGTGTAACCTTTAGTATTTAGATTTGAAAACTGTACATTGGTTTTATATCGAAATAATATTGAATGAATTTTCTTAAACAGTTTTTTTGAAATATTTTGAGAATCAATTGCAAATTCGCATTAGACCACCCTCTTCTTTATGGGTTCACTTAATATTTTAATATTGTTTTTAGACATATACACTAGGGTGGTTCTTATATTGCACTTTATCTTTTCAATTTTCGGGTATACCCATTTCAAAATGGAGGATTTCAAGAAAATCAAAATTTTATGCCAAATTTTCAAAAATTAATTTAAAAAAATCCATATAGTTACTAATAACCAATAAATATATTTTGTTTATTTATTTGGCTTATAAATAGCCATTAAAAAATAAGTACAATTGAAAAACATTGTTAACCTATGTTAGCCCGGTAGCGAAACTACACATTTTAGAAAATGGAAACTACACATTTTAGATATGGATTTTTTTAAATTAATTTTTGAAAATTTGGCATCAAATTTTGATTTTCTTGAAATCCGCCATTTTGTAATGGGTATACCCGAAAATTGAAAGATAGATTTTTAAATGTATTTTTTATTTTTAATACCCAACTAATATACTCTAAAATTAATAAAGAAAATTAACATTAACATTTTTTGAAATTTTGTTTAACAAAATTTAAAAAAAAAATCAATTTAGAGGTTTGAAAAATATGCTATTTTTTACCTTTTTTTTGGTACCGGAATAACAAGGGTTAACGATATCCCAAAAACTTTATATTTTTTATCAGAATATCTCTGAAAAAATGTAAATCAAAAAGTATTTAGGTTTTGATATAGTCATTAAATTTTAATTTATAAATTTTTTTCCAATTTTGGCCCAGGAGCCCAAACTTTGACCAATTTGAGCAGCATCGTAGGGTTAATCGATTTTGCTCAAATTTTCAGAATTTACTTGACAAAGTGCAATATAAGGACCACCCTAATGCAGGGGCATACATTATAATCCATTAGATCAGTCTAAAATATACCTACAGTTGATTACTATATGGGTAAAGACCACTGCAAATGTAGCTAAAAACAAATGAAATTTCACTTAAAGAAAGGACGACTTACATTTCAGTAAATTCAACTAACATTGTCATTTGTTTTTTAATGTTCAAAAAATTAACCACAATTGTAGTAAAAATTAACCACATGGTAGTAAAAAATAAACAAGCATTTATTTTTTTTTATTTTTTTTAAATAACAAAAAACAACTGTAAAAAATTAATGTAAAATCATAAAAAAGTCATTTGATGTGCGTTGTTTTTTTAAATGAACTACAAGGTTAGTAAAAATTTTAATTTGTTCTACAAATGACTGACATTTACATTAAAAATAAGGAAACTGTATTACAACCCAAACAACTACATATTTTTAAAGCAGAAGTTCCCTGAGTGTATTAGTTAATAACTTATTAATATTTCTTAAAAACTATTTCAAGAACAAAAACATCTATGTGTATTATATTTGTTTTATTTATCATTAACCGAGGTGTAGTTTTTTTTTTGTTTAATACTTTTACCATTTACCACTCCAAGACGATAACACATTATGGACTATTTTCAACGCATAACATTTTTTTATTATTGAAAATGTGATAAGAAGCTCCCCTTGTAATTTTTTCAATAATCGTTAAAAAAAAATGTTTCTCTCAAATTGTAAAGGGTCCGCCAAATAACTTCTTTTTTTTTGAACTCCTGAACCAATTGAACTTTGTATGGCGTCATACCAAGGTCTTTATGCAAAATTCGTCTCAATGATGTCTCCGAAATGTTCAATTGTTGAGAACGACGGTGAACTGATGTTGATTGCGCTTCACGCACACTTTCTGCCACAGTAGCAATATTCTCGGGTGTACGCACTGTTTTTTGCTTTTCACGCTTTGGTTTATCGATGAGGATGCCAGTTTCTTTCACTTTTTTCACAAGATAACGAACATACGGACCATATTCGTTCAGCGGAAGGATAAAACTAATTATCTGTCAAATCAGACATGAGCTAAGTGTTACCATTCACGAAATAAGCACTAGTTGAAAAAAAAAAGTTAGATGGCGGAACCTTTATTAATAATGAAATGGCATTAAAAGAGCAATCGAACAGCATATAGAGCTTTGTTTAGTTTTCAGATTAAGTATCATTTTTAAGTTTATAATTTAAAAGAAAAAGTTAGTGGAAAATTTACATTTCCATTTTCTCAAAAACTATAAAACAACGAAATGTGGATTTTTGGAAAGCCCAAGAAATTTCCTTTAATTTGAGTATAATATCGACTGGAAAAGAAAAAAATTTTATTATTGAAAAAGTGATAATATCGTATTTAATAGGTTAAATACGATATTATAACGAATTCATTTTTCTAGTCCCTCGAAGTTCATCTTAATAAAGTTTTACTGTGTTTGATTTTTTGTAATATATTTTATTTTAAAAATAAAAAATCCAATTTTTGTTTGTTTCGTTATTTTTGCATATTTGTTTAATATATGAAAAAAAAATGTTGGGGGTCCGTGAACCAGTAGAAGTGCCTCAAGGGGTCCGTGAAGCAAAAGTAGTTGGGAACCGCTGGTATAGAAGAATATTATATAATTAACATATATATTTTTTAATGAATTTAGAAACCCAGTTTTTTTAAATACAGCGATTTGAACCACGGATTTAGGAAAAAAATCATTTTACCGTCAAGAAGTGCAATATTTTTGTGAACCAATAAAAAAACGCTTAAAGTACCTTTAAAATGAGGTATCAATGACTCTTATAGCTTAAACCGTTGAAAAGATTAGGGCAATTATGTGCAACTACTTTTGCAAAACTTTTATTTTTTTCAACAAATTATTTTTTTTAAAATGTAAATCTTTTTTTCTACTTTATTTACCCCTTGTTTTTATAAGGCGAACGGAATAATTCATACAGAGGAATACATTTATTTTGTTATTGTAACAAAAACAAAATACACGTATTCCTCTGTATGAATTATTCCGTTCGCTTTATAAAAACGGGGTTAGTATCTTTTCTTAGATTCCATAATTTAGAATCCCCTAAGATCTAAAACGTTAAGGATAGTGGAATAGTGGCATAATGGAATAAATTATAACACAAGGGAACAATGGTTCTGTTGATTAAGAACTGAATATTGTTTTTAAGGTTATTTGGGACGCTGAATCCAAATCTGCACTTGGTTTTTTTCTATCAGCTCGACTTTTCGAGATATACCGTTATATTCAAAATTAAGGCACTTCCGCTACATATATTGGAATAACTTGAAAACGGTTCACCATATTAAATTAAAAAAAAACCGAAACTCGCAAACAATATTCTCTTTAAGCCGTGCTTACATTGTTTTTAAATTTTCCAAGTAGTTTTAGAGATATCGTTCAAGTTTTGAAAAAAAAATTAAAATTTTTTTAAAAAAAAAAATTTTTTGTTCTTAAAATATTCCTAAAAAATAAAAATGGGACAAAAATCACAGTTTTGGTCTAGAAACAGTTAGTTAAATATATTTCGAATGAAATGAGCTTTATTTCATTGCAATCGGTGCACAACTTTTGATTTTGTTCACCATTTACTGAATTGATATAAATCGCGATTTCCATACAAAAATAACAACTTTTGATTTTGTTTATTTCTATCAGCTATACTTTTTAATTTAACACAAAAAGAGAATTTTAAAGAAAAATAAAAATTTTAATACACAAATATTACAATGTAATTACAACTCATCGAAAAATTTTCTTTTATAAGATTTTCTTAAATAATCTTGTTTAGAGGGATTATTTTTAATGCTCCAGCAATAGTCCGCCATCATATGCTCTGTTACGGTAGTATGAAACTGTTGTTCCTTGGGTTAACAGATTTTTTTGCTTTAATCGAGAAGCAAGAATTTCAGATGCTTTTTTAGAGAGTCCAAGGTCTCTCACTAAATCACTAAGCTCCTCCTGATTAAATTGCTCGCGTTCAGAAGAAATATCTAAATGGAAGTCATCTGATCCACATTCAGAAATTGGTGAAGGAACATTTTGTCGTAAGTCGTGAAAATTGTGTGTAGATGTAGATGGTTGTGATTCTAAATCCTCACTAGAGTACAGGACTGAAATAATGAAATAATCTTTTTTTATTACTTAATTTTTTTAATTCTTAGAATCATAAAAAACTAACTTATTACATACAAACACTTACACATTAGAAAATGTTATTTTTGTATGGAAATCGCGATTTATATCAATTCAGTAAATCGTGAACAAAATCAAAAGTTGTGCACCGATTGCATTTTAAACCGCGGATTTTTAAAAAACGCATTTTACCTCAAAAAAAAATATTTTTTGATTATTTTGTTAAATGCACGAAAACAGTGGCTTTAAAGCAGACATGGGCGGCGTCAATTACTTTTCAAAATCATTCACTTGTGAAATTTGTCATATAATTAGAAACTGCACACATACGCTCACACTTCTTGGCTTAAACGCTTGCTTTGGAAATTTTAAATTTTGTCAATTCCAGACATGGGACATAATACCAATATTTGTGTATTTAATTACAGGCCAATTACATATGCACGTCTAATTATATGTAATTGGGTGTAATTGAGTAATTGCCCCATAATTAAATATCCAGATGTTGTTACTAATCCTCATGTTTGGTATTAAAATTTTTACAAATTTTCTAAGGAAGCGTTTAAGCCTACAAGTGTGAGCGAACGTCTGAAATTATTAGTGATATTTCAAATTTTCATAAGTGAATGATTGTGAAATGTAATTGACGATGCCCATGTCTGCTTTAAAATGAGTTATTACGCAACTTTAACCGTAAAAAAGATATCGACGATTAAGTACGACCACTTTTATTAAAATTTAGATTTTTTTCATTGTTTCACAACCGTTAAAGCTAACAACCCAAAACTTGTACGATGACATATTTATATGACAATTACCTTCCACACCAAGTTTGGTTAAAATTAAAGGAGTTACAGGTTGAAAATTGGATATTTTTTTATGGTTTATGTGGAGTGAGTCAGTGGTGAAAATGGTTTGAACATTTTTAAAAATACTATTTTCCGACCGATTTTTTCTATCTAATTTAAGGACTCGTAACAATCATCTGAAGTCAAAATAAAAATATATCCACAAACAAAAGTCGGTAGTGAAAGATATAAAGCACTTTTTGTTACAGAAACTTAAACCTTTAACCGGCATAAGCGTTTTTGGACTGAAATTTATTCCACTTGTTCGGCACGAGAAATAAATAATATTTTGTTTTAGCGAAATTTTTTTTGTTGCCTATTTTAGGCGATATGGGTCAAAATAGGTTTAGAGGCTATCTTAAAAACTAACATATAAAATTTAAAAAGTTGAGGCATAAATTATTCTTCTTACAAAGATATAACAACAGTCCAAAAATTAGCCGTTTTGAGCTTTTAGATAAAAAGATATGGCGATTTTCGTTTTTCGAAAAACGCGAAATCGAGCGAAAACGAACCTTAACTTTAATAAATATTGACGCAACTTTGAAGCTTTGATAGTGTTACCAAATATAATAATAATATATCTGCCAAATTTCATAAAAATCCGTCCACTCGTTTCCAAGATAAGATGATGTCCTTTATATGTATCCGTTTAAAGTCCTGTATGTCCTTGGAACAAACTTAGAGTATTTTCCAAAAGTTTAAGCTTTAATCTTCCCTTGTGTGGAATATGAATGGTTTCATGTTAACAGAAATGTGTTTTAAGGACTTTTCAAAATTGTGATTGTTTCAAAATATTTATTTTTTGAAATTACTGAAAATTTTAACTATAACGCTTTCTCGCTTCCAAACCATGACATGTACACAAAACATTACTTCGCAAAATATGTGGCTAACTTCGTTCTCTATCGATATAGCTCACATTTTTATAATAAAGCACTTTTTTTTGGCGAACTTATGGCCAATTTAAAATACCCCGCCTAGAGGCGGGCTTGCCGGTTAAAGGGTTAACGTATAAAGTTATAAAAATCAATTCATGCTTGGTAAAAAAAACCCAAAATTCTAATTTTAGTCGAATACTGTTAGCTAAAATTAATCTTTTTTTTTGTTGCCCAGTGTAAACATTCTTTTAATTTTTTGTATACAAATATTTTAACAACACAAATAATTAAAATAAAATACGCATACATTAAAAACTTAAAGAATCTGGGGATGTAGACACAATTTTGACAAAATATATAAAAATACAATAGAAACACTAAAGAGATAGATGCCTAGCATCGTTTATGAAATAAAAAAAAAAAACAATTTCAAAATACACTCAGAATAAAAGTTTAAAGATTTATAAATCTTAACACTCATATATGAGTGCTCTCAAAAAATTTTTTTTGAATTATTGACCGTGATACCCCCTTTTAATAATAATTACGTCTCCCAAAAAATAATGATAGCCGGATATCTGGAACACGTGCCGCATCGGCCCTAAAGTTTGAAAAACGGATTACAATGGGAAAATATGACTTTTTTTTTACATTTTATTAAAAATGTTGATAGTTGACTCGAATTTGAATTGAAAACATTAAAGAATTATAATTTGGAGTGAATTGACTGAAATTTCTTAAAGAAAAATCTTAAAACTTCAAAATTGTAGATTTTTTAGCAATATTTTAAAACGAATTAGCAAAACACAACATATAAAATACTTCTGATCCGAGTTTACTGGAAATTATAGAATATAAAAGTTTTTTGTAGTAGAGAATTTTAATAAATTTCGAGTTTTGGGCTTAAATTTCTTGATTAAGTGGTATGCAACACATAAGTTGCCGAGGGAAATTGTAATAACTCGGCTGTTTTGTAACCGATTTCAGTTTTTATTGCTTTATTTCACTCAGAATGACGATTATTTAATGCTTGTAATTGAAAATCGTTTTAAAATATCAAAATTTTTGAGAAAGCACACAAAAAGTCATATTTTTTCTTTGTAGTCCGTATTTCTTCCCGATATCCGATTATACTAATTTTTTGGGGGACGTAGTTTTACACCCAAAAAAATATTTAAAGGGTGTAGCCCGTGCACACAATGTATACAAATTAGGGGCAATTAACAAGCTTTGCATCCTGCAATTTTCCAGTATTGGTGATACGAAATTTTTTAAAAGTGAATTTACAATAATTTGACAATTCGTATCAGCAATACTGGAAAATTGCAGGATGCAAAGCTTGTTAATTGCCCCTAATTTGTAGTAGATATGGGTGGATAGCGTTTTTTTTTTTTTTTTTGTCATCTATTTAAATTTGTTATTATGCATATTGACGGCGAATTGTAACAAAAAACGCGATACTAATAATGCTCCGAAAAGCTTGTTGAGTTTCGAAAGGCGATGCACAACCTTTATGCAAAATTTTACAATTTTAATAGAAAATCTGTACTCTATAATTAAAGTTTATCAATTAAATTGAAAAACTCAAAATGATTTGGATTTTTGTTTTTCAATTTCATATTATTGAAAAGTGTGTGGCCAATATTGAAATATTAATTTTTGAAAACTACACAGAGAGAATTTCTTTGACGAGTTTTAATGAAATTTGTTCACTAAACTAATGCAGTTTTCTTTACAATATTAATAAAACATTTCTTAATCTTTATGAAAAGCTTCACAGTTTTAATGAAACTATTTTTAATGAAACTTTCATTAGTCGTATGAAGTTTTTAATAAACACTACAATGAAATGTTTCATTAAATTTTATGTCTAGCGCTGATCCCCACAAGATTTTTCATCTTTTACATGTATTAACAATTAGTGTTTTTTCTATTTTTAATAGTAACATTTGATTATTAACCTGAACATTCAAAATAAAACTGCATTATTTTAATAAAAAGTTTCAATTTACTAGTTTCAGTAACATTTCATAGTTCTAATGCATGAATTCATTTATATAATGCAGACAATTCTCTCAGTATAATTTTTTTTTTTTTTTTTGAAAATTAATAAATTAAATTAAAAAACTTATAAATTATTGCAAAATAATAAATAATAACGATGAACTTGTTTTATGTCAAAATATTCAAAATTTAGCAAATTTTTAAACAAAATGGAAAAAATTTATCAATTTTAATATTATTTATTGTTTTTCAGTAACATTAAAAAAAGTGTTGTGCAAAGATCAATAAAATGTTAATTAATTATAAATTATGATGATCGTCTATGCTTTTTAATGAAATCCTCATGCCAACTGTTTTTTTAAATAGCTTTCCCTGCCTGCGAACAAGCTCCAAAATGAGTCAGAAATGGGCTCAAAATATATTATTAAAATTTAAAATTTAGTTTGAAAATGGGTCATCCAAAAGAGGCTTCTTTTTTTTATTTAAAAACTTCTCAGAAAAGATATTTCACAAAATCCATAGGATCAAAAATCAATATTTTTGTGACTTTTTTTTATATTTTAAATTATGTATTTTCTTTGCTCTAGAGCAGCTAGACTTTTTTGTTGCATGCCAAAAACAGACGTATTTTTTTTGTTAAAAAGTGTCGCGTGCCACCTTAAATACATTTTTTAATGCCCTTTTATGGAGCAATCTTTTAAATTGGAAAAAATTTTACTTTTCAAAATGTCATTACTACAGAAGAATAATTTGTCGTATTTGCTTTAATACATTTTTTTTTTTTTTAATTTTCGAACGCTCGTGTATATTTTGATTAAGATTTTCTGGATTGAAATTATATTTTTTAATTCTGTTCTTTTTTAGGTGTTTTCGCAACTATTTATATTTTTGCTTTTTTCTGGTCTTTTTAATCATAATTTTATTATAGAATTTTAAATTTATTGCTACATTTTCTGCATATATTTTGTTTCTCGGATTATGAGGCTTTTTACACCGAAACATTTAAACTTCTAAAAATTTTAAATTCCAAAAAATTTCAACGTATTTTTGTTACACAAATGTCGTCTATTTAAATTTGTTATTATGCATATTGACGGCGAATTGTAACAAAAAACGCGATACTATTTATGCTCCGAAAAGCTTGTTGAGTTTTGATTCTTGTAAAACGATTTTTTCGATTTTACTATCAATATTTCGTAAAAAATTGTTATCGTTTCGAAAGCCGATGCACAACATTTATGCAAAATTTTACAATTTTTGGATTAAAGCACATATTTTATTAGCGAAAATGAGTATTAAAACTAAAACGCCTAAAAACTTTCTTAACAGAATTTTTCTAATAAAATTACGAGATTTTAAAATTTCCAAGAAAATGTCACGTGCTACCAAAAATCCGTTCGCGTACCACTACACTGATAATAATCTATGCATAAAAACACGAAAAAATGTCAAAATAACAAAAACTTTCGTAAAATACACGAACATTTGTTCATTTTACAAAATATTTCGTTGTTTTGACATTTTTTTCGTATTTTTAGCATGGATTATTATGAGTGTACTGACACGCTTGTCATAGTTGCCAGCCCTGCTCTAGAGCATCATTTTAATTGTATTTCTTAAATATTGTAAAGATCCATTTTCATCTTCATAAAAAACCACCTCGATTGGCAATCTTCTGAAGATGTTGTATTAAAAATAAAAAGGCTATATTACCAACTAAATTTGTTTTTATAAACAAAAGTGACTGCAGATTTAAAGTGGAGTACACACGTTAAATATTATTGATCAATTTTAGGTTGTTTACAAAAAAATTTTATGTGTTTACCCTATACTGAAAGATAACACAGGAGGACAAAATTTAACTTTTTAAAAATTAAGGGGGGACATGACATTGGCCGTTTTTTGAAATCGACTTTTTTATAATTTTTTTAGTAAATATTCTTAAGATTCTAAGAAAGAAAATTTCATGGAAAATTCCTACGGATTCAAAAGTTACAGCCGGATTAGTAAGAGCGCATTTTTAATTTTCGCGCTGCCTACGTACGGCAGCTGGTATATACTTGTTTTACTTGCTACCTGACTTTTGGTAATTGTTATTTCGTACCTACTTGAAGGGTGGGGTTTTTTCGTGTTTTTGAATTTCTTGAAAAAACAGCACAACACAAGATAACGAAGGCATACAGTACGAAGCAGGCATGGCAGATTGAAGGTAACCTTTTTTTCTTTGTTCACAAACTTTGAACGCGTTTATGTCGAAACCATGTTTTTCGTACTGGTTGCGGCACTAGCGGGTTCATTTTTTTTGACGATTTTTTTAAACTTTATTCGCTATCGTATGACACGAGCTTTTTTAAATTTTTTTTTTCGATTTTTTATGAATTTTTAATATCAATATTTAAATTTTTTTTCGAAAAAAGCACACTTTTAAATTTGGAACATCACCAAAAATTGAAAAAAATTTAAAAAAAAGCTCGTGTCATACGATAACCAATTTTGTTAAGATTTAAAAAAGTCATTTTTTTCCAGATCAGACAATTTTTGCGACTCCCAGCGCTGCAACAACGAGGCCCCGTTTTTTCTCTGCCGCCAGTTTGGAGCTCTATAAACCATGTTGGAGAGAAAAATATATTTTTTTGAATTTTTTTTCTTGTAATTTTGGAAAATGTTTGTTTTTGACTGAGTTATGAATTTTTTTAAAAAAAGATCTGTTTTCTCTGCCGCGAATGTAATGTCCCCCCTTAAGTCAATTAATGGGAAATATTACGACCAAAAAATGTATTTGAGAAAATGCAAAGATAAATAAAATGGAAACCAATTAAATTGACCGTCCGTGTTCTGCTTAATAACGATTATTAATAAAGAATAAAATTACACACAGAGAAAAATTTCGCTATTTGCCAACTGAAATTCGATTACTACGACTCCAATTCGGTTAGTACGAATTTCAGACGGTTGATACAACTTAACATTAGTTTTTGCAACAAAATTGGGTTAAATCAACTGACTTTTTGTTGCAACACCCAAAATATTGAGAAATCGAATGTAAATATCGTTGTACTAACTGAATTTATAAGTTGTTACCACTAATATACAGTTTTTAATTCGGTTGGCACTTTATTTTTCTGTGTGTACCTAAAAGTTGGAAAGCATTTCGTTTATATTCCACAATTTTTAAATTTTTTATAGCGGAAATATCAATCAAATAAAATTTCGCTGATTTTGATGATTTGTTAAAAATATAAATAAATGACTATTGAAAATCGGACATGAGGAATCGATCTGAAATTTATTTTCCAAATTTTAATTTTTTCAAATTTGTTTAAAATTGTGGACTATAGCCAAATTTGCCTTAAAATAATACAATTTTCCACACTGTGTGGGGTGGCGAATGAGTGTTATTAATTGTTTCAACTAACACTCATACGCCACGTAAAGAAACAGTAATGTGAAACGTAAAACTATATATTTAAATGTTCTGAATTGCAAAATTTTTGTCGGTCTATGCAAAAATCAAAATGCATATTTTTTATGTAGTATTTTAATCATTTTAACCCATAAAATACTTTTCAGTGTACAAATAAAAAATTCTTATATGCATGCTGGTTTAATATCTATAGTTTAGGATGAATGAAATTATCAATGATACACCCCCCCGAAATTTACACAAATTAAAAAATATATTTTTAAACAATTTACTAAAATACACAAAAGAATAGTAAAAGAGAAAATTTAGTTTAGAAATTTCTTTTTGGAATGTGTATCTAACAATAATATTTCACTGTACCTTAATGGTGTTATACAATCCAATTGAGGGCAACCTTTAACATCGCTCGGCATATTATAAAATTTCACTTTAGCTTTTAAAAACACTAAACATTCATTTTCTGTATGATATTTAATATTTTTATTTTCTTGACATTCCATACATAATGGCCAGCCACATATTGAACACCGATCACTATCACCCAATTCGGAATTACTTTTATCACTTGCATTACATTTCACTGGACTATAACATTCTAAACATAAAACTGGACCATTACATTTTGGTCCTAAGGCAAAGGGTAATTCTTCTATTAATACTTTTTTGGAATTTGTTGTTTCTTTGCCGTTTATCAAATAACGACCTAATACTGGACTATGACGTATTTCGGTACAATTCACTTTAACCTGTGTTGTCGTGTATGGCATTTTAAAGACTAACGAAGAAAATAATTTTTAGAAATAAGTTGGGTGCTAAATTGTGGGAAATCTTTTTTATCTTTATGATTGTTGTATCAGTCATACACTGAAAATAGTTTGTAGTTTAAATTAACTGAATTGACGACCACATAAACAAATCTAAACTAACACAAAGGGATAAGCTTGTATTAAGTACAGTGGGTGAAACCAAACAATTTTTGGACAAAAATAAAGATATTTTAATCTTAAATTCAGATAAAGGTAATAAAACCGTAGCTTTGAATAAAGAAGATTACGATAATAAAATGAAAAATATTTTGTCTGATATGTGTACGTATAAACGTTTGAAAAAGGACCCAACTACCATTTTACAAAATAAAAATAACGTTTTAATTGATAAATTATATAAGTTAAATATAATTGAGAAAAATTTGAAATTTAAACTTTTAAATAAAACAGCCACAGCACCTCGGATATATGGATTACCGAAGATCCACAAAGACGGAATACCATTGAGGCCGATATGTTCCTCCATAAATTCGCCAGCATATGGATTATGCAAATACATGGTTTAAATTTTGAAGAACTTAACCAAAGATTCAGAATATAACGTAAAGGACGCTATTGAGTTTAAGTCCAAAGTCAATAATATGAAGATTGAAAAGGATAGAGTTCTTATATCTTTTGACGTAATCTCGTTGTTTCCCAGTATCCCAGTGAACCTTGCTTTAAAAACCATAGAGCAAAAATGGGCCACACTAGAAAAATACACCGATATACCAAAACAATTGTTTATGGATATTTTAATCCTTTGTATAAAAGACACAAGGTACTTTAGATACAACGACAAAACTTACGAACAACGCAAAGGAATGCCTATGGGCTCACCCACTTCCCCTGTCATTGCAGACATAGTCATGGAAGAGCTGTTAAATAATGCTGTGGCCAAGATGACCAATAAACCCAGGATTTTAACTAAATATGTGGACGATCTTTTTGCAATATTAAAATGTGACGCCGTGGATGAAGTTTTAGAAGCCTTAAACTCTTTCAACACACAAATTCAGTTCACAAAGGAATTAGAACAAAATATTGAGTTGCCATATTTAGATTCTTTAGTTATCAGAAAAGAAGCTCTAACCTGTATGATAAGGAAATATATGAATTAGCATTTAAGACAGATAATTCTGTAGGAAAACTTTTTAGCAAAACTAAGGAGAAAATTAATAAAGAGGATCGATCGAACTTAATATACAAAATTAGATGTAACGGTGACGGGTCCAATTTATGCTGCAAGGCATACGTTGGCACAACAAAAACAAAATTAAAAACGAGATTATCTTCCCACAAATCAGGTCTAAAAGCTGTAGAGAAACCGATTGAACAAAAAACTGCACTCGCTGCCCACTGCGCCAAAAGTGGGCACATACCAAATTTTAATGACACTCATGTATTACACGAAGAAAGACATTACAAAAAACGATTCACTTTGGAGATGCTTCATAAAATAGATTTACCCGCAGATATACGCTTAAATTATAAAACCGACATAGATAAAAGCGCTCAACTTTACAGAAACACAATACATAAACACAAACGATTAAAACAGAGATCAGTGGACATAAACTTGCAAAGCATACAAGAAGTGGTTACAACTCAAAGCAAATAGCGTTTTTTAATTTTAAAGTAATTATTAATTTTGTTATAAAATTGTGTTTTGTTTAATAAACATTGTTTTATTTGTTTTATATTTTTTAACCAGTTCCATGATTATGGCTAACGACGTTAACCGAAATATCGGCAATAAACATTTAAAAATTAAAATTTAAACACATGTGTTTTTATTTTATTTAATAATTTTAATATTGATTCATGACCTTAAGCCGAAAAAATCCAAATCACAACATTAACTGAAAATGTAATTCAACATGAATGATAAATCACTTAAAATCTGGTCTACTTTTTTTTTTTTTTTTTTTTTTTTTATTTTTTTATTTTAGTTAATGTACTTATAATTAATATAATTACATTACTCCCATTGGAGCTTCTAGCAACATGTTGTTTCGTTAATCCTTTTAATTTTAAAATGTGCGATTGGTTAGACCACAGCATCCGATCCTAGTGTTGGGGCTGCCAACAACCTCTAGGCAGGTGAAGTTTAAATCAAATGAGTTTCAGTCACGGTTATTGTGACCTAATTACCCGAGACGCATTGATATTATTGCCAGTCGGGCATCAATTGACCGCCTTCTCACTTTAGCTGCCGACAAACGGGTGTTTGAACGACATTTCCAGGGAATACGTGGTTTACTAGAAACCGGACGTAGTGAGCTGCTTAGATTTTTCAATAAAGGAATCGCTTCTTGCTATTCCCAAGTGAATAGCAGACAGAAAGCTTTCCGCACCTAGATGCACCTCTATGAAAGAACCTCATTCCTTACTTTTCATTTAAATCAAATGTTTCTTGTTAGTTATTTTTAAATATCGTTTAAATAACAAACAAATCCGTAAGAACAAAAGAATAGTAAGTTAAAAAGAAATTATTTGAAATTATTTCAGTTTTTTGTTTTTCTTTTCTAAAAAATGTATACCACACACACATTTATGTAAATTTTTTCAATTCAAATTGAATTGAAATAGTTTTGTATATAAACAAACCATTTTAATAAAAAAAAAACACGAATTTTTTGAACAGTGTATTTACATTCGGTAAATCGTAGTAAATTATTTTGAACAAATGTATAAAAAAGTTGAAAAAAATATTTATTTGAAAAATAAATGCATGTTGCTCAACCGAAAATTTTTTTAGTTAGATTTTTACAGGAAGAGATGGAAAAACAATTTTTATTAAAAAATTTAACGGACACAATGGACAATTTAACGGACACAACTTCGCAACGTACAATCTGGTTTCAGGAGAGGTAAATCTTGTATAGACCATATCAGCAGTCTTCGTATAATAGTAGAAGAATCAGTCGTGTGGAGGTCTGCATTATATTTGCTTGAGTCGTGTGGAGGTGATCGTGGTATAGCTTTTGGGCTGCAGGGCAGATTAGATGATTTAGATTATGCCGACGACATATGTCTTATGTCACATAACTTCAATAACATGCAAACCAAACTAAATATACTTGTTGAAAATGCATCCAGAGCTGGTCTTAAGGTAAACATATCTAAGACAAAAACATTGCGTATTAACACCAACAACACCGAGCCTCTAAAAATTTTAGATCACCCACTACTAGATGTAGACAAGTTTTGCTATCTCGGTAGTATAATAACTACATCCGGTGGTAGCATAGAATATATAGCTTACCGCATTGTCAAAGCAAATCAATCATTTGGCTCACTAATTAAAGTGTGGAAGTCCAATCGTATAACTCTTCGCACGAAAATAAAACTTTTTAATTCGAATGTAAAATCAGTTTTACTATATGGATGTGAAACATGGAACATAACAAGTGAAGACTCAAATGCACTCCAGGTTTTTGTTAACCGCTGTTTGCGAAGAATTCTACGTGTTTTTTGCCTACAACAATTTCAAATAATGATCTATGGCGAAAAACCCAACAAAATCAAATCATGTTAGATATCCGCTTGAAAAAGTTTAACTGGCTGGGTCATACCTTTAGAAAAAGCCATGACGACGTCACAAGAAAAGATCTTGATTACCATCCACAGGGCAGTCGACGTAGAGGAAGACCCGCAAATACATGGAGGAGCCAAATAAAAAATGAACTGCTTTTAGCCAGAACTTCATGGGGAGAAGCAAAAAGACTAGCCGAAGATAGATGTCAATGGAAAGCTTTTGTAGTGGCCCTATGTTCCAACTAGGAATCCCAGGAATCTATATATATATATAATGGATATTTCCAGACTGCTGCAGTTTTGTCCTCTCCAAGGAGTCGTCAGTGCTTAATTTATGTGTCAATTGAACAAAGTATTTTAAATTGTTAAATTGCTCTATATGAAAAACTTTTTTCTTTGTGTCGTTGTGAGTTTCAAACCCACAGCCATACAACAGGCTATAACTCGTAGCATCAATCACCTCTTAGCGAGTTGAGCCACGGTCGACACAGCGATGAATGTGGCTAAGTGGAGATTTGCCAATCACAGCATTCACAATATATTGTTTTAATCAGAAGAGACAGAGTTAACTAATACCTATGAACAATTTATTTTTGAACTAGAATGCCCTCATCTTTTTAATCCTATTGTTATCTCTTTATCACATGTAATTATCACATTATGATGTGCTTTTTTAACATTCATTAGTTGGATACCAAGTGTATGTTAGAGGGTTTGCCGCTGGGCAAGTTTATTTAAACTACAAACAGTAAACTACATACTATTCTGAGTGTAGAACAAAAAATAAAAAGAAACAGTTTCTCAACGTTTAGCTAAATATTTTGAAGATATGTAGATGATGATATTGATGAGTTGCAGACCCAGCAAGCAATTTGAATTTAGAAAGTGTATATTCAATGATTTGTTTTGAATATTTTGATAGGAGGGTCATTCTTTGTAAACGGAAAACCCCCAGCTGACCAAAATTTAACTTGACGTACCGAGCTGTATAATAGCTTAAAATTTATGTACATATCTCTACTTTTAAAAGTCACGTGGCGAAATATGGAGGTAACTATGGTTCTGCCAATATAGAGGCGCAAGTTGAGATACTGCTTTCAAAGACTCTTAAATATAGGTCAAGGAGTTATGGAATCAGCTTGAAAATCCACCATTTTGAATTTTGAAATCCAATGTCAGGTTCGTAATCAACCGCCATATTGGATCTGCCATTTTTAATTTTAAAAATCTGATACCAGATTCGAGTTCAGCGTCCCCTAAAGCTTTCCAAGAAAATATTTTATACGAAAGCGATCGCTTTTGAAAAAAAATTTCCGCATTTAGTGATAACCAAAACTTTTTGAAAAAATATTTTATACGAATCCGATGACTATTAAAACAATTAAATACGCCAGATTCGAGTTCAGAGACCACTAAAGCTTTTCAAAAAAATTGTCCGCCATATTGGCATTTAGCGATCCCCAAAACTTTGTTTAAAAATATTTGATACTAATCCGATGACTATAAAAACAATTAAATCTGCCATATTAAATCCGCCATTATGAATTTTGAGAACCTAATTTCAGATTCGTAGCTAAAGCTAAACCAAAAACTTAAACTTTAGAAGTATACAACAAAACTGATCACATTTCAAAAAAAATCATCAGCCATATTGGATCCGCCATTTTTAATTTTGCAAACCTAATGTCAGATTCATAATCAGAGCTGCCAAAAACAATTAGCCGCAATTTTGAAACAAATTCCGAAACTTTTTTAAATCATCCGCCATCATGCCAGATTCTAATTCAGCGAGCTCAAAACCCCAATTTTTAATTTTTCCATCACTTCTTGACATATATTTAAGCGTCTCCGAAAGTAGTCAAAGTTTTTTTTAATACTGAACGGGAGTGATTTACATAAATCCCGGGATTCGGAATTTTGAAAACTGCGATCCCGGGATCCCGCGATTTATTTGGTCTCCGCGATGTTTTTCGGGACTAATTTTAAATTTGAGAAAAAACAAAAACTATTAACTCATTATTGAACAAGTGTTCCGTTTTCAACCCAGTATTTTTAAAAAATACTGGGTTGAAAACCAGTAAATTTGTTGTTTAGAGTTGCTATATAATTATTTGAAAAAATTAATTTTTTACATTTTTTGATTGTACCTTTTTCAAAAGTTATTTTAAAATATACAAATAAAATATACAAACCCTAACATTATGTATTTTTCATTATTATGTTGATGAGAAATGTATTTATCTGCTTAAGATTTTCGTTATCAATTGTGTATAATAATAATAATAATGTACCATGACTTTTTCAAATT
The DNA here is from genome assembly GCA_021234595.1 of Delia radicum. NCBI lineage: Eukaryota > Metazoa > Arthropoda > Insecta > Diptera > Anthomyiidae > Delia > Delia radicum. The sequence goes on along the minus strand of CM037854.1, from coordinate 77,187,067 downwards.
CACAAAGTCTAAAACATTCCAAAATTTATTTTCACTTAAAACAGAAATAATGGCTGGTTTTTATCCAAATACAAAAATACTTATAAAAATTATGTCAGGGCTGCCATATGACAATTTTAAAAAATAGTCAAAATACACGATATTTTTCAAAAAAAAAAACTAAAAATCTATTAATTTAAAAAAAGAATTCATATTTTTGAATAAAGATTTGTTCACAAATTTATACAAAATTAAAATAATTAAGTTAATTTTAAATACCAAATATTTGTAACGTAAATAAATGGATGGAAATAGAGACGGAGAAGATTAGAAAAATAAACAAAAATCTAAAAATAGAATATTTGTGTTGTTAGTGTTGTCACTTCTGAATATAATATACAATAACAGAAAAGATAATAGGAAAGACCACTGCAATTTAGCTGCATAACATTCGAGGCCATACTTGGGTGTGATCGCTAAACGGTCATAACTTGGTATTGTTACGTTCGTAATGAAAGAAGAGCGCAGTTTTGATTCTTACAGCCGCAGGTTGTTGAAAAATTTATCATATAGAGACAATCTGACAATTATAAATACACAAATAATAATATAATTTGAATGGAAAATCACTGATGATGCCTGTCCATAAAATGAGGCAGAAACTAGTCTAGTCTGATTTAAAATTTAATAGTGTTTATAATTTTTAGAGAAAAACGTTTATTCTTCTTCTTAACCTCAACATTTCTAAAATAAAAAGTTCTCTTTTTCGAAACTCATAAAAAACCCCGTATCTAGTTGAAAATTCAGTTACGACAACATAAATTAGTAAATGTATTTGCGCCAGCATAATTTTTAATGAAGTTGAGAATTACGTTTTGCTAAATTTTAGAGACCTAAATTTTAAGTAAAAAAGTTAGTTAAATTACAATAATTTGGCAGAAAAATTGTTAAATGAAAATGATAACAAATCAGTTGAAATCAGCACATGTTTTCCTTTAGTTAATTCATCCACTGTATACGGAGTTTCAAAATAATTAATTCAATTTGAGCTTAATTCACATAAAATTAAATTCAGAATTAAAAAATGTTCATATATCATTCCGAAATTCCCTAAGAATTCATTCACTAGCTTCATTCAAAAGCTTTTAATGATATTGAATAAATTCCTCACTTGAAATAATTCCATTATACCAATTGAATGAAGAAATCTTAGTACCATTCATTTAATACAAAAAAGTTTGACATAAACACATAAATTAATGCACAACACACACAAACAAAATAAATCCTAAAATAATTTTTTTTTTTTTTTTGATGTACACTATTTTTAAGCACTTTTATTTTGTTTTAGGTAAATATTTCTGTTAAATAATGACATATTTTGTTAATCATTTGACTAAATGAATAAAAACAAATCATTCTTTATACACCCTTTTATTAAATGAATTAAGAAAATGTTTAATCATTCAATAAAGAATTCATTGAAAAACGAAATAATTCTTATTATTTAAAGCTTTTGAGAATTAAGCTAAGAATTCATTCCATAAATGAAATTTAAGTAAAATTGCATTTCATTTTAATAAATTCAAGTTCAAGATAATTTGTTTTTTTGTTAAACAAATGATCTTGAACTTGAATAATCTTGCTCACATCATTATTTATGATAAAAGATCAAAAAATAAACTTTTGGTCTTAATTTTTTAAAAATTTAAAAGTGAAACCTTTAAAAATATTTTACTTTAAAAGTTTGATATAATTTTATTAAAAATAAAAATTATGTTTTTTCTACCTTTAATTGTGCAATGAAAATGAAAATTATTCAAGTTCGAGGATATCCTACACTCAAAAAAAAAAGTTTGTAAAGTCAGCAAAAATTTTTGCTGAGTCAGCAAAATTTTAGTCAGGAGGGTGCTAGCAAAAAAGTTGCTAATGTCAGCAAAAGTAGTAGATTCAGCAAAAGTTTTGCTAACACTTAGTAGATTATAAATAAAAAACCCTTGCTAAAAATTAATAAATTTTTGCTGAATTTTAGTGGAATGAAAAAAACGCAAAAAAAATTGTAAAAAAATTGTAATTTAGTTAATATATTTGCTGAAAATCATTAATATATTTGCTGAAAAATCTTGTTGTATTGGAAATCAAATAAATAAATAAATAAATAAATAAATAAATAATAAATAAATAAATAAATAAATAAATAAATAATAAATAAATAAATAAATAATAAATAAATAAATAAATTAATAAATAAATAAATAAATAAATAAATAAATAAATAAATAAATAAATAAATAAATAAATAAATAAATAAATAAATAAATAAATAAATAAATAAATAAATAAATAAATAAATAAATAAATAAATAAATAAATAAAATAAATTTTTGTGATTCTTTTAAAAATAATTTACAATAATTACGAAATATAAAAATTTTCATTTTCCCACATTGACGACATGAATTAATTTAATATCTGAAAATATATAGAAATAAATATATATATATAACATAACAAAAATTTTCTTTCAACTACTTACATCAATGGTAAATGATGCTTTCTTTTAAAGGACGCAACTGCCGAAGATAATTATAGAAACGAACGAAAAAATAAACAAAAACAAACGAAACGAAAAAAACAACCCTTTCTTTTGCAATAAGAAAATGGAACCATAAAAATCTACCTAAGATGTCTGTATATGTTTGTTTGCAATTTGACCACACTAGATTATTAATCTATAAGCATTTAGTTTAGAAATACATATTAAATTTAAATATTTTATATTGTCTTTTATTTAATTAAAAGACAATTATTTTCACACGCCGGTGACAACGTAAAATTTAAGTTGTTTTAATCCTCAATTTTGTTTTATGTATGAAAAACAGATACAAAAGTCTTCCATGGTTGATTTTTTTATATGTCTTATTAGAGTTGTACTTTTTAGTATCATTTTCCTCTTCTCTACTACATCTTGACATGCTGCGACATCTGCTTCATTTTTTTTAGCAAAATTAATTAGTAAAAGATTAGTATATTAGTAAAGCATTGGTATAAAACAGTTTAGTGCTGAATAAGTATAACAAAAATTTTAGATGAAAACACGACTTTAGCAAAAAAATTTGCAAAAAAATAGTATACCTGATTTACAAGACGTTTTACTAACTTTTGTACTAACTTATTTTTTTGAGTGTTTTTTTTTTTTTTTTTTTTTTTTTTTAATGTTTATTTTTTAAAAAAAATTATACTAAAATAATTTACATAAAAATACAAACATTTACTGCAACTAGCTTAGAGCTAACAAGCAGTTTGTCTAAAATAAGAGATGTTTTTCTTAAACTAAGCGTTGATGATTTGCTAAATCAGAGGGTTTTGTACGTTTTAATCTTCTTTCTAAATTAGCAGTGTAAATCAGGTTATGTGCTTCTGGATTTACATGAGTTCGTAGTCTATCTGCATGTGTGGTTGCTATATCAGAAATTACTTCGGATTCTGTTTTAATTTTGAGATTTTTTTGAGTGTAATAAAGAAATATAGAGTATGGCCTCGAACATGAATAATTTTCATTTTACTTTAAGCTAACTTTGTTTTTAAAACATTATTGTTTATTGGGATAATTGTGTAGTGTCTAACTATTAGATAAATGTGTAAACATTTAAACAAATTATGTGTTTAATTTCTTAGAACATTTTTGCAATTATTGGCAATCATATAAGATTTATTGATTTATTGAATAACACATGTAAGACCAAAAAATATACACTAATAAAATTTCTCACTTGCTACATGAAGCAGCAAATCGTACACAGAAAAATTTTTAGTGGACGAAAAATAATAAAAAAAACTTCAGTTACTAATTAAAATTTTCTTCATAAGGTAAACAAAAATTAATGAAAAGCTACATAAATTTTAATGAAACCAGTTTTTTAATGAAACTTCCTCATTAAGTGGATGAAACTTTTAATAAATAAAATGATAAGGGCTAGAATCTCTAGTCATAATACACTGTGTTGTTAGTGTTTATTAAATAAACAATAACACTTTCTGACTGCAGCATTTGGGCCATAAGTCAGTTTTGCCGCACTCTGAACTTGATCTTCAAAAGATCTTGAACTTGAATAATGTTGCTCACATCATAATTTATCATAAAAGATCGAAAAATATAATTTTGGGTTTAAAATTTTTTAAATATAAAAGTAAAACATTTGAAAAATGATTTTTTTTATAACATTTTATAAACATTTGCATTAGTTCAATCAGGCGCGGATCCAGCTTTCAATTTGGGGAGGAAATTTTTTATGAATTTTTTTTTTTTTTGCATATCTCAACTATAGTTGATCTTTAGTCAGTACTTTGCATAATCGGCATGCATAATCTGTCAAGTTTCTACACAAAGTTAATTTAGTGGACGAAAATTAATGAACATTTTCCGTAAACTAATGAAGCTTTTCTTCACAAAGTGAACGACAATTTTTGTAAATTTATGAAAAGCTCCATAGTTTTAATAAAAATATTTTTTTAAAGTAACTTCTTTATTGAGTCAATGAAACTTTTAGTAAATAAAATAATAGTTCTCATAAAATTTTATAAAACAATGCATTGGTTTAATGAAATGTTTTAGTACACTAATAAAAAAAAAGTTTGTTAAAAAGTCTCTTAAACGATTTCCAATTCAGTTGAGATAATTTTTTCTGTTGTTATTGTTTACATCAGTTATTTAACTAAAATTTTTAGTTATCTCACTTTACCTCAAGAACAAATATCATCCGTATTTTTCGACCTAAAAATTTCAAATTTGTGTTTTTCAAATTTACCAGTTTTGACAGTTAATTTAAACTACAATTGTTGTCAAACCATTATTGTATATTGTATCCGCTATCAGTCTTCGTTATTTTCTCACATTTTTTATTTTATAATCACAAAATATGCTATACCTCGGAAACTAAGCAAGATAGAGCAAAATGGACCAAAAATCGTTACTACGTAACTGTTGAGTACCAATAATATATATGGACCTGCCTCTGATCAGATCCGGAAAGACCTTTTTAGCAGAAATTTTCTGTCGATTCAGCTTTAAAATTATGTTGATTTATCAAATTTTTAGTTGTTTTAACATCAACTGTTGGTATCCGACACGATGCGGGTATCAATAGAGTATCGGTAACAGCATTTTTGGGATATTTCAGTTATTTTGGTAACGGGGTTTTACCGATAACGGTGTTTAAGTTATTTCGGTAACAGCTGTTTAGTTATCGGTAACGGCATTTCAATGATAGCATTTTTGCAGTCATTTCGTTTAAGAGTAACGTTATTTTGGAATCAGTATATTAAGGATAACAATAATTTCAATGCACGAGCATTTTTGCAGTTATTTCGGTAACGGTAATTTAAGGGTAACGTTATTTTAGTTATTTAGGAATCGGTATTTTAAGTATAACAATAATTTCAATGCACGCAAATATTTTTAGCCAGTCATGTCGGAGTTCTAATTACTGTGTGTTTATGATCAAACTTTATGAAAATATATCTATATTATAGCTCCAAATAAAATTTGTAAAAAGCGTTATTTTTTTATTAAAAAGTCATGAAACACTAAACTACTTTTTTATTTGTTAACAGAGTTGAATAAATAAACTCAAGTTGACCATAAAACAGTTTTTTTGCTAAATATTAATAAAATAAGAATATCAACTTTAACTTTACAAAATTTAAGTTATATTTGAGTTGAATTTTAGTTAATTGAAAATAGCTAATATTTACAAACTTTCGAACAATTCTCTTAATTTACAGGAACTACAATCGTTTGTTTAAGGTTTTTGCCCCGATTTTATCAAATGGATCACGTCATCGCTCATCGAAATAAAAATGTAAAAATAGCATATAAATCTACTAAAAATTTGTTAAAAACTACTAAAAGTAACAAATTTTTTTGCTAAATATTTGAATATATTCAAACAAAAATATAATGTTGTATTGCATTATCATATTTTTTATATATTTTTTTTTTAATGTGTACATTGTACTGTACAAGGGTAGTCAAAGTTTTAAATATGGAGGTAATAGGGGGTGGTGTTTGTGCCCAACTGGTGAAAGTTTCCCTTCTACCCTACTATTTTTGTTAGAAATTTATAAAAATTTAAGTGAACGTAATGTTAGGGACTGCCAGGGGAATGACTTTTGAACACTTTTGTAGGCAATTTTTTAAAGAACAAAACAATTTTTGGAAAATTAGTTTAATGCAAAGTACCTATAAAATCCTATTATAAAGTAAATAATAAAGTGGAATATATTTTATTTTTCCCAATTTAAATATACAAGGACTGCAAATTACCCGGTTGTCTCTGAATCAACCGTTTGTCTTTTTTTTTTTGTGACTAACAAGTATGTTTTTAAAATTTTCTCTTTTAGGTTGCTGAATTTTTAAAACAGTGTTTAGATTAGATTATATGGCACTATGCACCGCGACCAACTTAGGTCTTTTGTGCTGCCTAAAGTTACCCTAAAGATTCAAGCTACCTATAAAGCCAATAATCCTATTAGGCAAAATCTTCATAATGTCCGAAGGGGAGACAAAGCGATTGCCAAGAAACTTGGCACGCCTTTCACATAGCCTCGGACATTCGCAAAGAACATGCTCTGATGTCTCAGCTACCAGTTCGCAAAACCTACACTCATCCGTGTCCGAAAGACCCCTTTTGAGCAGGTGGTATCTGAGATTGCAGTGTCCAGTCAGGTAAGACACCAGGGTTCTCAAGTCACCCCTCCCGAGGGACAAGAGTCTCCTCGATCCTGCACTGGAAAAAGAAATCAATCTCTTAGCCTGTCGTTGGCCAAGAGAGTTTTCCCAATAGAGAGAGAATTCTGACTCCCTCCACGACCCGAGCTTCTCCCTAACATACCCCAAAGGTATACCACAGAATGGTTCAGGGCCAATAAAGGGCCTTCGGGCCCCGCAATTAGCAAGACAATCTGCCCTCTCGTTGCCCTCATGCCCCTCGTGACCAGGAACCCACCCTAAGGTAAGCGAGTTGCGCCTGCCAAGTCGGTTAAGAGCCAGAATACATTCCATGACCAGACCAGATGACACCTCATAGGACATTAAAGCCCTTAATGCCGCCTGACTGTCGGAAAGAATGTAGATACGAGATCTAATAGTGCCCCTTCGTAGACACTCCTCCGCGCAGACACAGATAGCAAAAATCTCTGCCTGAAAAATGGAGGGATATCTACCCATGGGCAAGGCCCGTTGGAAACCTGGTCCATAGACACCCGCACCAGTGTCACCATGCATGCTTTGAGCCATCTGTGAACCATATCTGAGAACCCCGCTCTGGCTCCCAGGATCTGTTGGTCCACATGGCCCTGTCGAACAGCATCACTTTAAAGTTCCTATCAAAGATGTACTCCGGTGACCTCCTATCCGTAACCTTTGTAATCGGGTCATCAATTAGGATTCTAGCGATCCTCATGTGACCCCTTAGATCACCTCCCCTCATGTCACCGAATTCTCTAAGTCTGGAGGATCCTATGCAGGCAGCCTCCATTACAGAAATATGCAATGGTGGTATCCCCAGCATAACCCCCATGGCATCCGTCGGGCAGGTTCCGCCTGCCCCCGTTATGCCAATACACATAAGACGGTAGATCCTCTTGTTACATTTTGATCTAAAGTTTTTCAAATCTTTTAAAAAACAAGATTAATTTATGCTTAATTTAAATATATACATACATGAACTGTAATGAATTAAATAATTTTAATTATTTTTAAGCCCTTGTAAAAATAATACGAATTAAACTTGAAGTCCCTTAATTTGTTTCTGTTAATCAAAATTAAATTAATTGTTTTGTTGTCTTCGACTATAGTATATATACTAGGGTGGTCCTTATTTTTAAACTTGCGATTTTTGGGGCTGCCCCCCTCTTAAAATATTTGTTTGGATACAAAAATTCACCATGCAAAAAATTAGAGTGCTAGTATAACGGGAATGTGTCATGCATCGCCCTTGAATATCAGGCCTCCTTGGAAAAATTTACCAAATATAAAAAAATAAAAAAAAAAAATTTTTTTGTCTAAATTTAAAAATGTAATATAATTTTTGTGTTGGGTTCAATAACAACTACTCAGATAAAAAATATTACCTTCCCAGAAAACTCGGAGTCAAAAAAATGCACATAAATTTGGGGTGTACCTAAAAGTTCCTTTTTTTAATTTTTGAAAATTTTATTCAACAAAAACCAAAAAACTAGTTCTTGCTGTCAAATGTTTTATTAAACACATCCCAAATATTAAATAACATAAGTATTACGGATATCCGTTGGCAAAAATTTTTGTTAGAGAATTTTGATTCTAGCGGATTTCAAAGTTTTTTTTAAATTTGTATAGACTTTTTTTTTAAAAAGATTTTTGTAATATTTCATCAATGTTATTGTGTATGCTATTTTATATAATTGTAGTAACTTTATTATGAAGTATAATTTTTCGTGTTCATAGTTAACCTGTGTTTTCAGGGGGTCACAATTGACCCTCGTATTTTAAAGAGTCAAAAATCACAAAGATGACATAAAATTTATTTTTGTTTATGTTTCTAATTGTAATTTATTTACATTTTAAAATTAATTAAAATTAATTATTTAGTATAAATTCAGATATTTGTATTCATATTTAAATTGATTTTTTTGTACATATTCAGGAGTATTTTTGAAAAACGTATTTTTAATTTAATAGTGTAAATTGTTTTTCCCACAAAATTTTTATTATGGAAAAGTTTTAAGTTCTAATTTTTACTAAATTGACCTACTCGAAGACTAGAAACGGTTAACGAAAATTTTTTAGAATAACTATAAATTGAATTATTCCTTTTTTTATTTTATTTATAAATGTTGCCATAAAGCTGCATTTTTCTTACGTGGGTCATATTTGACCCCAGTTTAACATGGGTTAACTATCAATAGAAAAAATAGTATTTTATAATAAAGTTATTACAATCATATAAAAGAGCATATACAATAATAGTGATGAAATATTATTAAAACCTTGTTTTAAAGTAAAAATGTATAAAAATAAAAAAAAAAACCTTGAAATCCCCGAGAATCAAAATGCTCTAAAAAAAATTTGCAAACGGATATCCACAGTGCTTGGCTTATTTAATACTTGCGATGTGTTTATTAAAATACTTGACAGCAAACACTAGGTTTTTGATTTTTGTTGAATAACATTTTCAAAAATGCAAAAAGGCCACTTGAGGTACCCCAAAATATTTATTAATTTTTTTGACACAAAGTTAGGGTCAGTTAGCGATTTTCTGGGAAAGTAATATTTTTTATCTGAGTAGTTATGATTAAACCCAACACAAAAATTATTTTATATTTTTTTAATTCTGAAGAAAAAAAAAATTATATTTTTTTTTAAATTATGACCATTTTTCCAAGGGGCCCGATTTTCAAGGGCGTTGCGGACATCTTCCCGTTATGCTAGAACTCTAATTTTTTGCGTGGCGTATTTTGACACCCTAACAAATATTTTAAGGGAGGGGGGGGGGGGGGTACAGTCAAAATCTCATTTTTATTTTTCGCCCATACAACGAAAGACCACCCTAATATATACACTAAGAATATAGTATATAATATTTATTTATGTTTATTTTTGTATAATTTGCAAACACTTTTGTTTATCTTTTCTATGTAAAATATTGAATTTTGTAAATTAAAATGAAAATAAATATAAAAAAAATGTAATAAATTAACGAAAACAAATAACTTTTTTGTTAAGACTAACCTCAAAGGTGTTATGCAATCCAATTGTGTACATATTCCATCTTCACTGACATTTCCCGCAAATCTAACATTAGCCTGGGAGAAAATTTTGCATTCTCCTAGATGATCGATCGAATCCTCACAGGCACTACATAGAGGCCAATCACAAGTGGGACAGCGATCCATAGAATCACCATCTTCACCAAATTGTAAATCACGATAACAACCCAAACATACGATTCCACTATTTTGTTTGGGACCCCAGGCAAATGGAAATTCATCAACTACAACATCACCTTTATGGACTGACTCGGTGGTAACGAGACTACGACCAAAACGTGAATCGATTTCAATACGAGATTTAAGCATTTCACCACAGTTATTTTGTTTTGCACTCATAGCGGTTACATTAGTGAATTTAGTTTGGCTTTTTGAATTCAACTCTTGTAATTCAATAATTTTTGCTATTTTTTTATATATCCTTTTTTTTTTAAATAAAATTCTTTTTATTATTTTTATTAAATTTAAATGTTTTGCAATTTTTTCTTAAAATTTTTAAAAACAAATTGTTCTTTTGAAATTTGGTTGTTGTCGGTTTACTCGATCTGTTCAATTTAGTAAAATGAATTAATTTCATTACATAGTCTTGTGTTATTTTTTTAATTTTATATACGTTTCTCTATTATTGTTTCTTTCAATATAATCTATTTTTAAAAATAATTCAATATAAACCGTTCATTTTGAAAATGGCATAAAATCAAATTTAGTTTTAATAATGATTATTATTATTATTATATCAGAAGGCACTATGCACCGCGACCAATGTAGGTCTTTTGTGCTGCCTAAGGTTACCTACAGATTCAAGCTACCTATAAAGCCAATTATCCTATTTGGCAAAATGTTCGCGATGTCGGAAGGCGAAATGAAGCGATCACCTAGAAACCTAAGTCTCCTATCACAAAGCCTGGGACATTCGCAGAGAACATGCTCCGAGGTCTCAGACACCATCTCGCAAAACCAACACAAATCCGTGTCCGATTGACCCTTCTTGTGCAGATGGTATCTGAGAATACAGTGTCCAGTTAAGTACGACGCCAGGGTCCTCAAACCCCCCTTTCAAGCGACCCCCTACTGGAAAAATAGATCAATCTTTTAGCCTGGCGCTGACCAGGGGAGTTTTCCCAGTAACCAGAGAATTCAGACTCTTTCCATGCCCTGAGCCTTTCCCTAACATACCCCGCAGGTATTCCACAGAATGGTTCAGGACCAATAAAGGGCTTTCGGGCGCCGCGGTTGGCAAGACAATCTGCCCTCTCGTTGCCTTCATGCCTCTCATGACCAGGAATCCACCCCAAGGTTAGAGAGTTGCCTCTACCGATCCTATTGAGAGTCTGAATGCATTCCATGACCAACCCGGACGACACCTTATAAGCCATTAAGGCCCTCAGTGCAGCCTGACTGTCAGAAAGAATGTAGATGCGAGATCTGCGAGTTCCCCTTCGCAGGCATTCCCCTGCACAGACACAGATGGCCCAAATCTCCGCCTGAAAAATGATAATAAGATTCATTAATTTCGATATTTATCGAAAATATCTTCGATAATTTCTCGATTTTTATTTTGAAACAGACTGTTAAAAATCAATTGTCGTAAGCCTGAATTTTGGCCAAAACTAAAATATGAGGGATAGCAGTATAAAAAGTATTCTATATAGAGTTAAGGCAGCTTCTGGCGAAGAATTCGAAATCAGAATTTACAAATTCAAAATTTCGTATCCAATATGACGGCCATAAATTTAAAAATTCTACATATATGAAATTTTAATCATTTGTGTTTTAAGGATTTAATTACGAATCTGGAACCGAAAATTTTAAATTAAATATGGCGATTTATTTATTTTCATCAATTTGTTTGTGTTGTCTGAATTGTCTGAAATTTTCACTACAGAGTATTTTACTTTTGGTTAGAACGAGTCTGATATCAGATATTTTAAATTAAAAATGACGGATCCCAAATGGCGGTCATAAAGTTTGGAATATTAATATTTTGGACTTTAATAATTTTTTTATGAAAAAATAAAGAGTCGCTGACTGCGAATCTGAAAACTGGCGAATCCATCAATCAATTGAGTTTAATTTTAATTTTGTTTTTATTAGAGTTTTTCACGGGAATTCCCGTGACGGCATTTCCCGGTAATTTCCGACATTTTCCAATACCGAAATATCGGGAAATTCTACTGGAATGTTAAGAATGCAAATCTTTTTTTAAAAAGAAATAATTCAAAATTATATACTTTCATGAGATACGTATATAACATTTTTTTATATCTTTATTGATAAAAATATGTACAATTTGAGTTAGAAATCCTCAAAAACTCTGTTTAAATATAACTTTATTTTTTTATGGCAGAATTGGGTTAAAAATAAATCAAAGCCGGCGATGAAAGTGACATTGTATTTACAAAACATTTAAAAAATATATTTTTGCAATTAACAATACATATTAATTTAAAATGCCAAACAAAATTTCCATTCACAAACATCACTTCGAAGGAGTTAAAATTGTTTTGAGGATCCTATACAAAACGGAGAGCATTAAAACATTTTTTTAACACCAACTTCTGTCGATGTTATTCGAGTGTTATTTTCGACATCGCTGTTGGTAACTTAAATTAATAATAATATATGCTGGGAGTTGTGGTGTAATGGTTAGCGCGTTGAACTGTTACACAGATGGTCCCAGGTTCGATTCCCTTTGACGACAACATCAATTTAGAAAAATAATATGTATGAGTTTTCTATCCGTCATATGTATCGCAGCTCCCACCTTCGGTGTTCCCATAGCACTTAACCCCACCGAAGTAAAATAATGAATCTGGGCTAAGAAACAAAAAGCTTCAATAAATTCGCCAACTCTACATCAGGTGGCGACCAACAACTGTTCTAAGACTTATTATCTCGCGCAATTACAGTGTTGCCGTCATCATTCACCACCTTTCATCTCTCCACTATCCCCTTTCCAAAGAAAGCAACACATTAATTAATAGGAAGAATTTCCTGAGTGTTGCTTCTCTTTAAAAAAAAAAAAACAGAAAAATAAATAAATTTAGCAATTAAGGCCCGATTACTGAATGTCCAGTTAAAATTAAACAAACAATTAAATTCAAATTTTATATGGGAAACAACAACAAATATGTCAGTTAAAGTACCAGTTAGTAGCTAACATTGCGAAAATGAGGCTAAGGCCTAGTTTTTGGGATCTCAGTTAAACTTCGCTTAGCTAAACCGACAACGAAGTTTGTCCACCATTTCCAAGTTTATTAACAAACATTTGTCGGAACAATTTTTTCTAGTTCAGAATTTCGGTCTTTACTGAAATAACACAAAATAAACACAATTCCAATAGCAGTATTCTAGTTACAAACTGCGTTAAACTAAGATTAAAGATAATCTACATCCTGAAAACTCGTCATAAGAGACGTAAAAAACTTAAATTGCCTATTCACACCATAGCTGTCACATTTGATGATTTATCGTCATTTAGACAATTTGTGGTCAGAAATGTGCTAAATAACGATGAGACGATTTTTAATCCCATTCTCATGTTTTTTTAATTAAAAAAAATCTTATATTTTTATAAAACTTTTCACGAGTTTTGTGGAAATGGGTTTGGGGAACTAAATAAAAAAATGTTCGTTCAGAATGTTGACGAAATAAATTAACCAGCAAGGAATTAATTACTCATAAATAGGGTCCGAAAACATTAGCATCTTTCAGTTTTTGGTTTTTGGTTTGTAAGAGCGCTGTGCAAAAGAGCAACCTGTGTATTCAAAATAAAAAAGAGCGTACAATATCGAAAATTTTCTTCATAAACTTTAATAATTTTTTAGTCTTTAATGAGTTTAAAAAATTATCACTCACTTGGAGACAGCTTTTTAGATTGTTGAGACAAGTTTTTACATTGATTTATTAGGGTTCATATTTTTTACACAAAGAAATTTGTGTTTTCACTTTCTGGAGTCATTTAAAAGTCGTATTTATCAACGCTTCGAAATTACGGGCTTTGTTAATTAGTGCTTTTTAATTGTAATTATTTATTTTTTAAATATACATTTATTTAAATTTTAACGAAATATATTCTTTTTTCAATACTCAGAGAGATCTATGAACTCGTTTCTTCAGACATAAAAGTTAAAATTGATAAAACTGAATTTCCGATTGTTATGATGATTTTTTCAATTGATTTTCCAAAAAAAAATATCTTAAAATTGACGATTTTTTTCCAATGTATTTTTTCTCAGAATTTTTTTTTTTTACATTTTATTATATTTTATTTTGATGTCATCCCAGCAAAAAATAACCAGGATTTGGTAAGCAGTATGATGAAATTTAGGGTGAAAAATTAACTAAAACTTATTAAAATCAAAATACGCAGAGAAAATAAAAAACGCGCGTGGTATCTTTCTAGAAGCTTTTTATTAAAGTATATATAATTCAGTGTTGCCCCAACTCCGGAGTATTATCATAAAGTAATAAAAGTTAGAGTTGCCAAATAGTTTACAAATTTATTTTTCATTTCCAACACAGTAACTACATTTGTATGCTTCCAAAATAGCGCTTCACCGCCTTGCATACTATAAAGAAATTAGAGAAGGCATTCTGTAGAGCTTCCCAGAATGCCTTCTTTGAAGCATTGAATAATGTTTAAAATGAAGCAATAAAGTATGCATACCATAAAGCACTAATGTTGTCAACATACAAAAAGCGCCTAAGAAGGCATGAATTTATTGCTTCTAAGAGCACATGAAAGATGCGCTTTTAAAGAGACATACCAAGTGATACATCGCGAACAAAAATCATGCCGTCTTTATTTACTTTGAAAGCGCTTCGTAATTAAATAATACCTTCCGGAAGCGCTTCTGGTAAGCTCTATTTTTTGCTGGGATAGACTAATACCGAACTGTATTGCTGCTTTTGAAATGTGTTTTATTATACATATATACATATATATATACGTTATCCAAACAGTGTCAAGTTCACTTAAACCAACGGTTGGTCACTGTTGTCAATTGGATAGCAAACCACTACTGTCAAGATTGTAAATCACACGTTCTGCCAATGTATTACTGACCGTCGCCGACGCTTTGCCGACACTGTGCCGATTGTATTTTTCAGCCCTGGGCAGTTATATTAAATCGAATATTGTCAATAGCATAGGCGGAATATTGTTTTCACCATTTTGAGTTTTTTGAATTCTGATTTCAAATTTGAGATCAGAAACCTCCAAATTATCTAAAAGATCTACTTTTACACTCAAAAAAATTTTACAGTTACTACATGACAGTTGTTTGTATAGTAATCAGTCGTAGTTGTTTTTAACTGCAACTACAGTTGTTATTCTATGGAAAAAATGTGTCAGTTATTTAAAAAAAAATAACTGCAGAAAATTACTGTTGTTTAAAGCAGTTATATTAGTAATAAATAACTACAAAAACAGTATTTTTGCTGTAAGCAGTTAATTTTTGTTACACTCAAATAAAAAACTTAGTAAAGTCAGCAAAAAATTTTGCTGAGTCAGCAAAATTTAAGTAAGGAGGGTGCTTGCAAAAAAATTGGTAATGTCAGCAAAATCTTTTGCTGAAAATCAGCGAGCTGATTTTTAGCAACAAAATTAGTAGATTCAGCAAAAGTTTTGCTAACACTTATGCCCGTAATTTCAAGCAATAGATACCTACCGGTGCTTAGATACCTACCCGATTTTGTTCGTGTACACGGTTGGTATCTAAGCACCAGTAGGTATATATTGCTTGAAATTACGGCCATTAGTAGATTAGAAATTAAAAAACCCTTGCTAAAAATTAATAAAAATTTTCCTGAATATTAGTAGACTCAGAAAAATTAAAAAAATTTGTAGAAAAATTGTAATTTAGTTAATTTATTTGCTGAAAATCATAAAACATATTTTTGTGATTCTTTTAAAAATAATTTACTATATAACGAAATATAAAAATTTTCATTTTCCCACATTGACGACATGAATTAATTTAATATCTGAAAATATATAAAAATAAATATATATAACATAACAAAAATTTTCTTTCAACTACTTACATCAATGGTAGTCTAAATGATGCTTTCTTTTAAAGGGCGCAACTGCCGAAGATAATTATAGAAATGAAACGAAAAAATAAACAAAAACAAACGAAACGAAAAAAAAAACTCTTCTTTTTGTAATAAGTAAAAGGAACCATAAAAATCTACCTAAGATGTGTGTCTTTGTCTTTCGCTTTACTCTGTCTACATGTCTGTATATGTTTGTTTGCAATTTGACCACACTAGATTATTAATCTATAAACATTTAGTTTCGAAATACATATTAAATTTAAATATTTTATTTTGTCTTTTATTTAATTAAAAGGAAATTATTTTCACAAGCCGGTGACAACGCAAAATTTAAGTTGTTTTAATCCTCAATTTTGTTTTATGTATGAAAAACAGATACAAAAGTCTTCCATGGTTGATTTTTTTATAAAGGGTCCGCCATCTAACTTTTTTTTTTTCAACTAGTGCTTATTTCGTGAATGGTAACACTTAGCTCATGTCTGATTTGACAGATAATTAGTTTTATCCTTCCGCTGAACGAATATGGTCCGTATGTTCGTTATCTTGTGAAAAAAGTGAAAGAAACTGACATCCTCATTGATAAACCAAAGCATGAAAAGCCAAAAACAGTGCGTACACCCGTGAATATTGCTGCTGTGGCAGAAATTGTGCGTGAAGAGCCATCAACATCAATTCACCGTCGTTCTCAACAATTGAACATTTCGGAGACATCATTGAGACGAATTTTGCATAAAGACCTTGGTATGACGCCATACAAAGTCCAATTGGTTCAGGAGTTCAAAAAAAAAAAGTTATTTGGCGGACCCTTTATGTCTTATTAGAGTTGTACTTTTTAGTATCATTTTCCTCTTCTCTACTACATCTTGACATGCCGCGACATCTGCTTCATTCTGCGTATATCTTTCAATCTGGTTGTAGTCCACACTATTAATGTGCTTATCAGCACAATTTTTTTTAGCAAAATTAATTAGTAAAACATTAGTATAGTAGTAAAGCATTAGTATAAAACAGTTTAGTGCTGAATAAGTATAACAAAAATTTTAGCTGAAAACACGCTTTTAGCAAAAAAATTTGCTAAAAAATAGTATACCTGATTTACAAGACGTTTTACTAACTTTTGTACTAACTTATTTTTTTGAGTGTACTAGAGCTGTACTTTTTAGTATAATTTTCCTACTCCATCGTGACATGTCGCGACATCTATTTGATTCTGCGTATATCTTTCAGTCTGGTTGTCGTTCACACTATTGATGTGCTAATCAACACAATTTTTTTAGCAAAATAAATTAGTAAGTGCTGGATAAGTATAACTAAAATTTTAGTTTAAAACATAATTTTAGCAAAAAATTTGCTGAAAAATGGTATACCTGATTTACAAGATGTTTTACTAACTTTTCTACTAACTTATTTTTTTGAGTGTAGTTATTTAAAAATTAAATATAATGGCGAGTTTTTAAAAACTCTCGTTTAGTTTATATTTGTTATTATTGATATGTTCATAGTTTGCAAATAATAATTAGAAAATTACATTGTTTCCTCAATGCAGAAATACCTCATAACTGTACCGTTTTTTATTTTGACTTTGCATTTTAAATAGGATGTTGGAAATACAAATTTTTATTGTTATTGATAGGATGTTGGAAATACAAAGTTTTATTGTTATCGATAGAACATTTTTTTATTAAAAACTATTTTTTAAATACGGAAAAAATTACCGTTAAAAATTTATTTTTACAGTTGATTTAAAATTTTTGTCAGTTATTTTTACTGTACTTGTTAATTATTTTTCAACAGTTAAAAACAACACATTTTAAAGTTATTTTTTAATTTACAGTTGTTTTATCTATAATTTTTAGTAGATTCTACTGTCAAACTTTTTTTGAGAGTAGTACAAAAGTCAATTCAGTTGAACTATTTTTTTATCTGTTATCATTTAAATCAGTTATATAGCTAAAATTGTTAGTTATCTCATTTTACAACAATAACAAATATCTGTATTTCAAC
This sequence comes from Delia radicum, assembly GCA_021234595.1. Classification (NCBI taxonomy): domain Eukaryota; kingdom Metazoa; phylum Arthropoda; class Insecta; order Diptera; family Anthomyiidae; genus Delia; species Delia radicum. Next base: position 77,169,217 of record CM037854.1, on the reverse strand, counting down.
TAATTTTTCAAGTTAATATTTAGTAATTCGTGATTCTCAAATTTACAAAGTTGCTAGCTAATTTAACCACAATTGTTTTCCGAAAACTATTTGTCACTTAAATTTAGCAGACTATGATTCTCAACATCATTAGAAAGTCTGGTTGAGCAAATTCATGTACTATTTTCTGTTGTCGTATCTGAATTTTTAACTATTTGTACGGGTTTTTTATGAGTGTAAAGCTTAGATATTTTTGAATGAAAACTACATCATTGTACTTATAACTGCATTACATTTCATAAATATATGCATATAACTTTTAATAAACTGATTTAAGCATAATGCTAATGAAAGCACACTAATGCCTGAAAAACGAATTACAATTGAGCAAAAAAAAAGCATTTGTTTACAAAAAAAATTAAGTGTAAATTGTAACACTGAATACGGGAAACGAAATGGAACTAGGAACTAACTTTATATTATTCAATAACATATGTTTATGTTTATTGTCCGACCGTGTATAAAATTTAAGACAAAAGCCGAAGTTTAGCTATAAAGTTAAGAGTTCGGCAGCCGAACAATTTTCAATTTGGCCGAACTTTCTGAGGCCGAATAGTGAATTCATTGCTTAACTACAGACTTTTCTTCAAATTTGACACACAAAATAGCATCTAATTAGCCCAATAAACATTTTTTCATCCGCCAAATTTGTCCATAATGCTTTAAAATACCGAATACAGACCAAATGCATTTTCTGGCCGAACTGTTCGGTCGGACACTATTTATGTTTGTATTATCACGTAAATAAGTAAAATAATGAAATCACCCTGTGGCTGTTTTTTTAAAAAATTTATCACTCGGGATCTATCTCGGACCTAGCCTATTTATATTATAAGAGTATATTAATACTCCAAACATTTTGTCCGTTTTACTCTATCTCGCTTAGTTTTGGAGATACTGGACATTTTAAAATATCGCCAGTTTGTAAAATGGCTTGTATCTGGAAAACTAAGCAAGATGTCGCAGAACGGACACAATTTTTGCAACACAAATGTGTACAGTGTTCCTAATCCAATCGTTCCCCGTTTCATTCCATAGCGTTCCATTTTGCACCAATGTTCCATTCTATTATCGGAGTGATTACATTTTTATTTTCACGTACGTTTATGGGTAAACAAATTATTAAGACACCCTGTGCAAGATATCGCAAAACGGACAAAATTTTGGCTTGTATCTGAAAAACTAAGCAAGATGTCGCAGAACGGACACAATTTTTGCAACACAAATGTGTACAGTGTTCCGATTCCAATCGTTCCCCGTTTCATTCCATATCGTTCCATTTTGCACCAATGTTCCATTCTATTATCGGAGTGATTAAATTTTTATTTTCACGTACGTTTATGGGTAAACAAATAATTAAGACACCCTGTGCAAGATATCGCAAAACGGAAAAAATTTTTGCAAACCTTAACCTCGCCGCTTCCGACAACACAAATGTGTACAGTCTTCCGATTGCAATCGTTCCCCGTTTCATTCCATACCGTTTCATTTTGGACCAATGTTCCATTCTATTATCGGAGTGATTAAATTTTTATTTTCACGTACGTTTATGGGTAAACAAATAACTCAGACACCCTGTGGTTTTTTCATAAAAAATTAATCTATCGGAATCTTTCTCACACCTAGCATATTTGCATTCAGTCAATTGCAATTTTCTTCCTTTAATTAATTCATTACAATGGTAATGAAATTTAAAATCATTACCTTTAATCAATGAAATCAAATAAATGAAATTCATTACCATTAATTAAAAATATGCTAATGAAAAATGTATTTCTTAGAAATTGACTTATGCCACTTTTGAAATAAACAGTTAATATGTTTGTAGGTATGAGCTTTTATACTGAAATAATAATGTATTTTATCAGCATAAGTTTGGCCCGAAAATGCTATTTTTTCAAATTTTTATTCTTTTTAGCATTTAAACACTGTAGTTAGGTATACTTAAGAATTATATAAAATTTTACTGAAAAACTAATCTGGGTAATATTAATAAAGATTTTTACAAAAAGTAGCAAATTTTGTTTACCTGTAGCGTAAAAAGTTCTTAAATACTCGTCATTTAAGTGGTAAACATTAATATTCGAGACATTCTAATCAACATATTTTTAAGATGCATTAGGTATTTGCTTGTTGATACACGTGACGTAAACATTTTTGTGAAGAAACATCTAGTTTTTTGTTTTCTGTTCGAGAATATATACAATAGACAAACTAAAAGTAACTTTATTCACTCATACCCCGGTTTGCGTCGGTAATGAGGACCGGAGAAATGTGACGCAAACCGAAACACGTTTTCCCTAACATTTGTACTGATTTTTATTTAATTTTCAATAAAAAAAAAGTTTTTTCAATAAAAAAAAATTAACTTTTTATTATTTTTGGAAAACAGGTTTTTATTAAAATAAAAATTCATACGAAAAACATGACATTAAAAAACTTAAAATAAAAATTTAAAATAAGGAATTCATCTCTACAGTTGTATTTTTGGCATTCTTGCTAATTTTTTTTATGAAATTATCTAAAGTTTGGTGGATTGTAAGAGCTTGTTTTCTAAATAAATTACCTTTCAATTATCATTATTTTTAAACGACGCAACTTCGAAACGACGAAAATCTAAGCAACGGCAAACCGGGGTATTAGTGTATTTTGAATCAGTGATGAAAAATGTGGCACAATAGCGCCATTTGTGGCACTTTGAATTCTTAATGGCCCTGTGGTACTTTCTTATCTACTTTGGCCCTTCCAGTTCAAAATTCAACTAACTACGTTAAACCGTTCAGTTTAGCTTCTCAGTTCAAGATAATAATACTTTTATGGAATGTTGTGAACGACTTTTATGCGATTTTTATAAAAAATTTAAAGTTTTTCATTTAATTACATCTTTAAAATAGTACAGGAAATATTCAACGGTTTTGCAATTTTTATACAAGGTATTATTCGTCAAAGTGTCTAGTTTACTCGTTACGGTAAAAAACTCTAGACACTAGAATTTTGGAGTTCTTTGGAGAATCTAGAAAACATTATTATTGAATCAAAATGCATATCAAAACCTTTCCAAAGATGTATTCAAAATGAGAACGGGGTGTTTTTTTTTATAAAAATCGTATTAAGAATAGCTTACAAATATTTTTACCTCGAACCGATAAACCGGGTTTAAAATTTTTTTAGTGCAGAGCAATAGAATTTTTTAATATTTTTTTATATATGACCAAATTTTTCACAAGAAGTGTCGTAACTAATTTTTAATTCACAAACAATTGTGTCTTTGGAGGATTTTAAAAACTATATCGCATGATGTTATCGTAGCAGCGGAAGTAATTGAGGAGTTTGCATAAAACATTTTGCTCTTTATTTCCAGTGGGGTTTATCTTGCATTTTTTATATAACCTTCAGATGATGCACTTTAAAGTACTATATTACTAATATTTTTATTAAAATAAAAAGCCAATGATGAAATTTGTTCTAACATTTTTTTTTGTGCCCTGTCAAAGATAGTTTGGCCCTTTTAAATTGTCAATTTGGCCCTAAACAAAAAAACGGAAAATGCATCACTGTTTTGAATTTTCTCAAACATTCTTTTAGAACAATGAATGGCATCCTCTCAATTTGCAACCCCCGCGGCAGTGATGCCAACTTTTCAGAAGCAAAACGCGCAAAACGGTGCCTCAAAAAGCGCTAAAAAGCGCTAAATTTTAATTAAGCGAAAAGCGCCAAAAAGCGCTAAGATAAATTTTAATAAAATGGGTTTTAAATTCAATATTTATATAAAAATTTGTTTTATTTGTACATTTTGAGAGCATTTTCATTTTCGAACAAAAATGTGGAATTTTCCTCTTCATCGTCTGGCCAAAGTACTGTGTTAATATAAAATTTTGACTTCTTGTTAGTTTCAATTGAATTAATTTTTGCAGAAGAACATGTGCGAGGGATTTTATAACTTACACAGCATGAATTTGCCATCTTTTACCCGTATTTAATATGAATTAAAGAATTAACGGTATTTAAACACATTCTGTTCCGAATTTTGTTTTTAAAATAATTCATAACGCTAAATACTCTTTCCACTTCAGCATTGGAGTATGGATATGTCAAAATATCTATGACAAAACTTGATAACTTAAAGAAGGGATTTTCATCGACTGCGTTTTTTGAAACTATGTACTTCAATCCAAAATAAATCAGTTCGTTCTTAATTTTTCCATTTACAAAGCTTTAAATTGTTGAGACAAATTTCAAATTCTTCGATTTCTTTTTTATCTTTTTCATACTCTTGTATAAAATTCAAAACTTCTTCGGAGTTATTGGACAAAATATTTTTTACGCCAAATAACGATATTTTTTTCGACATTTTGAAATTGGATGGCAATTTAGCCCGTATCTCGTAAATAAGAGATTTAGTGAAGTGAATTAATTTATCTTTAATTAATACTTTTTCAGATTCTTCAATGTTGTTTTCATTGCAAGCCTTTTCAAAGCTTTAACCTAAATAACAAAATTCATTCAGTTCTAAATCAATGTCTCCTTCCATGTAGTCAAAATCATCCACAGGTTTAATTATTTTATTAGTTAAGCTTTGTAGGAGTCGATATAAATCATCAAATAGCTTAGTATGGTCCGCATTTTGCGCTTCGAATGACAAATTCACTTTTTGTACTTCTGCTAAAATTGAGGCTAAGTACGTTATATATATCAAATTTTTTGGATCATTGTACATATTTCTTAGCAATGTTGTTTCAAAAAATTTTTCATTAATTTTATTAAAATGAGTTTTTAACTCTAACCACATGTCCAAAATGGTTTTAATGGCTCTTTCTATAGATAGCCATCTGGTTGGTGCTGCCATAGGAATTTTTCTCGGTAAATCAGAATCTGTATTAATCAATTTATAAATTTTGTTGTATAACTTTTGCCTTATTGATGAATTGGAAAACTAATTATGTGTCTCTTTGACCAAGAAGTTTAAATTGGAAGGAAAATGTTTTTCAGCTGCCGCGCATACTGCTAATTGCAGTGAATGACAAACGCATCTTATCAGGACTAGATTTTTTAAATCATATTTTTGTTTCATTTTTTTATACAGACCATTATTTACTCTTGTCATTTCGGCTGCATTGTCCGTTGCCACAGCCACTAATTTTTTAATATCAATTCCAAACAAATTAAGGAGTCTCTCTAAACCATTTAAAAGATCATCAGCTTTTCCTCCATTTAAATCTATGAGACCTAAAAATGTAGTAACAAATTCTTGTTTTTTCTTGCTGAAATACAGCACAACAACTCCTAGCAGCTTCTCTACTGAAACATCAGTTCCTGAAATAAAATACATTGTATTATAAAGTTAGAGATATTGAGTTTTAATATTCTACCTTCATCTAAAATAAGGCTAAAGCTTGAATCTTTTAAATCGTCCAAAAGGTTTTCTACAAAATGAGGTGATAAAATATTTGTAATGATGTTGGCACATTTTGAAGACTAAAATTTGCAGCTTTACTATCTGTAAATGCTGAACAACACAATTCACCAAGATGATCCACAGTAGAAAATGGACTATGAACAGCAGTATAAAGAGCAATCATTGCCTGACTTTTTTGCTTTTAATTTGGATTTTGTAAAGCTTCAAATGAAATTTCACTTTGAATAAGTTCAACATTATTAAATGGTTTCATCGCTTTCTCATGTTTTAATGTCTGGCTGTGTCGAATTAGATCAGAACGTTTTGCTGCAATTTGACAATTACAATAAGTACATAAAGCTTTTGTATCATATTTCGATGGTCTTATCCATTTTTTAAGCAAAGGATCAGATTCCCACATTTTTCTATATTTTTGTACATAACGCTCCATCTAAAAATATGTATAATTCATTATTTCATTGTTTAACAAAATAGATTTGTATTTACCTTTGCAAAAAAAAACACATTCAATTATGAAGAAAAATATAAAGTTCGTTAACACTTCTTTTTTATATGCTTTTAAATATTAGTTGCAAAAATAGAGTATGTATGAAAAAAAAATATCGGTAGTAAAATGTACCTTTTTGTCAAAGTGATTAGTTGTATGAAAAAGGCGCTAAAAGCGCTAAATGGAAAAACAAAAACGCGCCAATTCAGCGCTTTTTTAAAAAACGCGCTAGATTAAAAAAATGCGCTTTTTGGGTGGTCAAAAAGCGCTAAATCTAGCGCGAAACGCGCTAAGTTGGCATCGCTGCCCCGCGGGGTTAGGCTAGAAAAAGCTGCTTGCGCGACGTCGGCACACGTACACTATAGCACCTTCGTGTGGCTAACGATTAGAACGTTCGGCTGTTGCTTTGTTCTCATTGTGTTAAAAAAAATTCAGTCAATTGTTGTCAAACATTTGTTGAAGCAGTGCTGCCAACCCAATTAGTTCAAAAATCGTCAAATTTGGTTGAAAAAATCTTTAAAATCGTCAGTTTGAGAATGTGAAATCGTCAAAAAATCGTCATTCCGAAAACTATTTACATTTCAGTAAACAAATTGAAATTTTACGTTTTAATCACTTTAATTGTAATTATTTCATAATTGTATTGTTCTTTTTTATTAGTTAATTTACAACTGACTCTTAAAAACACAACTCCCAATACTTATTTCGAGGAATAGAATTTTAAAATCACTAACCTATTTTAAAATCTGCAAAATTCCTTTAATTTTAAAATTTTTTCCCGATATTTGATTTCACAAAATTTGGGCATACATACAATAAAAAGGGAATTAAAGAAAAATATTGATTTTCCTAGAATCAAAAATGTAGAAAATCACTCTTTTATCAGTGATTTTTATAGAGTTTGGATTTGTCTTTGTAAAATACATAAAAAAAATCCATTCGAATTTCTTTATTTTTTAATTTCAATTAAAATAAACTTTTCAAAATGATGGAGTTTATATTTAGGTGATCATTAAATGGGTAAATGAAGAATTTTTATTCGATTTGAGATCATTTTATCACATTTTTCCTTAGATGTTTTAAACAAAAAGAAACTTAATCAAATTTTGTCAGTAAATTTTAAAGAAATAAATTAAAAAAATTTAAAATTCTATAAAAATTGTAAATTTTTATAAATCGTCATTTTCCATACAATAAATTTTGTGAAATCGTCAATCGTCATTTTATCATATTTCACTTCAAAAATCGTCAAAATGGAGACAAATCGTCAAAGTTGGCAGCGCTGTGTTGAAGAAATAAACATAAAAATTGAACTTGGTTTTTTTGTTGCTACACAACAAGCGTAAATGTATAGTATGCCCTTCACTGTTTGAGAACTACATGGCGTATGAGTGTTATTATTAAAAATTCAAAATATATCACTCATACGTTAGTTGTATACACATTAGAACCGTAGTAATAACTCGTAGTAACCCGAAATAACCTGCATTAACACGACTCATTAACAAATTGAGAGCGTGTCTATATTTCATGTAGGTGTACTGGTTAAGGAACCATTCGTGCACGTAAAATTACAAATACTACTTTATTTTCTCAAATGACAGAAAATGAGTAATGTTAATATGTTATAGTATGGATAAAAATCACAAATATACATTTGTAGGTCTTATTGTAAAAACTTGATTTAGTTCGTTTTCGAATTTTAAAGATTAAAAAAATGCAAAAAAATATGATTTTTGCAGAATATTTTTACTTTAGATACTTGTAATAAGTGTTTAAGCAAGGCTTCTATCAAATATTAATCAACAGATATCTAGAAAACATTGAAAATCCATAAAAAAAATAAATGTGGCTTATCATGTTTTTACAATAAGCCCTTCATTTGAAAAATGCCAGAAGTCCAATCAAAAAAGTTTGGCAGTACACTGTGTGTAATTTTTTAAGTCATGGCAAAATAACCATATACGGACACCACTACGTGATAAAAGACTAAAAAAAAAGACCCGTGTCTCCCAATTTTTCCTAAAGTCATCACCTTTTTTGTTTATAGGCCGCCAAAGATTTGGGGCCTCGGTATCATTTTCGCAAAAAAGTGATCATTTTCTCAGGCTCATATCTTGCAAACCGTTCAGAATTTCGATTTACTCTATGGCAAAGTTGTAGCTCTTGTCATAAAGAACAAAAATTGCGAACATATAAAATCAAAAAAACTTCACCTTCCAGATCAAAATCGCAAAAAACTTAAAAAATTCGATTTTTTTTTACCTTTTTTCCCGTGTTCAGGTCCATAGGTAGCAAACCGTTCAAAATTCAAGGAAACAATCAACTACAAAAATTTACCTAAGATCTCAATAAACAAATCTAGAATCTAGAACATATAAACTTCCTAGAGATGATTCTTAACACTGTTTAGATAGCGCGCAAAAGTGAAAAATTTTTTAATTTTATTTTTTTTTCCTTTTTTCTCCTGTTCAGGTGCATAGGTAGCAAACCCAATTCCCAGGAAGTTTATATGTTCTAGAAATTTGTTTATTGAGATCTTAGGTAAATTTTTGTAGTTGATTGTTTCCTTGAATTTTGAACGGTTTGCTACCTATGGACCTGAACACGGGAAAAAAGGTAAAACAAAAAAATCGAATTTTTTTAAGTTTTTTGCGATTTTGATCTGGAAGGTGAAGTTTTAAATCGAAATTCTGAACGGTTTGCAAGATATGAGCCTGAGAAAATTATCACTTTTTTGCTAAAATGATACCGAGGCCCCAAATCTTTGGCGGCCCATAAACAAAAAAGGAGATGACTTTGGGAAAAATTTGGAGACACGGGTCTTTTTTTTTAGTCTTTTATCACGTAGTGGTGTCCGTATATGGTTATTTTGCCATGACTTAAAAAATTACACACAGTGTTATTTAACAGTCGTTTGAAGCAGTTATTTCAGTATTTTAATAAACAACTACCAAAACAATAATTTTGTAGTAAACAGTTAAAATTTGTTAGTTGTTTAAAAATAGAGGATTATGTCGAGTTTTTAAAAATTCTCATTTAGTTTCTATATGTTATTAGTTTATATGTGTTATTATAATTAGAAAATTTCATTGTGCATAAAAACTTTATACCTGGAGTACCGTTTGAAAATTTGACTTTGCATTTTAAGTAGGATGAGAAATACAATTTTTTTTTTGTTGTACTCCAGTTATGACGTTTTTATGCATTGGATATACAATGAAATTTTCTAATTATTATTTGCAAATATATTTTAATAATAACAAACATAAACTAAACGAGGAGTTTTAAAAACTCGACACAATCTTCTATTTTAAAAATTAACTGTGCATTGAAATTGAAATTACTGTTTTGGTAGTTGTTTATTAGTATTCTAAAATAACTGCTTCAAACAACTATTACAAAAAGACAGTAATTGTCTTTAGTTGTTTTTTTAAATAACAGTCGAATTAGTTATTTTGTATTATATCATAGAAAACCAACTTTTATTGCAGTTAAAAACAACAACTACTGATTACTACACAAACCACTGCCATGTAGTACCTGTAAAACTTTTTGAGTGTAGTTTCAGAGATATTTTAAATTTTCATTTAACAAAAATGTTTTTTTTATTGTTCAAGGACGTTGAAAAAACTCATATTTGCGATTAATGCAAGTAGTAGTTGTTTTTAACTACAATAACCGTTTTTTTTCTATGAAATAATACAAAACAACTATTATTACAGTTATTTCAAAAACAACTGAAAAAAAAATTTTTTTTTTGTAACAATTATTTGAAGCAGTTATTTTAGGAATTGAATAAACAACTACCAAAACAGTAATTTTGCAGTAAACAGTTATTTTTTGTTAGTTATTCTACACTAAGAAAAAAAATCCGTAATTTCTACTGAAAATGTTGTTATTAAGGAAAATTTAACTATTTTGAGCCTTGCGGTATTTTTTTTTTTTTTTTGCTAAATTGAACAACACATGTCTGCTGAACGTTATTAAATCCAATTGTTGCTGATATACACTCAAAAAAAAAAGTTTGTAAAGTCAGCAAAATTTTTGCTGAGTCAGCAAAATTTTAGTCAGGAGGTTGCTAGCAAAAAAATTGCTAATGTCAGCAAATTTGGATTTTTAGCAACAAAATTAGTAGATTCAGCAAAAGTTTTGCTAACACTTAGTAGATTAGAAATAAAAAAGCCTTGATAAAAATTAATAAATTTTTTGCTGAATTTTAGCAGACTGAAAAAAACGCAAAAAAATGTAAAAAAAATTGTAATTTAGTTAATATATTTGCTGAAAATCATAAAACATATTTTTGTGATTCTTTTAAAAATAATTTACAATAATTACAAAATATAAAAATTTTCATTTTCCCACATTGATGTCATGAAGTAATTTAATATCTGAAAATATATAGAAATAAATATATATAACATAACAAAAATTTTCTTTCAACTACTTACATCAATGGTTGTCTAAATGATGCTTTCTTTTAAAGGACGCAACTGCCGAAGATAATTATAGAAACGAAATGAAAAAATAAACAAAAACAAACGAAACGAAAAAAACAACCCTTTTTTTGCAATAAGAAAAAGGAACCATAAAAATCTACCTAAGATGTGTGTCTTTGTCTTTCGCTTTACTCTGTCTACATGTCTGTATATGTTTGTTTGTTTGCAATTTGACCACACTAGATTATAAATCTATAAACATTTAGTTTAGAAATACATATTAAATTTAAGTATTTTATTTTGTCTTTTATTTAATTAAAAGACAATTATTTTCACAAGCCGGTGACAACGCAAAATTTAAGTTGTTTTAATCCTCAATTTTGTTTTATGTATGAAAAACAGATACAAAAGTCTTCCATGGTTAATTTTTTTATATGTCTTATTAGAGTTGTACTTTTTAGTATCATTTTCCTCTTCTCTACTACATCTTGACATGCCGCGACATCTGCTTCATTCTGCGTATATCTTTCAATCTGGTTGTCGTCCACACTATTAATGTGCTTATCAGCATATTTTTTTTTTTCGCAAAATTAATTAGTAAAACATTAGTATATTAGTAAAGCATTAGTATAAAACAGTTAAGTGCTGAATAAGTATAACAAAAATTTTAGCTGAAAACACGATTTTAGCAAAAAAATTTGCTAAAATACCTGATTTACAAGACGTTTTACTAACTTTTCTACTAACTTACTTTTTTGAGTGTACCAAATTTGTTTTTCAACACTTTTTTCAAATAGATGAACATTATTTTAATTTTAACTCTGCAACAAAAAGTTGTATTTATTTAAAATTTTTTTTGTGTAAATAGCAAAATTCTATTAGAGGCAAGACACGTATCAACACCCAAGGTAACAAACACATCAAAATAATTATGTATTGCCAGAAAATATCGTAAAATATATAAAACTAAGAAGAAGCTATAAAAGAAAAAGTCAAAGAACTTCCAATGTAGACGAGAACAATTTATATAATCAGTATACAAAGTTTTTAAGTAACCTGATAGATAAAAGTATTGCAACACATCGTAATAAAAAATGGTGCCAATTATTATCGAATTTGAAACCAGGCGATAAATCATTTTGGAAAATAAGTAGAAACTTGCGTGGCAAAGGTAAACCCCAAATCCCTCACTTTAACATAGGAAATTGTAAAATAACTTGTAATAAAGAAAAAGCTGAAATTCTGGCCAACTCGTTTGTCCAGGCTAATAATCTTACCACTAATTTCAAACACTCACTGGATAAAACCATAAATACCAAAGTAAACGATTTTAAGAGGGAGAACCCATGTTCTGAATCTGCCATATTCACAACGCTTGAAGAAGTAACAAAAATAGTATCATCATTAAAAGCTTCTAAATCCCCTGGTTTCGACAATGTTCCCAACCTGCTTTTAAAGAAACTTCCAATTAAAGCCTTAAAATTGCTGGTAATAATAATTAATAGCTGCATCAAACTTAACTATTTCCCAAAAAAGTTTAAAGAAGCTAAAGTTATAGCTATCAACAAACCTAATAAGCCAAACAATAATCCTAGTAGCTACAGACCCATTAGTCTTTTAAGCAATTTAGGTAAAATATTTGAAAAAATACTTCACTTTCGTCTGAGTGAATTTGTTACCATAAATTTCATAATTGCTAATGAACAATTTGGATTCAAAAAAGAGCACAGTACTACTCATCAAATTAACCGAATTAAAAATCAAATTATCGCTAATAAAAACAACAAACGATCAACGGGTCTTATACTGTTAGATATTGAAAAAGCCTTTGACACTGTTTGGCATAATGGCCTCTTATACAAACTTTTAGCTGCAAATACACCAAAATACTTATGTAAACTTATTGCTGATTTTATCGAAGAACGAACCTTCAAAGTTTGCATTAACAATGAAACCTCATCTTCAAAAACTATCACAACAGGATTACCTCAAGGGTCGGTTTTATCACCATTGTTGTACTCAATATACACTTCAGATTTTAAAACTCCAAAATATATGAAAATAGCTTATTATGCAGACGATACTGCATTAATTTCCTCAAGTAAACTGACCAGTGCGCTCCTAAAAAAAATGGAAAAAGGACTTACAAATTGCAATAAATATTTCCACAAGTGGAAAATTAAAATTAATCCAAATAAGAATCAAGCAATAATCTTTCCATTTAACAAATCTCCCAAAAGACTGCCAAGGCGTCAACTAACATTCGGAAACGACGTCATAAATGTACTTAACGATGTTAAATATCTTGGTGTTGTTTTGGACAAAAAACTCACATTTAAACAGCATATTAGTGAAATATGCCAAAAAGCAATTAAATCATTTAGAGCTTTATGGCCGTTACTAAATAGACGGTCATATTTGAACTACAAAAACAAAAACCTACTTTTTAAAAGTGTTATAAGGCCGATACTAACGTATGCGAGTCCTATTTGGAGTACTGCTGCTAAATGTCACCTTAAAAGACTCCAAATTATCCAAAATAAATGTCTCAAAATGATAAACAACAAACACTGGAGATATCCAACAAACCTTATCCACGAAGAAACTAGCTATGAAAAAATCTTGGACTTTATAACAAGAATTAATAATAAGTATTTTGACAAAATTGAAAGTTCTTTTTATCCACTGATAAGAGAATTAAGAATATCAACAAATAATTAAACGCAAATTACCAAATCGGAAATGATATGTTTATGGAGGACTATTATTTCTAATAGTACTACTATATGTTATATACATTTTCGAACAATATTTGAACTAATTTAAAATCATGTAAAGGTCTTTACCCATTTTGCCTTTAAAATCATCAAATAATAATAAAAAAAAAAAAAAATGTAAATATCTTTGACCCAATGTACCATTTATTGTAATATCTATGTAAAGATAAGATCTCATATTTTGATGTCTAGTTAGTAAAAATGTAAATAAAGGAAGAATATTTAAATCTAAAAAAAATCTAAAAATCTAGTAAAATATTTTGCTAAAATCAGCTACAAAAATTAGTACAAAATTCAGTAATTTGTAAAATGAGAATAGCAAAAAATGTTATTAAAATAAAAAATTGTGCACTCAGGGAACTTCTGCTTTAAAAATTTGTAGTTGTTTGGGTTGTAATACAGTTTCTTTATTTTTAATGTAAATGACAGTCATTTGTAGAACAAATTCGTTTTTTTACTAACCTTGTAGATCATTTAAAAAAAAAAACAAACCACATCAAATGACTGTTTTATGATTTTATATTAATTTCTTACAGTCGCTTTTTTTTATTTAAAAAAAAATAAAAAAATAAACGTTTGTTTATTTTTCACTAACATATGTGAAGTGGTTCATTTTTACTACAACTGTTAGTAATTTTTTGAACAGTAAAAACAAATGATAAATGTTAGTTGAATTTAGTGAAATGTTAGTCGTCCTTTCTTCAAGTGTTTGAAAGTTTGAAAAATAGTTATCTTTTTTATAGGTAAAAATGTTCACCCATACACAGAAACTGGTGTAATATTATCAAAGTGCTTAGTAATTATTCAACTACTTAAGTTTCAAGTTAGTTTACAAAAATCTAAAAACTATTTGTATTGTTTTTTTTCAGGCACAATATGTTGGATTTATTACTACGCAGCATTTTTAAACTTTTCAAGACGTTAGACATCGTAATCACATCATGGTTAAACTGCAGCTAGGTATTTATATTCGTTTTTAAGTATATTTATTTAAAAAAATGTTATTTGTTGTTAAATAAATTATTAATTTTGAAAATGAAAATTATTCAAGCTCCTATCTTTATTAGGATATTATCCTAACAAATAATTTTCGACCTAACCTAACAAATAATCTATAGAGTTTTTGTTTTCAAATTTATTAATTGACCACTTTCAGGAATTTGTTGATAGATATATTTCAATACATTCCTGAAAGTGGTCAATTAATAAATTTGAAAACAAAAACTCTAACAATTATTTTTAGGACAATATCCTAATAAAGAAATATAGAGTATGGCCTCGAACTTGACTAATTTTCATTTTTATTGCACTATTAAACGTCGTAAAAACATAATTTTTATTTTTAATAAAACTTATATCAAACTTTATTAATTTAAATATAAATATTATTTGCAATATAATGGAGTAATATTTTGTTTACAAAAATAAATAGTTTATTGAACCTGGAAAACGTTGCAATATTATACAAAAAATTTCGGCTTATTTACATTATATATCACTTCAAAGTTTTACCTAAGCGTTTTGACAAAATTGTCGTTAATTTTATGTAGTTGTATAATTACTAAGAAACTTTGTAAACTATTACTCTAATTTTTGTAAATGATACACCTTTTTTCTGCTTGTACTTATTGGACATAGGGGATCAAACTTTTGGTGGACATGCTTTAATCTTTCAAGTTTCAGGAAACATTGAGTTATTTGGAATTGATTCATTCCATTTCCTATAGAACACTGATACAATATAGGACATATATATTCCATTAGTCGTCAAAGGTAAAAAAAAGTTTTTTGTTGTTTTTTTTTTTGTTCGTATAGAAATTTAAGCAATTCTTGTTTGATTTAAGAGTAGTATTTATAGATTTGTGTCTACTAATTTCAAATTGTTCTATCCCTTCACAATTTCGAAATATCTGTACACGTTACGAAATCCCATACAAAATTTTTTTCAACTTCGATAAATTGTCAGTTTTAAAAGTGCTGCCAATCGTTTTTCACACTTAACATGGAAATGAAAAAAAAAGACTGGCAGCACTTTTAACGAATTTGAATACACACTGACAACTTATGAACTTTAAAAAATTAAAAGAGTTACCCTTACATAACATTACCAAACAAACAACTTGTAAAATTTAACAAAAACGCAGTTTAGCGTATTACTCAAGCATTTTCGACGATATTATAAAAACGCCATTATAAAAACGCCATTTTTTTCTGCGTGTAGTATACGTATGCAAAATCTAAGGGCCAGAGGTCAAAAAATTATCGTTTTTAAACGTTATCTCATGGAATGGACGATATATATATCCAAAGTTTGATCATAAAGAAGCCAGTCATTGGAATTCGGACGTAATTGAACTAAAAATATCGGTGTGCATTAGCATTACCTGAATAATTGATAATAATAATGTTACCGAAAAAATAAAATACCATTAACGCTAAATACACATTACCGAAATGACTATTAAATTCGTTACACTTAATAAAACAAACATAAACTATTTGGTATTTAAATACCTTTTAGGAATTTTTTGTAGAAGCTTTGGCAACTCAAACTGCCGAAAGTACCAAAACTCGGCAGCACTTTTTCTAAAGTAACGAGTAAAATAAAACGAACGAATATCGTCTAATTTTACATTTCATTTTGCAAAATTGTTACATTACTTTTGTGGTGTTGTTCGTGGTCGTACTTGTTCCTCGCTTTGCAAAAAAAAATATATTTAAATAAAAGTAAGTAAAAAAATAATAAATTAAAGTTAAAAATATATATTAAAACGAATAGCAAAAAGTGCAAATAAAGTTATGAAAAAGTATTGCACTTTTTTTTAAGAAAAGGCAAAATATAAAAGTGATTTCATAACCTAGAAAAAAATGAAGAAGACAAAAAAAATGTGATGGTGTATACATACGGTTGCATGTGTGCGGCTGCAGAGAAAGAATGGAAAATTAATTTCCCCTTGTGGAAAAATGGTGAACATTATTTTTGTGCTTTTTCATTTATTTGCGTGCAATTTAGCAATACAAAAAAATGGGGGTCTAAAAGACGTCATAACGAACGAATGCCTAAAAGATATCATAAATACAAAAAGACTAATTGTTATAATTTGAACTTTTAATTTAATCTTATATATGCTTAATTAGTTTCGACCAATTATTTATCTGTACGTCGTCGAAAATGGACAAACTTTTATCTGATAACTGCCGGAACAATTGCTAAACGCATGTTAGCCGGTCAATCACATTTCGTAGGCTACAGGCAGAGCTCTTTCTCTGCTGTATCTGCAGTCAACGAAGTCGAAAGTCTCCCCAATTTAAAAAAAACTCGTTCAGTCATTGCGCCAATTACGTAACAGTCTTTTTTCACTTTTCTTTAAATTGGAAAGAAAATTTATCTTTGAAATTGTTTATTTTAAGATAAGATATTGTAATTTTGATGAAAATTTAGTCAAGATTTTTTGAATTAGTTTTTTCTTCCCCTTTGTATAGATAGAATATTCCAGTATTATTTAACCCTGTTTGGTGTTCCCTGTATCCATGTATAACATCATGTGAATTTAGTTTAAATATTTTTTCGCACCTGCCTTGTTTCTTTATCTTTTTATTTATCTACTAATCTTGTTCATTTCATGTTTTGTTTGTTTTTTTTTTATCAATTTGTTATAATTTTTTTTGTTCTATATCATCATCCGCCTAATTTTTAATGTTTTATATGAAATAATGGCCACTGATTGCCAATTATTTTTATCAGTTTATTTTGGTGGCCATATTTCCATATAAGTAGATAAATCTTAATAGAAATTACAAAATATCGTTACATAAATAGTTTAGATATTAACAGAGCATTAAATAAGTATATTCTTTAATTCTTGTTTCAGTTTCGAATTCAATTTATATTTTATGCGATACAGTCTGTCGAACACAGTTGTCATTTCTGGATTAGTGTGAGTGGGCATACACTGTGGTGCAAAAGTGAGCTAAGATTCAAAATTAAAACGCAGGATGTATTAATTCTCCAAATCTTTTTAAAAAAAAAATTAATCTATGTATAATGGTATGCAAATATGTCCTCTTCATAATCATAGAGGTCCAACCTTTGCACCCCTCATATTTCTTCTAAAATCTCAAATTGTATAGGAGAAGGTCATTAGCTTACTTTTGCATCAATACTCCGGTTAACTAAATACAGTAGGCCGTAATAATGGTAAACAATAAAGTATACTTTGGAAGTTATAATGTGTATTTTTCTAAAAAGTATGTAAGCCATATCAAATTATATATAATTATATACGGAAATTGGTGGATTTGATTGTATATAATTCTATAGAATCTGATATAGTCAGATATAAGTATATGCATATATGTAATTATATTCAAAAATAGGTATATACAATTTTATATAGCACCATATAAACAAATTTTTGATTAGTCAGCCGCATATATAATCATATCAATTATATATGGTTCTATATATGATTATTTATAATTATATATAAATCATACATAAATTATATATAAATATGTATAATTAAATATAAATACAGTAGTAACTCGATTCTTGCACATACTTGATACTTGCACACCTCGATTCTTGTAACATGGGAATATTTTTCATTACGCACTCAGTACTTGCGACATCCGAAAATTTTGAACTCGATACTTGCAACATTTTTGTATTATATATATCAGCGTTCAATATTTGCTTAGAATGGGCGGAGCAAAACAATGCTTCATTAGACGATATTATGATGCTCCAGAGACTAAGAAGCAGTTTAGTACTGAACAAGCGACTTTGTACAAAACAAACAAAAATTTTAAATTTCTTTAATTCTACATAAAATATGTATCTATTGTTATACGAATGCGTTGAACTTAAGTGTTTTGAATTGAAATATTCAACTTAGATTCTAAACAGATGTATGTGCCTTTTATTTTGTATGGTAAATTAATACTCGGTACTTGCGACAACCTCGAAACTTGCACCGAGCCCGGTTTTCATTACGTGCAAGAATCTAGTTTCTACTGTATATATAATTGTATATAAATATATATATTTATATACCTATAATCGTTTTTTTTTTTTTTTTAAATGCTAAGTTTTCTTTGATCTTTTATTTAATTCTTCTTATTTTAAACGATTTATTTCCAATATTTCGTCTACACATTGGGTGACTTCTTCAGGGAATAATTATAACAATTTGATTGAAAAGCTTGTTTTAATAATTAAAAACTTATATACATAAAACAAATAAAAAAAGAGTGTTATATTTGCAATTCCTGGGCGACGGACGTGACGTTCGCACACTTTTAGTTGAGCCAAAAACAATAAAGGAATATAAAGATGCGGTATATATCCTCAGTGCATTGAAGAAAGGAAAAGTATTAAATTTGAGGATAAACATTGGGCAGAATCAATAATGTAGTAAAAAGATATCAGCGAGAAGCGGACGCGACATATATATATATATAAGTTATAGAAGTTATTTGCCGCGTCCGTTTCTCGCTGATATTTGCTTAAATCTTTTTACTACATTATTGATTCTGCCCAATGTTTATCTTCAAATTTAGTACTCTTCCTTGCTTCAATGCACTGAGTATATATACCGCATCTTTATATTCCTTTATTGTTTTTGGCTCAACTATATGTTTTTAATTATTAAAACAAGTTTTTTAATTAAATTGTAATAATTGTTCTCTGAAGAAGCCACCCAATGTGTAGACAAAATATTGGAAATAAATAAATGATCTTAAGCCCGTTTAAAATAAGAACTAAATATTTTTTTTTACTCTGGTGCATACAAATGTTAAATATGTCAACTAGAGCGGCATTTTTTTTTTTGTATGAAGAACATTTTTTTTTTGAAAAATTTAATTTATTCAGATTATTATAGCACTAAGTCTAAAAGTTATTTGGGGCAAATTAAAAAAAAAATATATATAGCTTTTATCCGTGGAGCCCTACTATCAAAGTTTTAGATTTTTGAAAATTTTTCTTAAACTGCTTTAATATAATTTTTTTATTATTAATTTTGGCATGCTGAACACGACTATATTCAAATTTTTGAAATCGGGCTAACGGATTTCTAGATATTGCAATTTAATGTTCACTGAAAATGTCATCTTTTTCCTCAATTGTAGAAATTTTTAAAAATTATCTTAGAATTTTTTGTTTTCATTTGATCATAATTATGTCTGAAATTACAAATGATGTATCACAAAAAGTATTTTTTAAAATTAATTTCAATTTTTTTTTTTCCATATATGAGAGGCTTTGTGAGCAGGTGGGTATGGTTTAAGTTATCCAATTTTTATTAAATTTTGCACCACAAAACTATTGGGACTAATGCTACAACAATCAAAACATTTATTAATGAAAATCAAAAGTTAAACTTAAAATTCCTTAAATAACCATGTGTATAAAATTAAAAAACCATAACAATTTTACTATGCAAATTTTCTAGTTTTCCGAGATATTTGTATGTAAATTTACAAGTTATCCGTCAATCAATATTGACCTAATTATGGTTAAATGAAAAGTAAGTAGCCTTGTCTACTTTACTAGTGTAAAAATAAAAAAATTGGAGTAATTTTCGAAAAATCTGTAGAATGAAGAAAAAAAACTATTTGATACGAGTTTAAAATATTCGTGCTTAGAATGTCAAAATTAATTAAAAATGATGTTACGCAAGAAATATTTTTATTAAAGCAGTTTAAGAAAAATTTCCAAATATTGAAAACTTCTTTGTTCGCGGGCCGCCACGGGTTAATACTATCCGACCTTTTTCAAAATCGCACCAGCTAACTTTCAGAAATAGTTTTACAAAAATTGTAACAATAATTGATAAAAATTGAAAGTCGAAAAAAATGTCGCTCTAATGTTTACTAACAGTTGCTTTTTTATTTTTTAACATATTCTTAACTCATAAATAGCTAATTTTTATTTATTACATTTTGTTATAATATGTAAAAATTGTCTTTCTTTTTGGAGAAGCACAAGAAGTCTGTGACCATGCCATGCCTAATAAATTGAATTCTAATTAAACATGTTTATTTGAAAATAGAAAAAAAAATTTGAAATTGTTTACAAATACAATTTTGCTTTGTTTAAGAGCCAGCAAATGTTGGCAATAAAAATAATTTTTTTATGTGCAAGTGTTAAACACCATTGATTGCACTGTGCAACAAATTTTGGGGGTAACCGATTGTTTACTGAATGAAAACAATGGAAAATGGAAATATACTATCAGTACATCAAAACCCAAAAAAGGGTTTGAAAACTTAACTGGGAATTAATTATTATGTTCTGCTGAAGTAGTTGGGCTTCTTCAGGCCAATTTTTAGATTTTTTCTAATCTATTTTAATGAAATAAACTACCCAGCAAAAATAGGATCGTATATGAACATACATATATGCGTTTGTATATGATCATTAGTAGCACAACCAAAATTAATCTAGAGCTTGTTTTTTATTCTAAAGCTTGTTTTACAAAAATAACAGTGATCTGCCAGTACTAATTTTTTTTGTATGGTTGGCAATTTCTACCTGGGTAGTTATTACTGGACAACCCAGAAGAAACTTGAGCTTGTATTTTATTTGAAAAGATAGAATTATTTAGAATAAATATAAGTTCTGATCATGGAATTATGAAAATTTTAAGCTAAATTAGTTAGAACTTTTTTATCTTATTTTTTATATTTGCTTGTTTAGCTTATTTTGTAAATATAAGCTACTTTTTGACTTTTTTCTTTAAAAGGTAAGCTTATTTTAGATTTTTCTTTTAAAAGAGAGCTTTTTTGCTATTGTTACCGATACTACAAAATGTAGTATCTCGAGTAAAAAAATGTATGTAAAATTATATATTTATATATAATTTTATATAATCACATATAGCACCATATATAATTATATATGCGGTTGATTATTAAAAAATTTGTTTATATGGTGTTATATAAAGTTATATATAATTATATCAGATTTAATAGAATTATATATAATTATATCCATCAATTTCCGTATATAATTATATATATTTTGATATGTCTTATATAATTTTTTCAATCGGGATTGAAGTATTTTTTTTATTTGAAAATTTAATGTTTCATGTTGTTGGATTAAAAATAAACATTTTGACAAACCAATTTGAACTTTAAAGCTTTGGTAAAACAACTTCTCTATTTCACCTTTGTTTGACTGAAAAAGTTCCAAGGAACAAATTTTATAAAAATTGTATTAGTAGTAAAATTTTTAATAAAAGGTTATGAAATGAACGGTTAATTTTTTAAATTGAACGGTTTATTTTTATATTTAAACTGCTTATTTTTCCGGTTTTTTGACCTTTTTTTTGTTGCCATAATTATTAGTGTCCGACCGAACTCACTTTTTTGGCCGTAGCCAAACTTTTAATTTGAATAAAACGTAAATCTCGTTAGAATTTGACAACGAAATTTGTTAAAAGGAAAACAAAAAAAAATTTAACTTGAGTTAAAGATAATTTAGAAATTTTTTGCAAAAATATGAAATATTGAGTTCAATTATTTTAATGACGTCTTTTTTTATTGTAACAAAATTTTTTTTAACGAATTTAATACTAATTCTTGAGTTTGTACTGAAATTAATGAATTTTATTTGAAAGTGCACTTAATTTCTTTAAATACTCGCACTTCGGCCTAAATTTGGACAAACACTAAACTTGGCCGAACTCCGAAGCCGAATACTCGGTCGGCCACTAATGATCATATATAAGTAAAAACATATTTTGGGGACATTAAATAAACTTTAAAATTTTTAAAAAATAGCTAAACTTCAAAATGTCATAAAAAATAGCTAAACTTCAAAATGTCATAAAAAAGTTCAATTCGAGTCTACTGGTAGTCTACTTTTATTTTACGTTGTTTTCGTTAAGGATACAATCTCTTGTTGCACAGTGTTATCAAATAAATGTTTTTTATTCTACCCTTACAAGAAAAGTACTAGTAGCATCAAATGCATTTCAATAAATTCGTTAGGAAAGATTGAACGATCGAAAAATAAACAAAATTTATACTAAGTTTGTTTCATAGTTTTACAAAATGTTAGCAAATTATTTGAATGTCCCTAATGCTATGTTGTGACGTCACAAAGAAAAACAAAAAATCAATAACAGTAACATAGAAGAACTTTTTAACATTACCCAGGGAGGTTTTAAGGTGACGGTTTACAAATGCTTTTTTTTTTTTTTCTTTTACAGCTGTTGTCTCTAATATGATACCACCATCCATATACAGGGTGAACTTTAACAACAACAAAAATGCTAGAAAATAATATATAATCGACCCTAATATTAAAAAAAAAAAAAAATAAATAAAGGAAAAGCTTAAATAAAGGGAAAATGAAAAAATAGAAAATAGTTTAGAATAATTTCATTTCTGTCACAGTTGTATTGTAGGCGTCCGTGAGGTGGTGCAGAAGAAAGAAATTTGTAACAAAAAAAAAAAAAAAAAAAAGTCAAACAAAAGTGAAAGTAATTAAGCAATAATAAAAAAAAAGTACGTTTTAATAAAGTATTTAAAAATAAGTTGCCCTTATTTGTGAACAAATAAAATAAATTAAAATTTACTTAACATAAACAACTTAGGTGACGTGACCTGAAAGAAAAACCTTCCAATACCAAAGAAAATTTCTATAGATTTTTCCCTTAAAAGAAATAAATGTGATTACCTAAAGTTGTGTAATCATCATGTATTAACTTATATTCTGTGCAAAGATTTGATTTATTTCAACGATGTCTACTTCTTTATCTTCCACAAATAATCAAAATGTTAAAAAATCGACTCCCTTACGTTTTTTGGCCATATTTTATTTTCAACATTCTACTTGGTTTTCTGCTAGAAATAATGAAAGTAATTCAAAATTCACCACAGATTTATTAATTTATAAAGATGTTAACTACAATAATGAGGCAAGTGGTGGTGTAGCCTTATTAAAGGGTTTTTGAAGATTTTTTTTGTTTTTTTTTGTAATTTTTTAAGATATTTTCTCTATTTAACACTTTTTTCTTGTTATAATTGGTTACATCATCATCTTCATTATTAGTAGTTGAAGAAAACAAAAAAAAAAAAAAAAAACATTTTTGATGTGCTTTTATTAAATAATTTTTTTTTTCTGTCCCTGAACAAATGTTATTGTAGTTGCGTTTATTTTTTTCTACTTTTTTTTTTACCTTATTGTTGTTTTTTTTTTTTAGAATTTTTTCCACATTATTTTCTTTTTTCATATTACTTATTTATTCTTACAACAACACTTTTAATATTTGCTAAATATTTATTTGAAATGTTTGTTGTTGTTGACTTTAAATCTTTTTGTGGTCTTATTTCGTTTAACCTTATAATGATATAGATTTTTCACTTTATTTGTTTTTTTTTTTTTTATTTAATTCATTTTATTGTAATTTTAAAGCCCATGGGACCAATTAAGCAAAATTACAAAGACAACTTGTTAGCTAATGTGCATAATAATAATAATATATTAAAAATACATAAAAATATAAGAAACCCACTCAGCGATAGTTATTTTATCAATGAATAAAAGTATTTACTTCATATAATAAACTTTGTTAATATCTGAAGTATAGGATCCTCGTGCTATATTTAAATAGACAATAAGTCGATGTTTTAATTAAAAAAAAGTATTGAGAAATTATGAATCTGTGATTTGTGCTTGTTCATAAGCAATAAGACGACGCCTCTGTAAAGCATATGAATTAGAAAATGATTTAAGCGCTCTAGGCAGAGCGTTATATAATTTACCCACTCTTACAAAATATGCACGATCTAATATCGTAGTTAGCTTTGGTAACAAAATCTGTTTATTCCTATTAGATCTACTAAATCTAAATCGATCTATAAAGCCGAAAGGATAACCGTTCTTAAATATTCTGTAAAAGAGAAGAAGATTACGAATCTTGATAAAACTATTAAAACTACATTCCAGAAAGTCTTGCACATAAGAAGATATATGATCACGGTTTCTTAGTGAATAAACATATCTAACAACACGATTGAAAAGTAACGATAATTTTTTCAAATTAAAACCAGGGGTACCAGTATAAACCTCAATACCATAAGTAAAGATAGGCATAACCATAGCATGGGAAATTCTTCTCCTAACTGCTAATGGAATATATAAATTAGTGCAATACAGCTTCCTTAAAACATAGTGAACTCCAGATGATATCGAATTAATTTGGTTAACAAACTTTAGTTCGCTATCAATAACCACACCCAAATAAGACAACCTATCTACAAACTCAATTTCCGTAGGTCCAACAATCTTGTAATTTTAAATTTTATAAAGGTATAGATTAGAAAAGTTTTTAAATACGATTTGAGTAAATACTTATTCCCGGTTCACACACGGCAATTTTACTTGCGCAATTTTTCTTCTTTGAACTTGCTTTTGTGTTCACACAGGAAACGTTTGTTTCAGCAATTTTCGTATATCAACCTGCAGTGTTGAAAATTTCGGATGACAAAACAAACCAGAATTGGAGTACGGGCAAGTCTGTACCCCCTTCCATTCTCTTTTCCTCCCTCTTCTATAAACTAAAGAATTTCGCAAGTAAAATTGCCGTGTGTGAACCGGGACTTATTATACGTTACAAAAAAAAGTCAGTAAAGTCATCATCTAGCTAGCGTTATAAGCCAGTGCTTTTTTTATTTTTACAGTTGTAAATTTTGTAAATCAAGTACTGGCACAGCACTTTGTACAAACGTTGGTAGAGCGTTCTAAGCTAGGGCTGTGTCAGTGCTTTTATTATTTTTACTGTTGTAAGTTACGGTAATGAAGTACTGGCAAAACACTACTAACGTTGGCAGAGCGTTGTAAATCAGTGCTTTGCCAGCACTTTATTTGTTGGACCATTGGCAAACGGTGCTCTGCCAGTGCTTGATTTTTCAGACCATTGGCAATTTCTGGCTGGGTAATCACAACTTTTAAAAGTAGCTACATTTAACTACCAGTTTGTCAATTACGAACGAAAATAAATTTTTGTAAAAATAACGAAAATTTGGTTCTCTTTCCCTTGTATTTTTGACAAAAGTAATTGTCAATTTCTGTAGTTTCGTAACAGATAAACAAGACTTGGAACTTTTATTCTTGGTGTGAAATTATATCTTGATAGTGATTTAAGCATAAATCCTAGATTTTTTGAGCATAAGTTTTATAGATATATTTTTAAAATTTTCGGCCATTATCGCATTAATAAAACTTAATACTTTGTTCATATTTTTGCAAAAATATAAGTCAAAATTTATATAAAAAAATAAGATTTTTCATTTGCATTGCTTTGTTGCAAAATTACGGTGAACATGTTTTTTCTTCCATTAAATAGTCACGAACATGCACTCATAGAAATAAACCTTAAAAAATAGCCGAAAATTAAAATTATTAAAAATTATGTTTTTTCACTAAAAATGCAACTCTGCATTGTTTAGAACTGGGTCAGTTACATGATGTCAAATTTACTTAGTCGAAATGAAAAATTATCGTTTATATAAAATTAATATTATGTGACTCGTAATGTTCTAAATATGGTGGAGTTTCTATTTTCGATGTGAAAACTTCCCGCATAGTTATAGAAATAAATTTTCTAAATATTTTCTTTTAGAACAAAAAACATTTGTAACTTTCAAGTTCATACTAATTTACTACGATATCACTTTTACCTTAAATTCCTCCATTATTGTTTTTTGTTGAAAACATTACAAAAAAAAAAACAAATCGAATGTTATTTTAAAAATTCCTGGAATTGTGCCAATTTTTCTAACTTTTTGTGCAATAGGGGTTTTGTACCAAACTTTCTCTGGCTATTACGAACAAATATGAAAGTAACATTTGCAATGTTAAAAATATTTGTTACAGTCAGGGACCGTAATCATTATGAGTTTTTTAATAAAAATTACACAATAATGATTATGTTATGAGTTTTAAGGATTTTCTTCAATGGTAATAATTATTTTTGAGTAATAATAAAAAAAATCCGCAATAATCATTATTTTTGAGCAAAAAAAATAAAATTTAAAAATAATCATTATTTATGATTTTTATTTTTTTCGCTCAAAATAAAACTCACTTTCATGTAGGTGAAAATATATATACATATTAGGGGGGGGGGGGGTGGGGGGGGGCGATTAGTATGGAAGGAGAAAAATCTTAATGGGTCCTTCGCGTTTCTGATTGTACTGAGCAAAAAAGTCCACTAGACCATACGTCTACGGTAAAAATCGAGCTTCCAGATTTTGACTTTACGGCAAAAAAGCCTATTTTGAAATTAATAATTTACCCCTTAAACCCCACCCACAAATATGATTGATGCATTAATCTGCTAGAGAATCTTCCAAAGAAGAGATTGATACCATAATCTTGGATAAGCTCCTCCTCCTTCCTGAGATATGTAAATCCCACACATTGTTACTTTCACAAAATACGGCAAAAAAAGCCCTATTTTGAAATTAAAAATTAACCCCTTAAACCTCTCCCACAAATATGATTGATGCATTAATCTGCTAGAGAATCTTCCAAAGAAGAGATTGATATCAAAATCTTCGATAAGCTTCTCCTACTTCCTGAGATATGTCCATCCCACACATTGAAAGTGAGTTTTATTTTGAGCGAAAAAAATAAAAATCATAAATAATGATTATTTTTGAGTTTTATTTTTTTTGCTTAAAAATAATGATTATGGCTGATTTTTTTTATTATTACTCAAAAATAATCATTACCATTGAAGAAAACTTTAAAAATCAAAAATTTAAAAATCATGACGGATATGCAAAGATTGTCAAAAAATAATAATAATAGTGCAATAAATTTTTTTTTTATTTCTCTTCTAAGTGATTGATTTTTTGATTCAAAAAAACGAGCAATAATCATTATTTACGGTCCCTGGTTACAGTTACACAAACAATATTTTATATAATTTTCCATTATTAATACAAACTTCCTAAACTGTGGCAAATTTTTCTAAAACTATTTTGAATTTTAATAATTTTTTAACCGAACATACATACATACATTTTTCATCAAATGTATAATGAAATGTCAAGAATTTCAGGAATTTTAAAAAAGTTTATAAAATTTTTTAAATTTTTTGGACAGAAAAATAATTGTAAAGACATTTTACCACGGTTAATACCATCCTCGAATAAAACGAACTAATTTTGTTTGTCCTTCGGAGTTTGTCGTAACCGGTCTTTACTGTAAAATTAAAAAAAAAAAAATTTTTGAGATGAAAACCTTTTTTGGATGTGAAACTCACACTTTTAATTTTGAGGGGAAAAAATTGTGGTGAAAATAAAAGTTTTAGGTGAATATAAAATATTTTCCACCTCTAGCGTCTGGTGAAAAAAGTAAAGTATTGTTTTTTCATTATAATTTTTTTTAAATGTTATTGTCACAGACAAATATATGTAATACCCCTGCAGCTGCCTAAAGGCTCAGTTATGCGAACGTTGCTGTAACGTATCTGTACTGTATGAATCAGCTGTTCGTTTTTGGTATACGAAAAGCAATGCAAACGCTTACCGAAATTTAATGAACCGTAGTTGTAACGTATCAAAATGTAACATTCTGTATAAAATAGAATTTTCTTCCGTTGTTACGTGACATTTGTAAAGCAGTGATGGCCTGCTTTTGTGTTAAATTAAATGCGGGTATTTTCGCCCTTTTTTTTGGTACTTTTTTTTAGTAATAATATCTTATAATAACTTATAATACATCATATTTCCAAATATGTATATATATGTATAAATAAATAAACACATACACATACAATAGAAATGTGAAATATATAAAAAGGTATCAAAACCTTGTTTTGTGTATGCACATTTACAAAATAATATATGTATGTACATGTGAATGTATTTGTTAAAATACATATCTGTTTATTGTAAAACTACAATTAAAATATCAATTATTTAATTATTAATGTTTATATACACACACAAAATACTGTTTTAATACTATTTAAATCACTTGGTACTTTTTCTGCACTTTGTACTTTTTCTGCACCCTTTGAACATTTTGGATATCAATCACTGTGTTGTAAACAGCTGTTTGCTTTTCATAAAAAAAAGAAACAAATAAAGAGAAGTGAATGTGGTTTAGAATATTTTTTAATTAATTCAATTAAAGTTATTTAAAAAATTAAACCAACTACCTGAAAATGGATGATGAACATCTTAGACACAACAAGCTTGAAAAATATTTTGTATTTGTTTTATGTATGTATATTAGGGTCGTCCTTATATTGCACTTAGTCGATTTATGCTGCTCATTAGTTTACAATTAATTGTTAATAAAAATGCAAATAAATTAATTCATATAAACTATTTAAAAAAAAATATTTTACTGCTAAAATTAATTCAAATACAATTTTTGTGAATTTTCTGCTTACTTATTATATATATAAAAAAAAATTGGTGTCGGTGCAGTGCAGGGTTAATTTTGAAAAAAATTTAACTACTACAAAATTATATTTACCACAAATTATAATATTTTGTAACTTAATTTGACCATTTACTTGATTAAAAAAATATATTTTTCAGTTTATATGGGGCATTGATTTTAGAAACACCATTTTTTTGCTCTGTGGCAAACGACGTGCATTTCCATTCTAGTAGAATACAAAAAACATACTTTGGTAATTAATTTCAAGCATTTTCATTTTTTTTTATCAATTTTAGCATAAAGCTCCAAATTTTCTAAAATGTGTAGTTTCGCTACCGGGCTAACATAGGTTAGCAATGTTTTTCAATTGTTCTTATTTTTTAAAGGCTATTTATAAGCCAAATAAGTAAACAAAATATATTTATTAGTTATTAGTAACTATCTGGATTTTTTTAATTTTTGAAAATTTGGCATAAAATTTTGATTTTCTTGAAATCCGCCATTTTGAAATGGGTATACCCGAAAATTGAAAAGATGGATTATAAAATTTTCTTTTTATTTTTAATACCCAACTAATATACTCTAAAATTAATAAAGAAAATTAACATTTTTCGAAATTTTGTTTAACAAAATTTAAAACCAAAATCAATTTAGAGGTTTGAAAAATATGCTATTTTTACCTTTTTTTTGGTACCGGAATAACAAGGGTTAACGATATCCCAAAAATTTTATATTTTTTATCAGAATATCTCTGGGCAAATGTAAATCAAAAAGTATTTAGGTTATGATATATTCATAAATTTTAATTTATAATTTTTTTTTCAATTTTGGCCCTTTTTGCGCCAGGAGCCCAAACTTTGACCAATTTGAGCAGCATCGTAGGGTTAATCGATTTTGCTCAAATTTTCAGAATTTACTTTTTAGACATTGTTTCACGTTTTTAGGGGTTGAAAGCAGCATAAATCGACAAAGTGCAATATAAGGACTACCCTAATGTATATGAATGCCGTGTTGGTTACTAATGTCAAAAACATATGGCACGTTTTTAATTGTTCTATAAGTGCACCAACGTGCTTACATTACGATACGGTCCGTTACGGATACAGCAACGTTCGCATAACTGAAGCTTAAAGGTTTAATAAAAATATTGCAATCACGCGACATATATTATGAGACGCCTTAACAATTTTATATTTCTATAACTATGTATTTTTGTTTTTGTGGCTAAAAACATAAACTATTTATATAACACAATTTATGAGTAAGTTTGTTTAATACTTTTTTCTTTTAAATTTACTGTATTATATACTTGACATAGCCAGAATGGTTTCTCCATTATATCACAGATGGATCTTCGTCATTAATTAATATTTTCTCTAAATTGTTTTTATGCTCATTTTGAAAAAAAAAAAAAATTCTTAAGATTACTACCGGCTTTTTTCTTGTTTACTTGCTCTAAAAAATATTTGTGCACATTAAGAAACAAAATTTTGTTTTCGTAAATAAAATCTACAACGCGTAACCTGCCAGCAACGCATCTACGTTCATTGACCTGCCGTTTTTAGAAATGTCTGAAAACCTGAAATTGTAATTGGCTGAGACACGTTGTATTGTAAAAAAAAAATCATCGTCATTCATTTATACTAATTTTTATTTGAATTATCTAATACAATTAATGTGTATACGTATATATACAGTGGTGTGAATTAAAATAGGGACACTTGCATACAACAGATTTGAAGTAAAAGTTAACACATAAATCTTAGGGGAAAACTAACTAGATTATTGTACAACAACAACTTTTCATTTTACTTTATAGTTTAAAGCTTGTTGTTGTAATTTAGAAAAACAACATTAAAAATCTCTAATACAAGTGTGAGTAGCAAATTGTACAAAATAATTCCAATTTCTAGCATTTTTTGTTTGAAATATAATAATGGTCATTGCATTAATGGATATATTTATGTCTGTATCATAATTGTGCGAAGTTTGAAACATTGGGTCTTAAAAAATCACCCTTTAGATATAGTTTTCCAAAGTTTGATCGTAAACTAGAAAGTCATTGGAATTCGGTCATAATGGGGCTTAAAAATATCGGTGTTCATTGACATTACCTGAATAACTAAAATAACGTTATCCTTAAAATACCTTTACCGAAATAACTGTAAAACCGTTATCCTTAAAATAACGTTACCGAAATACCGTTACCGAAAAGAGTAAAATACCATTAACACTAAAAACCCGATACCGAAATAACTGAAATATCGTTACCCCCTAAAATACCGTTACCGAAATAAACGAAAATAGCGTTATTTAAATTTATTTTCATCGGGATAAACATTAATTGTACTTATAGTAATTAAATGTGCTAAAGTCCCAAAACTTATTTAACAAATTGTGAAAAGCAATCTGATGTAGGCGTGTCCCTATCCGGATTTCATTCCTGCCCAAAGAAATCTTCAGGGGACTTGTTATTAGAATTTATAGAGATATTTGTTATGTTAAATCACAAACTCAATGAGAATTTCTTGTCCTCGTCTAGGAGCGAGATTCAAAATTAAAAATATCAAAGAAAAAACAAAAACAACAACAAAAAATTGTCACAATTGGCTTTGTCATCTTCCAAATACTACTCTGTTTTTTTGACAGACCTAGCAATGTAGTGACGTTTATTCAAGTAAATCAACAATAGAAAATCATATGTTTTCTATTAGTGTCAGTTACATTTAAATTTGCACAAGCACCTGCATATTTGTTATTTAAATTTATTTTCATCGGGATAAACATTAATTGTACTTATAGTAATTAAGTAATATAGCGTTACCCTTACCGAAACCCGCATCGAATCGGTTATCATCATAATATAAGTGTTTTTCCATAAATTTATTTATTTTTTTTACTTTAAATTTCTCACATGTGCATATGTATTTTGTTTTCATTAATTGTATTGTTTGATAATTAAAAAGATTAATAAACTAAAAATCGAGTAATAATCTAACGCGTTATAAAGCATTTGTGTTATCTTAATTGGGCTTGTCTAAATATTGCTGGAACTTGTATGAAATTATTATCACAATATGTAGCAAATTGTGAAATTGTCAAAATTAACATTTAATACATATTTGTTATCTAAGTTTTTTTTTGTTGGGGATAATTAAAAGGTATTATTAATATTCTATAGAAATATTAGAATTATTATTACAAGGTCAGAAATAACGAATTTAGATAACTATCATATTTCCTTCAACTTAGGTAAAATTAAATATCAGTTAAAGGGTGTGAAAAGACCCTTTAAGAAAATTAAGATAATAAATAAAATTCTGCTCAACTCAGGTAAAAGAGAATTTTAATTAAAAAGTTTGTTGGGACAATTAAAACTTTTATTACTAAAAATAAAAGAACAGAATTATAACGGTACGAAACCCATAAGCTGGTAACATATCAATAAATTGATTACAAAACTTTAACTGAATCACTTAACAATTTCATTGAATTAAACAAATATTTAATTGTATATTTTGCAAAAAAAAAAAAACTTTTTTTAAACTTACGATATTTTTATTGAATTTATAATAATTATTATAAATTTTTTAAAAAACTTTTATTATTTTATACATTTACAAAACTGTAACTTAATCAATTAACAATTTGATTAAATTAAACAAATATTAAATTAAATATTTTGCAAAATAACCTGTTTATAAACTTGCGATATATTTATTGAATTTATAATACTTTTTTTAGAAAACTTGACTAATTTTATAAATTTTTTATATTTTTTTTTTTGCAGATGGCTCCTCCATCATTCTCTGATTTGGGTAAACAAGCTCGTGATATCTTTGGCAAAGGTTATCATTTTGGTTTGTGGAAATTGGATTGCAAAACTAAAACTGCCTCCGGCATTGAATTCAATTCAGGCGGTCAATCCAATCAAGAATCTGGCAAAGTTTTCGGTTCTTTGGAAACCAAATACAAAGTTTCCGATTATGGTTTAACTTTAACCGAAAAATGGAACACAGACAATACCCTCTACACTGAAGTTGCCGTACAAGATAAATTGCTCGAAGGTTTGAAGTTGGCTTTCGAAGGCACATTCGCTCCTCAATCGGGCAACAAATCTGGCAAATTCAAGGTTGCCTACGGCCATGAAAATGTTAAAATCGATTCCGATGTTAACGTTGACTTGAACGGCCCATTGATCAATGCCTCAGCCGTTTTGGGTTATGAAGGTTGGTTGGCTGGTTACCAAAGCGCTTTCGATACTCAAAATGCTAAGTTGACTACCAATAACTTTGCTTTGGGCTACACCACAAAGGACTTTGTCTTGCATACAGCCGTGTAAGTAAATGAAAACATAAAAATATAAGCTAAACTAGGGGTTTTTTTTAAGAAAAATATCTTCAAGCAGAGCTTTAAAGAAAATCAATCCTTTATCGACTTTTTAATTCTAATTGATTATGGAATGAATGATTTTTAAAACACAATTATTTAAATCGAATGAAGTCTCTGAATTTTTAACGTTTTTTTCAGACAATTGCAATTAATACTATAATTAATAAGCAATTTTATTTAATTTTAATTGTGAAAGGCGTGGTAGAGAAGAATGAGTGTATTTTCTAAAAATCATAACTACATTTCCAATTTTCTAAATCAGTCTGCGCAGTTTCTGGTATTTAACCTTCGTCAGTGACCCTGTTTTTTATTTGAATAATGTAATATTTGTTTGTTTTTATTTGTTCGATTGCGTCTATATGAAATTTTCTGTGCAATCGCTGACCGTGGTATAGATAAACTGATTTCTTTAAAGCATTTTACTTTCCATATGTTTTTTATTTTCCATAAAACCATATGTTTTTGGCACTTCGATAACAATTTCGAAAAAAAAGCTTGTAAACTTATAACCTTTTACCTTTCTGATAGAAGTCAATATGTATCAATTGGTGAATCTTCTTCTGTGACAAACCCAATAACAAGTGGTGTCCCGCAGGGATCTATTATTGGTCCACTACTGTTCATGATTTACTAGCAATAGGGAATGGTATATCCTGTCAGTCTTACGTTTATGCGGATGATGTTCAGTTTCTTTGCTATTCAGATGCACAGTTTGTAGATGTCTTGGAGGAAGGTGTGAATTTTATAATGCGTGAAGTCTTGTCTTGGTCTTCAGGCAATGGTTTCGCTGTTAATCCAAGAAAGACAAAGTTAATGGGGTTCAGTGTCGTTGATGATACGATAAACGTTACTCTCAATGGTATGAGAGTTGATTTTGTAGACAAGATGAAGTGTCTTGGAGTTTTAATTGATAATCAGTTAAGTTTCTCATCGCATATTAATAGCGTTTCTTCGAGAATATCATTCTTGTTGAGAAGATTATACTCTCTTGATATATATCTGCCTCTTTCAATTATAATGCGTGTTGCTAATGCCTCATATATTATATTGCGTTGAGGTATTTTCTGGTACCACAGATGGTGAATTAAGTAGGTTTACTAGGATTTTCAATCGAATTATTAGATATGTGTATGGCCTAAGACTTCGGTCCCATGTCACCCCGTATGTGGTCCAATTTCTTGGGTGCTCTTTTAGTAATTATGTAGCTATGAGGTTGTTGATATTCTTCTACAAGGCGATGGCAAATGGCTTTCCAGACTATATAGTAAACAATTATATTTTATCCCATTCGGAAAGAAACCCACAATTGGTATATCCAATACATCACACGACTATGTTTGAGCGATCATTTCAGATTAGGCTTTCGAGAATATGGAATGATTTACCTATACAACTGAGAAGTTTTAGTTTTTCGCCACAGGTCTTTAGGCAAAAGCTGAAGGATTATGTGGCTGTTCATGATTTGTAATTTTTTGTGTTCGCTGTCTTTTTTATCTCTCTCAACTTTTTTTATTATTTTTTTATTTTTTATTAAGATGTAATTTTTTAATTAAAAAGAAATGTTTTTTTTTATTATTTATGATAGTTTTGTTATTTATTTTTTATATAGGAAATATTATTAATTAGCTTGTGTTATAAAGTAGCGTTTAATAATCATATATGGCCCTAAGGGCTTGGGTTATGTAAATTGGAGAGAATAAATTCTATATTTATTATGAAAAAAAAATTGAGTTTTCGAAAGCTTTTAGGATTTGAGAACACCAAATTTCAATTTCGTGTGATTTCACAAATTCGTTCTAATTGCTAAAAGTTCTAAAGTAGGGACATGGGCGTAGATGATTTTAAACCGAACAAAATTAACATTCGTTTAACAATCGTTCGATAAACTTGTATGAAAATCAAGTTAAGACAATTTTAAAAGTATAGGATTAGACAAATTCTAAATAAAGTAGAGATCTTTCAAAAAAAAAAGAAAAGCTAAACTACATATCGCACACCCATTTCAAAAGTGACACAACTCAAAATTTTAATTTTTCGGTTTTATATGCTTAAACTATGCACAATATACTTGTTTATCTATAAAAAAAATATCAGTGTATTTTGTTGTTGTTAACTGCTGCTAAAAAACAGTTATGTCTTTCTTTATGTTTCAATTGGTATAAAGTTGCAAATGTTTTTTTTCGATTTCTGAAGAATGAAAAATTTTGAGTTGAGTCACTTTTGTACTATTTGTGCGATATCAATCTTAATAATATTTTCATTTAATATTGAGACTATTAAAATTTCAATTTCATTTTATTTCTTGTAAAATTTCAAACATTTTTTTACGTAAGAACTCTTTTGTCTAGTTATTTTAAATAGCCAGAACGCTTTTAAATGTAATTTATTTTTTCTAAAAATAAAATTCTTCTTTACAAAAATATAATCTTTAAATTAAGAAAAATAAATTTAAATTAAAATTTGTATTGATCTTTAATAAAAATTTTCTATTACAGCAATGATGGCCAAGAATTTGCCGGTTCCATCTTCCAAAAATGCTCGGATAAAATTGATGTTGGTGTACAATTGTCTTGGACCTCTGGCACCAATAACACCAAATTCGGTTTGGGTACCAAATATCAATTAGATCAAGATGCCGCTTTACGCGCCAAGGTCAACAACAACTGCCAAGTTGGTTTGGGTTATCAACAAAAATTACGTGATGGTATTACACTCACTCTTTCCACTTTGATCGATGGCAAGAACTTCAATGCTGGTGGTCACAAGATTGGTGTTGCTTTGGAATTGGAAGCCTAAACAACCACCAGTTCTTTATTATTTTTTTTTTAATTAACACTAACACTACCAAATATAACAAACAACAACAACCAACAAAATCAACTCCGTTCTCAAAGTTAAGTGTGTAAAAAGCAACAAACACCATCTCAAAAGCAAAATCTAACCAACAGCAACAACAAATTATTACACATATTATTATACAAAACAAAACATGTTGAAATTTATTTAAAAGAATGAAATCATTAAAAACATCATTGGTAAAATATTCTTTTAAAACTTGAAAAAAAATAAAAATAGCGAAAAGCCATTGTTAGCCATTTGATTTAAGCCTGTTAAACATCTAAACATAAAAAGAAGAACAAGAATACACATTATTTAGTTTAAAACAATTTACTACTACTTTATCATGAAAAGACCATAATAGTTTTGCTCCCCCTTTATATTATTTTGTTTTTTCTAAAAACTGCATATAACTTGATCAAAAATATAATAATTATGTTTTATTTAATATTAAAACTTTAAGGAGTTTGTGTTTAAGGCATTATTTCAAACAAAAGAAAAAAAATATATATTTGCAGAGCAACGTCTTTGTGCATTTAAATTTTTTATAATTGGTTTTCTTCTAATTGATCTAAATTGTTAAAATCCAAAAAAAAAAAAAAAAATCTTAAATTTTATGTCGACTTATCTAGGATGTGCCGATAAAAAAAATTAAGTAGCCCAATGAAACGATGGATATTAATCAGAGGAATGTGGAGAAAACATTTAAGATT
Source organism: Delia radicum (assembly GCA_021234595.1). Classification (NCBI taxonomy): domain Eukaryota; kingdom Metazoa; phylum Arthropoda; class Insecta; order Diptera; family Anthomyiidae; genus Delia; species Delia radicum. The sequence goes on along the minus strand of CM037854.1, from coordinate 77,132,698 downwards.
TTTAGCTTTATGTTTGCGATGTATATCGATAAATGAAAAGATCCAAAAAATTATTTGACTTTTGTATTGAAAATATAAAAATTGTTTTTTCGGACTTTCTCTATATTTTCATATGTTTAGTAAAAATATTGTTCTACCTCAAGTCCAAAATCTAATATGATATTGTCATATTAGATTTTATTTGTTGCTTTTCAAAAAGTTGGATCAATTTCATGATAGACAATAAAATTTTTTGATTGGCATCACCGAAAGTCTCAGTTGTTCGCAAAAGAAAACGATAATAATTGGCTTAACTCAAACCGAGGTTTACATACAACAGACAAAATCAACTTTATGAGAATTTATAAACTGGCTGATTTGGTAAACCTAATTATAAAATCAATACAATTTTTGTATTTTTAATACCAAGGCTCTTCTCATACAAACACTGTTGGGATCATGGCTGGGATATATCGCATACCTAGTTCAAAAGTGATTCAACTCAAAATTTTTTATTTTTCAGAAATCCCAAAAAAATATTTGCTACTTTATACTAATTGAAACATAAAGAAAGACATGACTGTTTTTTAGCAACAGTTAACAACAACAAAATACACGGATATTTTTTTTATAGATAAACAAGTGTATTGTGCATAGTTTAAGCAAATAAAACCGAAAAATTCAAATTTTGAGTTGTGTCACTTTTGAATTGGGTGTGCGATATATTCAGATTTAACAGATAAAAGTTAAGTCGAAACATCTCTCCGATATTAATGAAATTTGGATATGTGATGAACAAAAAGAAGGGGCACGTATTTTTTAGCGGCCCAATCTGACGTTTTAAGGTGATGTCAAAGTAAACACATTTTTCGATAGAAACATGAAACTCAGAATTTTTTGAACGCAGCTTTGCTATACAAGAGAAAAATTAAATGTTGATTCCAATATTGCCCGTGTAGTGTATTAGAGTTCGTCATTTAGTTAAAATATAGGTTAAAAAGCTCTTCGGAAAAAGTCGCATAAAAGCCAATCTATTACAAAAGTCGGAAAAAGCTCTGACACCCCCTCGATTAAATTTAAAATGCATTAATATACATTTAGCTTAATCCAACTACAATTCTTTAACAAAGCGCCAGTTTCAATATCACTTAAAACACATTTTTTTTATTATAAAAAATACTTGATATTCATGGGTCAAGTTTCCTATACCAGTTAAAAGCGATTCCAAAAGTTTTTTCATTTGGTGCCCCATTTGTCTGAAATTTTTTTGAAACAATTCGAAATAAGCCGAAAAATGGGATAATTTTTGACCTAACTTGTTAAACCCTAAACATAAGATTGGGTCTCTAAATATTTATTTTTTTTATTTTTATCATTAAGATCGGAGAGAACCCATCGGGAGACTCCACTTGTTAGTTAATAAGTTTTGAGAAACAAATATTTATCATGTAGATTGTTGGAAAAAAAATAGTGTAAATCTTCCCTTTCCGTTTTTCACGAATGTGATTTTTTGGTGCATAGGTCAAACCAATAATAAACTGACTAGATGTATTTTAGTTAACTACATCATAATCAATCAAATTGATTTTTTGTTAGTTAAGGCCGTTTGGACGAAAAAATAATTTGAAATTCAATTTTTGAACTTTGTTGATGGGGCCTTTTCAAAATATAAAAAGCACTGACACTATGAAACTAGGAAACACTTAGAGATAGTGGAAATTAAACATAAGGACAGTTTGGACACATTCATGAATTAACAGGAAAAAAATAACGAAAAGTACACTTTAGAGAACAGGCCACATTAGGGCCCTTACTATTTAAATCACTTAATGCAAAGTTTATCAAGCAGGATGTCCTTGGGATGTGTATTTTAATGCTCAAAATACTTTAAAATATCAACCTAGCTAATATGTTTGATTTGCCTAATTTTTGTAAATATACGGAGCTTGAAAGCTCATTATAAATGAAAAAAATATAGTGTTTACTATAATTAGAGTTGCTTATTTTATTTAAAGTTTTTATCGTCTTTTATATTCATTTTAAAATATTAGTCAATAATCGTGAGTTCTAAATTACAATTTCCATTGTCAAATTCTTAACTTAATTTCAAAAAGAGATGGGCACGTGACAGAAAATCCTCACGACAGAAAAATTCCACTCATGCACTATCACCCACGAGAAGTTTTTATCGACTCCCACTAGCTCACGTGAATAAATTTAGATTTCGCTCTCACTCACGTGTGATTCACGTGACCGGAAAAAAATAAAATGTAAAAATTAAGCTAAATTATGAATGTTTAACTTTAATTTGCTCTGAATATGTAATTTTGACATTTATTTAGTATTTTAACCGCCAAAATATTTAATCGGCAAAAAAGTTAAAAACATTTACTAAAGCAAAAACAAAATTTGTTTGGTAAAACTCTACTCACGCACACGCTAAAATGTGACTCACTCAAGAATAATTTTTTTTCTACTCACACTCACTCACGTTAATAAAACTAGGTTTTGCTCATACTCACGCGTTATTCACGTGAATTACGCAAAAATTTTGCGCTCATGCCCATCTCTAATTTCAAATGAATGTTTTATGCATAAATTTATAAATTAATTTTGTTAAGCGTTATTGATCGCCTTCCTTGCCAATTGATCATTACGTATTTCCATATTTCTTTTAATCCAAGGATGTTTCATTACATCGACTAACGTTATACGAGCATTAGCCGATTTTACTAACAGTTTCGAAATGACATCTTTAGCTCCAGCTGTTAAATATGAAGGATAGTTAACTTCAACACGACGAATTTTCTCATAAGTCTTATCAGTATCGTTGGATTCAAATGGAGCAGCACCAACAAGAAATTCATAACATAAAATACCCAAACACCATTGATCGACGGCATCGTCATAAGTACGACCATCAACCATTTCGGGGGGAATATAATCTAAAGTTCCGCAAAATGTTTTGCGTCTGAGGAGAAACGAATTTTAAAATTAACGTCTCTATATTGACAATAAAACTTACTTATTTGATATGGTATGGGCAGACCAACCAAAATCGGCCAACTTAACATCATCCGAAGCTGTTAGTAAAATATTTTCAGGTTTCAAATCACGATGTATTACTTTATTCAAATGGCAATAGTGCAAAGCGTCGGCCACTTGATAAGTATATTTACCAGCCCTTGGTTCATCGAATCGATTATTAGGAGCACTACGCAATAGAGTGTAAATTTCTCCTTGGGAAGCCAATTCCAAAGCCATATAAATACGATCGTTATCATGAAACCAGGTTAATAAACGTAGAATATGTGGATGCTTAAGACGTGATTGTATTTCAATCTCTCTCAATACTTGACGTTGTACATTGCCCTTGCGTAGTTCCTCTTTAAAGAGCACCTTCATGGCCACCATATAATGACTGGAACGTTCGCGGGCCAAATAGACGCGACCGAATTTACCACGTCCCAAAGGAGCACCCATTTCAAAATCTGCTGTAGTCCATTCATAACTAATAAAAGCATAAATTTACATAAATTTCTTTAAACTTTTTAAAAATATGTATTTCTTACGGTTGTCCGTAGGCGGGATGCTGCATCATTTTTGCACACAAAGTTTTAACATAGTCCTGATGTTCTTCCGGCACCTGAGCCATTAACTGCGGTAATTCATGTCTGTTTGGTGGTTTGTTTTTAGATTTATGCATTTTATTTTAAATTTATCGTAATTGAATTCACAAACTATGTATTTTTACCGGAAAAAGTTGATTTTTGATAGAAACAATTACACAAAAAAGATCGTTGCCCGCTTGCGTCCTTTATTTTTTTTTAAACAATCAGACAAGTGCTGCCATTTTGTTTTATTTATGAATTGCAACCTTGTATTAGAGATGGTATAATGAAAGGGTTGGTATTTAAAGGTACCCATACACTTACAATAACATCATTGCACAACTAATCATATATGGTAATAATTGAAGAACAAAATCGAAAAACTGCGCAATAATTGACCAATATTATTGAAAGCTTTCTTGTCATACACATTGTAAAGTGTCCCAATTAAATGGAATTTGTAATATTATTGCAAATATTATTGTAATTTTACCCAACACACCACTCTTTCGTTCCGTTATATAAAATTGCACAACCATACACACTGGTAATATTTTCAACAATAGCAAAAATTGTACAAGAATATATTGTAGTGTTTGGGTACTTTAAAAGAAATAGAATGGTGCCAAACGTAAACTTATGTCATTCTAATACGACATTCAGACTAGACATATATTTTGCCAAAACGAGTGGAAAGAATAAATAACTGTTGAAATAGAATAAAGAGATTTAATACGTGTTTTGCTATCTGTGGCTTGGTAATTTGTAAACAAAATTAATTTGCTGTTAATTAATTGATGCAATTTGTCAAAACAATAATAGCTTTGCAGATTATCTTTGATGCATGTTCATTTTCTTACAACAGTTCTTTATTCTTTTCCACTTGTTATAGTAAAACATAAGTTTTGGAAAAACACGAGTTTTGCAATCAGTTGTGAATTCAGTATAAGTATGTGTTTTTTAAACAAACCTTCTCGATATTTGCTTAAATCAGAGCTCCAACGATTTGATTCATCAATTCCATTATCGATTTAAATTTGTCTTCATTACAGCTGTTAAGGTAGCCATACACTAGCAATATTATTGCACAACTTCTCGTTTTTTACGTATTCTATTACAATATATGGTAATAGATTAAAGAACAAAGCCGAACATTTTTCTTTAGCGCGAGATCTACACACTACACAACGTCAGCTTATTATTGGTTTGACCTTTACACAAAAATGTCGAATTCGAGAAAACGATAACGGTTTACAATAATTTTTCTTAAAATCTACTTTGATAAATATATGATTTCCCCATTAATGACGCCATTAATGGGGATTTATTCTAAACAAAACTATACAGTTGTATACTTTTATATTGATTTAAGTTTTTACGAAAGATACGTATTCATGTTTTGTGCTCCACATCAACTTTTTTACTATAATTTTCTATGCTGTACGACCATATATCTAATAGCAGTGTCCTTTTTTTTTGTTTTTACGTTCGTTGACTTTGCAGTGCATCTAAAATATAATGAAATAATTAAACATTGTATGGCAATTGTAGGAAAACAATAATGAAGTATTATATTAAATTTTTTATACAAAATTTACTGCATATGCCGAACAGTGGTCTATGCATCAGACCAATGTTTATTAAAGTTAAAATTTCTAAATAATGTTTTCAGTCAGTGGGTCAAACCAATAGTAAGCTGACGACATTGGGTTCCTGCGGCAGCGACGTCGACAAATAAAATTAATATTTTTGATAATGTGGCAGCACCAAACTAAAAACCGATTTTTGTTCCTGGTTCACACACGGCAATTATAATTGCCCAATTCTTCTTCAATTCTCCTTTGAACTTGCTCTTGTGTTCACACAGGAAAAGTTTGTTTCAGCAATTTTCGTATATCAACCTGCAGTATTGAAAATTGCGAATGACAAAACAAAACGGAATTGGAGTACGGGCAATTCTGTACCCCCTATCATTCTCTTTCCCTCCCTCTTCTATAAACTCAAGAATTGCGCAATTATAATTGCCGTGTGTGAACCTAGTCTTGGTTTATGAATTGGTTTATAAAAATACGTAGTGGCAACGTACTTTTATTTATTTGTTTACAAACAACAATAATTTGTGAAATTCGGTTGTGAAATTCGGTATTTTCTTCTTCTTCTTTATAGAGCAGAAAATGTGGTAACTTTAAACACATACAACTTACGTTTAAAGTTAAAGGCAACAATATCTTCCCTTTAGCTAATCGGCCACTTTTAGCTTAAAGTATACTTATAATAACGAAAAACTAATAATCTGTCAGATAACATCCGAACTTTAGCTATTGACAAGTTGTAATAATGGCCCTTAATAACATAAGTGGTAAAATATACTATTTATGTTACGAAAAGCTTTGTTTCGTGTAAAACAGAATTTAAATTTGTTTTACCAAACTTCTGTAAAAAAAGATTTACGATTTCGAAAGGCCTGTATAAACAATTTAACTTGAAGCACATATTTTATTATCGTACGTTGCCACTACGTATTTTTATAAACCAATTCATAAACCAATAATCGGTTTTTAGTTTGGTGCTGCCACATTATCAAAAATATTAATTTTATTTTATTGGGAAGTTGTAATAGCGAACATTCTAGCTCACTTTATTCCTCACTTTAGCTAAAGTTACTTTTTACTAACATTTACTTTAAAGGCAAGTTGTAATAATGGCCCTAAGGTGTCAGCTTTAGGGCCATTATTACAACTTGCCTTTAAAGTAAATGTTAGTAAAAGGTAACTTTAGCTAAAGTGAGTAATAAAGTGAGCTATAATGTTTTTCGTTATTACAACTTCCCAATAAAATAAAATTAATATTTTTGATAATGTGGCAGCACCAAACTAAAAACCGATTATTGGTTTATGAATTGGTTTATAAAAATACGTAGTGGCAACGTACTTTTATTTATTTGTTTACAAACAAACAATAATTTGTAAAATTCGTGAATCTTTGCGTGTCCTAGTTTTTAAGTATATTTTAACTAATCCTGACCATCCTCTTAACTCAAAAAAACCATTAGAAATGAGAGGCATCTTAAGACCAATTCAACAGGTGTCGAAATTTTAACAAGATATTTTACTTGAAAACCTAACAAAACCTCTGAAATCCGTTATTTTTAAAAAATATTAAAATGTTGAAAAATTTGTTTGGCACTTTTCAAAAAGATTTCCCTTATAACGGCGCAAAAACCTATTGGAAAAAACATATGAAAATTTTGGTTTCACTTATAAACCACCATACAACATTTCACCAGATATTTGGAAATTTCGGGAATGTATGTATCTCTTAAGTCTAGTAACTCCGTTTTATATTGGTTTGGATCTTAAAGTTCAGTTTTGAGCAAAAAAATAAAATAGATGAAAAAAACTCTTGTAAGTTTCAATAATTTTTGCTTTGGCAATTTAAATGAAATCTTTATATGAAGACTTTTTTTTATAATAAATATAGAATTTATTCTCTCCAGTTTACATAATCCAAGCCCTTAGGGCCATATATGATTATTAAAAGCTATTTTAAAACAATAACTTCAACGTGAATCTTTGCGTGTCCTAGTTTTTAAGTATATTTTAACTAATCCTGACCATCGTTTCTCTTAACTCAAAAAAACCATTAGAAATGAGAGGCATCTTAAGACCAATTCAACAGGTGTCGAAATTTTATTCAATTTAAAACCGATTTAGAGATGTTCGTTTGTGTGTTGATATGGCGCGAAAACTAAAACGGAACTGCTCATTTTTATCTAGACATTTTAATATTAAAAATGAGTGATGGTATTTCTAAATTTTCCATACAAATTGGTTGTATATAGTACAATTTCACAGCAACATGGTGTATAAAATATAGTATCATATATTTTTTCACCAGAAGCTTACAGGTTAAAAAATATTTAAAATTCACCCCAAATTTTGTTTCTCCTCAAATATTTTTTTTTCACCACTAAATTATTTTCCACCACACAATTTCTTTTTACATCCAAAAAAAACTTTTTCACCTCGAAACATTTCTGTTTCGAAAACTTTTTCACCTCGAAACATTTCTGTTTATATTTTCGTATAAAATAAATTTGGTAGAACCCAATTTAGTGCATGTTTTTGTTTAATGCATTGTGTTTTTAATAAAAGTTCAGTTTTTTTTTTTGAATAAACAATATGTAGATCTAAATCATTTTAATATTTTTTTTTTACAAATTTACCATGACAAATTTGAATAATTTACCATATGGTTACAAATGCAAACAAAGAACAAATTAAATAATGTTGATGTCGTTGATGTACCGATTCCTATTCTCACTTTCACGATTACCTCAATTTTCGAATATCATTTTCGAATATCATTTCACCCATTTTGATATCTGATTTTTCAATATTTGTTGATTGTAAAGACGATTGATTGGATAACAAAAGTATTATATATTTGTAATATTTGGGAGAAAATTATGTTCAAAAACTGAGGTGAATGGTGTAAGTGAAATAGGAATCAATAGTTTTTTTTAAGGACTGATAACTAATACCAAAAGCACTTTTTACCTACTTTTATAAATCGAACCGAGTAATTACTCTAGAGAAATGTATGTATGTATTTTGTTTTTTGGTAACAATAACAAAATACACACAATCCTCTGGAGAAAAAATTTCGTTTGTTTTATAAATTTTAAAAATAATTGAGGTAAGTGTTTAACTATTGTTTGGCCGCTGCAACTGTGCATTACGTTTCTCCATATTGTGCTTAACCCAAGGATGTTTCATGACATCCACTAAAGTTAAACGAGAACTGCCAGATTTCTGCAACAACTTTGATACAACATCTTTGGCACCTGAAGATAAATATGGTGGATAATGAATTTGCAAATTGCGAATTTTTTCATAGGTTGTTTTATTATCAATCGATTCAAAGGGAGGACCACCAACCAAGAATTCATAACACAAAATACCCAAACACCATTGATCAACGGAATCATCATAGGCACGACCATCAACCATTTCGGGTGGTAAATAATCTAAAGTACCGCATAAAGTTTTACGACTATAAAAAAAGATTTTAAAATTAAGTCCTTGCTCATTGTAGGATACCAAATCAACCTACATATTCGATCTTGTATGGGTAGACCAACCAAAATCAGCCAGCTTAACATCATCATTGGCAGTTAATAAAATATTTTCCGGTTTCAAATCTCGATGTATAACATTATTCAAATGACAATAGTGTAAAGCATCAGCCACTTGATAGGAATATTTTGCAGAGCGTGGCTCGTCGAAACGATGATTGGGAGCACTTCGTAAGATTTTAAAGAGCTCGCCTTGTGAGGCCAATTCTAAAGCCAAGTATATACGTTCCGGATCGTGAAACCATGTCATCAAACGCAGAATGTGTGGATGTTTGAGACGTGATTGAATTTCAATTTCTCTTAGCACTTGACGCTGGCAATTACCTTTTTGTAGTTCAGCTTTAAACAACACCTTCATGGCCACCATAAAGTGAGTGGATCGTTCACGGGCCAAATAAACGCGACCAAATTTGCCACGACCCAAAGGAGCACCCATTTCAAAATCACGTGTACTCCATTCGTATCTAAAAACATATTTGCCCAATGATGTTTTAAGTTTGCAAAAAATATTAAACTACTTACGATTGCCCATAGGCGGGATGCTGCATCATTTTCTTGCACATATTATCGACATAGTTTTTATGTTCTTCTGGCACTTGTAACATTAAATTAGGTAAATCATTCCTGGTCGGTGGTTTCTTTTTAAATTTATTCATTTTGTTTAAATTTCTTTCGTAATTTTCTGAAAAATTTCAAGACAGTCAAAAAATCCGCTAGCTATGTCCGTCTAGTTGTGTTGTTCGTAAACGAACTAGTTCAATTGAACAACTCACTTAATTGAACGATTTGACCGAGTTCACCATTATTCGCTCTTCTAGTTTAATCGTTCATTTCGTTATTTTTAATCGTAGCACAATTTTATCTCTTTTTAATAGTTTTTTTCATCTAGTACCTACCTTTTACCAAACTCTTTTTATTTATATTTATTGAAATATGTTTTTATTGTGTATTTTTATTTTTATATTGTTAAAATTATAAGTTCTTTTGAATTTTTTGTATCATTTTTAATTAATATCAGTAAAAAAGAAGTGTTAAATATGAATAGTACATATTGAATACAAATTTTCAAACACGCGATCTAACGAACGATTGAACGAAGTTGTCAAATATCGATTGAACTAGAAGAGCGACCTAGTTCATGCAAATCAATTGAACTAGAAAGATCGAACTAGAATAAATTATTTCTGGCGGCACTAACGACCGTGAAGATAACAAGATATCCGTATGAATTTAACAAGATGATAAGATACCCAACAACATTTTCAATAACAGCTGTTTTTTGTTTACAAAAAAACATCTTTTCACCACGTGGTGGTCAGAAACGTAAACAAAAGCATTTGTCTTAGAAATGTAAACAGAAGCCCGTGTTGCATAAATGTAAACAAAATGACTCGATTCTTAGATAGTTTGAAAGAAGTTATATAGAATTATTTATTTAAAAAATATTTCAAATAATTTTGATTTTTTTTTAATTTGGAAAAAATCAACCTAGAGCTGTCAAGCGCAACTGAACTATTTAATCGATAAAGAAATCTCGTAATCTCAAATGAGGTCATGCCTTTAACCGTTCGGTGGGGCCGACCATAATCCAACAAGGTTTGGCATATAAAAAAAAAAAATATTATCTAAAAAAAAAAAATTCAAAAATCCACCGAAATTTGTTAACCCTAACTGAACTATGGAATCGATAAAGAAGACATTTCTAAATCTCAAAAAAGTATGTCATGCACCGAGTCGTTCATTGAGGCCGACCAAAACAAGATTTGGCATATAAAAAAATAATATGCCATATAAAAAAATATTATTCAGTTAGGATTGACAACACTTGGTTGATTTTTTTTTAATTAAAAAAAAAATTCCATAAAAAAAAAATTTCCAAATAAAAAAAAATTGTCATAGACTAACTATAAGGGACACGAAAATATAAAGTCTGGTAGCACTGACAAATTTTATCAAAAATACAATCGATGCCAACTTTTCAAAATACCGTTTCAGAATGAAACAAATATATACACACTACAGTGTCTATAATAACTAATGGGCAATTCAACGTTCTTACCCGTTCTCACACGGCATTCAGAAAAAAGTTTGTTTAAAAAATACGGGGTTTGTAAACAATTTTGGCATCTGTTACGTGTTTCGAGTCTGTTTAGTCTGTGACCATGTGTTTCTGTAAATTTTGTACATAAAAACAGCTGATGCTCTTTCATCTTGTTAATTATCTTGTTAACTTTACAGTCGTAGTAAGTAAATAAAGGTTTTATTAAGACTTTTGGAATTCAGTTTACTTGAAGAAAAACTATTGTATATTAGAAGTATATGTATAATTTTAATAAGTTAAAAGGTCAATTTGTATCCTCCATATTGCCTTAAATCTTAAGAATAAGGAGATTAAAGATGCATTCACATTTACCATCGATATCCAGTTTTTACTAGATTTCGATCATATGACACTGTATAAATTGATACATGAACTTGGAACATCAAACGAACCGCGCGTTAACGGTGATTCTTCAATGTTATGCTATCTCGTTGTCCTTCTGTGAGAACGACAATTTCGAAAAAGATGAAAAAGATACAAGACCTTTTTCAAAATCTTGTTTAAACTGGATTTCGAGCATAATGTAAATGCATTCTAAGAAATTTCTTACAAAAAATATAAAAAAAATTAATGATGTAAAATATTAAGGATACTTCTACCTCTGAACAATTAAAAAGTGATAAAAACAAATTTAAAGTAATATTTTGAAATTTTATCTTAATTAGTAAAAAATTGCGCTTACAAAATCCCTTTTTGCACCTCAATTAAAATTCCATTTTGTATCTACCTAAAAATCCCTTTCTAATACCCAAAAAGGCAACTCTGTAATTACTGTTCAGTGGAAAAATTAAAATGTAGTCATTCTTTAAATTGTCATTCAGCAGATAAAACGTATAAGCATTGCCAAATTTGGTGAAAAACTCAATACAAAAAGTCTAAAAAATTAAAAGAAATATTTTTGAAAAAGTTAAAGAAATCATTAAAAAAAGACTATAAAAATATTAAAATTTTAATAAAGATATTAAAAAATTATTAAAAGAAAATATAATTGCTTCCGACAAAAAGTCACAGAAAAAGGTATTAGAAAAAAAAAAACAAAATGGCGGATTAGAAAAAGTTATACATAATTGTAGAAAAAAATTAATTTTCTTTCCCAGTTAAAAACACACCCTTTAATTGTTTTTATGATTTTTAGCATATCATTTGTGGGTTTTCAATTAATAAGGTAAGTTTTTAGTAAAAATCAGCATACTTTAAAGGTTAGAGTGAAAGAAAGAAAAAAATCAATACATTCATCTTGAGGGTTAACTTTTGAATCCCCTTTGGTCGTCTTGTAATGACGGAAACTTTAACGGCTCCATTAATACCGCAACTACAAGAAATGCAGCAACCACAAAATTCCAATGCCAATAATGGCAATCAACAACAGCAGGCCCAACAATGGGCTCAATATAATGCTTGGTATCAAAATGGTGGACCTTATCATCAGCAATATTCCCCCTACTATCAATATTATATGCGTTATGGCATGAATAAGCCAGCACAACAACAACAACAATCGCCATCAGGAGTAACATCTACTATATCAAATAGTAATGCTCCTCCCGGGTTTAGTAATGCCGTTATATCACCCAATGATCAACATTTACCACCCTTGCCATCTGGACCACCACCACCACCACCTCCCGGCACTAATGGTGCTCAAAAGAACTTTGGTGGCATTAAATTTAATTTAAATCAACATAAACGTTTAGCCAATGCTCCAAATCCTTTACAACAGCAGGGTATAAATGGTGGTAACTTCAATGGTAACTTTGGTAATATGAGTCCTCTTAATAATGGAAACTCTAATAATCAAATTATTAACAATAACAATAAAAAGAAAAGAAAACGTAATAAAAATAAACAAAATCAAATACAACAACAGCAACAGGCCTTATTTGATGCTCACTTTCAAGAAAATCAAATGCAAATGGAAAATTCTACAGATTCGGGAGCATATATTAATACATCTATACCTCCGCCACCACCACCACCCATAATAACAAATGTTGATTTAAGTAAACCTCCACCACCCATAGGAAAACCTTTAAATTGTACGGAAAATTTATCGGAAACCCTACAACAACCACCAACTCATATACAAACGCTAACAACGGCTACTACTTCCTCATCATCTTCGTCGACTTTCAAAAAACCTAATGCTTTTCATAATCCTAATGATGCCTGGCCGGAGTCATTAAATAATTATGTAGCACGTTGTTATGCCAAATGTACTACAGATTTGGATAAAGATCAAATCGATATTTGTTTGAAGGGTAAAATTATAGCAGCTGCAAATCGTAATGAATTGTGGACTCGTGATTGGGATAATGAACCCATTCCCAGCGTTTTTAGTGAACGTAATAATCTTAATGTTAAACTTCACAATTCGTCGTCGCCACAAAATCAACGTAATCCTTTTCAACACAATCACAAAGCTCTTCAATCGTCTCCCTTGCCTATGGACCATTTAAAGAATAAGGTAGCCGGTGGTTTATCGCGTAATTTAAATGCTCGTCTCGGTCAACGTAATTCATATGGGAAATCAAAGGATTCACGTAGTCGGTCGCGGTAAGTACATATTTTTTTTAATTTTTTTTTATTACAATATAATTAATTATTAGTTAAGTGAGTGGATACGGTTCTACTAATTTCTTAAAATTAACAAAAACTACATTTTTTATCTAAATGTTAATAATTTTTAACTAAAAGTTAATAGCCCGTAATCATAGTCCCGCACTAAATTCTTATTTGTCACTAATTTGTTAATAAAACCTAACTGCGTTTTCTTTTCTGACAAAAAAGTCAAATTTTTTTTTTTTGCAATTTGCCTTCAAATTTCCTTTTTTGGATTCTTTTCTAAAATAGCCTGTTTCTATCTAAAAATATTGCCATAAAAAATGACAAAAGAGCAACTTTAGCTACCTCACATTATTTACAGGGTTGTTCTTGCCCTCGCATTTTAAAAGGCGATAGGGTGAAATGTTTGCACTTTAAAATGCAATACTTTTTTCCAGAAAAGAAAACACCATAACACTGTGCAGCGGTTCAAAAGTTATAAGTGAAAATGTTAAGGTACCTATAAATATTCCATACAAATTGGGATAATATTTGTAAAATTTCATATTAGTGTTTGGTGTATAAAAAATAACGTCATATTTTTCCACCAGACCAGGTGACTAATATTTAAAATCCACCTCAACCATTTTTTTTTTACCACAAAAACTGGTTTTTACCTTAAAAATATTATTTTACCAAAAAATTGGGTACAACCAAGTTTAGTGCATGTACTTGTTTTAAATTTTCTGAATTTCCTTTCATTTGAGCAGCATGTTTGGATGTATTATAAGCGAGATGTATCTAAATTTAAAGATAATTATATTCTCTATTGATACTTTTTGTTAAACGGTCGCGATTTTAGTTTCTTGATAATAAACAAATAAAATTTAAAATACTCACTTTTTGCTTTCACTACAGCATCTTTACTATCTTACCAAAATCGTTGAACTTTTCATTAATTAGAAATAAATATACTGCTCCACAAATTCAAATCATTAAATAAATTTTGAGAAAATTCTAAAGTCTTGTATTTTTAATAAGAACATGATATCTAATATTTGTAATAAATTTAATAGTGTCCGACCAAAAAACTATATTTGGTCAGTTTTTGGGTATCTAGAGGCAATGATTATACATTTTTGGATTAGAAACATGTTTGTTGAGCCAATTTAATTCGATTTTGTGTATAAAATTTAAGGAAAAAGTCGAAGCTTACCTATAAAGTTAAAAGTTCGGCCGCCGAACTATTTTCGATTTGGCCGAACTTTTGAATGCCGAACAGTGAATTTATAGCTTAACTACGGACTTTTCTTTAAATTTGTCACTCAAAATCGTCTCTAATCAGCCCAATAAACATTTTTCCATTCGCTAAATTTGTCCATAATGTCTTAAAATAAAGAATACAGACCACATGCGTTTTTTGGCCGAACTGTTCGGTCGGACACTAAAATTTAATACTCATTGCTTTTTAGTTAAAAAATTGAACAAATTTTTAAATAAAACTGTAATTTTCTTTGCTATTTAACAGTACTTTAATTGTATTTCTTGAATATTGTAAAGATAAATGTCGATGAAGCAGAATATCCACATTCATCTCCATAAAAGATCATCACGATTGGGAAATTTTTATAGATGTTGTAAGAAAAATAAAAAGGCTCTATTTCAATCTAAATTTGTTTATACAAAACAAACTCAAAAAGCAACTACGGATTTGATAACGATCAGCAACAGAGAACAATATTACTTTAAATTTGGGATACATTTTGTTGGTGTATGTAACCCCTTTGCCAATGATTTTTCTTTCCCAGAAAGAAAACAATATAAAGTTGCCAAAACTTTAAATTAATTTATTTGCAGCCCCATGCTGACTATATTTTGCGATTGTTGGTTCTTGCTGCTTGAAAGTATGAAAATGCAAAAATTAAACTTAACTAAAATATAATATAAGAGCAGTGCTGCCAGGTATGTTGAGCATAAAATCGTCCAATTTTCCAATAAAAATAGTCAAAATCATCATTATATTTTCAAAAATCGTCAAAACAAAAAATATTTGTTACAAGTGGGATAAAGTTTTAATAAAAAAAAAAAGAATAATAATGTAATTCACATTTCAAGTGCTCATGTGCTACCGGTGTAATATAATACGATTTTTTACCCTTTTTTGTAATTTAAACTTCGAAAATCATGATATTTTATAACGATAGCACTTTGCCACTTTAACTGTTAATTCCTTCTACATAATTCTGTAAACACCACTTCAGTAGCACAATTTTTAAATCTTAAATTCTTTTACATAGTTTAGAAATTCTTTAACAATGTTATTTTCTTTAATTATTAAATGTGGACTTCCATTAACGAATTAAAGTTTCAAATTGCATTACATGTGATGACATAGTTTAATAAAATAAATTGTGAAATTTTTGAATATTTCATTTTTTTTCATTTTGGGTTGGTTTTTAATATTGCTAAAAATTATTTATAATTTAATTTATTATTTATTTTTATTTAAATAGTGTTTATTACTGCATGTTTTTCCAATTTCAAATATAAATTGTGAATATCTGAAGTTTCACTTTGGAACACTTTATTTATATTATTATTAGGTCTGTTTTTTAAGCACCAGATTTATTTTTGGATTTATAAATCAGAATATTCAAACTCGATGTTTGTTTCGTAAAAACTTGATGTTTTTTTTTTTAATTTAAAAAATATTTTATTTTTATCTCAATCTTACACTAATTAAACTTTATAAAAATATAAATATTAAAAAAAGCTGGGTTGGCATTCAATAACTTTTCATAACAATAATTGGCTATCACAGTAACACTAACTTTTTAATGGAATGAAAATTAAAAAAGCGATTCCATTAAAGACATGTTTCTTCTTATGAGTGGTTCAGTCAGTGCAGTAAAAAATAAACAAACATTAATTTGTTTTATTTTTTTAAATAAAAAAAAAAAAAAAAAAAAAAATGAATGTAAAATCATAATACAGTAATTTGATGCGGTTTGTTTTATTAAATGAAGTACTATTGTAGTCAAAAATGAAATTTCTTCTACAAATGACTGTTTTTTTTCACTTAAAAATAAAGATACTGTATTACAACTCAAACAACGACCAATATTTACAGCAGAAGTTTCCTGAGTATGTGCTTACTTATTTCATGGTTGGTAAACACTACCTTTTCATTAGAATGGCCACACCAATGCCGTTATGAACGTTTCAAAGCTACGATTCCAATAGTAGCATGTGTCTTTACAAGGTTTATTTCAAAATTCTACCCATTAAATTTTGTTACATCAACAAAATAACGTTATAAATCGTTGCTTCGGTATTTTAGCGTTATTTTGACTTTAACTAGTTCAAACTATTTCAAAATCAAACAGGTTAACTCTTCAATTCCCAGTGTCACCTACAGGTGGCAAAGATTAACGGTATTTTTAAATATGGAAACAGGCATCACTGATTAATATTAATATTATTTGTATACAGAAAACAGCCTGTTGTATATCTGATTTTGTTTTGGCAACGCTAGAATTTTATTAATTAGGGGATTTTTAAAAATCTTTAAGCAGTGTTTTTGATTTTAGCATACTGGTGTGTCGTGTGATAAATAAATTGTTATAAAAATGCCAAAAGGGTAAGTATCAGAATAATTTTTTTTATAAATACTGCTAAATATTCAAGCTAACAATGTAAGCAAGTAGTTTTAGAAAATAAATTATAGTTTACCGAAAATTATGGGCTGTTTTTCAAGTGTCACCTTCAGGTGACACTGGGTATTATACATACATGTATGTATGCATACCACAAATTTTATATCTTGCAAAATATTGACTATTGATTTTATGTTTTATGAAAGATTGAACTTGGATGAAATTGTACAAATACTAGAGGCTGGAGATGACCCTGGTGACATCATATTGTTTCCTCCTGAGGATGGTGAGGTTACTGATGAAGACAGTGGAGATGAAAATGATGCCAATTTCATTCACCTTCCCAGCCGAATGTTGCGCTCAGAGGTTGAAGTGCAAACCAGACCCAACAGAGAAGATGAAGAAGTGGATCAAGACTCGCCACAAGTATCAGAGCACATTGCAGACCAGGAACCTGCTCCGAAGAAGAAAAAGAAAGAACTTACGGTAAAGAAGTGGTCAAAAAATACTTCGGTTTTTACTTCATGCGGTAAAAGGGACAGCGATCAAGATATTCTAGGCACATTTATTAAGCCTCATTGCAGATATGACCAATTTGTATGCTCTTCAGAGGAACCATACATTGAATGTATCCGAAAATGAAATTAGAGTTTATATTGCTGTACTACTGTTGACTGGATACATGACACCAAAATACATGAGAATATTTTGGGAAAAAAAAGCGGACACGTACAATGATTTGGTACCCAGCAGTATAAGACGAAATCGCTTTTTTGAAATACAGCAATATTTACATTTGTGTGATAGTAACGCATTGCCTCAAAATGATAAATTTGCCAAGGTTCGCAAATACTTTGAATTGCTTGTTGCTAATTTTACCAACAATTTCGATAAGGCCGGTTCATCGCATATTTCAATTGATGAAACTATTGTTCCGTATTATGGCAGACATAGCACAAAGCAACATATTCATTGAAAACCATTACGATTTGGGTACAAAATTTGGTCTGCAGCTACGGCACAAGGATATTTAGTAAACTGCGAATTATATCAAGGAGCAAGCTTGAAGTTGCAGTCAGAGCATGGCCTAGGTGCCGCAGTTATTTTAGAGCTTCACTCAAGACTACCTCAAGAAATAGGTCCTTTTAATCTGTACTTTGATAATTTCTTTACTGGTCTGCCTTTGCTAAATTATTTACATGAGCATAACATTGGTGGAACAGGAACGATTAGAGAAAATCGCCTTGAAAATTGCAGTCTTCCAAATGCTAAAGACATGCGAAAGAAGCCCAGAGGAGAGATAGATTACAAGACTTCTGAAAAAATAATTGTAGCAAAATGGCATGACAATAGCATCGTAAACATTGCTTCTAACTGTCACGGACTGACACCAATCACAAAAGTAGATAGAATTGGTGTTATCAATAAAAAGAGAACAAAAATTCAAGTCGATTGCCCAGCACTTGTAAAGATGTATAATAAGTATATGGGTGGTGTAGACCGCTTTGATGAGAATGTAAATTCTATGAGAGTAGCTTTACGTGGAAAAAAATGGTGGTTTCCTCTCTTTGCATTTGGTCTAGATGCTGCTTGCCAGAACGCTTGGCTCATCAAAAGAAAATGCGATAACAGCTGGACTTATTGTCAATTCCGTAGGGCAATCGTGTTGTCATATTTGCAAAAATACGGGACGCAGCCAACTAAGAGCAACAATTGTGGCGTTCCCATTGTGTTAAGAGTTTCAAATGAAACTAGATTGGGAGGGTGTTTAGAGGACCATATTGAGCAGGATTGCTCACAACGTCGCTGCGGTTTTTGTCATGAACGCACTAGAAAAATGTGTGCCAAATGCGACATAGGCCTTCATATAAAATGTTGGTATAAATTCCACAACAAATAAAAAATTGTAGAATTATTGTTAAATCAAATAAATAATGCCCAGTGTCACCTATAGGTGACACCGCTATAAAAACACAACTACCAATATTTTTTTTATTTTAATCGTTTTAATAGTGCAAACTAGACGTATTTTTACTATTTATACTAAAAACAAATTGTTTTTTCCTTTGGCAAGGGTATGGGAATTGCCGGGTTAAATAGAAAACTAAAACCGTTTACATAAGAAGAAACATGTCTTTAATGGAATCGCTTTTTTTAAATTTCCATTCCGCTATTAGTGTTACTGCGATAGCCAATCGTTATTATGAAAAGTTATTGAATGCCAACCCTACTTTTTTTAATATTTATATTTTTATAAAGTTTAATTAGTGTAAGATTGAGATAAAAATAAAATATTTTTAAAATTAAAAAATAAAACATTCAATTTTAGAATATTCTGATTTATAAATCCAAAAATAAATCCGGTGCTTAAAAAACAGGCCTAATAATAATATAAATAAAGTGTTCCAAAGTGAAACTTCAGCTATTCATTTTTATTATATTATAATTTTTTTCTTATAATTAGTGAAGTATTTTGTACTACTTAGTAATACGTTTTGGCCTTGTAGGCTTATTGTATTACGAATAAATAAATAAATAAATATTCACAATTTATATTTGAAAATGGAAAAACATGCAGTAATAAACAATATTTGAATAAAAATAAATAATAATATAAATAATAAATAAAATAATAAATAATTTTTAGCAATATTAAAAACCAACCAAAAATGAAAAATATGAAATAATCAAAAATTTCACAATTTATTGTACTAAACTATGTCATCAAATGTAATGCAATTTGAAACTTTAATTCGTTAATGGAAGTCCAAATTTAATAATTAAAGAAAATAACATTGTTAAAGAATTTCTAAACTATGTAAAAGAATTTAAGATTTAAAAATTGTGCTACTGAAGTGGTGTTTACAGAATTATGTAGAAGGAATTAACAGTTAAAGTAAAGTGCTATCGTTATAAAATATTATGATTTTCGAAGTTTAAATTACAGAAAAGTGTAAAAAATCGTATTATATTACACCGGTAGCACATGAGCACTTGAAATGTGAATTACATTATTATTCTTTTTTTATTAAAACTTTATCCCACTTGTAACAAATATTTTTTGTTTTGACGATTTTTGAAAATATAATGACGATGTTGACCATTTTTATTGGAAAATTGGACGATTTTATGATCAACATACCTGGCAACACTGCTTAAGATACGTATAAATTGAGTATTAAACCGCTAGTTTTAGATAATATGAGATCTATAGTGATGAAAATAATATGCATAAATTAGAAACAAACAAAAAAAAAAAAACTAAAATCAATACTTGTTGAAGTAACTTTATTCAACATATTTCGTTTATATAAAGGGTCCGCCAAATAATTTTTTTTTTTTTTGAAAATGCTATAAAAAAAAAATACTGAATATATTCTCAAATTTCTTTTTTTATTTGAAAGAACAATCCTTCCGGTTAATAATGGAAAATAATTTCATTCAAATGTCTGCCTCGGCTGGCCATGCAGTAGCCTACACGACCGGTCCAATTTTTAAGCACATTATCGATTGTGTGCAGTTGTATTTCCTCCTCTTCAATTTTTGTGAACAAAAATTCGTTCAACATGGCCCGATAACGATCGCCATTGACGGCCACTCCTTGCTCATTTTCGAAGTAAAATGGCCCAATTATGCCTCTGGACCAAAATCCGCACCAAACAGTGACTCGTTTTGGGTGTATCGGCACACATTCTGCAACATTACCATAATTTTCAAAGTAATGTCGCAATATTTCCCAGCGTTGTTCAAGCGTATACACAACCATATTCGTTCAGCGGAAGGATAAAACTAATTATCTGTCAAATCAGACATGAGCTAAGTGTTACCATTCACGAAATAAGCACTAGTTGAAAAAAAAAACGTCAGATGGCGGACCCTTACTACAATTTTTAAATTTTTTACAGCAGAAATATAAAATATAAATTTTCCTGATTTTAACAACTTAATAAAAACATAAAATAAATTACTTTTAAAAATTGGTGATATGGAGTCGATTTGGAATTTAGTCAGTTATTTTTAAAATTTTAATTTTTTCAAATTCTTTTAAAACTGTGGGCTGTAGGCAAATTAGCTCAAAAAAGTCCAATTTTTCCCACTGGGCCTGCGCCACAAAATTTTAATTTCGTTTTTTTTTTCTTTTTTATTCGTTTTTTAATATTTTTTTTATTATCTACTACAAAGTGGATTTTTGCATAGTTTTTAACAATAGAATTTTTTTTTAACAATTTATACTTATTAGAAAAAGGTTCTTTTTAAACAAACGGTACTTTTTAAACAAAACGTACTTTTTTTAAACATGTACTAGATTTATTAAAAAGTACTTTTTTTTTAACAAAAGGTACTAGTTTTATTAAAAAGTGCTTTTCAAAACATATTTTTTTAAGAAAGGTACTAGTTTTGATAAAAAGTACTTTTTTTTAACAAAAGGTTCTTGTTTTTAACAAAAGGATATTTTTTTTAACCTTCGCCTTACCAAAGGTTTTTATGTACATCCCATCTGGATGACCCTGCACTTCTATGCAGAATTGTTATGCAATTGTTATTATTCTAAAGAATTCAACAACTTGTTCACTGAGTCAAAATTGCCCCTAGATCGTGGCAAAATTAACCAAGTTATTAAAGCAGTGGTCTTCATCCATATCACCCAGGGGACGAAGTTTTTCGGGTATTTATTTATTCTCTTCGTGAATATTATAACCAGGGTTGCTCAAAGTAAAAAAACTCCTACAAGACAGCTTCTTGAAATGTACCAAAACTACCTGTATCGCTAATCTTTATTACAATATCTTTAAATTTTAATATCGTACTGTATTTACCAATATTGCTTTTATAACTCTCAGAAAGCTTTTTTTTTGTTTTATTTTCCTATCAAAAACTTAACTAATTGTAATAAATTAACAACGCTACAATATCTTTCATAAAAAAAATACGTACTCTTTGCTTGCATCGTACTGAACGGCAACCATAATTACAACAATAAATATGTGTGTGAGATAATTGTTTCATTCAGTAGCTAGTTAGCTTTCAACAGAGTAGGAGTATAGCGGATCTTTTTATGTTTTAACGTTTTTAACGAAAGCTACATTTTTGTTTGATACACTGAGAAGTTTTGATAACAAGCTACATAAATTTATGCATGTTTGTTTATATTTCGTATAAATATATATTTTTTTACAGCATTTGAAATTAAAATATTTAATGAATATGTGGGATGTTGAGTGGAAAAACTTTTTTTTATTTATTTATTATTTATTTTATCAGAAAAATTTGCACTGAAATCGTATGGTTTTTACAGCAATCAAACCAGCATTCCACAATAATATCTGTATTATTAGTTTTAAAATTAAAAAAATAGATAAAAAAAAAGAAAAAAACGTTTTAAAACGTTTTATTGTTCAAAAAACATATTTTTCAAAATATTTTTTTTTATTTTAATATTTATACACTAAGACATTTTTCGATTTTCAACTTGAGGGATATTTTTAATTTAAAGTATATTTGAATTTTTTTCGTTTCTATTGATTTATAGAAACATTTTAAACTTTATTGATATTTATTTTTGATAAAAACAAAAAATAAAACGTTTTCCGGGTGATATGGATGAAGACCACTGATGTACATTATTGTTATTATCAATACAATATTGTTTTTTATCAGTACAATATTGTCCCTGTAATTTTTTCGCAACAAAAAAGTCATAACCCTAATGAACATACCTATTTTTAAAATTTATATTTTTTTAACGCAACATATTCAATAATTTCATAATTGTTATAACAATGAAAACAAATCTTGTAAGAAACCACAAAAAGAAAAACTCATCACTTCTTTCAGTGTAATACTCTCATTTTATGTGTGTTTCTCTTTGTGAAGACCACTGTATTAAAGGCATAAAACCGAAATGGCCACCCGGGTGGGTATTGGTAAGGCAAAGGTTAAAAAAGTTATCTACTTTTTTATACTCTTTTAATAAAGGTATTTTTTTTTTTAATAAAAGAACTTTTAAACAGAATGTACTTTTTTTAACAGAAGCCACTTTTTAACAAAGGAACTTAAATGTTCGGTTGCTTTCTTTTCAATTATACTTTTTTTTTAAATATTTAAGATTAAATTTGTATTCATAATCTTAATACCTTAAATATACATATTTTAAAAATAATTTATTTTTTTTATTGTTAACCTATTACAGTTCTCCATCATCTTCAAAATATCGTCATAAACGTTCCTCGCGTTCGCGTTCGCGTTCATCGTCTTCGTCTCCCACGCGTCCACGTAAAATGCGTCGTTCCTCATCTTCTTCTTCGTCCTCCTCTGATTTTATACCATTTTCCTCTTCCTCCTCCTCCAACAATAATACATCTTTTCTAAGTAAAAAACAACAAAAATTACAAAATAAAAAAAATAAAAAACACGATTCTGTCACTGCCAACAGCGGTAACAAATCCAAAGCCCCCTTTTATTCTTCCTCAATTGGTGGAGCTGTAGATGATGATTCTGCACGTCTCCAACAAAGAGCTGCACGTTTTTCACAATCAGGTGGTAGTAAAAAAGCCATTGTCGCCGTGGCTAGTTCACCATTCGGTCAAGCTACTAGTAATAAGGGTGGAAGTAATAAAAGTATAAAAAATAGATTAAATAATTCGCGTATGTATGTCGATGATACGGAAAATGTTGGTGATAATTTAGATCTATTCGATTTACACATCGTTGGTACATGTCGTGATTTGGAAAAGTCCTTTTTACGTCTTACAAAAGCACCAGCAGCAAGTGAAGTTAGGCCTGTAGAAGTTTTGGTACATTCGTTGGAAAATGTTAAAGAAAAATGGCGTAGTAATCAGGATTATTTCTATGCTTGTGATCAATTAAAATCGATAAGACAAGATTTAACGGTAAGTTTGTAATTGACAAGATTATTTTCATGCATTATTTAGACAAAAATAAAAAAATGACTGACTAAAACTAACTAAAATTTATATTAATTTTATTTAAATTCTAAAGGTCCAAGGTATTCGCGATAAGTTTACCGTTGAAGTTTATGAGACTCATGCCCGCATTGCCATGGAAAAGGGAGATCATGAAGAATTCAATCAGTGCCAAACTCAATTGAAGATGTTGTACACAGAAGCCGGTGCTAGTGTTAATACTTTAGAATTTACTGCTTATCGCATACTTTATTATATATTTACCAAAAATACCTTGGGTGTGTAGCAAGCAAACTATTTGATCTCTTTTTAATTATTTTATAATTGCTTTTATATATTTTTTTTAATATTAATTTTAGACACGACCACGGTTTTACGTTCTATAACACAAGCACAACGAGAAAATCCTGCTATTGCTTATGCTATGGAATTCCGTTCGGCCTGGGCTATGGGCAATTATTGTAAACTATTTCGTTTATATAAAACAGCTCCGCTAATGGCTGGCCATCTTATTGATTGGTTTATCGAAAGAGAGCGCAAGGCTGCTTTAAAAACTCTGATCAAAGCGTAAGTAATTCTAGAAAATATTTACCGTTTCAGCTTTTGAAATATATTTTATAAGTCGGTCCGTTTTTTTTTTTTTTTTTTTTTTTTTTTATTTATTTCAAATTTAAGAACCAAGCCTATAAGGCTACTACTCCATTATCAAAAATTACAAATCAAAAGAAAAAAAAAAGTATATATATAAAAAAAACAATTTCTTAAAACTAAAAAGTTATATAATTAACCTAAATACTAAAAACTAAAGGCCCTAACTAGCTTATAACAGAAATTTATATATAAGAAATTATAGTCAGTGATGGAAACCCTCGTAAAAGAACAGGGGGTAAATTAATCAATTAAAGAGCATCAAAATGTTGTTTAAGTTTACGCTTAAAGGTGGTATCTGTGAATTCAAATAATTTTAAATCTATGGGAAGGATATTCCACACCCTAGTTATACGTACATGAAAAGATCTTTCATATATAGATGAGGATATACGGTGACATATTATCTGAGGGTTTCTACTTGATCTAGAAAATCTAAAATCATCTCTAATGTACTCAGGATAATTTCGCATAACGACTTTTCGAAAAAGTAACACTTTTGAATATAATTAATAGATATATGATGTCTGTCTGTTAAAATCGTTATCACTATTCGATGCTGAATTTTTAACAAAGTTTTTTTTATTTTTCTAAAACTAATTGAAAAATCGAGTTCCGGGAATTAAAAACTGAGGAAAATACACATTTCTTAACTCGTTATTGACACAGTTTTCTATTTTCGTTTGAAGAATCTTAAAATAATTCAACAATCGTGAATAAACAAATTGTGGAAAATTGTTATCCAGAGTTGTCAAATAACTATTTGAAAAAATCAATTTATGACATTTTTTTGTTTGTTAAGTTAATCTCGAAACAAAATTAAACTGAATTTAACTCATCATACTGTTCTAGTTTAAGAAATGCCAAATTACATGATGATGCCACATTGATTGTGACTATTCCAATTGGAATAGTCATAAAATGGTGGTAGCGTTCTATATTTCTTTGTAAAAACGTTGCAGTGCGGCATCACGTTAACAAATTTTTGGATAACAGCTGTTTTTTTGTTGACAAATTTATACTTTAGTTTGACTGTCCTACCAGGCTGGGATAAAAATTAATTAAAACCTTTATAAAACACATCTGAAAAATAAAACGCTAGGTTTAACTAGCGCTTAACTAACAAACAAATTTGATCTAGATCCTAAAAACTAGGTCTGTATTTTATATACGAGGGCGGATCAATAAGTCCGTGACTTTTTGAATGAAACACATTTTTTTTTTGAAAAAAAAAAATTTATTTTCCAACATAATCTCCTTTTAGCTCAATACACTTAGTCCAACGTTTCTCTAATTTTTGTATCCCTTGCAAAAAATAGAGGTTGATAAAATAGGCATTTGTTTGATCAATAATTTAATCGTTGGAGCTAAATCTCTTTCCACCGAGCCATTTCTTTAGGTTTGGAAATAGGAAATAGTCACTGGGGGCTAAATCCGGAGAATATGGCGGATGTGGTACAAATTCGTAGCCCAATTCATTGAATTTTGCCATTGAGACTGCACACGTGTGCATCCTTGCATTAACTTTTTTCTTGGCCATATGGGTTCGTTATTTTTTAAATCCTCGTTAAATCGGTCCAAAAACTCATTCGAATTGCTGTTAAACAACTCCAAACAATCCTTTGAAGTTGTCACACAATTACGTTTATGGTCAATTGAGAGCAAACGCGACACCCATCTTGCAGACAGCTTTCTTAAACCCAACTGATCATTTAAAATCGAAACCACACTGCCATATGAAATGCCTATGGCATCAAAAATCTCACGTACTTTTACTCTTCGATCGGCCAACACCATATCGTGGATTTTTTCGACATTTTCGCGTGTATTGACCTCAATTGAAGGACAACGAAAGTCAGTTAACCGCTTTTTTATCATTGAAATCGATGGTGCAGAGTCCCCACAGCATTTATCAAGCTTTTCCTTTGTTTGATTGATGGTTTTTTTTTCGCAAAAAATAATGTTTAATGATCACTCGAAATTCACCTTTTTCCATTTTTAAAAAATTCACGAGGTTGTATGTTTTGAACAGCTGTTAAACGCAAAGTAAATGACTGAACTTGCTCAAAATTTGACGGTGTGATGCAGTTTTCTTTTCAGCTGGGGTATTACTCAGTCTGTCCAGGTCCGTCAAAGGTCTGCTTCCTTTGAATTAAAACACACGATTTTCTGAGTTGTAATAACAATATAATCGTGTTGCGCACACAACTTTATTTAACCAAAATAACCTTATAACTATAATTTCTCTTATCTTTAGGGTTTAGTTATTCTATCGTTCTCGGGCGTGATCGGTGGTGATCTGCTGTGCTCGGGCGTAATCGGTGGTGATCTATCGCGCACGGGCGTAATCGGTGGTGATCTATCGTGCTCGGGCGTAATCGGTGGTATAACCCCCTTAACGGCAGTCGGGTCGGCAGTCTTCGGCAACCTTAGCGAGGGCTGGAGATATTCGGCTCGGCTCTGGAGGATGGGAGACCTGCGAAATAGAATAGTAGCAACTTCTACGATTTCGAGACGAATTCTAAAGATCTCGAAGATTAGGAGGGGCACTAACTACGAGGCATGCAACAGATATCGAGACGAGTGCGTGAGATTTCGGTTATAGCGAGATGAATACTACAGATCTCGGCTATTGCCTTTGAAATATGAATAGCGAGATGAATGCTTCGGATCTCGGCTATTGCCTTAAAGAAAACGATAAATAGCGAGATGAATACTACAGGTCTCAGCTATTGCCTTAGAAATATGAATAGCGAGATGAATACTACAGATCTCGGCTATTGCCTTAAAGAAAACGATAAATAGCGAGATGAATACTACAGATCTCGGCTATTACCTTAGAAATATGAATAGCGAGATGAATGCTTCGGATCTCGGCTATTGCCTTAAAGAAAACGATAAATAGCGAGATGAATACTACAGATCTCGGCTATTGCCTTAGAAATATGAATAACGAGATGAATGCTTCGGATCTCGGCTATTGCCTTAAAGAAAACGGTAAATAGCGAGATGAATACTACAGATCTCGGCTATTGCCTTAGAAATATGAATAGCGAGATGAATACTACAGATCTCGGCTATTGCCTTAAAGAAAACGATAAATAGCGAGATGAATACTACAGATCTCGGCTATTGCCTTCAAAACGCTAAATCTACTGGTCTACACTACGGCACGTGTCGGAAACTGGAATCTTGTCGGCTTATCTGCTATAATTCGGCTGGTAGGACGAAGTATAGTTTGAAACTCCAACTGGATTCAAGCTTACTTTAGTGTACCAACTTTCACACTATAAGCAATACTTTTCATAGACTCAGTGAGAATTATTAGCATAGCAGCACTATTGGGTATGTGTACTAGTAGTTGTATGTATTTGGTATGTGAAAAAGTATCTTCCCAAAAAGTCGGTATTCAATTATAAGCATACTTGTAAGTACTATTTGTAACGGCACGTTACAACGGTAGTCTATTAACAGGTGGTACTTGATGGGAGCGGTGTTGCATTTCATATAACTACGAGGGAAGTTAGAAAAGTCACGGACTTATTGATCCGCCCTCGTATTACAATATTTTTTTTAGCCGCGCTTTAAAATCAACTCAATTTCTAATTTTTCAGAAATCGAAAAAAAAATTTGCAACTTTATACCAATTGAAACATAAAGAAAAACATAACTGTTTTTTAGCAACAGTTAACAAAAACAAAATACACGGATATTTTTTTTTTATCGAGTATTTGCTTTTTCTTTGGGTACACGAAACTAAAGTTTAAAAATATATTTTTAAAATTTGAATTTTCAAAAAAACTGATAATTTTCATAAAGTATTTATAAAAAGTTAAAGAGAATTTTAAATTTAAAAGGCGTTAAAAATATCGAGTAGTATCGAGTATCAAAATTAAAAATATATGTATATTGAAGAGTAACCGAATTTACCAACACTACGACTCAATACTCTCTTACAAGCATGTCAATTGAATGAACTCGATTACAAAATAGAGTGCCCAAAACCGTAACCGAAAACCAGTTATTTAGCCGGTTTTTAAAAAACTTGTGGAAAAAAACGGCAAAAGATTTTTTAATTCTGTTTTTTTTTTTGCATTTGGTTGCACAATTCATAAAGAAAAATACAAAATTAACGATTTGTCAATAAGTAGGCTGTTTGAAAAGTTCTCGACCTCCAAAGTAGGGTCTATCAAAAAAAGGTGTGTGTCGGTACGCAGCTTTTCGGGACTCACGGTTATCTGAATTGTTTGGTATGAATGCCGCTATCGTGCCATTCTCAATCATAAAAAAAAAAATATTTATCAAAATGGCGGCTGTTTGAAAATGAAAAATCGATTTTTGGCTTTTTTTTGTAGTCTAGTGTAAAATACAAATAGTAAATCATATTTTTTCAGATGATTGCGTCGGTTAAGTCCTATATCATTAAAATCGGTTCAGTAGAGCTTGAGAAAAACGAGTTTAAGTATTTTAGTATTTTGTGAATGCCTCATTTAGGCCAAAAACATTGCTTCACAAAACTGACTGTATGTCCCAAACTATTTCGAATAACCAAATCTTTTTTTATTTTCTTTTTAGCTACCGTCCCAATATTGCTATTGATTATATTACTGAATTGTTGGCTTTCAAATCGATCGATAAATGTAAAGAATGGTTGACAGGCTTTAATTTACCATTTGCAGGTACCGATGAAACACAAATTGATTGCAAAGTAGCTTCGACTATAGCAATATGAAGAAATTGCCAGAAAAAAGACAATCCAACGTCGTCTTTTACAACGTTAAACAGGGATACAAATCCAATTTTACAACAATGCATTAAAAGAGTAACCCGTTTTGTTTTTGTTACTATACAATGTTGTCCCTCGCCCCCACAAAAGTTAACAAAAACGCGGTTAAGCTCTTTTAAAAAACTCGTCCTTTAAAAAATCTACATAACTCAAAATGCGCTCTCTATTCGTAAAACAAATCATAAAAAAGCTACAACAATAAGAGAAAATTAGCTAAAACTCAATTCTACATAAAAAAATACAAAGAAATGCAACAAACATCAGGTTTTAAAGATGTTTAGAGAAAAATATAATATATCAATTTATTCCCTTTACCAAAAAAAAAAAAAAAAAATATGTGCCAATCACAATTTATACATATTGGCCTAACTAATAGTTTGGTGAAAGTGTTTTTTTTTTTTTTTTTCTAAGACATTTGAACTTTTCTGCGATTAACCACAAATATTTTTAAAATATTAAAATCTTCGCCATAAAATCTTTTATACACAATTTAATTAAACAAATTAAACTTTTTACTACACTTTACTACATTACATATTTTATGTTATCGTTTGAAATGAGTAAATATATTAAATTTTGAATATATACTTTTTGAATATATTGTCCTTTAAAAATTTACATTCAAGTCCCCTAAAATCTTTGAAAATGTAATATCAACTATAAAATCATCGTTGGAAATTTTTTATAAATTTTATAATTATAAATTAAATCATTTACTATTTCAAATAGTATAAATTTAAATGAATTAAAACAACTGAAATCGTCGTTGCCGCCATTTTTATGCCGAATAAATTTATGGCATTCAAATAATGAGTATACAACAAACTTCCATAAAAGTCTCGAAGACTAGGAAATTAATTTAATCGAGCTCAACAAAAGAAAAAAAAAAAAAAACAACGTGATAGCAGCAACTTAAGTTTTCAAATTAAATGACTTTAAAATAACTTGAAAGTTCAAAGGATACAAAAAGATATATGATATCTTGAAATTAAATGATCCGCTGGAATTTAGGGATCTATATGAAATTAGATCTCGAAAATGAAATAAAATGAGATTTCACAAATGTTATAATAAATTTGAAACCTAAACAACTTTTTAATTTGCAATCGAACCTATGAATTGTTTAAGACAGGTTTGAAATACCAAAAATAATTCCAATCTCAGACTCAGATTGATCAAATGAACCAGAGAAACTTTTTGAACTTCAGACCTTAATTGCAAGAAAAAAATTAAGAATCTAAGAAAGATTTATTGAATTTAAACTCGTACTTGAAAAACGATCAAATTGAACTCAAAGATATGGAAAGAAGTAAACCCAAAATTTTTGGAATATCAAAACTTTTGGAACAAACTAAAGAGTTTTTAACAGGAATTGAAGAAGGAAGAAAAAATTTTCTACATTTAGTCGACAATTGCTGTAATTCTCAAATCTATAGAAAAAAAAACTAATTTGCAGCAGGAAAACAAACCCAGAACTCGCCGCATCAGATTTTATTTTTGTTTTTTAATGAAGCCAAAACTTATTAAAAATCATAATTTCGAACTAATTTGTTACTTTACACTTGAACGATTTTGTGTTCCACAATTACAGTCACCGATTCTGGTGGTTCCTTTTCCTGGGGTTATTAAAAATCTATACATGATTCAAGACGTCCTCAAATTAGAAGTTTTTTAATCCCATGAAGAAAATAACACGAAAAAACTTTTGCAGCCATCTAACAATTTAAAATTGGTTCGTTGAGCGAAAAATAATTGTTACAATTTACGAAAAAGCGTACGTAATAGCGGACAGATTAAAAAAAAAACATTTAAATGTGTTGAAGAGTCTTATAATTTTTAAGATCTTGAAATTTTGAGATATATGAAAGATAAAAAAAACAACGTAAAAACACGGTCAAAAGCCCAATTCATATTTTGAAATCATAATATATCACAATCGTTGTTAAATAAAATTTGAAATCAACAAATTTGGAGAGAAATTATAAGAATGATGCGAAACAAATTGAAAACACTATCTCTACAGCCCAATTCTTATTTCGAAATCATATGAAATCACAAGAAATCTACAAATTGAAGAAATCTCGAAAAAATCTACAAATAGTGGAGAAATTTTTAAACTTTTACACGTTTGAAATCCACAAACTACAATTATTAAATAAACAAATTGAAAACACTGTCTGAAGCCCAATTTGGGAAATTATAAGAAATCGCAATTTTTCTTAAACAAAATTTTAAATCTAATGGAGGGAAATTATGCAAAAACACGAATTTTTGGATACAAACTCTACACGCGTTTCAAGAAGCAATTTTAACAACAATTTCAACAATTTTGGAAAGATACGAATTTAGAATAAAAAAAGAAAATGTAATTCTTTAAAATGCAGCTGAATTGTTGCCCGGCTCAAAAGAAAATAATATAAAATGATAAAAAAAAATTGTTAAATATAAAAAAAATTTGAAATTAAATAGATTTCAATAAAAAAATATAAAAATTTTAGCAATTAAAGTAATCACAACAAAAATCTTACAGAAATTTGTCAAAAATACAAAAAATAAAAAGTTTAAAATAAACATTTTTAAATTCGTTTATACAAAAAAAAATTCTAAATGCATAATTTGGAAATTGTCAAAAAGTATGTGAAGTAATGAACTAATAAATACTCCAATTTCCAAAAGTAAACACGAATATAAAATAATGCCGACAAAATCTACAAAAATAAAAATGATCAAATAAAATAATGCCTACAAAATCTACAAAAATTAAAAATGATCAAACAAAATAAAATTAAAAAATTATATAAAAATGATCAAATAAAATAATAAAAAAAAAAATATAAAATAAAATAATAAAAAAAAACATTATAAAATAAAAAAAAATAAATAATATAAAAAATACCAGTGCTCTATAAGGACTTGAAAAAGGGATAAATTGATTATATTCATATATAGGACTTGAAAAGAAAATCAACAGGACACTGTTTTGATTCACCCCATACAAATTTCATCAATCAACCAACCATTAATTTATACTAATTTTAATAACATCCCATAAAAAAAACTAATTACATTTTTCCTCCTCTCCCAGAAAAAATTAATTTATATTAAAATTCCATTTAAAACGTGGCATCTTTTATTTATTAATATTATGTCTCTTTTTATGTTAATTTAATAATTTTTCTTTTTTTTTTAATTTTTTATTTATTTCTTCGATTTTAATTTGTTTTATGTCTTTTGTTTAAAATTTTTGTTAAAAAAAAAACATATTGTAAGGTTTACAAATTTTTTTTCAAAAAAAAAAAAAATCTGTTTTGGCAACTTTAAACTAATTGTTAACATTAGTTAAACAAAAAAACTAATAATTTTGTTTTTTCTCTGAGAAATTTACTAAAGAAAATACAAGAGAAAGCCAGCTGCCAGCCACAAAATACTGAAGAAGCCGTCTAACAAAAAGAAGAACCTGAAAAACTTACACAAAAGAAGCTTCAAAAGATGACTTTAATTAAAAAAAAACTTCAACATTATCTGATAATAATTTTGAAAGAAGCATCATCAAACACGGAGATGTCCCAATTTACTTAACTTTATAAAGAAACTAAAGGAAACAACTGTCAACTCAATCAAACTAAAGGAAACAACTAGCAACTCCTTCATGGTATACCTTACAAATTGGCGTTTCCAGCATCTCTATCATATGTTGTCATCTTTTCTACAGTCGTAAGCATGTCTTAAATTTTTTTAAAAAATATTTTATCTAATATATCTAATAATATCTAATAATATCTAATAATATATAATCATATCTTCTTATAAGAAGATTCTTGTTTACATTTTTTTTCTCTCTTTATTGAATTTTAATGTAACGATTTGGCTAATGGTTAATTTTTTAGTAAATAATTTATTCCTATTATTATTTATAAGTTAAGGTATTTGTAATTATATTATTGTTAATTATTTTTAAATGTATATATTATAAGTGAATTAAAAAAAAAAATCATATTTTAAAAAATTACTTAAATTAATATTAAAGGAGTTGGCGCATTTTCATCTATACATATTTATAATGCGCTCCGTTATTAACTCTGGCGGCATAAACAACAAAAAATCACGTTCAATAAAGCGTTTGAATCAATAAAAAATAAAGAAAATTGTATTTTATTTAAATTAAACAAAAAGTTTGACAGTAGAATCTACTGAAAATGGCAGTTAAAACAACTGTAAATTGAGTTAAAAAGGTAACAATGGTAATTACCGTTTAAATAATTAAAAATTAAGTTATTTTTAACTGTTTTAGAAAAACTAACAAAAGCAGTAAAATAACTAACAATGTCGTAAAAAGAACTGACCGTTTTTTATTACAACAATTTAAAAACAACTGTAAAAATTGGTAAAAACTACTATTTTTCAACAGTTATTTTTTTTCGGTATTGTGGCCCCTACAAATAAATTTTTTTTTCACCAATTTTATATAAGGTTTTTCGCAAGGGGACTCAAAAGTTGACAATTGATTATGTAATCAATAATAGGGCAACGACTTTAATGCAAATGCATGTTTGTAGTCAGTAGACTAAAATGGATTTGGACCATGTACAACAAATGGCATCGATTTGTTGCATATCTTCTAATAAATGCATATTTTTGCTTATATTGCTTTAAATGCATATTTTAATGCACATTTTGTTATTTTTTGTTGTTGCATATTTTTATTTAACTGCATATTTTGTAACAAATCAATTAAAATTTTATTAACAATATGCAAAAGAAAGCATTTTTAACCCCCCAGCCAGAAAAATACGAACGGCAAAGCATTGGTCCAGTGCTTTCAACGGTGGTATGAGCGTTGGCAGAGCGTTCGATATCTGAAGATTTAAGTGCTTTGCCAACCCCAAAATGATAACACCGGGCAGGGTTTGGCCGTTTGTTTTTAAAACGTAGGCAAAGCACTGGCAATGAGCGCTTTGCCAGTATCAAAACCATAATTTTAAAACGTTGGCAAAGTGCTTTTTTAATAATATAATAAGTGCCTTGCCAACCGAAAAATGATAACACCCGGCAGGGCTTGGCCGTTTCTTTTTTAAAACGTTGGCAAAGCACTGGCAATAAGCGCTTTGCCAGTACCAAAACCAAAAACGACCAATAAAGTCCTACTTAGTAATTCACTTCAGTAAAGAGTTGTATTATTTATTATTGAATGATTTTAGTAATTTGAACAGAAATAACAGTAGGCTTGCTTCAGCTAAGTTAATTACAAAATAACTAAATATTTTTTTTATCCAATTATTTTTGTGATAAGTTAGCAAGATTTTTTACTACAATTTTACTAAAGAAAGAAATTTGAAAATAAATTTCTTAAGTAAAATTTTAGTACAAAAACTATACTTTGTGCTGAGACCTTAATATTCTTAACTTCAAATCATAAATTGCAATTTAGTTTTGAATTTTTCCACTCTTGTTGTAAACAAGGGATGAGCCACTGTTTTAATTAAGTTAACGGTTGAAAATTTTGTAAATAAGTACTGGCAATGCACTTTTTGCCAATGTTGGGAAAGCGTCCTAAGTCAGTACTGTGCCAGTGCTTTTTTATTTTTACGATTGTAAATTTTGTAAATCAAGTACTGGCAAAGCACTTTTTACGAACGCGGGCAGAGCGTTCTAAGCCACAGCTGTGCCAGTGCTTTAATTATTTTTACTGTTGTAAATTTTGTTAATTAAGCACTGGCAAAGCACTTTTTACTAACGTTGGCAGAGCGTTGTAAATCAGTGCTTTGCCAGCACTTTATTTGTTGAATCATTGGCAAATAGTGCTCTGTCAGTGCTTGATTTTTCAAACCATTGGCAATTTCTGGCTGGGCCTTTACATAGCATGTAGTTAGTTGTAATTTGTTAGACATTAATATATTTATATTTTTAAACCTGCGATCTCGAGTAATTAATCAAATTTTACAAAAATATTTCTGTTGGGTGGCCACCTTAGGGAGTGAAGATAGGGGGTAGGTATGTTCAGAAATAGTATTGAGGGCCAAAACTGGTCTTACATTTTATCTCTCTTAGAGCGACTCCCCTGCAGTTATGGGATTTTTGTGTATTTTTAACCCTCCAACTGCAACTTTATCTCGATGCGAAGCCATTTGCCCCCATCCCACTTCCCCCATTTATTGGCTCATGCTTTTTTTTCGAATCCATAAAATAAGAGGTTATAGTTCATTGAAATCGAAAAGTTGTGCACTATCCCATCCCTAGTGTTCAGCAGCCCAAATTATATTTTTAGGCTCATAACTCTATCTTTTAATAAAAATTCGCTCAGAAGATGTTGACAGATTCAAAAATATTAACAATTGGACCTTGCACATTACAAACAAGTTTTCAATTTATTTATTGATCAATGGTTATAATCTTTAACTTCAAGCTCATATATTAGTTCTCATGTAGTGAGTAAACTAGTTTATATGAATGTTTGATGTTTGGCATGGGATTGTTACCGCTTTCAAAACGTGTTCTGATGATGGGAACCTAGAAAATTCCCGAAATAGATCTATCAACACATTCCTGAAAGGGTCAAATAATAAATTTGAAAACAAAAAACTCTATAGATTATTTGTTAGGACAATATCCTAATAAAGAAATATAGAGTATGGCCTCGAACTTGAATTATTTTCATTTTCATTGCACAATTAAAGGTCGAAAAAAATATAATTTTTATTTTTAATAAAAATTATATCAAACTAATATTAACACTTTTGAAAAATACGTTATAAATGAGCAGGAAAGAAACATGTGGCAGGAAAGAAACATGTGGTAAAAATTTTGAACTTGTGGTAAAAAATATTAAGAAAAATGCAAATTTCAATTGTGACTGAAAACGAAAATTTATTTGGGGCCCAGACCGGTCTATCTACGCCGGTGTAGATTGTAATTAGAAAAAAATATATATATTTTGTAATAAAAATTTTTTTATCAAAAAATATATATGAAAAATAAAACATAAATATATCGATGGCTTAATATAGAAAGGTCGTATCTCAACTTTTAGTTACTTTACAGGAGAAGGAGAAAACTCAATAAAATATAAAAAAATAATAAAAAAAAATTTTTTTCTAAAGCAGTTTTTTTATTAAAACAGCCAACAAATTCAATTCTGTTTTATTTTTTTCCTACATTTAATTGAGTTATGTAAGACAGGGCTTATAATTACTCACTTTTTTGAAAACAATATTAAGTTAGGGATTTTTGAACTAAATTGAAAAATATAACATACTCCTAAAACAATTCATGTTTAAATTAACGAAAACGAAATCTAAGTGAAAATACAGATGTTAAATATAAAATAATGTGCTTTTAAATAGAATTAGTTTTTATACGGTAAATTATCATAGAAGTGGTGGCAATCTACCGGCAGGAACTTTTTAAATCCTGCAAGTGATCCCACTTTTTTTAGATATTGATATTGATTTTATAAAGTCGTTCAGGGGAAACATCTTTTATAGCAGACTTCAATCTCTGTGGGAGCAACTCATATTCGTCTGTTATATAAGTTTTAAAATAAATTGATCCTGACGAATCATATGCTAAGGCTCGTAGCATATTTACTGTTGGATCACCAAGATGGAGTTCGATCGTGACCGTGATGAAGGACAGACACGTTGCGGAGATCTGAATTTGTACTGAGCGTTATACTAAAAAGTGTTACAATATTTTCGGTTACTTTTTTAAAAAATAAAAATTTTTTTTTTTTTTTTCTTTTGATACTTTTATACAAAGTTACAAACAAAAAACAATAAATTCTAATTAAATAATAAAAACTTGTAATGAGTGAGCATAATGCTCTAAACTCAGAAAACAACAAAAATATTAATTATAAAAGAAAACGAAATAATGATACCATGGATTCGTCTGTGGCTAAACATAGCAAAAACAACTATTATAGTGTGTTAGATTTAGACAATGATGAAGAATGTGATCAACAATTATTAAAAAAATTTGAGAATCATGTAAAAGAGAATAATGTTAAATCTCAAAAACTAAATTCAGCTATTGCAGCAATGAATGAAGTACAAAGAAAGACATCTCAACTACAAAACATCTCAGCTACTGCAGAAGCATCAAAATCAAATAACACAGTGGTTAATAGTGAAAAAAATAATAAAAAAATTCCACCCATAAATATTATAGACATTAATACCAAACAACTAATT
The DNA here is from genome assembly GCA_021234595.1 of Delia radicum. Classification (NCBI taxonomy): domain Eukaryota; kingdom Metazoa; phylum Arthropoda; class Insecta; order Diptera; family Anthomyiidae; genus Delia; species Delia radicum. Next base: position 77,095,127 of record CM037854.1, on the reverse strand, counting down.
GAATTTTTGAAAAATGGTTTGAAGATTAATGAATTTAATATAAAAGAATTCAGGGATAAAAAATCATTATTTCTGAACAATTTAAATGACTTTCTAAGAGTAAAAGCTTATTTGCAAAAAACCGAAACTAAGTTCTTCACGTTTACACCAAAAGGTATAAAAACAAAGACTTATCTTCTAAAAGGACTCGAGGCAAACATACCTTCAGAAGAAATATTAAATGAACTATGTAAATTTGAAAGTGATGATTTAAAATTTATTAAAGTTAGCCGATTTTCAACAAAAAAATCGGTTGAAAAAGGTTATGATCTACCAATATTCCTGGTACAAGTAGCCCCAAACAGCAATATAAACAAACTAAAAAAAATAAAAGCTCTTATTCATCGATGTATTAAATGGGAGCAAGTAAGGCGTCCAGAAATTCCTCAATGTCGTAATTGTCAAGGGTTTTTCCATAGCGCAGCAAATTGTTTTCTGCAACCGAAATGTGTAAAATGTGATACAAATCATGAAAAGGGAAAATGTCCTATAAATCTTGTATCAGCTAACGAAAAGGAAAAGTTGTACTGTGTAGTATGCAACAAATATGGCCATCCTGCTTCTTACAAAGGTTGCGAAAAGTATAAACAGCTTCAGCAAAAACTTAGATCTAAAAAGAAAGATTTTTTGGAAAATAGAACCAGTAATAATTCATTTACTAACCCTGAATTAAGTTTTGCAAATGTTATAAAAGGAAATAATATAAATACAAACACAAATAATGTTAATGATAATTCTACTAACACCTTTTTATTAGAATTAAAAAATATGATGATAAATCTTAACAATCAATTAGTTAATCTACAAAAACAATTACAGTTTCAATCGTCTCGTATAGACACAATCTTCTCTATTGTAGGTGTGTAAATATGGATAGTCGTCAGAATAAGATTTTATCAAAACATCTTAAAATTATACATATTAATGTAAATTCTCTAATATCTATAAGTAGAAGGTATGAACTTCAACAATTTCTTATTAAACACAATCCTGATATTGTTCTTTTGAATGAAACGAAACTTAATCCCAAACATAAAGTCCAATTCTAAAATTATGATATGATAAGAAAAGATAGATCCGATGCAAAGCAGGGCGGGGGTACTGTAATATTAATAAAAAAGAATTTAAAATATCACAAATTCTCAAACAATGTTTTAAATTCATTTAAAGTTTTGGAAACATGTATAATTCGATTACCAATGATGGGAAACAAACTAATGTATATCATATCTGCTTATTACCCATCTGGAAACAACGATTCAAACATAAAAACAGATATGCAAAATCTTTTTGAATCACTAAAATTACAAAATACCAATAATTATTACATATTTGCCGGTGATTTGAATTCTAGACATACAGATTGGGGTAACCCTACAAATAATCCAAAAGGAAGTAAACTTAAAGAATGGTTGACCGGTAGCGAAATTAATTTTAGATGTAGATTCTATGCTTCAAGCTCTCCTTCTTTTCCTAGAACAGGGTCGTATTTAGATATTTGTATTGCAGATTGTCGTTTGCATATTATGACACAGAATGACACTCTCAATTGCCTCGAAAACTTAGATTATGATAGTGATCATAATGCCATTCAAATTTATGCTACAATGAGTAGTGATCAACAAGAATTTACATTTATCGAAGAAACACAAATTCAAAAATTCAATTATAAAAAAACAAATTGGATAAAATTTAAAAACAAAATCATAGATAAATTACAAAATGATCCACCTATACCCAATAATAGAAATCTAACGAATCTTGAAATAGAGTTACATATCGAAAGACTGAATAAGATAATGTTAAGTTCTATTGAGGAGGTAACAGGCAAATTCAAAAACGTAGATCCATATTCCAAATTTAACAATAAAATTTTAAAAAAGCTGCATTTGGAGAAAAGCAAAATACTTACTATTATTAAACGTCATAATAGACTTGAACATATGTTACATGAATCTACACTTAATATGCTTAGAGCCAGTTTTTGGGAGGACGATCAAACTTAGTTTTACAGCTGTTTAGTTAAACTTAAATAAGATATAAACTGCTTTTAAACCTCCATGCTGTTTTTCAGTGATGGTTTAAAAAATCTCAAATTAAATAAGATTACCATATTTTACACCAAAAAGAGTAATGCCATTTTCAAAAGAAATATGGTAGCACTTGCATATGTCAAAAATGAAAAACAAACAAAACAACGCGCATAGAAAAAAAAATGTTTGTTTATTTTGTGCCCAACTATTAAATATTTCTTTTGTTTAATATTGGTTGTAATTAAATATAAAATGGACTCTAAAATAAATGTAAAAATATAAGCCGATGGTTTGGACGAGCGGAAGCGCTGATAAAACTCCAAATCATTATATAAATAAAAACACATTTTCAAAAATTTCGTATATATTGTTTTTTTTTTGGACTTTTAGTTAACAGCTGCTTTATTTATGTATACTTTTCATTCACAGCTGTTATGATTTGACAACTCAAAACTTAGTTTAAACGGCCAACGCTGGCCGGTTAAACTACAATTAAAATATAATAAACTTGATCTCAAAAACAGCATTTTAAGTTTAAACTTCGTTAAAACTATAAACAAGGTTGAACTACATCCCAAAAACTAGCTCTTAAAGTCAAATTGAAAGTAATTAAAAAACTCATAAGTGAAAATATCACAATTATTCTTAATAAAAGTATACAAGATAAATTAACAAATCTAGACCCAAAAGATTCGAAACACATGTTTGGGGAAATAAAAAGGAATTTTAAAAAATTTACACCCTTAAATCTACAAAACGTTAAAATACCCGAGAATTCATCATACTTACTGAATAATGTAGGAATAGATTTAGAATGTGTTGAGAAAGATAATTTAAATAATTACATTGTTCGCGATCAAGAACAGATGTTAGATACTATTGGAGCCTATTTGGAGAGTGTTCACTCTTATAAGGAGCCAAATCTGAATAATACTGTACATTCACAAGTTAGTTATTTTTTTACTAGATTTTTAGAATCTAAATCAGCGTTTGAAAATAATCAAAACACCATTACATATTTCAGTGCTCTAAAAACTTCCAATGATTTAGATGAATATCAAGCGGACAATTATTTTATTACAAAGGATAAAATTCTGTATATATTTCACAACCTGAGAGGAAAATTATCTTCAGGTATAGATAATATTCCAAATATAGTTCTTAAAAATATTCCAAATTTAATGATTTTTGAATATTGCAATCTGTTCAACAATATGTTAAACAATTCGTACTTCCCAATATCTTGGAAAAAAGCATTACCAAAAAAAAATAAGGATACAAGTGATCCAAAGAATATTCGAGCTATAAGCTTACTTCCTAATATAAGTAAAGTTTTTGAAATATGTATAAATGATAATATAAATAAAATTTGTAAAATCAACAATTTGATTAGCGAAAAACAGTTTGGATTTAAATACAAACACTCGACAATTGATGCAATACATCTACTTACTTCCAATATTAACTGGAATTGGATGAGAAAACTCTGCACAGGCGCTTGCCTTATTGATATGGAAAAAGCTTTCGATAGCATATGGATTCCGGGATTGATATTCAAATTAAATGATTATAAATTTCCATTACACTTAATAATATTAATTTACAACATGATAAGTGAAAAAACGTTTAGATTGTTTCACCACAATTATGAGAGCAGCAAAACATTTAAAATTACAAATGGTCTACAGCAGGGTACTGTTAACTCACCCATCCTTTTTAACCTTTTTTTACTTGACTTACTTAGCCAAATAGATAATATCATATCATTTGCTGATGATATTATAGTATATCACGCTGATGATACAGTTGAAAAAATTAATCAAAATTTACAAAAATCTATTGATATTGTTGAAAATTATGCTATCAACTGGAATATGAAACTAAACACACAAAAGTGTGAAACAATATTATTCAGACCTCCAGTGGATAAGTGTAATAATAATATAAAAAGAAATTGGAAGTCGTTTGGGATTAAATCTTATCGAAATAATTGTGCTATACCAAATAAAGAAATTGTAAAATATTTAGGTGTACACTTAGACAAATTCCTCTATTTTAACTGTCATGTCAATGAAATATTATTAAAAGCAAGAAATGCATTTTTTATGTACAAATCGTTATTTTATTCGAGATACATAAAAACAAGAATTAAAATCATTATGTATCAATCTTTAATCAGACCTATTATAACATATGCATGCCCAATCTGGTTTAATATTTCACCCTCCTACATGGAGAAAATAAGGGTATTTGAAAGAAAATGTTTGAGAGCATGCACTAAAATTTATAGAACACCACAAAGTAGCTTTGTAAAATATGTCTCTAACAAGAAACTTTATAATGCCGCAAACATAATTAGAATAGATAATTTCAAAATACATTTAATAAGAAATAACATTGTTAGATGTACATCATGTAAAGAAAATAATTTAATTCTAGCTCCGTACTATTCAAATGAAGATTATTTACTTGATTCCTTACTAAAAGGATTTGTTCCACCTGAGGCCTTTTTATACCTCGATAAGATAAGGATGATCCAAAATGAAAATGGCATTCCAGTCTTGTATCATATATATAGACGTGCTAATATAAAAGCTGTAAATTACAATATAACAACAAATACTGATTTTAGATATAACACTAGTATATCTAATAGAGATCTTTACATTTTGCAAAGATCAAAAACCAAACAATATTGGTGGCTGTATATGTAACTTTGTTATATCATTCTGTTTTACCTCTTAGACCTTATTTTTTTTAACTATTGCAATTTAAGTAATGTTTTTCTAAATTTTTTTCATTACGAACAATTTAAAAATGATCTTCATTTGAAGTAAGGAAAATATAATTTCTATTCTCAAAAAAAATATGTACTATAAATAATAATACTCGAGAGCTCGAATGCGGGACTATGTATATATCAAATTATTATTGTTAACTAGTGTTTATTATAGTTTAAGTATTAATAAAGAATTTTTGCTAATAAACGTTAAAAAAAAAAAATTTGAATCACCAATGTTTCTGCCTAAAAATTGGGATTAATATTGGTTATAAATATCTTTACTAAGCAATATTTTTACCTGGACGAATAGACGAGTATATCTGAGAAATACTTTCAAAATTCAAAAAATAATCATTATGTAAATGGTGCGCATGTAAGGGTGCTGGAACTTTGCGTGCTTCAGTTTTAAGTTGAACAAATTGGCAAGTTTATTTGCCTTTTATTAATTTTTCTCTATAAGGGAATGTGTAGCGTCACATTCCATTTGAGTATGACCGCTTATTAAGTACTCTTGTTCAATCGATATATTGGTTTCGCGAATTTTTTCTATATCATTTATGTTTTCCATAATCTTCGTCTGACACATTATTGGTTTTATGTGATCCGCACAAATTACATTGATCTTTCTTTGGTTTAAAAATCGAATAGTTGGACTGCTTTATTATTTCCGCAAAAATTGGATATTATAATTTCATACCGTTATTTTCCTTTTTGGATTCACAATCGTCGACATAAAGCTTGTAAATCCCCTGATATGTAGAAAAATTAGCTTGGAAATATTATTTTTTGGTATCTTTCCGACAATAATGTGACTCCATTTTTGGTAACTCTGCTAGCCAATTTTGTAGAAAGGATCGTCGTTGTTCGTTGCGCTGTCCTATTGCTGATGATCGTTTAGCAGACTAGCTCAAACTTGAAGATTTACCGGGACTGTCTTGTGAACCGTGTTTACCACCACTATTAATCCAATTACGAACCATTTTTTCATTAAGTCCTAGAGTTGACTGAAACATTGTTACTACTTTGAGGTTATACGGAAGGGATTCCGCGAAACCGTTAACCAATCATGGAGGGACAGAATGGATTGCAGGATGTCTAGGGCGTTATGGCCCGCATTGGATGCAGGGGCAACCAAGGTTCTTTTGGGACTGGACAGGGAGGGTCTCAGGACCCTTACGGTGTTCCTGACCGGTCATTGTTCTGTCAGGGCTTTCACAAGCAGATGGGACAGGGACATACCGGTTTTTTCAGGTTGTGCGAGGACGTTGAGGAACTGGAGACAGTTGAACATATAATGTGCCACTGTCCTAGGTTGCAGGGTCTCAGACAGAAATGGCTAGGAGATAATTTTCACGACGAACTTGGGTGTGTCGCTGGATGCAATCAGGGGAGATAGGACGGGAGATAGGACGGCTGTTTCTAGCAAGGGGACGATAGGAGCTAGTTCTGGGGAGTATATATCCTTTCTATCTTTCTTTATATCTATCTTTCAATCTATCTTGCTGTCTATTTCTATTCTTACTTACTGTTTTTCACTAAAGGATTCACAATGGTCCGTATTGGTCTCCGAGTGGAGATGTGCCCTTGGGCACATAACCCTTCCTAACCTAACCTAACATACATCCGCTTTTGCTCCCAGAACAAATTCCAGAACAAGTTAAAAATTTCATTTCGAATAGCCTCTATAAACATTGAACAATTTCTTAGTGTACTTTTTTTACTTTATAAAAAATACTTTTAGAAAAGTTGTTTGTTTTAATAAAAACCAAAAAATATGCATTCAACTTTAAATTAGTTACGGCTTTTTCTGTCAAACAATTTTTGAAATGAGTTAGGGCCTTTTTTTTAGTTACTGTAAATCCGTTATTCGTCAGCATAGAAAACTGATTTTTAAAAGGAAGGTGCAAGATATATTTATAAGGTAGTTTTAGTAGCCCAGCTGTTTATCTTCCTCTTACCTAGTTTTGACATTTCTTACATGGTTTTGACAGTACAAAGACTGTATCTTGAGTATTTTGAAATGTCAAAACCCTGTTGTTTTTGTATTGTTTGTAGTTGTTTGTTGTAGTTGTTGTTCTAGTAAGACTACCTATATCAATATATCTTGGGGAGGTGTATCCGATTTTTGTCTACCAGAATATGTAAAAAACCCGATTTTGTAAAATACGAGATACGAACTTTCTATATTAAGCCATCGATATGTAGATAACAATCAATTTACAATGTTTAATGACTTAAAAAATGTTCCGGTTTTAACAATTCAACAATTTCTAAAACAATTACACACAACCAAAAAATAGAAACAACATTAAATTAAATAGAAACACCTTTGAAATCAAAGTTTTTTTCCATTTAGTTTAAATAAGTTTCTACTTATTTCAGGCGCGGTTTCAAGGGGGGAGGCAGATATTTTTCAATACAAAAATGTAAAAAAGATTAAAAAATTAATTAAAAATAAATAATTAATGGTGTACCCAGTTTTTTTTTCACTTATGGAGTAACTACAATAAGATATATTCGGTATACTAAAACTATCGCCGATATTTATTTAACTTTTAATCGATTTTTAAAACTGTAATTTTTCATCTCAATGCCAAATGGCGTATGATTAAGAAATCGTTTGGAGGTAATATTGTCTAAAATGATTAAATTTAAGAATTGGTGTTGTTGTACACTGAGAGAAATCTCTGCATGATATTAATGAATTTTTGCATAGAAGCAACAAAGTTGCACTGGAACTCATCCATTGAAACTTTTCATAAAACTAATGCAAGTATTCATAATTTGTTTGTTTCGTTTTATTTATTAAATGCTTCATTCACTCAATAAAGAAATTTCACCAAAAAACTAGTTTCATAAAAAGTATGAAGATTTTCATCAACTTCAACAAAATGTTTGTTTACTTTGTGAAGAAAGTTTTATTACTTTAATTGGCAAACAGTACATTTTCATTAAACGGTAGTTGCCTACCACGCCCACATGAAAATTTAAAACCACGATTCCATTAGTGGCATGTGTCTTCTGATATCACAGGGTCTATTTCAAAATTCTAGCAATAAAATTTTGGTTTAATCAACAAAATAACGTTATAAATCGTCGTTTCGGTATTTTAGCATTATTTTGACTTTAGATCAAGATATTACAAAATCAAACAGGTAAAATAGCAAAATAAAACCGGTTATAAAAGGAGAAACATGTCTTTAAAGGAATCGCATTTTTAACATTTTCATTTGTGTCTTAATGTTACTGTGGTAGCCAACTACCGTTATTATGAGAAATTATTGAATGCCAACCCTGATTTTTCGTAAAAAATCGTAAATGGGATTTTTTCATTAGCACTGGAATTTCATTGGCATTGGTTAACTAAAAATTTATTACCATTTAATTGTAATGAAATTTTTTAGCATTAGAATTTGTCCTAGCAATGTTAATGAAATCACACTAATGTCTAAAAAACTAATTACAATTGAGCAAAAATGCATTTGTTTACAAAAAAAAAATGGAATGTAAATTGTAACACACACTGAATACGGTAAACGAAATGGAACGAAAAATAAATAAGTAAAAAAAAATTAAATCACTGTGCCTGTTTTTATAAAAATTGATCTCCCGTTACCTCTCTCGGACCTAACCTATTTATAGTATAAGGGTATATTAACACTTCGATGGAGCAAAAGTATTGTCCGTTTTGCTCTGTCTCGCATAGTTTCGGAGATACTGGCCATTTTAAAATACCGATATTTTGTAAAATGGCCCGTATCTCGAAAACTAAGCGAGATATCGCAAAATTTTGGAAGCCATACAAAAACCGTTACTTGCCGACAAGATTAATGTGTTAAGTGTTCCGATTCCATTCGTTCCCCGTTTCATTACATATCGTTCCATTTTGAACCAATGTTCCATTCTATTATCGGAGTGATTAAATTTGTATTTTCACGTACGTACTTGGCTAAACAAACAATTGAGACATCATGTGTCTTTTTCATAAAAAAAAACAATCTTTCGGACTCTTTCACAAAAATAGCATATTTGCATTCAGTCAATTGCAATTTGCTTATTTAAATCGATTCAGTACTAATGGTAATGAAATTTAAAATCATTATCTTTAATCAATGAAATCAAATCAATGAAATTCATTACCATTAGTTAGAAAAATTCCAATGAAAATTATTTCATTACAATTGATATCAATTAAATTGTAATGAAATCATCAATTAGTTAGTCCATTCAATTAATTAATCTCATGTATGATATACCCTAATCTAAAAGTTATTAAAAAAATTACTGAGTAATGTAGAATAAAAAAGATTATATCTACTATCAGCTAATTTAACGCATAATTAAAAATAAATTACCCAAAGTTAATATCTCTGAAAACAAAAAAAAAATATGAAACTTTAAACTGAGGAAAAATCAACAAAAGTTTCCAATTTACAAAGACACAGGAAAAGGATATTTTGGACCACCCTGTTCACAGTGCAACCGTAAAAATTTTGCACTGATTTTTTGGCTCTATATCCAAGGTGTTGTCTTTCGAATGAGCTAATTTGTTTTAAAATCAGTTAAAAAAAAAATGTTTTTGGCCACCTCTGAATATATACCAGTGTGCGCCCCTGATAAACATATGTAAACATATGTTTTTGTAATAGCATGCAGTCACATATATTTTTGTATAAAATAATGCATCCATGGTAACCGATTCGATGCGGGTATCGGTAAGGGTAACGCTATTTTCTTTTATTTCGGTAACGGTATTTTAAGGATAACGCTATTTCCGTTATTTCGGTAACGATATTTTTTAGCGATAACAGTATTTTAGTTATTTCGGTAACGGTATTTTAGGGATATTGATATTTTGGTAACGGTATTTTACGGATAACGGTATTTCAATTATATCTGTAACGGTATTTTAGGGATAATGAAAGTCAACTGAATGGCTTTAGAATCGGTAACGGTATTTTAGCGGTATTGCCTGCCATACATGATGATTATATATAAATAGTGTCCGACCGAACAGTTCGGCCACAAAATGCATTTGGTCTGTAGTCGGTATTTTAAAGCATTATGGACAAATTTGGCGGATGGAAAAATGTTTAGTGGACAGATTAGATGCTATTTTGAGTGTCAAATTTGAAGAAAAGTCTGTAGTTAAGCAATGAATTCACTGTTCGGCCTCAGAAAGTTCGGCCAAATCGAAAATAGTTCGACGGCCGAACTTTTAACTTTATAGCTAAACTTCGGCTTTTCTCTTAAATTATATACACAAAATCGAATTAAATCGGCTCAACAAACATGTTTCCAATAACAAAATTTGTTATCATTGCCTCTAGATATCAAAAAACGGACAAAATATAGTTTTTTGGCCGAACTGTTCGGTCGGACACTATATATAAACGTTAATACTCTTGTTTGTTAAATATAGCCCCTTGTGCAAAAAAGGACAAAATTTGGATTCTCTTATAAATTAAACCAAAAATAAATTTTAATACGTAAAACACAGACTTTTCAGCTTTTAAACTAAAACGCCCCAAAACTTTATATTTAGCTAATTTCCAAACCTTTTTTCTAACCATCTAAAGCTTTTTTTTCAACAACCCCACACAACAATATCCTATAATTTAGTCCTGCGTTATTGTGGATGGATGCAATAATATGATTAGACAATAAAATCCACTTGTGCGTTGACTGTAATAACATCTGTGCTGCCTCTGTTTACGCACGCACCTGTATGAATTCATTCATATTTTGATTCAGTTTTGACTGGTTGGCTAACAGCAACCAACAATTGTACGTACAACATATTTCGGGTATTTAAGGATGCTGCATTTGTGGCAATACAACAGTTGCTGCGCGACATTCGCACGTTAAGGATCTCTCGAGGAAAATAAAACGGTACATAATAAATATAATAAAAATAACAAAACGGTTAAATATAAAAGTGAAATTTAAATTGAAATATTAATATAAAAATTAATAAATTTAATTCAAGTGAGATAAAAAAAAAAAAAAATATACATATATTAAGTTTTGTGATAAAGAATAATATACAATTAATATATTAAAAAAAAAAAAATATTTGTTTAAAGATAATTTTGTGGAAAAAAAGAGAACCCAAATAAAATTTTAGAAAAAATTGAGTTTTTAAGATTTACTAAATGTTTGTTAAGTGGTTTTAATATGCATATTTTTTCATTTGTCCTTTCAATCTTTTTTTTTATTTTTATGGCGAATCTTTTAATATTCCGTAAAGGATTATAAAAAACACAAAAATATTTAAATATTTTTCTCTTTAGTCTTAAAATATTTTAAAAAAATCTTGTGTCAGGCCTATTAACTTAGCTCAATTTATCCTCTGGTTAACCCCTGAAACAGACTTAACCATTATAAAAAACATTTCAAAAATTTTTTACAAAAATATTTAAATATTTTTCTATTTAATCTTAAAATATTAAAAAAAAAACTTGTGCCAGGCTTATTAACTTAGCTCAATTTATCCTCTGGTTAAATCCTGAAACAGCCTTGTTAAAAATATTTTTTCATTAACTTGTCAAAATTTAAACCAAGTTTTTCTTCTAACCATCCAATAAAAAAAAATTAATATTGAATTTTAATTTTTATAATTTTATTCGAATTATGGCCCGATAGAATTGAAGGGCTTGTTGTAAAAACTTGATAAGCCACATTTTAGTTCTAGTTTGTTTTCGCCTTTTAAAAGTTGAAAAACTGCAAAAAGTTAAATTCTTCCAGGACGTTTATCTTCTACTTACTTGTAATAACTGTTTAAGCAACACTTCTACAAAAACTTAATCAATTCTTCCCTATAAAACTGCGAAAATCCATTAAACTATAAATGTGGCATATCAAGGTTTTCCAATAAGCCCTTCAATTGTATTATATTCTATATATATAATTATATAAAAACAAAATATTATAGTATCCTGATTTTGACCTGATATAATTTGCCATGTCCCTACTTTAGAACGTTTTGCAATTAGAACGAATTTGTGAAATCACACGAAATTGAAATTTGGTGTTCTCAAATCCTAAAAGCTTTCGAAAACTCGATTTTTTTCGAAATTATTATCGAAGTGCCACAAACATATGGTTTTATGGAAAATAAAAAACATATGGAAAGTAAAATGCTTTTAAGAAATGCTTCTAACGTTGTTGTCAATTTGTTTAAGTGTTTTCTAGAATATCAAAAAAAAATTTTTTTTTTAAAAACAGTTTTTTAGAGTATAAACAATACAACCAAAAATACAATAAAATCAGAAATAAGTAAAAAAAAGTTCTAAATTTTTAATATTAAGCACCATTTTTGACCCTAAATTGTAATTTATTAGAAAAAAGGGCATTCGTTTTACTTTCGACCAGGCTTTTTTACACGAATTAAAACGAATAAAAAATAGGGAAAAACGTTCTGATTTAATCGCAAGAACACCGAAAAATTCTAAAATTTTCATCTTCGCTCTGATTTAAAAGCCGTAACAGGGGTCATTGTATATGATTTTATGTAAACTAATTAATCTAAATATAATTACATAGCGTTTTATGCTGTTAAAATTGCACTAAATGTTGCATTTTTGTATATGATTGTATGAAACTATTCGCAATTTCATACGAATATATGATCGTTCTATTATTTCCGTTAAGTCTATAAACAAATAAAGTAAACTCTCTAAAACGTGAACTAATTTTTGCAAGGGATGTTAGCGTTTTTGAGTTTGTTCACGTTTATGATTGGAAGTTTTTTTTAACTATTTTACTACAGAATTGATCCACTTAAAATAAATTCTATTCCAAGTACTTTAAAACCAATCAAATGATTATTTAATAAAAAAAATAAAATATGAAAAGATTTTGAATATTTTTCTCCTGAAAAATTCTTAAATACAAACATACATTTTTCGACAATATGTTTAAATATTCAGACACTTGCCTATTGAAAAATATTAACATTTTAAGAAATTTTTTCTATTAGAACACTTTTTAATTTTGGGACCTTTGTTTAAATAGAACAAATTCAGAATCTAAGACAATTTTTGCATACCCAAATTATTGATTTTAGTACATTTTTGATATTTTACAGTTCTTAATTTCAAACACATTTACTATAAAAATAACTGCTAATTCTATTTAAATTCTATACGTTTTAAAACAATATTGATGTACAAAATTCTTAAATTCGGAGATATAGGCAAAGAGTTTTCCTGTTCACGTTAGAAAAGGTATTTACTATAAGAACGTGGTGAAATTATTATTCGGAGATTCACCAAATTACTAAAACATTGAAGAAAAAGAAATTATTCTTATGAAAAAATGTGTTCACCCTTTAGAGCTATTGAACTTTGTTCATGTTTTGGAATAGTCAATGTAAAAAAAAACGTGTTCCTGGTTCTGGGAAGTTTATGTTACTGGATGTTCACGTTTCTGCAAGTCCATTGTATTTAGAAAAATTTTACTTTTTTGCTGCTTTCAAAAAATTACGGCATAAATCTTTTTCAAGATTTAATGCACAATAGGGTGTCCCGAAAGTGTAAAAGTTTACGTAATAGTGCTCAAACTAAGAGTATTATCTGGTTGATTATGGAAACAAAGTCGAGAATACTTATGGTACCCCAGGCAGAAAAAAAAAACAATCGGCACAGTGTTGGTAAAGCGTCGGCGACGGTCGGTTATGCGTTGGCATAACGACTGATTAACAATGTTGACAGTATTGCACTGTTACCCGATTGATAATAGTGGCCAACCGTTGGGTTGAGCGAACTTACCAATGGTGGCATAACATAATTAAAAAATTGTTGTGCTTTTAAAATAGCTCAAACTAATTTTGAGAAATATGTATAATAAAACGCATTAAAAAAGCAGCAATACTATTCGGTCTGAGTCTTTTACATCATATTTAAATGTGTGAAACATAATAAAATATTTAAATAGAATGGTTGTTATATTAATATATAATAATAAAAACAGTATTTGAAAATAATTTTGCGGTGGGTACTGGCAAAACATATGCTTTGCAAACAAAATAGTGTTTCCCTAGTACAATATAAGTTGTACCTTTGGTTATTATTAACACGGTAGGTTTTACAAAACTAGCAGTGGTTTGCCAGTACTATTTTTTTGGTACGGTTGGTAATTTCTACCTGTGTCGCTACTCGTAATTTGTAGATTTTTGTGCAAAATTGGGCTCAAGTTTGGTAATGCTGAGCATATTTTTGGATATATATTTATAAAATTTCCATAGAGTAATTGTGTGTCAAGTAATAAATAAAATTATGTACTTGTTTCAAACTAAATGATGCTATGGTGGATCAAAATTAATCTATGGAAATTGTATATATGTTTTTTCTATTGCCAAACTTTTAAACTCTTTTTTGTCCAACAATTTTAAAAATACACTACAAAGGCCGCTGGCAGCAACTATAAGTAAAAAAATTGGTTTTTATCCATAAACAGCTCATATTATCTAGCGTTTGAGTACGTGCCGAAATTTGCAAATTTTTAAAATTCAGCCTTTAAATGCGCAATATATAGTTTCATCCAAAAGAAGATCTACATTTTTGTGGTATGACACAATATAAAACAATGAATAGGTTTTTTGAATATTACACTATATGTTATTATATATAATGTTGACTTGTATTATATCTAATTATACATGTATTCCTAGATAATTAGAATAACCATATATAATTTTATATGTCATATACGATAATATATTGGTCGATATGTAATAAGATGTAATTATATGTGGCATCGTATTAAAAAATTTAGAGAAAAACATTTTTATTTATAGTCATAAGAACAAAAAAATAAAAACCCATTTCAATCCCGGAAACTATCGATTCAGTAACTTTAATTACTGAAATTCCGCCAACGACGAATACTGCGAATTTAATTAGAAATTGAACGATCTTTAATTGAATTATTTTTCAATTAAATATTCACCCATTTATTTAAAAAGTGATCAATATCGAATATCTTCCAAAAAAACAAAAAAAAAAAAAGAATGTTGCAATACCAACGGTTTTTTTTTATAAAATTGTTGTTGCGTTACCAATTGTTTTTTTTTTGCTTGAATTTAATAACATTGCATTTCAACCGGCATGAAATTCTCATTTAGTTAGAAGATTTATTTATACTTATGTGAACAAGTTCACACAGAAATTAGTTTTTCTTTCTATTGAAGCGTAGGGACTATGCCAATTTTTTTATAATTTTTCTTTGCAGAAATTAGCTCTTTTGTTAAAATCAGAGTCTTTTTTTTTTTTTAAATAAGTTTTAATTTATTTTTGGCATTTTCTTTCTATTTAACAACATTTCTAGTAAACGAAATTAAACTTTAAAAATTTTATTATCAATCAACAGAGAAACAAGTGATAATATTAACAAAAACAGTGCGTACACCCGAGAATATTGCTGCTGTGGCAGAAAGTTTGCGTGAAGCGCCATCAACATCAATTCACCGTCGTTCTCAACAATTGAACATTTCGGAGACATCATTGAGACGAATTTTGCATAAAGACCTTGGTATGACGACATACAAAGTCCAATTGGTTCAGGAGTTCAAAAAAAAAGAAGTTATTTGGCGGACCCTTTAGTTATTACTAATACCACTAAATATAAGTATTTACAAAAAACAACTATATAAATATTATAAAACCAACAGCAATGTGTTGATGCAGTGATGCAAAATGTGGCACAATAGTGCCATTTGTGGCACTTTGAATTCTTAATGGCCCTGTGGTACTTTCTTATCTACTTTGGCCCTTCCAGTTTAAAATTCAACTAACTACGTTAAACCGTTCAGTTTGCTTCTCATTTCGAGATAACTAGAATTTTCGAGTTCTTTGGAGATCAAAACCTTTGCAAAGGTGTATTCAAAATGAGAACGGGGATTTTTTTTATAAAAATCGTATTAAAAATAGCATACAAATATTTTTATCTCGAACCGATAAACCGGGTTTAACATTTTTTTAATGCAGAACAATAACATTTTTTAATATTTTTTTATATATGACCAAATTTTTCACAAGAAGTGTAGTAACTAATTTTTAATTCACAAACAATTGTGTTTTTGGAGGATTTTAAAAAATATATCACATGATGTTATCGTAGCAGCGGAAATAATTGAGGAGTTTGCATAAAACATTTTGGTCTTTATTTCCAGAGGGCTTTATCTTGCATTTTTTATATGGCCTTCAGATGATGCACTCTAAAGTACTATATTACTAATATTTTTATTAAAATAAAAAAACCAATGGTGAAATTTATTCCAACATTTTTTTTGCCCTGTCAAAGATAGTTTGGCCCTTTTAAATTGTCAATTTGGCCCTAAACAAAAAAACGGAAAATGCATCACTGTGTTGATGTTTTGCTTTTGAGCGATAATATAAAAAAATGTCAAACAAGTTCTGTATTTGAGCAAATATTTAATTGATTCAATTAATTTTTAATTGACAGCTTTCAAAATTTTCAACAAACCTATTTAATTGAAAAAAGTATGGAAATATTTTTTTCTGTGTACATAAACATATGTATTAACATATAATATCATACATATTTATATAAAATAATGCATGAATGTATGTAAACGCCCGTGTAAAAGGCATTGATAAAATTTGACCATAAAATTTCTATGTTTAAGGGTGAGTAACTTTGCCAAAAATAATCAGAGCTTAACTTTAACCACAGAATTTTTTTATTTCTATATATATAAGATGAGATAAGTTAGCAGGCCTAAGATTAAAAGGCTATTTTATAATAATGCACCCTACATAAGACATATTAATAAAGTTATAAATTTTAATCAAAATGTTTTACACCAAAATCACCCTAGTAAGAATATAATCAAATTGTTGTAGATGTTCTAAGATCCTTAATACAAAATTGCTTTATAAGTTTTTGCAGCACTTGACGTTTATACTCAATACGGCATTGAAAATGGATTCAATGTTTTATATATTCTTTATTAATGTGATATATTCTTTGTATAATTTCACACTCAAAAAAGTTTAACACTACATGTCAGTTGTTTGTGTAGTAATAAATATATGTTGTTTTTAACTGCAATTGTAATTTAAAAAACAACTGAAGAATAATACTAGCTCCAATTATGAATAAAAAATTAAAAAAATATTAAAATACTTTTGGGTGCTTTTCTTTAAACACATCATGAGAATTAAAAAAGAAAATAATACCGATGAGATATCTTAGTTCACTTAGCGTGAGGACCTATGTAATTTTGGTGGATTGACATTAAAGTCAATATTTTTGATAAAGTTTTTTTTTTAATATTTTTTTGGTGAAAGAACATTGTAAAATTTTAATTGATAACAATTTATTAGTTTCAAACATTAAATATTTAGCACATAGTTAACCCAAGTTGTCCTTAAATGTCCCATAAAATAAAGTTGATGGTTATAAGTGACTATTTCTAAATAAAAAAATTAAAAAAAAAAAAAAAAATTGTTTACATTCTGTATACAAAAAACGGTAATTTTTATAACATTATCACTTGTTTCTCTGTTTGAATTCTTGTCAAAAATTGAATACTTGCCAAAAATTGCTTATCATCAATCTACCTCCGTTTTCGATTTTTTGTTGATACTTTTTAGGTTTCGGTCAACAAGGGTTAATATTTTTTAATGCTAATGATTTATTGCTTTGAAAATTTTACATAATGAATTACTTACTTAAGAAGTTATTTTTAGTTGGTTAATTCAAACAAAATTCAGTTATAACTATTAATTTGATTTTGTGGGACAATTTTGAGCTTCGGGTAACATGGGTTAACGCTGCGCCAAATATTTTATATTTTGGAACTAGGTAATTTTAATCTAATTTAACAATTTCACCAAACATATATTTAAAATTTTTTTTTTTTTATCAAAAATATTGTCTTTCCTACGAATCCGCTAAAATTAAATCGGTCCACGCGGTAAGTGGATTTAGAGATAACTATTTTTATTCATAATTGAAGCTTTGCAACTAATGCAACATTTTATAAATTGTTTGGACCTAGATTGGTTAGGGAATAATAAATCAATATAAACAGCAATATTAAAACAATTACACAGAAATAACTAAAAACGGGTTTCAATTAAAAAATTGTTTGAATCAATTAATATTGTAATTGATTTTGCACCTATCACGGCAATGATAATATAAATTAAAACTTTTATTGAAATTTAAAAAGCAAAAAAAAAATTATAAATAATTTCTACAAAAATAAAAAAAATATGATACTCACAAAAAAAAGTTTGTGAACGATACATTGGTATGTGTGTTTTTGTTAATGCTGTGTCTGTTTGTGTATTTGTGTGTGTTTCTGTTTTGTTTGTAGACTTCTAATGCATTTGGTACTTTATACTGAAAATTTTCTTTTTAAGCATACAGTGTATGAAAAAATAATTTGAGAATTACGTCTAAAGTAAAATATGAAATTATATATTTAAAAGTCAATTAAAATATTAATTGATTCAATTAAGTATTTGTTTCGAAACAAATTTAATTCATATTTAATCTTTAATTATGCCATTGGAACTCATCTGAGAATAAAATTCTTAATTTTGTTTTTAACACGAATAAATATTCTAGTATCTAACGTTTGCATTGAAATGGCACAAAAATTAAAAAAAAAACACCAATAAACATCGTTGTTTTTCATTTTCATAAAAAAACAATAATATTTTTAAAATGTCTCTACGTTAGAGACTTAAATTTTTAATACTCTACAAAACAAAAAAAAAAAAAAAAGGATTAAAAAGCGGTCTATCCGATAAGGCTGAAGAATGGCACCCGATTTTCAATATCTGGTTTTGAGAAAAAAGCATATAAAGTAAATATTGCGTATGTAAAATATAGGGCAATGAGTTTGTTGAACAAGCTGTAACTTTTTTGCTTCTGCGAGGTTTTCGTCAAAATTTTCACAGTGTATGGAAAAAAGTTCAAACTATGGTAAAGGTATGCGTTTTACTTCTCGTTACAGAAAAACACAACATAAAGTATAATTTT
This sequence comes from Delia radicum, assembly GCA_021234595.1. NCBI lineage: Eukaryota > Metazoa > Arthropoda > Insecta > Diptera > Anthomyiidae > Delia > Delia radicum. The sequence continues at coordinate 77,076,254 of CM037854.1, read as the reverse complement.
TCATTAATTTAAAATCGACATAACAAAAGCGAATTAAGAAATTTCCCAATCGGATTTTCGCAAACGGTTAGAATTTTATGCTCAATTTTAATAAAAAATATTGTACTCCATACAAAAAAAAAAAAAATAAACTAAAAAAGTAAATTTTAAGTAATCATTTGTTCGGTAAAGCAAGTCACATAGCAAAATCTCGGAAATAGGTTGGTATTACGTAACCCGTTACCTGTTAATATGGTAAACTCCTTACCGTTGCATTACTTTACCACTCAAATGAAATTACTTCGCTCATTAGTACTAACCAGGGCAGCGACTTTGTTTGTGGTCAGTAGCCCTAAATCGATTTTGAATCGAATTTGCAACGAAATGGCATTGATTTGTTATTACATATTTTTGTTTATTTTGTTATAAATTCATATTTTTGCATATTTTGCTATAAATTCATATTTTAATGGATATTTTGGTATTTTTTTTTTTTTTTTTTTGCATATTTTGTAAAAATTAAAATTACGATTTAAATAAAAAATAAACAAAATAAAACAACATTAACATAGCGTCTAGTTGCCACTTGTTAGAAATTTTTTTTTGGATTTCAAATTTGTAATGCAGAGCACTCGTTCTTGAGTAATAAATCGATTTTTAAATATCCACAACTTTTAAGTGCATATTTTTTTTTAATTTTTAGTGCATATTTTTGGGTTTTTAAGTGCATATTTTGCATTTTTTACTGTTTTTTTTTTAAGCGGATATTTTCGATTTTTTATTGCGTGAATATGTAATTTCATAGAATAGTAAAATGATGTCGCTAATTTTTCATAAAAAGCAATAAAAAATCCGTATAATTTTCTTACCATTTTACCATTTCGCTCTTAAAAAAAGGGTCATAAGTACAAAATTAAAAACAAAAAAAAAAAAAAACTAAATAAACCATTGGTAAAACATTAGTTCAAAACAGTTAAGTGCTGAATAAAAAAAAATTTTAGCTGATCACATAATTTTGGAAAAAAATTATACTTGATTTACAAAACGTTTTACTAGCTTTTCTACTACTAACATATTTTTTTGAGTGTAGTTAATTTTCGCATTATTTTAATACACAAAATAATGCGTTACCCATAAGTACTTATTTTTATCATTATTTTAAATATAAAACGGAAACGTTTATATCTATCTAGTATAACATGTCGAAATAGCTCAGATGGTAGAGCGGTTGACTGACAACCTGGAGTGCCAGGTTCGAATACCATGTGGGCACATTTAATTAAAAAAAAATTTCAATAAAACAAATATTTTTTTATTAAATTTAGTTTTTTGAAAATTTATTTTTAGACTCATTATTTTTGGCCATATTAATAAGCATATTATATTTTTTGATTTTTCGTAAGCATCTCGGCATCCCCACATAAAAGTAATGAAATTTGTAATGACATTTGTAATTACTTGCCATTACCAATTAAGTACTTCTATAACCACTTATATAATGTATTTCTACACTGGGTACAGTATAAACGTTTTTCATTGCGATTTAATATTTTTGTTATTCTTTTAAATAATATTGTGGTGGACTTTTAGTTTTTTTTTCTTGAAAATGTCAAAACTGTCAACTGTCATTAAGTTTTACAAAAGTTTCGACTTGAAAGCACACTTTTGTCCTGGTTTTATAGTGTAGTTTCAACAAAAACGCAACATAAAGTTTATTATTTCATAACAATAAAAAGCGCAAGTTTTAAATAATTTTCCAATTCGATTTTTGCAAACAGTAAGAATTTTATTCACAATTTTAATAAAACTAATTGATTTCGTAAAAAAATATAATAAATAAATAAATAAAAAAAAAAAAAAAGAGTTGAAATGAAATGGACCGTGCAAAAAGTTTCGACAACTGTTGAAACTGACTTTAGATGACTCTTACAAGGTTTTATGAATTGAGAGGAATGCTGGACAGGGTTAGGTTTATTATACTTAAAAGCTTTGACGTAAAAAGTTTTACCTTGAAAAGTCTTCACCAAAAGAATTAATGGCAATTTAAAAGTCAAAAAATTTAAAAAAATGTTTTTTATTCATTTTGTTTTTTTTTGCTCATACAATATGGACTCCCTAGACTTGGGAGATACTGAAAAAATTATTTTCATATCATTGCTTATAAAGGGTGTCTCCCGATGGATTCTCTCCGATCTCACTGACATTTGGATATGCGATAAAGACAAGCAAAATAAGGGACACGTATTTTTTTTTAGCGGCCCAATTTTAAAAAGTGTTATCAAATGTGACAACAATTTTCGTTTCATTGGCTTATTTCGAGATTGAGTTGGGAGATACTGAAAAATTTATTTTCATATCGTTGCTTATAAGGAGTGTCTCCCGATGGGTTCCCTCCGATCTCACTAAAATTTGGATATGCGATAAAGACAAGCAAAATAAGGAACACGTATTTTTTTTTAGCGGCCCAATTTTAAAAAGTGGTATCAAATGTGACTTCAATTTTCGTATCATTGGCTTATTTCGAAACCTTTCAGAGAAAGTTTAGGCAAATGGGCTACCAAATGAAAGAGCTCTTGAAGGCTCATAAATAGTGATAAACTCATAGAAGTAAACTTGTAAAAATGGCAGAAAAACTGCTTAATTTAGCAGATTTATTTTGCTAAATATTAATAAAATAAGACAGGCAAAAATAAAGTTTACAAAATTTTATATTACGAATATTAAGCAAAAAAAATCTTCTAATTTTCCTGCAAGTTCATTTTAACTAACTGTTAGTAGATTTTTGTTTGCTATTTTCACAGGTTCATTTCTACGAGTGTCCGATAACTCTTAAGTATTTTTGTTATTAAAAAATGTGTGTTACGTCATATTAAAACGGTCGTTCTGTTAAAGAATTATAGTCTAAAAAAATAATCTACTAAATTTAATCGAGGAAGATTTTGCCTAATAGGATTATTGGCTTTATAGGTAGCTTGAATCTTTAGGGTAACTTTAGGCAGCACAAAAGACCTAAGTTGGTCGCGGTGCATAGTGCCATATAATCTAATTCAATCTAATCGAGGACACCCCTGAGCTTTTTCCGATATTCGTTATTGTTTGGCTATTGTACGACTTTTCCGAAGATTTTCTTAAGCCAGAGTACACACTAAAAATTTTTTATATAAAAAGAACATTTTTGGTCTTCAAAGTTTAGTAACGTCATGATGCTTGTTAGGAAAAGACCTAACCACGTGGTTGATTACTAAGAAGACAAGAATGGAGAAAAATTGATTATTAATAGGTTTTTTGTTAAAGTTCTGCCTATTATATAGGCTCTAGCTTTTCTAAAACTTCGGGTTCTGATGAGATCTTTAGCCAGATCGAAATACTAGTATCAACCTAGCTAATATGTTTGATTTGCTTTATTTTTGTAAATATACGGAGGTTGAAAGCTCGTTATAAATTGAAAATAACATAAAAATAATCTCGATGTATATAAAAACAAAAAACTAATATAACTGTAAAAAATATTACTTGAGCCAGAGTACACACTAAAATTTTTTTATATAAATAGAACATTTTTGGTCTTCAAAGTTTAGTAACGTCATGATGCTTGTTAGGAAAAGACCTAACCACGTGGTTGATTACTAAGAAGACAAGAATGGAGAAAAATTGATTATTAATAGGGTTTTTCTTAAAGTTCTGCCTATTATATAGGCTCTAGCTTTTCTAAAACTTCGGGTTCTGATGAGATCTTTAGCCAGATCGAAATATTAGTATCAACCTAGCTAATATGTTTGATTTGCTTTATTTTTGTAAATATACGGAGGTTGAAAGCTCGTTATAAATTGAAAATAACATAAAAATAATCTCGATGTATATAAAAACAAAAAACTAATATAACTGTAAAAAATATTACTTGAGCCAGAGTACACACTAAAAATTTTTTATATAAATAGAACATTTTTGGTCTTCAAAGTTTAGTAACGTCATGATGCTTGTTAGGAAAAGACCTAACCACGTGGTTGATTACTAAAAAGAAAAGAATGGAGAAAAATTGATTATTAATAGGTTTTTTGTTAAAGTTCTGCCTATTATATAGGCTCTAGCTTTTCTAAAACTTCGGGTTCTGATGAGATCTTTAGCCAGATCGAAATACTAGTATCAACCTAGCTAATATGTTTGATTTGCTTTATTTTTGTAAATATACGGAGGCTGAAAGCTCGTTATAAATTGAAAATATATTTTAAATATTTAAGATAACTGGTAACCCTAACACACTATATAGTCAATATTGGTATCAAAATTTTTATTTGTAACATTGTCATTTGTTTTTTTACTATTCAAAAAATGAACCACAATTGTAGTAAAAATGAACCACAGTAAAAAGTCAACAAACATTTATTTGTTTTATTTTTTTAAATAAAAAAAAACTACTGTATAAAATGAATGTAAAATCATAATACAGTTATTTGCTGTGGTTTGTTTTTTAAATAAACTACATATATAGACAACAAATAAATTTCTTCTACAAATTACTGTTTTCACTTAAAAATAAAGATTACTCTAGTACAACTCAAACAACTACAAATATTTACAGCAGAGGTTCCCTGATGATTGTACGTATGAGTGATATTCGAATAATTATAAATCATACGACGCGTTGTACTGAATGCACTATGGCGTATGAGTGTTATTGCAATCTTCCCCCCATGTTAATATTTTGTTTGACATTTTCATATTTGTCAGTTATCCAATTAAATGACATTAAAGCTTAATTAGTAACTTGTTAACTTTTAAGCTATTTAAAATGTTTATTTATTATTAATGAAAGTTTATTATTTGTTTTATTAAAGTAAATATATGAACTTATCTACCATTTACGGTTTATTAACACTTAATTTGTATTTAATGTAGTATTTTACAATGGTTAAAATACACATCTATACAAATACACTCACGCACTTGTCTCCTATACCCCATACACAAACACTGTAATTTAATATAACCATTAGGGTGTCTCGTTAAATAGTATTTTTTCAATTTGGTTGAAGTAATAGCAAACGATGTGTATTAGTTGGCTGAATTTGGGAAAAATAAGTAAAAAATTTTTCGAGTGGATCTTCAGTTCCCAATCAGCGTTTGAAAATTTTAATTTTAGTGTATTTTGACAAAAAATGGGTTTGATTTTGTAAAATAAACACAGTTAAAAATTTTTGATGGATTAACTTTAGTTCACCATTGCATTTTAAAGTGGATCTTTGAGTGGCCTGTTATTTTAAAGCATACCTGAGAAGTTTTATTTCACATTGCTTTTAAATAGAAATATCTTGGAAATATAATATTGTTTGTGCGTGTTTTTTTTTATCATAAACGAAGGATAATTGGACCAACATTAACCAAACAAAAATCTATATATATTAGGGTGGGCCAATTGTTGTTGTCAAAAGGCGTATAGAAAAAACGTAATCTAAACAGAAATCTAAAAAAATAACACTCAGAAACTATAGGTCTAAAATCAAAACCTAAACTCAAAAAAATAAGTTAGTAGAAAAGTCAGTAAAATATCTTGTAAATCAGGTATACGATTTTTCAGCAAATTTTTTGCTAAAATTATTTTTTAAACTAAAATTTTAGTTATACTTAGTCAGCACTTACTGTTTTGAACTAATGTTTTATTAATATTTTACTAATGTTTTACTAAAAGTTATACGCAGAATGAATTAGATGTGAAGATGTACACTCAAAAAATAAGTTAGTAGAAAAGTTAGTAAAACGTCTTGTAAATCAGGTATACTATTTTTTAGCAAATATTTTTGCTAAAATCGTGTTTTCAGCTAAAATTTTTGTTATACTTATTCAGCACTTAACTGTTTTATACTAATGCTTTACTAATATACTAATGTTTTACTAATTAATTTTGCTAAAAAAATTGTGCTGATAAGCAGATGTCGCGGCATGTCAAGATGTAGTAGAGAAGAGGAAAATGATATTAAAAAGTACAACTCTAACAAGACAAGTAAAAAAATCAACCATGAAAAAACATATACAGACATGTAGACAGAGTAAAGAGAAAGACAAAAACACACATCTTAGGTAGATTTGTATGGTTTCTTTTTCTTATTGCAAAAAAGGGTTGTTTTTTTCGTTTCGTTTGTTTTGTTTATTTTTTCGTTTCGTTTCTAGAATTATCTTCGGCAGTTTCGTCATAGCATCATTAAGACAACCATTGATGTAAGTAGTTGAAAGAAAATTTTTGTTATGTTATATATATTTATTTCTATATATTTTCAGATATTAAATTAATTCATGTCGTCAATGTGGGAAAATTAAAATTGTTATATTTCGTTATTATAGTAAATTATTTTTAAAAGAATCACAAAAATATGTTTTATGATTTTCAGCAAATAAATTAACTAAATTACAATTTTTCTACAAATTTTTTGCGTTTTTTTCAGTCTACTAAAATTCAGCAAAAAATTTATTAATTTTTACCAACGCTTTTTTATTTCTAATCTACTAAGTGTTAGCAAAACTTTTGCTGAATCTACAAATTTTGTTGCTAAAAATCAGCTCGCTGATTTTCAGCAAAAGATTTTGCTGACATTAGCAACTTTTTTGCTAGCATCCTCCTGACTAAAATTTTGCTGACTCAGCAAAATTTTTTGCTGACTTTACAAACTTTTTTTTATGAGTGTAGTAGTGACTGGGAAAATTATACTAAAAAGTACAACTCTAGTAAGACACTTTAAAAAAAAATCAACCATCGAAGATTTTGTATCTGTTTTTCATACATAAAACAAAATTGTGGATTGAAACAACTTAAATTTTGCGTTTTCGCAGGCTTGTGAAAGTAATTGTCTATTAATTAAATAAAAGACAAAATTAAATATATAAATTTAAGAAAGATTAAACGTGTATGTGTAGCCAAATTGAGTGGTCAAGTTGATAACAAATATACAGCAGGTAGACAGACTAAAGCGAAAGACATACATCTAGGTAAATTTTTATGTTTCCTTTTTCTTATTGCAAAAAAAGGGTTGTATATGTTACATTTTGTTATTTTTTCGATGATGCTATCTTTTAGCTTTCCTTTAAAAGATAGCATCATTTGGACAACCAATGGTAGTTGTCATTTAGATAGCCAATGAGTAGTTGAAAGATAAATTACTTTAAAAAGAATCACAAAAATATGTTTTATGATTTTCAGCAAAATAAATTAACTAAAGTAAATATTTTCTACAAATTTTTTGATTTTTTTTCAGTCTACTAATATTCACCAAAAATTTTTTTAATGTTTAGCAAGGGTTTTTTAATTTCTAATTTGTTGCTAAAAATCAGCTCGCTGATTTTCTGAAAAAAATTTTGCTGACATTAGCAATTTTTTTGCTGACTTTACTAACTTTTTTTTTGAGTGCAGTTCCCGCCGAGAGAAATAAAAATTTAATTTTTTCATTACTTTTCGACATTGCTTTAAGGAACATTTTAAATATAGTGATAAAAAAAATAGCATTTTATACTTTACCTCTTCTAATTTTAGTAAAACTTGGTATACAAGTTTTCCTAGTTAATTTGGTGTTAACGTATATTTTATTTTTCCAAAATTCGTTATAATTTGAGTTTACTCGCTACTCAAATTTGCGAATTTTTCACAAATGTTTACACTCAGAATTTGTTTGCATTGTAAAGTTTTAATATAAATATCAGTCATTTGTAGAACAAATTTAATTTTAGTTAATTTAAAAAAAACAAACCACATCAAATGACTGTTTTATGATTTTACTTTCATTTTTTACAGTTGTTTTTTTGTTATTTAAAAAAATATAAAAATTAAATGTTTGTTGATTTTTTACTAACATATTTTTACTACAATTGTTAGTAATTTTTTGAACAGTTAATACAAATGTTAGTTGACTTTAATGAAATGTTAGTCGTCCTTTCTTCAAGTGAAATTTCATTTTTTTTTGACTACATATGTCAATCTTTACCTACATAATATACCTACATAATATCCTAAGTGTAAGAAATATACAATGTTTGAATTATCATAACTTTTGAACGCTTCAACAGAAAATTAAACATTTGGTGTCATACAAGTTTGTTATAATTTTTATTAAAAATAAAAATTATGTTTTTTTCGACCTTTAATTGTGCAATGAAAATGAAAATTATTCAAGTTCGAGGCCATACTCTATATTTCTTCATTAGGATATTGTCCTAACAAATAATCTATAGAGTTTTTGTTTTCAAATAATAAATTTTAAAACAAAAACTCTATAGATTATTTGTTAGGACAATATCCTAATGAAGAAATATAGAGTATGGCCTCGAACTTGAATAATTTTCATTTTCATTTGGTGTCATTTTAAAGATCAAATTCTCTTTTCCAAACAGTGTTGCATAAAAATATTTTTTTTTTCGAAAAGGATAGCGAAATGGAAAAACATTCTTAATTCGGGAATATCTTAAAAAACCATAACCTTTAATTTTTATGAAATTTATTACATATTTTTTTTCTTTTGACGAACTTATATAAAACAATTTTTTGAAATTTTTGGGTTCTTAAATATCACGACAAATAATTTTGTGTAAAAGCGGAGATTATTATCTTTCACCTGATATCCATATTGAAATCATTTAATGAGTACAAATATTTGAACAATTTGTGTAAAGTTTTAACTTTAAATATCATTTTGAAAGGATATGGGGTGTGATAACGAAAATCGGAGTACGTAGTTTAACTACATCTGGTCTCCTGTTTAACATGCATATCAATTTTCTGATGCGTGGCAAAACATATTCCAATTTGTAGTAGGGTACTGAATATACAAAATTTTGTAATAAAAATCAAATATATACTTAGGGAAAATAGTATCATTATATTGATAATATTGCTTCATAAATCGTTTGTGAAAACTTCATAAATATGATGAACAGTTTCATAATTTCCTACATTTTTCATATTTCCCAACGTTTTTCAATTCAATAGCTTTGTTGAAAATTTTAAAAGCTGTCAATGATTAACAAGTTATTTGTTAAAGCTCTTCCCATTCTAGAGTCTCTAGCGTTTCTAAAATTTCGGGTTCTGATGATATCTTTAGGCAGATCGAAATAGTAGTATCAACCTAGCTAATATATTTGATTTGATTTATTTTTGTAAATATACCGAGGTTGAAATCTCATTGTAAATTGCAAATACCATAAAAATAATCTCGATGTACATATCTAAAAACAAAAAACTAATAAAACTGTAAAAAATATATATATTTACTTTTTTATTCTTTTTTGTTCTCACAATCATCAGAAATTAAAAATTTAATTTTTAATTTTATTGGCCATTTACTGTTGTTTTCTCCCTAAAGATGTCAAAAAGGATTATTGTTAAATACCATTTATTCTAAAATTACCTAATGAAACTTAAACTACAGAATGCCTTTAAATAACCTTACCAAATAGTTTTTAAATACCGGTACCCAATATCACTACATGAGGAAAATGCATTCATCATTCCACAAAATTGCGAATGTCAAACAGTTTATTAATACTTTAATCCCATGTTTAGTGTATTTCGATGACTAAAATCCAGAAATATTAAAAAATATTAATTTGACGAAATTCACAATTTGCAAAATGTAAAACAGCTGGTATAACATATTTTTTATTTTTAGACTCTAAATTTTTGTCTGGCGTGGGCAGGCTCTTCAACTAGTTTAAAACATACTTTTTTGGAATGACTTCGACATAAGGCAAATTGTGATTAAAATTTTTTATTACCGATATACATCAATATCGCCATCTTTAAATGCTGGTAGGAAAATAAAGATCCGCTCCAAATTTTTTTTACAAATCTATCCCGCATTCAGTACATTAATATGTATTCTAATTTTCTTTTATCGGGACACCCTAATAACCATACATTTATAGTTTAACCTCAGGTAATGTGTTTATACGTATTAAATTTATTATCCTAATGAGCCTTGAGAAACAATAAATCAACTCTCGTATAAAATGAAAGCAAAACGAACAATTAAACTGATACTGAAGTGAAATTTTGTGGACAATTAAATTTTGAAATTTATATTCGAAATTAATGAGCTACTTGGGATTTTTCATTAGCACTAATGCTAATGCCAAACAAATTTCATTATCATTTAATTGTAATAAAACGTTTTGGCATTAGCATTTGTCCTACCAATTCTAATGGAATCACATTAATGCCTATAAAACTAATTATAATTGAGCAAAAAAAGTTTTTGTTTACAAAAAAAAAGTGGAATGTAAATTGCTTTGCATAGGAATGGAACGGAGATCGATAGGAATTGTAACACTGAATACGGAAAATGAAATATAATGAGGAACTAACTTTCTATTATCCGATTATATTTATTTGTATTATCACGTAAATAAGTAAAAAAAATAGTCCTGTGGAACAAAATTATTGTTCGTTTTGCCCTATCACGCTTAGTTTTGGAGATACTGGCCAATTTAAAAAAATCGCGATAACACGTTCCGAAAATTCAAATGTGTTCTAATTCCACTCGTTCCGCGGTTCATTAAATATCGTTTCATTTTAGACGAATGTAGTTTATTATCGGAGTGATTAAATTGATATTGCCACGTACGTATTTAGGTAAACGAATTACTAGGACACCCTGTGGCTGTTTCATAAAACATTAATCTCTGGGAATCTTTCCCAAACCTTGCAATTTGTATTATGGTGGTTAATTAATACTCCTGCGGGGAAAATATTTTGTCCGTTTTGACCTTAGTTTTGGAGATACGGGAAATTTAAAAAAATCGCAATTTTATAAAATGTCTAGTAGCTTGGAAACTAAGCGAGATATCTCAAAACGGACAAAATTTTTGCATAACTTAAAATTTTTTTGCATAACCCAGCAAACAATAGTGCTTACCCAGAAGCATTTCTGGAAGGTAGTATTTAATTACCGGGAGCTTCCGAAAAAATTCCAAAAGGCATGCCTTTTGTTCGCTATGTCCCACTTGGTATGTATCTTTTTCGTGCTCTAAGAAGCATTAAATTCATGCTTCCGTTTGACAACATTAATGCTTCATTGTATGCATTCTTAACTGCTTCATTGCATTCATTATAAACTGCTTCAAAAGAATGCACTCAGGTAAGCACAGCAAAATGCCTCACCAATTGCTTTATTGTATGCAAGATGGTTAAGAGCTGGGAAGCATACAAATGTACTGCTACTGGTTACCAAATCGAGGTTATTTTTTGCTGGTAACCCACGTAACACGTTCCTATAATACAAATGTATTAAGTGTTCCGATTCCACACGTTCCCCCTTTAATTCCATATCGTTCCATTTTGGATCAATGTTTCATTCTATTATCGACACCCTGTGGCTGTTTTATAAAAAATTAATCTCTCGGGACATAGCCTGTTTTTATTATGAGGGTTAATTAATGCTCCTCTGAAGCCCTGATTTCATAGATATTCACCATTAGTTTTTCGAAAATCTTATCTGTCAATTGTAATTTGTTTCCTTTACTTGACGCATTACTAATGATAATGAAATTTAAAATTATTACCATTAATCAATGAAATGAAATCAATGAAATTCACTACCGACTTTTTGTTTGTGGATATATTTCTATTTTGCTTTCAGATTCTTGTTAGGGGTCCCTTTCCCTCCTACCCAACCAAAAATTGACCCGAAAATCAATTTTTTTTAAACTTCTCAGCCCATTTTATTTAACATTCGAATATCCAAAAATGCTTTACTTGATTTTGTTCTTGTCAATAGATGAATCTACACTCTAATTAATTTCTGTTGAAATTTACCCAACTTATAGTAGGAAACTGTACTCCTACTATAAGCTGCGTAAATTCACTCAGTGTGTATAAATGAAAAAAACAATACACACATTATGCGTAATTTGGTGAACACAAAATAAGTAAATTTACATAGCAAGTGCGTAAAAATTAAATTGAGTTTTAAAATAAATGAGTATGATTACCAAATTTGTAAATAAAAAAACATGTTTAACGTGTAAATATACTCATGAAATGAGTAAAAATAACACAAAATTTGTATATTTACCATCGTAATGTTAAAAAATAAACAGCCCAAAACGTTTGAATTTTTTTTTTTGGAATATGCTTTATTGGCAATGATTTATAAAATAATAAATTTAACAATAAACATATTAAAGGTTTTGTTTGAGAACACGTAACAAATTATAGGAAAATCTTACACTAACTAAATAGAAATAATAGAATTAATTAAAAAACTAAATAACATTTTTAAAAAGTTCAAGTCAATTTAAAAATTGATCTTTTCGGCTCTCTGATCTGGTAAAATTTGATATCCATTCTGGCTGTGATTTCTATGTATATTGAAAATTCCATTTTAATTTTTTACGGATGTGTTGGTACATTTCCAATTTTTTTAATATATTATCACAGAAATTAGAGTTTTCCATATTAAATTGCTTAGTTATTCACAATTACTCACAACAAGTTATAATTTGTAGCTTTTTTTAAATTTGCTTATTTTTTTTTTCAATTAAAACATGATGGAATATTTATCACTACTAAGATAGTGTATTTAAAAATTTTGTGTGTAAAAGTTTTATTTAACAAAATAATACTTAATTTAGGCATAATGTGTTTAATCGTAAACACATTGTGTTTAAAAATACGTTGAGTGTGTATTATTGCATATAAAAGAGTGCGCAAAATATTTTTACGCCTTGGTGTTCACATTTACTGAATTTGCTTAAATTACTTTACTCATTTTATTGTTGTAAATTTACAAAAATTTTTAGAGTAGATATGCCAAATTTCGAGATTCTAGATTTCTTAGTATACGACGAAGCTAAAGATTCATTAAAAGAATCGAACTTTCCCAGCAAATATCGTGACTATATTGCCCTGCTGTACAGTTTATCCATATAAAGATATTTGTTTTCAATGACCAATATCCCAATGAGCATATTTAAATAAAAATATAAACATTAATTCCAAATTGTTATATTTATTTAAAATGTGTACACTGTAGTGTACAAGGGCAGTGAAAGGGTGAAAAAAAATGCCAATGAAAATATTTTTTTTTTATTTTATTTTATTAATTAATAATCATATAATTACAAATTATATACTATTACCCTAACCGAGCACTAGCTACTATGGCCTTCGGCGCGTTGTAGCGAAAACAGACCAGTGCCTCTGGTGGGAATCGAACCCACGACCCCCGCACTGATAAGCCAACACGCTACCAACTAGCCTACCGGGGCACACACCAATGAAAATAACTTCATTACAATTGATATCAATGAAATCGTAATGAAATCATCAATTAATTAGTCCCATGTATGAGTTACATATTAAATAGTGCTGCGATAATAATATTTGTACAATATTTTTTAAAACCTTGAAGTTGATTTATTAAACTTAATTTATTTGTAAAAATTTGTTTAAAATGAAAAGAAAAAATTCGTATGCAAATTTTCACAGTCTGTTGTTTTTCAATTTGAAATTTGTTTCTAAGATAACGGTGTAAAAAAAGCAACGAAAAAAAACTATTTTATAAAGGACGTCCTTTAGTCCTTTCAAGTTTCGTTGGAAATTTTATAGTTATAAAAATGTACAAAAATATAAGGACAAATTTTGGGTTTAGGAGCAAATTATTTCTTAAAAAGTTTATTGTCTAATTAAGTCTACGGTGCGTAAAAATATTCTTAAAAATATTCAAAATACGAAAAAGTTAAAAATAACCAAAACTTTCGTAAATTTGTAAATTTGTTCGTTTTACGAAAGTTTTTGTATTTCTTATTTTTAAGCATGGATTACACTGTTCAACTCGAAAAATAAAACAAGACTAACATAGTTCACTTACGCACTGATAGAATTTTCTGCGTAGTATTAATGAATTTCTGCATTAATACAATGAATTTTTCATAAAAAATACCAAAGGAATTGCTTCATTGAATCAATGAAACGTGTTTTATTAAATCAATTTTAATGAAAGGCTTCATTGACCTGATAAAAAATTCGAAAACTATGTACACTCAAAAAAATAGGTATTAAAATCAGCAAAATTTTAGCCAGGAGGGTGCTTGCAAAAAAATTGCAAATGACAGCGAGCTGATTTTTAGCAACAAAACTTGTAGATTCAGCAAAAGTTTTGCTAACACTTAGTGAATTAAAAATTAAAACACTATTGCTAAAAGTTAATCAAATTTTCCCTGATTATTAGGCTGAAAAGAACTTAAAAAATTTGTATTACTTTTATTCGTGATTCTTTTAAAAATAATTTACAATACGTTACAAAATATAAAAATGTTCATAATCCCATATTGACGACAAGAATAAATGTAATATCTAAAAAATAGAAATAATTATATACAACATAAACAAAATTATCTTTCAACTACTTACATCAATGGTTGTTTAGAAACGAAACGAAAAAATAACCAAATATTACATATACAACCCTTTATTTGCAAGAATAAAAATAAAACATAAAAAACTACATAAGATGTGTGTCCTTGTTTTTCGCTTTAGTCTGTCTACCTGAACGTATATTTGTTTGCAATATGACCACGCTACATTATTAATCTCTAATAAAAAGTTGTTTACAAATACACACTTAATTTTTATTAAATTTAAATATTTTATTTTGTCTTTTATTTAATTAACAGACAATTTCTTTCACAAGCCGGTGACAACTCAAAATTTAAGTTTTTTTATTAAACAATTTTGTTTTATTTATGCACGAAAAACAGATACAATAATCTTCCATGGTTGATTTTTTTTTATATGCCTTATAAGAGTTGTACATTTTAATATAATTTTCCTCGTCCCTACTACATCTTGACGTGCACCGATATCATTACATTGATTGTTTTCAAAATCACTTATGTCGACTTAAGAAAATTGTTTAAATATTTTGTAGTCAATAAACATTTTACATCAATACACTAAATTATATGAGACCGCCTCAAATAAAAAAATTTTAAAGTTTTGGTTAATTCTGTTTGACAAAATAATTTATTTGATTTATGATATTGGGCATTTTAATTCAAAAATCATGTTTTTTACTTAAAAATATGAAAAAAATTAAAAAATTACACTAAACATTTTTTTTTGCATTTAAAAGTTAAAAATTTTATTGAAAAAATTTGAAAAATTTTCATTAATTTAATGAATTTATTTAATGAAATAATGAAAAAAACATAAAAAAAATTTATGAAAAATTTAAAAATATTAAATAATTTTCATTCAGTTAAATATCCCAAATGTGCTTTATAAGAATTTAACCCTTCTACATTTTTTGATGATTCCAAATTTGTCAATAACACTCAAGCAGTGTTGCTCAGTTTTACCTAGATTCAGAGCATTTTTCTATTAAAATTAACAAAATCGATTTAGTGGTTCAAAAGTTATAAATAAAAATACGAATGTACCTTTAAATATTGAGTGAAAATTGTCGTATTTCAGTACAAATTCATCTTTGGTGTCTGGTGATCAGTAATTTATTGCCTACTAATTGCATAAAAAATTCATGTTTTGTAGTATTGGGTCAAAACTGCCTCCCGAAAATATTCGATTTTTGTTTCAATAAGCAAGAAAAGTGAATTTAATAAAATTTATTTTTCTGAATATATAGCCTTTACAACCATTTTATTTTTGCAATTTTTGATCCCCCTGTTCAACATATATGGATCCATACATGATCGCACATGCTATATACATTCCCACATGCAACCATACATGATTCATATGTGTTCATAAATGATTCATACATGTTCATATGAGGAATATGTGCATTAACGAAATATGAGGTAATATTTACTTATATAATCATACATGTCCGTACATTTCCATACATGTTCATATGTATACATTAACGAAAATTGAGGGTAATATTTACATATATGATAACATATGAACACTTATGAGCATATATGAATCATATAAGGTAGTATATGAGCATATGTGAACATGAATGCCTTCATATAAGAGCATGAATGAGTTCATACATGTCCATAAATGGATGCATATATGTTGATTTTTAAACGGGTCTGGAAAATTAAAATCAATATTTTGAAAGCAAAGTATTTCACCCATCATTTGATACCGATACTTAAGTCATATCATGAGTACAAGTATTTTAATATTTTGTTAGAAAAATTCAAACTTTAAAGTCCTCTTAAAATTAATTTTGATGTCCCGGTTAAAAATCAACATATATGCATCCATTTATGTACATGTATGAACTCAGCCATGCTCATATATGAAGTGGTTCGAGGTCATATTTGTCCATATACCACCATATAGGATTTATATATGTTCATAAGAGTTCATATGTGATCATATATATAAATATTACGTCAATTTTCGTTAATGTACACATATGACCATGTAAGGAAATGTATAGACATGAATGATTATATATGTAAATATTACCTCAATTTTCATTAATGCACACATATAAACATTTATGATGCCTCATATGAACTTATAAGAATGGTTTATGAACACAAATTAATCATGTATGGATATATGTGGATATGTATGAAGCATGCGTGTTCATGTATGGATCCAAGTATGCCGATTTTGGTGCCGTGGAATAAAGCAATCGGTAATAAAGCCATATGGCTTTATTTCTCAACGTAATGGGTAATAAAACCATATGGCCTTATTACCAAACGCATTGAGAAATAAAGTCATATTCAAAATTTTCAATTTTGAGAAATAAGGCCATGTGGCTTTATTACCCATCAAATATGAGAAATAAAGCCATATGCCTTTATTACCGATCACCTTGAGAAATAAAGCCATAATTAAAATTATACGTAAATATTTACCTATTTTTTTGTTGGAAATATTTGATTTTTATCGTATACTAACTTTTAAAGTATTTATCCGGACAAATTATTTGCAAATTTTTTTTTTTATTCTTTAAATAACTTCACATGAGAACCTGTCTCTTGTTATTGTCTCCAAATTCTTATCTACTTCAAATTCTTGTTTACAAAGATTATTAGAAGAGAGGAACAGCTGATTTTTATACACATATGTTTATGTAAATATGATGTGACTTGTACGTCATATTAATCAGCATGCTTACAATTACTCGTTGTTATCAATTTGTTGTTATAAAAAAAAAAATTATATGATTTTATTGGTGGAGTGCAATAATGCCTTACGAAATAAGGCCTTTAAGGCTTTATTTCACTTTCAATTGAGAAATAAGGCCTT
This sequence comes from Delia radicum, assembly GCA_021234595.1. Taxonomy (NCBI): domain Eukaryota; kingdom Metazoa; phylum Arthropoda; class Insecta; order Diptera; family Anthomyiidae; genus Delia; species Delia radicum. Next base: position 77,059,060 of record CM037854.1, on the reverse strand, counting down.
TATTTGCAAAAAGGCTTTATTGCACTTTGAAAGTGAAATAAGGCCTTTATTTAAATTTAGCCAATGGTGCAATAAAGCCTTTATTTTGTATTTTTTGATTCTTTTGTTACACTGTTCAGTTTTTCTGCGTGGCGGCCTGCGGCCGATCTTAGGGGTTTTCTCCTCCATAGGACGCGGCAGGTGGCTTCGCTGAATACAGTTTTCCTGCGCCCGTCTCATTATCTTCCCTAGTGTGACGCGCGCAGGGAAACTTTATTCAGCGAAGCCACCTGCCGCGTCCCATGGAGGAGAAAACCCCTAAGAGCGGCCGCAGGCCGCCACGCAGAAAAACTTTATAAAGCAAAGATTTTCAATATTGTTGCAGTTAAATTTTTTGTTGAATTATTAATGTTCTATTAATTTTTGTTAATATGAAATTTTTTTATAATTGTTCAATAAAATATAAGAAGAATAAGAATAAGAAATTTAATTGCTTCATTTAAAAAAAAATTTAAGTGAAATAAGGCCTTTACGGCTTTATTTCACTTTCAAAGTGCAATAAAGCCTTTTTGCAAATAAAGGCCTTATTTCCCAATTGAAAGTGAAATAAAGCCTTAAAGGCCTTATTTCGTAAGGCATTATTGCACTCCACCGATTTTATTTTACAAAATGCATCAGTAAAGGATGAAACATTTTGTAAAAGGGAAAATTATTAGTTTAAGGAGAACCTCTAGATGGCTTTTTTTCTCAACGCGGTGTGTAATTAATACATATGGCTTTATTTCTCATATTTGATGGGTAATAAAACCATATGACTTTATTACCCATCAAATATGAGAAATAAAGCCATATGACTATGAGCAATAACGCCATAATGGCTTTATTTCTCAATTCATTTGGTATTATGGCTTTATTACCGATGGCTTTATTGCACGGCACCGCCGATTTTTAACAGGGGTGATGGCGAAAAACGGAAAACGCAGTTTAATTATATATGTTCTCTAGTTTCAAGTATATCTCGATTTATCCATGTGTTACACTTGTTTGCCTCTCGGAATCTACTTTAAGACCGTTTAAAACAACAATTATTATAATATGTAGTGATTTTTTATTGTTTTGGCAGTTATTTTTACTAAACTTGAAGTTATTCTTTTTAATAGTTTTGGATTCGGGATTTTTTTTTATAATACCACTTCCCCCAAATTCATCGCTTCACCTTAAAATGTTTTAAAAAATGCATCTAGCAAATGAGTTCGTTTAAAAAATATGTGTATTGAACGACTTAAAAAATCCTTTTTTTTTTTCCTTTTAAACGCTAGAAAAACCGTGTTTCCATATCACCCTACTCCTACTCCCCTACTTATTTTAAAATTCTTCTTTAGAAAATTTAAAATTTTTGATATTTTGACATTTTGAATTTTGTAAATTTTTTATTTATTTTTTTTTTTTAATCAACTTTTTGCACAAATTTAAATAACTTGTTACGATTTAATTTTAAAATATCAACATTTTTAAATTACTTTTTCCTATAACTAATATTTTAATTTATTTGTTAATTTAACCAACCAAATTTAATTATATTTAAATTACGCTATCACAAAAAAGTGTTGCATCAACAGAAAACTAAAAGCTGTTTATAAATCAAACAATTGTTAAACTTTGATTTTCGCTTAGTATGATGATCAGGGCAGCGACTTTCATGCAAATCTATGTTTGTAGTGAGTAGCCCAAGGTCGATTTTGACCCAATACTTTTTCGATTCAAAGAATATGCAAGAAAATGGCATTGATTCGTTGTTGCATATATTGTTATAAATGCATATTTTTGCATATTTAGCTTGAAGTGCATATTTTTTTGCAATTTTTTATGATTTTTATTGCATATATTTCAGAAATAATATAAATATTTGGTTAAAAAAATATAAAAGGGAGATTTTAGAAACCTAAAAACAGCGTTATATTAACATAAGAAACATCATGTTGGCAACGATTTTAAAAAATCGTCAAATTTTAAGTGCATATTTTTGGATTTTTATGCATATTTTGTGTTTTTTAGTGCAATATTTTTTGGTTTTAAGTGCTTATTGGCATTTAAGTTCATATTTTAAGCGAATATTTTGCATATTTTATTTTTTTTTGTCCATGAAAGTCACTGCCCTGATAATGATAACATAAGTAAGAAAAAACCAATGTCTTTTACTCCAACTCCCCCTCAAATAAAATAGATTTGTAATAGCAAATTTGTATTACAAAAGAATACAATTTCCAACTTAAAGCGATTGCCAGTCATTATTTCCCACATTCCCCCACCTCCCTCCCCCTAAAAAGAGTTTCAATTCTAATTTAACATTGTAAAGACCAATATTTTTCAGTTTGTCTGTCATTTGGCTAAACAAAAAGAAGCTTTAGGCATTTTTTTTTGTTAGTGAGAGTCAGTCAGTCATATTTTTATTAATTACACAGTGTCACACTGAAAATATACTTTTGAAGTGACCTAGTATGGCGGTATGAAACAGCACCCCAATGAAATAAGTCCCCAAACCAAAAATGAAATAACGCCCCATTTTTTGGGGCTTTATTTCATTATGAAATAATACCCCAAAAAAAAAATGAAATAAACCCCCAACCAAATGAAACGACACCCCAAAACAAAATGAAGTAACGCCCCAATTTTTGGGGCTTTATTTCGTAATGCAGTAAAGCCCCATTTTGAAAATGAAATAAGGCCCCAATAAAAAAAAAACAAAATTATATATTATTTTGAAATATTTCTTTATTCCTAATTAATACATAGTAAAAAGGCTGAAAAAAAATTGGGCGATTTTTTTTTCAGGCTTTTTAAAATAAAAAGATTAATAATATTTAGTATATCAATACAGTTTTTTTTTAATATTTTTAGTAGTATATCGCAAAATAAAACTAAAATTATAAATCGTATAATCGCACGCAGAAAAAACTTTATTTCGCGAAGCCGCCTGCAGCGTTCTACGGAGGAAAAAACCCCTAAGAGCGGCCGAAGGCCGCCACACAGAAAAACTTGTTTTTACAAATTACTTCGGCCGGTCTTAGGGGTTTTTTTCCTCCGTAGAACGCGGCAGGCGGCTTCGCGAAATAAAGTTTTTTTCTGCGTGCGACATAAAAGAAACTTCAAAATTACTACACGGTATAATCTCACTTACTAATAGCAAATAACTATTTACATTAATAACTTGATAATTCATGCAGTAATTATAACGGTTATTTGCTTACATTACTTAAAAATTGTGCTTTTTAAGAAAATGAAATAACACCCCAAAAATATTATTTGGGGACTTATTTCATTTCTCACATTGGGGCCTAATTTCATTATGAAATAAAGTCCCAAAAAATGAAATAACACCCCAATTTTTTTTATCAAATTTTTGGGGCCTTACTTCATTTTCGGTTTGGGGCCTTTTTCATTGGCGTCTTGTTTCATACCGAATACACCCTCAAAATCTGCAGTTATCGTTAAAAAACTTTTTTTCAATTTTAATCAGACTGAACTATTTTTAATTAAGTCAGTTTTGAACAGATTTATCTAAAATATTTAAAATTTCCAAAAAAATTTTCATTTTTTCAACTTTGTCGCCTTTTCTTTCTAATACCCAGCAAAACTTTGGTAATGGGTGCGATAAAGTAATGCATTACCTTGTAATGTGTACTCCTTACCCGTATCATTATTTTAAAACAAGAAGTAATGAGTTACCGATAATTGGACACTCATGGACACTTAATGCATAAATTATAAACGTTAAGTAATTATTAATATATATTTTTGAAAATCTATTTATAGACACATTACTTTGTGAGTTTTTGTAAGCATAATGGTAAGGTGTATATTTTTGATATCACGAACGAAAACACGAAGCACAACAACTCATCTACGTTTTAAGCAATAAAATATTGTATGTATCGATAGCTCAGTTGGTAGAGTTCTCGCCTAACTAATTGTTAAATACCAGAGACCCCAGGTTCGAATCCCAGCATGACCAAGTTATTTATTTAATAAAAAAAAGTTATTTATTTAATTAAAAAAAAAATATCTGTAAAAAAAATTTTTATGCATTTTTTTTTATGAAAATCTATTTATAGACACATTACTTTTGCCTACCATGTAACCATATAAGTAACCAGTTACTTTACCCATTACAAGGTAATGAGTTACCTTGGGGCTCATCGCCTGTAAAATTCATCAATGAAGTAACGTGTAAAGTAATGCATGAGGCCCTATGACGATACATTACTTTACCCATGATTTGGTAATGTGTGGTTTTGCTGGGTACTTTTTGGAAAAAATATATTTTGCTTATTTTTTCTTAAAATTTCATTTAATGCTGAGTAAAAAGAGGCCTTGTTTGTTAAAATCGGTTAACATTTTTATTTGTATAATAACAGTTTAATTTTTCCCACCACTTTCATGTTTTTTTCATGAGCATGGCAAGTTTTTTTTGCCAGGCAAAAGAGAAAGAAAAACCATTACAAATGGCAAAATAGCAAAACAAAATCTGTAAAAAATAAATGGTTAAATATTCAAGTTTTATTCAATTTTCCTTTATTAAATTCTGATTGTATACCCGTGTAAAAAAGGTTATATATGGCCATATATAATTATATCTGAAGAAATACTGCTCTACAATTTGCAATAAGTGAATTGACATTTTCAAAATTTAAACGTATAAAATTTGCAACTATACAATCTGGCAACTTTAAGGTAAAATGGGCATTTATATAGAAAAAAATCTTAAAAATATTGCAAGAGGGGAGAACATATCATTTTATGGGAAGGTGGAGCAGAAACAACATTTTTGGAAAATATAGTTGTTTTTCGATTTAACGAACTATGTAATGTGAGCCCTGTTCGTTAAATTGAAAAATTCGTTAAACCGAGTACTATTTATTTATTTATTTCCCATGTTTTCTAATGTTTACACCACAAACGATCGTACAAGAATGCTAAAAACTCCAAAAGTAAATACAGAAAACGCAGCCAGAACATCGTTGGGGAATCCCCTTTCTCTATATGTCTATTGCTTTTGCATATTGTTTGCGGAAATCTTTGTATTTGCATCTCATTCTATACTTAAGACTCTAATTTTGTATTTGTTCGTTATATCGAGTAGGGTATTCAATTTACTCGGGTTTGCTTTTGTTCGAGTAATCGAGTAACTCGATTTTGAGGTTTTTAGTTTACTCGAGTAGGCGAGTAAGATTTTAAAATTGCTCGAATAACTCGAGTAACTCGAACAATTTTAATACTTTAATTTTATTTTCCAAAAACTCACATTTTTGTAAGTTTTTATGTTTTATTAGTACTAATATGTATAACATATATATAAAAATTAATAAATTAATTAAAAATTTTAGTAAAAAGTATATCTAAAAGAGAAAAACATTTGCTAAGATCATTTATTATTGCGACAGTTTTGTCTCAGTACACTCAAAGCAAAAGCGTTATTATATCAATGAAATTCTTTATAAATGTGTTGAAATCTTCATTGATTTTCTTTCAATATAACTGGTTCATAAATATGTATTAAACTGTTTTATAAAAATATTTGTAAGGTGATCCGTTTTGTAATTTCACTCAGACTTGACACAGTTTTGTTATATTAGTGTGTTAGTACTAAACGAAAAAATAGTCCATTTTGTCCTATCATTTTGGAATTTTGAGAAATGTAATTTTTCAAAAAAATTATAAAGAAGTTTTGAAACAACTTTCATGAATATTTAAGAAGATTTTCATCATATTAATGAAAACTTCATTACTTCTATATGTAATTTTTAATATGTGGAAATTTTGCGTAGGACCGCTATGAATTTCCATATAGGGCTTCTAAAATTGGCTTGTTACAACGACATAAAAGGGACCAACAAAAAGTTTTTAGTAAATGACATTTAAAAATTCCTTTTTGAAAATATAGTATTTATATGTAGTTTCTTTAGATCAAATGGCAACTAAATTAAAAAAAAAAATGTTTGATCCCACTTTTAACCCTCAAATCCGCACCAATAATCTTAAACACCCCAGTCTTAGAACTTGTTTCTTTAAAACATATCCAAGTTTCTTCGATATCGGAGTTTTTCGCATTAATGACCTGTTCCACGATCTCGAACGAAAACCTAAGCGAACGCAAGCTAGTCACTCGAATTCGAATCAATTTGGGTTTCTCTATTTCGAAAGCTATCGTTCGCCTATACTTACGTGTGTCAATTTTTGTGTTTTACGTATTTACAAATCATAGTGGTGCCAGACCGGATATTTTAAACTTCTATTACAATTTCCTTTAAAAATACCAAAAATACTACTAAATTGTTTGAAGACAAATACAACATTACTTTACAGTGATCAGCTGTATATGACAAATAAATAAATAGAACAAATAAATAAAACAAAAGAAAAATTAATAAATCAAAAGAAGAAAATCAAAAAGTACACCAGCGTTTTCAGCTATTCCATTGTGAATTTCATTAAGCTGAAATTTAAAGTTCTTAAAAAACTACAAATATTCGTGTTATTTTATTCTTACCTTTTGTTATCCATTCTTTTTTTTTAAATACTTATAATTTTTTATTATATCATTCATTCCAGCAAAGAACATTGAAAAATGAGGATTTTTTTTTTTAGGTTCTCCGATTTTTTTTAAATTTTGTATATGAATACTCTTGCACATAGCCTTTTTCAGATCTCGAAACTCGCGATTTTATGCACGGTTTTAATTTTCATAAATTTGATAAAAATGCTAAAAGTGCTTCATAAAAATATTTCCATTTTATAGAATAAAAAAAATAATTTTTTTTTAAAAAAAGCATTAAAAATAAAAGACATGTTTGTTCCATAAAAATCAGTATTTTTATAATTAGCTGATATTTCATATTTTAGTAAACTGTATTTTTTTTTTTTGAAAATCGTAGGGGGAGAAAGTTTTGAAAATTGCATTAGAAAACTGCATTTGCATTAAGTATGCATTTTTTTTAGCAATCATTTTGTTTAAAAATTCCAGTTATAAAGTAGACAAGTGCATCTTCCAAATATCGTTTAAATTAATAGCATGCGATATACAATTAAAAAGTTATAACACTTCAAAGTGAAGTGCTTTCAGCATTTATTTGATATTTAAAAACGTGCATAAAATCACGAGTTTTAACAAATTTGGAGATCTGAAAAAGGAAATGTACAAATGGGACCATAGAGTATTCATGTACAAAAAATAAACAAAATCAGAGGACCCGTGTTCAGTTTTTTTGCGTTTTCTAATGGAATGAATGATATATTTTTTGAATATATTTTGTTACTCGACATCAAAAAAGCAAGTGACTGGTTTTGACATTTACGTTCGCACTGTTGACAACTCGTTCGAAATAGAGAAACCAAATTTTGTATGAAAACTGTTACGTTTTTATTCGACTTGTACTTCAAGTCATCGTTCGCATAGAAATTTAGTTAGAGAAACCCAAATCAATTTTCATTCGCTTAGAAAGCGAAAGAAAGCTTTCTTTCGAAATCGAGAAACAGGCCATAAGTTCTTCGTTTTTCGTAATATAATTTCTTTAACAGTGCTCACTTAATATAAAAATACACTTAACATTTAAATATTCACTATAACAGTCACATTATTTTATACAAAATATTAAAAAAATATAAAATAGTGCATATTTTTAAATTACTCGAGTTACTCGATTAATCGACCAAAATTGTTCGAGTTATTCTTTACTCGAAATTGGCCACTTCGAATTACTCGAACAATTGTTCGACATCATTTCATCGATTAATCGAGTAACGGTTAACCGATTGAATACCCTAATATCGAGTACAAAATTACGGTACAAAGTTACGGTGTTCGTAATATAAGGTACTCAATTCAAAGTTTTTATGAGTTCGCTAAATCCCGAATTCGTTAAACCGATGGTTCGTTAAATCGAAAAACTACTGTAATTGAAAAAACGGCAAATGTTGCAGTTTGTGGCAAATGCAAAAAAAGAACTTGCCCTATTTTTGAGTAAAAAGAATAGTAAAATCAGGGGGTTTCTATCCACCTCAGTCTCTCTCAATCTGCTCTCCTTTTATTTGTTCGTAAACTCGCACGGAGTAAATGAAAACATGTTACAGACATTTAAAAGTTTAAATTAATTTTGAACATGTTTTTGAATAATAATTTAACAAAAAGGTTTATTTATTTAAAGTTCTAACGATAAAGTAAGCAAGATAGAATTAAAATACATTAAATTTTAATAGAAAATAACGAAATATAAGCAAAATAAAAGTGAGTGTTTTAAGCAACAATTTTTTATCAGTAAAAAAAAAAGGTTTTCATTTGCTTGTCCGAGTTCAGTATTTTGCTAATGAGAGGCATGGGAAGTGTAGTTTCTCTATTTTTATATACTCTTTGGTAAAATAGTTTGCGTCTTAAATAGTGTGTATGTTTCGCATATACTGGTAAAAATTGAATTTGTATTTTAAAGAAAAAATTGTAACTTTAAAATTTTTCAACCGATTTTAACAAACAAGGACTCATTTTATTCAGTATTAAATGTACTTTCAATAACAAATAAAAAATTAATAATAATAAAAAAATAAATGTTCAAATAAAGTATTAGAAAAAAAGGCGACAAAGTTAAAAAAATAAAAAAGGTAAAAATTTAAAATTTTTTTTATAATAATGTTAAATTTTCTTTGATCTTCTTTAATTTTATTCTTCTTAGTTTAAACGAGCTTAAGATAATTTATTTATATTTCCGCATGGGTTTACTAAAAGTATAAACGTATATATATATTCTTGGAAAGCTTAAATACTCATCTTTCCAAAACCGTTCAAACCGTTCAGAGATTTACTCACCAGGCTTACAACCAACACTAGGTCATTTTAATAGCATATTACATGTTTTCTAATTTGTAACGCAGTGTTACAAAATTTAATGTTGTTCAATTTTTCAGCGTAACATTTTATCATAACATTTTGACATTGAACTTGTGCTTGTTTTTTTTTATTTTATATTCTTTGGAGGATTTGATTTACGTTTAAAATATTATAAATGAAAATATAATGTTTGGGGGGAAAATAATACTTATAATTTTTATTTAATTACTTACATTAGGGGATTTTATATTTATTTAGGATTAATTGATTAATTGGGTACAAATTGATGAATACAAAAAATAATGACAAAATAAAAACGATGAAATGATAAATTAGTAAAATGGACATTTAAAAGATTCTTTTTTAAATTGATTATAAATAGATTTTAAAAGAAACAATTTTATTGGATTGGGAGTTTCAAGATTAAAGCATATTTAATTGAGTTTAATATAAATTTATTTGAAGATTTAGTTACAATTTGAAATAATAGTATTATGAATTTTTATTCATATGAAGCTTTTAATTATACGGCCAAGTTTTGTATTTCAATTAAGGGTGAAAGTCAATATTTCATAAATTTTTTAAATTTCATTTAATTTGTTACTTAAAATATGAGTCATATAAAGAAGAAACCCTGTGTAGAAACGGTAATGACATGTAATTACTTTTCTAACTACCAGTCATGACACCAGCTTACTCTCTGGATTACTTTAACACAAATAGTAAGGACTTACTAATAACTAGTTAATTTTCCCATTTCAAAAAATAATGCTTTACCCATAAGTACATATTTTTATCATAATTTGAAATATAAAGTAATGATCTGAAGTTTTTTCAAAATCTATTTTTAGACTAATAAAATACATATATAATTGTTTATTTTGGATTTTTTGTAATGACATTTTATGTTTTTATCTATAAACTACACTGAGAGAATTATCTTCACTTCTTTAATGAAATTTGTCACTAGAACTCGTCCATTGAAAGCTTTCATAGAATTTATGAAACAGATTTCATTAAAGGCAATGTTTATGAAATGTTTCTAGAATTAATTAAAATATTCAACAAACTAATGAATCATTCCGACAAAGAAGCATTTATAGAGTTTAAGAAACAGTTTCATAAATTTTTTTTTGAAATAATAAAGCACTTTGTTAAATTTGTTGAACACTTAAGAATTAAATCTTAAAACTGAAGTTTGAAATGTATGAAAATTAATGAAATTATGAAATTTTATGAAAAAATAAAAAATTACAAATTGAAATAATTTCATAGCTCTAAAGAAAATTTATTTACATTTATGAAGATATAATTTATGAAATCGAATGAATTTTTTCTATGAAACTATAAAATTTTATGAAAAGTTTATGAAAAATTTCTTAATACTGATAAAATTTCTTGGATATCATGAAATTCTTCATTGAATCAACGATTTTTTTTGTCCTGATTTATTAGTACAGATACCTTTTCATGTACCACCAAGAATGCTTCATTATCATAATGTATTTAATATACCCTTTTTGCCGTACGAACTATGACCAAACTAGTACTATAAATTGCTCATGTAAAGATTTTAATGAGATTAATAAAATTGCTTTAAATAAAAATCCAAATAAGCCAATAAAATTCTGCACATCGAAAGATAGTTTTAGGTTGTATCCATCTTAAGTATTAAACTTTTAAAATGTTGTATATATCTTAATATATAAATTATGTATTTAAATCTTAGTCTGTAAGGAATTGTTGTTCCATTTAATTAAATAACATAATTTATATTTGTAATAAAAATTATATCAAACTTGTAAAAAAGACAAAGTACGGTCTTAAAGTACTTTCCCTTTACATCTCGTTTTTAAATAAAAACAAAACAAGTTTAAACATAAAAAGGGGAATAAAATAAAAAGCGTGTATTTATAGTAATTAAATGTGCTAAAGTCCCAAAACTTATTTAACAAATTGTGAAAAACAATCTGATGTAGGCGTGTCCCTATCCGGATTTCATTCCTGCCCAAGGAAATCTTCAGGGGACTTTGTTATTATAATTTCTAGAGATATTTGTTATGTTAAATCACAAATGAGCGTGTATTATATATCTACGAAAGGTAGAGCTTGCTCATAACGAACAAGTTTTCAATTTATTTTTTATCAATGGTGATAATCTTTAACTTCCAGCTCATATATTAGCTCTCATTTAGTGGGATAACTAGTTTATATGAATGTTTGATGTTTGCATGGGATTGTCACTTCTTTCAAAACGTGTTCTGATGATGGGAGCCTAGAAAATTCTCGAAAAAGATCTATCAACACATTCCTGAAAGTGATCAATTAATAAATTTGAAAACAAAAAACTCTATAGATTATTTGTTAGGACAATATCCAAATAAAGAAATATAGAGTATTTTCTCGAACTTGAATAATTTTCATTTTCATTGAAGTGAAATAATTTCCAAGAAATAAATGAAATAAGTCCTAATGAAATATAACCCAAGATATAATTATCAATATAATGATATAACTATCAACATCCCGACACAAAAGATAGGTACATTTTACGTGAAAGCTAATTTTTGTCACAAAATTTGTTGATATGATTTCTTTTCATTCAAATTTTTTGTACGAAATTTTGGGATATGTGTGAAGTTTTTTCTTCACCAGATGAAAAGGTGGTAAATTGCTCACAAATTTGAGTATCATTTATACAAAAAATGGAAAAAGCTGTTTTACAAAGATTTTAGAAAAACATGCGGAATCAAAATTTTTCTAGCCTATGGAACTCCACATAAACGAAGAGGGCGACTTTATTTAAATTGTTCCACTAAAAAATAAATACAAAGTGTTAAACTTCTTTACATATCATACATTTTTTAACAAAAAAGTGGTTTCTTCATTTTTTCGAATTCCTTTGTATTTATTTATTTGGGAAAAATTTTAACAAAAAATCGGGCGATTTTGTGTTAAAATTTTTCATAAAGAAATAAATATATAGAAAATCGCGCGATTTTTTGTTAAATTTTTTAACCGAATACCGGAGAATTAAAAAAATACGTGTCCTTATTGTTTTTCTTCTTTACCACATATCCAAATTTCATTAAGATCGGATGGAACCCATCGGGAGACTCCCCTTGTGAGTAAAATCGATTGAATTCAGTGATTGAATAAATCGAATGATGAAAAATTATTGAATAATCTACACTCAAAAAATAAGTTGGTAGAAAAGTTAGTAAAACATCTTATAAATCAGGTATAATATTGTTCAGCAAATTTTTTGCTAAAATTATGTTTTAAATTAAAATTTTAGTTATACTTAGTCAGCATTTAACTGTTTTGAACTAATGTTTTACTAATATTTTACTAATGTTTTACTAATTTATTTTGCTAAACAAATTGTGCTGATTAGCACATTAATAGTGTGAACGACAACCAGATTAAAAGTTATACGCAGAACGAATTAGATGTCAAGATGTAGTAGTGACGAGGAAAATTATACTAAAAAGAACAACTCTAGTAAGACACATAAAAAAAAATCAACCATGGAAGATTTTTGTATCTGTTTTTCATACATAAAACATAATTGTGGATTGAAACGACTTAAATTTTGCGTTTTCACCGCAAAATTGAGTGGTCAAGTTGATAACAAATATACAGCAGGTAGACAGAATAAAGCGAAAGACAAAGACATACATACATCTTAGGTACATTTTTATGTTTCCTTTTCTTATTGCAAAAAAACGGGTTGTATATGTTACATTTTGTTATTTTTTCGTTTCGTTTCTATAATTCTCTACGGCATTAGCGTTCCTTAAAAGATAGCATCATTGAGGCAACCATTGATGTAGTAGTTGAAAGATAATTTCGTTTATGTTATATGTAGTTATTTCTATATATTAGCAGATATTACATTAATTCATGTCGTCAATGTGGGAGTAACAAAATTTTTATATTTTGTAACGTATTGTAAATTATTTTAAAAATAATCACAAAAATATGTTTTATGATTTTCAGCAAAATAAATTAACTAAAGTTAAAATTTTCTACAATTTTTTTGAGTTTATTCTGTCTACTAATATTCAGCAAACATTTTATTAATGTTTAGCAAGGGTTTTTTAATTTCTACTCTACTAAGTTTTAGCAAAACTTTTGGTGAATCTACTAATTTTGTTGCTAAAAATCAGTTCGCTGATTTTCAGCAAAAGATTTTGCTGACATTGGCAATTTTTTTGCAAGCACCCTCCTGACTAAAAATTTGCTGACTCAGTAAAATTTTTTGCTGACTTTACTAACTTTTTTGTTTGAGTGTAAAAATAAAAATGAATGAGAACAATTGAGAATTCACTCGGTTTGTTAAATTGTGATTTGAGAATTCAAATATTCCATAGTCAATCAGAATTGAAATATCGAATGAAGGATTGAATTCTTTAAAGCTCTGTTTGAACAATACAAATTATATTTTAAATTTAAATAACAGGCATCTGTCGTTTGTGTTACACATTTTTGACACACTTTTCCAATTAAAAATGTTATTGCTCCTTTATGTCAAATTGACAAAAACGATGGATGCGTGTTAAAATTGCTTACAAATATGACAAATACTTAACCACTGGCGTAGAAAGGCCGGGAATAATTTAAATGTGCATTTTTCTTAATATTGCATTTTTTTGCTAAAATGTCTTTGCCAAGCAAAGATGCTTATTTGTAATAAAGACTTCTAAAACGTTTTTTTGTTTTTTTTTCTATAAAAATGCATCTTCCATAATATTATGCCGTGAAAAGAAAAATTTGTATTGTTTTCAAAAGGATCATATTGTCATTTAAAAAGCTATTAATGAGTGAGTGCTACATGTTGATTAAGTGGAATTTTTAAAAGATTTTTTACTTAAATTTAAGCTTAAGTTGACAATTGTTATTTTTTTTCGAATCTGTCTACATATTTTGGGTGGAGGTTTTTTAAAGCTTAGAGCCATAAAAAAAAAATTTAAGGCGTTCTAAACACGAATATTTTTAAAGATCTGTTAAACGTCTTCTGAAGTATAGAAAATTCCTAAATACATATATGAAAAGAAATGCAAATTTGAGTGAGAATCATGTTCATTAAAAAAGTTAATCATCTTCGAGTTTATCATCCTAAAACTTGTTAATAATTATATATCATAAACTCAAAAGAAAAGTTAGTAAAACATCTCGTAAATCAGGTATACCATTTTTCAGCAAATTTTTTGCTAAAATTATGTGTTAAACTAAAATTTTAGTTATACTTATTCAGCATTTAACTGTTTGAACTAATGTTTTACTAATATTTTACTAAAAAATTGTGTTGATTAGCACATCAATAGTGTGAACGACAACCAGACTGAAAGATATACTTAGAATGAATTAGATGTCGCAGCATGTTTCAATGTAGTAGTGACGAGGAAAATGATACTAAAAAGTACAACTCTAGTAAGACATAATATAAAAAAATCAACCATGGAAGATTTTTGTATCTGTTCTTCATACATAAAACAAAATTGTGGATTAAAACAACTTAAATTTTGCGTCGTCACCGGCTTGTGAAAGTAATTGTCTATTACTTAAATTAAAGACAAAATAAAATATTTAAATTTAATAAAGATTAAATGTGTATTTGTAAACTAAATGTTTATATATATTAACAATTTTGTGTGGTCAAATTGCAAACAAATATGCAATAGGTAGACAGACTAAATCGACAGACAAGGACATACATATTAGGCAGATTTTTCTGTTTCCTTTTTCTTATTGCAAAAAAGGGTTGTATATATTATATTTTGTTAGTTTTTCGTTTCGTTTCTATAATTCGCTGCGGCATTTGCGTTCCTTTAAAATATAGCATTATTTAGACAATAATTGATGTAAGTAGTTTAAAGATAATATTACATTAATTCATATCGTCAATGTGGGAGTATGAACATTTTTATATTTTGTAACGTATTGTAAATTATTTTAAAAAGAATCACAAAAATATGTTTTATGATTTTCAGCAAATAAATTAACTAAAGTATAATTTTTCTACAAATTTTTTGAGTTTTTTTCAGGCCAAAAATATTCTAATCTACTAAGTGTTAGCAAAACTTTTGATGTATCTACTAATTTTGTTGCTAAAAATCAGCTCGGTGATTTTCAGCAAAAGATTTTGCTGACATTAGCAATTTTTTTGCAAGCACCCTCCTGACTAAAATTTTGCTGACTCAGCAAAATTTTTGGCTGACTTTACTAACTTTTTTGTTTGAGTGTACTTTAGTTTCGTGGCCATAATCCAAATCTTGCACTTATAAAAATAAACCTGTAAAAATATTAGTAAAAGCTACTAAAAGTTAGTTAAAAATAGCATTGCAGAATAAACTGTTAAATTTACCAGCTTGTTTTGCTAAATATTATTTCCAAGAACAGACAAAAATAAAACTGTTAAATTTTCAAAATTTTAGTTAAATTCGAGTTAAATTTTAGTTAATTTAAACTAGTAATTTAATGTGCTGAAATCAACAAAAATTTTTGCTGAATTTTTGTAGAAAACAAAAAAAAAACAGCAAATAAAAGTTGGAACATTTACAATTTTTTTTTTGTTATATTTAACAACACTTGTAACATTTAGAAAATTTTTGTTATATTTACCTTCAATTGAGTTGGATGCAAAAAACAGTATATCCTGCTACAATTAACCGAAATATTTGATACAAAATAGTAGACTGCTGATTTTTATTCGCATAAAAAAAAAACTTTGAAAATCTCACACCTTATTGGCCTTATTTTTGTCTACTAATATTTAGCAGATAAATTTGTAACTTTCAATTAACTAAAATCTAACTCAAATATAATAAAAGTTTTGTAGATTTAACAGATTTATTTTTGCTATACTTATCTTAATAAAATTTGCCAATTTAAGCAGTTTTTCCTGCACGTCATTTGAAATTTTTTTAATAGCTTTGGCAAAATATTTTACATTTTTTTTTTCCAACAGTGTTTAACACATGAGATGTTGATAAAAGATACGACGAAGTTATTTTCATCAAATTGACAACTTATTGAGACTCCTAATAAGATTCCCAATCGGTATAAGAGCTCCAAACACTTTAAAAGCTCCGAAATAAAGTTATATACATTTTTTTCAAAAAACCTAATTTTCTTTATGTGGCTATAGCGCTCTGAATCTCAAGAAATCGGAGCTCAGCTTTTTTGAAGACACATGTGATATAGACTCAAAAAATCAATGAAATCAACACATCCAAATATACCAATCACAAAATTCGACGTAGAGCGGTCATTTCCTATATTCAAAAACCTTTTAGGACCAAAAATATGAAATTTTATGTTTGAAAATTATTATTTACATAGATAAAGATTTTATTTTAGTTGTTTTAATCTCTACACAGAACAAATTATGGGCCAAAAATATCTAATTAATCGATTGTTTGAATATCAATGGCAATTTAAACAATTTTTTTAATTGATTCAATTAAAAAATTTATTGAATTTTCTAATATATCCATACAGTGTTGACAACATGTAAACAAAATTTTTAAAAATTTGTCAAACTATTTTTTTATATTTTATTTATATTAAATAATCAGACAAAGGTTTATTTATATCAATATATTATTTAATTTGTAAATAAAACGAAAAAAACCGCAAATGATTAACTTTTAATAAGTTGAATAGTTTTCCGATTTCAAATACACGCAAAATCGTAGTTATTTCACTAGAGTTTGCAACACTCTTTTTGTTGAGATATTCGTGTACGCACGGAAACTTAATACAGTTTCGTGTTTTATCTGTGGTAATAAAAGTGCACATGTGGATTTAAATAAACCTTCGAAAAAGGGGAATTAAACTATTATTTTTGTAAATAATTAAATTTTTAATAAGTATAAGTGTCATTAAACTATCATTTTAAAGCTGTGTGTGATTTTTTTTAAGAAAGCAATTCAACTACAAGAAAAAGTTTAAGACAAGACAAGCAAAACAAAAATTTTGTCTTTACTTTTATTTGTTTTCTTATAATATCTTTTTATATTAAAAAGCTTTAATTTTATTGTAAATAAAATGTCAATTTAATTTACAAACCCACATTTCTTTTTTTATTTAATGAGGGGCATATAACAAAAATAAAAAATACGAGGTTTTAATTAAATCTACCATAGTTTTCTTCTCAAGGTTCAATTAAAGTTTTAATTAATTTAACTAAACTTTTTAATTGAGGTTATAAAGAAGAACAATAACTCTTTTAATTGATATTATAATTAGTTTAATTGAAAGAGTTTTAATAAACTGTCTGCAATTTTTTTATAATACTATCATTTTAGTGGTAGGTACAAAATCAATTAAAATATAAATTGATTCAATAAAATTTTTAATTATAAAATTTTTTTCTGTGTATATACTTTGCATTTGAAGAAAACAATGAAACTGATTTTTTTATGTTTTTGGATTAAAAAAAAAAAAGATAAATGGGAATATTTTTTTTATTTTAAGTGCATAGTTTAAGATTTTTTATGCATATTATAGGCTACTAAAACACACTGTTTAAGTACATGAAGTTCCTGTCCCCGTTAATGAGTTAAGTATTAAGATGAACAAGACGTATACGTAATATTTAATTTCTTATAATAATAATACTCATACGCAAGGGTGGACAAGTAAAATTGTATTAACCCTTAAACCACTGAAAAATTTTAAATTTGCCTGTAATTGGATTGGAGTGATGACCTACCGTAGACGGTCTTAGGGGTTTAATTATTAATAATTTAAATCTTATTAATTTCAAATTTAAATATCTGCTTTTTTCTATATTTTCTTTTTAACATTACGAATGTAAAAAAAAGAAATAATTACAAATTAATATGCCATTACCAATTTGTGAAAATTTACATATTCAAATAAAATTTCTAAAAAAAAACTATATACGTGTGCAATTAATAAATATATAATAACAAAATAATAAGCCATTATAAATTCATTTACCTTTACATATTTAAATAAATCAATTTTCTTAAATTGTTTAAACAAACCAAAAAAAATAAAAAAATCAAACAAAATAAGAAACAGTAATAAAAATAATATTAATGAAAAAAGCTAACTAACAATAAAAACAATACCCTTTAAACATTTTAAAATATTTATATAATCAAATAAAACAAAAAGTGAACAAAAATTACAAAACAACCAGACCAAGAAGAAATCCCTTGCAGCTGTGGCCTGCATTAGTAACAAAAACAAAATAACACAAATAATAGCAACAGAAATCGTTATTTTTTATAAAAAAAGAGCAACAGTAGTAACAAAAAAAAAAGTTAGTTGAACATATTTTTAAACAACTATTTAAAATATTTACCTACACTCAAAAAAATAAGTTAGTAGAGAAGTTAGTGAAACATCTTGTAAATCAGCTATACTATTTTTCAGCCAAATTTTTGCTAAAAGTATGATTTCAGCTAAAATTTTAGTTATACTTATTCGGCACTTAACTGTTTTGAACTAATGTTTTACTAACATTTTACAAATGTTTACTAATTTACTTAGCTAAAAAAATTGTGCTGATTAGCACATCAATAGTGTGAACGACAACCAGATTAAAAGTTATACGCAGAATGAATTAGATGTCAAGATGTAGTGGTGACGAGAAAAATTATACTAAAAAGTACAACTCTAGTAAGATACATAAAAAATCAACCATGGAAGATTTTGTATCTGTTTTTCATACATAAAACAAAATTTTGCATTTTCACCGGCTTGTGAAAGTAATTGTCTATTAATTAAATAAAAGACAAAATAGAATATTTAAATTTAAAAAAGATTAAACGTGTATTTATAGTCAAATTGTGTGGTCAAATTGCAAATAAATATACAGCAGGTAGACAAACTAAAGCGAAAGACAAAGACATCCATCTTACATAGATTTTAATGTTTCCTTTTTCTTATTGCAAAAAAGGGTTATATATGTCATATTTTGTTTTTTTTTGTTTCTATAATTATCTGCGGCATTAGCGTTTCTTTAAAATATAGCATCATTTAGACAACCATTGATGTGAGTAGTGAAAAGAAAATTTTGTTTATGTTATATATAATTATTTCTATTGTTTTTAGATATTACACTAATTCATGTCGTCAATTTGGGAGTATGAACATTTTGATATTGTGTAACGTATTGTAAATTATTTTAAACAGAATCCCAAAAATATATATAATGATTTTCAGCAAAATATATTAACTAAAGTAAAAATTTTCTACAAATTTTTTGAGTTTTTTTCAGTCTACTAATATTCAGCAAAAATTTTATTAATGTTTAGCAAGGGTTTTTTAACTTCTAATCTACTAAGTGTTAGTAAAACTTTTGCTGAATCTTCTAATTTTGTTGCTAAAAATCAGCTTGCTGATTTTCAGCAAAAGATTTTGCTGACATTAGCAATTTTTTTGCAAGCACCCTCCTGACTAAAATTTTGCTGACTCAGCAAAATTTTTTCTGACTTTACTAACTTTTTTATTTGAGTGTAACTTTCAGCAATTTTTTTGCTGACATCGCATTTTCAGCTACAAAAATTCTTCGTTTACCCATTAAATGATCAACTAAATATAAACTAAATAATTTTGAAAAGTTTATTTTAATTTCATTTAAAATATAACGAAATTCGAATTGATATTTTCTATATTATATGAAGTTAAATCCAAAATGTATATTTTAAAATAATTTTAATCATTTAGCTTCAATATCACTGAGAAAAGAGTGATTTTCTACATTTTTGATCTTATTAAATCAATATTTTTCTTTGTATGCCCAAATTTTGGAAACCAAATATAGAAAAAAAAAAATTGATAATTTAAGGAATTTTACAGATTTTAAAACAGGTCAGTGATTTTAAAATTCTATTCCCATAATGAGTATTGCGAGTTGTGTTTTTAAGACTCGGAGACGTTTGTAAACTAAATAACAAAAACATAACATTAAAATGGTGAAATAATTACAAATAAAGTTATTAAAACGAAGTTGTGAGTATAATTTCACGTTTTTTTAACACATTTTGTTGGCAGCACTGAACACAACCAATATAAGACTTACACAAAATGCAACCGCGTTTCAATTATTTTTTTCTTTTGTATACTAAACTTCCAACAAGGGCACGCATGTGCACATAAAAATTGTGAATATTAAAAAAATGTAAATACCCAAATAAAAATGATTAGACCTGATCACATAAAATAATAAATTCACATTGTATTTTTTATGACATAAACTTTAAATTTTCTCTTATTTGTATTTGTATTTGTTATTTTGTTTTTTTTTGAAGTTTTGAAAACTTTAGGAAAACTTAAAAAATTTCATTAATTTTTTGTATCTACCTACTATAAATTGGGCCAGTTTTTGCAAAATAGAAAGAAGGTGAATTAAAAACGTATATTATCAAGAAAGTGTATTTAAAAATGATAGTTTTTTTTTGCAAGTAAATTAACCAATATTTTGTACATATTTAAATACAAGAAAAGAAATTAATGTTCCGTGTCAATCCATGTCCGTGTCTGATCACACGAATTTTTTGAGATGAACCCGACAGCCAGAGCCGTTAAAAAAAAAACGTAAAACATTTAAAAATGTGGATTTGTTTCACCTTATCTTTGTTATCCATTTATTTGCCCCAAGCTTTTGAATAAGCGTGTTAAAATAAACGTTTTTTAAACGTGTAACTACGCACAAAAATAAAATTAATAATGTTTTTATGAAAAAGTTCATATTTTTAAAGGTTTATACTATTTATGAAATTTATTTAATATTTATGAAGTGTTCCAAGTTTTCCTGTCATTTATGAAAAGGTATATAACATTCCCCGTATTATTGCGATTTATGCAAGCTTTCTTAAATATTAGGATTTTGAACATTGGCAAATTTTTTAAGTACTTTTTCCCTTTCCAAAGAAAGCAACACACTAAATATAGCAAGTATTTCCTGAGTGTTGCCTCTCTTAAAAAAAAAAAAAAAAAAAATATTAAGTGTTTCTATATAATTTACGAGACGCAAACTTTTCCAGTATTTTTTATGAACTGTTCATAAATGTTATGAAAAAGTTCATAAATGCTATGAAAAAGTTCATAAATTAGTACATTGGAAAATTTTTCATAAAATATTCATAAATAGTATGAATTTTTTTTTGTGTGTAGAAAATTATAAAAAAACATTGAGACTCTCCAAACCTAAAAATATCAGATCTGCCTAGATTTCATCAGATCTGTTAAGATTTGATCAGATCTAATAAGATCTCATATTTGTCCCCATTTTAAGATATAATTAGATCTGATCATATATGCTATAAGATCTGTTTAGATCTGCTAAATATATCAAACTAGATCTGGTCAGATCAGATATTTTTAACGCGGGTAAAACAATAAATTAAATAAACTAACATTTTACTTTTACTATAAACAAATGATATTGAACTTGAATACTCTTGCTCACATCATAAATGAAATAAACTAATTTAAAAATTTACTAAATGAATGATATTTTGATAAATTTGAGAATTAAATATGCAGACAAAAATAAAATATAAAATACGCTTTGGTGCGACTGTACAATAAATGCCAGTCACAGGTAGTTGTTTTTAAAATATAAAGGCTCTTTATAATATTTAGCGATATTCTAAAAATTTCGTTTTTGTATTTTAGAATTAGCTTCATATACATTAGGGTGGCCCAAAAAAAAAAGACTGTAGAATTTTAGAGCTCTATAAGGCTGTCTCTGTTTTAATAGTGCTAAGAAATGCTCAGTTCTTAATTTCAGCAAAATTTGTCAATATTAAAGGTCGCTGTAAATGATCGAGTTTTTATGGTACGGCTGACGATATTAAACAGAAATTGAATGGATATAGAAATGTTTTTACACAGACTTATAAAAGCATTTCTTAAAGTATTTTGGCCTCTTAAATAAATCTGAAGTCAAAATACCTAAATTAAACCAGCCTCCCGAAATATAGGCATAGTGTACTTCAAATAATGTTGGTTCAAAACTTTGGTCTTTTTCCCTATGTTTCTGGATATACATAACGGATTTTTAGGTTTGACCCTATGTTTAATTTTATAACGTGTATATTATATGCTTTTTATATGTCAACATATTTTAACAAATTTGAATGTTGTAAGCACAATTCCAAAAAAAAAAAAATACAATTTTCCAAAATTCCACATTTTTACTCAAAAGATTTATGTATGATTCAAATCCATAAAAAATAAAAATCCATAAAAAATAATAAAATGGACAAACCACTTTTTCCCGGGTAAGAGGGTTAAAAAAGGAAGATCGTTCCACCGGTTGATCGTTTTTGACTTCAGATTCGGATTTAGAAGGCCAAACTACTTTAAAAAAGTTTAAACTCATCGGCATAAGTTCACTTGAATTAACTTTATTTTTACTTATTATTATTCTTTTTAATTCTGCCTTCAGAATACATTATACAATTATAGAGAGGGACGGGTCTATTTGAATTTTCATGAATTAAGGGCTAGTTGAGACCATAGAAAAGAGGGGGAATAGTATTTACAATGACCAAACTGAACGAAAAGAATACACAGACAGAGATATACAAACAAATACAATAACGCTGAAGCACTAGTACATACACTGAGAGAATTATCAATGAATTTTTGCATTAGATCTATGATCGCTGGAACTCGTCCATTGAAACTTTTTATTAAATTAATGCAGTTTTTCATAGAATTTAATGAAAAATTTCTTATTATTTATTAAAAATTTCATACGGCTAATCAAAAAGTTTCATCAAAAATAGTTTCATTAAAACTGTGAAGCTTTTTCATGAAGTTTACGAAATTTTTCATTCACCTTGTGAAAAAAACTTCCTTAGTTTAGTGAAACTAAACTCGTCCAAAACTCGTCTCTCTGTGTTACATAAGAGACGAAACCAAAGAGTATATACAAATAGAGAGCCTACACTTCTCAAGCCTCTCAGCAACAAAATACCGAACTCGGATAAGCACATGATAACATTTTTTTGATAAAAATCAGCTCATTGATTTTCAGCAAAAAACTTTTACAAATATTTGCAATTTTTCAGCAAGGATCCTCCCAGAAAAAATTTTGCTGACTCAACTAACTTTTTTGATAACTTTATGGACTTTTTTTGTTGAGTGCACCACAATGGTAAAATGTGGCCAAAATTATTTTTTTTTTTTTAGAAGTTTTAATGCCAAACGAAAATGTAAAGGGTCCGCCAAATAAATTTTTTTTTTGAACTCCTGAACCAATTGGACTTTGTATGGCGTCATACCAAGGTCTTTATGCAAAATTCGTCTCAATGATGTCTCCGAAATGTTCAATTGTTGAGAACGACGGTGAATTGATGTTGATGGCGCTTCACGCACACTTTCTGCCACAGCAGCAATATTCTCGGGTGTATGCACTGTTTTTGGCTTTTCACGCTTGTTTATCGATGAGGAAGCCAGTTTCTTTCACTTTTTTCACAAGATAACGAACATAGGGACCATATTCGTTCAGCGGAAGGATAAAACTAATTATCTGTCAAATCAGACATGAGCTAAGTGTTACCATTCACGAAATAAGCACTAATTGAAAAAAAACGTTGTCTTTTTAAGAAATAAAAAAAAGTAAAACTACAAAATTTTAATAAGCTCTAGAAAATTCTTTTAACGTCTTGGAGGCTGAGGCTTTACATTACTTGATAATACTTAATGTCATTAGTGAATACTAAACACATTTTAGCTGCCTGCACCCCCTATTTTTTTACAGTTGACCTTAAAAGCATGTGGTGAAAATTTGAGCCGAATTGGACAATTTTAAACCGCGGCACACAGAGGTCAAAGGTCAAATTTCGGAAAATTTCACTTTTTATTCAAAAAATTGCTTCTAAAAGCCATATTTGACCGAATAATTTTATGAAAATTTGTTATTAAGTTCTTTTATGTTTGTTTTTTCTATAATGATAATTTTTGTTTCAAAACAATTAACCCTCTTATATCCCAAGGGTCAAAAATGACCCCATATATAAAATTTTGTTAATTAATCATACAAAGAGACCTAAATTATTGACATTTTTTTTTTAGAATTAGACAATGAATTAAATTAATTATAAACAACACATCTGCGGTCATAAATTGATACCACAAAAGACTGATTCAACTTTTCAGATAAGTAAGTAATGTGCAATTAATAAGTTTCTTCTATTAAATAAATTGTAAAATTTCAAAGAAGCAAAATTAAAATAAAACAATTTTATAGTTCTTGATTTTTAAACAAAAGATGTTTAAAATCAAAAAAGAGGCTGAGAATTTCAGAAAATTAAGAAATATTAAAGCTCCAACCACGTCAACAGGTAAAGTATTATATTTTTAATTGTTTCAAACTTCGATTGGTTTAAATCTCTTGAGTAAAGCACAATATTGAAATAAAAATCGAATTCCTCAAAGGTGTTAATAGTTTTGATGCTATCTCAGATTCCGAATCTGAATTGGAGGATAATCATGAAAGAGAGGAAATAGGATCTCCAAAAGAAAAAAGAGCACGTAAAGATATTTTAACACCGAGACTCGCTGCAGTTTTGGATAAGCTTAAATTAAATTGTAGTGACGTAGTACACATATTTGTAGCAGTTTTGGAAGCACTAGGATTAAATCCATCTGAATATGTTATTAATCGCACGTCCGTGCGCCAACAAAGAGATGTTTTAAGAAAAGAACTCAGCAATAGCGTAGTGCAAAAGTTTAAATCAATAGACCAGCCACTGACAATACATTGGGACACTAAACTGCTAACTAATGTTACTGGAAAACCCGAAGATCGCTTATCGATTATAGCTACATCTACAAACATTGAGCAAATCCTAAACATGCCTGATATTCTTTCAGGAACGGGCCTTGAAATATCTTCTGCTGTTTACGATGCTTTGGAGGAGAATAATATTTTATCAAAAACAGAGGCATTCGTTTTCGACACAACATCGTCAAATACAGGAAGATTTAAAGGAGCATGTACTTTACTAGAGAAAAGAATTGGTCGTGACATTTTATATATGGGTTATCGTCACCATATATTTGATATTGTGTTGGCAGCTGTGTTTAAATAATCGGACATTGGAGCAAGTATAGGCCCTGATATAGTACTATTTAAAAAATTTAAGAGCAACTGACATCAAATACGGCAGAAAGAGTGTGAACCTGGAATAAATGATCCAAGAGTTAAAGAAATATTAAGTGATGAGTGCGATGATATAATTATTTTTGCTAAAAAAAAAAACTAAGGGAAGAGTTACCGAGAAACGATTATAAAGAGTTTCTGGAACTTACTATAATTTTTTTAGGTGGAACCCCACCTCGAGGAATATCATTTTACAAGCCTGGAGCATATCATTTAGCAAGATGGATGATTAAAGCTATATATTGCTTAAAAATTTTATTATTTCGGAACCAGTTTCCTGAACTTGGCCAATCAGAAACTTATGTTTTAATTGAACTTGCAGGGTTCATTATAAAATGCTATGAAATTTATTGGTTCGACGAAACAAAATCTAAATTAGCTCCTTTAAACGATTTGAAATTTTTACGTAAGTTGGAAGATTATAAGTGCTTAAACAAAAATATGGCAGATAAGGCAATTTCAAAAATTGTTAATCATTTGTACTACTTAAGCGAAGAGTGTGTTGGATTTGTTTTATTTGATTCCAGAATCTCTGCAGAAACTAAGGCCAAATTAGTGGAAGAAATGGGCATAAGTATTCCCGAACAATCACAAGATGATGACGTATTGAAAAAACTTCCTTTGAAAATAATCAATGTTAAGGATTTCATAAATAGAGACGTTAATAAGATTTTAGAGGAACTATTTTCTACAAATACAAAAAAACTGTTTAAACGTTTTAATATATCCATGAAATTTTTAAATGAGGATTCTAGAACATGGGACGACTTAGAGGATTACAGGGACGGAAAACACATTGTTGAAAACATAAAGATTGTTAACGACTGTGCGGAAAGAGGTATACAGCTTATTCAAGAATACCATCAAAAAATAACAAAAGACGAGGAGCAACGACAATATTTATTTAGAGTAATATTTATTTAAGTTAAGTACTAAAAAAAAAATTACAAAATTTATTTTCTTTTTTTAGGTTGTTCAACAATATAGGCAGCAATACTCCAAAAATGCAACTCTAAAAGATTTATTTACAGAATTCAATTCATAAATTATAATTTCACGTGCCTTATATAAATGTACTTATTGTAAGAAACCACATATACATTTTTAAAACAAACTTGTAAACATATTAACACAGATGGTCAGATTTGGGATTAATCTTTTATTTTAATTAAAGTTAAGGTTTTAAATAACTAGCAAAGTGTCGAAAATCATAAATAGATACCATTTAATTTACATTTCCTTCAGTTACTACCAAGTACTTGAAGAAACTTATTAATTGCACATTACTTACTTACCTGAAAAGTTGAAATCAGGCTTTTGTTTATAATTAATTTAAATCATTGTCTAATTCTAAAAAAAAATGTCAATAATTTAGGTTTTTTTTTGTATGATTAATTAACAAAATTTTATATATGTGGTCATTTTTGACCCCTGGGATATAAGAGGGTTAGTTGTTTTGAAACAAAAATTATCATTTTAGAAAAAACAAACATAAAAGAACTTAATAACAAATTTTCATTAAATTATTCGGTCAAATATGGCTTTTACAAGCAGTTTTTTGCATAAAAAGTGAAATTTTCCGAAATTTGACCTTTGGCCTCTGTGTGCCGCGGTTTAAAATTGTCCAATTCGGCTCAAATTTTCACCCCATGCTTTTAAGGTCAACTTCTCGAAATTCAACATTTTGTAAAATACCTGCCACCCTAATATACACATTCAGAATTTTGGGCAGAACATTTCTTCGCATCAGTGGATTTTTAAAATTAAATTTCATCAAAATCAAGGGGAGTTCCCGATGTGTTCTCTCAGATCTTAATGAAATTTGGATATGTAACAAAGAAGCGTAACAAAGTTTAAGCGTTAAAAGTTGCGTCCAATGTTAATACATTTTTGTACGGAAACATGTCTGAAATTAATGAAATTCAAATTTTTTTGAATGC
The DNA here is from genome assembly GCA_021234595.1 of Delia radicum. Lineage (NCBI taxonomy): Eukaryota > Metazoa > Arthropoda > Insecta > Diptera > Anthomyiidae > Delia > Delia radicum. The sequence continues at coordinate 77,032,104 of CM037854.1, read as the reverse complement.
AGTTTTAATGTACTCGCGAAAACAAAAACTATTATACCAATCTTGAATATGTAGTGTGTTAGTGTTGACATTTATTTAAATTGTTTAACATTATTTTTTGTTAAATACCCCACTGTGCCACATTTAATAGTAAAAGTAAAGTGAAGCAGAGTGAAAAAAATATAAAACAAATATATAAAATTGTTTGCAATACCACTTCTAACCATTTTAAACCGTCTTTTTTTTCCACAGTAATTCAAAACCAAGTTGGCATACAAACTCAATTTAAACAGTAGCATTTATTTTACCATTTATACAGTTAAAAAAGGAACTCAAAGTGTGAAATAAATATAAGTTTACACAACAATATTCTTAATATTTTTTTTTTATTATTATTAAAATACTATACATTTTGAACTTTTTTTTTTTTTTGCTGTTAAAAAGAAAAAAAATAAACATAATACACGTGAGCAAAACACCGCTTTCATCTATAGAATTCATGCATATGTATAAAAAGGAAATTTTTATAATATTGTATACAATATATAATTTCATATATAAAAAACGGATATACACTTAAAAGGATAACAACACGTGCTGTTTAAACTAAAATTGCGATAATACTAAAAACACCATAAACTACTTAGCAGGGGTGTAGAAAGAATTTATATATCATATGTTCTTTGAAACATCACATTGAAATTGATCGAGGGTCTTCAAATTTGATTATTGTTTTGTGCACACATACTCAATTGAGGTAATGCACGGCTCCAAGGAGGAGGGAGGAAATTTCCCGGCTCCATGAAATAACCCCCCAGGAAATAACTCCCCAAAACAGAAATGAAATAAACCCCAAAAATGTATATTGAAGACAACAACAACGACATTTTGGGGAGTTATTTCCACTTTTGGGGATTTATTTCCGTCTTTTATTTGGGGATTTATTTCGTAATGAAATAAGTCCCCAAAATTTCAAAATGAAATAATTCCCAGTAATTATTTTTGGGGAGTTTTTTCGTTATTGATGTGGAAAAAAATTTTTTCTATATAGATTGTTGGAGTAGAAAATATATTTGTGAAATTAATGTTTTGGTTGTGTAATAAAAAAAATTTCGAATCCCTATATTTTTAGATTTTATTTTTGCCAGGCTGTAAGACGAAATGCCTGTAAGCCCTGGTGGCATGGCATAACGTCCAATGACATAATGTCCATGGGCGTTATGTCACTCGAAAAGTGTCATAATGTCCATGGACTTTATGACAATTTGGAAAATGTCGTAATGTCCATGGACATTATTTTTTTGGATAGTATGTCACTTTCAAATGTGGCATAGCGTCCAGACTTTTTAAAATAAAAAGATTAATACTATTTAGTATATCAATACAAGTTTTTTAAATATTCTTTAATAGTATATCCCATAATAAAACTAAATTTATAAATTGTATAATCGCATGCAGGAAAAACTTTATTTCGCGAAGCCGCCTGCCGCGTTCTACGGAGGAAAAAAGCCCCTAAGAGCGGTCGAAGGCCGATACACAGAAAAACTTGTTTTTACAAATTACTTGATGTCTTAAAAATATAAGATCTGAACGGATTCGATTTGAAAAAGAAGTTCTTCTGGGTGGCGGCCTTCGGCCGCTCTTAGGGGTAGGCAGGCGGTTTCGCGAAATAAAGTTTTTTCTGCGTGCGACGCAAAAGAAACTTAAAAAATTACTGATCTGTTTCCACACTGGAGTATAATGTTTATGGACCTTATGTCACCCAAAAAGTGGCATAATGTCCATGGACTTTATGTCATTCCATTTGTGGACATAATGTCACATTGCAGAGTGTCATAAATTCCATGGACATTATGACACTTTTCGAGATATGTCATGCCACCGTAAGCCCTTATTGTCGCAATACAGTTGAAGTACAAAAATTATGAGAATTAAAAATATATGAACTTATATCTATATGTACAATCTTGAGTTTAAAAATGGGGACTTATTTCGTTTCAAATTGGGAATTTATTTCATTATGAAATAAATCCAGAAAAAATGGGGGTTTTTTTCATTTCCGTTTGGGGATTTATTTCATTTCGTTGGGGTTTTATTTCATTTTTAAAACTGGGGTATTATTTCATAAGGAAATAAGAGAAACATTTTTAAGGCACCGAATGCACTTTTTACGGGTAGGGCAATTTTTTCTCCTATTCAATATCTACAACTTTGCCTCATACACAAAAGAGATATTCCGTACTTTATACCGAGATATAACGGTGTTAAAATATAGAAAATATGCTAAAAATACTCCTTGAGCCAAAAAATTCGTATGGCCATTAAATTATTATTGTAGCCAATTTGACAAAACGAATGATGCAGAAGTTCTTATTTTTGGGGCCTACTTTCACGTGCAATTCTCAGAATTGAGTCTCAAAATCATGTGTTGTACTGTGTAATGATCCAAATATATTTAGTGTTCGATATGATTATATATGGTCCCATGCTAAGTCTTGTTAAACTATAAGTGACGTCATACAGAAAATATTTTCCTTATAATGTTATATAGCATTATATATAATCCCATACATATTTTGGTAAAGTTAAATATCAAATTAAGTTGTACTTAAGTTAAGCTTTTCTTACATATGGCTTCAAATATAACCATATTAATTTTATAACGAAATCATTTGCAAGTGATTTATTTTATATAATTTCGAATAAAAAATATCTACATTTGATAAGGCAATTCCACTTAATTATAAATTTTTGAAATACTAAATTTGTTCTTGATAATTTTTAATCATTTCGTTGTTTTATTTAAAAAATTTTGGTCCTTAAAATTGTTGATTTCTAGAAATTTTAATTTTCAATTGAAGCATAACTTCAAGTTACAAAAATCATACCTTCTATTGGGTAAAATTTTAAAAAATCAGCTATATTTATATCTAATTAGATATAATTTAATGTCCTGGATATGGATAAATCTCGGACAAAATTGTATCAAATAATATCTAATTTAATATATGACTCATTTTTCGTAACAATTTGTATGTGCTTATATATGGGAACTTATCAAATGAGATATAATTTTATAAGACTCCATACTAAAATGTTTACCCAGGCGGATAAAAAGTAATAACAAGGGATCGGCAGTTCATGCAAATGCATGTTTTTCTTCTTAAGTTTGGGAACAGGATAAACAAAATATATTTGCGAATCAAAGAATTTGCGTTAAAATGGCATCGATTTGTTAGTGCATATTTTGGAATATTTTGCTATAAATGCATAGTTTGCTTTAAATGCATATTTTCATTGCATATTTCTACCTTTTTTGCTTTAAATGCATATTTTTATTGCATTTTTCTTAGTTTTTCGTAAAAATAATCATTTTTAATTTTATTTTATATTTGACCAACCAAGACTCCTCAAGCTTGTTAAGTGTTTTCTTAAGTTTTATATACAAAATGGAGTTTACACGTTTCCAACTAGTGGTCGAAAAATCGACCAGTGACTTCCTTGATTTTTGTACTTTAGAGGGAAATTGGTACAATTGAACAACTAAGCAAATTAGTTACTTTACACCATTGTTAACTTAAATTATTTTTGGTTTGGGTCAATTCTGGATTTTACAAATTTTTGACTGCATTCGCAAAAAATAAGTAAAAAGTGATTTTCATGAAAACAAATAATAATTTCTAACGCTTGGAAAAAATATTACAAACCTTAGAATAATGTATTACTTCGAATTACAACTTGTACTAAAATTATAATTCACAGAAAAAATAATTTAAACTTCAGAATATAGCTTCTTTTGCGTTATATTTGCATATCGTATCCAGCTCAATGGTCATAGTGTAGGCACCCAAAAAATTTGTATGTTTTTCGATAATTTCGATTATGATACATATTCTCAACTTGCTACGATTTACTTACATGTGACAAGGGGGGTTAACATGCAGCGATCACAACCGTCGACGTTGGGCATTCATTTTCTATATACAAAAACTTTTTGAGAACAACGAGAATAAATTGATTAGTTAATTTACGTACTTTGTATTTTAAGAAAACAATGAGATTGAATTAAAACTTATTTTGTTTGTTATGTGTCGTTTTTAATCATATTAGAAAAATTTAAGTGCATATTTTTTTAATTTTTAATGCATACTTTAAAATTTTTGATGCATATTAGAGGCGCCTAAAACACACTTTTTTAGTGCATGAAGTTCATGGTAATAAAAATCTAATTTTTCGTAGACAATTTAAAATATTTAGTTATTTATAAATACATTTTATTAAACTAACTTTACATATTTTAAATATATGCAACGAATATTGTGTAAATCTGAGTGTTTTTGATGGTAATTATGCAATACAGTGTCCCCTCGTTTGATTAACGCAGCACAAAATTTCGTAAAATTGATCTATATCTGCCATTTCGTATTAAAATTAAAGTTGCAAATGCTTTGTTAATGCCACATATACTGTACTGTGCTGAGGTGATTTCTGGAACCACAGCTGGTGAATTTTGTAGATTTACTAAAATTATTAATAGAATAATACACTCAAATAAAAAAGTTAGTAAAGTCAGCAAAAAATTTTGCTGAGTCAGCCAGGAGGGTGCTTGCAAAAAAAATTGCTAATGTCAGCAAAACCTTTTGCTGAAAATCAGCGAGCTGATTTTTAGCAACAAAATTAGTAGATTCAGCAAAAGTCTTGCTAACACTTAGTAGATTAGAAATTAAAAAACCCTTGCTAAAAATTAATAAAAGTTTTGCTGAATATTAGTAGACTGAAAAAAACTCAAAAAATTTGTAGAAAAATTATACTTTAGTTAATTTATTTGCTGAAAACCATAAAACATATTTTTGTGATTCTGTTTAAAATATTTTACAATACGTTACAAAATATAAAAATGTTCATACTCCCAAATTGACGATATGAATTAATGTAATATCTAAAAACAATAGAAATAATTATACATCACTTACGTCAATTATTGTCTAAATAATGCTATATTTTAAAGGAACGCAAATGCCGCAGCGAATTATAGAAACAAAACGAAAAACTAACAAAATATAATATATACAACCCCTTTTTGCAATAAGAAAAAGGAAACAGAAAATTCTACCTAAGATGTATGTCTTTGTCTTTCGCTTTAGTCTGTCAACTTTTTGCATATTTGTTTGCAATTTGACCACACAAGATTATTAATATATATAAACATTTAGTTTACAAATACACATTTAATTTTTATTAAATTTAAATATTTTATTTTGTCTTTTATTTAATTAATATATTAAGTTGTTTTAATCCACAATTTTGTTTTATGTATGAAAAACAGATACAAAAATCTTCCATGGTTGATTTTTTTATATGTCTTATTAGAGTTGTACTTTTTAGTATCATTTTCCTTGTCACTACTACATTGTAACATGCTGCGACATCTAATTCACTCTGTGTATATCTTTCAGTCTGGTTGTCGTTCACACTATTGATGTGCTAATCAACACAATTTTTTTACAAAATAAATTAGTAAAACATTAGTAAAATATTAGTAAGACATTAGTTCAAAATAGTTGAGTGCTGAATAAGTATAACTAAAAATTTAGTTTAAAACATATTTTTACCAAAAAATTTGCTGACAAATAGTATACCTGATTTACAAGATGTTTTACTAACTTTTCTACAAACTTATTTTTTTGTACGTTATATTTTCGGATTAAAACTTAGTAATCATGTTACACGATACGTTAAAAAATTTCTTGGTTGCGATTTCGAGAACTTAATTATTATGAGAACATTGATATATTTTTACCAGTTAATCATAACAGGCTTTCCTAACTATATTGTACAAAATTTCCATTTCTCGCATTCTATAAGAAATCCTGAAATAATATTCCCCCGCATTCATACTGGCTTTTTTGATCGCTCATTTAATGTAAGATTAATACGATTGTCGAATGCTTTACCCAGAGACTTAAAGTGTTTTTCATATTCGCCTCAGGTCTTTAGGCGAAAGCTTGAAGAACATGCCATTATTTAAATAATAATTTAAGCATTATCTGTATTTTTCTTAAAATTTTAGTTATATATTGAATTATTTTTATCTTTAAGGTATATTTTATATATACACACAGAGAAAAATTTAGCTATTTGCCAACAAAAATTCTGTTACTACGACTCAATTTCGATTATTACGAATTTCAGTCGGTTGGCACAACTTAACATTAGTTTTCATAACAAGGTTCGGTTAATTTAACTGAATTTTCGTTGTAACACCAAAAATAATCAGAAATCTAATGTAAATATCGTTGTACTAACTGAATTTATAAGTTGTTACCATTAAAATACACTTTACAATTCGGTTGGCACTTTATTTTTCTGTGTGTATAATTTTTTTTTTTATGTTGTAACTGTAGTAGCCTTAATTAACTGTATATGGCCCTAAGGGCTCGGTTAAGTAAAATGAAGAAATAAAAAAAAAAATGCTTGTGTTTTATTTGAAATCAAAAGTACACTCATACAAATAAACCTGTAAAAATTGTAAAAAAAAACTATTAAAAAACTATTGTTTAACAAAAAACAAATGATCTTAAACTTAAATAATCTTACTCACATCATAATTTATGAAAAAATATCGAAAAATAAACTTCTGGTTTTAATTTTTTAAAATTTAAAAGTACAACATTTAAAAATGTTAAAATTAGGAAATTAAATATTAGTAATTTTGTAATATCAACAAAACTTTTACTATATTTTACATACATATATTAACTTCAATGAAAATAATAATAATAATGACAAAAATATTTCTTAAAAATTGTAGACTTTTGATTTCAGAAGGAAACATTTTTATTCGCATAAAAAAAAACAAAAAAAAAAACTTTAAAATTTTTTTTAAACTAATGCTTAATTTTTTTTTTGCTGATTTTAGAAAAATAATGTGTTATTTTTAACTATCTTAAATTTAACTGAAATATAAATTAAATTTTGTATTTTCAACAGATTTATTTTTGCTATTTTATACTTCTGATTTATTCTAACCGAATTCAGTTGTCACAACCGAAATTTACGGATTCACGTTTTAATGCTGCACATTTTTTAACCAAATTTGATTCCCGAATGTTAATGACGGTCTTTTATGTATTCACAAAAATTTAAAATTAAACTTACAAGGGGAGTCTCCAGATGGGTTAATTTGGATATATGATAAAGAACAAAAATAAGGTACACGTATTTTCTTTTAGTGGCACAATCTCACGTTTAAAGCTTAAAAGGTGGGACCGAAGTTAATACATTTTTGTAAGGAAACATGTCTGAAACTAATGAAACACTGTTTTGTTGTACTCGAAAAAAAAACAAAAAATTTTAATAAAAATATTGTCTATGCAGTGAGTTAGGGATGCCATTAATTTAAAATATTTGAAATATAGGTTAAAAAAATCTTTGGAAAAAGTCACATAATCGATCAAATTTACTATGTATACTCAAAAAATAAGTAATTAGAAAAGTTAGTAAAAAGTCCTTTAAATTTAGTATACTATTTTTCAGCAAATTTTTTGCTGAAATTTTATTTGCAGCTTAAATTTTAGTTATACTTATTCAGCACTTAAATTTAAATAATGTTTTACTAATATTTTACTAATGTTTTACTTTTTTTTTTTTTTTTTTTTTTTTTATAATTTAACCAATACTCAGGGGATGCCCCCTACTCATGCAGTGCATTGTATTGATCAGGAAAATAAGGTATGGGAAGGAGGAAAGAGGGAGTAGTGTTTGTGGATATTTGATTTAAATTTTTCTAAATTGTAAGTAACAGGGAAGACTTCTGCGGGAAGTTTGTTCCACATACGAATCGTTCGACTAAAAAACGAATTTTCTCTGTAAGATAAACACATGAAAAGAGTGGACGACAACCAGATTGAAAGATATACCCAGAATGAAGTAGATGTCGCGCCATGTCAAGATTTAGTAGAGACGAGAAAAATGATACTAAAAAGTGCAACCATAGAAAGACATTAAAAAAAAATCTTCCATGGCAGATTTTTGTATTTGCTTTTCATTCATAATAAAACAAAAGGACGCCAACAATGTTTATCGTATACATATAAATTGCGGATTACAAAAACTTAATTCTGTGTTGTCACCGGTTTGACAAAGTAATTGTCTATTCTTTTCTTTATTTGCATATCCACTTCTGGATTTTAGCGACTACATACATTTAGTATTTTTTTTTTTTTTTTTTTTACATGTTACATATTTTTTCGAGCATTACTTAAATATTCTAAAATATTACATAAGTATTCTAAATACATTTTTATAATGTACATTTAATTAATATTATTAATTATAGTTAAAAAATCATCTCTATTTCTAGCAGTGTTTATAAGATCATTCATTGTTCGTAACCCAGTCCAATTTCTTATATTTCTGAGCCATTCCACGTCTTCCTTCAATCTTTCCTTTGATAATGAGCTGTAGCAATTCATATTTTGGTCCTCTTATTATATGACCGAGGTATGCTGTTTTTTGACGCTTGATGTTTTTTAAGAGCTCACGGTCTTTGTTCAAAGCCTGTAATACTTCCTCGTTTCTTACTCTATCGGTCCATTTTATACTTAAGATTCTTCGATAGCGCCACATTTCAAATGCTTCGAGTCTGTTCATGGTATCAACTTTAAGTGTCCATGTTTCTACACCATACAGCAAGACTGACCAAACGTAACATTTTGTAAACCTAATTCTTAGGTTGATGTTGATATCGCGGCTACTTAAAATCTTTCTGAACCTGCAGAAAGCACTTCCGGCCATTTCTATGCGACATTTCACTTTCTTATCACAGTCCCAGCTGTCATTGAGCCAATATCCAAGGTATTTAAAACTGTATACCCTTTCTATTTGATTGGTATCTATATTCATAGATGAACTTGCGTAGGGTGTATTATTTCCTCTACTAACGATCATAAATTTAGTCTTTGAAATGTTTATATCGAGACCATATTGTTTACTGTAATGACAGACTTGATCGAGAAGATGTTGTAGATCTTGTAAATTATCAGCAATTAAAGTCGTGTCATCAGCATATCTAATATTGTTTATATATTGGCCATTTACTTTGATGCCCAGTTCTATGTCATCAATAGCTTCGCCAAATATTTGCTCTGAATAAACATTAAATAATAAGGGTGATAAGATACAACCCTGTCTAACGCCTCTATTTATTGGGATATTGCGAGTAACAATATCTCCTACACGGACTTCTGCCGTTTGATTCCAATAAAGGTTTTGGATGCATCTAATTATTTTGTGATCGATGCCCAATGTTTTCAAAATATCAATTAGCTTATTGTGTTGTACTCTATCAAAAGCTTTTTCATAATCTATAAAGCACATGAAAACATCCTTCCTGACATCCTTACAGTTTTGAACAAGAACATGGACACTGAATAAGGCTTCACGAGTACCCATGGCGTGTTTAAATCCGAATTGTGTACGACCCATTGCGTTTTCGCATTGGTTATATATTCTTTGGTGTATCACCTTTAAAAATATTTTAAGCGTGTGGCTCATTAGATTTTAACCAACTATCTGAATATTCGCCACTATTGTAGATGTGGTTAAAAACGTTTAATAAGACATCAATGCCGTTATCGTCAATTAGCTTTACAATTTCAGATGGAAGTTCATCGCAACCAACAGCTTTGTTATTTTTTGACGATTTTATGGCAGTTATGATTTCTGATTTTGTAATTTGAAGCTCACTGTCTTTAGAAAATGTTGTAGCATTAAGGTCTTCGGGAGTAATAGACCTTGTGGAATCATTAAAAAGCTCATTAATGTATTGTTCCCATATTTTTATTTTCTCATTACTTTCGGTTACTATTTGATTTTCTTTATTTAAAAGAATGGTTAAATTAACGTTTTTATGATTGTTGCATAGTTCTTTTAGTTTTTTGTGTAAATTTAGATCATCGTGTACTCTCTGCAATTGTTCTATATCTTCGCATTGGGTTCTAATCCATGTAAGTTTTGCATTGCGTACTTTTGAACGTATTATTTTATTAAGACGATTATATTCTTCATCATTTATATTTCTATGTCTATTAATTAAATTAAATTAAAGATAAAATAAAATATTTTAATTTAATAAAGATTAAATGTGTATTTGTTAACTAAATGACTATAGTGACTATTAATGTAGTGTGACGTTAATAACGTAAATACTTGAAAGTTATCGAACATATTTCATATATTAGTTAATGCGTCACCAAAGGCTCTTTCATTTGGTAGCAGATTTGTCTAAAATTTACGCAAAACAATTCGAAATAAACCAAAAAACGAAAAATGTGATAATTTTTTAACCCACGTTTTAGCCTCTAACATGAAATTGGGGTGATAAAAAAAAAATACTTGTCCCTTATTTTTCTTTTCTTTACAACATAGCCAAATTTCAATAAGTTCGAAGAGAATCCCACTTGTAAGCACTGTTGCCAGGTTTGACGATTTTTAGTACCTAAATTACTAAATGACGATTTGACGATTTTTTGACAAACGTTTAATATGTCAGCAAAACATGTTTATTTGCTATTATTAAAAAATCACCGGATCTAGTTTTGGATTTTTATAATTTCGTTAAAATTAAAAACTATTTTTTATTGAAAGTTTAGCAAAAAAGTTATTTTATGGATTTATGTTAGGTTTATTTTATTATATTTTCTGCACCTAATAAAGGTAAAGACCACTGCAAATGTAGCTAAAAACAAATTAAATTTCACTTGGAAAAAGAACGACTTACCTTTTAGTAAATTCAACTAACATTGTCATTTGTTTTTTACTGTTCAAAAAATTAATTACAATTGTATTATTAATGAGTGGTTTAGTCAGTGCTGTAAAAAATAAACAAACATTAACTTGTTTTATTTTTTTTAAATAAAAAGAAATACTGTATAAAATGAATGTAAAATCATAATACTGTAACTTAATGTGGTTTGTTTTTTAAATGAACTAGAATTGTTGTCAAAAATGAAATTTCTTCTACAAATGATTGTTTTTGTCACTTAAAAATAAAGATACTGTATTACAGCTGAAACAACGACAAATATTTAGAGCAGAAGTTCCCTGAGTATATGCTTACTTTTTCCATGGTTGGCAAAAACGCCGTTATGACGGCCACACCAACGCCGTTATGAGCGTTTTAAATCTACAATTCCAATAGTGGCATGTGTCTTTACAGGGTTTATTTCAAAATTCTACCCATTATATTTTGTTACATTAACAAAATAACGTTATAAATCGTCGTTTCGGTATTTTAGCGTTATTTTGACTTTAACTAGTTCAAGATATTTCAAAATCAAACAGGTTAAATAGAAAACTAAAACCGTATACATAAGAAGAAACATGTCTTTAATGGAATCGCTTTTTTAAAATTCCATTCCGCTATTAATGTTACTGTGATATCCAATCGTTTCTATGAACAGTTATAGAATGCCAACCCAGCTTTTTTAATATTTATATTTTTATAAAATTTAATTAGTGTAAGATTGAGATAAAAATAAAAAAAATTTTTAAATTAAAAAAAACATCCAAGGTTTTGCGAAACAAACATCAAGTTCGAATATTCTGATTTATAAGTTCAAAAATAAATCACGTACATAAAAAACAGGCCTAATAATAATATAAATAAAATGCTCCAAAGTAAAATTTCAGATATTCACAATTTATATTTGAAAATGGAAAAAGATGCAGTAATAAACAATATTTAAATAAAAATAAATAATAATATAAATAATAAATTAAATTATAAATAATTTTTAGCAATATTAAAAACCAACCAAAAATGAAAAATATGAAATAATCAAAAATTTCACAATTTATTGTATTAAACTATGTCATCACATGTAATGCAATTTGAAACTTTAATTCGATAATGGAAGTCCAAATTTAATAATTAAAGAAAGTAACATTGTTAAAGAATTTCTAAACTTTACAAAAGAATTTAAGATTTAAAAATTGTGCTACTGAAATGATGTTTACAGAATATAGAGTAGTATGTAGAAATAATTAACAGTTAAAGTGGTAAAGTGCTATCGTTATAAATATCATGATTTTCGAAGTTTAAATTACAGAAAAGTTTAAAAAATCGTATTATGTTACACCGATAGTACATGAGCACTTGAAATGTGAATTACATTATTATTCTTTATTTTTTATTAAAACTTTATCCCACTTGTAACAAATATTTTTTGTTTTGACGATTTTTTGACGATTTTTGCAAATATTATGACGATTTTGACGATTTTTATTGGAAAATTTTACGATTTTATGCTCAACATACCTGGCAACACTGCTTGTAAGATAAAATATTTGATTTTTAAAATTTATGTGTAACATAAAATCTGGTCCATAAATGAACATAACAGGGCACGCCATTAAAATCAGCCTGGTCGAAATATTTATGATTAATGGTCGGTGAGCAGTGTAATTTTAGATTCCTTCAAATACAATCTGCATCCTTGATCCTAAATTTCTTTTACCCATAAAATGCGACCCTGTTCCTTCCTTGTTTTTCAACATAAACATATGAACATCAAGCACAAACAACACTTAACTCGTAACAACGTAACAACAAATAAGATGAAAGTGTCTACATTTGGTTAAAGAAAGGATAAATAAAAAATAATAAAAAAAACCCTTTTCATATGCAAATCTAAGTCCCAATCAAATACTTTTATATGTATTAGTAGTACCAACAGTGTGCATGTGAGCATAAATGTACAAATGTTGGTATTTATTCATGCGATTTACTTGTAAAATAAAGAACAACATTTTTTTAAATTTCTTTGCTTTAGAGTCATTTCATGCCATGCCGAAATTTGCCGACATGTTTAACTTAACAAAAGTATTTAAAAAATTAAAAGGTACATTTTAATGGTTGAGGGCTGATTTTATTGGTCTTGTACTCTATTTCTTCCAAATGTATTTCAATATCTAAACTAAAAGAAAAGTAAGTAAAGTCAGCAAAAAATTTTGCTGAATCAATAAAATTTTAGTCACCATGCACCATGCTTGCAAAAAAAATTCCTAATGTCAGCAAAAGCTTTTGCTGAAAATTAGCGAGCTGCTTTTTAGCAACAAAATTAGTAGATTCAGCAGAAGTTTTGCTGACACTTAGTTAATTCAAAATTAAAAAAATCCTTGCAAAAAGTTAATATTATTGCTGAATATTAGTAGAATAAAAAGGCTCTGTGCAATAACTCCCAGATGAAAAAAGTCCCAAAAAAAATGAAATAAGCCCCAAAAATTTTTCATACAAATTTGGGAGTAATTTCAAATGCAATAATACCCAGTTCTTTTGCAGCTATTTAATTTTTTTAAAAGTTATTTCCTTTTTGTTATTAGGTGTTATTTCATAATGCAGTAATTCCGAAATGAAATAAGTCCCAACAGAACTTAGCGTGGAACTTATTTCATTTAATTTTCTTGTTCGGTGTTATTTCATTTGCTGTGGGAGTTATTTAATTTTTAGTTGGAGTTATTTCATTTTCAAAAATTCCTTATTTTTTTAATATTATTAATATTCTAAACGGTTCCTATAACGAGATCTTTCAAAATATTTTTTTATGATCTCCTTAAATTGACCTAACTTAATCTGTTCTTTAACAAATTTTGAAGGCGTTACGTTATATTTCCCAAAGTCATATTGCCCAAGAAAAAAACGACATAGCGCCCAAAAAAATTATATGTAAATTGTTGTTGTAAAAATTTTCTTATTTTTGGGCAATACGACATTGACTTGGACGAAATAACATTTTTTGTTGGGCGCTATGACGGGTTTTTGTTTGGTCAAAATAAATTTGGGCGCTATGAAATCATATTTTTTTTTTTTTTAATGTCATAAGACCTTTAATGTCAAGGCTGATTCATGAAATCAAACAAAAGAGTTTTAAGGAAACTTAAAAAATTGCTTCAATTTAATTTTTTTGTGTCGCACGCAGGAAAAACTTTATTTTGCATAGCCGCCTGCCACGTTCTACGGATGAAAAAAACCCTAAGAGCGGCCGAAGGCCGCCACACAGAAAAACTTGTTTTTACAAATCCAATGTGGAATCCTATGAAATCTTATTTTTAAGACAATAAGTAATATAATTTGACCAGTCATAGCTTTGTCATTTAAACAGCTAATTGATTGTTTTTTTATCTTAAATAAAAGAGTAGAGCATTGTCCTTCTGTTAATTTAACGTTTAGACACTAATATATACGTATATATATATTTTTAATAAAATAGACTTTTAAATAGATTTTGATTTTCCTCCGTAGAACGCGGAAGGCGGCTTTGCGAAATAAAGTTTTTTCTGCGTGCGACACAAAAGACATTATGTCTTATGACATTTGAAAAAATATAAATTATGATTTTGGGCAATAACTTCTTATTTTTACCGTCATAGCGCCATAAAAAAAGAAAAAGTTTTTTCAAAATAAAATGCCATAGCACCCAAAAAAGTTTTGGATTTTCTGTCATTGATTTGGTCGTTATAACATATTAACATCCACAATTTAGGGGGATATGCGGACATTTAGGCAATATGTCATTTTGGTTTTTGGGCAATACGACTTTGGGGAATATAACGGTACGCCCTTTCTTCATTTGTGTTGCATGGACTATTTTTGGGAGTTATTTAATTCTTATTCGTTGGAAATTATTTCATGATGAAATAACAACCAAAACCTAGGATTTGTTTCATTTTTGTTTTGGAAATTATTTCATTTTTTTTAGAATTTATTTCACTTTTTCGAGACGGGACTTATTTCATTTTTTTAGAATTTATTTCATTGGGAGCATTTGCACTGGGACTTTTTGCACCTAGGACTTATTGCATAGAGCCGACTAAAAAAACTCAAAAAATTTGTAGAAAAATTATACTTTAGTAAATTTATATGCTGAAAATCTTAAACATTTTTTTGTGATTCTTTTATATATAATTTACAATACGCTGCAAAATATAAAAATGTTCATACTCCCACATTGACGACAAGACTTAACTTAATATCTAAAAATATATATAGAAATAATTATAACAAACATCGTTTATAACAAACTTTTTATATAACGAATTAACTTTTTGGATCCTTTTACAAATTTTCATACTAATTTTAACGCTTTCAACGAACACATAAAAAATCGAGATTTTAAAATGAAAAATGCGCAGCAAGTTTTAAAAACTTCAGATTTTTACTTAAAACTTATTTTATATTTTTTACCAATATGACAACCAATTTGAAACATTCTTGTTCTAATATTTTATTATACTTCACAAATATGTTTTAAATTACTAACGCAACATCACGTGTTTTGTTATACATATTAAATTTGGTCATTTTAAAAGCACTAAATATTTTGAACTCCCAACGTGATGTCAAAGGTGGCAAGTTCGCTAAAACCAACGGTTGGTCACTGTGATCAACCGGGTAACAAGACAATACTGTAAAGATTGTTAATCCAGCGTTCTGCCAGCTAATAGCCGACCGTCGCCGACGCTTTGCCAACACTGTGTCGATTGCATTTTTCTGCTTGGGTACTTTTGCGAAACTTTTATTTTAACTTAAATTATTTTTTTATGTAAATCTTTATTTCTACTATATTAAGTGTAATTTTTTAGATTTTTATCCATAAGTTTGAGTCCAGTAACAGCTCCACCTATTAATTTGGCAACGGCATAGTGGAATAAATTTTAGTACACATATATCTTTTTCAAAATAAAAAAATGCATTTTAACTTCAAAAAAGGATTTTGAAAAAATGGAACAGCGATGTTTTCTATTTTTTAAAAATAAAATTCACAAGAAATACCGCTAAAATTTGTATTTTTTTACATTGTTGACAATATTTAAAAATATATAAAAGTTTTTAATATTAGTTTGATATAATTTTTATTAAAAAAAAAATTATGTTTTTTCCCGACCTTTAATTGTGCAATGAAAATGAAAATTATTCAAGTTCAAGGCCATACTCTATATTTCTTTATTAGGATATTGTAATAACAAATAATCTATAGAGTTTTTTTGTTTTCAAAGTTATTATTTGACCCATACAGGAATGTGTTGATACATCTATTTCGGGAATTTTCTAGGTTCCCATCATATTATTTTTAATAAAAATTATACCAAACTTGTATAAAAGACAAAGTACAGTCTAGTTTACTAACCGCGTTTTTGTTTATAAACGAAACAAAAAATAAAAAGGAGGAAAAAACAAAAAAACTGTATTGAATATCCATGGATCTTGCACATGACAAACAAGTTTTCAATTTATTTTTTGATCAATGGTTATAATCTTTAACTTCAAGCTCATATATTAGTTCTCATGTAGTGAGCAAACTAGTTTATATGAATGTTTGATGTTTGACATGGGATTGTTACCTCTTTTAAAACGTGTTCTTATGATGGGAACCTAAAAAATTACCGAAATAGATCTATCAACATATTCCTGAAAGGGTCAAATAATAAATTTGAAAAAAAAACTCTATAGATTGTTTGCTAGGACAATATCCTATTAAAGAAATATAGAGTATGGCCTCGAACTTAAATAATTTTCATTTCCAGTTTTTAATATTTTAAAGTATTTTAAAATAATTTACATGGTAATTAAAAATTTTTGTCATATTTTTTGTAATATTTTTTTTTTTAAATATAACACATCGCCGTTCCACTCTGAAATTTTCAGTATTTATTTAATATACGCTGATATATTATTTTTAGTTTTAGATGGGGTAGAAAGTGGTAAAAATACAAACGAAAGTAAAAAACTAAACAAAAAAATATTAAAAAAATAGCAACATTTTTATTTAAATATATTTTGAAAATAATCCATAATAATCCATCAACAATAAATATTAGTCCACTAGTTTTTAAAATACATAAATTTCAATATCAACATGTCGGAACATTTTTCATTTTTTTTTTTTTTTAATGTTTAAACACAAAAAATCTCTTTTAAATTATTTTTTTAATTTTTTTTAAAAATGCTTTTCAAATATTTTTGAAATAAAATCGTTCTTCTTGACATGGAATGACTCTTTAGAGAGAATGGTACTCTGCTTTTCCCACTTGGTTACCTTTGGTTTTTAGTATTGTTGTTGTGAGTGGAGGATGGGTGAGGGGGGGTGGGTTCTGGTTATTTGATATTCAAACTTGTATTGATATTCGGTAAATGGTGTTTTAGTACAATACAATCAGCATGATAAAGAAAAAAGGTTAAAGGATAATACAAAAATATGTGGTACATACTCCTTTATATATTTATTATAAACTTCTAGTGCAAAAATTCATTGTGGTTCATAGTTCTTGTCATTCATTTAAATTGACAGGATTTGCTATTCTAAATTGACATATTTAAATGCTGATTTTGTTGTTTAAAAAGAAAAAATTATCTTTGAAATGCATTCATTAGGAATAATCCAGAGCTTTTCCAAAAAAAGTTTTCAATAGAATCAATTTCAGTTCAATTATTTTTTTAATATTTTGCTATTGCGTATGAATGATTTTAATTTTATTAATATAACGTATGCGCCTTTTAAATATTATAATTAGGGCTCGGAAGTTAATGCATTTATATTCGTGTTTTATGTACATTAGGGCGGGTCAATTTAAAAATCGCTCAACGTTCAAGGAAAATCGTATTCTAGGGATCAAAATAAGAAACTTTGCCGAAGGAACCATACCTCTAAAACGAATTCTGATGTCCCGACTTTTGACCCGTAGGGTAAACTTTTGAAAAAGCCCACTTTGATATTTCAGAAAGTAGGAGGAATCTCTCCAAGATTATGGGACCTACTTCTTCTCCAGGAGACATGCTAGCAGATTAATGCATAAAACATCATTCTAGGTGACCGTTAAGGGGTTAAAATTTAAGTTGAAAGAGGGCCTTTTTAGTCGTGTTTTTATAGCAAAATGTGCAAATCTCGGGATAGAGATATTTTAGAAAGTAGGAGGAGTCTTTCCAAGATTAGGGTCTCTATTTCTTCTCCGGAAGACGCTCTAGCAGATTAATGTATAAATTATATTCGATTGGGTTGGATTCGATTGGGGCACTCTAAATGGGTCAAAGTGGGATTTTTCAAAATTTTAAACTACGGGTCAAAAGTCGGGACATCAGAATTCGTTTTAGGGGTGTGGTTCCTTCGGCAAAGTTTCTTATTTTGATCCCTAGAATACGATTTTCCTTGAACGTTGAGCGATTTTTTTGCCTCCATACAAATCGACCCGGCCTAATGTACATATAATATGCATTTAAAATATGTACTTAAAATTTAAAAATATGCATTTGGTATCGATTTTTACAACCTTTTCTATATTATTTGTCCAATTTTAGTAATTTCTGTTTTAAAAAGTGGTTAAAAAATTGTTCTGATTCCATTTGTAAGTGTAATAATGAACCGATCGCTTTAAGCTCACACAATCTTACAGAATTCTAAAAGGTAACTTGACAAAAAAAAGGTCAGTGTCGTAAACAAAAGCAGTTGTAAGTGAAACTGTGTGTCAGTTTTTTTTTTCGATCTCACTCCTTATGTATTTAAAATCTTAAAATATGCACTTGAAATTAAAAAAATATGCATTTATTATTGATTTTTTTCAGCCTTTTCTATATTATTTTTCCAAGTTTAGTAATTTCTGTTTCAGAACTTGGTTAAAAATTGAGAATTACAAATAAATATCAACAGAAAAATATTAATTGTATATTTCTATCAATTTTCTTTTCGTAATAAAAAAAAATTGTATGTATAAATTTGAAAAATATTTTATTGCATATAAATTTTTTAAAATGTTTATTAAAAACATACATTTTAATGCAAAACATGCAAAAATATTCATTTTTAGCCAAATCTGCAACGAAAAATGACAAAATATGCTTCATAATATTCATTTTTAGCAAAATATGTAAAAGTATGCATTAGCCAATCGATGCCATTTTGTTGCAAATTTCTTGATTCCCAAAGATATTTGGTTAAAATGGTGCTCCAGTTAACGACAACAAACATGTATTTACATGTAAAGGGTTTTTTCAATGAGGACTTGACAACTTTTTTTTTAAATAAAACGCAAACCATTTGAGATATTTCCAAAACTTTGTTATCGACTTGAAATACAATCAAAACATTTATGAATGGAACTCGACTTTCTTCATATGGACATAGCGGGCACGTCGGCTGCGGTCGATTCGTTGGACCCAATTTTCGATGACTCGGTCACACATTTCGGCCGTAACAGCCGCTATTTCGCGTTCAATGTTGGCTCTAAGTTCTTCCAACGTCGTCGGCTTGTTGGCATAGACCATTGATTTGGCGTAGCCCCAAAGAAAAAAGTCTAGAGGCGTTAAATCGCACGAACGAGGCGGCTAATTGACTGGTCCATTTCTTGAGATAACACGCTCACCAAACTTACTCTTCAATAAATCGATTGTACGTGTGCTGTGTGGCTTGTGGCACCGTCCTGTTGAAACCACATGTTGTCCAAGTCCATGTTTACCAATTCGGGCCAAAAGTAATCGGTAATCATGGCGCGATAAAGATCGCCATTCACAGTAACGTGACGATCGTTGTAGTCGACGAAAAATGTGGCCCAATGACGCCGTTTATTTTTTGTGGATGAAGTGGTGATTCATGAAGCACATGTGGATTTTCACCAAACCAACAACGCATATTTCGCTTGTTGACGAACCCATTGAGCCAAAAATAAGCTTCGTCACTGAAGAAGATTTTGCGATGAAAGTCATCATCTTGGTGCATCCAGAGCCCAATCGGAGAACGTACGTCGCGTCAAATGGTCCATCGCTAAACCAAGATCCTTACGAAAAATTCGCAATAAAGTGGTCTTGGCGATGCCCTGTTCTTGAGAACACCGCGGAATTGACTGATTTTTATCGTTTGCTACGGACGCCTGAACGGCAGCGATATTTTCGGCACTTCCACCAACCCGTTGTCTCACTGGCACGGCAACATCACACAATGAATATGTAGACTCAAATTTTTGCACTAAAATAACGAATAACGATCGAAAATTGGAGTTAATGCTCTTAAAGTTGCGGTCACCGAAACCGAATTTATTTATTTATTTATTTATTTATTTAATGTCTATAGAACATAGTTCCTTACAGACTAAGAATATCTTAATTTTAATTAAATTAATTTAAAAAAATTAAATAATTATTTAATTATTAAAATAACTACTATAATTTTACAAAATTAAAATTTCGGTAGTACATTTTTATAATTTGCATGAGTTGTTCGTTCGTGTACTTTAAGATGATGAAAATGTTGAGTTTACTGAAAAAAAGAAAAATAACAGTTAGATGATCGTTCACAAATTAAATTCAAAGCTGTCAAGTACCTATTGGAAAACCCTTTAGTTCGGAGCCCTAATTATAATACGTTTACAATTGCTTTGATTTTTTGTTAACATCGCAGATGACAAATATGATTTTTTTTTTGCAATTTTTACTCATACACTGCGTTGCACAACTTTAATTGCAAATGATTTTTTTCCAATATTACAAACATTTTACTGCTTGTTAGAGTGTGAAAGCTGATCTCTTATTGTGTAAAATTTAAAAAAATTACTTAATTAATTTAAGACAAAAATTGTGTAATAATATTTTGTTGGTGTTTCATAGCTACACACAAAGAAAAATTTAGCTATTTGCCAACTGAAATTCGGTTACTACGACTCAAATTCGGATATTACACTGAAAGAATTGTCCTTCATGATATTAATGAAACAATTTCATAGAATTTTTTTTCGTAGTTTCAATGAAGAATTTCATTATATCCAAGAAATTTTATTAATATTAAAAAATTGGTTGAAAACTTTTTTTCATAAAATTTTATAGTTTCCTAAAAAAATTCATTCGATTTCATAAATTATATCTTCGTACATATAATGAAAATTTTCTTTAGAGCTATGAAATTATTTTAAAAACTTATTTTATTTTATTTTTTCATAATTTCATTAATTTTCATACACTTCAAACTTAGGTTTTAAGATTTAATTCCCAAGTGTTAAACATATTTTATAAAATGCTTTACTATTTTAATGTAGCCTTGCATGCATTTTTGAC
Source organism: Delia radicum (assembly GCA_021234595.1). Taxonomy (NCBI): domain Eukaryota; kingdom Metazoa; phylum Arthropoda; class Insecta; order Diptera; family Anthomyiidae; genus Delia; species Delia radicum. The sequence goes on along the minus strand of CM037854.1, from coordinate 77,011,031 downwards.
TTCTATGAAATTGTTTAAAAAATCATATGAAGCAGTTCATTGGCTCATTTCCAATGTATTTATGAAGACATTCATTAACAGTTTTATTAATTCGAAGAACTTCTTAATATTAAAAAAATTTATGAAACTGCTCCATAAATTGTATAAACGCTTCATTGACGGAATGATTGATTAGTCTTATGAAGATTTTTATTAATTCTACAAACATTTCATAAACATTTACTTTAATGGAACCTGTTTTCATAGATTCTTTGAAAAGTTTCAATGGTTTCAAAAAGTTAAACTACTTTGTTGTAAGGTTTTTTTTTTTTTGCTGGGAAAAAGAATAAAGCTCCTGTAGCGTATGATTGATATTAAGTACAATTAATACATATTAATATCACGTATACGTTTAGTGTTTATGAGAATTTCATACACAGAAAAACTTGCAATTAAGTTGCAGTTGCAATTAAAATATTTGTTAATTCAGTTAAAAGTGTAATTGAACTCCTTGACTGTCTGGAGACTTGAATATAAAATAACACAAATTTCCAGAACTTCAAAAAAATATTAAATTTGAAAAAAAATAATCATAAAATAAATTTGAAAATACTATGATTTATGAACTCATTGAACAAATTTTATTTATTTTTTATTTTTTGTTCTATAAAATAGTAGTAATATCGGAAAAAAACTCATAATAATTGGGAGATTACAGGCTCCATGAAATAATTCCCGCGAAAAAACTCTCCAAAGCAAAAATTGAATATTTCATCCATTTTAAAAATTTAATAAGCTCCAAATGAAATGAAATTAAAACCCAACCAAAAATGAAATAACATCCGGTTTTTGAAATAAACTCCCATTTTAAATATGAAATAAGTCCCGATTTTCATATTCCATATTTTTTCATATTTTTCTCATTGTAAAACATAAATTTTTATTTGCTATTTCCAGGGATTTGTAGTAAAATTGTATTCATGCACTTACAAACTTCACATTCGTTTTCAAAAGTCGCTTGATCTTGTTCTTTATCTGACAACTTATCATCGAAAGGTTATATGTCAATAACTTAAAATTATTTATTTAATAGTTTCGGTATTAAATAATTTCGCGAATGTTTCATTTCAAATCGGTTTACACTCAAACAAAATTTGTCTGCAGTAAAACTTTTATTCATTACATTAAAATTTTAAAAAATTAAAACCAAAAGTTTATTTTTCGATCTTTTATCCTAAATTATGATGCGAGTTCAAGATTCGAGATCATTTGTAATTTGTTTAACAAAAAAACGTATAACGTTTATCTATTAATTAATGTCTTCATCGGCTTTCCCGGGAATTTTGCAGATTCTTTTCTTCGTGATTCTATTTTTGCTGAACGAAAAAAGAAAATATTAAAAAAGTAAAAAAAAAGCATTTAATCCAAAAAAGGTTTACATTTTCAAACTATTTTTTGTCTAATTTTGTTTAATCAGTATTTTCTGGAATTGAAATTTTAGACTCTTAGAGATATTAAAAAAGGAGGAAAATAGCCAAGGAAATTTTAATTTCCCTGACGAAACAATAGGATTTAGGTGAAAAAAGTTATATAATTATATTTTTTATGTACAAATGATTTTTTTTTTTACACACTAAGAAATGAAGTGCCAACCGAATTGAAAAGTGTATTTTAATGGTAACAACTTATAAATTCAGTTAGTACAACGATATTTACATTAGATTTCTGAATATTTTGGGGGTTGCAACAAAAATTCTATTGAATTAACCAAATTTTGTTGGGAAAATTAATATTCAGTAGTACAAACCGACTGTAATTCGTAATAACCAAGTTTGAGTCAAAGTAACCAAATTACAGTTGGCAAATGGCTACATTTTTCTCTGTGTGTATCAATATAGCAATTTTTTGTTAAATTCGTTTGGAAACATGTTAGAAGACCATCTGAAACTAACATATTTAAAATAATTTGTGTAAACGAGTCTAAATATCTACACTCATAAAAAAAGTTTGTAAAGTCAGCAAAAAATTTTGCTGAGTCAGCAAAATTTTAGTCAGGAGGATGCCAGCAAAAAAGTTGCTAATGTCAGCAAAATCTTTTGCTGAAAATCAGCGAGCTGATTTTTAGCAACAAAATTTGTAGATTCAGCAAAAGTTTTGCTAACACTTAGTAGATTAGAAATAAAAAAGCGTTGGTAAAAATTAATAAATTTTTTGCTGAATTTTAGTAGACTGAAAAAAACGCAAAAAATTTGTAGAAAAATTGTAATTTAGTTAATTTATTTGCTGAAAATCATAAAACATATTTTTGTGATTCTTTTAAAAATAATTTACTATAATAACGAAATATAACAATTTTAATTTTCCCACATTGACGACATGAATTAATTTAATATCTGAAAATATATAGAAATAAATATATATAACATAACAAAAATTTTCTTTCAACTACTTACATCAATGGTTGTCTTAATGATGCTATGACGAAACTGCCGAAGATAATTCTAGAAACGAAACGAAAAAATAAACAAAACAAACGAAACGAAAAAAACAACCCATTTTTTGCAATAAGAAAAAGAAACCATACAAATCTACCTAAGATGTGTGTTTTTGTCTTTCTCTTTACTCTGTCTACATGTCTGTATATGTTTTTTCATGGTTGATTTTTTTACTTGTCTTGTTAGAGTTGTACTTTTTAATATCATTTTCCTCTTCTCTACTACATCTTGACATGCCGCGACATCTGCTTATCAGCACAATTTTTTTTAGCAAAATTAATTAGTAAAACATTAGTATATTAGTAAAGCATTATTATAAAACAGTTAAGTGCTGAATAAGTATAACAAAAATTTTAGCTGAAAACACGATTTTAGCAAAAATATTTGCTAAAAAATAGTATACCTGATTTACAAGACGTTTTACTAACTTTTCTACTAACTTATTTTTTTGAGTGTAGTTTATTACAAGTTTTAATAAAAATTATGTTTTTTCGACCTTTAATTGTGCAATGAAAATGAAAATTATTCAAGTTCGAGGCCATTCTCTATATTTCTTTATTAGGATATTGTCCTAAGAAAAAGAAGATTTTACTATCAAAACCTTATTTCTTTTGAAAATCCCGGGAACGTTTGTAGCAATTTCGCAATTCCGGGGAGTAGAAAAAAGTAGGGAATTTGAAAACCCTAATAATAAGCAAACTTCGTTATGATATTAGTAAACATTTTAAAAATAAAATTTCAATTTTCGATTTTTTGTGTGTTTGTTATAAACGTAAAAATTTGTATTATAATTCTTAAATGAGTCGTTGCATAAAAAGATCGCAATAAACGATCTTTGATATAAAAAAGTTCGTATGAAGCTCCTATGGTGTATGAGTGATATTAAAACTATGCATATTAATATCACGTATACGTCTACTGTTTGAGAGAATTTCATATGCAATTTACCTAATGAATTGAACTATGATGTTGAATATTTTCTTTGTTAATGTAAATATGTATAAAAGTTTTTAAATATATAACAAAATTAATTTTAATTTTGTTCGGTTTAAGATCATATTATCGAATCCCAAATAGAAATTGATAACATAATTTAATATTAATAAATCACTTTATTATTATTGCTTTAAAATAATACCATTCCCACACATTCATTGACTATAGAAAACATATTCATTTGAACAACATTATCTTTGTTAACATTAATGCTAAATTGATAGACAACCCTTATTCAATTATTTACTTTCTCTACAGTTCCATTCATTGCACTATGGGGATTTTATAAGGAATTGTTGGCCAAAAGTCAATTTTATATGTGTTTCAAAACTTTTTTTTTGATGCCATAATAAAGTAAACTATTTAAAAGTATGTTTGCACATATTTTTTTTTCACCACCATTTGTTAAAACTAGTTTATTAAATTTTTATTTAATTTATGAGGACAAAAGTTATTACAATATTGCTAGAGTTTGCTGTTCGTTTTTAACCGAAACTGAACCACGGTTATCCAAGCCTCACAACCGAAACCGAAAAATTTGAAAGTGTTTAAAACGAACAAAAATTTTGCATGGCCAGCGAAATTGACTCAAACTAACAATTGGCAAAAAAAAAAATTAGAGAAAATATTATTTCAAAATTGTTTTCTTCGTCTCTTTTAAATTGGGGGATAACCTGGTGACCATGGTTGGGCTGGGCGACTGGAGGATTACATCTGCCTCCCACTCCAAGTGATGTATTTTTGAAAGTAACGTTTTTGTGTTTTGAATTTTAATTGTGACGGTCCTTTAGGACTGGGTCGAAGGGAGGGAGTTACACCCCGAATGAAGAGTCTGGTCAGTCATAGCCGGTCCTAATTCGACCTAGTGCCACCGAGGCTACAATATTTTTTTACAACGTGTTGCGTGGCGACAAAGGTTTCGCTATGCAGATCTTCGTCAAAACCCTTACGCGCAAGACCATTACTCACGAGGTCGAACCCTCTGATTGAAATATTACAAGGTTGATGAAAATGGCAAGATTCATCGTCTTCGTCGTGAGTGCCCTGGTGAAAATTGTGGCGCTGGTGTGTTTATAGCTGCTCACGAGGATCGTCATTACTCTGGTAAATGTAATCCAACATTTGTGTTTACCAAACCTGAAGAGAAGTAATTGAAAAATAAATTTCTTTTATAAAAAAAATTCAAATGTCTCAAAATGGACTTAATGTCATTATTTAAACGAGACGTTCAACTTAATTTTAATAAATATCTAATAAAAATAAGGTAATTTTTATGAATATTTAATTATTTTATAACATTTTATTTCATATTACAGAAAAAAACCGAAAAATAACCGAAACCGCAATTTTTCTAATTTTGAAAAACCGAAACCACGGTTTTCAAATTCCTCAACTCTAAATATTACCGTACTTAAAAATACTATTGTAAAATCTTTGAAAATTTATTTCAACTAGCAATAGAGGAAATAAATATACAAATTAAAAATTTAGTTTAATCTTTTTTAAATTTATATATTTCCGCACTCCCATACGAACTTTTTCACAGTATAAAGACACTCTTTCTAGGTAAGATGTGTTTGACCGCTAAACCTCCGTAGCTCCATAAGGAAATGACAGTTAAATTTTAAAATAGTGTTAATTTTTATATATTTTTTTTTTAATTTAATTTATTTGTATCACTATGCAACAAAATTGGTGTAATGATCTTGGGCCTCGATGATTCCTATATCAAAAAAATCTTTTAGGGTACGTAGTGTCGTAAAACCCCTGAACGATGTGGGACTGTGTACACCCAGAACAAAGATTTGTTGCAATTCGTTCAAAACCATTAAAATTTATTTGATAGGACGTCATTTCATTAGGAATTGTCTATAATCGATTAATTAAACAAAAATACTGTACTGGAAGTTAAAAAGAGAGAAAAGGAATTAAAAAAACAATCCTATTATACAATTATTGGTATTTGAAAAGTGGATTGGGACACTTTTCAAATAAAATTCGGTTAGTAATTGCGTACGGTAGAAGCAACCATTTATTTGATAATACATGAAAATTAGTACCATCTATCAAATTTATTAAAAAATTGTCGATAATCAAAAGTTGTAACTGCAAATACGGGTTTCCCAATCAAATATACAATTAAATTAGGGTTCTGGTAGAACCAACTGGAATTGTGGATTGCATGGATTATAGACGCAACTAATGATTGGTATTGCCAAACGATTTTTAGACTACCCAGCCAGAAAAAACGAACGGCAAAGCATTGGCCCAGTGCTTTCAACGGTGGTATGAGCGTTGGCAGAGCGTTGGATATCTGAAGATTTAAGTGCTTTGCTAACCCCAAAATGATAACACCGGGCAAGGCTTGGCCGTTTCTTTTTTAAAACATTGACAAAGCACTGGCAATAAGCGCTTTGCCAGTACCAAAACCAAAAACGACCAATAAAGTCCTACTTAGTAATTCACTTCAGTAAAGAGTTGTATTATTTATTATTGAATGATTTTAGAAATTTGAACAGAAATAACAATAGGCTTGCTTCAGCTAAGTTAATTATAAAATAACTGATTATTTTTTTTATCCAATTATTTTTGTGATAAGTTAGCACGATTTTTTACTACAATTTTACTAAAGAAAGAAATTTTAAAATAAATTTCTAAATAAAATTTTAGTACAAAAACTATACTTTGTGCTGACTATAATAAGAGAACTTAATATTCTTAACTTTAAATCATAAATTGAAATTTGGTTTTGAATTTTTCCACTCTTGTTGTGAACAAGGGATGTGCCACTGTTTTTATTAAGTTAACGGTTGTAAATTTTGTAAATAATTACTGGCAATGCACTTTTTGCCAATGTTGGGAAAGCGTTCTAAGTCAGTACTGTGCCAGTGCTTTTTTATTTTTACGATTGTAAATTATGTAAATCAAGTACTTTCAAAGCACTTTTTATGAACGTTGGCAGAGCGTTCGAAGCCGGAGCTGTGCCAGTGCTTTTATTATTTTTACTGATGTAAATTTTGTTAATTAAGCACTGGCAAAGCACTTTTTACTAACGTTGGCAGAGCGTTTGTAAATCAGTGCTTAGCCAGCACTTTATTTGTTGAATCATTGGCAAATAGTGCTCTGCCAGTGCTTGATTTTTCATACCATTTTCAATTTTTGGCTGGGTATGTTTGTTTCAACATTGTTTGTGGTGTTTGTGGTGTAATGGACGGATAGGCAGCCAATTACTCCGAGTTTCCGAGTTCAAATCCCAGAAAAGACAAATGCTGAAGATTTTTTTTTCAATTAAAAAAAAAAATAAAATACTAAAATGTTCAAACATAAAATAATTTAAAGAAAGTTCAAAGCAATTGTGGTGCAATAGGCTATTAATCTGAAGGCCAAGGTTCAACACTTGAAAAATCAAAAAAGTTTTTCAATTTAAATAAAATTTTGTTTAACATAATAATATTTAAGTGCAATATAACATTGAATGCGACAACTGAATATTAGCTTCCACGACTAAAACTTAAATTTAATATGAAGATAGTTGTCGTAACCGCCAGGATTCGATTGGCAACAAATTTGAGGGCACAACTGAGACTGTTTTCTGGGTGTAGGTAAACTTTTAAAGTTTTAATTTTTTTTTACCAACACTGTATTTTATAAGACGATAAAAACAGCTTAACTCTGTGTTCGGATGTCCACAATAAAAGTTTATGACATTTTTTTTTGTGGAACTGTTTAACCCTATATCTGCCTTTTTAATGTATATTTTAAAAATGTCCCTAAAACGTTGGTTTTGAGGGTTAAAATGTTCCGTGAATATGTTCGGCTGTAAATTTCACTAGGAGTTACTGAAGACAAAACATTTAGTCAGAGAAAGTGAATCGTGAAAATGTTGAATTAAATTTTTTCACTTTTAGCTCAATATGAATTGTAAAATGCTGTGTAAAATTTAGTGAAAAAACTTCATGTGTCATAGCGAATCACGCGTGACTTATCTTTATCATGAGTGATAAATAGTTAAAGGTAAAAATACATTCCTGCTAATGTTTACACAGGACAAATTATTTCCCTACTTTTTCCAATTAAATTGGTTTGTTAAAACTTTTAAAAGCTGTCAATTAAAAATTTATTGAATCAATTAAATATTTGCTCAAATTCAGAACTTGCTTGACATTTTTTATAGAATCGCTCAAAAGCAAACATCAACACATATTTGTTGTTTTTTGTAATATTTATGTAGTTGTTTTTTTTTATAAATATTTATGCTTAGTGGTATTGGTAATAAATATTTTAAATTCAATTCGATGTTAGACATTAATTCTTATTAGGTTTATTATTTTATTAAGTTGAATAATTTAGTCAATTTCCTAATAAAGAAATATAGAGTATGGCCTCGAACTTGAATAATTTTTTCTATTTATTTTAGAAATGTTGAGGTTAAGAAGAAGAATAAACGTTTTTCTCTAAAAATTATAAACACTATTCATTTTTAAATCAGACTAGACTAGTTTTCTGCCTTTTTATGGACAGGCTCATCAGTGATTTTCCACTTTAATTTTATTGTTATTTGTGTCTTATAATTGTCAGATTGTCTCTATATGATAAATTTTTCAACAAACTGCGGCTGTAAGAATCAAACCTGCGCTCATCTTACATTACAAACGTAACAATGCAAAGTCATGACAGTTTAGCGATTACACCCAAGTATGGCCTCGAATCTAATGCATTAATTTTCATTAGTCTCAGTTGTTTAAATCTGAATATTTATTTATTCTAAAAAATTATCATAAAATTGACAATATAATTTTTAAAGTTTAATTTCGTTTAGTAAAAATTAAATTTTTTTTAAACAGAACGAAAATGCAAAAAATTAATTAATAATTATTTTAAACAAACAAAAAAATACTCTGATTTCAACAAAAGGGATAATTTCTTCCAAGAAATATATATATATTAGGGGTACAACCAAAATAAGGCCCTATCACCACGCTGTAGCCGATGTTGTGCTGAAACCGAAAAATGTTTCCTCAGGTCATTTCGGAACAAAAACGTTCCGCTTCGAAGCCGATTTCTGAAAGTCCTTTAAGATTTTTATTTTTTCAAAATTTTTTATTTTATAATTATTTAACTATTTACATTTCTTAATGTAATTATATGATTGTAATCAAAATCACAATCTAAAAACTATCTTTGTTATGTGAAATTAACTTAAGATTAAGAGTTCGTATTGATTTGCATTGGGGGAAAATATCTTGTACGACTTTGATGGCGCGTTCCGCACAAATGTTGCTGCGTTGTGTTTTTCGTCACTAGATTTTTGCTATTGTTAAAAAAGTTTTCGCACCATGTTTAATAAAGGTTGAAATTAATAGGTCTCAAAAATAAATAAAAGTTAGTTAAAAAAAAAAAAATATTATATATTTTTATACTTTTAGCAATAAATTATAATATTTAGCAAATTTGCATAAGACAGCGTAGGTAAGTCGCAATATTTTATCACGATTAATTGAATTTATACAGAATATTATTCAATATTTAATGGAAAAACTTATAATTTAATGAAATTATAAAGAAAATATTTTTATCGAAAATCTAAAGATGCAGTTCTTATTGTTTTTTTTATGCACTACATGGTATGGATAGGGTCATTTTGATATTTTTTTGTAAAAAAGTTGTATCCCTAATATATATACAAGGTGGCGCAAAAGTAATCCTCCTATCAGAAAATGCTATAAATTTTGCGATTGTCCCCTAATGTCAATTCTGTTTTGACATTTGTGTAGTAAACACATGCGAAATACACGTTAATAAACAATGTTACGCTACACTGCTCCAGAACGCGGAATATTGGTGACTATTTATTTGACCAATAATCGGTCGGTGACTGTGGCACAATGTGAATTGCGTCGCAGATTTCCTGGCCGTCCAACGCCTACTGGTGAAACACTGCGACGTGTAGCCGCTCGCCTCGAAGAGACTGGCACAACACGAGATGCTGCCAGGCGTGGCAGACCCCGGAGAAGCCGTTCTGCAGAGAATATTGCTGCTGTAGCCGAGGATGTCATGGAAGCGCCGTCGACATCGACCAGACGACGTGCCACGCAAATGGGTATCAGTCGACGGTCTTTACAGCGAATTTTGGTACAAGATTTGAAGATGTTTCCGTACAAAGTCCAGAAGTGAATCAGCTGTTAGCTGCTGACCGCCAATCGCGTGTAACATACGCTCAAGCCATCCTTAATCACCACCAAGAGGAAGATGATTTTTCATCAAAAATAATCATGAGTGATGAGGCCCATTTCCATCTTAGTGGGTACGTAGATAAGCAAAATTTACACCTCTGGGGCACTGAAAATCCGCGTGTAACCCACGAAGAGCCATTACACCCGCTCAAAGTCACTGTATGGTGTGCTGTTTTCGATGGATGAGTCATCGGACCTTTTTTCTTCGAAGACGTCGCGGGCCAAACGGTTACTGTGAATGGTGAGCGCTACAGACACTGCACGTGCCACAACCGATATGCTGAAGGACTGAAGGATGCATTTCCTGGGCGCCTAATCTCCCGTTTTGGCGATTTGCACTGGCCAGCAAGATCGCCTGATTTGACCGCTCCAGACTTCTTTTTGTGGTCGCGGGTTTATGTCAACAAGCCTCAGACTCTTGCAGCTCTTAAAGACAATATCCGTCAAGAATGTGAGGACCTATCGCCGGTAGTTTTGGCCAAAGTGATGGAAAATGCCATAACAAGGGGTCAAATGACAATCAACTGTGGCGGCGGCCATTTACATGACATCATATTCTCGACTTGATGTAAAAAAAATTAAAATACCAAATAAAAATAATCCACAAGAAGAATCAAAGTTTTTCATTTTTTTTTTAAATTACAGCCAAAAAACGACGGAAGGTTATTTTTGCGCCACCTTGTATATTATAAATTGACTAAATTTCTTAGGATTGTTTTATTCATATGCAATTTTATATTTAATACATTTATTTTTAAATTCGTTAAAAGAATCCAAAATCATGTCCAATCATGCCAATTTTTTATACAGAGCCTAAAAACATCCCCCCCCCTAATATCCGTGTGAAATAGCGTGCCGATGACTCATCATTCAGGGTTTGGCAAGAAATACCCTAAGAAATTTCCCATAGTGCATTGTTTAGAAATTCTCTTAGTTTATAAATATTATAATAAAATTTGACCTTAAAATTAGGGATAATGTCAATAACAACCAACAATTGTTACAAAATAATGAAAAACAAAAAACAATAGTTTGAAAAGGTATTTGCATTTTATATTAGAATTACAAAAAAAAAAGAAAATAAGTTACATTTTATTATTATAATGTTAAACAAGTAGGCGTTTTGTCCTTTGGCGAAATTTTTTTATTAAAAACATGTGTTAGTTTTGAGTTAGTTTTCATGGATTTTCTTGTTTTATTAAAGGGGTTTTTTCTAAAAGTTTTGGTTGATTTTTTTTCATATTTTCACAACTGCTGCTGTGACAACCATTGACATGTTTTTAAAAAATCATTAAAAAAGTCCTGATGAAAAAAATTAAATCATAAAGTTTTATGAACAAAATGAACATTTTTAGTTTATAAAACAATATGGTGTATAAGTTTAAATTTTTCACTGGATTGTTTTAGGGGAAAATGTTAAAGAAACAATCAAATCATTACAAAACTTTAGCAATTGTTAAGAAACCCCACAAAAAAAGTTTACAAAGAAAGTGGACTCAAATAAAATATTAGATTACTGTATTAAAAATCTTTAGACTTTATACTGGTGAGATTTTTAAATATTAAAAAATGTTTAATTAGAAGTTTTTGAGTAATAAAACAAAATGTAATATGATAATATCATATCAGATATTCTAACTAAATATTTGTGGTCGTTGTGGTGTAATAGTTAGAGCGTTGAACTGTTACACAGTTGGTCCCAGGTTCCATCCCTGGCTGCGACAATATCAATTTAGAATAATAATATGTATAAGTTTTCTATTCTTCATACACACCGCAGCGCCCACCTTAGGTGTTCCCATAGCACTTAAACCCACTGAAGTTCAATAATGAATCAGTTATATGAACCAAAAAGCTTGAATAAGTTCGCAACAACTGCTCTAAGACTTATCATTTCGCGCAATTACGGTGTTGCCATGTCTGAAGCCCTTCATCTTTCCCCACCATTATTCTCTCCTCTATCCCCTTTCCAAAGAAAGCCACTAATTAATAAATAGGAATCATTTTCTGAGTGTTGCTTCTCTGTCCTGTCCTGCAACTGGAAAAAGTATATCACAGCAATGCGATAAAGACAAAAGAAAAAGACAAAGAACAACATTTCTAATTTTTTCACGAAATGAGCGAAGTAGGCGGGGTTAAATATTTTAAAAATTTGCGCTTATTTTTAGTATATTATTTGTTATTATTTAACTAAATTTGGCAAATGCTAGAAATTTTACTATATAAAAATATTTTTTTATGGAGAATTTAAAAAGTGTAAAATTTTTATAAAAAAAGTACTTGTTCCGAATTTTTCGAGTAATCCAAAACTTAATTCATATAGAAATCGGCAAAAACATTTTTTTATTTTTTCATTTATTAAAACAGGTTGGTTGTTTTTTATCGATTTAGAAAGGTTTATCGTGTAACTCGTATTAGTTTTGGAGAAAATATTCGTTGAATATTTTTCTTTAATTATCTCCATGTTGAAACTACATGACGTATAATTAATTTTATTATGTGTATTACTTGTTGCTCATTCGCCTAAGTACCATACGTTTATTTTCATATAGGAATATTTATGAAGGATAATAGTCAAAGAATATGTTCTCCAAACGTAATACCAGTTACACGGAGAAACCTTCTGCATCGATAAATTAAAAAAACTAAATCTGGCCGATGTTTAGATAATCGAATTTTGGTTTACTCCAAAAATTCGGAACAATATTATCGTTAGTGCCTAAGTAAAATCTATATTTACTCTCATAATTTATTAAGTTAGTAAATTCTGTAAATAAATAAATAATTTATTAAATGTTTAATTGAAAAATTATTTGATGTTCTCAAAATTTTCAGTTTTCATAACCAACAAAAAAAACTAAATTTAACAAAATCACTGAAATTCAAAAAAAAAAAAAACTTAAATTAAAAAATTATCTCATATTTAAAAAAATTCGCTAAAATTAAAAAAAAAAAACTCCAAAATTTAAAAAAAATAAATTGAAATAATACGCCTAGATTAAAGAAAATAAAAATCGCCAAAATAAAAGAAAATAACAAAAATAAAAAAAAATTCCTAAAATTTTTAAATTTTAGCGATTTTTTTTAATTTGTGAGTTTTTTTTAAATTTCAGAGATTTTTATAATTTGACAATTGTTTTCTAATTTTTCACAATTTTGGCGTTTTTTTAATTTTGTCAATTTCGGCAACTGAGAGTTTTTTTTTTTAAATTTTTGCGATTTTTTTTAAATGATCGATTTTCCATTTTTGACGATTTTTTTAATTTTGAAAAAAAAAATTAAACGATTTTTTCCTATTAGTCTTTTTTTTCTTCAATTTTGATGACTTTTTTTAATTTTCTTATGAAGTTTTTGTTTTACAATTTTGGTGATATTTTTAAATTTTTAAATTTTGTAATTTTTTTGATTTTTTGACAATTTTTCCAATTTTTGGCAATTTTTTTTTTGCAAAATTTTTAATTAAAGTTTTAATAGTATCTACAGAAAAATTTGTTAAAAAATTCAACAATTATTCAATTAAATTTTAATATATGTATCTAGATATTATATATATTTATTATTAAAACCTTAATAAAGGGTCCGCCGAATAACTTTTTTTTTAAAAAAAAGGCCATAAAAAAAACTACTGAATATTTTCTCAAATTTCTTTTTTTATTTGAAAGTACAATCCTTCCGGTTAATAATGGAAAATAATTTCATTCAAATGGCTGCCTCGGCTGGCCATGCAGTAGCCTACATGATCGGTCCAATTTTTAAGCACATTATCGATTGTATGCAGCTGTATTTCACCAATGGCTTCACGAATATTGTCCTTTAAAGCGTCAATTGTCTCTGGCTTGTTGGCGTAACACTTATCTTTGACGGCACCCAACAAATAATACTCCAACGGTGTCAAATCGCAGCTCCGAGGTGGCCAAACGACATCAGCTCTGCGGCTGATACGCAATTTTCCCACACATTCTGCAACATTACCATGATTTTCAAAGTAATGTCGCAATATTTCCCAGCGTTGTTCAAGCGTATACACAACCATATTCGTTCAGCGGAAGGATAAAACTAATTATCTGTCAAATCACGAAATAAGCACTAGTTGAAAAAAAACGTTCGATGGCGGACCCTTTAGTTACGAATTATTTTAATTGATTCGACAATTTCCTAAACAGGACCGAATTCAATTAAACTTTTAATTAAATCGACAAATATTTTACTTGAAAGCCGATTTTAATTTTTTTTGTGTGACTTGTTGGGTGTACTAAACGGGACGGAAAATGTATGTATTGGCTATGAATCATTAAGGAACACTTCCGTAGATCAGTTAAATGTTGATAATGCAAACATTGGGATAAGTTTGAAGTTACAGGCGACCATAAAAGTACTAATCACCTAAAATTTTTCAAAAAACCGAAAATTAATATCGCGATATCTCGAAAAGGATATCAGCTCGGATATCACTGAAAGTGCTTTTGGAAACTACTCTTGCTCATCTACCAATATATGCGAACATTTTTGGGATCCATTTTTATCAAACTTTTTCGAGCTTCAGGAATACAGAGAGAGGTTAATAACAAATTTATGAATATGGAAAATTTCTAAGAAGAGGAATAATTTAACTTTTAAACACGTTCCGGTATTTAAAACTACCAGTTACAAAGTATCATGATTTTAGGCTAGTTTTGAATATAATCAATTAAAATTTTGCACAGCATGTCCCAAACAATAATTTAAAAGTTAAAAAGTTGTAAGAATTACCGTTAATTGTCGCCAAAAAGAAAGTTATTGTAAATCGATACCATTTATTGCAAATATGTTTACAGAGTGTCGCAAAAGTAATATCATAATGTGAATTGCCTGTCATTTTGTTGGTTGGTAATGCAAAAAGTTTGGGTCGGTTTTCAAAGAAAGTTTAAAAGAAAAATATACTTCCTACACTGATAAAATTATCTGCATGATATCAATAAATTTTTGCATTAGATCTATGAAATGTCATTAGAATTCGTCCACTGAAAGTCTTGATTTTATCAAAAAATTCATATTATTTATTAAAAATTTCATACGCGCAATGAAAAAGTTTCCTTAAAAATAGTTTCAATAAAATAACAAAACTTTTATTAAATTCAAAGAAATTTTTAATTCACTTTGTGAAAAAAATTTCATTAAAACTCGTTCAAGAAATTCTCTATGTGTCTGCACAAAATTTTTTTAATTAATTTGTTTTTTTTTTTCAAACCTTTCACGAAATATTTACAAAGTGCACTTTAGTACTATTAACATTTTACCAATATGTTCTTCTAAGTTTGTCACTGAAAAAAAATGCCTGTCAAAAAATAAACGCTATGAATTTACTTTTCTTTATATTGACAAGAGATTTAAAACATTAAAATGTTTCTTTAACACAAATCCTTTGTAAATAAATAATTTCCAAAAAATCAAATTCCCCAAGATCATCATTTATGTGTCTTATAAAAAGATAAAATTTACACAAATTATTAGAAGTTTGGAAACATTAAACCACTTAAGTAAACCGACATAAAAAAATAAAACAATAAACATTGAAATCCTACTGAAACCGAGAACAAAAAAAAAATGGAAAACAATGTCTTAGCTTTCTAACTTTAAACAATAAACTTATCTCCCACCAAACAAACCACTTATTTTTTCAAACAAATCCCACTTATAACAAGAAGAAAATATGTCTAAATATGCCACAAAAGCAAAAAAAAAAAAAAAAAAATCGGAAAAGAAAATAAAAACCTAAAGAATGACAACTATGCCGAGTTTGAAACTCAACTCTATTCAATATCCATAGAATAAACATGTTGTTTTGTCTGCATAACCATAATGTTAAACAGCACCCGAAAGTTGAACAACGATATCAAGAATTTTTTATGTTCTAATATAACAAAAAACAAAGAAATAAGAAAAATAGGTAAGAGTATTACCGTTAGCATTGACGAATTTTAAATACTCTGCACTATAAAATATCCGAAAAAAAACAAATTGACACCAAGTGATGAGTTCACAGCTTTACGCATAACTTTAAAACGCCTCTACCGATTTTGTTTATTTTCAATATCAAACTTCTATAGATAACAGTTAACAGTTATATCTATTATTTTTATTATTATTATTAAGACATGTTTTTATTTGATTAATCAAATTATAAACTTAGTCTATTTACAAAGGATTTCCATTCATTTCTGTCATTAGCTATATATCTTAACTGGTTAATTGTTTGGTTGGTCTCATATTCAATTGTTCTGCGCCATGTTGTCCTTGGTCTGCCTCTGGATCGACGACCTTGTGGGTTATATTGTAGAGCTGATTGTGCAATATCGTCTTCGTTCTTTCTTAAAGTGTGGCCGAGCCAGCTATATTTTCTATTGGTTATATCTTTATGTAAGGGTTGTTGTCCAGTAATTAGCCATAACCTTTCGTTGGAAATAGTACGTGGCCACCAAATCTTTAGAATGGATCGTAGACAGCGGTTTACGAAGGTTTGAAGCTTTGCTATTAAATTGTTAGTGATGAACCAAGTTTCAGATCCGTAAAGTAAAATTGATTTTACGCAAGCATTAAATATGTTAATTTTTGTTTTAAGTTCAATCGTTTCTGAGAACCATATATTTTTTAGTGATGCAAATGCACCTTGAGCTTTTCTTATTCGGTTAACTACATCATCTTTCGCGCCGCCATCTGTTGTTAAAACACTGCCTAGATATTCGAACCGTTTAACATCGTCTATTTGTTGGTTATATATTTTGAAGTACGTCTCATTATTTGTATTGATCCTCATAGTCTTAGTTTTTCCAGTGTTTATTTTAAGCCCAAGTCTTAGCGATTTATTTGATAATTTATCAATCATTGCTTGCATGTCTGTGTACGTATTTGTTATTAGAACTGCATCGTCTGCGTATTCCAGATCTCCTAACTTATCAAACATTCTCCAATTTATGCCAGTAGGGTTAATATCCAGGGTTTCGAATACCATATCCAGAACTGTGATAAAGAGTAGTGGAGATAAAGCGCAGCCCTGACGAACGCCGCTTTTGGTGAAAAAAGGTTCACTTAAACTTCCATCATGCAAAACTCTGCAAGAAGTTCCATGGTAGGTATTTTTTAAAATGTTGATTATCTTTTCAGGTATTCCCCTCGATAGGAGAGCTTGCCATATATATTTCCGACTGAGCGCATCAAAGGTTTTTTCGTAATCTATAAATGCTAAGAATAGCGGTGCATTATATTCGGAGGACTGCTCTATTATAATTCTTCTAGTGCATATATGATCGATGCATGAGTTTCCTGCCCGAAAGCCTGCTTGGTTTTTACGTATCATACTGTTCAAGTGCTCTGCTATTCTATTTAGTATAATTTTATTGAAGATTTGAGCAATAGTTGGAAGCAGGTGAAATTCCTCTCCAGTTATCGCATTTCTTTTTGTCTCCTTTCTTTGGCAGCTTGACAATAATAGATTCTTTCCATTCTTGTGGTATAACCTCTTCCCTCCATATGCGCTGGAAGAGCGGGTAAAGTTTGTCGGAGATAACATCTGCACAAGCCTTATAACACTCTGCCGTAATTCCATCGTTCCCTGGCGCTTTTCCATCTTTTAAAGAAGATATATATATCTATTAAATAAGTTATATTCTACATATTACTAGATTTCAGAAAGTATCAGCAAGAATAAATGTCTAATTATGCCACATAAGCAATATGTCTAATTATGCCACAAAGACACGACGAGTTTTAGACACTCGAAAAATTTTTGTTATGCAGAAATCATTTTTCAAACAAAAAAAAAATCAATTGACCCAAAGTGACGACTTCACATTTTCATGCATAACTTTAAAACGCCTCGACCGATTTTGCTTATTTTCAATATAACACTTCTATAGATAACAGTTAACAACTTGACTAAAAATCAGTTAGATTCTATTACTATTTTCCAAAACAATCATCCGCTATTTATTAGCAATATATTAAGATTTTGAAATTTAATTCTTAGAGTTACAAACCTACTGATTTCCCTAAATTACCTTGCAAGTAGTGAAAGTTAGGGTATAACATCTAAAAAAACAACAAAAAAGTAAGAAAATCATAGCTTAACATTAGAGAAGAGTGAAAAACATGATTATAAAACAACATGCTAAAATTCACAAATAAAATACCGGATAAATAAACTCAAAGGAATTCACACAATTGCTTATGAAAATCCATTGGAATTTAGAACTTTGGTACAAGTACTTATGTGTATTTGTGTTGCTGCCACTGGTTTTTGTTGTTTTAGTTGCTATTATTTCAAATAACAACATGATGCTGCTGATGTTGTTGTTGCAAACACAAATAGTATTCATAAATATTGTACAACTATCTATGGTATGTTTTCATTTTATCTTTCTTTATTGTTGAATATTTTGAATAAAAATATAAGAGCCCTGTTGTCAATAAAAAGTTTTCTATAAAAAATATAAAATTTGTAAACCGTAAAAAGTCATTTGATAAAATTCTTCAGAGATTTATTATACTAATAACGCACCTGAAGTAGTTTAAAATAAAATCAGCAAAAAGAATTTTAAAATCATTTTGACTAATTTTTTCTAAGAAACATCATTAAGGGATTAAATAGATCGTTATAGGTTCGTAGTTATAATTTTTACATTTTTTATACGTTGTTATTGTTAATTGCACCTTCTTAGCTTCGTAAGGAGCTCTAACTGGTTCAACGGTAAAGTCTGATCGGTAATCCGTCAGTCTCGTGGCATCACAACGGACCTCAGAGTCTAAGTGTGCTGGTGCTCACGGAGCCGGCTACCACTCCGACCCTATTGTTAATTGCCCTCAAAGGACTTATTCCGTGACCGGTCAACTGAGGGAATATACTATATTTTGTGTAATTTAAGTTGTTTTCTGTTTTGTTTTCTTATAGTGTTTGTTTCATAGATTACATAAATAAGGAACTCTACTTCTTCTTTTAACAACAAACACATTTTTTCATATACATTCAAATATTTTTTGTATAGGTATACTACGTATGTCCAACACATTCTCATTAGTTACGTGCCCTGACAGCTAATGTCAAAGAGTTTGAGATGTATTTAATCTATGGTTGTTTTTTTTTTATTTATTTTTGTATTTAAACACACACGTAAAAAATATAAGTTTGCTGTTAGCCAGTCAACATGCATCGACAACATTGGCTTACAAGGAAACAACACAGTGGTGAAACCACAGATTTAAATGATACTTGAATACGTTGTAAAGGACAAAAATTGCACTAGTCAACACGGAAAATGCTACAACTATGCGTATGTAGTATGCACTTAGGCCTCCTAAAACAAAAATTGAATTCAAAAATATTTTAATGAAGTAGTTTTTGAAAATTTTTTTAATTTTGATTATATCTCGATTTTAGATTCAGCTACCTTGGTCAGACTAATTGCAAAACATATATAATTTAATGCGCAAAATATTCTTTGAATAATGTTTTATGGCACAGTCGACTGAATGTACTTTTTTTGAGCAAACTTGCCCACAGCCCACAGTTTTAAACGAATAAAGAACAAATTTGAAAAATAATGGAAGACATTCCAGATTGATTCCTCATGACCGATTTTGAAAAGTCATTTACTAGGTGGCGCAAAAATAACCTTCCGATGTTTTTTGGCTGTAATTTAAAAAAAAAAATTAAAAACTTTGATTCTTCTTGTGGATTATTTTTATTTGGTATTTTAATTTTTTTTACATCAAGTCGAGAATATGATGTCATGTAGATGGCCGCCCCCACAGTTGATTGTTATTTGAGCCCTTTTTATGGCATTTTCCATCACTTTGGCCAAAACTTCCGGCGATAGGTCCTCACATTCTTGACGGATATTGTCTTTAAGAGCTGTTGACATAAGCCCGGGACTTCAAAAAGCCCCACAAAAAGAAGTCTGGAGCGGTCAAATCAGGCGATCTTGCTGGCCAGTGCAAATCGCCAAAACGGGAGATTAGGCGCCCGGGAAATGCATCCTTCAGCATATCGGTAGTGGCACGTGCAGTGTGTGCCGTTGCACCGTCCTGTTGGAACCACATATTTTCCAATCCCAATTCATCAAGTTGCGGCAAAAAGAACTCGTTGATCATTGCTCTGTAGCGCTCACCATTCACAGTAACCGTTTGGCCCGCGACGTCTTCGAAGAAAAAAGGTCCGATGAATCCTCCAGCGAAAACAGCACACCATACAGTGACTTTGAGCGGGTGTGTAATGGCTCTTCGTGGGTTACACTCGGATTTTCAGTGCCCCAGAAGCGTAAATTTTGCTTATTTACGTACCCGCTAAGATGGAAATGGGCCTCATCACTCATGATTATTTTTGATGAAAAATCATCTTCCTCTTGGTGGTGATTAAGGATGGCTTGAGCGTATGTTACGCGCGATTGCTGGTCAACAGCTAACAGCTGATGCACCGTCTGGACTTTGTACGGAAACATCTTCAAATGTTGCACCAAAATTCGCTGTAAAGACCGTCGACTGATACCCATTTGCGTGGCACGTCGTCTGGTCGATGTCGACGGCGCTTCCATGACATCCTCGGCTACAGCAGCAATATTCTCTGCAGAACGGCTACTCCGGGGTCTGCCACGCCTGGCAGCATCTCGTGTTGTGCCAGTCTCTTCGAGGCGAGCGGCTAAACGTCGCAGTGTTTCACCAGTAGGCGTTGGACGGCCAGGAAATCTGCGACGAAATTCACGTTGTGCCAAAGTCACCGACCGATTATTGGTCAAATAAATTGTCACCAATATTCCGCGTTCTGGAGCAGTGTAGCGTAACATTGTTTATTAACGTGTATTTCGCATGTGTTTACTACACAAAAGTCAAAACAGAACTGACATTAGGGGCCAATCGCAAAATTTATAGCATTTTCTGATAGGAGGATTACTTTTGCGCCACCTTGCATTTTATATCCTAAACAAATCATCAAAATTAGCAAGATTTTTTGTTAAAAAAGTTAACAAATTTGTTAACAACATTATGTAACTTTGCTTTCGTTTTAACACCACTTTAATTGAATATCCACATTCATCTCCATAAAAGACCAACACGAATGGTAAATTTTTGAAGATGTTGTATTAACAATAAAAAGGCTCTATTTCCAACTAAATTTGCTTATACGAAACGAAATAAAAAAGTGACCCCAGAGTTAATAACGATTATTAATTGAGAATAAAATAACGCAAAAGATGAGATACATTTCGTTTGAATAAAACTATTTTTAAATTTTTTACAGCAAAAAAATATCCAAAAATTAAAATCTAGCTTATTTGGACGATTTATTAAGGATACAAAATAAATTACGTTTAAAAATTGGCCATGAGGCCAGATAAAACTTTATTCAACGAATCCGCTGAACTGCCTATCACAAGCTAAGCGGAAAGCTTGTTGAGCAGAAAAACATTCCTCTCCGATGCCGGAATTTTGGCATACTAGAAGAGGAGAAATCCCCTAATTGTTACGCAAAAAAGCCACTAACTTATTTATGGATAACTTTTTGTGGATAACTTCACAGGCATAAATTCTAACCAAAAACGCCAAAATAATCAACATTGCACAACTTTTACCTTTAATAACTTCTTAATTTCAAAAGATTTGGAGGCATATTATACCTTTAATACAAGCTTGTGGATTTGGCTATCAAATATACTTTCCTACATACACTTCCTTATAAAGACGTATTTTTTCATGGGGAGACCTTTTCTCCAAAAAAACTAGAGTAAAAAATACAAAAACCTAATGGGTTAATTTATGGGGGCATATGGTACCTCTTCGCAAAGGTATTTAAAAGAGCTATCATATGATATACATATTGTCGTGATCGGAAATGTACTTTTTGATAAAATTAAAAAATCTTTTCCAACGTTAACGACTAAACAAATCAGTTGTAAGGGGTCGTCGCCGAAAAAAATATTTTTTTTTTTTAAATCAGATCAAAAAGTACTACTTAGGGCAAAAAAAAAATTAAATTATTGACGAAGTCTGCAAAACAAGTTCCCAATGCTGTCACTTTTAGTGGACATGATCTGTACCTATCAATTATGGCGCTAAAGATGGCAAAAATTCTAGTACTCACTTTTTGTTCTGATTCCAATTGTACACAAAAGCAGCTGTAAATGAAAATATGCGTCGCATTATTTTCGATCTCACTCCTTACTAAGGTGCAACCGTTTAACGATCGCACCCAAGTAACTATGTAACTAACTTGCAGTTTTCTTTCCTATTCAGCTTTCTGGTATTGTATATAACTCATAAGTGGCAAAACTTATACACACAAACATTCTGTGTTTAGATTTTTATTCATCTTGTAATCTCCTCCGTCTCTTTCTATCAATGTTGCCAGACTCACATATGGGTTTTACGTACAGAGTAGCCAACTTGCATTTATGTTGAGACATCGCCTAGGGGCAAAAATTTTAAATTAAATTGTTTTTTTTTTTGATTCTGTTATTAACAGTTTTTTATATATTAATTTAATATCAACCTTTCAACACACTTACATACAAAGAAATCATTGCCAAGTAATTAGGAGCATTTCAACTAAAAAAGTTTTTTTTACATAAATTAATCAAACATTGAGTAGAAACAAGAAAAAACTTGGTAAAATGCTACTAGTTTTAACATAATTTTTGCGAATACTCTTTATTAGTTAAAATGCTCTTAATAACTTGGCAACGATTTTTTTTGAGTGTATTTAGCAAATAATTAATCTTTCAACAGCTTATTCAACTTCTCACATACTTACTATGTTTGTATGTACTACGTACATATATTGCTAAAACATACATAATGTATATAATGTAATTATCCCAGTTGGAAATTATTTAGTCTTAGATGAGATTTTCATCAATGATTTTCTGATAATATTTTAAAATTTGTAGACTATATTATCGAGGACAATTTTAGCGCCAAAATCATGAAAGTTAGAATGTTTTAAACCTTATTGACGATTAAATAAGCGACAATTTCATGAACATGTCTTATATATGATTTTATTAAGGACAAACTAAGTGACAATTGTCATCTACTTTGTCATGTTTCATACCACATTGGCGACCTTATAAGCAACAATGTCTTTAAATTGTCTGCAATAAGATTTTATTTGGAATAAAATTAAGCGACACTTGCATCAAAGAGTATATACAAATAGAGAGTTTATACTTCCCACGCCTCTCTGCAGCAAAATACCGAACTCGGGCAAACAAATGAAAATTTTTGTTTACACTAAAAAATAATTGATTGCAACATGTTGATAAAAAATTGTTGCTTAAAACACTCACTTTTATTTTACTTATATTTTCATATTAACGATTAAAATTTAATGTATTTCTATTTTATCTGGCTTATTTTAACGTTTAAATTTTAAATAAATAAACATTTTATTAAATTATTATGCGAAAACATGATAAAAATAATTTAAAATTTTAAATTTCTGCAATTTGTTTTCATTTGCTCGGTGCGAGTTTACGAAAAAATAAAAAGAGGACAGATTGAGAGAGACTGAGGAGGATAGCGACCCACTGATTTGCTTGCAACTGTTAAAAAAAATGCAAAAAAACGACAAAATAACCGTACAAGAAAAAAAAAACGAAAAAAATTTAACAATATTTAGTTGGAGTGCACAGTGGTCTTACTCAGTGCTCCAAGTGGCAATGAAGTTTTGAACAAGCTTAGGTTTTAATTTTGAACCTACCACACACCCCAGGGGCGGCATTATACACAGAAAAAATTATCAACCTAAAATATATAATTAAAGATTTGATTTGAATTTAATTAGTTTCTAAACAAAAATTTAATTGAATCAATAAATATTTTTATTGGCTTTTAAATATATAAATACATATTTTATTTTAGACGCAATTATCATATTATTTTTTCATACACTGTATGCATAAATAGAAAATTTTTAGTATAAAATACTAAGTACATTTGAAGTTAACAAACAAAACAAGCACACACACAATCAGACTCAGCATTGCAAAAAACCCACATACCAATGTATAGATCACACACACTTTTTTTGTGAGTATCATATTTTTTTTTTTTTTTTGTAGAAGTTATTTGTAACTTTTTTTTCGTTCTTAATTTTAATAAAAGGTTTAATTGATAGTATCATTGCCGTGATAGATGCAAAATCAATTAAAATATTAATTGATTCAATAAATTTTTTAATTGAAACCCGTTTTTAGTTCTGTGTAATCACCTAAACTAGGGAACTTTTTGCATATAAAATGTTGAATGCTCGCTATTTGTTTTGTTTCTAATCCGATTTTTAAAAATTATTTGTAATCTGCTGGTAGGGACTAACAAAAATATGTTTACATGTGTGGATTATCTCTAATAGTTCCCTAGATATTCCCATTACGATGGCGTGTCGCATTATCTGTTCATCTCCTTAGTTTAGACACTTCTTCGACACTATGTCAGATCGAATTTTCGAGTTGATTCAAAAAAATAAGGCCTCACGCATTATTAAGACTTCTGCTTTAAAATATTTTTCTTAAATTTTTGTTAATTTTTTTATTTTAAGTTAAGCTATGAAGTATATTTATGAAACATTTAGATTTTGTTATTCCTTTTTAAATAGTGAAATAAAAAATAAATTAATTGTTTATTTTTTGTTAAATATTATTTATTTTCCAGTGGTTTCACATTTATGCCGGCTAAACTTTTCTACTTTTTTTTTAACTTACAAAATTTAGTGAAATTAATGTGTAATTATAGTTTTGCAACGCAGTGTATGAGCTCTTATGCCATCGGATTTGCTTAAAACTTTGAATTTTGTGATTTTTTCGTCTTTCGCGGACTAATTATATTTGATATTTGTCATCTTGAGTGAAAAAATAAAAACTAAACTACACTAAATTTTTCGCGTTTCGCGGACTAGCCATTTTTAATGACGTTGATACATTGACCGTAAAAATATGTAATAAATTTGAAAAATCTCATAATTCGAAGTAGAAATGGGCACGTAAGTAAATTTCTACTCTCACTTACTCACGTTAAAGAGAGCAAAATTCCACTTACGCACAATAACTCACGAGATTTTTTTCTACACACACTCACTCACGTGAGTGGGGTTCGCTCACGCGTGATGCACATGAATCAAGCAAAACTCTGTTAACGTGCCCATCTCTAATTCAAAGTTTAAAGTACATCCGATGCAAAACTGTTATAAAATTCTTAGTTTTATACAATGGGTACAAAGATTATTTTAGAGTATTTTGAATTAATTTTTAATCTTTTTTAAATTGTTGTATTTAAAAATATCATTTTGGGCTGGAAAATTTCCCATTCCTCGAAAAACAAAAAAATTTTGGTACACACTAGTGTACTTATCCGTCGTCAATGATATCTGCAAGGCATTGCCAACGGGGTATATAAATAAACATCAATTTTCGCACACATTAACGCAAGGATTTTTTTTTTGTTTTTTTTTATCTACTCTTAATTCATTACAATTGTTGAGTGTAGTATTTAATTTGTACGTATTTTAAATAATATGGAAATAAAGTTAATAGATCCGTTGTATACGTTGAATTATAAATAACAGGATTCTGTTTTATTTCTTTTATAAGTCAATTTTAATTAGCATTAATTTTATTGCGTTAATGGGAGTGTGTTAAAAACACAAGTGTTATAAACTATTTATAATTTGAAAAAATTATGAGGTGTTAAAGAATAAATTTTATTATACATAATTTTTAAATAATTATTTATTTATATTGTAGATTGGATGATTTACGTGTTCAATATAATATGAATTAATAATACACCCAGCAAAATAAGAGCTGAGGAAGAAGTAGTAAAAACACCACATCTACTAATTCGAATGTGGTACAAACTTAGGTGAATCATTAATCATTTCAACATTGTCGTGTCATTGGGCGGATGGAGTGAATATATAACTTATTTAATAGCATTTTAAACAGTGCATGAATGCTATTTTTCAACAGTTCATGGATGGTCTTTTTCAAATATATATTAACATTTTTATTTAAATAATAAAAATGTGCTGCATACTCTAGGGGGTGTTTTTTTAAATATTAAAAACAAATCTTTTGGTGCCAGCGAGTATTAAACACCCGAATCTGAGACACGATCTGCTGTATTGAAGTAGACCGCTCTACCATTTGCACCAACGTTACTTATACAGCACAACAAACTTAAAATGAACTTAAGTTTAAAATATTGATATAATTTTATGAAAACAAGAAAAATATGCTACACAAATATATAATAAAAAATTTAAAATAATGATTTTTAAAACATTTTTATTATGTGATTTCGTATCAACGAGATATTATAAATTATTTTTAAAATATTTTTAAGTTGCGATTAGGTTAAAAAAAATATTAAGAAATAATAGGAAAGCTTATTTAAAAAATTTCAATTCATTGCATATTTTGAAATATTTTTTTTAATAATTTTATCTTTAATAAGAAAAAATATTCTAGACATTCAAACAAAAAAGTTAGTAAAGTTAGCAAAAAATTTTGCTGAGTCAACAAAATTTTAGTCAGGAGGGTGCTTGCAAAAAAATTGTTAATGTCAGCAAATTTAGCAACAAAATTAGTAGATTCATCAAAAGTTTTGCTAACACTTATTGGATGAGAAATTAAAAAACTCTTGCTAAAAATTTATAAAATTTTTGCTAAGTATTAGTAGACTGAAAAAAACTCAAACATTTTTTAGAAAAATTATACTTTAGTTAATTTATTTACTGAAAATCATAAAACATATTTTTGTGATTATTTTAAAAATAATTTACAATACGGTACAATAAATGTATAAAAATGTTCATAATCCCACATTGACGACATGAATTATTGTAATATCGAAATAAAAATATAAATAATTATATATAACATAAACAAAATTATCTTTCAACTACTTACATCAATGGTTGTCTAAATGATGCTATATTTTAAAGGAACGCAAATTCCGCTGATAATTATAGAAACGAAACGAAAAAATAACAAAATATAACATATAACATATACAATCCTTTTTTTGCAATAAGAAAAAGGAAACACAAAAATCTAAGTGAGATGTGTGTCTTTGTCTTTCTCTTTAGTCTGTCTACCTGTCTGTATATTTGTTTGCAATTTGATCACACTAGACTATTAATCTCTATAAACATTAATTTACAAATACACATTTAATCTTTATTAAATTTAAATATTTTATTTTGTCTTTTATTTAATGTACAGACAATTACTTTCACAATCCACAATTTTGTTTTATGTATGAAAAACAGATACAAAAATCTTCCATGGTTGATGTTTTTATATGTCTTTCTAGAGTTGTACTTTTTATTATCATTTCCTTCGTCATTAGTACATCTTGGCATGCCTCGACGTCGAATTCATTCTGCGTATATCTTTCAATCTGGTTGTCGTGCACACTATTAATCTAACCAGCACTAATTTTTTTAGCAAATTAAATTAGTAAAACATTAGTAAAATATTAGTAAAACATTAGCTCAAAACAGTTAAGTGCTGAATAAGTATAACTAAAATTTTTGCTGAAATCATATTTATAGCAACAAATTTGCTGAAAAATAGTATACTTGATTTACAAGACGTTTTACTAACTTTTCTACTAACTTATTTTTTTGAGTGTAGTGAAAAGTGGCCTGCAATGAAACGAGTGTGCCTTGGAACGTAAGATCTTTTAATTGCACTAAATCTCTTTTTACACTAAAATGGGTTTATTTATCCACTGCGCTGAGGTTTACTAAATATCTGGGTCTATTAAATATACATATGTATGAGAAAGAGGTCAATAAAAACTCTATAGGTAAATTAAAGTGATATATTTAAATTAAGTAAATGTTAATTAATTTATTATTATTATTACTACTAAACTAGTTTTCTTAAATTTTTGGCTTTGATATTTTTAGTTTTTGCTAATTTTGTGAGATCCGAAACAATGGAATTGAAAAATCAAATTTTTTAACCTAATTTGTCTGAATATTACACACGTCTCAAGGCATACCTGGAAAGTAAAGCTTGAAAAATATATGATAATGATAGATCAGATCATTTGCAGTGAAATGCATTTTTGCATTTTTTTATCTACATAGCAATAAAAAATATAAAACTTTAGGTTTTAATATTTTTAAATAATTTTTATACAATCGATATACAAATTTTTTGCCTTTTTTTTATCAACATAACAATACAAAATATAAAACTGTATTTTAGAAATGTTAAGGTTAAGAAGAAGCATAAACGTTTTTCTATAAAAATTATAAACACTATTAATTTTTAAATCAGACTAGACTAGTTTTTGCCTTTTTATGGACAGTCGTCATCAGTGATTTTTCATTTAAATTGTATTATTAATTGTGTATTTATAATTGTCAGATTGTCTCTATAAGATAAATTTTTCAGCAAATTGCGGCTGTAAGAATCAAACCAGCGCTCTTCTTACATTACTAACGTAACACCCAAGTATGTAACTCAAATGTAATGCAGCTAAATTGCAGTTTTCTTTCCTATTAGCTTTTCTGTTATTGTATATTATACTCAAAAGTTACAACACTAACAAACACAAATTGTTGTTGTGGTGTTTGTCTTAGCTATCTTCTGCAATTACAACTAAATGTAAAATCGACCCCGTGTAATTGGAACTGGTTTTAAGCCACAGCAAAAATCGACCTGACTTTAGATCAAGCGGTTAAAGCGTCTGTCTAAAGTGTAGTGCGAAGTGCATGTGGCAAAGAAAGCAGGTTCAAGCCACGGTCAGGATTGCATTTAATAAATAAACATTTCATATAGATGCAATCAAACAATAAAAACCATAACAAATAATTACAGTAATGTCAAAAGGATTACTGATGAAGGTTGTGTTACCAGAAACTGCGAAGTCTAATTCAATTAAAATTTACAATGTAGTTATGATTTTTAGAAAAGTATGCTTAATCTTCTCTACCACGTCTATCTCACACAAATATTCTATTTTTAGATTTTTGTTTATTTTTCTAATCTCCTCCTTGTTTTTTATATTTTAAATAATTTTTATAAGAAGTCCCATCGCAAAGGCCAAAAATATATGTTGTCAAATAATAATTTGTCAACTCTGGATAACAATTTTCTCCAATTTTTTCTTTACGATGACAGTCAATACGTTAAATTACTTAATTATCTTAAAATACGCAGAAATAACTGAATTAATTAAAAAAAAAACACCAAAAAAATTAATAAGAATTAAAAAAAAAAAATTTCTCCCCAGTCCGGAATTGTTCTCGCAACCTTCTGATTGAAAATCCTACCACTTACCACCTTAACCTCCATATAAAATAAGAATATATGAACTTATGAAAAAGCACTTCTTAGCATGTTATTAATTTTAATACCAATTAATTTATATGGTGAAGCAATTGCTGTTTAAAATAACTTTAATGTAACATTTTGGCAGTTGCTAACAATAACTTCTATGAAAACGAAAAAAGTGCGTATGCTAATGTTTAGGAAGTCAAGCTAAAGAGGTTCTTAAAGCACTACTTCCACTTTATTTTGCTGGGATATTATTAATATTAATATATATAATATAATTCTAACTAAATACATTTAATATATATTATGAAACTTATAGTTTAAAATGAGTTTGCAGTCAAACAAATTGATATTATTATGGTAAAACATTTTTTCTGCGTACAAACATTTAGAATATCTTATATTCTAAAAACTCCTTGGCATTTTTTACTTTCATAAGTAATTAATGAACAAAATTTAATTAACACTAATGATAATAATTAATACTTAAATATCATACGCACCGTATAACACAGCCAGTCAGACACATACATTTAGTATCTGTTATACGGTGCGTATGATTAATAAACATTTTATATTCCTCATTAATATTACTCATACGTCTGAGTAGGCTTATTAATATAATGCAGACAAACTAATAAAATATATAAATTTAATTAAACATCATGTGTGTGTGTTTATAAAAATATAAATTTAATTAAACTAAAAAAAAAAACATATGAATGAAATATATAAAATTATATATTAAAATGTTTTAATATTAACATAAAAAGTAAATATATAAAAAAAACGCTCATATAAAATATATAAAAACCGAGAAAAATAATAATAATCACAACATAAAATGTCACATTTTTCAACAATTTTGGAAAATTTGCGTATGGTGGCTATAAAGCGAAGTCCATTAGCACAACAACGACAGCAGCAGCAGCAACAACAGACACAGTCAACGCAAAAAGCAGTAACACCAACATCACCACAAATAAAACCACCAGCAACAACAATAGTACAACAGCAACAACAACAACATACAATAATTGTTAACAATTTAACAATAAAACCAAACAATGAAGAGCAACAGCATCAAAACCAGGATATAAAACCAAATAATGATAATAAACAAATTAAAGTTATTAGCAATAAACAACTACCACCGCCATTATCAATACCAGCAACATCATCATCAGCAGCAGCATCCGCATCCGCATCCGCAACACAATGTACAAAATCATTAACCCACCAACTAAACCATAATAACGAAGATCATGTGGATAAATCATGTACTAACACCACCACTGGAATTTTAAGCAATACTGCTACTACTACTCAAGGTACGCCCGTTAAACATCATCACACCCACAAACGACAAAGCATCTCAGCACGTGGTTCTATTGGTTCAGCTGAGGCAGTTGCTGCCAGAAATTCACCCGGACGTGAACGGAATTCCGCCAATCGTGGCAGTGGTAATGTTATTGTTGAAATTGATGCGGTAAGTAGCGGAAGTGTTGCAAAAAATTCCGGTCGTTCTGCACGTGAACTATCGCCTACACCGAAAAATCAACAACGTAAAATGTCTACAACGGATTTTCGTTCACGCGCTGGCAGTTTTATACATCTCGATGAAGAGGGTCGTAGTATATTGATGCGTAAGCCAGTACGTTTAAAAAATATCGAAGGTCGTCCTGAAGTCTATGATACGTTACATTTTAAGGGTAGAGAGGTAAGTGTTTGAAAATTTAATTATTCCACTGAAAGATATTTTTAGTTAATTTATTAATTTTTTTCTTAAAGTAAAACTTTTTACTTTAAATTTATAGTTTTTTAAGGAATTTTTCGAAACAACTTTAATTGTTTATGGCTTTTAGGTTTGATAGGAGTGGACAGGGTGGACAGGGTGTAATGAGTTTGTACTGATGTTTGGAATAACGATAAATATTATTTTCGGAAATTGTTCATTAACAGAACATCGACTTTCAAGCACAAAAAAATCGAAAATATGTGCTTCAAATATGCAATTAAAATGCCAAATATGCACTTAAATTGAAATATGCACTAAAAAACAAACAAAAAATGCACTAAAAATCCAAAAATATGCACAATTTGGAGATTTTTAAAAATCGTATTAATAACTAGAAAGCGTTGGTTTAAAATAAAATCTATATTTATAAAAGAATAACGTGACTGACTCATTGACTCATTCAACACAGCCCATCCCAAACTGCTAGAGCTAGGAACTTGAAATTTTGCACGGAGCTCCATTTTCCAGAGTAGACGTTCGTTTTCTAACCAAACCCCTTTGGTTAGAAAACTGAAATTATCGATATATGTTAATTCGGAGGGAGCTAGGTAATGCACTTTTTGAAATAAAATAAATAAACATTTATTTTTTTACAGTTTTATTAGTTTATTGTTTTATATACATCGAGATTATTTTTATGTTATTTTCAATTTATAACGAGCTTTCAACCACCGTATATTTACAAAAATAAAGCAAATCAAACATATTAGCTAGGTTGATATCAGCATTTCGATCTGGCTAAAGATCTCACCAGAACCCAAAGTTTTAAAAAGCTAGAGCCTCCATAATAGGCAGAGCTTTAACAAAAAACCTATTAATTATCAATTTTGCTCCATTTTTATCTTCTTAGTAATCATTTTTTATTTTCTCAAAAAAAAAAAAAAACTACTGCATAAAATGAATGTGAATTCATAATACAGTAATGTGATGTAGTTTGTTTTTTTAAATGAACTACAAATTTAGTGAAAAATAAAATTTCTTTTACAAGTGACTGTCTTTTCACTTGAAAATAGAAATACTGTATTACAACTCAAACAACTAAAAATATAAGCAACAGAAGTTCACTGAGTGTAGGTTCCTAAATAGGAGTAGACACCTAAGTAGAGCGGAGTTTTAGGAATTCCTACGGAAAGAGGCAAAAAAGGAAAAATTTCCCCATTGGAGGCCTGTCCGCTAAAGCGATTAACTTGAAATTTGGTATGTGGGATCCTAATATAGACGGAATTTTTGTAAATTCCTTCGGGTAGAGTCAATAAGAGCAAAAGCCTTTCCCTTGGTAGCCTGGCCAAAACACTAAAGCGCGGTACTTGAAATTTTTTATATACACACACAATATTTTTTCCGTAAAGACTACTGAATATATATACACACATTAAATTAACTGAAAATCAGTTAAAAACAGGACTACTTACTTTTCGTTTAAAACAATTGTATTTTTTAGTTTATTTTCAACTATTGAAAAATTAATTGACAAAATCGATAAAAAACAATAGATTGTTTTCGTTTATTTCAATACTCAATATAATATAACAACTTTTTGTTTTAAATAGAAAATTTTAACTGAATGTTTTAACTACTACCGAAAGTCCGTTTTTTTTGTTTATTGAATAACAGACAGAAAGTTAAAAAATATATTTCTTTAGTAATTTAACTGAAAATTCCATTAAAACAACTTTACCGATTAAACTTTTAAATAACTGTTGTTTTTTTATGGAAAAGTTCTTATGAGTATAGGTACCTTATCATGAGTAGACATCAGGCTAGGCATTCTGTGGAACGATAGACGATTATCGTTCAATTTTCTAAGTTAAATTACGAACTTATTACATACAAAATTTTTTTTTTTTTTTTTTTCATTTCTTCAATTTACATAACCGAGCCTATTTAGGCCATATATGGCTATTAAAAGCAACTAAATAATGCAGAGTATAAAAAATAATAATAAATAATAAAAATATCAATATAATATAATATATAAAATAATTTATGTAGAAAAAAGTAAATAAATAAAGGATACAAATAAAATGGCATTATACGCAATCACCATATTCCTTTAGCAATTAGCAGGCTGTAGCAAGTAGAGATAAAAAAATATTAAAAAATATATATATATATATATATATAAAAGACAATTGAAAACGATCAAACAAGAAAACGAAAAATCTAAAAAATCAAGTCATGTTCAGTAACATATTCCTCAAGTCTTCGCCTAAATACTTCAGGCGAAAACGAAAAGCACCTCAGATTCCTAGGTAAGTGATTCCATAATCGAGACATTCTCCTCTGAAACGATCTATCATAAATATTCGCATGACAAGGAGGGTAAATTAATTGCTGATTTCTTACGCGCTGACTAAAGTGGCAATTATCCACTAGATATTCGGGAAAACCATTTAGCATTGTTTTATAGAAAAACAATAAGATCCTAATACCGACATAGTTCCGAAAAGAAAATCCTAGAAACTTGATCACATAAGGAGTGATATGCATACGAAGCCTTACCCCGTAGACAAATCTAACAATTCTATTAAAAATTTTAGTAAACTTCTCAAATTCACCATCGGTAGTACCAGAGAAAACCTCAACACAATGAAGTATATGAGGCATTAACAAAGCTTTAACCATGCGTACCTTAATGGATAGTGGAAGATACAAATCCAGAGAATATAGTATTCTTAATAAAAATGATATTTTAGAAGAAACACTGACAACTCCAAGACATTTCATTCTGTCAACAAAATCTACTCGCATACCATCAAGAGTAACGGTCACATTATCTGTTAAAAAACCAAAACCCATAACCTTCGTTTTCCCCGGATTAACAGAGAACCCATTGACAGAAGTCCAATCTAATACCTCCCTAATTATAAAATTAATACCTTCTTCTAGGACGCCAAAAAAGTGCTTTTCAGCATAGCAAAGGAACTGCACATCATCAGCATAAACAAATGGCTGACAAGACAAACCATTAGCAATTCTCAAGAGATCATTCAAATACACAATGAACAACAATGGACCAATGCCAGAACCTTGCGGAACACCACTAGTTATAGGAAGAGTACACGAAGAAAAATCACGAATAGAAACAAACTGATTTCTATCGCTAAGATAAGATTTAATAAGTCGACAAGCTCCTGGTGAAAATCCAAAATAATTAAATAATTTTTCTATAAGTTTTGTGTGTATTACCCTGTCAAACGCCTTTGATAGATACATCGAAAGAAGAACTACATTCTTATTATTATCCAAATACTTTCTAACAGAATCCGTTAGACTTAACAGAAGCGCAGTTGTACTATATCCACGTCAAAACCGGACTGAGATGCATGGATTAGAGAATTATTATCAAGATAAATTACCATACTTTTGAAGAATGTTAAAATTTTAAATGTTAAAAAATGTTAAAATTTTTGGTAATAACAAAAAGCAAACAAACATTTTCTACCGCTTTCGTAAGTAACATCTTCAAAACGATAGCAATTTAGGTATCATTTTGAACAAAACGATATAGTGTTTCTTAAAGAATCTGTTCACGGTATAGACGGAATTATTGGAAATTCCCCAGGGGAAGGGAAAGAAGGGGAAAGTCTTCCTCTTGGCGGTCTGCCCAAGCCTCTTATGCTAAAAATTTGAATATAAAATATACGTTCCTTCGAATACGATTATTTTTGGATTTGTGGCCAGGAACGTTATAGATTTTATGGATATTTATCGATTTTATGGATATTTATCGATTTCATGGTATCGATTATGGTTTCTCGATTTTTATCGATATGCATACTTTGGTTTTGTTCATTTATATTGATATTATCGGTGTTTATTGATTTGATCGTTATTTATCGATTTTATGGGTATTTATGGACTTTATAGGATTATAGTGTATCGATGATTAACGATTTTATTGATATTAACTGATTAACAAAAAAAGCAATGCATTACAAGTTATAAATTAACTGTTCGATATTTCGGCGATATTTCGAACCTGTAAAACAACTATTGCTTCCCGGTAACAGAAGACATTAAAAACGCTCAATATAGTACAATATATTTGTATGATATATCTGTACACAAAGAGAAAAATTTTGCTATTTGCCAACTGAAATTTGGTTACTAGAACTCAAATTCCAATTTCAGTTGTTTGGTACAACTGAACATTAGTTTGCACAACAAAGTTCGGTTAATTCAACTGAATTTAAGTTCCAACAATCAACATATTCTGAAATCAAATCTAAATTTTGTTGTACTAACTGAATTTATAAGTTGTTACTATTGAAATACACTTTTCTTAATTATCATGAGGAATACCGTGCAACGACAGGTATTTTTGCTAACATGTATGTATTCAAATTTATTTAAAATTCAACATTTATTTTTTTCTTATTTAAAACCAATAAATTTTCAAATCATTCAACCATAAAAGGCACATTTTACCGCACGTAGTGTGTATTAAAATGAAATATACAAAATCTGCACATTTCTTTGCTACCATTAATTAACTTTTGCTAATTTTTTTTTTTGTTTGTTAACAAACAAAAACAATAATTACAAAAATACAAGTTTTTCTCTTTACAAAAATTATACTGTTAAAACAAATAAAGCCTACAATGTCATTGTGTGGTTGAACACATTTCGTATATTTAGTTTGAGATTAAAGTTAAATAAATTACAATAAAATCAAATAAAAGAGAACTTCTTTACAAATGAACAATTCTAAGGTTTACACACATGTATGAGGAAATGCTTAACCCTTTAATGCATGAAACTCGGGATTTAAAAAAAGTACCATATTTTGCGTTTTCATGTGTTTTAATTATTAAGGATTTTATTGAAGGATAACGGTTCGCTACATATAGGTAAGAAACTCGTATAAAGGAAACAAAAATGAGTATTTTCACTTTAAATAAAAAAATATGATTTTTCGGCATTTTTGAAGCATAATTTGATAGATAATTAAAATAAAAAGTAAATTATTTGGAGATATCGAATTTTGGGAATTTTTAATAATAATAATACACTTTATTCCAAAGTGGGCCATTTTTGACCGTATTGCGCCACAGGTTAACGTAAAAAAAAAAATAGATTTCATCCATTTGCAACCATTTGCAATACAAGTAATGGTGGTTGGGGGGGGGGGGGGGGGGGGTGTAATGATCGAAAATCCACAAATCGTTATTGTAAGGGACATCCTAATATACATTTATCGATTTTATTGATTTTTATAGATTTTATGGATATTTATCGATTTGATGGCATCGATTATTGTTTCTCGATTTTATCGATATATGCACATTAGAGTGTCCCTTAAGGTGTTCTTCAAGTCATCTTAGGGTTAATTTAGTACAGAAAATATTTTTATGGATTTATCGAATGGTTTTAGCCAGGTTTGTAAAAAAGAATTAAAATACTTTTTGTTCATATATATATAAAATCGCACAGTATCTCCTTTGATCTGAATGCGGCACGGTACGGGTTAACGTTGTTCAATATGTCCAAAATTTTTGCCACATAATCTAAAAGTGTTCTGTTTTATCTTTTACATCACGTTTCTTAAAATTCAAAAGTAGTAAGAAAATCTTGAACGTTTTTTGAAAATTGAAATAAATAAGCCTGTGGTCACTTGGGGTCGCAGGTCCACATGGGTTAATAATGTTCGAAATATTTTTATTTTTAACTTTGAGTTATGCATATAAAATAAAACTATAAAAGTTACAAAAGTAGCTAATTTTTGATTTAAAATATTTTATGGCAACAAATAAGCCTTTTTATTACTAAAAACACAATTTCCTCGAAATCCGTAAATTTAAAATCGTTGCCCTGCCTAAGTGTACTGGGGGATATTTTTAAAATTTTTTATTTTCCATCTCTTAGATGTTTTAAACAAGTTTAAGCAATAAAAATCAAAATTTTTTTGATTTTGTTGAAGAAATTTTTTTAAAATTTGAAATTGGAGATTTGAAAAACACACCAAAAATTTTGTTCTTTTTTGACATCACCGTAGGACAGGTTAACGCCATCCAAAAAAAAAAACTTCTTTTATGTCTCACAATTATGAGTGTATTAAATAAAAAAATTATGTTTCAGTAATCAATTTTAAAAACGTTTAAAATTTGAGCTCGAATTTCTTGCTGAAGTGGTATTTTGCACATTAGTGGTCTGGGGCATTATTTATTACTGGGGTAGTTCTTAACCGATTTTGGATTTCTATACCTTTTTGAATACATAATTTTATCTTAATCTCGATTAATTTATCATCTAGAGTAAAACCTATTGCAATATTGCAAAAAACAGCAAAAACTAAAAAAATATCCCTTTGTCCCATATAAACGCATGTTTGGATGTTTAAGGCCCTATCGGGTAGGGAAGGCGTGGTCGTAGGGGCGTCAAATTTCGCATGAGTAATTTTCAAGACAAATACAAAAAAATTAGAGTGTAGCGTCTCAACATTTCTAAGATTTAAGTTTAAGGGACACTCTAATGCACATACTTTGGTGTTGTTGATTTATATAGATATTATAGGTATTTATTGATTTGATCGCTATTTGTAGATTTTATGGACTTTGTTTATTTATTTATAGACTTTGTTTTATTACAAATCTCTTTAAATTTTTACGATATCTCATTTTTCAGATATTGGCCCTAATAGCTAAAGCACCAATGAATATCAATGGATGATTTCTTCGAGAAGGAATTAGATATTGGAAAGTTGTCCAACCTTCTGAATTTTGAAGGCAAACAGACAGGACCTTTAGATAAGAGTTTTTGAATAAATCTTAATTCGCGAATTTATAACGTCCCGAATATAGCGAAAAATAAGGTTTTTAAAATTTTATGTATGATATCTCCAAGACTCCATGCGATGGTGAAATTCTAAGGTCAGATTCGGATTCAGCACATATCAAACGTTTAGAAAAATATACTCTACTTTCAGTTTTGCAAATGTAATTATTACAATTATCACCTAATTTAAAAAATAATTAATGTATAATATTATTTACCACTTTGTTCCTGTTTTACTACTTTGTTACATTTCTGCAACGAATCGAAATT
Source organism: Delia radicum (assembly GCA_021234595.1). NCBI lineage: Eukaryota > Metazoa > Arthropoda > Insecta > Diptera > Anthomyiidae > Delia > Delia radicum. Next base: position 76,973,170 of record CM037854.1, on the reverse strand, counting down.
TAAAAAATAAATAGTTAACGAATTTAAAAAAAAAAATAATATAATTTAAAAATTGATAGCGCAAGTAAAAAAGTTTATATATATTTAGATATAATTTAATGCAATTAAATATTTCAATGTATAAATTTGTATAGTCCCTGCGGGAAACGAAGGGTCGATTGATCCAAAGTGACAAATCTGTGATATATGATTTGGGGGCACGTCACGAAACTGGTGAAACCAAAATTGTGGTGCACCAAAAAGTGTTAATTTTGGTGAAATGACCAATCACGTGACTATAGTTATGGTGACAAAACATTCACTGGTTGCTACCAGATATATCATGTAAATGGTAGAAAAAGTAACATACCATCAAAATGTACTGAAGCAACTAGGGCCGTTGCAGTTAAAGTTATTACTGGTCATTGAACTAGTTCAAAAACATTAGCAGTGGATGAAAGGATTCAGTCACTTGTCTGCTACACAGCAGATATAACACTGAAGGAATTTTATCTGTACCGACTATGTGACAGTAGAAATGAAGACGTAACACTCCACTGGTTTAAAAGAACTGAACACGGAACTGTGACCAGGGTTGCCAGATATGGCGATTTCTCCCCAAACGTCGCGATCTTAAACTTAGTTTTTTTTGGGTATAGACAAAATAAGCTAATTATAAAATTGATTTTTGCTGTGCCTTTTTTAAGGTTTTTTGGAAATATGACATAATATGACATACGCTGAATAAAAAGTGACAGGTTACTTGCTAATTACAGTCAATTCAGTCAAACTACCCCTATTACAGAACACATTGCGCTTATTATGTGACTAGTTTTCCTTCAAAAATTGTTCTCCAGTTCTAAGATACGTACACCTACACCAGTCACGTGATAATATTTTTTCTCACTGGTTGTGTTGCATATCACATAAATCCTAAAATGGTCATACTTTGACACTACCTAGTTCTAACTTGTCCCGTGGTATATTCATTTCAGTCTGTATGGTGATAGGTTACCTTGGTCGAGTGTTTCGATACGACACACAGTGCTCCACATGTAGCAAATTGTCACCTCCTATGAGAAGCCCATGTTAAAAGTACTGGTCACTTTCATATAATAGAACCGAAACTAAGACAGGTTCATACACACAAAGTTCTAGTCACGTGACCATACCAGTGATTGGTTCGTTTCCCGCAGGCGTCATATAGTCATAAAGCATATAGTAATATTTGTATCGAATTGTATATAGCTTTGTGTTGTTAAAAAAATTTTATGTGGAGGTATTTATAGCAATATATTATTTTATATTGTCTTATATGCCATTATACTTAATGTATAGGGTTATATATGCTTTCATATATAATTGAACATAAATGTACATCAGGATGACGATTTTTCAATTATAGTTCATTACACCGCCCCCCCCCCCCCCCCACAGTTTTATTGCAAATGGTTCCAAATAAAAGAAATAATTTTTTTTTTGGAAAACGGTAACCCGGCCCCAAAACGACCTAAAATGGCCCATTTTAAAAATAAAATGTATTATTATTAAAAATTCCCAAAATTCGAAAACTCGAAAAAATTAAGTTTTTATTTCAATTGTCTATTAAATATACCCAAAAATATTCAGATATGGAATTCTTTAGCCAGGAATCCAAAATGACCCAAGAAAGGTCTTTTTTAAATTAATTTTAAAAATTGTTTAAAATGCCTTATTTACAGAAGTCGATTGCTATTTTCATAATATAATAGTTGTTATTTAACAAAAAATAATTAAATTAAAAAAATGATAATTAGAGTTTGTATTTGGATCGACTTCTTTCGCGGAAATTTTATGAAAACAGCTTATTTTGTCAAAAAAATTAAGAAAATTTGAATGTTTTCATCGAAGTTTGCATAGTTTTCGGATAAATGTCGCTTAAATTTATTATAATTATATTTATTGTTATTTAACCCTTAGTTGACTGGGGACAAAAAATAAACATGAAACTTAATTTCATTATGACTGTAAAGCTTTTAAATTGATCAAATAAAAAAATCTCAACTTAATAAAAATAATTATTTTATGTAGCTTGAAACATATAGGTTTAATTTTTACACTTTCGGTCTAAAAGAGACCCACTAGGAAATTTACAGAATAACACATTTTCGGAAAAATATCACTTACATTTGATAATGGCCGGGGACAAAAAGACCCATGGAACTTATTTTAAATTATGACTTTCAGATTTGGATGATATTTCTTCCAAATGCTTAATCTGATGCAGTTAAGGGTTAAACACTTGGGTATGTAAACACACACATAAGCTTGGTTGCTGGTATATGTAACACTCATGGATACATATTTATTTAAATCTCTATAAATGTATATTTCAACTAAACAATATTTTGTATATTAAAACTATAGTTTCTAACTTGAGTTGTAAGTGTATCTTTGTACGAGGATGTGTATGACTTGTATGCGTTCTTAAAACACATGTATAATATTTATGCACACTTACTACATATGCTAAACATACTCATACAGTTGTATACTTATATGCCAGTGCTGCCACACGAGAAACTCAACATTACACATGACGTTAGTCAAAATTACACAAAAAATTCCAAATTACACATGCAATAAAAAATAACACTATAAAATACATCCTTTCTATGTAATTTTGGCACGCTGAACACAAATCTGGCAATTGGAATTCAATTTGAGACGTTAAAAACATTTTATGGTTTTGAAATTTACGTTAGTTAAGCTTTCATTTTAATAGAATAATATTTTTAAAGCTCGAGATTTTATAAGGAACTAAAAAAATCAAATTTTTTAGTTTAATTCCCCTAGTTAATACCGCATCTAATGGACTTCGTTTTTTTTTTTATTAATTTCACATAAACTAGACATTTCAAATGAACAATATTTTCGATTTGTTGCAAATATTTCCAGATAAATTCAATGATTTGGAAACTGTCATAACAATAATTTTTTGTCGAATGTCTTTTTTAGGTGTTTATTAAAAAACACGATGTCCGGAAGCTGCGGCAAAAACTAGAAAAATAAGAAATTTCGAATTCCGCACAGAATCCTGAAACATCTTTATTCATTAAAACAAATTATTACACTCAAAATAGTTTGTAGTTAAAATTAACTGAAAGTGTATAGTAATTTAACATAAATGATAAATCACTTAAAATCCGGTCTACAATACTTACTTTTCATTTATATCAAATGTGTCTTTATTTCTAAATATTGTTTAAATAACTGATAAATCTGTTAAAACAAATAAATAGTAAGTTAAAAATAAATGTTCAAATTTTAACTACAGATCAGTAAATATAAAATTTATATTCAGTTATTTGAAATTATTTCAGTTTTTTCTTTTGACTTGTTTTTTTTCGTACAAAATGATAATACAGTGGAGTACCGTTATAACGAACTCGTATGGACCTTACAATTTAGTTAGTTATAAGTTAGTTAGTTATAAGCACGGTAAATATATTAAAAAAATAATTTATTTAGAGAATTTATTATTTTTTTGTCATTAGTTTACCATGCCTAAGCGAACTTCGCTTATAATGAACTTAACTGTCCGGTCCCTACGAGTTCGTTATAACGATACTCCACTGTATTATCTAATAAATAATATAAATTATTCATTATTAGTGATATTTTAGTAATTTAATCACTTTATATAAGATATTATTAACCGAGATTTATGGTTGACCTTGAATAGTTGCAGGTAGGGGTGAGCGCTCCGGAGTCTCTGCCCTCTATCTCGAAAACAATTAAGCGCATGAAAAAATGTTCGCAACAAAATTTGTTACAAATAGCATGCCCTACAATGACTTACAATGTTGATTTTTGTGACCTTTGACCTTGAATAGCTCACGACGCAGACACGAGATTTTATGAGACTTTTGAGACAGCAGTTTTTTTTTTGTACCAGATAAACTAAATTTTGCTGAACCCCAAACTATGTGGCTTTCAACGGAATTTGAAAGTAGTAAATCCTATGAACGTAGTACTAATGATTTTGTTTCGAATTTTTTTTTTGAGAATTGTTCACTCAAATATTTAAAAAAGAACATGATATCATAATTGGATCAACAAATAATAGAAAAGCAACTCATATGAGTTTTTTTTTTTTTATAAAAAACAAAACATCTTTATGTCTGAAATTGTAATAGATTGTGTAATAGTTTATTATTTGTTCACTTCATAAAATCTAATGTGTCATAATGCATAAGGCAAAAACAAAAAAATTGTTGTTCTTTGTGTATTGTTTTGCACTCAAACAGAATTTTTGAGGAAACATTTCTTTTGTTATTATGATCGCATATTTCAAACGACTTAGCTGACAGTCGATTTAAGCCGATAATGTCGGCTTGAAAAAAACCTGTCGGCGGCTAACCGGCTGGCGACCGGCGGCTTGCATCACTAACATATAAACTTTAAATTACACATAAATTATACATGGATGCAATTACACATGACCTACACAATCAAGTCAAAATTACACACGATTTGTGTTATTACACAAGAAGTGGCAACACTGGTAATTGTAACATGTGTGCTGATTAGAGTGGTCCAAAATGAGATGAAAGTTCGATTTTGCTATCTCCACAATTATGGCCCTATTCCGCAATATCTTAAAACTCTATGTGCCAAGTTTCTGCTAAATTCTTTAACATTTAGAGCTCACAGAAAAAGTTAACTTTTAAAAATTAGTAATTTATCTTTAGAAGAAATGCTCACAAATTTAGGGTCGACTTTAAATTTAATTCTGTCTTAATCTACTTTATGTACATTAACAAATTATTCAAATCTAGTCTAAATTTATGTGCAGAAAATAAATAAGAAGTTAAAATTCGAACAAGTTATTCGTGTTTTTTAAAAAATGATACGTAAAAATAAATTTTTTTTTTTAAATTGTAAAATTTTCTAAAAAATCCAACTTGTTTACCTCTTATATGAACAAATCTCTGAAATCTGCACTTAATTTTAATGAAGATTACGAATCTGCAATCGAAATTATAAAGAAACTACTGGATTTTAAATTATTCGCGTCTTAAAATATTCTAAAAAAAATCGACTTTTTGTGGTATTTTTACACACAGAGAAATAAAGTGCCAACCGAATCGAAAAGTGTATATTAATAGCAACAACTTCTAAATTTAGTTAGTGCAACGATATTTGCATTAGATTTCTGAATATTGGGGTGTTGCAACTAAAATTCAGTTGAATTAACCGAACTTTATTAGGGAAAATAATGTTGAGTTGTACCAACAGACTGAGATTCGTAATATCCGAATATTATAACAGATATTCTTGCAGTTGACCTTAAATTTTGAATTTTTTTGGTTTCTCGATAATATTTAGCTTATTGCTGGTAAAATTTATTTGTTAACAAAATCTTATTTCACATAGAGGACAGTCCACAGAAATATATCCCTGCAAATATAAATTTCACCGCGGTAATTTTATGAAAATCACTTGATCAAAGTTGAACACTTTTTTGCATAAAATTTTTAATTTTCGCGAATTCCGCGACTCCGATTTAAATTTTGATTTTATATTCGTAATGTACGCCCAAAAATATATTAGTTTTTATATAATTATTTTAAATTTTTTCTTTTTATTTATTTTATAAATTTCAATTTCGATCTGCGACCTCTAAACAAAACGATTTTCGATTTTTTTTTGCCAGACCATATTTATTTTCATGATGGCATTTTTTAAGGGTTTAGAGCTCGCTAATTCCAAATTTTTATTTATTTTTTTTTTTGACCACCTTAGTGTTTCTACTAACATACCTACAACATGTGTATGTACTTTACTACAACTTGTTAACAACAATATCCGACTTGTGGTTTTTACTTAACTTTCAATTTTTCTCTAGAGTTTTTTGTTTTATTTTTATTATTTATAAGTATATTGTTATTTTTTGTAGTGTTTATATAATTTTGAGCTGTCTACAATACACTCATAAAGAAAAGTTAGTAAGTAAGTTTGTCAAAAGGTGTACACTCAGGGAACTTCTGCTTTAAAAAAATTGTAGTTGTTTAATTTGTAAAACAGTTTCTTTATTTTTAATGTCAGTCAATTGTAGAACAAATTAATTTTTTTACTAACCTTTTAGCTGGTGTTTTTATACAGATATAGAACTTTAAGTTCTACATGAATAGACTGCCGCCTGAACAACGCTTCCAAATTGTGCCAACTTATTTTGAAAATCATGGTTCTGTTCGAAAAACGTATCGCGCGTGAATTTGGCGAGTTTTGTTTGGCGATGAAGCTCACTTTTGGTTAAATGAATGCGTCAATAAACAAAACTGCAGTATTTGGTGTGATGATAATCCTCAAGTGTATGTTGAGACACCGTTACATCCAAAAAAACTAACTGTTTGGTATGCTTTATGGGCTGGTGGAATTATTGGTTCCTACTTCTTCAAAAACGATGCTGGTCAGAACGTTACAGTCAGTGGTGACCGCCATAGAGCCATGATTACTGACTTTTTCGTTCATCAATTGAACAACCATGATGTGCAGAAGCTGTGGTTTTAACAAGACTGCGCAACATGTCACACAGCTCGTGTCACAATTGATTTATTGAAGGAAACGTTTGGTAATCGCATAGTTTCACATTTCGGACCCGTGAATTGGCCTCCAAAATCGTGCGATTTAACGCCGCTGTACTATTTTCTGTGGGGATATGTGAAGTAGCTAGTCAACATTCGCCAAGTTATTGCAAAAATATACGGCCACAAATGTTGGAAAAAGTCATCGAAAATTGGACGTCCAGATTAGACTACGTCCGATCCAGCCGTGGCGGTCATATGTCAGAAGTCATTTTTAAATTATAATACCAGAAGATTATCTTCCGAATAAAGTAAATTTCATGTCAATTTAAAAAATTCATCTTTGTTCTACTCCATTTCAAAGTTCTATACCTCTATAAAAAACACCCTTTTTAAATAAAAAAAAATTAACAAAAAAATAGTTGTTTTGATGCAAAGGCAAGTTTTATATATACTTTTGAAACAATTTCTCCCTCTTCAAAAAATTTTAAACATGTATCAATGGAAAATCTAATATTTTTTTATATAGAATTAAATTTAGCTTTTTCTGTGACACGATTGCGATTTTTTTGGAAAAAATCTAATCTATTATTTTCATACAAAAATAAATTTGTTTGCATAATTTGTAATTTTTATATTTTCTGCTGGTTTTAAAACAGTTTAAAATACACAATACATTCTATATAAAGAAAGTGATTTCTCCAGGTTAATCTGTCCAAAAAATGCATTTTTTATACATTTTACAAAATGCATCCAGAAATTGCATCTGCATTAAAAATAATTTTTTTTTCATCACGTTTCTGTATTGTTAATAGTGTGTTCTTGTTGAAAATATAAAAATTACAAATTATATATGACTTTTATTTTTTAAATCGAGAAAATTAGATGGTTTTCGCGTCACAGAAAAAGTAAAATTTAGTTTTATATAAAAAATTTTAAGTTTTCGATAGATGCTGAGGATTTGAAATTGTACATTTGTGGGTACAATTTTAGATTTCAACTAAAAATCCGTAAAGATTTCTTAAATTTTAGATTTATTTAAAGTTTAACTGTTACGATGGGACAAATAAACATCAATGCCAGAAAATGTATTAAAACATTTTAAATTATACAACAAAATTCGAATTAAAAAGACTAGAAAAAAGCTAACTTTGAAAAAAAAACACTCAAACAACAACAAAGTTAAAGAATACACAAAGAGAAAAGTGTTGCGAGTTGCCAACTGAAATTTGTTTATTACAGCTTAAATTCGTTTACTAAGACTAGAAATTGGTTGGTACAACTGAGTATTAGTATTCACAACAAAGTTCGGTTCTCAGTAAAAAATTTTCGTGTTTTAAGAAGCAGGGTAAAACAAATGCGCTGATGTAAGTGCTTACTATTACAGTATACTGAGAAGCAGCAAAAGAAACGAATAATTTTCGTATAAATATAAACAAAAAAATTGTTTGAGCTTATTGTTTTCTCTCAGAAAGATGCAGGTTGTAAACAGCTTACCCTAATCCCTAACAAAGATGCAGGTTGTAATGCAGAAAGTTTCATATCTTGGATTATAAACGATCTATGCCAGTTTTTTCGAGTGATTTTTTTTTTTTTACGTTGAACCACGGATGCCTCTTTAATGCATTGTATTGTGTTGATATCTGGAAAATAGGTTATGGGGAGGAGGAAAGAGGGAGTACTGTTTGTGGACATTTGACTTGAATTTTTCTAAATTGTAATTTGCAGCGTTTTTTACTGGGGTTAATACAACTTAATTTTAGTTTCAACACCCAACATATTCACACAACACATTTTAATATTGTTGTACTAACCGAATTTATTGGTTGTTACCACCAAAATACACTTTTCAATTTGGTTCGCATTTTTTTTCTGTGAGTATAATTTTTGTGTGATGGTTTTCGCTTGGCTCGAATTCTTAAAGTTAAAAAATAAAAACACAAATTTTTATGTTTTGATTTTTAAAAAGAAATTGTTTATTTTATTATTTTATTGTTTATTGCTTCGCTGTTCGTTGTTTAATGCTCTGTTGTTTAATGCTCTGCTAATATTTATTTATTTATCTACGTAGTAGTTTTAAAAAATCTGAAAAATTTCTTAAAAAATTGCGAAAATAAATAATATTCCACTGTACAGTTGCAGCGAACCTAAATAATTTTTGGGGGTATCATAATACGCTTCATATTTGGTGTATATGTACCATTAAAAATAGATTTGACATTATACCCTCAGTTTTAATACAAATGGTTCCAAATGGAAGAATTTATTTTTTTTTAAAACGTTTTGCTGCACAGATGGCCGAAAATCTTTCTCCGTGTACAAATAACTCACTAATTTAAACAATTATTTTAAATAAACAATGTACACCATGACGTATGATTAATTTATGCACATTAATCTGCTCTTTAAAAAATAATAGTTTTTTGTTTTCCCCCAACCATTTATTTTTGCGCGCAAGATATGAAGAATTAACAAAAAAAAAAAAACTAAAGCAATTACCCACTCATTACTGTCAACCATGATGCACTCTTAACTTCCGTTATCATATTTTCATGGTAGTTTGTATTTCCTTTATACAGCTACTCAAAGGGAAGTTGTTATATATACACACAGAAAATTAATTGGTTGGAATTCCATTGTAACCAACAAAATTTAATCATTATTCAATAATTTTAATTGTAAGTACTTAAAATTCATCATTAGAATAATTAAACTATCCCTATGGGGAATGAGGAGTCAATTGACCTAAAAGTGACTGGTTAAAGAAGGACTTATCACAGGACTCGTATAATTTTGTACTGAAGTGGGTTAAGCAGTGTCAATTGTTCTAAAATTACCAATCCTGTGACTGGTAAAGGGAGGACATACCACTTAACCAGAATGCTTATAAACAAGAAAAAGCCAGTTGGCCAGAATTTTATCCATTGGAAGCTGTTTAGTTTTCGTTTATTTTATACGGCATGGCCCTTTTGCGACAGTCTTGTGGTATGCTCATCTTTGGTTAGTCCTGTGGCATGCCACTATGTGGTTTAAAGCAGAACAAATGACCCCTCCTATGACAAGCCAATGTTAAAGTTGCCAGTTGTTTACATAGGGTTTAGCAGAGGACCGGTCTCTGGCACGAAGGGACCGATCCTGTGGCACACGCAGAACCGGTCCCATTCCCCATAGGGATATTGTAAACAGAAAATATATAAAATTAACCAAAAACACAGTCACATCATTCAAAATTTTGGTTTTTATAATCAATATTGAAAATATATTATCTTATACATTACCTTTAATACCAACAACCAACCACTTTTCGGATATTTCATGCCTTGAATAAAATATTTGCAGTAACAATTAAATATTAGTTTCGTCTGAAAAAAAGCCATCTTTCTATCTAAAACATTAGTTTTCGTTACCAATTAAAAAATAATAATATTATTTTAAAATTCTCATTTACTCTTATTTACGCTCATTTACTTCAAGACTGTCATAAGTCAAAAAATGTAATTTTTGAATTAATGATGCAGATTTATTAGTTATATCATGCTTTGTGTCGTGTAACAATTTGATATTAATATTATGTATACTTTTAGAGATAGAGGATAATATATTTTATTTTTTCTTTAAAGTGGGTGCAAAGCGTATATACTTCATAGGGGATCTGTGCTACTCACGGGTCTATCGATAATTGGCGAACTCGCACACAACTCGCAATGTGAGAAAAATACATTAGTAAATAGGGAAAGGATCGAGCGAGGCAGATATGGATTGAAAACTTTAAACTCGCTTTCTGCAAAAGCGTGTTTTTTGAGTTATGACAGTCTTGCGGTAAATGAGCTATATAAAGTTTTTTAATAGTTTTGGTAACTCTAATAAAATATTAAGATTAGCAACTCAATTTCTGTTGTACATACAATCTATTTTTAGACATTCATATATAAACTTGAAATAAAAAAAATATTCAAGGTAGAAATTGGAAAATACAAATTCAAATAGAATTTAAGCTAGAGGTAAAGTAATTGGCTGACAAGCAGGAGGTCGCCGGTTCGAGACCCAGTTCGCGGCATACAATTTTTGTATTGATACTCGCACACAACTCTCAATAAGAGAAAAATACATTAATAAATAGTGAAAGGGTCGAGCGAGGCAGATATGGATTGAAAACTTTAAACTCATTTTCTGCAAAATCGTGTTTTTTGGGTTATGACAGTCTTGCAGTAAATGAGCTATATTAAGTTTTTTAACTCTAATAAAATATTAAGATTAGCAACTCAATTTCTGCTGTACAGAGCTATTTTTAGACATTCATATTTAAATTTGAAATAAAAAAAAATATTCAAGGTAGAAATTGAAAATTGAAAAATGCAAATTCAAATTGAATTTAAACTAGAGGTAAAGTAATTGGCTGACAAGCAGGAGGTCGCCGGTTCGAGCCACAGTTCGCGGCATACAATTTTTGTATTAATAAAATAAATTTTGTTGAACGCATGTGAATCTATTTATAGAATATTATAGTCCATAAACATAATATATTCAATTGTTACAATAAAAATTCAAAATTTGTAAATAAGTGTCGGTTGTACAATAGTATTGCAATTTACTAATAGTGACAGTACGTGGAACTACAAAAATTAGGTTGGCAAAAAATTCTGTTGCAACTACAAAACTGTTTTCTGAGTGTAGTTTGAATCAAACTGTAAATTAAGGGGGCGAAACATAACAGTAAATAACCGCGAAAAACGACGAAGACAAACTAGGGAAATGCTGTTGCAATTCATACTTGAGATTTTAGAGGTACTAAATAAATATTCCCTTAACGTGGGTTAAGTTATAATTTTTTTTTTTTTTGGTGGCAAATGTTGAGTTTTTTTTCTAATTCATTAATTTCATTTCGTTTCGTAATAAGGGAGAAAGGTAATTAAGTTGCCAGCTATAAAAACGCGTGAAAATTACTTCATAAAGACTTTTGAGAGTTTTTTTTTTAACTTTAGCAGTAATTTAACATTTGACTTTAAAAGTACACTTTGTGAAATTTTAATGTTAAGATATTTGTGTGTGTGTGTTTTACTACAGGGGTAGTACCAATAATCAACAGTTGGGAAAAAGTTAAATTAAAAATGCTTTATTCCCATAAAAGTCAAATAGAATATATTTATTAAGGTAAAAGTATTTCAAAGTTAACGTTTTTTTTTATTTTTATTTCTTTAATTAAGAATGAACGAAAAATTGCTTTGTTGGTTAAAAAAATATATATTTCGTTAAGCAAATACAAACATATTTAAGCATTCTGACAAATAGGCAAAATATATGTGATCTCTTCGTAGAACCTTCCACAACGCAAATGTTTTAAAACATTTTTTATTTTTTTTGGCTGCCAACATTAAATTGTAATAAACTCACATTTTATTAACTTTTATAATGTTGGCAAACGAAAAACCAAAAAACTTTTTCTTGTTTTAAAAATTAGTTTAGCAAGTAAAAGAACAAGTGAAGATATTAAACGACTATTTTTAACCTTAATTTATAAATTTTTGTGGAGATATTACATAAACTGCGAACAGTCGATTTTCAATGCTAACACCCCACAGATAAGTTTAATTTGATTTCAAATGAAAATGTTCAGAAATAACGTTTTTCATGTCTGTTTGCAATTTCGATTATTTCAACCGAACAATTTAAATTTTACTTTAGGGTGTTTTTAATTACTTCCAAAAAAATCTGTCATCAATCTACAAACAATCTTATCATCACACAGTGGGATAAATCACACAGAGTAGGTCACTGTTTGCATAAACAAGTTTGAGTGCTCGCCATTTTTTGTTTCTCATCCAACTTTCAAAAAATTAACATGCACTCAGGGAACTTCTGCTTTTAAAATTTGTAGATGTTTGGGTTGTAAAACAGTTTCCTTATTTTTAATGTAAATGTCAGTCATTTGTAGAACGAATTTAATATTTTACTGACCTTGCAGTTCATTTAAAAAAACAAACCACTTAAAATGACTGTTTTAATTTTTTACATTACAGTACAGTCGTTTTTTGTGATTTAAAAAATCGCTGTGTCGACCTTGGCTCAACTCGTTAAGAGGTGAGATTACGATGCATAGCTTGATGCTAAGGCAGTGAGTTTGAATCCCAGTACAACACCAAAAAATAAAAAAGTAAAAAAGTTTTTCATATAGAGAAACTTAACAATATAAAATACTTTGTTCAATTGACACATAAATTAACCACTGACGAGTCCCAGGAGGGGGACGAAACCGTGGCAGTCTGGTGTATCCCTTGTGTCCGTAAAATTTTTCAATAAAAATGTTTTCTTCTTCTTTTTCCTGTAAAGAGACTAACTAATATATTTGTTTGTTTTTTACTAACATATGTGGTCCATGTTTACTACAATTGTTAGTAATTTTTTGAACAGTAAAGACAAATGATAAATGTTAGTTGAATTTAATTAAATGTTAGTCGTCTTTTCTTCAAGTGAAATTTCATTTTTTGACTACAATTGCAATCGTCTTTACCTACATAATATCCTTACAACTATATTTGTAATCAGCGAGTAGAGACCAATAAAAAACATGCTTACATGTGGGGTTGTCTCCTATATTTTCCGAGATATTCCCATTTGAAATTGGGAAATTCCAAATTTGGTCCGACTCAGGTCCAGTTTTTTGCAAATAGCGGGATGAAATCGTGGCCAATTTTTTGATTAAAATATTAGTTATTTAACTAAATAAATTCTTGTTTACCCTGTTAAAAATCAACATACATATATTTTACATACATGAACAGTGTTCAGTGCAGATATGTAAAAACTGCGTTTTTAAATGTTAAAAAATATTGGGACATTTTTGGCCCCAAGTGCACAAACGGGTTAACTAAGTTTTTTTTCTTTTTAAATAATAAATACCAACTACGGAAAATAATTTAGTCAACTTTCATTCAAATACGAAGATACAACATGCTTTTTTGTTATCAATTTCATGAAATCTTCAAAATTTCAAAAAGATTGAACTTTGACCTTGAAATTTGACCTTTGCCGTAGTTCGATTTTGATAAAATTTTCAGAATATAATGCTTGTAGTTTGTTTCATAAAATTGTGAATATCATTAATTGTTACTTGTTAAAAGTAGATAAATTTTACCTCATGATCGAATTTTGTGCAAAAAATGGCGTTTTCCTCGAAATCCACCGAATTTAAATAGCTTCCCTTACTAAATTAAACGTGGGATATGTGTAATTTTTTATATTTTTATTTTAAATTTTATACTAATGAGACCTTAGTGGGCGAAACTATTTTTTTTTAATTTTGTTGAACAAAATTTTTTAAAATTTGAAATTGGAGATCTGAAAAATACCCCAAAAATATTGTTGTTCGACGTCACCTTAGGGCAGGATACCGACATCCTAAAAATTAAATATTTCATATCTAACAGTTAATGGGTCCAGTAAGTAAAAATATTTTGGTATTTAATTTCGAAAACGTTTAGGATGTTGGCTCGAAATGTTTGATCAAGTGGTATTTGGCACATTAGTGGTCTGGGTTATTTTTTTTACTCGGGTAATTCTCAACCGATTTTGGATTTTTATATATTTTTGAAAACACTTTTTTGTCTTTATCTCGAAAAATTTATAATATGGAATAAAAACTGCTTCAATATTAACAATTTTTTGAAAAAACGCAAAAAAAAACATTTTTCCCCCATACAAAACACACTTTCAATTTTCAATCGTTCTCCGCCACGTGTTTTATCATTCCTTTTGTAGCAATTGTAATTTTAAAATTTTTCTTTTAACATAAAGTCTTTTTCATGGATGAGAACCGATTCGATGCGGGTATCGGTAAGCGTAACGCTAATTTCTTTTATTTCGGTAACGGTATTTTAAGTTTAACGATATATAAGTTATTTCGGTAACGGTTTTTTGGCGTAACGGTACTTATATCGGTAACGGTAGTTTAGCGGTAACAGTATTTTATTCATTTCGGTAACGTTATTTTAGCGAGAACGGGTTTTCAGTTATTTCGGTAACGGTATTTTAAGATAACCAGGCAATATCAATGCACACCGATATTTTTAGCTCTATTATGCCCGAATTCCAATGCTGCCTGGTTTTTGATCAAACTTTATGAAAATATATCTATTTACAGCGATTTTTCATTTCAGATCTTGGTAGATTATTTCGGTAACTGTATTTTAAGGATATCGCTATTTCAATAATTTTGGTAACGGTATATCAGCGATAACGGTATTTGAGTTATTTATGTAACGGTATTTTAAGGATATCGCTATTTCAATAATTTCGATAACGGTATATTAGCTATAACAATATTTGAGATATTTCGCTAACGGATATTTAATGGTATTGGTATTTTGTTTATATTGATAACGGTATTTTATGGATAACGACATTTCAGATAATTCGGTAACTATATTTTAGGGATAACGATAATCAGTTGAAAGGGTTTTTAATCGATAACAATATTTTAGCGGAATTGCCTACCATCCCAGTTTTTTTTTTTTTAATTTATTTAATTCAGATTCTTGAATTTTAAATATTTAATCTTTATTCATTAAATTTTAATAACTTTTATCGTTTAAATTAATTTTTCTTTATATAAGTTAATAGTTTTGCGTTGAACGTAATTTTTATTTGAATTTGTGGTCACCCTAACATTTTTTTTTATTAACTTCTTCTAATTATATTTTTGGCTATAGCTTTCTCTGTCACTCTTATACACTATAAGAACAGTAGGTTCAACATCAAAACTCGATATTACACCACTTATGCCCCTTTCCAATTTTCATTGTAATTGGCCCACAAATTTTAAGTAAGAAATTGCCGATTTATTTCCAAAAACTTTGTGATATATCCCACTGTGCATCATACATTTCTCTTTAGAAACCTATCAACAAAAAAAAAAAAACCAGCCTGCAAAACAAAAAAAACTTTTGTTACTCCGTCGTTTAGGAAATATTACAGAAAAAGTACGGAATTAATTATCAAGTGCATATTGTGGAAAATATTTATGAAATCCTTTTTTAATATGCGTACATGAGGTAAAGAAAAAAAAAAAATAAACCAAAATTAACCAGACCTAAGAAGGAAACAGAAATTATATTCGTATTAAAAAACTTTGTTTTTATATGAAAAAAGTTCAACGAGCTGTATGAAAAAATAAAATATGGCTTAACAAGTGGCAAATTTTTGTTATTTTTATTATCAACAATGTTTTTGTCGTTTTTAATAAAACATTTTAAAGAACGTAGAGAAATTAGGAAATATTTAGTTTACGAAAATTTTGAGAATAATTTTTATAATGTAAAGAGAAAATGTAATTTAACACTTTCACAACCCTTGTGCACTAACGTGTACACATTTTTGAAGGAATATAAAAAATGTGATAATGCAGTAAAAACTTAATATTTTTGTTTATGCACACAGAAAACATATTCATTGCTACAATCGAATTTTTTGCCAACCGAATTTTGGTAGTTACATGAACTATATAAAAATTTGTTTGTGAATTCAATAGTTGCAACCAATTCTCTATTATAACATTAAAATAATTTGGTTGCACTCATTGTCATTATTAATTGTATCTACCGAACTTAATTTATGTGGTTGTTGATTCAATCGAATTTATTTAAATGATCCTGTGCGCCCCGGTAGGCTAGTTGGTAGCGTGCTGGCTTATCAGTGCGGGGGTCGTGGGTTCGATTCCCACCAGAGGCACTGGTCTGTTTTAGCTTCAACGCGCCGAAGGCCATAGCAGCTAGTGCTCGGTTAGGGTAATAGTATATAATTTGTAATCATATGATTATTAATTAATAAAATAAAAAAAATAAATAAATGATCCTACCGAATTTATAGAAATTAAACACCGTTTCCAGCTTATTTTTATATGTTTATTAAATTATTTAATAAATATTTACATACAAATGGAAATATACATAATTGTAATATGAGGTAAAAGAAAAAACATTCTATTTTACAGAATAAATCATAAAAATGGATTTGGTTGTGTTTTCCTATGGAAAATAAAAAAAACATATTCAGGAGAATTTTAAGAAGAAACACTCTCACCCTTTGGCTAATTTAAATAGCAAACAAAGTCTTACACTATTCAATGATATATTTTTTCTTTATATATGTACATAATATGGTGGTGCTCAAAATTTCCATATTTCGACATCGATATCTGAGTTTCTTTTTTATAAGAAAACATTAAGGTCTGTAGCTTTTTAAAAAAGGAAATCTTTAGATAAATTTGGTATTTTTTATGTTTTACTATAGGATTTTTTTTTGAATTCTGAGAATATTTTTTAAATATTCTACACTAAAAATATTCTAATTCAAAAACAGCTTTAAAAATTATATATATTTCGTTTCAACATACCTCCAACGAATCTTCACCAAGATTTGAGTAAAATCTGCAACTTAATAACTGTGGTTTCTCTTTTGCTTCCTGAGGTTTTTTTAAATAATAATTTAGAAATATCTACACATTGTATTTTTATATTACAAATCGATTTTATTTTTTTTTTTATATTTTTCTATGACGTTTAAATTTAATTTTTATTTTTTTATTGTTGACAGTTTTAAAAATTCCATGATTTCTTATCAGTTGAAAAAATTTTCTTTTAGTTGTGGTGGACAAAGTTTTTTGAATTTTAAATTATTTTGTAAATTTGATGTTACAACCGAATATTTTTACGCATTTTCACCAACAGTTTGTAGTCAATATTAAATTTACAATTTTGTAACGAAATTCGATTGCTTCTACTGGGTAATTATTCTTTAAGTGAAATTTCATTTGTTTTTAACTACATTTGCAGTAATCTCTACCTACATAGTATTCTAAGTATATAAATCGGATTGCCTTAACCGTGGCGCCCCGCGCTCAAAGTTCTCGATTTTTGAAAATTTTTTCCCAAACTGCTTCAATAAAAATATGTCTTGCGACACATATTTTTTTTTTTATTTAATTTGTTATGCTAAGCATAAATATTTAAAAATGTTTGACATATGCCTAACGGGTTTTTTAGCTTTGCGACTTGATTTTTACTAAAAATGTAGTTTTTAGAGAATTTTCATTGTTGATTAGTTCGGTTAAAGATCATGAATATTTTTTTCATATTAACAGAAAAATTATAATTTTATTTGTGATAATTTAATTTAATTTAATTAACAGAAAAAACACTTAGAAAAAAGTTAGTTGACACCTGCATGAATGGAGTTAACTTTCTGGCCCGCAACGGCCTTCATCATCATTCTTCGACATTCCTCCGTGTTTTTTCATCCATTCTAAAAAATTTTTAAAAATGCTCCATAATTATTTTTTTTTGCATTAGCAGAATAAAAACAAAGCGACTTTTGATTTGATAATAATTATGTCAATATTAAATTGATCTACAAATATCTCTGGAAAACAGAAGATTGTTATGCTTTTTAATTTTATACTCATGATTATTGAAGGCATATTTACTTTAAGTTTTGATTTTCATGAAATAATGCTTCGATTAATGTAGCACTATGTCGAATACTTTTGTGTAGCGAAAATTAAGAAAAATCAGATTACTTAACCCTTGATGACCACCCCAAAAATCTTCTGATATATGGACAAAAAAATAAAATTAATTTAAAAAAATATGTTTTGTGGGTACATCATCTCTAATTTCAGACGTAGTTATGATCATATGGAGCCACGTTTTATGTAGTATTTGAGTACAAAAACAAATAATAATTGTTAAAAATTAATTGTTAAAAAAAAAATTCTAGAAAAGAGGGGAAAAAATGTAATTTTTAGAGAAAAATCAAATCACAATATCTCGAAGCAGTTTTAGCAGGGGAAAGTCAAATCGCAATATCTCGAAAAGAGTTAGTTCGATTGAAAATAATTCAAAATATTCGCGTTAAGTACATCAAAATTAATACAAAATGATGTGTCGCAAGACATATTTTTATTAAAGCAAGTTAACAAAAATTTAAAAAAATGGAAAACTTTGGTAGCGGGACGCTACGAATGAAAGGTATCCGCTTTTTCTCAAATTTGCACCAAATAATAACCAAATCTGAACAATAAATTTAAATTTTCAAAAAAAGTTTTACTTCATACAACAAAATTTCTGTCAAATATACACTCATAGAAATAACCCTGTAAATTAGGGCGGGTCGATTTAAAAATCGCTCAACGTTCAAGGAAAATCGTATTCTAGGGATCAAAATAAGAAACTTTTGCCGAAGGAACCATACCTCTAAAACGAATTCTGATGTCCCGTAGGGTGAAATTTTGAAAAATTAGAGTGTCCCAATCGAATCCAACCCAATCGAATATATTTTATCCATTCATCTGCTAGAGCGTCTTCCGGAGAAGAAATAGAGACCTTAATCTTGGAAAGACTCCTCATACTTTCTGAAATATCTCTATCCCGAGATTTATACATTTTGCTATAAAAACACTGCTAAAAAGGCCCTATTTCAACTTAAATTTTAACCCCTTAACGGTCACCTAGAATGATGATTTATGCATTACCCTGCTAGCGCGTCTCCCGGAGCTCCCATAATCTTGGAGAGATTCCTCCTACTTTCTGAAATATCAAAGTGGGCTTTTTCAAAATTTGACCCTACGGGTCAAAAGTCGGGACATCAGAATTCGTTTTAGAGGTATGGTTCCTTCGGCAAAGTTTCTTATTTTGATCCCTAGAATACGATTTTCCTTGAACGATGAGCGATTTTTTTTGCCTCCATACAAATCGACCCGGCCTACTGTAAATATAGCAGAAAAAATTGCTAAAAATTAGGTAAACATGACCTTGCAGAAAAACTGCTAAATTTAGCAGATTTTTTGTTGGTTAATTATTAATAAAATAAGGAAAGCAAAAATAAATCTGTTAACTTTACAAAATTTTAGTTATATTCGATGTGAGTTTTAGTTAACTGTAAATAGCATTTTATTCTGTAAAATTAGCAAAAACTTTTACTAAATATTTGTAGACTCAAAATAGCAAACAAAAACTGTAATATTAACAACATTTTTGCTATATTTACCTTAAATTTAGTAGAATGCAAATAACAGTTTATTTTGCTAAAATGAACAGAAATTTTTGCTAAAAAATTGTAGATTGCTGATTTCATAAGGGCAGACTTTTATTCGCATAAAATAAATAAATAAAAATTTTCACAATTTTTATAGATTTTTTGTCTAGTAATATTTTGTAAATGGTTTTGCTGAGTTTAACAGATTATTTTGCTTCTTTCAATTAACTAAAACTTTGTTCAAATATAACTAAATATTTGTAAATTCAACAGATTTACTTTTGCTATTCTTATATTACTAATATTTAGTAAACAAATCTGCCAATTTTAGCAATTATTTCGGCAGGGTCATTTTCAACTAATTTTCAGTAGCTTTTTTTTTTGCTATTTTATTTGAAATATTTTAAATATGGGAAAAGTCGTGTTAAAGCCGAACGATTGCGAAAATTTTAAAAATTTCATCTGCCTAATGAAAAAGTTGCATTAAAAATGATTTAATTTACTTTGTAAAGAAAACTTCATTAGTTAATTGAAAAATTCATTAATACTCTTTTAAAAAAATTCTCTCTGTGTAGCATTAAAAACGTAATTCTTTTTCTTTAAGATGTAGCAAAAATTTGGTTAATATTCGGTCGAATATTTGTTATTTCTTCTAATGGTAATGAAAAATTCCCAAGTATGTTTAAATTGAGAAAGAAAACATTCAATATTCATTGCATTTCTTCAACTCGTTTCATTTATTACCTTTTTAAATACTTCCCGGTAATTATTGGCAGGTATTAAATATTACAATTACCGGAAACAGCTTTAAAGCTTTTTATAACCATTTAATTTCATACCAAAAAAATCTCAGTAACTACACACAATTACATTTCATTAAAAAAAGAACAGAAGAATAATATAAAAAAAGCACATTACAGGTAAATTGTACTTAAAAACAGATTGTTGTAAGAGTATGTGTGTCTGGATGCCGCCACCACTACTACATGTTTGGTTAGCTTGACTTGACAGGATGCTGCTGGTATATTGTGGTAATATTGTCAGCTAACAAACGATTAAATTACAACCTTCTTTTAACTAATACAACACACAAATAATTGAAGGCGGTATAAAGACAAAAAATGAAGACTTATAAAGGAGATGTATAAAATCGTCATAAAATAAAAGTACTTACACTCAAAATAATAATGTGGGTATTAATTATTATTGAAATACTGAAAATTTGGGGAAAAAATATAAAATTTGTTGAAACCAACAATTTCGAAATTAGAAATTATGAAATCTATACAAATTCAAACATGATTTAAATAAAATTTTCTTTCACGTAGATCACGAATGTGAACAAACACCAACTTTTATATTAGCTCCGGTTTTGAAAATATTCGTGAATTTACCTTTTACAAAAATCATTTTTTTTTTTAAATTTCGTATTAATTCATATACCTGAGTACAGACTAATTAATTTCTGCTAAATTTTACCCAACTTATTGTAAGAATCTGTACTCCTAGTATAAGTTGTGTAAATTTACTCTATGTGTGTAAGTTGGTGCGTACAAAATGTGTACAAAAATGTTTGGCAACATGGTTCATAACATATAATGTGCGTAAATTTACTGCTAATGTGGGTAATCAATTCGTTTAGTATATACATATACATATCGCTCATTTCCTACAATAACGTCATAACTCAAAAATTTTGATTTTGTAGAAAACGAGTTTAAAGTTTTCAATTTACTCCCACCTTGATGAAAAAAATAACGGCATAATTTCTCTCAAGAGGTGAGTATACAAGACATCAATACAACTTTTTTACACAATATGATACGTGATATAACGAAAAATTCTGTGTCATTAACTCAAAAATCATGTTTTTTGAGTTGTGACGTTCTTGAAGTAAATGAGCGATATATTCACATTAGGGCGGGTCGATTTGTAGGGAGGCTAAAAAATCTCTCAACGTACAAGGAAAATCTATATATTTCTTCTCCGGAAGACGCTCTAGCAGATGAATGTATAAATTATATTCGATTTTGTTGGATTCGATTGGGGCCCTCTAAATGGGTCAAAGTGGGATTTTTCAAAATTTTACCCTATGGGTCAAAAGTCAGGACATGAGAATTCGTTTTAGAGGTATGGTTCCTTCGGCAAAGTTTTTTATTTTGATCCCTAGAAAACAATTTTCCTTGTACGTTAAGCGATTTTTAAAAAAATATTTTGGTTGTTTTAAATTAACAAAGAAATCTATTTTTTAATTCCTTTTCTTTTGTTATTTTGACAATTACTATTTACTGTTTATAGGTAAAAATATTTATAAATTTATAAACATGTTTCCCAACATGCATATTACTACCATTTGCTTATATTTTTACTACTGTTTGTATTTAAATATGTTTATAAATTTAAAACATGTTTCCTAACATTCAAATTATTATCATTTGTGTTTATTTTTGCAGACATAAATGTGTACATTAATTATTTGAGCATTTTGAGTGTATATTTACTCATTTTATGTAATTTTCAACAAAATGGTACTCACTCTATAGCAGTAAATTTACATACATTTTGTAGAGTGTAAACTACGAATAACTTTAAATATGGTTTTAAAGTATGGACTTAGTTTAAGGATGTAAGATATCCTTCCAATTAAAGTAAAAACTTTACTTATTTTTATTTTTTGTGAATTTCCTAAAATCCCTTAATCGAATTTGCAGAACTTTAGCACATTATATTCCATTCATTTAATCAAAAATTCCTGAAATTGTGTATCGAAATTTTCTGTAAACGTTTATAACGTTTTTTATTAAAATTAATCTTATGTATAATTTTACTTTGAAGAAAATTTAAGAAGTAAATTTTTAACATGCATAATTTAAAATCTCTATTGTTTTATTAAAACGCACTTCAATTAGCTAGAACTTGGTTCGTATTGATTAAACAGCATGTGTTGGACATACTTGAATGATCTTATCTGAATTTTAGTAGTTATGATTTGTCACAGACACCATTTTTTTAATTTAAGCTGATTTTTTCTTAAACTAAAAGACAAAGTACGCGAATTTTTTCATAATTAAGTAACAAAATAAAATTTTAAATCTTCTTTTGGTTATAAATCTTTTATTAGAAAAATCTTGAAAAAAAAGAAATTTCAATATGGAATATTATCGAATACTTCGAAACTTGTAATATATGAAATTAAAAGGCATATTTCACATTATTTTTATGGGTATTTTTTGTTCCCAGGCCACAACCGGCTAAAGATTTTTTAAATAGAAGTAAAGATAATCATAATCTAATCAAATTTAAGTGATATTTTCCGAAAATAATGCAAACTTTGATGAAAACATTACAATGTTGTTACATTTTTGACATTTCAGACGAAATTCTTCACGGGTAAACATTTTCCCAAAAAAAAAAAAATTCCAATAAAACTGGGTAATGTCATGAAAAAAATCTATTATTAACACACACTCTAATGTACATTTGAGTGTATGTACCCCGTTAGAAACTGCCAGTGGTACAAAAATCAAGCATTGGCATATCACTGGCCAACCAACGAATTGTACACTTGTTTCAGACAGTTTACCAGCGTTTTTGCCAGTTTTTGTTTTACGATCATTGCAGTGGTCCACAAAACAACATTGGCAATGAATTTGCTGAGACTAATGGGTCAAAGTTGGTAAAAAGGGTTTTCCCAGTGCTATTCAGTCAGAAATTGCCAACGGCTGAAATGTCTATTAACTGGTAAAGAATTTCTTTTAAAAAATTATGATGCTTTTTTTTTAAAGTTTGCAGTCGGAAGGTTACAAGTTCTATCCCGGTTGCAGGTATACATTTTTTTTTGTAATATTTTTATACTCTTTAATATTTTTTTAATATGAAATTTATTGTTTAGTTTCTGGAAAAGCTCTTTTAAGACCAACTTTTGTTTTGTTTTCCCAATGTTGGCAAGTTAATTCCAACAAACTTAATGCCAGTGCTGACATATGGGAGCAGCCGACTGTTATCCAGCAGATATCATTCACTTACGTTTTAAGAATTCAAGTAAAGGGTCCGCCAAATAACTTTTTTTTTTTTTGAAAATGCTATAAAAAAAAAACTACTGAATATTTTCTCAAATTTCTTTTTTTATTTGAAAGTACAGTCCTTCCGGTTAATAATGGAAAATAATTTCATTCAAATGGCTGCCTCGGCTAGCCATGCAGTGTCCTACACGATCGGTCCAATTTTTAAGCACATTATCGATTGTGTGCAGCTGTATTTTTTTTATTTATGGCTTCACGAATATTGTCCTTTAAAGCGTCAATTGTCTCTGGCTTGTTGGCGTAACACTTATCTTTGACGGCACCCCAACGGTGTCAAATCGCAGCTCCGAGGTGGCCAAACGACATCAGCTCTGCGGCTGATAATGCGATCTTTAAAAACAGGGCTCAAAACATCGAGTGTAGCTTCGGCTGTGTGGCACGTAGCGCCGTCCTGTTGAAACCAAATGTTGCCAATATCCTCCTCGTCAATGTTTGTGAACAAAAATTCGTTCAACATGGCCCGATAACGATCGCCATTGACTGTAACGGCCACTCCTTGCTCATTTTCGAAGAAAAATGCCCCAATTATGCCTCTGGACCAAAATCCGCACCAAACAGTGACTCGTTTTGGGTGTATCGGCTTTTCAATGTATGCGTACGGGTTTTCTGTACCCCAAATGCGACAATTTTGCTTCTTTACATACCCGCCAATATCAAAATGAGCTTCATCTGAAAAGATGAGTTTTTTGGCAAAATCGGCATCTTCTGTAAGTCGATCGCAGGCCCACTTAGCGAAACGAAAACGCATTGGATGGTCAGTTGCCTTCAACTCCTGAACCAATTGGACTTTGTATGGCGTCATACCAAGGTCTTTATGCAAAATTCGTCTCAATGATGTCTCCGAAATGTTCAATTGTTGAGAACCACGGTGAATTGATGTTGATGGCGCTTCACGCACACTTTCTGCCACAGCAGCAATATTCTCGGGTGTACGCACTGTTTTTGGCTTTTCACGCTTTGGTTTATCGATGACGATGCCAGTTTCTTTCACTTTTTTCACAAGATAACGAACATACGGATCTGACGGTGTTTCTCTTCTTCCAAAATCCGTACGCAATTTTCGCACACATTCTGCAACACTACCATGATTTTCAAAGTAATGTCGCAATATTTCCCAGCGTTGTTCAAGCGTATACACAACCATATTCGTTCAGCGGAAGGATACAACTAATTATCTGTCAAATCAGACATGAGCTAAGTGTTACCATTCACGAAATAAGCACTAGTTGAAAAAAATAAAACGATAGATGGCGGACCCTTTATTATATTACCCGTTAGCTCGGTGGGTGAAGCTGTCGCCTGCCATTCTGGCGGCCAGGGTTCCAATCTCCAAAGTTGTAAATGAACTTTTTTTAATTTTATTTCGGAAACTCTATTTTTAGACCATCTATTTCATGGGCTTCCCTACATTTTGGAAATTAAGTTTTCCTTGGAAATTTTGTTTCCCCAGTGCTTGTCCAACACTCTTTGAACAGACGAACCTTCTGTCTAATGATGTTATCATTTTGGGGTTGATAAAGCACTTGCTGCCAGCACTTGTACCACCTGTAAAATTGTCTTGCCAGCGATGTTCCGTTTGTCTTTTTCTGACTGGGTAGTTGTATGGTATGAATATGAATATTTCATTTCATTTCATCTTATCTTTTTTATATTTTATTGATGAAGCTTTAGATTGAAACACGCACAATTAAATGAAATTAAAACAACAATAATATCCTTGTTGTTGTTGTTGTTACAATCTAAGTAACAACAAGCACTTGTTTGTCTTTCTTTTTATTGTCCTTATTAATGCTCATCAGGTGGCATTTAAATACTCCTGCTGTGTTTTGCTGCTCTGTTCTTATGACGATTAGCTTAAAGTCATTTTTCAAACATCCTGCTTAGTTTTTGCTATTTTCTTGTAATAGAGAAGTTAAATGTTAAAAATAAGGAAACAAAAAAAAAAAACATTTAAGTAGTAAAACGGAAATGAAATTAGAAACCATTTAAATTAAATGGATTTTTAGAGACCAACAAATAGTAAGAGAAAATTGCAATTTAATGTTTTGGAAAAATGTGAAAAACTTTAAATAAATTAAGGTAAGAAGGCAAATTAAGGACATTTAAATTGGTTCGAGAAATAAAGATTGACAGCCGACTTAATAAAAAAAAACAAGATTCGTTTTTGTTATTTGTAGTTGGAATTTAAGTCTTTAACTAGTAGAGACAATTATATATATATATTTTTTGAATATTAGTTTATGACACTGTGCAACAAGAAATTGTATGCCGAACGAGACAAACGGGAAATGAAAGTAGGCAATCAATATACCAAAGCCCACAAAAGGTTATGAAAACTTAGCTGAGATTTAAATTTTGTAGCCTTTTAAAGTCTGGATCTTTTTGACCGTTACTCTACTTAGAGTAAAATTTAAAAGATTTTTTAATGCACACAAAATCATGTTTTACCGAGTTGTATTACTAGATCCGATGTTAAAAAACAAAAGAAGACATTTTTTCTACCATGAGCAAAAAACATGAGTTCATATTGAAAAAAATAATATTTTTCGGTTGGCTTTTTTAATGTTTTCGTATTTATTTTTTCTTTTCGAAAAAGAACTGTCTACAAAATGATGTTTATATGTGGGATTATATGGGTATAGCTGATTATAAATGACCACCCTAGTAAAAAAATGGTATGAGGCAACATCAAATAATATTAAATTATATATGCGATGATATCATATTTGATCCGAAAAATGAGAACATATAATTGTATCTAAAATACATCAAACTTGAAATAATTCAATTAAATTGTATTAAATTAGTTCTAATTCGATGCAATTAAATATGATTTTGTATAATTTGATGTATATTAGATTCAATTTCATCCGAATTTCGTTCCTATACAAATTTTTGTGTATTAAATATAATTGTGTCGAATAAGATATATTTCGATTTATTATTAGATAAAAGTTAATGCTAACAGTTCCTAGTTTTTCTCAACAATTGTATCAAATTATATCTAATTTCATAAACTAATATGTATGACTAATGTTATGTTTACAGTTTTTTATTAAGGTGAAACTGTGGAGCCAAAAAATTATGTCTGTATTTAATCAGGATTGTTTTGTAGAAAAATTTGCTTTCCTCGAATTTTTTCACTTTGAACTGTTAGCATATGCTAAAATTCTTATGCTAACTAACGTGATCCAAATAAGAGGTATGTTGCGAGAGGCGTTCAACTTTTTTTTGTGTTTATTTTCTCTAAAAGCACATAGCTAATACTTTTGAGCAAGTGCGGGTCCGCAGCAGCTAGAGTCGTTCTTGCGAATAAAAATCAAAACCAAAATTCAAACATTAATTTGGATAAAATTATATCTAAATAAACTTTTTTACTTGGGCATATATAGTTCAGAATATGACCATAAATAGTCTCATATATGTCCAAATATGTTCGGATCCAAAATTTGAGGGTATATATATTAGGGTTGGGCGATTAGTATGGAAGGAAAAAATCTTAATGGGCGCTTCGCGTTTCTGATTCTTGGGATTGTACTGAGCAAAAAAGTCCACTAGACCATACGTCTACGATGAAAATCGAGATTCCAGATTTTGACTTTACGACAAAAATGCCGTTAACCCCTTAAACCCTACCCACAAATATGATTGATTAATATGCTAGAGAATCTTCCAAAGAAGAGATTGATACCATAATCTTGGATAAGCTCCTCCTACTTCCTGAGATATGTCCATCCCACACATTGTTACTTTCACAAAATACGACAGAAAAGCCCTATTTTGAAAGTAAAAATTAACCCCTTAAACCCCACCCACAAATATGACTGATGCATTAATCTGCTAGAGAATCTTCCAAAGAAGAGATTGATACCATAATCTTGTATAACCTCCTCCTACTTCCTGAGATATGTCCATCCCACACATTGTTACTTTCACAAAATACGGCTAAAAAGTCAAAATCTGGAATATCGATTTTCACCGTAGACGTATGGTCTAGTGGACCTTTTTGCTCAGTACAATCCCAAGAATCAGAAACGCGAAGCTCCCATTAAGATGTTCAAATCGCCCCACCCTAGTATATATGCTTCATTTATTTGCATATCATTTATGGTTATATATGAAGTATTATATGGTTATATATTAATCTGTATATGGTCATAAGATATACTCTTATATTATCATACAAAACCCACATGTGATCATATATGTTCTCACATGATACAATTTGCAGTTTTTGTAGTTTATTTTATTGAAATATATGTGAAAAACTCTAAAAATTGGCCTGAAAACAATCCAACTTTCAAAATGCCATACCAATTTAATCCCATTAAATCCCTTTCAAAACCCTTTTGGGGTCTTCACTACTGATAGTGTATTTTTGTTTACCGTTGGTTTCATTCGGGATACAACCGGTGATCCGAAATTTGTTGCACAGTGTTATTACAATAAACTTTCAAAATTGTTTCAATAATATTTTATATTCGTTACAAGCAAATATTTAAAAAAACTTTTGCAACTTTTATGTAATTATTTTCCTTGAAAAATTAACTCACTAACATCTGGTTATTTATATAAAATAATTTATTAAGAAAACTGCTAAACTTTCTCTAGGACAAACAAAATACAGTAGAATCTCAGAAATTAGAACCACTTTATACAAAGGGCAGTTCTAATTTCTGGACATTTTTTTTTTTACAGAAAATTATAATAAAACTAGTTATGTAAGCTTTATTTTAGCACAAAACAATTTTTATTTAATAATATTTAATTAATTGAACATATTAAATTCATAGAAAAACTTTAAAATTTTTTTTTATTATTAGGTATTTAATTTTGTACAAGCATATCAAATTTCACATGCATATGACCGAATTGTACTCACCACGAATAACTCGGGGATTCTCCGTTTTATTTTTACTTCAATGAGCAAAAAATAATTTGTAGTGAAAATACAAAACAAAATAAAAACTTCCAGAAATTAGAACCACAGGTTCTAATTTCAGAGCGTACAATACATTTTAGCGTACAATACATTGCAAAAAAAATAATTTGTAGTGAAAATACAAAACAAAATATAAACTTCCAGAAATTAGAACCACAGGTTCTAATTTCAGAGCGTACAATAGATTGGAATGGCCGGTTCTAATTTCTGGACGGTTCTCATTTGTGAGAGTTCTAATTTGTGAGATTCTACTGTACTATTTAAGGGGTTACCCCTATTTAGAAATCGATATAAACAAAAATATTTAAACAATTAAAAAAAAAAAATAAGGATATGGTTTATTAAAGCAAATATGAGAAAACTGGCAAAGCTTTAACTCGTGGCGCCTTGCGACTAAAGTTTTCGATTTTTGCTTTAATAAAAATATGTCTTGCGACACATATTTTTTTTTTTTTTTTGCAATTTTGGCGTACTGAACACTCTCTTTATGTAAAAAATTAAAAAAAAAACTGGAACAATTTTTAAAAAAGTCCTGGAACTTAACAAAAAAGACGCCATTTTTAATAAAAATCATGTCAATATCTCTAAAACCATTATTCCAACTTAAAAATATTTGTGTTCACCATGCCAGAATTAATAAAAAACCACTTTTTAATTTCCCGAATAAGCGGAAAATTTTTTAAAATTTCCGGAATCTTGGGAAAAATAAATTATAAAATTTTCATATTAAATCATATCAAATGTTTTACGTGTAAATTTTAAAAAATTAAAACCAAAAGTTTATTTTTGATCTTATACCATAAATTGTGATGTGATCATTTGTTTTTTGTTAAAAAAATAACCGTGCAATGTTTATTTATTAATTAAATTTTTTTTTCATCCGCTAATTTAAAGCAGTCTTTATCTACGGAAAGGTTTAATTTCAAATCAAAAATAAAATATTTTAGCTAATAAACATTGTTCGTGTATAGGCTGGGATCTCTAGTCATAATACACTTTATTGTTATTGTTTATTAAATAAGCAACAACACTTTCTGACTATATTATTAGGACCACAAGTCAGTTTTGCCGTACTCTGCAATTTTCAAATGTTTTACTTTTAAATTTTAAAAAATTAATCTTTTATCATAAATTATGATGTGAGCAAGATTATTCAAGTTCAAGATCATTTGTTTTTGTTAAACCGTGCCATGTTTATTTATTAATTAAATTTGTTTAACAAAAAACAAATGATCATAAACTGGGTTAATGATATCCGAGTAAGTCAGAATTCCATAACTGAATAATTTTGAGTTCATTTAATGTAATAAATGAAATGAACAGTAAATTTTTCGAAATTTAAAATTTCGGGACTTTTTAATAATAATACAATTTTGTTCCAAAATGGGCCTTTTTCGGCCGTCTTATGGCAGGGGTTAACGTTTTCCAAAGAAATTAAAAAAATTGATTTCTTATATTTGGAAACATTTGTAATAAAATTGTAATCCATATTTAAGGGACACGCTATTGAGTATAGAGAAGCTTTTTCATCGGGTATAGACAAATTTGGTATCAAATCAAGGTTTTTTGAAAACACATTCACTGGTGTATAAATTATGCCCAAAGACATTCAAGTATTTTTGTTCTTTAAAAAATATGTCTTTTGAGTAACATTAACGGTCTGTTTTTGTAAGACGTGTCACTCAAAAAATTCGTGTAAATGAGTGAAGAAATTCATTTTGGGGTTCTGTATCGCAAATTTCAGTTTGAATTGAGTTAAAACGTAAGAGTTGTCGTTTTCGTCTCTTTTTTGGTTTCCACAATGCGATTTGAAACGTCACACACGTCAAAAACAGACGTTCACAAAAAAGTATTCGTCAAAGAAAAAAGGAACACAATTTAATATTAAAAAAAAAAAAAATACATAATACTTTTTAACAAAAAATTGTAATATAAAAAGAATAATGATTTTCATTTCCATTTATATTTATATTTATTTACATTTTAGTTGTAAATGTTTTTGTTTTTTTATACAAATTATATTTTTATATCCACTTTTATTGTTTTCTAAAAAAAATAAATTAATTTTTTTTCAAGCAAAAATCAGCTGTTTTTGTTTATATTTCATTTACAGTGTTGGGTTGCCATCTACCAACGAAAAATGAGTTATTTCTATATGAAATAAACAAACAAAAACCGAAAAGCAATGCCATGGCAATCTCTACTGTTTGACATAACATAAAGCTTTACGTACTCAAACGTAAGTCAGACGAACGAATTATAAAAGCTCATTTCCTTACGTATTCGTTCGGGTGCCACACGTTCGTCTGAAATTATACACGTATTGTAAAAAAAAGCCGTAAATCTGGCATTTTATTAGGGAATTTTATTTGTATTAAGCTAAAAATAATGCATAGCAATGCCTATTTAATCGAGGCATTTTCCGATATTCGAAACCGTTCGATTTTTATTCGAATTTTGCCGAAAAGCCCTTTTCCCCTCCATTTGACATAATTCAAAAATGTGCCAACTCTGGGTCCACTAAACATGCAATATGGGAGTCAACATTGTTTTCTTCTTAATTACTTTAACCCAGCGTACAAATAAATGTAGTAACTTATAGATGAGTTTTCGTACAAAAAAAGGCATTTTTAACTCCACTTTTTAACCCCTAAACGTGTAAAAAAAACACGTATTAATTTTTTTTCGATCCTTTACAACATATCCAAAGTAGTAAAAAATTAGTAACAAATTTTGCTAAGACTACAAAAAATTAATTAAAAATTACGTTGCAGAAAAACTGCTAAAATTAGAGGATTTTTTTTTTTTTTGCTTAATAAGAATAGCAAAAATAAATCTGTTAAATCTACAAATATTTAGTTATATTTGAGCTAAATTTTAGATAACACTATGGAACCAAATCAGGGTCATGGTCTTGGTTCGGTGGTTCATATACCGAACGATTCTATTAGGTTAGTTAAGTAAAACCCCCAAAGCATTTGGTCCTCTGGTGGGTGCTTTTATTTGGCATCACCTACATTTGCGATTAAAGTATCCCAGCAAAAACTGGGATTCAACTCATTACGAGACTATTTACTCGCAAGATTACTTTTGTCCGCCATATCCCAAAAGTAATAGATAATGGGTACCTATTAGGGTATACATCGGGTTTCTAGTTTAATCGGTTAATCGAACAAATAATTAACCGGGATTGAGATTTGATCGGTTAATAATCGGTTAATTAAGAATTATTCGGTTAACCGAATAGTTCAAATTTGAATAAATATAATGGTTAATAATAAAAAAACACTTATTTATTGTTTTGATTTTATATTTTATTAATAAAAAAAAACAAATAAAACATAACAATTTATAAGTAATAAAAACAGGGACCGTAATCATTATGAGTTTTATAATAAAAATTACACAATAATGATTATGTTATGAGTATTAATGATTTTCTTCAATGGTAATGAAAATTTTTGAGTAATAACAAAAAAAATCAGCAATAATCATTATTTTTGAGCAAAAAAAATAAAACTCAAAAATAATCATTATTTATGATTTTTATTTTTTTCGCTCTTTCATGTAGGTGTAAATATATATACATATTAGGGTGGGGCGATTAGTATGGAAGGAAAAAAATCTTAATGGGCGCTTCGCGTTTCTGATTCTCGGGATTGTACTGAGCAAAAAAGTCCACTAAAACATACATCTACGGTGAAAATTGAGCTTCCAAATTTTGACTTTACGGCAAAAAAGCCCTATTTTGAAATTAATAATTAACCCCTTAAACCTCACCCACAAATATGATTGATGCATTAATCTGCTAGAGAATCTTCCAAAGAAGCGATTGATACCATAATCTTCGATAAGCTCCTCCTACTTCCTGAGATATCTCAATCCCACACATTGAAAGTGAGTTTTATTTTGAGCGAAAAAAATAAAAATCATAAATAATGATTATTTTTGAGTTTTATTTTTTTTTGCTCAAAAATAATGATTATGGCTGATTTTTTTTATTATTACTCAAAAATAATCATTACCATTGAAGAAAACTTTAAAAATCATGACGGATATGCAAAGATTGTCAAAAAATAATAATAATGGTGCAATACAATTTTTTTATGTCTCTTCTAAGTGATTGATTTTTTGATTTAAAAAAACGAGCAATAATCATTATTTACGGTCCGTGAATAAAAAAATAAAGTAAATGAGATCCTTCTGTGTATACATATATGTGTTAATTAAAGGTTTTAAAGAGATCTTGTGAAATAATTTTTTTAAAAAAGAATGTAATTCAAATGTTTAGCTTTTAAACGGTTCTTTTCTTTAGTTTTTATAAAACTTGACTTGGAGAAAACTCTTTCGCTGTTTGTGGATGTTTTCGAGAATCGAGAATGTCCAACTTCTCAGTTCTTTTCTTTGTTTTTTCTAAACATATAAAATCCTCCATTATGCCATTAAAGTCCTTTTTAGAATTTTTTATATTTTTAATGCTATTAATAGTATCATTTAATTATGATAAAAGATTATTTTCATTAATATGAGAAGTTTCTTCTATTATCATGTCGTCATCCGAGTCATCATTAAACATTCTAGAAAAAAGTTGATATACAAACTCCTTAGTTTCAGTTTTTGAGCTATATTTTAAAAAAGTATTGCTAGAAGGCAATGTTCCTGAGTTAAGGAATAAAATAAGCGTATTTAAAACGTTAACTCGTGTATCATTTAGTCTGTACTTTAAGCTTTCAATTAGATTATTTGCAATAAAATTGTTGGCCTTCTCCAAACTATTAATTAAAAATTTATTTGTTATTTGCAAATCGTCAATTTTAAATTATTCGAACAGTTAACCGACAAAAATTAATCGGTTAACCGATTGAATACCGTAGTACCTATTACTTTTGGGACATTGCAAACAAACTAAATATTACGAGTAACTTATAGTACCGCAGTACTCGTAATGAGTTGAAGCCCTGTTTTTGCTAAGATTGTTTTATTGATGTTAAAAGTTTTAAAAATCTTTGATCTAATGTTCGTTTCAAAAACATTGGCGCTTAATTGTAAAATGTGATAATATTGTTAGTTTTTTAATTGCAAATTGTTCAATGGAGTAATTAAAAGTTTCATTAACCCCTTAAAGGCATTTTGTATTTAAAACTACGCAAACATTTTATTGGCTACAAAAAACGTTTAAAATTCTCTACCAAAACAACAACTAAATTGCATGTTTCAATTTAAGACAAAGAAAAAAAAACAGAAAAAAGTTATGTTAAACTTATAACTTGAATAAATTGTTCTTAAGTACTTGAATGTTAAAACAAACTTTTTGTTCTTGTTATTTTTAGTGGTATAAATTTAAAGTTATGGAAATTTTATAATAATAAAAACTTGCTGAATTTTTACTAGGAAATGAATAAAAGTTAAACGGAAGTTGTCGTGTTACAAGGAAATTTGTAAAATAAAATATTTTACAGAAATATTTTAAATTTTCAAGAAAATATTTAAAATTGTATATCGAGGGCCTATATTCAAAACCCTCTATCTTAAAAAACACAACTTTTCAGGAGAGCCAAAAAACTGTTATTTTCGCGTATTACCTGAGTTATTACAATTCGGTATTCTACAATATTTTTTAAAGCAACTACTGAATCTCACATATAATTGGTTTTTGAAATGTTGCATTATTGGGGCCTTTATGTTAAATAGAGGGTTTTGCTTCTCAAAAATATTCAATGTTTATGTACGAAAATGATCATTTTTTTGCATTTTAATAAAAATAAATTATTTTGATTTCATTTATGCCATTTGTCAGTTTTTAAGGTGATTTATTTAAGATAACGGCTAGTAATACAACATAAGATAAAAAAATTAATAATAATCAATATGAAACAAAAAGTTATGTTTTTTTTTTAGCTTTTTTAAGTTTTTTTGGAGTTTGATTGGAGTAAATTATCGTAAAAATAATGTTATTCCGGTGGCATTACGCTCTTGAAATCTTTCAAATTCTTCCACTTATTTGGCTGAATTGATAGTGGGCTAATATATAGAGGTTTTGGTTCAATATGTCCTGTGTAAGGTTGAATACGAACAGGTAAATCCATGTAATCTGTATCAAAATCTAATTTATATGTTATGTTACCATCTAGAAGATACAAAAGAGATCTTAAATTAGACACAGTAGGATCGTTCTTTACTCGTCCTGGTCTAATGGAAGAAAAACGCATAAGTTTGTCATCGTTGTAATTATTAAAGAAATCATAATTTAAATATTCTGCATCAAACGGTTTTTTTACGATCTCATTGTTAATTTTAACAGTCTTTTTTTTAAGCAAGTTTAACCATTTATTTTTATGCCATGGATATTATATTTTCCAAAAACCAAAAGGTAAAATATTTTCATTTTAATTCAATTCAGAATCGGCTTTCGCTATTTTAATAAACGATTAAAAAATGTAAAATTCATGATCAGCATGCAAAAAAAAAATAGTAAGAAAATATGTATTGGAAGAAGAAATTATTCCAAAAAAAAATTTTGAAAATTTATTATTTGAAAAGATAGAGGGTTTTGCATTCAGAAAAAATTAATTGCGTAAGATAGAGAAATAACAAAAATGCAAATAAAACAGCAAAAAAAAATATTTTTGTTATGAAATTTACACAATACATGAGGGCTGTTTTATTGAACATTTTACCATCAAAAAGTCATTTTCGTGAAAATCAAAGATAGAGGGTTTTGAATATAGGCCATCGATATGAGAAATTTAACAAATTTTCAAGATTTCGAAGCAAACTATTTTGAAATTTTTTTTACAAGTTTGATATAATTTTTATTAAAAATAAAAATTATGTTTTTTCTACCTTTAATTGTGCAATGAAAATTAAAATTATTCATGTTCGAGGCCATACTCTATATTTCTTTATTACGATATTGTCCTAACAAATAATCTATAGAGTTTTTGTTTTCAAATTTATTAATTGATCACTTTCAGGAAATTTATTAATTGATCACTTTCATCATCAGAACACGTTTTGAAAGAAGTGACAATCCCATGCAAGACATTAAACATTCATATAACCTAGTTTTTTCCACTAAATGAGAACTAATATATGAGCTCGAAGTTAAAGATTATCACCATTAATCAAAATAAAATTGAAAACTTGTTCGTTATGTGCAAGCTCTGCCTTTGGTAGATATACAGTATACACTTTTTGTTTTATTCTCCTTTTTATTTTCACACTTGTTTTGTTTTGCTTAAAAACAATATGTAAAGGGGGAGTAAACAAGACCGTACTTTGTATTTTTTTTACAAGTTTGATATAATTTTTATTAAAAATAATTGTGCAAAGAAAATGAAAATTATTCAAGTTTTTATGTCATGCATAACTTTTTGTGTATGTGTTGAGCAATGTTTAAAAGCTTCAGTACTCGAGCGGATACGTTTCGTAAACGGATTGTTACTCCATATAATGTGTTAAAAATTTTAACTTAAAATTGTTTCTACATCAAATATATTGTCTCTTTTTTACATACTAAACAAATGGTGACGGATTTGCAGAAAGTTGAAAATACCTCAAAAGAAAAATACAATCCGCACAGTGTTGGCAAAGCATCGGCTACGGTCAGTTCTGAGTTGGCAGAACGAACGTAGGATTAACGATTAACTTTCTCCCAACGTTGGCATATTGGTCTCGGCCAATTCTTTCCCAATGATTTCTCTGTAGACTACTGAAAATATTGTAAAACTAATACTGACAAAACGCTTTTTTGAAACGCTGGTAAAGCGTCTTAAACAAGTGTTTTGCCAGTAGTTTACTTACAATTCCTCGGCTAGCCAGTGGTATACCAGTGCTTGATTTTTTGTACCACTGTTAATTTTACTCCGAAAAACATTAACAATGTTGTTTTTTTAAGATCCGAAAAAACACCTCGTGGAAAATGAAAAAAGTTTAAAAAAACAATTTTTATTTTTAATAGTGAATTTTATCGTTGATCTATAAGTTTATGTGTGAGATTTTATTCGTTCGGTTTGAGATCATGAAAAATTTTTAATAAAAATTATATCAAATTTGCACTAGATATTTTCTTTAAAAAAATAAACAGATTTCAGAAATGTTTCCATTTTAATAAATTGTCTAAAAAAATTCTCAAATATCGTGAAAATAAGATAGATCCAATCGTGTATTACAGTTTGATAGACATTTTCTTTACCAATAAATAAAAATTATATGTTGTGAAAAATCTTAGCCTGATAAGTGCATATACAAAAGCTTATTGACACCATTACATCTTTCTTTAACATTTGATCAAAAAATTCCAACAGGATCGATGTGTGGTTTAAAACGCATTAAAGAAAATTTTTAAAAATGTTAATATTTACAATAAAATGTTTACAAATTTAAGCAATTTATTGAACATTTGCATTTTTCTTTTCTTTTTTCAGATTTTACAATGTTCAAAATCCACCTGCATGAGCAGTGTTATGAATGTTGGTACCGCTGCTGTAGAGGCTCGTAAATCTGATGTGGTATTGGATCATGCCAAAGATTTTTTGGATCAATATTTTACCTCAATTAAAAGGTATGGAAATTGAAAACATAAAACGCACTTACTAAATGACTTAAAAATGCAAAATGCAGAACACAAATTTTCATTCCTTTTCTTTTTTTTGAATTTGCAATTATAGATTATCATGTGCTGCCCATGAAACACGCTGGAAGCAAGTACGTCAAAGTATTGAGACATCGGGCAATTATCAACTAACTGAAACTGAGTTGATTTATGGTGCTAAATTAGCTTGGCGTAACTCATCTCGTTGCATTGGTCGTATACAATGGTCTAAACTGCAGGTGTGTATGTATGTGCATTGTGAATATGTATTCGTATTAGTATGAGTAAATTTGTTAGTATATCACATTAATAATCCTTGACAATTTATGATGTTATTTTGTGTGTGTGTATTCTTATGAGAATAATTTGATTTATTCAAAACTTATTTCAATTTGTGTGGTTTTTAAACAAACAACAAATTATCCTCTTCAGTCCCGGAAGCGGTCCCCTGAAGAAAAATTCTCAAAACCTTTTTTTCCTGAACTGGCTGCATTCAATTTAGAAAAATTAGTAAAAATTTTTCTTGCCAGGTGCAGGACAATGGAGATATGGCAGGTGCAGCCAGCTGGACATTTGGAACGTATAAAGTTTAATATAAATTTTTATAAAGTTCAATTTATTTGGGCAGTAAAACAAAAATTATGCATTAATTCATTACAAATAAATAATAAAAAAATTAGAAAATATTAATTGAAAAAATGATTTAAGAATGAAATTCAAAAAAGCATTGTCTTTCTTTGGCAATGCAGAGAAATATATTGCAAGAAGTGCACTTGAATCGCGTTTTTTGTTGGCAGCCCTCTTTGCGGCATCTCATATATTTATTTTTATCTTCGACTCCGCATACATGCAGATGTCTATTTTCAGAAAGTCGGACATCCCTTGGTGGCAGTGGATTTGGTAACATAGCCTTTTTCTTGGGAGGTTCATGCTCTTCGCTAGAACTGCCATCAACGTCGCGTATGGATCTAGTTACTTTCATTGTACTGGCACAAGCAGAGAAACATTCCCCAACGTAAAGCTTAAAACGTAGCAAGCTCCTTTCTATTGGCACCACAAGCAAGCTTGTCCTTTTTGTACGTAATCTAGCAATTAGATAAAGCTAAATCAACCAAGTGCCAAAATACCTTTACGGGCCACTTTTTTGTGCGAATCGCAATGCGATAGTATGATATTAGCCTATCTGCAAGGTCAACACCTCCCATTGATGTATTGTACCTTTTAACTACATTTGGGCAATTCACATCTATGTATTTTTTTTGGCGCTTATCCCATCGTCGAACTGTTTGGATTGGTTCTGATCCGACCGCGGTAGTCGCTAAGTATACCGATTTGTTATCCATCCACTTTATTACAGATATTTTATCGTCTTGCCTTACGAATTCATCGAAACTACCTCTTCCTTTTTTAAAAAGGACTTTGTCCGTTGACAGCTTTGATCGCAGATTTTTAGGTAATCTATTTTGTTGTATGGTGCCTGTGGCGTAAATACTTTTCTCTAAAAGAAAGTGTAGCAAATTGCTGGAAGTGAAATAACGATCCATAAACACTTCGCTTCCCTGAGACACATTTTCGGTAAGTTTTTCCACCACCGTACCTCCAATGCCCAAAGTCGGATTTGGTTTTTCATTGGGCCAAGTTTTTGCTCCCTGGTAAATAAAAAAATCTAGCACAAGTCCGTCCGGGGAAGCCAAAACAAAGTTTTTGAGGCCAACTGGATTCGGCTTTCCCTTGACATATTGCTTTAGTTGAGTTGTTCCAGTGAAGGGGATCATTTGTTCATCCACGCTCAATTTTTTTGGCTTTGAAAGAGATCGACACGTTTTAAGAACTGCATCAATTGCAGGTTGTACTTTCCATAGCCTGTTTTTCTCTTTTTTCGGCGTGTGTAACTGCCAAGTTGTCAATAAAGTGCATATGATTCCGTAGTTTAAATAAGCGATCTCTTGGTAGCTTTGTCACGGCTGGAACCCTTATGAATGGTCGATAATACATCCTAATTCGAGGTAGTTTCATGCAACCGGCAACGATATGGGCACCAACTAATTGTTTGTATTCATCACGAGTTGAATTTAAGTTTTTATTGCATTGCAAAGCATAGGCATTACTTTGTTGACATACAAGTGTCCAAAAATCATCGTCAAAGTACTGGTTAAAATAATCAAAAGGTGTCCAATTTGTCCTTTCGCCTACTTCCCATGTTTCATCATTCATGTCAACATAGTTAGAAATGAATTTTTTCGAACCCCATTTTAAATTTCTTATTGTGCTCTCTAATATTTCGGGCACTTCTTCCACAGCTTCGGGGCAACATCCTCTTCCCCTTGGTCCTCTAAAATGGTATCAAAAATTTCGTTTTCGCATTCATCGTCTGAAAAGTCTTCCAAATCACTTTCCATCAATAACTCAAACAGCTGTTGCTCTGTCAGTCCTTTTTTTACCATTTTTTTTTAGCACTTATTACAAACGTGCAGCCAGCTGGACAGAATACATTTTCATTAATTATGGGCCACAGTTTACATCAAATTGCTTACCTTTACTATGAAGATACGGGAAAGAAGTCTATTCAGTCAATCGAAAACAATTACAGGTAAAAACTAGATTAAAACCGTTAAAAAATTCACTTTTTTAGGAGCTTGTAGGCAAATACCGAATGCTGATGCAACTGATAGAAAATTTTCCACATGTGCTTTTGTAGATGCCAGATAGTTAAAAACTTGCTTAACGATTTAAAAAAACATTGTTTCCAGCTATCTGCACAAATGGTCATAATTTAGTAAAACTTTTCACAAATATCATAAAATACGTTAGAAAAATGTCCAGCGGGCTGCACGCCAGGACCGAAGAGGTTATAATAAACTGACTCGTTATCAACTTTTGTTTGTATGTGTTCGTGACAACGGCATACATTTACAAAGTGTGTTTGTGCGTTTGTGTGAGTGTGTACATTTTTATTCAAGTGCATGTGTTACTTAATAAACTTAAATGTTGACAACTATAACTCTGACTACAACCACAATTATATTAACCCTATAACGGGTAAGGCTGCCACAGAGCATTCTTCATATAATTGATCATAAATCCATCAAATGAGTGTTTTATACTTATAAATTAATATATTCCGATAGAAAACTAGATTTACGAAATATTTTGCAAAGAAATTTTTCGTGAGCCGTCCATGGTTTGGAGGCAAGAAAACTTCAAAATCAAAATTTTAAAAATTAATATTTTTCAAAAAACATACTTTTCAAAAATCTAAAACACAAATTTAAATTCCCGTGTAAAAAAGATCAGATTTCTATTTCAGATCTGAATAGATCTCATAGAATATATGATCAAATCTAGTTAGATCTCAAAAATGGAAACAAATTTGAGATCTCATTAGATGTGATCAAATCTGAACAGATCTGATATTTTTTAAAAAGAAAAAAAAGGTTAGATATTTTTTAACCGTATTATTATGTTTGTTATTAGATCAATAAAACACGTTTAGTATTTTATGTGATATATGATATGATCCATATGATCCAATCCCAGCAAAAAATAACCTGGATTGGGTAAGCAGTAACTCCATTTTATGCTTCCAAAATAGCGCTTTATCAAATTGCATACTATAAAGCAATTACAGAAGGCATTCTGTAGTGCTTCCCAAAATGCCTTCTTTGAAGCAGTGAATAATGTATACAATGAAGCAATAAAGAATGTAGACCATGAAGCATTAATATTGTCAACATACAAAAAAAAACGTTTCTTATTGCCTAAGAAGGCATGCATTTATTGCTTCTAAGAGCAAATGAAAGAAGCGCTTTTCACCTGCTTAAAAGAGACATACCTAGTGGGACATCGCGAACAAAAATCATGTCTTCTTTATATGCTTTGGAAGCGCTTCGTAATTAAATAATGCCTTCCGGAAGCGCTTTTGGGTAAACACTATTTTTGCTGGGATATGACCAGATCTGCTCATATCTGGACATGAAAATGTTCAAATTTCCAGATCCGCTCTGATATTATGTGGCAATAAAGTGTGATATATCTAAACATATATGTATGTGACATATCGGAACATATATGTTCATATCTGTCACAAGATCTATTTTGGTTCATTCACATCTAATTAGATTCAATCATATCTAATTAGATGTGATAAGATCTAATCTTTTTTAAACGGGTTGACTGAAAACTGTTTATAATGAAATTTAAGTAAGAATGAAGCTTTGTCTTTAATAATAGTTCCTTAGATATGATTTTATCAGGATTTCTCTAAAGGACATCGTCTTAACTTATAAACTACTATACGGGTTTTTATGAAATTTGGCAGAAAGGAGACAGGCAGAAATAAAAGAAAAGTTAAAAAATGCTTCAGAAAAAAAAATAATTTTTGGATTGTGGTTACATCCACAATCCAAGCAAAGCAATAATGTTTGTCTAAAACTTCTCTTTTATATGCGTTAGTTTTCGAGATGTACCCTAAAGAATTTTGGCTCATATCGCCTAAAGTAGTCAACGATATACTACTTCGTAGAAGACCTTATTATTTATTTTTCCAGATTTTCATGGTGTGATTTTCATTTGCAAAACAGCGTTTGCCCATTCGAGGGTTAAACAAAAAAAAAATAAAAAAATTCTCCAACTAGTGTTGAAAATGTCATATTTATTTAAACAAATCACGTAAAATTTCATTAAAACTTTGTCATCATTTTTGGTTGAATGGTTTTTTTTTTTTGTTTATTTAAGTTCGAGTTATTTGTTTTAGTTGAATTTTCAATGTTATTCATAATTTTGTATTGAAATAATTCATGTTTTTGTCATTTCTGAAAACCGAAAAGTCATCATAATAATATTTACTTAAAAAAATGTCATTTTAACATAAAAACAAATACAGAGAGTGATATAAATGTCATTGGAAGTGTATAGGGAATTATATTTTATAAAATATGAACATTAAAAATATGTGTTTACAAATTTAGCACTACATCAATACCTAGACATTTCTGAAGTTTATGAATTAAACACTATATTTAGATACGCACTGGACACCGAAAGTCCGCACGAAGGTCCGCAATTTCTATATAAAGTTTTGCTGTTCACTGTTAGAGAAGCTAGCTTAACTCATTAAGGACGCGTTAACCGCCTTTTGTTTAGAAAATTCGCAATTTTTGAATATATTTCAAAATTGTCATATGGCGATCACGATATTATAATTTTTGCAAGTGTGTTAGAGTTTTAATAAAAACTAACCATTTTTATGTTTCAAATGAAAACTGAATAAATTTTGGCATATTTTTGACTTTGTGTAATATAAAAGTTCATAGACAGATCGGTCAGATTTTTAAAAATTTTATAAACACCTGATTTCGAAAATTTAAGAAAAATTATTAATGTTTTTTTGCATTCAGTGCCTGCGAACTTAACAAAAGTTTGTGAAAGTCGGCATACAAATTTGAATTTTTAACACGGTATGGATTCATTCCAAGTCATCATCGTAATCAAAGTACGGGCATATGTATACACTGGAACGCATATTGTCACATTTCGCCTAAACTGCTATTTTGAATTCGTGGATTCTTTGATATTTGACATCAAGTTTTAAGCTAAACTATATGCCAATTGTTATAATTCAATGATGCTCAATCCATAATAGTGTTTGGCGCATTTCATCGAATTCTCTTGTTCTTCATTAAAAACTTACAGAAGGAGAAAAAAAAAAACAAATTAGAAAAGGTCAGATCACTTTGATTGCCTTAATTGCGAAAAGCAATGCATCAAAATCCTTAATACCGATGCCGATTGTTCTTGGAATGCGCTTTCATAATAAAAATATAGAGGAAATGCTAACACTCACTGAAAAATCTTTTTTGACTCAAAAGCAAGTAAAACGACAGAGTATATATTACACAATTAGAAATTAATTCAATTAAAATAATTTTTTTCTGAAAGGTTTTTCTAAAAACCGTATCGAGTAGTGTAATTTAGAGGTAAATAGTAAATTTTTTCATTATCAAAAGGCTAAATGTTATTTTTATAACATCTTAAATATGTTGTTGAGAAAATGGCTTTA
The DNA here is from genome assembly GCA_021234595.1 of Delia radicum. NCBI lineage: Eukaryota > Metazoa > Arthropoda > Insecta > Diptera > Anthomyiidae > Delia > Delia radicum. The sequence continues at coordinate 76,929,921 of CM037854.1, read as the reverse complement.
TGATATTTTTTTGTTAATCTAGCGAAAACATCTGTAAACTTTTCCACTGTAGTGGTTTTTCTGTAGCTTTTGTACTAGCTACTATGACTTTCGGGGCGTTGTAGCGAAAACAGACCAATGCCTCTTGTGGGAATCGAACCCACGACCGCCGCACTCGCTAGAAACTTTAAGTTTATCAGTAGGGCAGACCGGGGGCCATTCGCTACATTTTTCGAAAAATTATTTTTAATCATAAAATTTACACATTCTGGCTTTCATGTGAATGCATAAACTTCCCATTGTTCCTACACTCAAAAAAAAAAGTTTGTAAAGTTAGCAAAAAATTTTGCTGAGTCAGCAAAATTTTAGTCAGGAGGATGCTTGCAAAATGTTGCTAATGTCAGCAAAATCTTTTGCTGAAAATCAGCGAGCTGATTTTTAGCAACAAAATTTGTAGATTCAGCAAAAGTTTTGTTAACACTTAGTAGATTAGAAATACAAAAGCCTTGCTAAAAATTAATAAATTTTTTGCTGAATTTTAGTAGACTGAAAAAAACGCAAAAAATTTGTAGAAAAATTGTAATTTAGTTAATTTATTTGCTGAAAATCATAAAACATATTTTAGTGATTCTTTTAAAAATAATTAACTATAATAACGAAATATAAAAATTTTCATTTTCCACATTGACGACATGAATTTATTTAATATCTGAAAATATATAGAAATAAATATATATAACATAACAAAAATTGTCTTTCAATTACTTACATCAATGGTTGTCTAAATGATGCTATCGTTTAAATGATGCTATCGCAACTGCCGAAGATAATTATAGAAACGAAATGAAAAAATAAACAAAAACAAACGAAACGAAAAAAACAACCCTTTTTGCAATAAGAAAAAGGAACCATAAAAAAATCTACCTAAGATGTGTGTCTTTGTCTTTCAATTTACTCTGTCTACATTTCATTTTCCTCTTCTCTACTACATCTTGACATGCCGCGACATCTACTTCATTCTGCGTATTAGCAAAATTAATTAGTAAAACATTAGTATATTAGTAAAGCATTAGTATAAAACAGTTAAGTGCTGAATAAGTATAACAAAAATTTTAGCTGAAAACACGATTTTAGCAAAAAATTTTGCTAAAAAATAGTATACCTGATTTACAAGACGTTTTACTAACTTTTCTACTAACTTATTTTTTTAAGTGTATGCCTTACAGAATGTTTTTAATGATTTACAGAGCAACCTAAAACGGCTAAACTGTCCCACCTCGTGGGGCAGAATTCCCAATTGGAATGACTCTAAAACTGTAAATTTTAATTCATGTTTTGGACATAATTACATTTTAATTATGAGTCTATATTAATGTAGAACAACAGCTGATAAGAGAGTCCATTTTAATCCAAGATTGATTTGATGATTCCCTTGCACCAAAATTGTTTATTAATGAGAGATGCAGGAGTGTCCATTATTAGTAGGTTTTACTTTATTTATTGTCTTTGGCGAATGTTTACCATTTATGAATCAACCCCATGTGCAACCACTTCCACATAACCATAACTTTCTTACATTTTTCCAAAACTTTTTGCAAAAACCCGATCGGATTTTTTTTTTATTGAAGTCAACAGAACATCATACTGAAAGATATATTTATTAATATACCAATTGAAAAAGTTATCATAAAATATATTTTTGAACCCCTTTAAAAACGCAAAAATGTGTCTGTCCAAGACTACCTGTGTGTAGTAAGCCCCTTAAACTTGGTTATATAAAACATGATCAACAACCGAACAAATTTTCCTTTAAGCTTTTTTATTATCTCTCTTAAATTTGAAAATAATAGGGGTTGGTGTTTGTACTGCACAGGTGAAAGCTCCCTTTTTTACCCTACAGGACAAAAAACACAATTTTGATTTTTCAATTTTTAAGAAACAATAATTTACTCTTTGTTCAGCAAATACTGCGAAATTGCGCCTATCCGGTCGAAAAGTAACCAAAAAGTGTAAACTAATTTTGTTACTTTGATTCGTGTCGGAGTTTGGGGAATTATACCGGTGGAATGCCGAAATACGGGGGGTGTCAACCTGCAAGCCTTTACAATTATATATGAGAATTTAACAGAAAAAAAAAAATTTCCTATTCTCAAATCAATATTACAATCAAAATATTAAAGTTAAGTCGTTTTTATATTTTTAAATATTTTTTGAAAAAGATTAAAAAAAATGTTTTAAAAATGAGATATTTTTTTTTAGTTTTTTATGGCAAATACATAAAAGACCTTCACTAAAATTCGGGTATAAAATTTGGTTAATAATTGTGCAGCATTAACAAGTAAATCCGCGTTTTTCCCCACCTTTTACTATATTTCACCATTTTTGCACAGCTTATCATCCCATTTCGCAATCGATCAAAGCATTTTTGCTCATAAGCAAAAAAGATAGTGTGGTTCATGAGAAAAACTCGAAATATGCTTTTAAACTGCTTTTATGAAAGCGAAAAAGGACGACCTATGAGTTCATCTCTATATGTAAAAGCTATAAAAGTATGTAAGCTATAAAAAGTAATGTGTACCGAAATTTAGCCAAAAAAGTTTATATTTGCGAACGTTATTTTAACAAACACTCTCATTGCAGTGAATGTATACAAAATATTTTCAAATTTTATTTGCAAACATTTTTAAAATACAATTTGAAAATATTTTGTAGACATTTACTGTTATGAGAGTGTTTGTTAGAATAACTTTCGCAAATATTGACTTTTTTTGACTGACTTTTGGTACACATAATCTTGTAAGCAACTTACACTTAGAATACTATGTATTTATAAAAGAACGGCTAAATCGAAATAAAAAGTTATCCGATTTGACTCAAATTTTCGCCACACCAAAATTCTAAAATACCTCTAGAATATATTGTATTTTTCAGTTAATTTCATCGCTCGAAATGAGCTAAAATTGTACCTTTAATAAACACACGAACAAAAACTTTTATGTTTAAAAAGTTTTTAATTTGGCCACTTAAACTTTATCGTTTTCTAAAATATTTTTAGCAAATATTTACAAAAGTAACCCTAAATATAATTTTACGCTTTGATTTTTCTAGAACATATAATTCAAACAGAAATCCATCCCATAAAATAAGCATACACTCATAGAAAAAAGTTAATAACCAAATTAGTAAAGACTGAAGACATATAAAATCAACCACTTGTTTTCCTCCACCCCTTCTGATTTCAATTAAACTTGGTATAGAAGATATACATCATATAACTATCACCTCTACCGAATATAGGTCAGCAAATCCCAGACGATCGTGAAATAACGCCTTTCAAAATATGAAAATTATTCGAAGTCCATATCTTTTTATCCATAGAGTCATTGGTACCCTCATTTTAAAGCTACTTAAATTGTGGTTTTACTAGAGCACACAAATTATTCACTTCTTAACGCAATTTTTTTTAATTTTTAAAAAAATATATGTTAAATAGAAATTACTTCCTTATGCTAATCCATATGTGGAGCTATTACGGTATCCTGAGTTATGAATAAAATGTGAAAATAATTAACTAAAACTACGATAACTCAGAAATATGTAGGAGTACCACATAAGGGGTTGGCAACGGTATAGAAGAATAATTTATAATTAAAATATATTTCAAGTTTGATATAATTTATATTAAAAATAAAAATTATGTTTTTTCTACCTTTAATTGTGCAATGAAAATGAAAATAATTCAAGTTCGAGGCCATACTCTAGGATATTACATTTCCAAATCGTTCACTTATGAAATTTTTCAATATCATTAAGAATATCAGACCTACACTCACACTTGTTAGCTTAATCGCTTCCTTGAAAAATTTGTAAAAACTTTAATACCAAACATGGGGATTAGTAACAACATCTGGGTATTTAATTACAGGGCAATTACCCAATTACACCCAATTACATGTAATTGAACATAAAAAAGTAATTGGCCTGTAATTAAATACTCATATATTGGAATTATGTCCCATGTCTGGTATTGACAAAATTGAAAATTTCCCAAGGAAGCGTTTAAGCCCACAAGTGTGAGCGTAGGTCTGAAATTATTAATGATATAGAAAAATTTCACAAGTGAACGATTTTGAAATGTAATTGACGTCGCCCAAGTCTGGATATTAGGATATTGTCCTAACAAATCTATGGAGTTTTTGTTTTCAAATTTATTAATTGATCACTTTCAGGAATGTGTTGATAGATCTATTTCAGGTATTTTCCAGGTTTCCATCATCAGAACACGTTTTGAAAGAAATTCGAACAAACTTTGCAAAACCCTTTGGCGGGTGTTTTTTATACAATGGTGTACTTTCATTTCCCTTTCCAACGATTTAAAATAAAAATTTTCAAACAACTAAAAATTTAACAAAAATTTAGTAGAGTTTACAGTTCTTTTTGGCTGTTTTTATTTTAATAATTTTTAACCAAATGATTCTGCTAATTTTACTGGTTTTTCCTGCATCGTCATTTTTAACAAATTTTTAGTAACTTTTACTGCTATTTTTACAGACTTATTTGTATGAGTGTACAATCTGACTTTACATTTTAATATTGTTTGGTGTTGTTATTTGTATTTTTTTGTGGTCGGTCCAACACTTCAGAAAACTTAAGTACTACTCTGACATAGATACTTAAACACATAACAGCAACAATGCGAGTGTGAGATTTCAAGTTGATGAAAATCCTTGAACACAAATTAAATAACACTCAAAAGAGTAAAATACCAAACATTTTTTGAGAAAAAAAATATCCCAAATAGAATAAAATGAAGTGCAGAAAATATTTGTTAAAAATAAATACAAAATATTATATATAGTTTTGAACATTTAATATCAAATACATATGTACATTAGGGTGTCCCTTAAAATGCGACTTGTCTTCGTTCATGATATACATCAGTTTTATTGCAAATGGTTCCAAATGAAAAAAATTTGCTTTTTTTGTTTTTGGAAACGTTAACCTGCGCCGAATATTGTCCCAAAATTCGAAATGTTGAAGAATGTAAGATTTTATTTCAGTGATTTCTTTTAGTTTATTCAAAATTACTCTCCCGATGGGTTCTCTCCGATCAGGCAGGCAGATTGACTGCATATAATTAAATGTTATACAAGGTGGCGCAAAAGTAATCCTCCTATCAGAAAATGCTATAAATTTTGCGATTGACCCCTAATGTCAGTTCTGTTTTGACATTTGTGTAGTAAACACATGCGAAATACACGTTAATAAACAATGTTACGCTACACTGCTCCAGAACGCGGAATATTGGTGACTATTTATTTGACAAATAATGGCACAACGTGAATTTCGTCGCAGATTTCCTGGCCGTCCAACGCCTACTGGTGAAAGACTGCGACGTTTAGCCGCTCGCCTCGAAGAGACTGGCACAACACGAGATGCTGCCAGGCGTGGCAGACCCCGGAGTAGCCGTTCTGCAGAGAATATTGCTGCTGTAGCCGAGGATGGCATGGAAGCGCCATCGACATCGACCAGACGACGTGCCACGCAAATGGGTATCAGTCGACGGTCTTTACAGCGAATTTTGGTACGAGATTTGAAGATGTTTCCGTACAAAGTCCAGACGGTGCATCAGCTGTTAGCTGCTGACCGCCAATCGCGTTTAACATACGCTCAAGCCATCCTTAATCACCACCAAGAGGAAGATGATTTTTCATCAAAAATAATCATGAGTGATGAGGCCCATTTCCATCTTAGCGGGTACGTAAATAAGCAAAATTTACGCTTCTGGGGCACTGAAAATCCGCGTGTAACCCACGAAGAGCCATTACACCCGCTCAAAGTCACTGTATGGTGTGCTGTTTTCGCTGGAGGAGTCATCGGACCTTTTTTCTTCGAAGACGTCGCGGGCCAAACGTTTCTTTTTGCCCAACTTGATGAATTGGGATTGGAAAACATGTGGTTCCAACAGGACGGTGCAACGGCACACACTGCACGTGCCACGACCGATATGCTGAAGGATGCATTTCCCGGGCGCCTAATCTCCTGTTTTGGCGATTTGCACTGGCCAGCAAGATCGCCTGATTTGACCGCTCCAGACTTCTTTTTGTGGGGCTTTTTGAAGTCGCGGGTTTATGTCAACAAGCCTCAGACTCTTGCAGCTCTTAAAGACAATATCCGTCAAGAATGTGAGGACCTATCGCCGGAAGTTTTGGCCAAAGTGATGGAAAATGCCATAAAAAGGGCTCAAATGACAATCAACTGCGGCGGCGGCCATTTACATGACATCATATTCTCGACTTGATGTAAAAAAATTAAAATACCAAATAAAAATAATCCACAAGAAGAATCAAATGTTTTCATTTTTTTTTTTAAATTACAGCCAAAAAACATCGGAAGGTTATTTTTGCGCCACCTTGTATTATATGTCATATGTGATAATGCAAATGTCAGCAATTTTGTTGTAATTTTAGAGATTTTTTTTCGAATTTTGACGTTTTTTTAATTTTAGCAATTTTTTGAAATTTCTGCAATTTTGCGGATTGTTTTTTTAAATTTTGAAAAAAAAATTTTTTAATAGTGAACTTTATCGTTGATCTATAAGTTTATGTGTGAGATTTTATTCGTTCGGTTTGAGATCATGACAAATTTTTCTCTAAATTAACAGAAAAATTATAATTTTTATATGATAATTTACTTTGACTATTAGTAAAAAACACAGAAAAAGTTATTAGACACTAGCATGAATGGAATGCATTTTCTGACCCACTACGGTCTTCATCAACATTCTTCGTGCCATTTAGTGTTAATCGTAAATATCTTCTATTAAACTCACACGTTAAAGAAATTGGGTAACGTTAAATCCCACATTACTCTGTGTGTTGAGTTAGAATGAAATTTACCACGAACGATTTCTATTTATAGTGTATATGCTCGACATATGTATTAACAAAAAAATCTTTAATGTTTGTTGATATGCTTTGCTTATGTAGAAGGATAGTATATGACGACATTAGAGAAAAGAACTGCCATTTAAAAGTTTTAACTGAAAGTTAAACTCGCAATTATGATAATGACTAGAGAAAAACAAACACACTATAAATAGAAATCGTTTGTGGTAAATTTCATTCTAACTCAACACACAGAGTAATGTGGGATTTAATGTTACCCAATTTCTTTAACGTGTGAGTTAAATAGAATATATTTACGATTAACACTAAATGGCACGAACAATGTTGATGAAGACCGTAGTGGGTCAGAAAATGCATTCCATTCATGCTAGTGTCTAATAACTTTTTCTGTGTTTTTTTTCTAATAGTCAAAGTAAATTATCATATAAAAATTATAATTTTTCTGTTAATTTAGAGAAAAATTTGTCATGATCTTAAACCGAACGAATAAAATTTTTTTTTCAAATTTGGCGATTTTTTCAAATGTTTTCGATCTTTTTAAATTTTGGTGATTTTTTTTTTAAATTTTGGAATTTTGATGATTTGTTTTTAATTTAAGCTATTTTTTCATCAGGTTTTGCAGATTTTCTTTTTTTTATTTTAATTAATGTTTTAATAGTTTCTACTAAAAATTAGTTTGAAATAAAAAACAATATTCAATTAAATTTTTAATAGATATGAATAAAACTATAATTGAAAATTATATAATGAAATAGTTACAAATTATTTTAATTGCTACTACGAGTATTTACAAATTCCTCAATAGGACCGAATTCTATTAAACTTTTAACTGAATCAACAAATATTTTAATTGAAACTCAATTTTAGTTTTTTCTGTTTTATACTGGTCAATATATAATAGTATGCAGGTTGTATGAATATATGGTGTACTATATATAAAACAATGTTGTGCAATACTGATAAGATATAACCAAGATAAGATATAAATTAAAACGTATAGTTATATGAGCTGTTCATACAAAAACATATAATTATTAACAAAAATTTTTTTACTCGGGTATAAATTTATTTCACCAATCTAATTATATATTGCCCGTCTAATAAGGTATGGTATGGCATATTGTAAAATACAATTAAATATTCAATTTTAGAAAACTTGATTACATTATACAAGATTACATTATTTGTACTCGGGCGATTAAGAATTATGGTTTGAAATGTTATTTGCTCAAAAAAGTGTTTTTGGAAACACTGTGCGGGTTAACATTTACCAAAAAAAATAAATCGGTTGGAGGAGGGATGGGTGTAATGACAAATAAATTTAGAAGGGACTCCCTAATATGTAAGTATAAATGTGTATTCAACTGTTCAGTTATTTATGTTTTGTTTACAAAACACATATACAAAATATATAAAGGTTTTATTTAAAAAATATCTAATATTTTCTTAAAAGTTTTACAAAATCCTTAACACAAATAAAGAAGAATGTGTATGCGTAAGTAGTTGTTCGTGTATTAAAAATAGTTGTATATTTTATATTTAGTTAAATGTATCTTTGATATAAGTATGCATTCATGTGTAATAACAATAAGTAGAATTACAATTGTATGTATGTGTGAATACTATATGTCATTATTACTAACATACATATGAGACTTTCTCAGCTAACTGCCTACAGGGGAAAAGTATATCTTATCAATATCAAACTTTTAATATTTGTTGACCCATATAATATGAAATATGAAAACAAGTACATGCATTGCCTAGAATTGGTTTTACCACATTTTTTCACAATGAACCCTTCCCAGCAAAATTTCTCATTAGAATTAGGGCCAAATGCATATAAATCGGCGTCAAAAATCTTTATTTTTGTTCGACGAGGTCGTTTTTATAAGTAACTACATTTTCATATGAGCTGCATTATAAAAACGCACACAGTTTTTACACTTTTATACACCCAGAGAACTTCTGCTGTGAATATTTTTAGTTGTTTTAGTTGTAATACAGTAATCTTTATTTTTGAGTCAAAAAACAGCCTTTTGTAGAAGAAATTAAATTTTTGATAACATATGTAGAGAATAGAAAGCAAGAGATACACGAAGGAAAGCTTATACATACAACAACAAATAAGTAAAACAATGAACTTGAAAGAGGACACAAAAAACATAAATTAAAGCTACAAAGTAGCCATTAATTAATCTGTGATATTAAGTTAGGATGTGTTTTTATTGTTAAATTCGTGTTTTTTGTTGTATGTTATATGCTAAATGTAAAATTATTTATAAAAAATTTTTTAATATCAAAATTTGTAAGTTTTAATGTAATTTATTTATGAATTTTGTAATAATGAGATGTTTTTTTTATTAAATAGACGAATCCCTAGAAGAAGTCGACAAATAATCGACGAAACGTCGGGACAAAACTGTAAACAAAAATTTAGTTTTTATTTACATGAATATTTTAGGTCTTATTAGCTCAAAAAATTAACAAATATGTAGTTCATTTAAAAAAACAAACCACATCAAATTACTGTATTATGATTTGCATTAATTTAAGTCGTCCTTTCTTTGAGTGAAATTTAATTTGTTTTTAACTATATTTCCAGTGGTCTTTACCTACATAGTATTCTAAGTGTATCCGCTGCATTACAAAAAAATAAAAAATAAGTGATTACCAAAATAATTAGTTATTCGTATGCTTATAAGCAACTAAAAAAATATGTATCTACAAGTTTGTAAAAAGGCTTACCTTTATACTTATCAGTAATTAAAAAAGTAAGTAGTTGACAATAAGCGTGACTACTTATCTAAACGACTTCTTCAAACAAAAATAACTAGTGCTGACGCCAATTTATAATCTGTTCAGATATTTATTTTTATTATATAACCACTTATGTTGTAATGAAAGATTAAGCTGGATTTCAAATGAAATAAGAAAAAAATATTTTTAAAAAATATATTAGACGTGGAAACAAAATTTTGAAATGAACAACATTTTTGGATATGAAATTAAAACTGTGTAGTGAAAAAATATTTTTGAGGCGAAAACAAATTTTTGAGGTGAAAAAAAAAATGTTTGTGGTAAACAAAATTTTAGGTGAAATAAAAATTTTATGCGAATTTATAATATTATTAGCCTCTAAGCGTCTGGTAAAAAATATGGCATATAATTTTATACACCAGACGCAACCATGAAACTGTAATATTATACACCAATTTGTATGGAAAATTTAGAGGTAGCTTCACATTTTCACTCAAAACTTTTTAACCGCTGAACCGATTTTGCTCATTTTTAAAACAAACAATTGTTTGTGGACTTGAGATGATCGATTTATGAAACAATATCATCAATATGATGAAACTTTTTTCACTGAGTGTACAACAGACAAAAAATATGCCAATTAAATTAAATTTTATTTCATTTCATTTTCGTTTTTGTAAATATACATTTTGTTCTTATGGTTAGTTTTTGGTTATTTCTTTATGGCTTATTTCGAAAGCATTCTTTGGTGTACATAGTTTTAATGCAAAATAATTACATTTTACATATCGTCGGCTTGCCTGTAAGTAGTGCTATGTGTGTTTTTAGCAAGTTTTCGTGAGAGCTGATTTATATTATAATTTGAAGATATTTTATTGACATCATTTGCCTTAATGATTCACGAACTCATTTACCTAAATACTGCATTAAAAGAAATCCGGATTTAGTCTCTGTTACAGAGCGGTGAAAAACTACACACAACACCTTTTGAAGGAGCATTTTTTCAAAATATGTATGTTCCAGTTTGCACACATAACACTTTTTGTTCATAAAAAAGCTTAGTTTTTTATTTATGCGAGTTACACATAGCACTTTTTGCTTTATTCTAAACCTATTAAGATATCGCAAAACCGCTTGGTAGATATATGTATGACCAATACACTCAAAGGAAAATCTTCATCATATATATGAATGTTGCATCATTTGTCGTCCAATGTACCGTTTCATAGTATTTATGAAACATATCACAAAAAACAAAATCAATTTCATCATATTTATGAAATGTTTCATTTTATATATAAAGTATAATATTATATATAAAGTATAAGTTCATAGAGACCATGATATGGTCATTATAATTCTTGTTGTTTATGAAATGTTTCATAAATATTGATGACATTGTTACATTAGTCGAAAATTTATAAAACTTATTCCTGTTTTTCTCTGTGTGTAGAGCTTCTTAATGGTACAATAAAAAACAAAAATCAAAATACAACATGGCACTACTTGCAGGCTAGCCTACAAAATGCTGTATATCAGAAATAATTACATACGGCTTTAAATATAAAGAAAACACAAAATAAATAGGATTAATTTGCAAGTAATATTTAAGGGAGTGTTCGCTATTGCGAGCCAATTGCTAAATTGATCCATTCGTTTTTTTACGGATCGGAAAATTCGGTGATTTGCGAATATTAAGAATGTTATGCACAATTTAACCCAGCAAAATATTGATTATGTCATTACTGTTTGCATTACCAATAATTTCCTACTGCATTATTTTGAAATACGAAAATTAAAAATAATGACTTACTCACTTTGGATTTGGAATATTCCACTTTGTTTTTCTATGTTGTCCAACAACCAGGTAATGGCTTGCATTAGCAAAGATTTCGTTACAAAACTACCAATTTCCAAACGCAATTATTTTGACAATAATGGAACGACGACTGACTTCCTCAATCATACCTATTTTGGCATAAATATCTCATGATGAAAAAATTGCAATATTATTATCAAACTTCAAAAATAAATCGACGATATTTTTTTTATACACGCAGGAAAAATACCCTTTTTAATATGTTTGCGGGTAAGAATATGATTACAATGATTAAAATTTTCAAACCGAAACAAAGATATATTTGCAATTTTAAAAATTTTAGATGTTATGCTTGCGACATGCAAAAATACTTATAATAAACATATATATATTTGCAGCCAAACATACATTTGCTTGCCGGCAGACGTTTTCCGCTAGTTCCAAACATATATTTTCAGCAGGGCGTTTTTTCAGCGTACATGTCAGTGACATAAATGCACCAAATGGGTGTTTTATAATCAGAAATTAAGCTTTTCGATAGAAAACCAAATTTACAAAATATTTTATGCAATAATTTGTTGTGCATATGGATGGCATGGTTTGGAAGTAAGAAAGAGTTAAAGTTAAAATTTCGTTAAATTTCAAAAAATAAATATGTTGAAATGAACATAGATTTTAAAAATCTTGACTAGAAACAGTTGACACTAAACACAAAGTAAGAATAAAGCTTAAACTTTCAAAAAAGCTCTAATTTCGCTCGACACAGATCTTCAATAGGATACCTACCTGTAAAGGACTTCATCTTAACTTGAAAATGTATGGACGGATTTTTATGAAGTTTGTCAGAAAGATTATATCGCACACCTAGTTCAAAAGTGACTCAACTCAAAATTTTTAATTTTTCATAAATCGAAAAAAAAAATATTTTTAACTTTATACCAATTGAAACATAAAGAAAGACAACTGTTTTTTTAGCAACAGTTAACAACAACAAAATACACTGATATTTTTTTTTATAGATAAACAAGTGTATTGTGCATTGTTTAAGCATATAAACCCGAAAAATTAAAATTTTGAGTTGCGTCACTTTTGAACTAGATGTGCGATATTAAGTAGTATTAGCAAGTCCTTTAAGTTTAATTAATATATACGGAAGTTTAGTTGCGTTTTCGCTCAATTTCGCGCTTTTCGAAAAACGAATATCGCCATATCTTCTTAAGTAAAAGCACATCATTTTTGGACTGTAGTTATATATTAGAAAAAGGAAAAATTTATGCCTAAACTTCTTAATTTTTATAGATTAGTTTTTGAGATTCACTCACTCTAAAACTATTTTAGCCCATATTGCCTAAACAAGGCACCTACAAAAATTTTGGTAGAAGAATATATTGTAATAGGTTTAAATTTAATTACAAAAAAGCTTAGTCCGCTTAAATTAGGAAAATTTTATTTTTCAATTAAAGCCTGATTCAATACCTTTCCAACGAGCTATCACTCGTTGCGGTCGCTTTAGTAGTTTTTTAAAACAACTTTCAATGAGGTCCCTTATGAAGAATTCTTCAATTTTGTCACATGACAGTGGTGCACACCACCACTAAACCAGTCACTATAGAGCAATTCCATATGACATGAAGAATTCTTCATAAGGGACCTCATTGAAAGTTGTTTTACTACTAAAGCGATCGCAACGAGTGATAGCTCGTTGGAAAGGTATTGAATCAGGCTTTAATTGAAAAATTAAATTTTCCTAATTTTTCTTGTTAAATAATTAAAAATAATTCAATTATAAAAAATATAAAAACAATGAGAACAAGGTGGTCTCTTAAATGCTCTTCTCCTGTCCAAACTAGGAGTCGGGGCCCATTTTTTTATTGCTGATTCTTAAAGCAAAAATTATGAGGAATCCAAAAAAAATAAAATTAGCCGGAAAATTTAGGAGCTTCTGTGGAAAATCGGAAAATTTAATTTTCATGGGAAAATTTAATTTTCATGGGAAAAAAGGTAAATTTCTGAGAAAAATTAGGAAAATTTTATTTTTCAATTAAAGCCTGATTCAATACCTTTCCAACGAGCTATCACTCGTTGCGATCGCTTTAGTACTTTTTTTAAAACAACTTTCAATGAGGTCCCTTATGAAGAATTCTTCAATTTTGTCACATGACAGTGGTGCACACCACCACTAAACCAGTCACTATAAAAAAAAAAAATATATGTAGGTACATTATTTTTTGCTGGGCAATCGATTGAGACTATTTATTTTAAAATCGGAGAGGGGTCGTCCAAAAGGTGATCGCTTTCATATGGAATTGCTCTATAGTTTCTTTATGTCAGTAAAACAAAGTTGCTAGGATTCCTCATTTTTCGGACTCGAAAGGATATTAAATATGTATTCTTTTTTAAATAAACTTTTTTAAAAAACACCCTTTTTGCAGTCCAAATTTGATACTTGTTTCAGTTTCTTAAAAGTTTTCTTAAAAAAAAACTAAAAACTGAAGATTTTTTTAAACTAAGCAAAGTTTTTGTACACTATTGAAAATATTTTCTTTAAAGTGTATCTTTTTAAATTTAGCTTTTGTCATTTAATTTTTCACCATTTTTGAAATATCACGGTATTTGACTATTTAAATTATGCAAAATTACATATTTTAGCATTTGTAAATACAAAGGCAAACAAAAAATGAGAACATTTCACTCCATTTAATCAAAACAAGAACACAACACTATGGTAAGAAAGTATGCCACATTACTTAAAATTTAATGAAGCTATTGGATTTAAAAAAAAAGTCTTTACAAAAATGTATTATTTTCTTGAAAACAATTTAAAATAAAAAAAACTTTTTAACGAAAAATTTGAAAACAAAAAACTATAGATTATTTGTTAGGACAATATCCTAATAAAGAAATATAGAGTATGGCCTCGAACTTGAATGATTTTCATTTTCATTGCACAATTAAAGGTCGAAAAAAAAACATAATTTTTATTTTTAATAAAAATTACATCAAACTTGAAAAATTTAATCTTAAATTTATTTTCCTCGTGATAAAGATTAATTGTATTTTTTGTAACCATATTTGCTAAAATCCCAAAACTTATTTAACAAATTCTGAAAAAATAATTTGTTTGTAGGCTGGTACCCATCCGGATTTTATTCTTGTGAAAAATGAAATCCTAATATGGACTAGCCTAGAACAATTATTTTGGAGTTTTGGCACATTTGATTGCTACACTAGGGTGGTCTTTCGTTGTATGGGCGAAAAATAAAAACGAGATTTTGACTGTACCCCCCTCTTAAAATATTTGTTTGGGTACAAAAATTCACCATGCAAAAAATTAGAGTTCTAGCATAACGGGAAGATGTCCCGCATCGCCCTTGAAAATCGGGCCCCTTAGAAAAATGGGCATAATTTAAAAAAAAATTACAAATTTTTTTTTTTTTTCAAAATTTAAAAAATATAAAATAATTTTTGTGTTGGGTTTAATCATAACTACTCAGATAAAAAATATTACTTTCCCAGAAAATCGCTAACTTACCCTAACTTTGTGTCAAAAAAATTAATAAATATTTTGGGGGTACCTCAAAGTGACTTTTTTGCATTTTTGAAAATTTTATTCAACAAAAATCAAAAACCTAGTGTTTGCTGTCATGTATTTCATTAAGCACATTTCAAGTATTAAATAAGCAAGGTATTACGGATATCCGTTGTCAAATTTTTTTTTTAGGGCATTTTGATTCTCGGGGATTTCAAGGTTTTTTTTTATTTTTATACATTTTTACTTTAAAACAAGGTTTTAATAATATTTCATCAATATTGTTGTATATGCCTTTTTATATGATTGTTATAAGTTTATTTTAAAATACTATATTTTCTGTTGATAGTTAACCCATGTTAACCTGGGGTCAAATATGACCCACGTAAGAAAAATGCAGCTTTGTGGCAAAATTTAAAAATAAAATAAAGAAAGGAATAATTCAATTTATATTTATTCTAAAAAAATTTCGTTAACCGTTTCTAGTCTTCGAGTAGGTTAATTTAGTAAAAATTATAACTTAAAACTTTTCCATAATAAAAATTTTGAGAGAAAAAAATTTACACTATTAAATTAAAAATACGTTTTTCGAAAATACTCCTGAATATGTACAAAAAATCAATTTTAATATGAATACAAGTATCTGAATTTATACTAAATAATTAATTTTAATTAATTTTAAAATGTAAATAAATTACAATTAGAAACATAAACAAACATTTATTTTGTCATCTTTGTGATTTTTGACTCTTTAAAATACGAGGGTCAATTGTGACCCCATGAAAACACAGTTTAACTATGAACACGAAAAATTATACTTTATAATAAAGTTATTACAATTATATAAAATAGCATACACACTAACATTGATGAAATGTTACAAAAATCTTGTTAAAAAAAAAGTCTATACAAATTTAAAAAAACGTTGAAATCCGCTAGAATCAAAATGCTCTAACAAAAATTTTTGCCAACGGATATCCGTAATACTTGGCTTATTTAATATTTGGGATGTGTTTAATAAAACATTTGACAGCAAGAACTAGTTTTTTGATTTTTGTTGAATAAAATTTTCAAAAATGCAAAAAAGTCACTTTGAGGTACCCCCAAAATATTTATTAATTTTTTTGACACAAAGTAAGGGTAAGTTAGCGATTTTCTGGGAAGTAATATTTTTTATCTGAGTAGTTATGATTAAACCCAACACAAAAATTATTTTATATTTTTTTAATTTTGAAGAAAAAAAATTTGTAATTTTTTTTTAAATTATGCCCATTTTTCCAAGGGTCCCGATTTTCAAGGGCGATGCGGGACATCTTCCCGTTATGCTAGAACTCTAATTTTTTGCATGGTGAATTTTTGTACCCAAACAAATATTTTAAGAGGGGGGCAGCCCCAAAAATCGCAAGTTGAAAAATAAGAACGACCCTATTGCTACACCCTGAAAACAGACTCGGCAATAGCAACCGTATTTGTTGTCAATCGAATTCTTCGGTTGTTTCGCCGAATGATAAAAATCAATCATTGAAACAACAAAAACTCTTGCACGACAATAGAATTTTAATTGTATTATCAGAAATTCGATGATAACCAAAAATTTCGATAGCTACAACCGAAACATGTGATTTGCTACAAATACGGTTGTTACTACCGAGTCTGTTTTCTGGTCGTATACAGAGAGAATTTCTTGGACGAGTTTTAGTGAAATTTTTTCACTAAACTAATGAAGTTTTCTTCACAATGTGAAAGAAAAATTGCTTAAAATGTATGAAAAAGCTCATAGTTTTAATGAAACTATTTTTGATGAAACTTTTTCATTAGTCGCATGAAATTATTAATGAATAATATGAAATTTTTCAATGAAAACTTTCTATTGATGAGTTCCAGTGACAATTCATAGATCTAATGCAGAAATTAATTGATAACATGTAGATAATTCTCTCAGTGTAATAAATGTGAAAAATTCAGTATTTTGAATAAATCGTTTGGTGAGGTCTGAGCGTTTCGGTATATAAAATGTAAGTATACGTATGAAAGGTCTTGTGTTACTTATAATTAAAAATTTTTTAAATAATCTGTCATATCATTTAGAAACAGAATAAGAATTAAAAAACAAAAATTGAAATTTTTTCATATAAAATGGCATTTAAAAAGCGCCGCATTAGTTGTCAAATAGAATCTGCTTTATTTTTACACACTGTGATGAGAGTATATATAAGATTGCCATTCCGTTTGTAATGTGTCGAAATATCGGCTTTAGACCCCATAAAGTATATATATTCTTGATCCTTATTCAATTTTAAGACGGTTTAGCTATTTTCCTCAGTCTGTTGAAATGACGATTACGGCACGAAAATGCAATATGGACTACTTATTTTTGCCTGGATTGATGGACATTTGCGAGAAAAGTTTCGTTTTGAAAATGAGCAAAACCGGTCTAGCAGTTCAAAAGTGATGAGTGAAAATGTGAAGGTACATTCAAATGTTCCATACAAATTCCATACAAAGTGTATATCTTAATACAATTTCAAAGTAGCGTCTGGTGTATAAAATATTATGTTATATTTTTCCAGCAGACGCTTACAGGTGAATAATAATTTAAATTCACCTCTAATGTTTTTCACCTCAATTTTTTCACCACTTATTTTTTTTTCACCTAAAAAATTGTTTTTCACCTAACATTTTTTTTTTAAAACCCAATTTCGTTGTTACATCCAAAAAGTTTGTCTCCACAAAATTTTTTTTTGCCTCAACATTTTTTTTGTTACATAATTTGTGTTTCTGTTCCTTTTGCAGAATGTAAATGTAAATCTAAATTGTACTTGTACTTGTTCTCTTTCATTTTTTGTTTATCATACTCTTAATATTGTTGCCGAGCTTTTGAAAACAAAGCACATATATGAGTAAATATAACATAGATATTCTATTGCCCTCATGTCCTCTCAGTGTACTAGCATAATATAAACCAACTTTATATGTTTGATTCCTAGATTTTTTTTTTTGAAATAATGGATTTTTTTTGTTCTTATAAGAGTTAAATGTTAAAATTCAAAAACATGTTCCTGTTAGTAACCGAAAGAGATACTTGAGAAGGATAGAATCGCTATGGTACTCTTTACACTAAAATATTTATCACATTTTTTGCAGTCACCATCGTTCGTCGAAATTTGGGGTGTATTTGTACCAAATCACTGAGAGAATTATCTGAATGATATCAATGAATTTTTACATTGTATTTACGAAGTGTCACTAGAATTTTCATTAAATTAATGCGGGTTTTCATAAAATTTTAAGAAAAATTAAATTTCATTTATTAAAAATTTTATACTGCTAATGAAAAAGTTGCATTCAAAATAGTTTCATCAAAATTATTAAGCTTTTTCATACAGTTAAAGAAAATTTTCATTCGCTTTCTGAAGGAAATTTCATTAGTTTAGTGAACCATTTCATTAAAACTCGTCCAAGAAAATTCTCTCTATGAATCGAATGGTTTGGTGAATGAAGAAATCGGTACTCTATTGTCGTGTCAGAACTTCTGTTGTTTCGAACGAATGATTGTTATCACAACTGAAAAATTAGGTTGCTAAACAAATAATTTTAAATACTTTATGAACATAGTGTACATTACAGTTTGAGAAAATGTAAAGAAATTTTTAACTCAAGGTGATGAAGAACATCAACAATATGTTAACACAGCCATAACATCCGTTAGTAGTTTTTTTTTATTGAAACGTTTCGCTTCTTGTACAAAATGGAGGTGATGACGTGCAATAGTGTCTATTTTTGTTTAACACATACAAATTGTTACACATACATTTGTAGTACTTATTTAAAACACAACAGTATCAAATAAGGCTGTACATGAAAAAGTTTTAACAAAATTAAATTGAAAGTGACTAAACCTTTTTTTATAATAAAAATCTCTACTTTCCTGTAAAGGACGTTCAAAGTTGCCATTTTAGTCATTCTTAATGCGTACTTTAATATTGAAGTGTGTTTAAGTTATTTCGTGTGTAGTCTTTGGTATTAGTAATGCACTCAAGTGTAAATGTTAATGCAAATGTTCATACATAACAAACAAACAAAACTGCAAATGAGCTTGAGAAAACGAAACAAATATACAGTTTAAAGGAGCATATAACAAGGCGACGGAAGTATATGTTGTAGAAGTTTCAAAAAAAAAAAAAAAAAAGTAAAGAAACAAATATTACACTGCAAACTAAAAGGAATGAACGAAAATTTAATTATAAATGAATGGAAGTGAATAAGTTTAAATTATTGTGATATATAGTGGGATCGTTGAGGATTTTTGGAAGAAAATTTTAAAATTCAAAATTAGAAATTCATATATATTCAAAATATGAAAAACAAAATGAATAAAAAATCAGCGAATGTATAGAAAACATTATAATTTACTATAAAATATATTCATACGATCGCCTGTGCACTCATTAAATGCTCTTAACCCTCAAACTGGCCTAAGTTTTTTTGCAATGAAATTTATACCACGTGTTGGCGGCATACATTATTCCTTTTGCCAAGAAAAAGACAAACAGAAAAAGACAAACGGACCACCGCTGGAGAGACACTTCAACCAGAGCTGTTAAATTTGGATTACGATTAGTAGTCAATTGGATTACATTAAAAAAAAATGGTATTGATTACATAATTCTCTTTCGAACAATTCCTGATTGTTAATTAATTATGATTATAAATAATCCAAAAATAATCAAGATTAATTATGATTACGAGAAAATAATCAAAGATAATCAAAAGTAATCAAAAAGATAATTGACTACTTTCAAGAATTATTTTTGATTATTTTAGATTAATTTTTAAAAATTTTGAATTTACATCATTTTATACATACATTTTATTTTGAGAAATTTGCATTTACAACGTAAAGAAATTCTGAACAAATAAAACAAAATTAGATAGTTTTTGTATACAAAATATAGGTATATTCACTTCAATAACAAAACAATCAAAAACAATTTTAGTACTTTCTAAATCATTAACTGATGTTTTATTGCGGAGCGTTGGTCAACTTTAATCTGTTCTTGTGCAAAATGACTTACTTCAATTTCATCATCTGCAAAGTCAAATCTTTGAAGTAAAAAACAAAATAAATGTACGCATAAGCTCACCATCATCAGTGAAATCAAAAAAATCGGGAATATTCGATACATTATTATTTTCGTTTCAAAATTTAATGTTTTACAATTTTTGGCGTACAACTGTAGTGTTTCTAAAACTCTGCTGGTTATATTCTCAACAGTTAATTCCGGCAATTCTGAACTTAATCTCTGCAACATCTTGAGCCATTTAATTTTGATGCTTTGGGTTAGTACTGTTGCTGCAATTGCAATATTTGAATCATGCTTCAACATGAAATATGGTTGGAACCTTTCTCTTAATCTCTGTTCCATTTGTAAAATAACAGATGATAATTGTTGCAGCTCATGAGATCTGCTTAGTTTATACAGCCTATTGCTCAGTGTCATAAGAGTTGGTATTAAAAATCTTGTAATAATAGTAATATTAATTTATATTTTAAAGAAGCAAAATATAAAAATACCATAATTAATGTTGCTTTCTCCTTGAAGAAAGTCCAGAGCCTTTGTTATTGGTTCCATTACTAAATTGTACATTTCCAGGTACTGTATGTCTATTGCAGAAAAAATGTGGCAAAGTCAACTTATCGCACAGATTATTTAACTTTTCTTTAAATTTTTGACGATTTTTTAAATTTTTGACGAATTTTAATAATTTTGACGATTTTTAATAATGTTGACGATTTTTCAAATTTTGACAATTTTTGTTTAATTTTGACGATTTTTTTAAGTTTTGAATTTTTTTTTAAATTTTGACGATTTTTAATAATTTTTAATAATTTTGACAATTTTTATTAATTTTGAAGATTTTTCGAAATGTTGACGATTTTTTTTTGCAATTTTAACGATGCAAACAGGTTATCAATTATCAAATCGATGAACAACAATAATAATAACAAAAAATTAAAAAAAAAAAACAACTAACATTAAATACTGGTAGAAAAAATAATTAAAAACAATCAAAAGTAATCTTTGAAAGTAGTAGAATTATTTTTTGATTAATTTTTATTATTTTTTATTATTTTCTCGTAAGAGAGTGGACAAATAATTATTTGATAAAAATCTATTTTTTGTCTTCGCGATGGAACTTTTTGTAAAAGTTATTTAAAAATATAAAAAAACGTAAGGTTTTATATTTTTTATTGTTATATTGGTACGAAAATACAAAGATGTATTTCACTGCTAAAAATTAGTTTATCGAATTTTTCATATTTGTTTCAAGATATTCTTTTTAGGTGTGCCTTGAAACGTGTGCAATATTCAAAAAAATTTGATTTTGGCTTCAAAAATCTATTTGAGAATTATTGTTTCGGATTGCAACAAATTAGCAAAAATCTTTAGAAAAAAATACGGCAAACATTAAAAGATCTTACGTTCCAAGGCACACTCGTTTCATTGCAGCCCACTTTTCCCTACCTGTAGTTAAACTACTTTTACAATATTTTTTTTCATTGTCTGGTATATTTTATATTATTGAAGACACTTCTCGTCAAATTAATTATTAAAAAAATATTTTAAAATATGCAATGAATTCAAAATTGTTAAAACAGCATTTTTATTATTTCTTAATAGTTTTCTTAACCTTATCAAAACTTAAAAATATTTTAAAAATAATTTATATCTCAGTGATACGAAATCACATAAAAAAATGTTTAAAAAATCATTATTTTATCTTTTTTATTATATATTTGTGTAGCATATTTTTCTTGTTTTCATAAAAATATATCAATATTTTCAACTTAAGTTCGTTTTAAGTTTGTTGTATTGCATAAGTAAATTTAGTGCAAATGGTAGAGCGGTCTACTTTAATACAGTAGATCGTAACTCAGATTCGTGTGTTCAATACTCGCTGGCACCAAAAGATTTTTTTTTTAATATTTAAAGAAACATCCCTAAAGTATGTTGCACATTTTTATTAAATAAAAATGTTAATATATATTTGAAAAAGACCTTCCATGAACTATTGCAAAATAGCATCCATGCACTGTTTAAAATGATATTAAACAAGTTATATATTCACTCCATCCGCCCAATGACACGACAATGTTAAAATCATTAATGATTCAGCTGAATTTGCACCACATCCGGCTCAGTAGATGTGGTGTTTTTACTACTTCTTTCTCAGCTCTTATTTTGCTGGGTAATCAATTAGTAATCGTGCGAATCTGAAAATAATCGTAATATAATCTTTACTTTACCTTTCAATATAAAATAATTTAATTACTAATTATTACGATTAGTAATTGTTACTTAACAGCTATGACTTCAACAAGTGGTACAAGTGCTGCCAATAAGTGCTTTCCCAACCCCAAAATGATAACATCATTAGACAAAAGGTTAACCTGATCAAAAAGTGTCGAACAAGCACTGGGCAAACAAAATTTCCAATTTTGACAAAATATTGAAAATTGCAATAAACTTGGCAGGTTGTGTGTTTTATTAGAAAATTAAAAAAAACGACGTGGCAAACTTGACGATTTCATAATAAATAATCTTTCTAAGTCCATATCTTCATTCTTGACATTTTACATTGATATATTTTTTTTTTTTTTTTTTTTTTTTTTATTAATTAATAATTTACCCTAACCGAGCACTAGCTACTATGGCCTTCGGCGCGTTGTAGCGAAAACAGACCAGTACCTCTAAGGGAATCGAACCCACGACCCCTGCACTGATAAGCCAGCACTCTACCAACTAGCCTAACAGGGTGCACGAATACATTGATATTTTATTATACATAATTGTTAATGATTTTGAAATTCATTCATAAATAGTTTAAAATATAACTTTTTTTTTTTTTAAAGATGTAGGTTTCATTCAAATAATAAAACATGTTTACTTTTTCGATAAAAACTCATTTAATTTGACCCAGTTGGTTTTACTTTTCAAGACTTGGACTTAAATTAAATTTGACAAAATTCGTAGTTGTGCCCACTGTAGGTTGTTTAACAAAATTGTTATGTTTGAATTGCAAATCGAGCAATATACTTTATTTATTCCGTTTGTTTTCTTGTTGTTTGTGCTGAATAAATTTAGGTTATATATATATCCAAAACAAAAATTAATTCAGTAATATTAAATTATTCTTTTTCTCGCCGGAAATATTTTCACAAAATTTAACAAATTTTCTTGTCTTCTGTTTTTTCTATCTTTAAGGTCTTTGATTGTCGTTATGTGACCACGACAAGTGGCATGTTTGAAGCCATTTGTAATCACATTAAATATGCTACCAACAAAGGTAATTTAAGGTAAGTTAATAATGATTATAATTATGAATAAAATTAATTTTGTTACCAACACCCACAGAATAATTCATGTTTTCTTCAATTCTTTATTAACAAAATTTTTTAAAATTTAATTTGCAGTGATTGCATAAATCTCTGTTTTTTAGTTTACTTTTTTAAGTTTTCTTTTCATATGTAAATTTATTTTAAAATTTATTAACTTTTATTTTCTTCTGGACAAAAAATGTGAAAAACTTTTACGTAAATAGTACCGAAAATAAACTTTAAAACTCTCCTAATCCTTTTAGCATTTATTACTTTTTCCACCTTAGCTCAGGGATAGCAAGAACATTGACAGTAGCACTAGAATAGAAACAAATAAATTCCCAAAACTACTTTGAAATATTATTTACTAAAACTCATAATGGTCAGAAGTTTAGTACATATTTTCAACATAACCTACAATATGTAGAAGATAGTATTTGTGTGGCTTTAGTTGTGAACTACATACTTTTGTTTACACACACACACACGCATACACAAACTTTTCTCAAAACTATCTCAATTCCCAATTCTGGCAATTTTTTTTAACATTCTTTTGTATAATTCATTTATAGACGAGTACCAGTGCATGTGTAAGGCCAATCATCGAATCATTGTTAGAATATGAATTGTTGTCGAAACTTTATGAACTTTAATGAACTTAGTTTTTAAGAGTTTTAGTTTAAGTTGAGGAAAAAAAGATTTTTTAAAATTGCAAATTTTCTGGCTAAGAATATTGAACACGATTCTTAAATATTTCAAGCAAACACAAATTCATTTTAGAGTTTAAAATACATTCAAATAAAAAAGTTAGTAGAAAATTAGTAAAACGTTTTATATACCAATTTATAGTTTTTGTACTATTTTTGTAGTACAAAATAATTTTTTAATATAAACTGTTTGTATTATCTATTTGCAATTTTTTTACTAATTTTCTTTGCTGATTTTAGCAAAATACTTTACTAAGTTTTTAAACCAGTGTAGCTCAAATTTGTAAACATTAAATATATTATATTTTCAAAATTGTGAGTAATATTTTTTTTTCAAGTTAAAAATTTTTTTAGTTTTTTTTTTTTTCAATTTTTATAATATGAATTATTATGTCGAAACTTAATTAAAAATTTATAGTTCAAAAATTGGCAGATTCTAGCAAATCGATTTTGTTTACTAATCGAATCCATTTTACTAAATTTTGCTATAATTAACTAATTATTCCCACTACTAATAATTACACTCATAAGAAAGTCTGTAAAGACAGCAACATTTTTGCATTTTTGAAAAAAAAAATAGCAAATTAAAAAGTTTGCTGAATTAGCAACTTCTTTGCCAATATTAGCTATTTTTCTGCAAGGATTCTCCCAGCAAAAATTTTGCTAACTTTAATGACTTTTTTTTTGAGGTTATGCTAAAATTATCTAAACTTTCGGCCGGCCAAATTTATTTATTAATGTTTCTGTAAAATTATAAATTTTTTTGTTAAAAATATTGCTTTTAAAAATGTGTACACTCAAATAAAAAAAGTCTGTAAAAGTTACAGAAAAATTTGTAATTTTACAGATAAATTAACTATTTTAGGGGCAGAAGAACGTTAAGCTAATTTTTGCAAAACGTGTCTGTAAGAAGTAGTAACTAATGTGAAAGTAGTAGGAAAAATTAGCAAACTAAAATTTAGTAACATGTTTCTAAATCCCAAATGGAAATCGATTTGCAAAAAATTGGCAAATGTTGTTGCTAATAATTAGTAATATATTTTTTTTTCATTTAAATTATTCTTCTTCTTAATCTCAACCTATCTAAATTAATTTTATCAAATGCATATTAATTAAAAACTAATTGCGACTGTCTATATGACGTTAAAATGACACTGTACTAAAATACATTATAAAATATGCCCTCGATATCTCAACATAAACGCAAAGTTGTCTACACTGAACGTAAAAACCATACATCAATCTGGTAACGTTGTGAAATAGAGACGGGGAGACTAGAAAAATAAACAAAAATCTGAAAATAGAATATTTGTGTTTGTTAGTGTTAGTGTTGGTCGCTTCTGAGTATAATATACAACAGCAGAAAAGCTAATAGGAAAGAAAACTGCAAATTAGCTGCATTCGAGGCCATGCTTAAGTGTGATCGGTAAACGGTCATGACTTGGTATTGTTACGTTTGTAATGTAAGAAGAAGCGCAGGTTTGATTCTTACAGCCGGCAGTTTGTTGAAAGACACAAATAATAATACAATTTAAATTGAAAATCACCTGCCAAAAAAAAAAAAAAATGGTAGAAAGTGGTCTAGTCTGATTTAAAAATTAATAGCGTTTATAATTTCTAGAGAAAAACGTTCTTAACCTCAACATTTCTAAATTTTTATTACTTTTGGCATTTTCTTATTATCTCATTAAATTAAAGAAATGTTGAATTGAAAAAAAAAACTTTCCTTCAAACAACGGAAAAAGGAAATTTTTGCTAATTTTAGCAACTCGGGTCTAAAAATATAGTAAAATATTCTACTGCAATTAGCAACGAAAATTAGTAAAAATTTTAGTATTTGTAAATACGGAACAGTAAAAATTTTGACTAAATGATTTCCGAAATTGCCCACATACATTCAAAAAAAAAGTTTGCATAAAAAATAGTACAACAGTTTGAAATCTCACTTTACTATTATTATACCAATATTTAGTATAAAGTTAGTTTTTATAAAAAGTTTTTGTTATTATTATTTTACAATTAACAAAATTTTGTACTAATTTTGGTTGTTAGTTTAATTTTACAAACTTTTGAAACCCGATTTGCTAAAACTCGTTATAAAAAATTGCTAATAATATATTTGTTAAAGCTAAAAATAGTTGATCTATTCACAAGATATGAAAACATCTGGGACTTTATTTATGCATTTAAATATAAATCACACTCAGAGAAAAAATTTCATCATATTGATGAAAATGTTTCACAAATCGTCATACATTTTTCATCATACTTACAAAGTTTCATAAATACTACGAAAAGTTTATAAAAATTAAAGATAAAAGTTTCATAGAACTTTCTCATTTCATAAAAAAGTTTCATAAACTTTTTGAAAATAATTTTAGTCAAGGATAATTAATTTTAATTATTTTTTTTCACATATTTAGAATATTGTTCCCCCTCAGGTCCAAAAATCTAATATGATATTATCATATTAAATTTTATTTGTTGTTTTCAAAAATTTTGATAATTTTCATGATAGACAATTGTTTCATTGGCATCACCCAAATCTGCAGTTGTCTGCAATAGAAAAATATAACTGGCTTAACTCAAACCCAGACATTACTTAACACGGACAAAATAAACTCTATGAGAATCTTTTTGTCTAAAAAATTACAGTCACGCTGTGCTAAAACTACCACAACGATCTGCGGACCCAATATTTGCAAAATAATCTGTAACAATTAAAGATTTTTCTGTTACTTTTACACACTTTTTTATTTGAGTGCACTTTTTATTTGAGTATAACCTATGCCAATTTAGTAGTAGGACAATTTTCGAACGCTAGTGATTAAAAAACTAACTATTTTTTTTTGAAAAAGTAGTTTTATTTATAATACAATATAGACTATAAATTATAAATTCACTTTTCGTAGAGAGTCAACAGACCGCGATCTTCTATTTGGCATATTTTATGCTTCATACCTCCAATCATGCTTTGAATGACATTCAGGTAAATTCTTTTACACTGTTTTTAATTTTGTTTTTCAATTCTTCAGTGAATTTGGCTTTCCAACCATTTTCATACACTTTTTTTGCATAAAAGATCCCACAAGTCCGCAAATGTGTTTTGCATTAATCCATTTTAACGCCTTTTTGCCAAAATGAAAGCTTGCTAAATCTGGCCAAAATAATATGTCGTCTTAAGAGTGTCTGTCTCTAATAAATTCTTCCGGCGTTTACAGTCATATCTATTGAATCCTCGATGTATATTTGTTATATCCCTTTTGCGGAAATAGCTGCCCACACTAGTACTTTTGATTCAAAAATCCAGAATTAATACTTCCGTTGTTCCAAGCAAAAGAAAGGTATTTTTCGTCATCCAGAATTATTTGAAAATTTTTTTTTTCATAAATTTTTTCTCAGTTATCTGCATTTAGTTGGTATTTCTGCCAATTGTTTTTTTTACTATATTTGAGTACTGAGTTCCTCTGGTAGTGTTTCACGTTCATTTGGGGTAAGTTTTTGCAAATTGTTTCCTGGGAAACGCGAAATTTTCAGGTCAACTTACGATTTGATTGATTAACGGCAGATTTATTGAATTTAACAAATTTAGCTGCTATAATGTTTCCTTGGACATCCTTTGTTTTTGATCCCGGTTGATGCCACTCCATTTTCAAATGGCATATATTGTGCTACGTGATACTTGTTCCTTAAGGAAATCATGTAACAATTCGTTTTTATTTTAGCATGTCATAGACATTTTTTCTTAAACTGTTTTTTTCAACCAATTTACATTTTTATTTTTTCCCTGCCGCGGATCCAGGGGGAGGGAAAAAGGGATATTTCCTCCCCCAATATTAAAAATTTCAATACAAAAGTATTAAAGAAATTAGAAAATTTTATAAAAATTTCTCTAGTTTCCATCCCCAAAACCTTTTTCTGGATCCGCGCCTGGCTTATAATATAAGATTTTATTGACATGCGTTTTGAAAAACAACATGCCTACTTAGCAGTAATTTATATTTGAGTCTTGTCCATTTACTCAGTTGGCATATGTTATGTAATACAAACATTTTTTTTGAAAATATTTTACTTCAAAGTTTTGATATTTTCCCAGGGTACAAAAGCATTAACATATAAGTGGTTATATAAGTACATATTTGGCAATCACTTACAATTGTCATCACAACTCTCATTACTTTTATATGGGTTTATTTATATGTGGTTACCTATATGCTTACCAGTATGTACAAAAATAATGAGTCTAAAAATAAATTTAAAAAAGAAACAAAATTTAATAAAAAAATATTTTCTGTATTGAATTATTTTTTTTTAATTAAATGTGTCCACACAGGCTTCGAACCGGGCATCCAGGTTGTCAGTCAACCGCTCTACCATCTGAATTATATCGACATGTTATACTTCATAGATAAAAACATAAATGACTTGCTTGCACAAAATGTCATTACTTTCCAGCTTACACAAAATCAAAAAAAAAAATAGATATATATGTACTTACTAGAATTTTAAAAATAATGAGTCAATAAATAGATTGTCAACGTTTTTTTAGATCATTACTTTTTATTTTATATACTGATACAAATAAGTTCTTAAGGGTAATCCATTATTTTTTGTATTGAAATAATGGAAAAATTAATTAGTTATTAGTAAGCCAGCAAACCACACATTACCAAATAATGGGTAAAGTAATGTATAGCCATAGGGCTTCACTCATTACGATACAAATTACTTCACTGAATAATTTTACAGGCGATGAGCCTAGAAGTAATGTGTGGACTTATTACCTAATAAGGGGTTAAGTAACTGGTTACTTATATGGTTACCGGGTTCGAAAAAGTAATGGGTCTATAAATAGATTTTGACACAAAAAATTTTTTTTTTTTTAAAAAATTGTGACAAATATTTTTTCTAATTAAATAAATAACAGGGTCTTTTGGTTGTTAGGCGAGAACTCTACCCACTGAGGTATCGTCACATATAATAATTATTTGCTTAAATTGTTGTGCTTCGACTTTCTGTT
Organism: Delia radicum; assembly: GCA_021234595.1. Lineage (NCBI taxonomy): Eukaryota > Metazoa > Arthropoda > Insecta > Diptera > Anthomyiidae > Delia > Delia radicum. The sequence continues at coordinate 76,900,819 of CM037854.1, read as the reverse complement.
TGTGATGTTAAAAATATATGCCTTACCTTCATGCTTACAAAAACTTACAAAGTAATGTGTCTAAAAATTTTTTTTAAATTCCAACTTTTCTTGTAGTAAACAAAAATTGAGGTGTAAAAAAAATTTCGAGGTGAAAAAAGTTTTAGGTGAAAAAAAATTCGAGGTGAAAAAAGTTTTAGGTGAAAAAAAAATTTGTTGAAAAAAGTACTTGAGGTGAATATTCAACATTATTCACCTCTATATGTCTGGGTACAAAATGGACAAGTCATGTAATTTAGTAAAATTCGCACATTTGTATGAAAAATTTTGAGGCTGCCTTACATTTTCACTCATAAGTTTTGAGGCGCTATACCGATTTAACTCATTTTGATCACCACATTTTTAAAGAAGCTACCAAACAGTCTGTGTGAAAATGATCACCCTCGCTTTCGTCGTTATTGCATTATGTTTTTACCCATTTCAACATTTTAGTTTCATCCATAGTAAAAAAAAGAGCAAAAATATGCTAAAAAAGAGTCAACTTCAAGGGCCTATAAAAACAAAACAAGAGCAAAGATTTCAAAACCCTTTGTAGGTTTTAGTCTACTAATGGTCTACTTTCATTTTCCGTTCGAATGGTGCGGGATGTTTTTTCTTGTAGCACAGTATAATATATGTATGAAAAAAATTACAAAAATATAAACACCCCCCTTGCACAAATACTGAAAAAAAAGCTACAATATAATCTCGGAAGTGGCAGTTAATGTAGCAGCTTTCTACAATTTTTTTTAATACAACTTTTTTAAAGTTAGAAATAGATCCAGTGAATTTGTGATCCTCATAAGGTATTACTGAGTTCCATATTCTAGTTACTCTTACAACAAATTAGTTATTCGTGATAAGAGATGAAACTCGGGGAAAATTAATTGAATGTGTTCTCGTAGAGTTACCAAAATTTAATCTTTCAAGAAGATATGGAGGAATTTCATTTTTAATGATTTTATACAATTGAACCATTATTCTTAAATCAATAAAATTTTCAAAATCACAGCCAAGAAAGTCAGTAACATAGGGAGTTATTTTATGTTTCGAAATAATGAACAAGGTAATGATGTATCATTGCAAGGTAATCCATAAGTACACAATTATTGGTAGCCCATTACTTTACGTTTCGAAATAATGCTGAAGGTAAGGAGTATTCATTAAAAGTAATGCATTATGTAACCCATTATCGGTAACTCATTACTTTTTGTTGGAAAATAATGACACAGGTAATGAGTATATACACTTCGGTTCACTTATTAAAAGGCTCTAAAAATTCCATATTCAGCAGCCTGTATCTTTTGCAATTTTTAACCGATTGCAGAACTATAAAATGAAAATGGAAGCTAGACATCTTGAGATATAAGAAACATCCTGGGAGCAGCAGTTTCTTACCTAAAGATCTTTTTTTGAGCAATTTATCAAAAAAAGTTAAAAAATTTGCTATTTTTTTTGGTTCACTTGGATAAAGGCATTTTAATTAAATTTAATGAAGAATGGTTTTTCTTGGTTTTTAATTAATTTTTCTTTTTAGTAATGGGTACAACCACCTTTGTTTTTAATAACTTCAAATATTCGGGTTTTCATTGACAGATAAAGCGAATTAATGTAATCCAAAGAAATTTGATTCCAAGCATCCCTAATGGCCTGAATTAGTGACTCCTTGTCATCGAATTGTCTTCCTCCTTCATAGACTTTACGAGATAACCAACCCCAGACATTTTCAATAATGTTTAGATCAGGAGAATAGGGTGGCCAATCAAGAATATTTACATTCTGGCTTGAAATGAACTCCTTAGCTACTCTCGCGTTATGTAAAGGAGCATTATCCTGGTGCAATATCCAAGATATGGGACCAAATAGTTCACTGAACTTCGGAAAAGCCGATTCCAATAACGTTTTATAGCTTGCACCAGTCATTTTTTCACTTTGAAATTCAAGATCGATGGTGCCATAGTACGTAATAGCACCCCACACCATAACGCCGCCCTCTCGTCTGTGATGTCGGTTCAAAAATCGCTTTTCTTTCCGCAGACCATGGAAATAATAGTTGTAGCCATCAGGCCATCTAAATTAAACTTCTTTTCATCCGTAAATATTACGGTTCTCCAGTCATTTACATGACCTCTTTGCTGCACATCCCATACCATGTAGTCTCTTGCGAATTGAAGCCGCTTTTCCTTACGCGGAGCATTAAGTGGCGGCTTTTTTTTTTAATTTCAGGTATTTTGGATACTCACAGCTCTTTATTACTCTGCGTACTGTTAACTTGCCCGCTTTCACTCCAGCTTGAACTCTTATTTTGGATAAGGATAAGGCAGAATTATATGCAATTCTTAAGATTTTTCTTTTCTCATACGCAGATAAAGACAATGAAACCCTTCCTTTAAATTTTTTTCCATACCTTTCGGGGTCCTCAATGTAATTGTCACCAACTGTTGGGCTTCGTCCAATTTGAGCTATTGCGCGGTTAGAATAACCTTCAGAACGGTAAACATCGATTTTAATTTTTTCCGATAAATTTTAAATTTTTTTTCTTGCCATTTTGACTTGTAAAATTACTAAGATGCAATAAATTGTAATAAACAAACGGTCCCTACGAAAAATCATCGCTTACTTTAAAAATTATAAATAAATAATAAAGTGCCTTTATTCAAGTGAATCAAAAAAAAAAAAAATAGCACAGTTTTGGACTTTTTTTAATAAATTGCTCAAACAAAAGTTGTAAAGGTAAAAAACCACTATTGGCATAATTTTTTTTATATCTAAAGGTGTCTAGCTTCCAATTCTATTTTATAGTACAACAATCAGTTAAAAATTGGAAAAGATACAGGATGATGAACACAGATTTTTTAATGCCTTTAAATAAGTGAACCGGAGTGTATTACAATGTAATGTATTACTGTATCGCACCCATTACCAAAGTTTTGCTGAGAAGTTATTATTTGTGTTAAAGTACGGCAGAAAGTAAGCTGGTGTCATTACTGGTAGTGAGAAAATTAATCACATGTCATTACCGTTTCAACACTGGGTTTTGAAGTACCCCATATATAATTTGTATTACTCGGGATATAAATTTATAGTATTTATTTTATACGTATAAGTAATATTAATTCACACAATTATCAACCATACGCATAGGTGGCCAACTTCGTATCAACCCACTTGACTTATGCTGAAAAATATATAAATTTGGTATATAAATTAAACAAAATTGGTATAATAAAAAAACTTACAACAATAATCTATTAAATAGGATATTTGAATTATATATTAAACATACGTTTGATGGACTTTTAGTTTATATTCTTTTTTCAGTTTATTTACTGGCATATACATATATTTATTTTATGTTTAAATTTGATTTTTTATAATTGCTTTACAACACCAAAAAAACTTAATTTCTTTTCCAATTTATATTTTTTTAATATATAAAAATTCAATTATCTAATGTTATTTTAAATGTCAATGTGCCCAACCGTGATAAATCTGTATATTTTCTCTTATTTTATTTTGGGCAAAAAAAAAAAACAAAAATTAAAAATCCTTTTGCATACACAGAAAATATTTACTTTTACCTTAAAAAATACATTGCAATTATATTCGGAAATACAACATAACGTTATATTGGAAATTTTATTTTTGTATGGATTTTATATACTATAACATGTTTGCAATTTTATATATCGCATGACAAGAAAACATGAATAAAAATTGCATATAAAATTACCATATCTAGGAATAGTGTTTTAAACTTTTTCGCTTTTTTCTTTCTTTCTTTTTCCCCAAAAAATTTCACTTTTGCTGCTATTTGGTCTCTACTCTATACTACATTTTGCTGAATGAACAAATAATATGGACATACAATGTTTAAAACAAATATTGAAAAAAAATATTTATGCAGGTCAGCTATTACAATATTTCCTCAACGTACCGATGGACGTCACGATTATCGTATTTGGAATGCTCAGCTTATCTCATATGCTGGTTATAAGCAAAGTGATGGTAAAATTATTGGTGATCCGATGTATGTTGAGTTTACAGAGGTAAAGCTATTTTATTTTACTATTTTAATTTATGTTTTTTGTAGAATATAAGTGTATGACAGAAAGTATTTTATGGATTTAATTTAAATAACTTGGGTGTGAGATATTTCCGTTGGACATGAGTATATTATAGCAAAAGTGTCAAAATGATAAAGATTACAATAAAGTTCTTATTTATATGTATGCAACTGGTCAAGAATTACTGCATCACATAGTTATGAATATTTTTTTGGTAAAATTTAACTACACTCAAATATGAAAGTTAGTTGAAAAATAAGCAAAACGTTTTATATCCCTGTTTACATATTTTGTACTATGGATCCATAAAGATTCTATGTATATTTGCATAAATGTCCTTACATGGATACATAAATCTCCATATAGGCTTCAATATATCTCCATACATGTGCATTAACGAAATTTGAGGTTATATCCATTTTCATACGTATTCATGCACGTTCATGTGTGATCATCAGAGAAGACGAAAAAAAGGAAAAATGCGAAGTGTTTATGGCAAAAAAAAAAAATATATTGGAAAAATTCCAAAAATAGCAAAACTAAAAAAAGCTAAAAAATTAACCTTTTTTAAAGAAAAATTGAAAAAAAAGAGCAAAAAGCATTTACACCGAAGACAAAAAATGGCAAAATGCGAAGTGTTTATGGCAAAGAAATATTGAAAAAAATGCAAAAAAAGCAAAACTAAAAAAAGCTAAAAAATTACACTTTTTTAAAGAAAAATTTAAAAAAAAGCGAAAAGCATTTAAAGCGAAAAATGTTTGAAAAAAGCTAATTTTAAAACTCAAAAATCTTTAGAAAAATCAGTTTTTAAGCAAAAAACTTAAAAAATCAAAATACGGCAAAAAAGCAAGTAAGAGTAAAAATGGCAAAGAAGCAAAGAACCTATTTTTCTTCTCTGGTGATCATACATCAGGGTGTCACAAAAATTTTTTTTTTTTGCTCAAGAGTAATTTGAATTTTTATGGAGTGAAGAATTTTCGAGATCGTTTTTCAGATTTTTTGGAAAAGGTTATAGGTCGCGCAAATCGATTTTTCCCAAAAAATTTGGGATTGTGGACGTTTTCTGAGTCATCATTTTAAAGAAAAATGTCCAAACTTTATTTTTATGAGCATAAACCATAAGTTTGGGCAATGCTTTTGTAGTTATATTTACGTAAGTACACTCATTGCAAAAAAAGTTTTGTATATTTAAAAATTCTTTTTAAAAATTCTCCGGACCTAGACTATTTATATTAGTAGGGTGTATTAATACCCCTATTCAGAAACAAATTTTGTCCATTCTATCCTATTCTCGTTTAAGACAGCCTGTGGTTGTTTCATAAAAAATTAATATCTCCGGTTCTCTGCCGGACTATAGCCTATTTTCTTTATCATGGTGTATTAATGTTCCTGTGGAGCAAAAATTTTGTCCGCTTTGCTCCATCTTGCTTAGTTGCAGAGATATCGGCCTTTTTAATAAAACTCCATTTTATAAAATAGGTTGTATCTCAAAAACTAAGCGAGATGTCGAAAAACGGAAAACTTGTTGGCAAAACTTGACCCACGTAGCACATACCGATAATGCTAATGTGTAAAGTGTTCCGATACCACTCGATCCTAGTTCGATTCCATAACGTTCCATTTTGGACCAATGTTCCATTCTATTATCGGAGTGTTTAATTTTGAATTTTCACGTACGTTTATGGATAAACAAATAATTAAAACACCCTGCGGTTGTTTCTTAAAAAATAATCCCTCGGTATGCCTCCCATACCTTACCTATTTGTATTATCAGGGTTAATTAATACTCCTGAGGAGCAAACATTTTGTTCGTTTTGTGTTTAGTGTTCCAATTTGACTCGTTCCATTTCATTCTACTTTACTTTGCTACAAACCAGACTGAAAATTAATTTGAAGACCATCTTTCAATTTCAAAGTGATGTATCAAAGAACTCATGATATGCGTATGTGCTAATTTACAAATAATAGACTTTTTGGAATTTTCGAAAGCAACGTTGTAAAAGTGGATTCTAAAAAGGGGAAAAGTCTTCCCTTAATGGCCTGCCATAACCGCTGATGTTAGACAATTAAAATTTAGGTATATATTTCATGGTCATCATTTCATAAAACTCCAATAAAAATGTGGTCCAAATGAAGTTTAAATGGGAAAAGGTCTCCCTCTTACTCAGCCGAAACCGCTGGAGCAAGGAACTTAAAATTTGGAATTAAGTTATTCGCCATAACTGGGATTGCGAGAAAAAAGAAATATTTATTAAAGTTATGTTTGGGCTTATGAAAATACACTTTGTGTATTTGAGGTAAAATCTCGATATAAATTCAATTTGAAAGACAGAATGTAAAAAAGTTGCAAAGGAAAGGAGCAAAAAAAAGAGACATTTTATTCTGCCCAATCTCACGTTTAAGGGTTAAAAAGTGAAGTTGAAAATGTATTTGTTTTTGTATAAAAAATTGTCTTTAATTTAAGAAAACTGCACTCAAAAAAAGTTTGTAAAGTCAGCAAAACATTTTGCTGAGTCAGCAAAATTTTAGTCAGGAGGGTGCTGGCAAAAAATTGCTAATGCCAGCAAATTAGTAGATTCAGCAAAAGTTTTGCTATCATTTAGTTGATAGAAAATTAAAAAAATCCTTGCTAAAAGCTAATACATTTTTTGCTAAATATTAGCAGACTGAAAAAGACTCAACAATTTTTTAGAAAAGTTATATTTTAGTTAATTTATTTGCAAAAATCTGAAAAATTTTTTGTGATTCTTTAAAAAATAATTTACAATACGTTACAAAATATAAAAATGTGTATACTCCCACATTGACGACATGAATTAATTTAATATCTGAAAATATATAGAAATAATAATATATAACATACATCAACGGTTGTCTAATCAACAATTTTTTTGCAATAAGAAAACGGAAACATAAAAATTTATATAAGTTGGGTGTCCTTGCCTTTCGCTATAGCCTGTCTACCTGAACGTATATTTGTTTGCAATTTGACCTCACTACATTAATAATCACTATAAAGATTTAGTTTACAAATACACATTGACTCCCATATTCATAAAAATATTAAATAACATATCAAATACATTTTAGTTAAAACACATATTCTAAACTTATTCATAAATGAATACAGTTTTATGGCTTCCTTATCTCACATAGACATGAATACAATTTTAAAGATTAAAATGTGTTTTAACTAAAATGTATTTGAAATCTGAGTTAAGATTTTTTATTAATACTGGCGTTAATGTTTATTAAATTTTAATATTTTATTTTACATTTAATTTAATTAATAGACAACTACTTTGACAAGCCTGTGCCAACTCAAAATTAAAGTTTTTTAAATCCACATATGTATTCACATTGTTAGCGTTCATTTGTATGAGAAACAGATACAAAAATTTTTCATGGTGGATTTTTTTATATGTCTTACAAGAGTTGTACTTTTACCTATAATTTTCATAGTCTCTACTACATCTTGCCATGCCGCGACATCTACTTGATTCTGCGTATATCTTTCAATCTGGGTGTCGTCCACACTATTAAAGTGCTTATCAGCACAATTTTTTTAGTAAAATAAAGTAGTACAACATTAGTAAAATATTAGTAAAACATTAGTTCAAATAAGTTAAGTGCTAAAATATTAACTGAAAAGACAATTTTAGAAAAAAGTTGCTAAAAGATAGTATACTTGATTTACAAGACGTTTTACTATGTTTTCTACTAACTTATTTTTTGAGTGTAGATTTATTTGTACACTTAAACCTGTGTACTCAAAAAAACAAAAATTTTGATACCCATACTGCCTATAGAATGGACACAGAGTTGGCACATTTTTGAATTATTTGAAAAATAGGGGAAAAAGGCTCACCGGGAAAAGTCGCATAAAAACAGGACGATTTTGAATGTCGGAAAAAGCTCAGACACCCTCTCGATTAAATTAAATAGGCATTACTATGCATTATTTTAAGCTTAATACAACTAAAATTCCTTAATAAAACGCCAGATTTAATGTCATTCAAAACACATTTTTTTTAAATAACAAAAGTACTTGAAATCTTTAGACACAACTTGTACTCCAGTAAATGTGTCTTCAAAATACGTTTCAATTGATACTAAATTTGTCTATAGTTACCTCAAATAGAACGAAATAAACCGAAATAAACCGAAAAAACTTAAAATGTGGTAATTTCTTACCGCAAGAGATACGGCTACCTTAAAGTTTTATTCTTTACAACATATCTGAAGTTCATTAAGTTATGTCGGCCCGGTCGGGATACCTCCCTTGTAAGTACTACATTTGGAACCTGAAAAATATATTAAATAAAAATTAAATTTTATTTGTTAAATTAAAAAAAAAAACATTTTTCCAAAAATTGTCCACCATTTGGGAATCATAATTAGCGCCAAATCCGCTAATACTGAACGTTTATTTGGAGCTATAATTAAACACATTAAACCTAAAATTACATACATGTCTAGAAAATTTAAATATTTATAATTTTTTGTGCATATTCCCTAATATTTGTTTTTTTTTTGTTTATAGATATTTTGCATATAAAACAATCTAAATATCAATAACTAACTTCATTTAAAGTTTATATTTTTTTCTAATTCGTTTTTATCAATTACTTTTAGGTTTGCATGAAATTGGGCTGGAAAGGAAAAGGTACTGAATGGGATATTTTGCCGTTAGTGGTATCAGCAAATGGTCATGATCCAGATTATTTCGATTATCCACCGGAATTAATTTTAGAAGTTCCATTAAGTCATCCAAAGTAAGTTTTTTTTTGTTCACACATATTGACTTTATTGAGTGTACGTGTGAATATAAAAGTTTCCGTATTTACATATGTGTAGAAAATACACCTACAGGCAAGGTAACCAGGTTTGTTGAGCATAAAATCGTCCAATTTTCCACAAAAAATCGTCAAAATAGTAACCATAATTTGAAAAAATCGTTAAAAAATTGCAAAAAATTGTTAAAATAAAAAATATTTTTTATAAGTGGAATAAAGTTTTAAAGTTATAACGTGCTATTGTTGTAATATAGCACGATATTTGACACTTCTATGGATGAAACTTCGAAAATCATTATATTTTACAGTGATAGCACTTTGCCACTAAAACTGTTAATTATATCTACATCATACTTGGGACTAGTTAATTGAATGTACCAATTAATTGACGATTTAATTATCATTGCCTGATGTCACTGATAATTCAATTTTTAGCATTACAATACTTTGAAACAAAGAAAATGAAATTTTATTTTAAGTAAAGTAGCATAAGTATTAAATGCTTTTACGCCAAATTGTCGGCGCATAGTGCCATTACAAAGTTTCTCCATTCTTGTCTGTTCTGTGCCATTGTGCTTAGTTGGGGCCATGAGAGCTGTTGGTCATTTTGTCTAAGTTCTTCCAACAAGCTGCGTCGCCAACTTCCCCTTGGTCTTCCTCGCCTTTGGCCTTGGGGGTTCCACTCGAGTACTTCTTGCCCTATGTCGTTAGTAGGTTTGCGCAATGTGTGGCCTAGCCATTTCCATTTTCGTTCTAGGATTTCGACTTCTATTCGTTTTTGTTTGCATCTGCGGTGTAGCACTTCGTTAGAGATCCAGTTGTTAGGCCACCATATTCGAAGAATATATCGGAGGCAACTGTTTACGAAGCATTGCAACTTGTTGTTTATTTCTATTCAAGACAGCCAAGTTTCACAACCGTAAAGCAGTACAGATTTTACAGATTTTACGTTTGTGTTAAATAGACGGATTTTGGTGCTTGTAGAGATAGAATTGGAGCGCCCAATGTTATACAATGCTACAAAAGCCCCTTTAGACTTTTTAATTTTTTGTAGAATGTCAATACGTGCTCCGCCATCGGCTGTTATTTGGCTTCCCAGGTAGGTGAATTCGTGGGTTGATTCGATGGGTTGCCCTGCTACATTAAATGATTGTTCTTCCTGTTTGTTGCGCATATACTTTGTGTTGCCTATGTTGATTTTTAAACCAACTGGATCAGCAATTCGGACTAAATCATTTATTTTTGACTGCATATCAGATTTTCTACTTGAGAGGAGATCAATGTCATCTGCGTATACAAGGTCGTTGAGATTTTCCATTTTGATAGGGTGCCAGATGATTCCACGTTGAGGATGGTTGTCTATAGCGCTTATTATGACTTAATCGATCACAATTAAAAACAAGAGTGGGGATAAAATACATCCTTGTCGTACTCCTGCCGTAACATTTATTGCCTCTGACAATCGGTTATTATGCCGCACAACTCAAAAGTTAATGACGCAGAATTATTAGTTATATCACGTATTATATTGTGTATTATGTCGTATTGATATCTTATATACTCAACTCTTGAGAGAAATTATGTTATTATGTTTTTCTTCAAGGTGGGAGTAAATTGAAAACTTTAAACTCGTTTTCTACAAAATCAAAATTTTTGAGTTATGACGTTATTGCAGTAAATGAGCGATATATCGTCTGTCATTTACAAACTTGAATTAAGTTACCTGTTATGTTAACTTTTTTTGTTTTTAAATTTAATTTAACTCTAAAATTAAATATCTTCTGTACTTCATAGCTCGACAGATATAATTATATAGCCTATTCCAGGCATCTATAATAAGGATATAATGTAGGTAAAGACTACAGCAATTGTAGTCAAAAACAAATGAAATTTTACTTAAAGAAAGGACAAGTAACATTTCATTAAATTTAACTAACATTTGTCATTTGTTTTTACTATTCAAAAAATTACTAACAATTGTAGTAAAAATGAACCACATATGTTAGTAAAAACTTAACAAACATATACTTTTTTATTTTTTTTAAATAACAAAAAACAACTGTAAAAAATTAATGAAAAATCATAAAACAGTCATTTGATGTGGTTTGTTTTTTTTTAATTGAACTACAAGGTTAGTAAAAAATTTAATTTGTTCTACAAATGACTGACATTTACTGAAAGTAGAGGAACTGTGTTACAATTCAAACAGCTACATATTTTGAGAGCAGAAGTTCCCTGAGTGAACTATTTCTCCATTTAAAATTAATTGGGTTTACCTAAATATCTAACCCTGAATTCTTTTAACACAGGACATTTTGCCATAAAGTGATATAAAGTCTAATCTTCTCCAGTATTACAGAGTGTGCATTAGGGGTACAACCAAAATAAGGCACCACGCTGTAGCCGATGTTGTGCTGAAACCGAAAAATGTTTCCTCAGGTCATTTCGGAACAAAAACGTTCCGCGTCGAAGCCGATTTCTGAAAGTCCTTTAAGATTTTTTTTTTTATTTTTTCAAAATTTTTTATTTCTTCAACATTTTTTATTTTATAATTATTTAACTATTTACATTTCTTAATGTAATTATATGATTATAATCAAAATCAAAATCACAATCTAAAAACTATCTTTGTTAAGTGAAATTATACAGAATGTTATTCAATATTTAATGAAAAAAATATTTTTATTTTTTTAGAACTTACTGATCCCAAACTTAATTGCATTTGACGCGGAACCTTTTTTAACGGTATCGAAAATCTAAAGATGCAGTTCTTATTGTTTTTTTATGCACTACATGGTATTTATAGGGCCATTTTGATATTTTCAAAAATTGTAAAAAAGTTGTATCCCTAGTGTGTATGTTTTGTTACCTTGGGTTCCGAAAATATTGCTTTTTAATCAAAAAATATCACAGCGATCCTTGAAAATAATGGCTATCTTGCTCTCACTGAGTTTGTTCTGTGATTTTAACCTTTGTTGTGGTCTAAGAACTTTTATAATCGCATCTCGCCATCCAGAGCCTGCACTTTCGCATTTTGTTTGCTTTTTAGCTTGAGATGTCGTAATAATTCACCGTCATTCTGTTTCTGTCATATCCTCAAACTTTATATTATATTCAGTTGCAATCTGATTCATTTGTTTGGCCCAAAAAATATTTTTAATTGGCAGTGATCAACTCCAATGCCTATGGCAGACAATTATAATTGATTACTATAATTCTTTGTTACAATTGTCTACAAAAAGATTATTTACAAATATTCTTTTTAGTTTAAACGAGCTTAAGATCATTTATTTATTAATTATTTATTTCCAATTTTTCGTCTCCACATTGGGTGACTTCTTCAGGGAAAAAAATATTACTTAAGCTTGTTTAAACTAAAAGGAATAAAATAAAAGGAGATCAAAAAAAACTTAACAGTATTATTTACAAATTATGAAAATTATTTTTGCGTACTAATGTTATAAATATTCGGTATTTCATCAAGTATATATTCTTAAAAGCTGATACATTGTGATCTATCATCCTATACCAAACAAGAATAAATTGTGTATACGTGACAAAACTTGCATAAAATAGCGAATACTTTTAAAGTTAGGACTTAAATTTGAAATTTTATTGTTTTTTCCAAAACTAAACACTCTTTTTAAACAATTTTTGTTTCGTCAATTAAAATTGGTTGCTTTAGGATTTGGTGCCATTTCATTACCATTAGTAACGGACCGTAAATAACGAGCCTGAGTATTAGAGGGGCGATTAGTATGGAAGGAAAAAAAATCTTAATGGTCGCTTCGCGTTTCTGATTCTTGGGATTGTACTGAGCAAAGAAGTCCACTGGACCATACGTCTACGGTGAAAATCGAGCTTCCAGATTTTGATTTTACGGCAAAAAGCCCTATTTTGAAATTAAAAATTAACCACTTAAACCCCACCCACAAATATGATTGATACATTAATCTGCTAGAGAATCTTCCAAAGAAGAGATTAATACCATAACCTTGGATAAGCTCATCCTACTTCCTGAGATATGTCCATCCCAAATATTGTTACTTTCACAAAATACGGGAAAAAAAAGCCCTATTTTGAAATTAAAAATTAACCCCTTAAACCCCACTCACAAATATGATTAATGCTTTAATCTGCTAGAGAATCTTCCAAAGAAGAGATTGATACCATAATCTTGCATAAGCTCCTCCTACTTCCTGAGATATGTTCATCCCACACATTGTTACTTTCACAAAATACGGCTAAAAAGTCAAAATCTGGAAGCTCGATTTTCACCGTAAACGTATGGTCTAGTGGACTTTTTTTGCTCAGTACAATCCCAAGAATCAGAAACGCGAAGCGCCCATTAAGATTTTCAAATTGCCCCACCCTACTGAGCAGGCACGTAGCTAGGAATTTGTTTCGGGGGGGGGGGGGGGGGTCTTTTCGATTTTTTATATTGATTATATAGTTTTTTTTTTTTGCACACTAAAGTAACAGCTTTTTTTTTTTTTGTTTGTTAAATTTTTGCTAAATGTTTACCTACACGTGATGGGCAATCATGTATTAATAATAGAAATCGCTTTCTCAGGTCATTTTGAAACAAAAACCTCCCGCATAAAGTGCATTTCCTTAAAATGCATTTTTTTCATTTTTTACTTATTTTGCGAATTTTGATGTCTATATCGCGAAACAACGTTTACTTGAGCCAGAGTACAAACTAAAAATTTTTTATATAAATAGAACATTTTTGGTCTTCAAAGTTTAGTAACGTCATGATGCTTGTTAGGAAAAGACCTAACCACGTGCTTGATTACTAAGAAGACAGGAATGGAGCAAAATTGATTATTAATAGGTTTTTTGTTAAAGTTCTGCCTATTATGGAGGCTCTAACTTTTCTAAAAGTTCGGGTTCTGATGAGATCTTTAGCCAGATCGAAATACTAGTATCAACCTAGCTAATATGTTTGATTTGCTTTATTTTTGTAAATATACGGAGGTTGAAAGCTCGTTATAAATTGAAAATAACATAAAATAATCTCGATGTGTATAAAAACAAAAAACTAATATAACTGTAAAAAATATTACTTGAGCCAGAGTACAAACTAAAAATTTTTTATATAAATAGAACATTTTTAGTCTTCAAAGTTTAGTAACGTCATGATGCTTGTTAGGAAAAGACCTAACCACGTGCTTGATTACTAAGAAGACAGGAATGGAGCAAAATTGATTATTAATAGGTTTTTTGTTAAAGTTCTGCCTATTATGGAGGCTCTAACTTTTCTAAAACTTCGGGTTCTGATGAGATCTTTAGCCAGATCGAAATACTAGTATCAACCTAGCTAATATGTTTGATTTGCTTTATTTTTGTAAATATACGGAGGTGAAAGCTCATTATAAATTGAAAATAACGTTTTTATCTGTTTAATCACAATCCGCGAAACACGTCAAATTTGAAACGTTTGTGTACTTTAAGTTGGATATGCATCGTTATTGTCTAATTACCTTAAATTTTGAGCTAAATATTAATTTTTAGTTTAATTAAATAAAAAAAGGATTATGCGGAAAACTTTTTGAAAACCGCGAAAAATAAAATTACTTTATATTTTTATGTGCTAGTATACGTCTAGGGTAGCTTAAACTTGATAAATGTAAAAAAAGTAAAAAAGTTTCAACTTCTAAAAACCCGATTAAAATTAATATGATGCTTTATATAATCATACGAAATTTAATATGAGTCTTCATACAGTTTTATCCGAGAAATGGGCATAATAATTAAATAAGTTTGCATTAGTTTAGTTTTTAATTTGATAATATCAGATTAAATAACATCCGAATAATGACGCGATACAATTTAATACGATTTTATATAGCGGTATACATTTCCAGTTTTAGATTTTAAAACGTCATGAAAATTCGAAATATCTATTAATCCTTTTAGACTTTAGCCGCTTGCAAAAGGTTTACAACTTTATAATTTGTAACAAATTCCATAGCATTTGGAAATTTTATTTAAAATAAAATTGTGTTTTTTTAAATATGATATATCAAAATATATATTATATTGCAATGTCTGGGCATATAAATATAACGTAGTTATTAATTGGATTAGTTTTAGCGTATTCTAAATGCAATATACAATTATACGCAACTATATATGACATCATATTAAATTTTTTATACGAAATTAATTTTATATATGAATTTATTTAATTATGTCCGGTTAAATGCACTGGCAGACAAAACCTTCTAAGTGTATAAAAATAATGTATTATTTAATGCAAAAGTTTTCACTCGGGAAACCAATCGTCCAAAAAACAAATTAAAACCAAATATCCTATATAATTTGCCTGACACTTACAAGCAAGCTTTTCCGATGGGTTTCCTTTGAAATTAATGAAATTCGCAAAGGTGATAAAGCAGCAAAAATATATGAAAAACGTATGTATTTTTAAAATTGGTGGTGAAATTTAACACATCTTTGTATGAAAATATGTTTAAAGTTTAGGAAATGTAGACTTATTTAAAAACAGCATTAAAATGCTCGAGAAAACACACATTTTGAAAACCATTTTGACACTATGTCGTGGACCCCGGCTGCCACTTATTTGAATTATTTTAACAAATTATTTACTATTTTTTCCTCTTTTTCATATATCCGACTTTTTAAAGATTGGGGGCTTATACTTCATGTCTTGTATTAAAAAAATCGTAAATTTTACAAGCAAGCGTGATTGTAGTCTGAAAGAAATAATAATAAAGAAAAAATATAAAATTTAAAAATTTAAAAATATACCTGATATCGCCTAGGTCTTATTTAAACTAAATTATGTATTTCCAATTCACTTTGATTTATATTTTGGACAATTTCAAACGCTTTTCAAATTGTCTTTAATCAATTTTTTAAATAAAAACCCTTTAAAATGTCTAAAAAAAAACACATCGTTATAACATAAAGACTGGTTTAGCTGATTGATTTTAAAATGTCGCATTACAAGGAGCGCCGATAGAAATTTGTTTACATTTAGTCTAAAAATCAATTGAGATAATGTGAGTCACATTGAACCACGTTAACACATTATGCATATCGATCAAAGTTTGAGGCTTAAATTTGTTTCAAAAAATTAAAAAATATATGAGATAACGTAATATATATTGTAAAAAAAATACTGAAAACTATGTTACCAGATGCGTGCGTAGCAAACCAAATTTAAATAAAAAGATTGCGCTGTAAGTAAAGTAACGACTTTTACGGCACAAGTAAACTTAATTTTGAGTCTTAGTGGTATCTCGGTTTTAAAAGATTATGTCAAAATACACAGAAAAAATCATTGTCAAAAAAAATCCAATAAAACTTTTGTTCGATTTCAAACTTACTTTCAATTAACTGTTTAATTGAAAATGAATTTGGTATAAAAAAAAATTCAGTTTTTATAACGTATAATAACAACATTGAAACAAATGCAAAAATTTTAAAAAGTCGCCAAAATTAAAAAAATGGTTTAAAGTAGAAAATTCGCGTTTCTTTAATTTTGGTGATTTTTTTTTAATTTTTTTTCAAATTTTGGAATTTATTTTAGGAGTTTTTAAATTTCTGCAATTTTGAGGATTGTTTTTTAAATTTTGGCAATTTTTTTCAAATTTTGCGATTTTTTCAAATGGTCTCGATTTTTTAAAATTTTGGCGATTTTTTCACAATTTTGGTGATTTTTTTAAAATTTTGTAATTTTTCCCAATAGTGAACAATATCAATGAAATTTTTAATAGATGTGAATAAGACTATATCTAATTGAAAATAATATTAATTAAATAGATACAAAGTATTTTAGTTGTTACTACAATTGCATCAACACGACCGAATTCAGTTAAACTTTTGATGAATCAACAACTATTTTAATTAAAACTCAATTTTAGTTTTTTCTGTGTAGAGATATTTAATTTTTAGTTTGCATTGTCTCAAACAATTTTTTGATTATATTTTAAGTCAAAGACTTCGAAATCTCTTATGAAATGATTTTATTTATTGCTTTTTGTCGAAATCAACTCTAACGATGATAGCCGCCCATTTGCAGGCGATGTTTTCTAACGAAATTTTAAGATTCGAACCATAAAAACTATTTCCTATTTGATCCAAGTCAAAAATAAATATTTTCATATTAAATTTATCAATAACATTGTTACTTTCTAACGAATTGTATTAAGTTTTTAAATTTGTCAAATCATTTCGGGGGGGGGGGGGGGGGCTCTAGCCCCCAAGCCCCCCCCCCCCCTAGCTACGTGCCTGCTACTGAGTATATTTACAAAAATAGAACAAATCAAATATATTAGCTAGGTTGATACTAGTATTTCGATCTGGCTAAAGATGTCATCAGAACTTGAAGTTTTAGAAAAGCTAGAGTCTCCATAATAGGCAGATCTTTAACAAAAAAAAATATTTACCACCAATTTTACACAATTCTTGCCTTCTTAGTATTCAAACACGTGGCTAGAATCTTTTCCTAACAAGCACCATGACATTACCAAACATTGCAGACCAAAAAAGTCTATTTATATAAAAAAAAAATTGTTTTTACTCTGGCTTAAGTAGTGTTTTTTTACAGTTTTATTAGTTTTTTGTTTTTATATACAACGAGAGTTTTCATTTGTATTGGAATGGTAATAAATTTTTTTTGCACTTTCATTGACCACAAGTAATACCAATTAAATATTTCAGTAGCACAATTTTTTAAATCTTAAGTTCTTTTACAACATTTCTTGCTATACTTTTGATGGCAATTGATTCTGAAATTTTTGATAATTTCATGTTGTTCATTTTGGAATCGGGTTTTGATATTTCTAAATATAAATTATTTTGATTCAAACATTTTTTATTACTGCATGTTTTGCAATTGTAAAATATAAATTGTGAATATCTGAAGTTTCACTGCGGAATACTTTATTATTATTAGGCCTGTTTTATAAGCACATGATTTATTTTTGGATGTATTTCTTTCTTTTACACTAAAAAAAAAAATGTAAAGTCGGCATCATTTTGTGGGGGGGGGGGGGGGGGGGGGGGGGGGCTAATAACAAAAAAGTGTTACGAAGTGAAACTTCAGTAAAATTTTTGGTGTGAGTATAAATGCAGAAAAAATGCTAATATCAGCAAAAAAAATTTGCCAAATTCAGCAAAATTTTTACTAAAATTTTTGTTGATATTAGCAAATTTTTCTGCAAGGATCCTCTCAGAAAAATGTTGCTGACTTTGCACTTTTTTTTGAGTGTAATAGAAACAAAATAAATTCAGAACTAAATCCGCTGCTTAAAAAACAGGCCTAATAATAAAAAATGAAACTTGGAAGGTCGAATTAATACAGCTCTACACTAAAAAAAAAAAATGTCTGTAAAGTCAGCAGCATTTTTGCTAATATCAGCAAAAATATTAGTAGAGGTGTATTTATTTGACCTTTCAATATGTTATAAATAATAATATTAGTGCTCTGTTTCGCAAAACATTTCATGATTTTATTAGTTAAAAAATATTTTAATTTTGCCTAAATTAAATTTTATAAAAATCTATAAAATTTAATATTGTAAAATTTAAATACATACATTGCATTAAGCTAAACCAATAAAATAAACAAATCCGTTTTGGCTTTAGATTTATTTAACTATTGTATTTGCATTTTTGTAAAATTTTATGATTTCGATAAAAAAAAAACTTTATTTAATTTTTAACGAATTGATATAAAACCAAAAATAGATCCGGTGAATATAAAATAAGGACAATTAAATATACTTTGCGGACATATTAAACTATGGTCCAAAAATCGTCATTTTGGAAGCAAAAATCGTCCAATCCTCATTTAGTTATTTTGGGTACTTAAAATCGTCAAACCTGGCAACAATGCCTAAATGCGTCATTTGTAAAATAGTAGTAGTAATAGTAGTAGTATTGGTCAGTTATGTGTGTGTGTGTGTGTTTGTGTATAGGGGCATTCTTCAGGAAATCGACACACCAATCGGATTCATGTCTTCCAATTTGCACAACATTTTGAGCAAATATTCTCCAGGACCTTATTAAAATTTTAATTTCTAGTTTTTCCTAGATAACCATCTTGAAACGGTTCACACTGGGGATTTTTGTATGGAGGTGAGGAAAAAAATATATTTGTCAAAAAATGTAGTGATTTCATCACAAATTTAGTTTTATTTATATAGTAATACACAAAAGTAATCAAAATAAAGAAAGTTAGAGAAATGTATATCGTTACCTACAATGTAAAAAGCCCTAACTAACAAAAAAATTTAAATAATTTTTTTAATTTTTAATTTTATATTTATTTTAAATCTGTTTTTAATTTATTATTCTAAAAGAGCCTTGACTTCGTCGCTTATATCACTATGCTTTTTCTGGCTAAATGAAGGAGCAAATTTTTGAAATTCATACCTTCATTTAATTGTGAATAAAAGCGAAACTCGTTCATCGATTTTCATGATTTATGTCTCATTTTGTTCATAGGTTATGCGACTTTACGTGAAAGTAATACGACTTGACACGTTTTACTGTTTTGGATTTTTTATGAATTAAAAAAAAAATTTAAATTTTTTAGGCAAAAAATATTTTTTTTTTCATACATTTATTTATAACTGCGAAACTGTTGCTTGTGTAGCGAAACATTATATAAACAGATAAAAGTAATTGTAATTCTTGATTTTTCTAAAAATCTGACTGGTGGTTCTAGAGTTATGTTAAACAAAAGAGCCTTATCAGAATTGAGTCCCGAATCATCAGCTGAAAAATGTTGTACTGTGTAATGCAACAAATTGAGAGGTGGCACCTGGTGGTACTTGAAATTGATTAAAAATGTAAATACAGATATGAGACAATGAATTAGTAGTGATTTCCAACTGTGGGAAAGTAAGGCTAAAATTGCAGGTCCAAATGTTTGGAGAAAGAAGGGATTTTTGTTATATGTTCATAAAAATAAACAAACAAAAAAAAAAATTAAGTCTCTGCAGAGTTTATTTTTTCAATTTTAGTTAGCTCACATAATAAAATAATATTCGTTTTTAAATTCTTAGGTTTAAATTAAGTTGGTTCGGTAAAACATACAAGTGCTGGATTTAAAACGGATATAAAAAAAACTGGCAGTCAGATCGGAGTAATTCTTTTTGATTTTATTGTACCATTTAGTCTAAAATTTCGAAATATCACTGCATATTGCATGAAGAGTATGTTGACAATTTGACTTTTTTCCTCGAAAACCCCAGTGTGCGATTTTGAGAAAAAATATTTTTTTTTCTAAAAAAGAATATAAGAATGAAAAATGCTCTTCATTTGCAAATATGTCAAAATGTTTTTTTGTTCAGAGTTAACTTGTTTTTGTTATCTACATCATACAAAATTTCCGAAAGGGTTCGAAATGTTTTCTGTGGAAATCTTAATTTTTATAAACATTCTTTTATAAAATATTTTATTATCAAATAATTATTATTACCCGGCAAAAAGTAGTGCTTACCCATAAGCAGTTCTTAAAGGCATTATTTAATTGGCGAGCGCTTCTGAAACAATTGCAGAAGGCATGATTTTTTTGTCGTGATGTCCCACTAAGTACGTTTCTTTTCCACAAAAAATTATGCCTTCGTAGGTAATGGGACGCACTTTTTTTGTGTATTGACAACATAAATGCTTCATTGTATGCATTCTTTACTGCTTAATTGTATGCATTATATACTGCTTCAAAAGAATGCATCCAAGAAAACACAGCAAAATGAATTCCCAATTGCTTTATTGTATGTAGAAACATACACATCTAGTTACTTCCCCCCTGGGCAATGAGGAGTTAATTGCCCTTAAAGAACATATAACGCGGGACTGGTTAAAGTAGGATATATAATGGAACTATAATTTGCCATTGATGTGGGCTAAATGGTGTCAATTATATTTAATGATCTGGTCCCATGACCTATGAAAATGAGGTTTATCACCTAACAGGCACTATAAACATTATTTAATATTGGCAAAATCGGTTTTAATTTAATTTTTGTACCACGTTTATACTACGGCTAAAACTACTTACTTTTCAAATTCCAAACAAATTTTTACTAAAAACAAAATCGATTTCAAAGGCTACTAGTTTCTAGTTATAGTACGTGAGTTTTATATATCCTTGAAGGACATATCCCGGGAGTTCGATCCTGGACGTGTCACTGCCTCCTTGGGACAAAGCCTGAGTGTCGTCTGGGACATGTCCCTTTGCTCGTAGGGTGCTTTTGAAATCGAAGTAATTTTTTGCTCCGTATTTTAATACAAATTTTGAATTGTAGTTTATAATAAGTAAATATTTAAAACATATATTGAACACAAATCAAACATGTTTTTCTCTTGAGAATTGTTACTGTTTGTGCTGCATTAAATCGTCTTCAGTCCGTTAATAAACACCAAATGGTTATACTTTGGCTAGTTCATTAGTCCAGTGATATGATTGGATTACATTAGCATACGATGAAAACCATAATTTTCAGAAAAATCTAAATCCATTAAAAATTGATAAAACGTCAATCTGGTAACGTTGAAAAATAGAGACGGAGGAGATTAGAAAAATAAACAAAAATCTAAAAATAGAATATTTGCGTTTGTTAGTGTTGGTCACTTCTGAGTATAATATACAACAGCAGAAAAGCTAATAGGAAAGAAAACTGCAATTTAGCTGCACTACATTCGAGGCCATACTTGGGTGTGATCGATAAACGGTCATGACTTGGTATTGTTACGTTTGTAATGTAAGAAGCGCATTTTTGATTCTTACAGCCCGCAGGTTGTTGAAAATTTTATCATATAGAAACAATCTGACAATTATAAGACACAAATACTAATACAATTTATATAGAAAATCACTGATGACGCCTGTCCATAAAAAGGCAGAAACTAGTCTAGTCTGATTTAAAAATTAATAGTGTTTATAGTTTTTAGAGAAAAACGTTTTTTCTTCTGCTTAAACTCAACCTTTCTAAATTAAAATTTTAAATCTTTAAGATATCAATTTTTTAACTTTTTTATAACAGAGTGCATCGATAATTTTGGTAAACGTGATATGAAATAATAGATAAGGTCCTCAACATGCTTTAATTTTGTTTCCAAAGTTGGCATGTCCGTGGTCGTCCATAAATTGTCTTTTATAAGTTCAATATCGTATTAGTCGATCAAGATATGGAGAAAAAAAAAATATAGAGATATTCTTTTAAAATTGTTCCAATATACAGTTAAAAATTATATATAGAAAATCGGTTTTGTAATTCAAAAATACACAAAACACATGGCAAATGATTGAAATAATTGTCTTTAACCTATGCCTACTAAAAATATGGACAAAATTCAGATTTAAATTACTGCTAACAAGGGAGGTATCCCTACCCGAACTCGCAGATTTAATTGAACTTTGGATATATTTTAAAGGGCCCAAAACAAAGAAACACGAATTTTTTGTTGTTGCACAATCTCACGTTTAAGCATTAAAAAGTGGGTTTACAAAATCATTTGTTTTTGTATGAAAAATTGTCTTTACTTTATGTAAACTAGAACTATTTGTACACAGCATTAAAGTACTCAAGACAACAAAAATTTTGATACCCATATTGCCTATATAGTGGACCCAAAGGTACCACATTTTTAAATTATTTGAAATATACTGGGAAAAGGTTTTTCGAGTAGTATAAAAACACAAAAATTTTGAATATCAAAAAAAATCTCAGACAACCCCTCGATTAAATTAAATAGACTCAGGGAGCTTCTGTTTTAAAAATATAAATGATATAAATGTAAATGTCAGTCATTTGTAGAACAAATACAATTGTTAGTTGAATTTACTATAATGTAAGTCGTCCTTTCTTTAAATGAAATTTCATTTGTTTTCAACTACATTTGCAGTGGTCTTTACCTACATAGTCTTCTAAGTGTATGCATTATGCTTAGCTTAATACAACTACAATTCCTTATTAATACGCCAGATTTAATGTTACTCGCAACACATTTTTTTTTGAATAACAAAAATATTCGAAAGTCCTAAGGATAATTTATACACCAGTGTAAGTGTCTTCAAAAAATGTTTCATTTGTTACCAAGTTTGTCTACAGTTACTTCAAATAGAACTAAATAGACGTAAAATGGGGTAATTTTTGACCCCACTTAGTAACGCCTAAACATGAGACTGGGCAGCTACAAAAAAAACACGGGTTCCTTAAATTTCTATTCTCTACAACATATCATAAAATCTGTCCGTGTCGGGATACCTCCATTTTAAGTAGGCCTGTTTTTTTTTTTTATCAAAATGCGTATAAAATCTTATATTACAATTCAAAATGTAAGTGGTTGCAATTTTGGCTAGATTCAGCGAGCTGTCATTAATGTCAAAACGACATTAGAATGTCTTAATGCAAAAAACAAAAATCTTTTGTACTGAAATACGAAAATCCTTCAAACAACCCAAAATCATGTCATATTGTGCCAAAAAGTGTATGAAAATGGTTGGTAAGCCAAAGCAGTGTAAAAAAAATTTAAATGATTGTCGTCCAAAGCATGACTGGATGTATCAAGAATAAAATACGCCAAATAGAAGATCGTGGCCCGTTGGTTCTCAGCAGAAAAAAATAGTTTTTTAATTACTAGCGTTTTAAAATTGTACATTTACTAAATTGGCATAGGTTACGATAACAAGTGCTATAATGCTATACAGCATTTTAAACCAATAACAGAAACCGTGATTGTAAAAGGTTAATAGTCCAATTTTCACTATTTAAAAATCAAGGACATTCCAAAACTCTATAATCCTTCTTATAAAAACTTAAAACATATTTAATTGTAAACTACAATGCAAAGTTTGTATTAATAATAAAATAATACAAATTATTTAAAAATAAAATATTTTATAAAAAAATGTTTACTAAAAATTAAGATTTCCACGGAACATATTTCGAACGCTTTGTGAAATTTGTATATGACGTATATAACATATTAAGTTAACACTGAACAAAATATCAAAAAAAAAAAAAATATATTAAGATATGTATTTTGAGATATTTGCAAAATAGGGACAATTTTTTTTTATATATTATTGTAATTTTTAAAAAAGATTTGTATTTCCTCAAAAGCGTTTCCGGGAGGTAATTTAAGCTTTACTTTGAGACTATGTACATAACGATTGAATGAAGCGTACAAGAGATATGATGTTTTGAACACCATGTATGTTACTAAAAAGTCTCAAATTTAAACTGCAATAAAACGCGAACTACAGCGAATTTAGTAAAAACTAAAAATTAAAAACTTTGTTATGTCCAAGAGAATACATACAACAAATTTGGTGAAAATCAGGAGAAATGAATCCGAAAATGCCATTTTTTGTGTGTACGATTCTTATTGTCACCCTATAGTAAAAATGCCTGTAGCATAAGGAGTTAGTTGGTCAGTTGTTGTTGTAGTAGTTTATTTTTTATTGTGTGTTGGTAGGAAAATTGCTTCAATTCAAGTTTTTATTGAATTTTGTGGTTTTAGTTTATCGTAACGTACCCATGTGTGTCTAGCATACAGATGAATTGAAACAAACACACATGCATGTGTATTAGGCTGGCAGTTATTTGTAAAAGAAAATTAATTGAAGGGCTTAGAATAGATAGCTGATTTGAGCGATTTTCGTGATAAATATACTTGCACGTGCAAAGATGTGGCTTCTTTTACATGTTCCTCGCAGGGAGACTAGAAGACAGTAAAAAACATTTTATTAAATTAATGTGGCTTATCAAATTTTTGCAGAAAATTTATTTAGAATTTTTCAAGAAATATTATTAGAAACAAAAAAGAGCATACTTTTGGTGTAATATATTTATTGTATTGCACGGTGGGATATACAGGCATGTAATAAAAAGCGATTGACATTGTTTTCAATCGATTTGGTAGAAAATTGAAATTTAAATAGTGAATAAAAAGCAAAAAGAAATTTGAAGTTGTTTCAAGCCCTTCTGTTGGGTCAGGAATATCGATTAACTTCTTTTTTTTTTAAGTCCGCTACAGTGGACGAAATAATTATATTCACACATAAAATTTCGAATATTCCCAAAATATTTGCCACATAAAAGTAACTAGTTTTCCTTTAAATTTAGCTCAAATTTACCTCCAAGTGCAGCAAAATTTTACTTAAAGTATTTGCAATGAAGTTGTAAAATACGCCAATGAGAAAACATTTTAAATATATTGGCGAAAAACTCAGTTTAATGCAACTGAACTTATATTTATTTCGCTGCCAAAAACTAAAAACTAGTAAAAATGCAGCAAATGAATTGAGATGTGTTTAGTATAACTAGTACTAGTATAATTGTTACACTTATCGTATGTGGTAGTAAAAACTTTAAAATACTGCAAAAACTTTTAAAAAAATTTCAATTTTTTGGGTGAACTTTTAATTATTTCTTCCACTTTATTTTTATTTTTACACACAGAAAAATAATGTGCCAACCGAATTGAAAAATTTATTTTGGTTGCTACAACAAATAAATGCGGTTAGCACAACAATATTCAAATGTTATTTATGAATATTTTGGGTGCTGCAACTAAAATTTAGTTGTGATACCCGATTTTAGTTCTAAAATCCAATAATCTTTATAAGCAACTGTGTAATATTCTCTTTAATATTCTGTGTAATATTCTCTCTGTGTAGTATTTACTTCCGTATATTCATCATCTACCGAATGTTTTATAAAAATATATCGTATTTTTTCTTTTTGAAAATAAAACTTCTTTACAATAAAACTAATAACACCTCATTACAAAATTAGTTGCTTACACTCTCCTATACAATCCATATATTCGATTTTTTCTGATTATTTAGACGTAATATCCCAGTGTGCAACATTAAATTAGCCCAAAAGTATTTACAATTTTTTAAATATTTTTGTTTTCAATAAAATTATACTGTAATAAATTTATATAAAATTTCTGCAAAAACTTGATAATAAAATGGTTTTTACTATCTTCAAGTCTTCTAGCGGCAAATATTTATTAGAAGACATATATTGACATTTATTACGAGTATCTAATAAGAAATTAATAAATTTCTGGAATAACTTGATAAGCCACAAAAGTTAAAATAAATCATGCATCGATGGTTTCTTAAATGATTAGATCATCTGATGGAAAATAATCTTTATCCACCATACTTCAATCAATATATTTACAAAAAAATTCAAGTTTGCTTTTATTTTCTTCAGAGTTAAATTTTTTGTTCAGAAGTGTATCTTATTGGTGTGGCATATCATGTTCTTGCGTAAAAAAATATTGAAATATAGTCGAATTGTAAAAAGTAACATTTGCTCTAGATCTGAAAGTATTTGGAATAAAGCTTAAACCATTTAAGTGGAGATTGATACCACGTTACGTAATGCAATGAACACATAAAATCATTTTTTGAAAATGTGTGGCTTATCATGGTTTTGCCCTAAGCCCTTCAATTTATATGGCTTCTATTATTATTTATAATCAAAAGATCAAAAGATATGTCAACATATTGAAATTTATTCGTTTATTTTATGAAAGTTTTCGCTATTGTG
The DNA here is from genome assembly GCA_021234595.1 of Delia radicum. NCBI lineage: Eukaryota > Metazoa > Arthropoda > Insecta > Diptera > Anthomyiidae > Delia > Delia radicum. The sequence goes on along the minus strand of CM037854.1, from coordinate 76,874,380 downwards.
GCATTATCAATGTAAAAGCATTCATATCAAAGGAATAGAAAATTGATTACACTAGTCAACAGTCAAAATGTACTCGGGATGCGATAATTTTTTCTGTGTAGATAACCTTGACATGAGCTCGAAAAACGCAATAAAAATTTTTTTTTCGTTTGGTTTTTGTTTTATTTTTTTTTTTTTTAAATTTTATAAATTTTTTTTTGGTTAATTTTTTTCGTCCGGCATAACTCGGGAACCACTAGCCCGATTTAATTGAATTAAATTTTAAAAAATTTAAAATTACAATTCCCTTAATCTGTTTATATATTGTTTTCCTATACAAGCAACAGTTTCCAAGTTAAAAATGAATATATAAAGGAAAAAACTTATTTTTTGCCTAAAGATTTAAATTTTTTTTTTTTTTTAAATCCATAAAAAATCCCAAATGAAAAAAAATGTCAAATCTTATTACTTTTACGTAAAGTCACATAACCTATGAGCAAAATGAGACAAAGATCATGAAAATCGATGCACGCGTTTCGCTTTTATTCGCAATTGAGTAAAGGTATGAATTTCAAAAATTTGCTCGACATATGCACAACTTTGTCTATGGTAAGGTTTTTTCTTTTTTTTTTTGATTCTCAGAATTAACAAAACGGAATAAACAAAGGGTTATTTAATTTTTATGATTGCGTAAGCAAAGTAATAAACGCTAATAAATGTGCGTGAACAATTAAAAGGAAAAAAGGAAAGGGGACTTTTTTAATTATTTGGGTTTTCCGGTGACTACCTGTATGATTTTTTTACAGAAATGCAACCCACATTTAAGGGTGGTCATTATTCGGAAAATTTAAGACTCACACATGGTGAAACAGGTATGTAGCCACCGTAAAAAAATATACACCCATTTATAAGTACCTGTCAGTAAAATACTAAACAATACACAGTATAAATAGGTCTTCATTGATCGATTTTACTCATTCAACAAGTGTCGACGAACGCGATAGTTAAAATGAGCAAACGTTCGCGAGTATTTGAATGCAATACCAATCCAAGTAATTTTTGTTACATGTGCGGAGAATACGTTTCTGAAAAAAACAAGCGCTGTTTTTCACCTAAATTGAGAGATTCATTTGAAGAGAGCTTCAATTTAAAGGTCTCAAACATAGATGAGCGGTGGACACCAAGTGCTCTATGTCCAAGGTGCTACGTACAGCTAAGTGACTCAAGGTAAGTGTAGATTACGAAATTCAAGAACATATATAACTTATTATTGAAATTCTTTCAGACGACAGCCGAGAATCATCATGCCAATGCTTTGGAGAGCTCCGCTTTGCCATGTAACAGATTGCTACTTCTGTCTTAGCAAAAAAAACAGGCGTGGGAAAAAATATACGATGGACTTACGCTGCTGTTTCAACAGTGAATTTTCCAGTGCCATTTTCCGAAGAACCAGTGGACCCGCAACCGTCCGTTTCAAGATGGGCATCTAATAATGAGGCGATACATCCAACATCAGATCCGGAGACAGTAGAAACCACATCAGAATGCGAGTCAACATATACATTGTATGGAGGTCAACGCTTATGTTCCCAAGCAGAACTGAACGATTGGGTTAGAGAATTGAAACTCTCCAAGGAAGATGCAGAGTTGCATGCATCGCGCATGAAACAGTTCGGTTTCTTGGCTCCTGGTGTGGTGACAACAATCTACAGGAAGCGTCATGAACCATACGCAAGGTACTACACAAAAAAAGACAACATCTGTTTTTGTAAGGACATTCCCGGATTATTTGGTGAACTCGGGTACTCTTACGATCCAGGAGAGTGGCGTCTTTTCATCGACAGCAACAAGCAGAGCCTTAAAGCAATTTTACTGCACAACGGCAACAAGAAACCTTCGATTCCAATTGCTCATGCCGTTGACACCAAGGAAACATACGAAGTCATGGACAATCTACTAAAGTGCCTTAACTATGAGAAACACGATTGGAAAGTTTGTGCCGACCTTAAGGTTATCGGTATCCTTTGTGGATTACAAGGTGGATTCACAAAGTACTGTTGTTTTCTCTGCCTTTGGGACAGCCGCGATCGTCAACATCATTACACCAGGAGGAGTTGGACAGAAAGAGTTAACTTCATCCCCGGCAGCGACAACGTGAAATATACACCACTCATAAAAAAGGAAAATGTTTTTCTCCCACCTCTTCACATAAAGCTCGGACTCATAAAAAACTTCGTGAAAGCTATCAACAAAGATGGCGAAGCGTTCGCCTATTTAAAAAACATTTTTCCTCACCTTTCATCGGCAAAGATTAAGGAAGGCGTTTTCGACGGTCCGCAAATTAAAAAGTTGTTGCAAGACCAACAGTTTGAGCACATTTTATCACCAAATGAAGCTGCAGCTTGGAACTCATTTCGGCAAATTGTTTCCGGATTTCTTGGAAACAACAAAAGCTCAAATTACAGAGAGATCGTCGAACAACTACTCCAAAATTATAAAAAAATTGGAGCAAATATGTCGCTTAAGATACATTTTCTACACTCGCACTTGGACTTCTTTCCGGACAACCTGGGCGATGTGAGTGACGAGCATGGTGAGCGTTTTCATCAGCAAATGAAAGAAATTGAGCACCGATACCAAGGATTTTGGAACGAAGCTATGATGGGGGACTATATCTGGTTCCTGATAAGAGAAACAAACCCACAACAATATAAAAGAAAGACAAAAGCACATAATTATTTTTAATTTGAAGGTTTTTATTTTTGTGTTTAGATATTTTTTTTTAAAACTTTTTTATAATTAATTAATGTTGATATCCTTAGGATAATTTCTTGTACATATATCGAATTGTTTTTTAATTTAAAGTCATATATTTTTGTCACCCAACAAATTTTAATTTTTTTTGTAATAAAAAAGAAAAAACCTTACCATAGACAAAGTTGTGCATATGTCGAGCAAATTTTTGAAATTCATACCTTTACTCAATTGCGAATAAAAGCGAAACGCGTGCATCGATTTTCATGATCTTTGTCTCATTTTGCTCATAGGTTATGTGACTTTACGTAAAAGTAATAAGATTTGACATTTTTTTTCATTTGGGATTTTTTATGGATTTTTTTAAAAAAAAAAATTTAAATCTTTAGGCAAAAAATAAGTTTTTTCCTTTATATATTCATTTTTAACTTGGAAAGTGTTGCTTGTATAGGAAAACAATATATAAACAGACTAAGGGAATTGTAATTTTAAATTTTTTAAAATTTAATTCAATTAAATCGGGCTAGTGGTTCCTGAGTTATGCCGGACGAAACAAATTAACCAAAAAAAAAATTTTTAAAATTAAAAAAAAAAAAAATAAAACAAAAACCAAACGAAAAAAAAATTTTTTATTGCGTTTTTCGAGCTCATGTCAAGGTTATCTACACAGAAAAAATTATCGCATCCGGAGTACATGAAATTTTTTTCATTTTGTTGAGTAGTGTTATTTTTAAAATTTAAAAAATTTTGAAATGAGTTTAGCCCTTATGTGTATATATTGAATTTGGTATTTTTTTTATAGATATTTTATATAATAGTGTTTTAAATGAGTTTTGATAGTATTAGAAGTGATACTTTTTCTTTCACAATATTTCTATGGTAAGGTATGTCCTATATAAATATTTTAGTGTTGTTTTTATTGCAATTAAGTCAAAGCCAAGAGGCGAGCAGGTGTGTGTATATGTGTTTGAAATTTTAATTTAAATATATAATAATGTTAAACAAAAAAAAAAATAGTTTTTCTGGTTAAAGATTTGTATTGAAATTTGAGGAATTAAATTTTATTGAGAAAATATTCAGGTTAAAGCTAAAAGTAGACAAATTGGTATATTTATTTTAATTGAATTTTAATGAGAAATCAACACAGACAAATAAAAAAGCAATTAAAAAAAAAATAAAAAAAACACTTAAAATGCTTGTTCATAATAGTCCGGGAGGCAGCGACATTTTGAGCTACTAACTTTATTACTGCTGAATATTCCAGTTTCCAATTTTATTAACAACATTTGCCGGAACAACTTTTTCTAGATCAGAATTTCGGTCTTTAAAAACTCGGCATAAAACGGCCCACAAGCTAAAAAGTTTTTTTTTTTTAGAAAAAGGACTGCAGCTTAGCTTATTTAGAATTTTAAACCGTTGGCATTCCCTAAAGGAATTCTCAGCAGAATACTTTCGCACAATATTGTATCTCCTTAAACGTTTGCTTTAGTCAAACTTTTGGTATTTCTTACAAAAAAAGGACTTAATTAAAAAGTTTGTCGAAAAAATTCTCAAACATTTTTATTGTAGATTTTTAAATACAGAATTTAGCTCAGAAATTCTTCCTAATTTGTTTCTACAGTGCGCGTTGGGGCAAAAGCCTGTTTTAAGAAGTGAGATCGAAAAATTTAAGCACACTTTATAACTTATAACTTTTTTTGTTTAAAAGTGAATTTTTTTATGAAGTTATCTTATAAAAAGTTGTCAGATTATGTGTACAACATATTGGCGTAATCGGATTAAATGATTTGAGTGTCACTCGTGGGAGCATCTTTATATGGGCACTACGTCTAAATAGGTACAGATTTTACTGAAAACGGAGGTTTTGTCCTTTGGATATTATAAGTCATTGTAATAAATTTTATTAAAATATCTTGATATTTGTGGCATGTATGCACAAAAAAATAAAAACCTATTTCAATCACGAAAACCACCGATTCTATAACTTTTATTGCTGAAATTCCGGCAACAACGAAAATTGCTAATTCAATTAGCAATTGATAGATCTTTAATTGAATTAATTTTCAATTAAATATTAACCCATTTATTTAAAAAGTGATCAATATCGAACATCTTCCCAAAAAAACAAAAAAAAATTGTTGTTGACATACCAACGGGTTTTTTTTTTATAAAATTGTTGTTGCCATACCAACTGTTTTTTTTTCTAGCTTGAATTTATTAAACTTTGCATTTCAACCGGCCTGAAATTCTCATTTAAAATATGGGATTTTTTTTTAAAAATAATTTTAATTTATTTTTAGCATTACACACAATCAACAAATTCTTAATTTAGAAATGTTAAGTTTAAGAAGAAGAATAAACGTTTTTCTCTTAAAATTATAAACACTATTAATTTTTAAATCAGACTAGACTAGTTTCTGCCTTTTTATGGACAGGCTCCTCAGTGATTTTCCATTTAAATTGTATTATTATTTGTGTCTTATAATTGTCAGATTGTCTCTATATGATAAATTTTTCAACAACTTGCGGCTGTAAGAATCAAACCTGCGCTCATCTTACATTACAAACGTAACAATACCAAGTCACCACCGTTTAGCGATCACACCCAAGTATGGCCTCGAATCTAATGCAGCTAAATTGCAGTTTTCTTTCCCATTAGCTTTTTCTGCTATTGTATATTATACTCAGAAGTGACAACACTAACAACACAAGTATTCTATTTTTAGATTTTTATTTATTTTTCTAATCTCCTCCGTCTCTATTTCACAATGTTACAAGATTCACGTATGGTTTTTACGTTCAGGGTTGACAACTTTTGCGTTTTAAGTTGAGACGTCATATAGACAGTCGCAATAAATTTTTAATTAATATGCATTTGACAAATTTAATTTAGAAATGTTGAGGTTAAGAAGAATAAACGTTTTTAATTTATTTTTTGATAATCTTTAACTTCGAGCTCATATATTAGTTCTCATGTAGTGAGTAAACTAGTTTATATGAATACTTGATGTTTAGCATGGGATTGTTACCTCTTTCAAAACATGTTCTGATGATGGGAACCTAGAAAATTCCCGAAATAGATCTATCAACACATTCCTGAAAGGGTCAACTAATAAATTTGAAAACAAAAACACTCTATAGATTATTTGTTAGGACAATATCCTAATAAAGAAATATAGAGTATGGCCTCGAACTTGAATAATTTTCATTTTATAAAAAAACAACTACATATATAAATTCTAAAAAAAACAACATCAATAAATTTTGAACGATAGTATAAAAAAATGTCAAGAAAGTTCCGAATTTGAGCAAATTTTTAATTCATTCGATTATTTTTTAATTAACAGCTTTTAAAATTTTCAACAAATCGATTTAATTGAAAAAAGTAGGGAAATATTGTTTTTGTGTAGCGTCAGAATAACGAAAACATTGTATAAAAATATGGAACATTTTAAATTTGGAGACTTTTACATCAATGCACAGTGGTAATATTAAGGTAAATTTTGATGCCAAATGAAAATTTATACTCCAAATAAAAAGAATCAGCCACCTTTGTTGTTCTGAGTGGGCTATACACTGCGTTGCAAAGCTATAATTACATATTAATTTCACTAAATTTCGTAGGTTAAAAAAAAAGTGCACACAGAGAAACATTTTGCTATTTGCCAACTGAAATTCGGTTACTACGACTCAAAATTTTGCTGTTATTACGGAAAATTTAACTATTTTGAGCATTGCGAAATTTTTTGCTTAATTTAGCAACACATGTCTATGTCTGCTAAACTGTAGTACAATGAAATTAGTAGAAAAAATTAGTGGCCACCACTAAATTTTAGTAAAATTATGTTAAAATGCAATTTAAACCCGTTTTGCTAAAATCAGCAAAAAAAAAAAAAATACTAAATTTTAATGAAGTTAGTACAACGACATTAGTAATAACAATTAGTAACCAGTACTAGTTTTTAGTAAAATTGTTGGTAACTGCAATTCAAAACTATTTTGCTAAAATCAGAAAAAAATGACTAAGTTTTCATAATATCAGTACAATGAAATTAGTGGGAAAAGTTAGTAAGCGCTACTAAATTTTAGTTTTTGTAACTATCACTTTTAATAATTTTTTTTAAAAAGCACATTATATTTTCACATAATTTTATTCAGTTATACACTTAATATCGTTTTAGTGTTAACTTAAATTTTCTAGATCATTGTTGTCTGTGGGTGTGATGTATTTTTGTTTGTTACGTTTCATTATTTCCTCATTGATGCCATGTAGAAAATTGAAATTGTTGAAAAGAGTAACAACAATATTTAACCATATTTATATAAGTAAATTTATTTTTTATTATAAAAACATTATTTTATTAATTTAATTACATGTTTTTTAAACTGCCCATTCTTCCAGATACATATTTGAAAAAAAAAAAACCAACCACCATCTGCGTTTATTTTAGATCATTTTTGTCTGCCTGTTTTTGGTTTTTTATTGATGACATATAGAATTGAATGAAAATATTAAAGTGATGAAAGCATAGAAAAATATTATTTAAATATTTTCACATAAATATATTTATTATAAAACTGACCTTATTAGTTTAATTATTTATTCATTTTAAGTAAATGTCTGCTAATTTAACCACTCCAATAACTTGGAACTAGAAAAAAATAGGGTTAGAATTTAGTCGGTAAATAAATAAAATAAACTTTCCTTTTTCACAGAATTTTGTTTTGACTGCTTTTTTATCTGTACAGTAAAGTGTTATTTACTTAATACATCCCAGCAAATTTTTTTTAGAACATATTACCTCTCAAACTGTTGTAGAACAGCTTCTTTTATCACCGGTTACCTGGAACATGTTCTAAAACAGGTTTTTTGTAGTCAACATGTAAGGTTTCACTGTCCCAGAACGAGTTCTATAACTGGTTCTAGAACCGGTGCTAAAGCAACCTGTTATAGTTTGGAGGTAAATAACCTATTGCAAATAGGACAAACTTCATAAAAAAAGAAGAATCGGTTGTAGAACAGAAATTAGAACCAGTTTATAATACACTATAAGTTGTTCTGCAACCTGTTATTTGGATTTTACTATTTTACTGAGAAGTTGTTTGGATTCTACTATCTTACTGGGATATTTTATTTCACAGAGAACAAACTATTTTCTGTTTTACTTTTTTTTTGTTCTCGAAAACATTTATGTAAAAGAAATGACTTATTATCTGTTATGTTCGTCCACATTTATTTTGATACATTTTACCAAGTAATGCTTGATTAAAATATGTATCCAAAATGTTAGAGGTATGCAGGATACGTTAGTTTGACATTTTGTAAAGACTTAGCATAAAATGAACAGTTGTATAAATATATAAAAATGACAAGTAATATTTTGTAATGTATGAAATGACTTGTTGGTAGTTTAGGAAAATTGTAGTTTAGTCCAAAATAAACACAATGGGATACCAAATTTTGAAAAAACATTATAAAATTCATAAAAATTTAATGAACAAAATTTTACTAAGTATGATTTCATCGTAAATTTTCGCTTTGTAAATTTTTTTGTGTGTACATAACCACTTAATTGAAGTGTTAATTTCACGTCACCTTTTTTTCAATATTTTTCTTCATTTTGTTTTTGCCTGGATATAACACTCGTGTATTTGCAATACTTTTTTTACAAAGTCAATAAAATATTCATGGCTGTAATTGCATTTTAACTTTTTTAAAAGTGATTTAAATCACCAGTGTATTGCAGTTTATTCATCCTCTTCTTTTTTCCATGTATTTCACAGATACGAATGGTTTGGTGAAATGGGTCTACGTTGGTATGCATTACCTGCAGTTTCCAGTATGTTGTTTGATGTTGGTGGGATACAATTTACAGCGACCACATTTAGTGGTTGGTATATGTCCACCGAAATTGGTTGTCGTAATTTATGTGACATAAATAGACGTAATATTTTGGAGGTAAGTGGGATAACAATGATTACAATGATAATTACCTACATTGATAAGAAAACCAATATTTTTTTACAGTTTTTTTTTTTATGTTTGATATAATTTATATTAAAAATAAAAATTATGTTTTTTCTACCTTTAATTGTGCAATGCAAAGGAAAATTATTCAAGTTCGAGACCATACTCTATAAAAAGTTTTTGTTTTCAAATTTATTAATTGACCACTTTCAGGAATGTGTTGATGGATCAATTTCGGGAATTTCTAGGTTCCCAATTTTTGATCAGTGGTGATACTCTTTAACCTCGAGCTCATATATTAGTTCTACATTTAGTGAGAAAACTAGTTTATATGAATGTTTGATGTTTTGCATGGGATTGTCACTTCTTTCAGAAATAGATCTATCAACACATTCCTGAAAGTAGTCAATTAATAAATTTGAGAACAAAAACTCTATAGATTATTTGTTGGGACAATGTCCTAATAAAGAAATATATTATTTATTTTATTATGTTTTTATGTATACTTTAAAAATATAAAAAAATTATACGTTTTAATTTTTTTTGAAGTATGAGAGATCCGCGGCCGTGGTTTTGCTTATAGCACATTTGTCGAGGATGTCTTGAATCTCTCCAACATTTGTGGTGGCCATCAGCGCCGTCCAAATTAAAGTTTTTCTCACACGAAATACTAAATATGATGATAAAAAGTTTAATTTGACCGGCACTGATGGCCACAACAAATGTTGGAGAGATCCAGAACATTCTCGCCAAACCACGGTGGCGGATATCTCTCGGCAATTGCGTCACAGAAAAAGCGACATTTAGTTTTATAAAAAAAGTTTAAGTTTTCGATTGATGCATGTTTAAAACATTTTGAGGAGGGAGAACAATTTCAAAAATGCATCTAAAAATTGCATTTGCATCAGAAATGAATTTCTTTTTAAGATATTTTTTTATTGCATAAATGGCAAAGAAGACAATCGTGGGAATCGAGCGCATTTTGAATTAGAGAAGTCAGATAACAACTCTCGAATATATGGCTTTTCAAAACTTCATACACTCACAATATTTTGTCGTTAAAATCAAAGGAATATGTACTGCAAAACTACTAAACAAATAGTTAAAAACCGGTCTACTCAATTTTCTTTTAAATCGAATGTTTTTTTCATTTCCTTTTAAATATTAAACAAATTACATCAGTTTAGTAAATTTTTGCTATCAAAAATAAAAAATGTAAAAAAGCTCCCAAATCCTTAAAAATTACAGATTTTATTTTATTTCAACTATCAAAAATTAACTCCCAAATTCTTTTTTTTTTTTACTTTTTGGTTAACAGAAATAATTTTTCAATGAAAATTAAAAATTATTGAAGTTCGAGGCCATACTCTATATTTATTTATTAGGATATTGTCCTAACAAATAATCTATAGAGTTTTTGTTTTCAAATTTATTAATTGACCACTTTCAGGAATGTGTTGATATATTTATTTCGAGAATCTTTAACTTCGAGCTCATATATTAGTTCTCATTTAGTAAGAAAACTAGTTTATTTGAATGTTTGATTTTTGCATGGGATTGTCACTTCTTTCAAAACGCGTTCTGATGATGGGAACCTAGAAAATTCCCTAAATAGATCTATAAACACATTCCTGAAAGTGATACATTAATAAATTTGAAAATAAACACTCTATAGATTATTTGTTAGGACAATAAAGAAATATAGAGTATGCCCTCGAACTTGAATAATTTTTCATTTTCATTGCACAATTAAAGGTCGAAAAAATATAATTTTTTATTTTTAATAAAAATTATATCAAACTTGTATAAAGAATTTTTTGTAAAAAGAAAATTTTAAATGAAAATAATAACTGCTACAGAAAAACAGTATTTATGTGTAGTTTGTTTTTTAATAAATGGTAAAATAATTTTAAGAAAATATTTTTTTTGTAGTTTAAGGGGGGACATGACATTGGCCGTTTTTTGAAATCGACTTTTTTTTATAATTTTGTATTTTAGTAAATATTCTAAAGATTCTAAGAAAAAAAATTTAATGGAAAAATTCCTACGGGTTCAAAAGTTACAGCCGGATTAGTGAGAGCGCATTTTTAATTTTCGCGCTACCTACGTACGGCAGCTGGTATATACTTGTTTTTCTGTTCACAAACTTTAAACGCGTTTATCTCGAAACCATGTTTTTCGTACTAGTTGCGACACTAGCAAGTTCATTTTTTGACAAAATTTTTTTTTTTTTTATTTTTTTTAAACTTGATTCGCTATCGTATGACACGAGCTTTTTTTTAAAAATTTTTTTTTCGACTTTTTATGAATTTTTAAAGTCAATATTTTTTTTTTCTCGAAAAAACACACTTTTAAATTTGGAACATCACCAAAAATTGAAAAAAAATTTAAAAAAAGCTGGTGTCATACGATAACCAATTTTGTTAAGATTTAAAAAAGTAATTTTTTTCCAGATCGGACAATTTTTGTGAGTCCCAGCGCTGCAACCACGAGGCCCCGTTTTTTTCTCTGCCGCCAGTTTGGAGCTCTATAAAACCATGTTGGAGTGAAAAATAATTTTTTTTGAATTTTTTCTTGTAATTTGTTCAATTCTCTACAATAATAAAAGTTTGGAAAAATGTTTGTTTTTAACTGAGTTATGAATTTTTAAAAAAAGGTCTGTTTTCTCTGCCGCGAATGTAATGTCCCCCCTTAAAAGTGTATATTCCTTAAAAAACAAAGTTTACTGATTGTTTTTCAAATAAACTACATTCCGTCACTGTTAAAATATTGTTAGTGCTACATTTGGGATTTTTTTGAGTTTTCTCAAAAATTCAAATCGTGAAAAAATCGCTATATTAATATAAAGAAAATCGGAAGACTGAGATCAAAAATGTCATTTTTTTATGTTCTTTCAAATAAATGAATAATATACACAATTACAAGTTAATAAATATTTAATGTGAGAGTTTTAATCATTTTTCATTTTTATTGCGAGCAAATACAAAAACCTTTAACAAATGATGATTAATTTTGTGTTCACATATTTTCCTATCTTTTTTTTTTTGCATCTCGCTCAATTTTCGCACTACTAGACTGTGGCATTAAAAATGAATTTGGATACACGTACACCGACCTCATTGTGGAAAGATAAAGCTGTGGTTGAAGTTAATATTGCCGTTTTACATTCTTATCAAAGTCGTAATGTCACCATTGTGGATCATCATACCGCAAGCGAAAGTTTTATGAAACATTTTGAAAATGAATCGAAATTACGGTAAGTTTTTGTTGTTAGTTTTTCTTTTTATAACCTTAGTTAGACAGTTAAAGAAAACAAATGTATATTTTGTTTGTATGATTGTTAAGGGACATATGAGGTTTTATGTCAAAACCTAACTAAACCATTCATGCCATAAATTTTTGAATAATCTTAACAACCCGACGAAAAAAGTTCCGATATATGATCATATATGATTATTGGGGTGTCGCTTAAAAATTATATTTGTCATAACACCACCCAGTTTTATTACAAATGGTTTCAAATGGAAGAAATCCATTTTTTTTTTTGGGAAACGTTAACCTGTAATGCCAGTCGGCCGAAAATGGCACATTTTGAATTTTAAATTTCGAAGAAATTTACTTTTTATTAAATTTATTCATTAAATATACTCAAAATTAATCAGATATGGAATTCTGACTTCATAAGATAGCATTAACCCACTTTAGCCAAGAATACAAAATCACCCACGAATTTGATAAAAATGCACAAACGTGTTTTTTTTCAATTTATTTTAAATTACAATTTTATAATATAATAGTTGTTATTAAAAAAAAATTAATTGGAAAAATGATAATTGGAAGTTTGTATTTAGATCGACTCGTTTCCAGGACATTTTATGAAAATGGCTTATTTTGCCAAAAATTTAATAAAATTTGAATGTTTTCATCAAAGTTTGCATAAATTTCGGAAAAATATCACTTAAATTTATTAAAAATATAATAAACTTTACTGTTATTTAACATTTTTTTAACCCTAAGTGGTCATGGGACAAAAAAAAGCCCCATGAAACTTAATTTTAATTTTGCTTTTAAATTGATCAAAAAAGTCTGAACTTGATAAAAATAATTATTTTATGTAACTTGATCCATATAGGGAAAAATTTTTAATTTTTGAGCAAAAAAATACCCACTAGGAAATTTAAAGAATAACACATTTTATAATCAATGAAAAATATTACTTTCCAGTAAAATAGTAAAGTCCAAATAACTGGTTGCAGAACCGCTCATACTGTGGTATAACAGGTTCCAATTTCTGTTCTGCAACAGGTTCTTTTTATATGGAGTTTGTCCTATTTGCAATTGGTTTTTTACCTTCAAACAAGAACTGGTTGCTTTAGAACCGTTATATAATTGGTTTTGGAACAGTGACACCTTACATTTCTACTCCCAGGAACATGTTCTAGAACCAGTTCCATGTAACTGGTGGTAAAAGAAGTTGTTCTGGAATAGGTTCAAAGGTAATCTGTTCTAAAAAAATTTGCTGGGTTACATTTGATAAGACTAAACTCAGGGAACTTCTGCTGTAAATATTTGTAGTTGCTTGAGTTGTAATACAGTAATACTTATTTTTAAGTGAAAACAGCAATTTGTAGAAGAAATTACAGTTTTGACTACAGTTTTAGTTCATTTGAAACAGCAAACCAAATCAAATTACTGTATTATGATTTTACATTAATTTTATGCAGTAGTTTTATTTTAATTTAAAAAAATAAAACAAATAAATGTTTGTTTATTTCTCACTGCATATGTGGTTCATTTTTACTACATTTGTGGTTAATTTTTTGAACAGTAAAAATCAAATGACAACGTTAGTTGGATTTTCTGAAATGTAAGTCTTCCTTTCTTCAAGTGAAATTTCATTTGTTTTTAACTACATTTGCAGTGGTCTTTACCTACATACTATTCTAAGTGTATATATTTATATATAACTCTATTTACAGTTTTTCAAAATAGGCCAAAAAGGATTCATGAAAGTTAATTTAAATTATGACTTCAAGATTAGAAATTAAAACTAAGTATAAGATATGAACATATATCGTAATATATTGTTATACATATAAGCACATATAATGATATCAAGTTGTTTATGAGTATATATAAAGATTTTTCATCGGGAAGTCACTAAATATGTTTTATGGGCTATGCACTATGGGCTAAGAACGGTTTGTTTTACTTTTAAATTACACCGTATTAATACTAAATCAGGTCATTTTTTGTGCATAAAAGCACTCGTGCTTCGTTTGAAGAAGCTCTAACCCGAAAAAGGTGAACACCAAAATTGTCTATCTTCTTTACGTATTTGGATTGCCTCAGAACAATTTTGCGATAAAAGTCAATTCGTTTAATCAAGCACTGTTTACAAAAATTTGTTTTAAATTTTTAAAAATTAAAATTTTTTAATTTTTCGAAAACTATAATCAATCTTTACAATATAAACCCAACATATTCAAAAAAGCCATAAAAGCCACCTTAAAAGTTGAAATTCAAAGGATGAAAATGCCAACCGTACAAAGAAATAGTACTTTGTGAAACCCAACCTGTAAGAAGTTACCAAAGTTACTGCAAATATTGCATTTAAAAACCTCAATTTTGTTTGCAATGCAAGTCTTTTTTGTTAGTATCACCAGCAAAATTCGTTTCCAGTATTGGATTTTTTTTTACCAATATTACAACTATTCAGTAGAATTATAGTTTTTAAATATTTTATTATATTTCACACGTTCAATCAGACTGTTTTCTGGGGAAGAGTTGTCAATAGTTTTTGTTTCCTAAAAATTTACCAATTCCAGGATTTAAATTTAATATTCATTACGTTTTTATAGTTCTTAGCCCTTAGTATCTGCTTTTAACACATTTTTACAACTTTTATGTGTTTGTTAGCCACTTCATTTTTTTACTGCTATTTTTTATTTATTTTTTTTTTGCCGAAAAATCGTGGTTATTTATGAGTAAACATGTTTTATTTGACATTTCGCTTATGGGTTGGTTTTTTATAATTTTTTTTCATAAGCTAAAGTTTATGGGAATTGTTAAAGATCCTTTTGATTTTCATATGAGAGTGTTTTTATACGTGTGTTATAGTATTTGTAGCATCATCTGCATATATCAGACTTGGGCGACATCAATTACATTTCACAATCGTTCATTTGTGAAATTTTTCCATATCATTAATAATATTAGACCTACGCTCACACTTGTCAGCTTAATCGCTACCTTGGAAAATTTGTAAAATTTTTAATACCAAACATGGGGATTAGTAACAACATCTGAGTATTTAATTACAATGAAATTACTCAATTACAACCAATTACATGTAATTGAACATAAAAAAGTAATTGGCCTGTAATTAAATACACAGATATTGGTATTATGTCCCATGTCTGGTATTGACAAAACTGAACATTTTCGAAGGAAGCGTTTAAGTCCAGAAGTGTGAGCGTAGGTCTGAAATTTTAAATGATATATAAATGTAATTGACGGCACCCAAGTCTGGCATATATATACAATATTTATATGCGTTCATGTGTGTTTGTGTGCGTACATTTATCAGTTACTTTATCAAACAGGTTGTAAACGTGCAACACAAATTGATGATTTTCAATTTGTTGGCGTGTTAAGGTTTTATTGCGTGTGTGTTCCCAGTTAGAAAAATACAAAAGGACCACCACTGGCAAGGTCGTACAAGGGCTTTCGTACAAGTGCTTTCCCTATCGCAAATTAATAACATCATTAGACAAAAGGTCCGTCTGCTCAAAGTGTCGGACAAACCCTGGGGAAACACATTTTCCAACGTAGGCAAAATGTTGGTAAAACCATGAAATAGTTGGTATAAAAATTTGTTTTCCAAAATAAAATTAAAAAAAAAGTTTATGTATATTTTTTTTTTACCCTGGCAGCACGATTGGCAGCCGACAACTCTAACAACTGAGCTAACGAGACGTATAATACTTGATAGCTTAAAACTTAAATAACCCAGTCAGAAAGTGGCAGTGGTAGAACAAATTAAGCACTGTAATACCACTGGCTAACCGATTAATTGTAAATTAATTACTGGCAGAACACTTGTTAAATACGCTTTACCAGTATTTTTGAAAAGCGTTTCCCCAGTATTTGTTTTACAATTATTTCAGTAGTTTACAAAGTTTACAAAAAAAAAAACACTCGCAAAGAATTGGCTGACACCACTATGCCAACGTCTGCAAAAAGCGTTTTCCCAGTGCTATCCAGTCAAAAATTTCCAATACTACAAAATTCTATCCACTGGTAGAGCATTTCTTTTATAAAAATTACGATGTTTTGTGTAAAAAAGTTTGTAGTCCGAAGGTTCCAAGTGCAATGTCTGTGTGAGGAAATGCTCTTTTAAGACCAACTTTTTTTTGTTTTTCCAGTGCTAGCATATTTGTGCAGCCATCGGTTAACCTTTTTTTTATTTTATTTTGGAAAATCTAGTTTTTAGACCAACTATTTAATGGTTTTACCTACTTTTTGCCAACGTTGGAAATTTTGTTTACCCAATGCTTTTCCGACGCTTTCTGAACAGACGGATCTTTTTTCTAATGATGTTATCATTTTGGGATTGGGAAAATACTTTTTACCAGCACTTGTACCTCCTGTTAAATTGCCTGGCCAGCTTTGGTCAGTTTGTCTTCTGATTAGGGAATGATAACTGCTGGGTGACAAATGAATGCTAAAATTTGACATAAGTTTTGATGGAAACAACAAAACAAAATTGGTCTTAAAAAAGCTTTTGCAGATGTTAAAAATCAATTTTATATGAAAAAAATAATAAAGTAATAAAGTAAATAATAAATAAGTCTTAAAAAAGTACAAAAGAAAATGTTTGCCTGAAACCGGAGTCGAACTCGGAACCTTCTGACTACAAACTTTTTAAACAATCATCACCATTTTTATAAAATAAATGCTTTACCAGTGGTTACACTTTTGAGCCATTGCTAATTTCTGACTAGACAGCACTGGAAAAACATTTTTTCCCAACGTTGGCATATTGGTCTCAGCCAATTCTTTGCCAATGATTATGTCTGTAGACTACTGAAATTATTGTAAAAGAAATACTGGCAAAACACTTTTCGGAAACGTTGGTAAATCGTCTTAAACAAGTGTTATGAGGGTAGTTTATTTACAATTCCTCGGTTAGCCAGTGTTTTACTAGTGCTGGACTTCTTGTACCACTGGCAGTTTCCGGCTGGGTTGATTTACACTTGAATGTATGTGTGGATCTGCTTTTTCTCAGGTGTTTGCATTGGTTTGTGGATATAGAAGTGAGCATAGCTAAATTTCCGTTTTGATAAATGTTTTCCTCTGTATTTTACTGGTTAGAGTAATATTATATTTTACTAAGTACTTGGTTGGTTGGTTGGTTGGTTCGAAAATTTGTTTGTATTGCATTTTATGAAAATTAATAACAAATTGTTTTAGGTAAAAATGTTCAAAGTAGAAATTAATTTATAAATATTAATAAAATGTTTATGTCACGATTACATAAAAGAAAATTTAATATTTTATATTAACTTAATACTTTAAAATCTTTCTTAAATATAGAATTTACTATGACTTGACATGGCTTATAGCTTTAAAATTCTGTCTAAATAAAATAATTATATTTAATGTAATAACAAAATTTATCATATATGATTATAAAACACTTTAAAACTCATTTGCAGATGACAATGTCAATGGCTGGTTGACTAATGTAAGACCTAAAAATAAAGCTAATATCACTTTAGTCTTATTACAAACAGATTACAGATGTTCTATTAGGATTACCAGACACAATCAATGTAATGACTTTGCTTAAGGGGTTTACTAACTCTAGATTTTTTTTTGTTTTTAAATTTTTGTTTTGTTTCATATTTCAATAGTTTGAACTTTTTTCTAAATGCTATGATAATTTTGAAGAAAAAATCGCAAAAATAAAAAAGTCAGAGCTTGTTCAACAAACTCCTTGCCCTATGTTTTACATGAGTTCCCTGTTACTTACAATTTAGAAAAATTTTAATCAAATATCCACAAACACTACTCCCTCTTTCCTCCTTCCCATACCCTATTTTCCTGATCAATACAATGCACTGCATGAGTAGGGGGCATCCCCTGAGTATTGGTTAAATAAAAAAAAAAAAAAAAAAAAACAAGATATCGTCCTTGACGGTGGATCGATTATCAATCGGGGTTGCAGTCCCTAGTGTAGAAACATTTTTATTTTTTTGCCTAGTATTTTTTTGAAAAATAAAAAACAACAATTGTTTTTTGGTGTTTTTTTTTAATTTTTGATTTTACCCTCCCTCGTACAATTTGAAGGCAAATCAAAAATTTAAAAATTCGGTTACGTTAGAGACTAAAAAATTCAGTCGTGTGTGAAAAAAAAATTAAAATTTTTTTTCTAAAATGAGTAACCAGGGCTTCACGATGGCACCCGATTTTACCTTTAAGAAAAAGGGTTTAAATTGAACTGGTTACCAGGGTTACCATGGAAATCCGAATTCTAATTTATAATTTTTAGAATAATATATAATATTGTGTTTTTTTTATCTCAAAAAGAATTTTTTTAATAAACCATTTATTAATTTTTGGATAATTCTTTAAATATTGTCGTTTTTATTGATTTCTAAAGCTGGTAAACCCCTTAAGTAATTATTAAATATCTACACACAGAGAACAATTTGGCCATTTGCCAACTAAATTTCGGTTACTACGACTAAACTAAATTAGTGCAACTGAATATTGGTTTTCACAAAACAAATTTGGTTCGTACAACCGAATTTTAGTTGCTACAACCAAAATATTTAGAAACCTCATCATAGTGTGGTTGTACTAACAGAATTTATTGGTCGTAGCTACCAAAATACACTTTTCAATTCGGTTGGCATTTAATTTATTTTTCTGTGTGTCAATTCAAGGACAACGTTTATTTGCAAACAAATCTGTAGCATTAATAAAGCGGTTTGGGATTTCATTTACTGCGGCATTCATTTATACAAACAAAATTTTACATTTTATAACACCAGTTTACAGCAAAAACTCAACATATGTGCGGCTTTTATTTTTGAACTTTAATTGTTGAGTAATATGACTACATCTTGATTTTCAATCTAAATTTTTCATTAGATACTACATTGGTCAGTCAAATTTGCTAAAGAAATATTATTTAATGCACAACAATCTTTTGAATACTGTTTTTAAATCGGTGACCATTTTTTTTCTGACATTAAATCGGTAAAAAACTTTTAAAAGAAGAATTTATTTTCCCTATGCAAAAGTTCAGGTTAAGTGGAAATTTGTCCACAAAATTATTAAAATTACAAAAATTTACATAAAAAATTTAAGACTCAGCTAGTTTTTATGAATTAAATTATAGACTGAGAGAATTATACGCATGAAGGTAATGAATTTTTGCATTAAATTAACGAAGTTTCGCTGGAATTCGTTCTTTAAAACTTTTCATCACATAGTTAAAGGCGGCTTTTGATAAAATGTTATGATCATTTTTATTTTATTTATCCTCATTAAAAATAATTTCATAAAACTAAAAAAAGCTTTTTCACTTTGTATTTCATTTGTATAAAGAAAAATTTAATTAAAACTCGTCCTAAGTTTAATTTTAGTTGCATTAACCGAACGTTATAGTGAAAACCATTATTTAGTTTTACCAACTGATTTTAGTCGAAGTAATTGAATTTCAGTTGGACATAGTTGAAAATTTTCTCTGTGTATGCAGACTGACGACTTTTTCATATTTCGTACTGAATATTTGTTTCTAAAAACACCCAAGATTTTAAAATAATGAATCTCTCGGATTCTAAGCACTTCTTTTCGAATTAATCTTAGATTTAAAACGAGTTTCCCACATAATTAATTTTAGTTTTATAAATGTTTTACACTTTCCATAAGATTAAAAAAATTTTAATGTACACAACACATCTGTTTTCGAAAGCTTTCAGTTTGGAAAATTGTTAATTCCGAAAATCTTATTCTAAATGGATCAAAACATTAGTTTTTCAAAGGAAAAATAAATAAAATTTTCTAAAAATGTTAAAAGTCAGTATAATTGGTACAAATTTTTGAAAATCAGTACATGTACTGATCAAATCAATACCAATGTTCTGCCTGCCTATGTGTCGAAATTCCACGAAAAAATCAAATTTTTTTGACAAAATTTAAAAAAAATATTTGTCTTGTCTTTTTCCTAAACAACAAAATAAGTAATTTCCACAGCAAATCTATGGATAAATGCCAAAGTTATGATCATTTATCTAAAAGTATCTGAGTTATAGATTTTCTCTATTTTATGTTAGACCTAATGCCTACATAACGGTTCTCCACTGAAAAATTCCACAAATTCTAAGATATTTTTAGGTTAGAATCGGCCCATCCCAGTGTAGAAAGGCTAATGACATATATTTTTCGAGTACTTTTCGGACTACCAATAACGACACCCGGTTACTCTCTGCATTACTTTAATACGAATAAAAATGACTACACACAGAAAAAATAATCACTAAAATATATAATAACCGAATTTGAGTAGCAGTAACCAAATTTCAGTTCGCTAGACATCCTCTCATAAATTAATGAGATCTGTAATGGCAATTTTAAGTATTATATGTCAGTGTTTTTCTACACTGGAATGTTTGAACCAAGTGCACATTTTACATGAGTGGGTCATAACTATAGTATTTATCTATAGATTTTCTTCGGAAATTACTTTTTTCTATGTTGAAGTACTAAATTTAAGATATAAAACATCATATTTTTAAGTGCAATTCAAATAGGGGCATATCCAAAGCCGCTCACATTATATGGTGATCGAGTCACTTTTTTAAAACCGGTTTTAACCAGGTTTTTGTGCCTCCTCGATTTCGTTTTTTCTAAAAAATTAAATTCTCGAATATCGAATGAGCCGGGTTTTTGTTGTCGTATACCCGATTTTTTCTGAACTTTTCTTTTTTAGTTTCAATATCTTCAAATCCGTTAATTTACGAAAATCATCGGTAAAAATGGAATGTTATGAAACATTTTTTTTAAAAATCAGTTTTTCCATAAAAGTTGTCACGTAAGAGACTTTAAAAATTTCTATAAACTTAATGTTTATTATTTTTCTACGTCATTTTTTAATTATTCTTATTCTTTGAATTGTTCTATGTCATTTTATATTAACAAAAAAAAAAAAAATTATTTAAAATTTTGTTAATAAAAAGTACACAATTTTTTTTTTTGTTGACATTTTTAAAACATGTAGTTTAAAGTTTTTTCTTTAAAATATGTTTTATCGGAGTCGTTTTCAATAATAAACAGTTTTTAATAAATTGTTTGAACAGCGATGATTTTTAGATAACATCAACATTTTTATAAATAAAGCTTAATTCGCGGTGATAAAACGTCCTGAGTATAGCGTAAACTGGGTTTTTAAACTTTTTATCTTAAAAATTTGATATGATAGAGAAGTTCTGAGGTCAGATTCAGTACACATCAAATCTTTAGAAAAGCATACTTAAATCCCAGGGTATTGAGTTTTTTCCGATTTTGTTATCCTGTGTTTTTAGAAGAACATATGAAATTTTATATGTGACTTAAGTAAGTCTATTTAAATGTTTTCTGTATAGCGTCCTTCGCTTTTCTTCCATTAATAATAAAACATATATTATTTTAGATAACAATATGTTCCTATTCAAAGATAAAATATTTGCTAGGTGACGTGACAAGGTTTGAAATTTTATAAAAATTAACTCTACTTAATACGACACAGTTTTTTTTTTTAATTAAATTTGTCATAATAAACTTTATTTAAATATAAAAGTTTCAAACAGTTGCTCCCAGAAATGCAGAATTAATGAGAATAAACGTTGTTGTGCGGTGACGAATGTGACATTAGAATGTCAATAAAATCAAATACAAAAATTACCGTTTATTAATCTTTATTTACTCCGTTTTCAATTTTTGGAGTTAACTGTTGTTGCAGCAAATATTACACTCCTATCATCTTTCTCACTCCTGAATTATCGCTCTTATATAAAGAAGTTAATATTATTTAAGAGAAAATATTACTGAAATTAAAAAAATGTTGACCAGAAACATGCACGTAACTTTTCAGTCTATTTTATCATCATGGCAACTAATATAAGCTTTGTAATTTTTAATTTAATAAAAATTAAGTATTTTTCTTTAAAACTACAAGTCACAAGGAATTATTTGTCCACTTTTTATTTTTCTGTCACGTCTGACCATCGTATGGGAATGTCAGGCGCTGAACCAGGGGGAGGGAAAATGGGACATTTCCTAACCAAAAATTTAATTCTTCAGTAAAAAAAATGAGAAAAATATTTAAAACGTTAATCATAAATACTCTAACTTTCCTCCCCAAAACATTTTTCCGGAGTCGCGCCTGGGATATGCATATATCTTATATTTTTTTTTCGAAATTTTGCATTTTTATTTTTGTCGAAAAAAAGAGATTTCCCTGTAATTACGACCCATAGGCCCAAAGATACTGAACCGATTTAAAAACGGCATTCAAAAGATCGGTTGCGCATTAAATGGTATTTGTTTTGCAATTTTGGTGAGCAAAGTAGTTTTAACCTAGATCGAGATATATTCAATTTACTCAAAAATTTAAATTAAAAAATAAAAAAAATATTTCTAAAACTACTTCATAAACATTTTTTAATGCGATTTTCAGTTTTAGGATTACTGAATACATAATACAAAAATAGTCAGATGCTTATCGCAGTTTTTCTGTAAACTAGTGATAGTGTTAATATTTCCCCTACATTATCACCATTAATTCAAATGTTATCCCTTTTCTAGAAACGGTTGCCCTGCTGATTGGATATGGATAGTACCACCACTATCCGGCTCAATAACACCCGTATTTCATCAAGAAATGGCATTATATTATTTAAAACCATCATTTGAATATCAAGATCCAGCTTGGCGTACACACATATGGAAAAAGGGTCGCGGTGAGGGTAAAAGTAAGAAGCCAAGAAGAAAATTTAATTTTAAACAAATTGCCAGGTATGTTAAAGTAATGAAATATTTATTGAAAATTAAAAGTATATATGTATACAAGGGGGAATTTGAAGAAAGAAAAAAAAAAACTTAATGGAAAGGAAAGTTTATTTTCATATAAAACTGTAAAAAGGTTAATAAAATTGCAATTGTTGATAAGTTAAGAATCTATAGATGTTAGGGTATTCAAATTACTCTGGTTTGGTTTTGTTAGAGCAAACGAGTAACTCGATTTTGAGATTTTAAAATTACTCCATGAGTCGAGTGAGCTTTTAAAATTATTCGAGTAACTCTAATAATTTCAATAGTTTTATTTTATTTCATTTATTTTTCCTTAAAAATTCATAATAAAACTCAAAATCAAGAGTTCCGAAATGTATTTTCCCATGTGAAAATTGATTCGTATGTGAACATATATGATCATATATGTGTATAGCTGTCCATATATGTCTATATATAGTTCAATATATAACCATATATGACAATATATGATCGGATCCGAAATTTTTGGGTATATGGTCGTATATGATCATATATGAGCATATATGAACATATATGATCATATACACTCAAATTTAAGATCGGAACATATATGGCCATATATGAGACCATATATGGCCCATATATGATCATCAAAATTTGAAAAAAAAATTGGGCAATTAATTTAAAATTAAAAACATCTTCTAAAATAATATACAATTAAGGGGTTTTGCATTATTTTTTTTATCGTTTTTATAAAGTTCGACTTTAAGAAAACAATAATATGCCTCGGAAAAATAAAGAGTATAGATCATATAAACTACATAAATTTTTTATTTATTTCATTAAGTTGAATATAGAAACGAATTGAAGAAAAGAGTGAAAGGCAAAATCCGAGCTGAAGCACCAACAAATTATGATGAGTTAAGCACAATTAAAATCTTGCAAAATAATTAACACAATCTAATGGTTTTGCGATTTTTGCGATTTTTATTTTTTTTGAATATTCAGATACTTAAAAATTTTTCTTAATTTTTGGAGATCGGATATTTTGGTCTTAATTTTTTTTTATAGATTCGACCTTTTATTTGAGTATATTAATGTCTGTAACTGTTCAAGGATATTCTAAAAATATCTTCATAAATTGCTAAAAATGCGATGCTTTAGACATTGGTCTAGGTGCCGAATGTTTTCTCTCCGAAATTACCTAAGAAAAATATTTTTTATCAGTACTGTATTGCCTACATCGTGGTGCTACGTAATTAAATTATAGCCCTACCACATATATATAACATGTAAATTAACAGTGTAACTGACACATTGCTCTATATTTTATACTACGTTCATATTGAACCTCAAAATACGTTTTCGATTTAAAATTTGTATGGAATTTGAAAGTCGAAACCCAGGTGAAAATGATATTATATGGTAATATATGAACATGCTTGACTCCATGTGTGAGCATATATTAATTTATATGTAAGCTTATATCAAGATGTATGCCATATATGGACGCATATAAGGGCTCATATCATGTATTGAAATATATGCTAAATATTGTTCCATATATGATATTAATTTCATTATGTGACTTCATATATGATTATTTAATAATTTATATATCGGCGACTTAGAAAAAATGCCATTATTGCTCATGTACCATTGACTTAGAAATAAACAATTATTGTTTATTAAAGTTGTTAAAAACTATATTTTTAAGTCGCAGAATCAAAAACTGATTTTATTTTTAAATAGTGTTATGATCATTATAACTCTAAATAGACTCGCTAATAAAAACATTGAAGTTTAGTTTCAAATTACATTTAAAATAGCTATAATAAAATATTACGTTTGTTTTTTTGCAAAAAAATGTATCCAAATTTTTTTCACGATTACAACTGAACGTTACTCGGGGTTCTTCATCACTAAGTTTTTATGGTGTACTGTAAATGGTGTATTTAAAAATCTCAATAAAAAACTTATCATTTTAAAAATCTTAATAAAAAACTTTTCACTTTGAGTTTATAAATTTCTTACATCATTTTGGTTGTTGTAAGAAATTAAATAAAAAGGTTTGAAATTTCTGTCAAACAAAAATAAAAAAATATATATATCTATGAAAATAATCCACAAAATGTCGAAGCCAATTGATTTACTCGATTAACAATATTAATCTACCAAAATTGTTCGAGTTATTCGTTACTCGAAATTCGCCACTTTAATTTACGCGAACAGTTGTTTGATACCAGAGCATCGAAAGAATTAATTTGATTTGAGCCTAATTCATAAAAAATTTAATTCAGAATTAAAAAATGCTTATATTTAATTCCATTAATCCACTCCCTAAGAACTCATTCACTAGCTTCATTCAAAAGCTTTAATAGATATTGAATGAATTCCTAACATGAATGAATTCAATTATATGTTCATTCAACATTTTACTAATTGAATGAAGAAATTTTAGTATCATTCATTTAATACAAAGACGTTTGATATTAACACACAAATAAATACGTAACACACAAGCAATAAAAAAGTATAAAACGAGTTTTCTTTTGTTGCAGGCTAATAAGAAGTAATTTGCTTTTATTTTACGTAAATAATTCATTTATATTAGAACAACTTTCGTTAATCATTTGACTAAATGAATGAAAGCAAATCTTTCTTCATTCACCCTTTTTACTAAATGAATTAAGAAAATTTTGAATCATTCAAGAAAGAATTCATTCAAAATAGAATTTGTTAATATTTTTTAAAGCTTTTAAGAATTAAGTTAAGAATTCATACCTTAGGAATGCTTTTTCGGAATGAAATTTGAGCAAAATTTCTTTCATTTTACAAAATTGAATTAAAGAATAAGCCTTTTCAACCTTTTTTGATAAATATTCATCGGTTAATCGATTAACAATAAACAGATTGAAAACCCTAATAGATGCTAAAGAATATAAACATTTACCCCTACGTTTAGTGTTTCATTTGTTTATGTTAAGATGTGAGTGTATGTGTGGCTTTTAAAAAAAAATTTAAACAAATAACAATCATCTGTATACATGCATACAATTTATATGAACACACATGTGTGTTTTCTTTGTGAATTACAAATGTTTAAATAATGTGACCAACTACATTTACTCACTCAGAAAACAGTATCAGTTGTGGTCACTGAATTTGTTGCCATTCGATTGGCGGTTACGATAGCTGTCATTATTTTAAATTATGTATCGGTTATCACAATTGAAAGATAAGGTAATAGAACATATTATTTTCAGTTGGGAAAATCAAATTAAATCAAAATTAATTCAGTAGCTATAATCGAATTTCAAAGTATCTACACATTTTTCTATTAAAACATTTGTTTAATTATTTTTTTTTTGTTAAATAAAATATATTTCAAATGAAAAATACGTTAATAAAATTCTTTTATTCAAAGATTTTAAGTAGAAAATAGTTATTGGAATCTGTGATTTTTTTTTAAATATTAAAATTTTCAAAATATTACTTTCATTTATAAAGAAAATATACATATGTATATGTATATGTATTTCAATTTAAAAGGATCTTGTTTTGATAATAAAAAAAGCTTTTCTTCTGCGGCTTTTCATTCAAAAACACATTTACAATTTTAGTTTGTTCATAGGAAGAAGTATCCATATGCGGAATTGATAAAATGTAATCCGGAATCATAGATTATTTCAACATACATATACACAAGTATTTCGAAAATTGTTTGTTGGAAAACCTCTTGGGTCTTTAGCTTTATCTAAAAAGTTACAGCGGCATGCGTATTAATGGTTTGGAAGCATTTCAGTAATTTTAAAATGATCTTATTCCTCATGTCGCACTTGATCAACAAGAGGGTATTAACTCAAAATTTTAAAATTTTCAGTAGAGTCAAAAAACTGTTTATGGCCACATTTTAACAGAATTTAAAAATTAAAACATATCATAATAAGCAAATTCCATTTGAAAATATATATACATTGTTTTTGTTTTAAAATTTACCACTCATTGCAAAAAAAAATCTATTTTTTGAGTTAATACCATTTTTTTGAAATTTTATCGATTTTTTTTGGTATTATTTTTAATATTTTATTAACAAAACAGTATCAACTCAAAATACAACCAAATATAAATAAAACAGTTTGATTATTTTTAACATAAATAAAGGCTAAAATCAAAATAATACCTTTTTTATGAAAATATACGCTTCATTTCTATTTGAGCTTTTGTATTAACTCGAAATAATACCTTTTTGTTGAAATAAAGGTAATCACTACATTATCATGAAAATGGTCTCAAAAGTGGTTTTCGAGATGAAAGAGTAATCGGAATACGTTGAAATTTTTACAACAGATAGATATTGAAGTTGTTAGTTGATTTCTTGAAAAAAAGTGATATTTTAAAAATTTTGAGTTAATACCCTATTGTTGATCAAGTGCGATGTGTGTCTGCCATTGAGATTCTGAAAGGAACTAAAAAGTTGTTATTTAAACCACAAATTATATTCTTCAATAGTCTGTATCAAAATGCAACTTACATAAAAAAAAACAATGTTTCTCCCGATTCTTGATCTTTTTTTTCTTTTGAATTGAAAAAATTAAAAAAATATTTTCAATTTTTTAATTGACGTTTAAACAAAAGTAAAAATTTTATTTGTTACTACTGTTTTGTAGTTTTAATGACAAATTTAAATTTTTGTCAACTGGGATTTAATAGTTCCAACCGATTTCCAAACAAACAATTTTCTGGGTGCCAACCCCTCTCATAAAAACAATGTCGAAAGAGATAATGGAACATTTTAAATAAGCCTTTTAGAAAATTTCTTACCAGGCAGTTACCCCTACACGAACCCGCAAGTTTTAATGAACTTTAAATATGTTGTTGAGAACCAAAAAAGGTAACGCGTACTTTTTAGCAGTCCAATCTCATGTTTAAGGCTGAAAATGTGTAGTAAAACTTAATTAGTTTTTGTATAAAAACATGACTGTAATTTACGAAAATTCGAATTTGTTGTTCAAAGCGTTAAAGAACTGAAGACAGAAAAAAAGTTTTGATAGCTTTTTGGTTTCAAACAAATGTGTTAGAAATATATAATTTTTGAATTTTCATAACTTTTGAACACGTCAACAGAAAATTAAAAATTTGGTGTAATTTTAAAGATCAAATAATCTTTTTTAAACAGTGATGTACAAAAATTATTTTTGTTTCGCAAACAGAGTAACGAAATTAAAAATTGTCCTTAATTCGCGAATATCTCTTAAAACCCATAATTCATTTTTCCGAAATTTCTTTTGCAATTAACTCAAAGTATCACTTTCAACTAGACAATGCATCCCGGGATTTTCCGTCCTAAACATATTTCTGCACACAGAGAAATAAAGTACCAACCGAATTGAGAAGTGTATTTTTATGGTAACAACTTTTAAATTCAGTTAGTACAACAATATTTACAATTGATTTTTGAATAATCTGGTTGTTGCAACTAAAATTCAGTTAAATTAACCGAACTTTATTGTGAAAACTAATGTTCTGTTGTACCATCCGACTGAAATTCGTAATAACAGAGTTTTAGTAGCATTAACCAAATTTCCGTTGGCAAATAGCTTATTTTTTTCTGCGTGTGTTCAGGCAAACCCGGGAATTTTGCTTCGAATATCTAATGAATTTTAAGAATAAAATTTCAAACCAAAAATTTAATATTCAAAATTTTTAATGCTACATTTAACATTTTAAACAACAATTATAAATTTAGCAAACATTTTGCTTGTGACGACTTCATTTCAAACAGTCAATAATATTGAATGATCAAATTTTGAAAAGGACATTTTTGAAATTGTTGTTCCAGAAATATTTCAACAAATAATTTTGTGGAATATCCGAGATTGTCATCTTTCATCTGATATCCATATTGGCATTTAATGAGTGCAAATATTTAAACAATTTGGTTTAAAACGAAAATGAAAATTATTCATGTTTGAGGCCATACTGTATATTTCTTTATTAGGAAATTGCCCTTACAAGTAGTCTATAGAGTTTTTGTTTTAAAATTTATTAATTGACCACTTTCAGGAATGTGTTGATAGATCTATTTCAGGAATTTTCAGGCTCCCGCACACAGAGAAAAACTTAGCTATTTGCCAACTGAAATTCGGTTATTAATAATTTCAAACGGTTGGCAAAAATTAACATTTGTTTTCACAACAAAGTTCGGTTAATTCAAATGAAATATTTCAGGACCAACAATTTCAAAATTGTAGAGTATGTCCTTGAAGTTTCGTTTTCAATGCACAATTAAAGGTCAAGAAACAAAATTTTTATTTTTAATAAAAATTATATCAAACTTGTAAAAAAGACAGTTTACTTCCTCTTTACATCTTGTTTTAAACAAAACATGTGTTAGAATAAAAAGGATAATAATAATATATTTAATGTATTTTTTTTTTTTTTTTTATTTAGCGTATGGAATTAAGAATACAGAGAAAATATATTTTCCACTATGTTTTGTTAGCTTAAATCAAATTGTTGAGATAGATTGATTGTTATAAGTTTAATGAGTTTAGCCAGGATATTGCGTCAGGTGTTAAGGATTTCAATTCTTCAATATTGCCTGGAAATGACAAAACTGGGCAGCTATATATGATGTGGTCAATCGATTGAGTTGGATGACCACATTGGCAGCTTGCGTCATTTGCGAGTCCCCATTTAGTTAGGGTTTCCATCGTTCTGGCAGTGGAAGTGCGGAGGCGGTTCAAGTTACACCAAGCTTTACGTGGAAGGTCAAATTCGTTGTTACGGGCATCTTTGTTGAATAAGGGACTACTACGTCCCGAGTCATACCAGTGCTGCGACCATGTTGTCTGGATGTTAAAGTTTTCATCATGCAGTTGTTTGGCTAGTAAAAGCGGTTGGTTTCTGGATTTCAGTCTCGCATCGTAGGGGATGGAGAGGTCAGAGTTGAGCGGTATGTTTATATCTGATCTGATCTAAGTGTATTCTCGGAGGAGTGCTTGTCTTCTTCTTAAGTGTGGCGGTTGCAGATTTGTTAGCGAGGGTAACCATTCTGTGGGGGTGGCCTTTAGAGTTCCTGAAATTATTCTCATTGTGGTGTTTAGTTGCGTATCTATTCGTTTCACATGATGACTGTTTAGCCAGATTGGGGCACCATATTCGGCAGCCGAGTAGACTAATGCTAGGGCAGATGTTCTTAAGCAGTTAGCATGAGCACCCCACGTTGTTCCAGCGAGTTTTTGGATGATGTTGTTTCTTGTCTTAATTTTCTGGGAAGACTTATCTAGATGGTTTTTAAATGATAACGTTCTGTCTAGGGTTATGCCCAGATATTTGGGAGTGAAGTTGTGGTTGAGTGTGGTACCATTGAGACGTATTGATAATTTTCTGTCCGCTTCTATGTGCGTGAGGTGAAAACAACATACCTCTGTTTTCGCTGGGCTTGGCTTAAGTCTCCATTTGCTGCAGTAGGATTTGATTTTCAATAGATCAGATTCCAGCACGTTTTCGAGCTTTGAAAATTGGGTGTGTTGGAAGGCGAAGGCCATGTCGTCTGCGTAGTTGAATTTTCAGGAGATGGTGTCAGGTAGGTCGTGAATATATAGGTTAAATAGGGCTGGGGCGAGAACTGAGCCCTGGGGCAAGCCATTGTTGAGTTTCTTTGTTTTACTTTTGCCATCGTTTATGAACACGTTGAAAAGCCGATCGCTGAGCATCGAAAGTATAATATTGCAGATTCGGCTACAAGGAATTACCTTTGTTAATTTTAGGATGAGGCCTTTCTTCCACACTGTGTCGTAGGCTGCTGTTAAGTCAACGAATGACACTGCTGTTTTCTGCATCTTGTCGAAACCGGTTTCTATATAGTTGGTAAGGGCTAAAACTTGGTCGGTGCAGCTGCGGCCCTTTCTAAATCCCGCTTGTTCTGGAGGGATAACCCTTTCGATGTCTTCTTCTATTCGGCTCAGAATAAGACGTTCAAAAAGTTTCAAGCAGACAGAAAGAAGGGCGATTGGTCGGTAACTTGATGCTTCTGCTGGGTCTTTTCCTGGTTTTAGTAAAGCTATAATTTTTGATCTCTTGAATGAGGCCGGAAGGTTTCCTGACAGAAGTATATCGGTGTAGAATCTAGCGAGCCATGTTCTCGTGCGGGGGCCGCTGTGTTTGATAAACTCGGGATAGATGCAGTCAATCCCTGCCGCTGTGCCATTTTTAACCTTCGATAGAGCTTCTGAAATATCTATTTCAGAGAAAGGGTTGGAATATGATTCATTTGGGGATGTTTGAGTACGTAAAATCTTTAGTTCTTGGTTGATCTTGCGGGTGAAAGATTTGTCTGAGTCAGCTTTAGATACGTCTACTATGTGACGGGCAATGAGATTTGGGTCAATTGGTGGCTTGGAAGAAGGTGGTGGGTTTGCAGATCCTAGCCTTCGTAGAAGGCTCCAAGCTTTGCGACTGGAGTGTTTGAAGTCCATTTGGGATACAGAGTTGAACCACTCTAACTGTCTTGCGTCGTCTAAGCTTTTAATTAGTTCGTCCGCAATTTCAGGATTTTGACCAGTACTAAATTCTTCGTAAAGCCTGTCGCTGTCTTCGTTCCAGCATGGGATGTATTCTTTACGAAAACCCCTAGGGATGCACATTTTGGCCGTGGCAATAACTAGGCCAGAGAATCGCTCAAAGTTTGCTACTGTTGGGGGTATAAAGCGAATGTCGCAGTCTAGATCTATCAACACATTCCTGAAAGTGGTAAATTAATAAATTTGAAAACAAAAACTCTATAGATTATTTGTTAGGACAATATCCTAATAAAGAAATTAATTTTTTTTACAATATATTTTTATACAATATCATCCACCATTTTTCGGATCAAATATATTAAATTTTATACATTTATTTATTGCGCCATATTATTTTTTTTTTAATCGGGTAGACGGGCTGAACTCGGTCTAGATGGTCACGTTATATATGAATCTCTCGTTCTTCTATCTATTGTACATTTACTTTAGTTAGTAGCAGTAGAAGGCTTGATCTATTTTCGTTTTGTGTTTGTGGCTTTAGTACCATATTGATGCCACAAAAAGGATTATCCTATAAGTGGATTACAAGGGTATACAAATGTGTTTCTTGGCAAACATTTAAATACATGTATACAATTATGTATTATAAACTTCATATACACACACACAGTGAAGAAATGGTAAGAGCAGAAATAAACTACTATAACAAAACATTTGTATGACTCTACCTAAGATTTTATACAACTTCTTTACTTCTTCTTTACTTAAATTTTCAACATTTTATTGGTGTATTTAAAGTGAAATATAAATAAATAAAAAAAATTGGTTGATTGAAGACATTTTAAAATAACTTTTCCCAGTCTGTCTATTTTCCTGTCTATTTGTCAGGATTTATAAATCTACTATTTAATACAATCATAAGCAAGAATATATTAGACATTTGCCTTTGTGTCTGTGTGTTGAAATGTTATGCCACCATATACTACTTCTTTTTCGTTTCCTTTACATATGCAAATGTTTTATTCAGTTTTTTTTTTATAATTTCACAACATTTGTTAATGGTACACTTAGAATACTATGTAGGTAAAGATTTCTGCAAATTTAGTTAAAAACAAATGAAAATGTATTTGAAAAATCGACGACTTACATTTCAGTAAATTCAATCAACATTGTCATTTGTTTTTAACTGTTCAAAAAATTAACTACATTGGTAGTAAAAATTAACAACTTATTTAGTTAAAAATAAACAAATTTTTATATGTTTGATTTTTTTAAATAAAAAAAAAACAACTGAATAAAATGAATGTAAAATCATAATACAGTAATTTGATGTGGTTTGTTTTTTAAATGCACAACATACAGTTAGTTAGAAGCAAAAGTGTAACCACGTTTTCTTTGTTCAGCTATATTGCTTCAAATTTTTATCTACACAGAGAGAAATAAAGTGCCAACCGAATTGAAAAGTGTATTTTAATAGTAACAACTTATAAAGTCAGTTAGTGCAACGATATTTACATTAGATTTCTTAATATTTTGGGTGTTGCAACTAAAATCCAGCTTAACTAACAGAACTTTGTTGTGAAAACTAATGTTCAGTTGTACTAACCGATTTTGAGTCGCATTAACTGAATTTCAGTTGGCAAACAGCAAAATTTTTCTCTGTCTGTATGAAAGAAAATCCAATAATTCTTTTAAGTTTTTTTTTTTGGTTATTACTGTGTCCTAATTCAAAATTAAAAACAAATTTTAAACTTCTTCCCTATGGGGAATGGGACCGGTTCTGCGTGTGCCACAGGATCAGTCACTTCGTGCCAGAGACTGGTCCTCTGCTAAACCCTACCCTATGTAAACAACTGGCAACTTTAACATTGGCTTGTCATAGGAGGGGGTCATTTGTCCTGATTTAAACCACATAGTGGCATGCCACGGGACTAACCGACGATGGGCATACCACAAGACTGTCGTAAAAGGGCCATGTCGTATAAAATAAACGAAAACTAAACAGCTTCCAATGGGTAAAATTCCAGTCAACTGGCTTTTTCTTGTTAATAAGCATTCTGTTTAAATGGTATGTTCTTCCTTTACCAGTCACAGGATAGGTAATTTTAGGACAATTGACACTGCTTAACAAACTTCAGTATTAAATTATACCAGTCCTGTGATTTTGATAGTTTTGCTAAGAATTTTTTAATATTAACTCAAAAAACCGCAAACATTTTGCTGATTTTATATGTAATTGGGCAAATTGTTGTCAATTATAGCATTTAACTAGTCAGAAATTGGGTTACAAATAAAATTTTTCCCATTTTTCAGTACGTAAGAAATTGTAATCATGCGGATATATTAAGTAAATCCAAAAGTAATTAATTGGATTCTTCGTAAACGATAACACGAGCCATTAAGCATAAGAAAATGTGTTGAGTGGGTTTATATTCCTATAAAAAGCTTTTTTTATACGACTATTGATTATGTGCATTTGGCCCAAATGATTAATTTTTGGCAAACAAATGTCAAAAGGTGGTTGTTAAAAGAACAAATAAACATATACCCCTTAACATTTGTTTGGTAAATCATTAGATAGATCTTTGAAATACCTTTAATTCGATATCCATTATTGCATATATTCTTTTTAACAAATGTGAGAAAAAGAAACTGGAGCCATTTTTGACACCACCTTTTTAATCCTTAAAAGTAAGATTGGTGCGATAAAGAATTGCGCTTGTTCGTTGGTTAATACTCTTCATCACATATCCTAATTTAATCAAAATCTGAAAGAAGTCATTTTATAAATTTTCTAGTGAGTGTTATTTGGTCAAAAGTTAAAACATTAAACTTATATCAGCCGTTCCCACCAATTTTTGCTTCACGGACCCCTTGAGACAACTACACTGGTTCACAGACCCCCTTTTTTTATAAATATATAATATAATGCATTTCAAAACCAAGCCAAACCCGATTAAGAGGAACACCAAGGGACCAGAAAAATTATTTCGTTATAAACGAGGTTCGTATTTACTGGAGCAAAATTTCTTTAGAATTTGTTTACAAAATATTAAATTCTTTTATAAACTTTTCTAAATATTGTGATATTATTTCATTTGATTTTAGAAATATTCCCTTTTCGATACATTTGAAAAAAAATTTTTGTGTTCAATTCAAAATTCCTTAAAATTTAAAAAAAATTTAGAAACATTTGCAAAATTTTTGGAATTTTGCATTAAAAACTGCAAAATATAAGAAAACTTGTTTGTGGGACTGTCAAAAACAGTTCACCTAAACCGAGGGTTCATCTTAATTAAGTTGTTATTAACAGATTTTACATTGAAATTGTAACCAAAACGTCAAGACTTTCAAATTAGTTCGATTTAAGACGATTTAGCGATAACAGTCCGTTCGTCTGTCTGTCAGTCTGTCTGTTGAAATAGCGATCACGCAGCGAAAACGCAATAGGGATTTCCAATTTTTGCCTAGATTGATAGATATTTTCGCAACAAGTTTGGTATTGAAAATGACCAAAATCGGTGTAGCGATTAAATAGTTTAGAGTGAAAATGTAAAGCTACCTCGAGATTTTTAATACAAACCCAATTGAATGCATGTACCTACCTGTTTTTTTTTCTTTACTTAGAAATATTATTTTACAAAAATAGCAATCGAACCTTTTTGAAGTTGGGAAATTTCTTTTTGTTAATCTGAACTACAAATCAATATTTGGCCAAATTTGTAAAGCAATTTGGCTCCCACGATGGCATCGATCTTAAAGGACAAAACTTTTACATTTGAAAGTTTTTTACATTTGAATGTTTTCGCGTAGTTTGATACAAATAGATTATATCGATATTTCGAGAATGTGCATCAAAATAAGCTAATCAATGAGCACTTTACGTGAAACGTTCCAGTCAGAAACTGCAAGTGGTTCAAGAAATCAGGTACTGGTTAACCACTTTCTAACGAATTAATTGTAAATAAACTATTGCCAGAACACTTGTTTAAGACGCTTTACCAGCGTTTCCAAAAAGCATTTTACCAATATTTGTTTTACAATAACTGCAGTGGTCTACAGGAAAAATCATTGACAAAGAATTGGCTGAGATCACTATGCCAACGTTGCACAGTGGAGGGAATCAAATAAAAAGTGTTAATAAATATAGAACTTCTTAACTACTGGACCGATTTAGACCAAATGTATATGTAATCGTTAAGGAGGAGTATAGCTTTCAGAAAATTGATTTTGAAGCCACCCTGTGTTAACAATCCCCCGATATATGGCCTAAACCTCCTCACACAAACTACAGCCGCCATGCACTCCAATTCGGTTACAGTGTAGTTGCGTTGTGCCCTATTGAGTTTTTGTGAGACAAAAGCTATAGGACGGTCAAAAACTTTAAGTGCATATTTTTTGGATTTTTAGTGCATATTTTAGGATTTTAAGTGCATATTTTTAGATTTTTGGCATATTTCGATTTAAGTGCGTGTTTTAAGCGCATATTTTGAGCTTTTAACTGCATATTTTAAGCGCATATTTTCGATTTTTTAGTGCATGAAAGTCGCTGCCCTGTTAATTACTCATACACTATTTACCATGATTTTCATACAAAGGAATTTTCATATAAATACAATTTTTGGTCGAGTTGACACATTGTAAAAGAGTTCTCAGACGTTCGTAAACGTATTCACCAGACATGTTATACATCGTTGAACAGGTGAAAATCTCTGCTTTTAAAAAAAAATAATTTATTGTAAATTTTAAAAAAATTTCTAGAACAAATAAGTAAAAAAAACAAAAAAATATATATATTAGTGTTTTTTTTTATTATATCAACTTAATTTTGATAAATAATATCTAAATAGGTGTTTATGCTATGTAAACAATTTTAATATGAATTAAAGATTATATTGTCATTAATTAATAAAAAATAAATGAAAGTAAAAAAATTGGATCTAAATATGATTTTTTTAAAAGCGAAAAAATCTAATTTCAAAATTTGACTTTTTTTAAAAAAAAACTCCTCCCACGACCCCACTTTTCATTTCCCGGCGGCAAACTTGATGAAGAATAATTAACATTTTATTAGTTTATAATATTACGTTTTAAAAAGTTAAGAAATGGGAGTGCCATTTTTTGCCCACGTGTGTAAACTTGAAATTTAGCTTGAAATTTGGTCATTTTCGATCAATGCTGGGTGTAGGGTGCATGTCCAAAATTAATAATACCTTCATTTAAAACTATTCTCAAAGCCTGTTCTTTTCGAATATTTAAAAAAATATTTACTTTTCTTCTACTAGATTATAAAAAAAAAACGTATGAATGAAGCTACTTTTTCTCAAAAATTTTACAATTTTTTGACCTATTTCAAAAAATTGAACTTGCAGATTTTTCTTTACTCAACGGTTACAGATAATTAAATGAAACTTTAAGCACAACATTAATAATAAAAGTGGCAATACGCAATTTTTTTTTTGAATGTCTTACCACTTATTATAAAGAAGTTATTAACTTAAAACCTAAAAAAAAACTTGTCAAAAAATTTAAATTTTAATGTTCAACATCACATAACTTTAAGAGGTAACATATTTACCGTAAGCATGCTTTTAATTAATCTCATTAAGCGGATTCAAAAAGTCTAAAATCATCGAAATCGGTTCATAATTGTAGAAGTTACAGCATTTTAAAAGTTTTCTGTACTCGAGGTGGTCTATTTTGGCACCTTAGTGCTTAGTGGCTTCAAAATCAATTTTCTGAAAGCTATACTCCTCCTTAACGATTACATATAAATTTGGTCTTAGTTATGGAGTTCTATATTTATTACCACTTTTTATTTGATTCACTCCACTGTGCGCCATTAGACATTTTTTTTTTTAACTGTTTTGCTCAACCACTTTCGCTATGGAATATTTACAATAAAGCTTATATTATAAGATTTTATTGACATGCTATTTGAAAAAAACATGCCTACTAAACGGTAATTAATATTTGAATTTTGTCCGTTTACTTAGTAGGCATAGGTTATATCAAGTCTTTATTTCAATTTTTTATAAGATTTCAAAACAGCTTAAATACCATGAATGTGTTAGTAATGCTTTGTGATTTAATTAAATTTTCTAATAAATGATGTGTAAAGTAATTGTTTATATAAACTAAAGAAGATTTTGTTTTTCTTTCAAATTAATATATAATACTTACAAAGGAAGTAGAATTTAAAATTTCATATGTTAAAGTTTAAAAATCAAATAAAATTTAAGACAACTTTATAAACTAAAGTTTGAATATTTGTTGGCGTTCAAGATTTTCCAAATCATAAAATTTATATCATTTACAGTTGCTACAAATAGTTGATAATAAATAAAGATTAACTCTAAATGAATAAGTTTTTAATTTAAAAGTTTTGTTTTCCTGTTTAAGAAATATTTTGAATACAACAATTTTTCGACTACAAAATTTTATTGTATAAATTTAAATAAGAATTTTCATCGTAACAGACTTGGGCGACGTCAATTACATTTCAAAATCGTTCACTTGTGAAATTTTTCTATATCTTTAATAATATCAGAACTACACTCACACCTGTGAGCTTAATCGCTTCCTTGGAAAATTTGTAAAATGCTTAATACCAAACATGGGGATTAGGAACAACATCTGGGTATTTAATTACAGATCAATTACTCAATTACATCCAATTACATGTAATTGAACATAAAAAAGTAATTGGCATGTAATTAAATACACATTTATTGGAATTATGTCCCATGTCTGGTATTGATGAAATTTAAAATTTTCCAAGGAAGCGTTTAAGCCCACAAGTGTGAAAGTATGTCTAAAATTATTAATAATATAGAAAAATTTCACAAGTCAACGATTTTGAAATGTAATTGACGTCACCCAAGTCTGCATCGTAATAATTCTTTTTAAAATTTATTTTTTTATAGCCCTTCTTTTAATTATATTGTTTAAATATGTATTTATGTTTACCTCAACCAACCAACATTTATAATTAAATTAAGAAGAAAATATAAAAAAAAAATTAAGACAGTACCGTATAAAAGTTGAAATTGTATGATGATGATGATGATGACAATGATGTGAATAAAATCCGTAGTTAACACTTAAAAACCAATTAAATGAAAATGTTTTGTGCGAGTTTATATTTAATAAAATGAAATTGTATTAAATTTTCAGTTATTTTTTTTACTTATATAGCACTCGCATGCGAATATATTTATATCACGACATGAAGAGTAATTTAATTTATTAACTGTAATTTTATAACAAGCAGCGACATACGTTTAACCTTCGCACTCCCAAAACTTTTTACATACGTAGTGTACCGAAAACCACCCGGGTGGGTTCTTCATATTTTACACGTATTTTAAATAAAAAATGCATTTACTAAAACATTTCGTAATGGCTTATGGAAGAAGAGATGAAAAAAAAAATAGTAATAAAAAACTATAACAAGTACCGTTAACACATTTCTGCATACAGTGCACTCGCGATAATATGAACTAATTAAAACCAAGCCAGTTCAAGATTGTTCAATAAAATGAATTTGCGAATGTCATCTAATTTACATTTAAAAACGTTTTTCCAATAAAAATAAAAGTTTCTTATGTTAAATTTTTTATTTATTGTTCATTGGATTAAAAAAAAAAACAATTAATTTTTGAAAAAGAAAGAAAATTTAAAATTTACTTGTTTAAAAAAGTTACAGTTTAAAAGTTACACTTGTACCTTTTCCCAAATGTTCTAAAATTTCTGCTTTTTCTTTTAAAGTTAAAAACTTATGATTTTTTTTATGCACATTTAAGAACTTTTCACGTTAAATTTATATTCACAAAACGAATAAGGAATTCTAGCTGAATCTGAGCACTAAATAAAACGTGTATGTTCGAAAATTTGATTGACAGGTGAAGACAATTTTAAAGCAAAAAGCTAGGGAAATCCCCAAATTATAATGCAGTTGAATAAAAATTTAACCACTACCCTGTTGATTTAGATTTAAACACTGCGTAGGTTGATAAAATCCGTTAAAAATACAAAAATAATAATCGCACTAAGTTCATATTTTAGAGTAGTCAATAGAAGAAAAAAAATGCTCATATTTTGGGGTGTTCATATATCAGGGTGCTCATATTTTTATGCCCAAGAAGTAGCCATCTTAAAAAAATATAACTAAATTCAGGTAATAAGTAAGTGCATCAAATTGATTTTCGCAGCCAGGTTAATAAAACTACTTTGGGGTATAATTTCACAATCTTCCTGGTGGAAATTAGCGGTTCAAAAGTCTGCAAAATTTTCATGATTGGAAAAATTACACAGATATGCCTCCGAAAAATTGGGAAATTGAAAAATCGTAAAACTTTTGTTTGTTAGCTAATAGTTTTAAGAGTTCTTTATCGAACGAAAAAAATATTTACCTGTTTAGGACCACTCACCTGGGCTACATTTTGATTTCGTGACAAGACCAATAAAATACCCATTTTACAGTTTTATGAACTGCCCTTGCTTTAATTATCTATTATTTTCAAGTAGAAATGGAGAGTTTTACGTTTAAGATCATAAAATATATATTTTACTGAACAAATATGAATATTATTTGACATCAGGGTTTATATATAAGTTCCAAATATAGGAAATCAAAAAAGAATATTATCCCAAAAAACTTCTACAGGTGCTTGCCAGGGGGTGGGGAAGGCACATTTCCCCCTCCCAAAAACCAAAAACAAAAAGATAGGGAAAAAGAAACTGAAAAAGGGAAAGGGAAAATGGAAAGAAAAAAGAAAAACAAAAAAAAAGTAGAGCAACAAAGAAAGAGAAACAAAATTTTAAATTTAAAAGTTTTTGCTATGTTAATAACCTGATAACCAGGCGAGGCTGTTTATATCTCCCTCTGGGGAGATGTCGCGGAAACTCTTGTCTATGACGAGAGGCGAACTAAGGACCCTGACGGGTTACCTCACGCGACACTGTGGCCTTAGGAATCAATTGTACAAGATGGGACGATCCTCTACGGATACGTGCAGGTTTTGTGAATTGGAACCTGAGACCTCAGAGCATGTTCCCTGCAAATGTCCGAGGCTCTTCGACAGGAGGGTGCGTTATTTTGATGGTCGAATAGTGACGCCATCGGACGTTTGGAACTGTTTACCTGGTAGAATAGTTGGCTTCGTAGGGAGCCTGAACCTATAGGGTGTATTCGCTGGCAGCACAAAATACCAACTTCTGGTCACGGTGCATAGTGCCACTCTAGTCTAATCTAACCTGATATATCCAAAAATAACTTTAGATAATAGTTAAAATTTCAATGTATGAAACAATTTTTTGAAGTACAAAAAGTACACGCAATTTTAATATCGAATGCAATGGTTTGCTCAGAAAAAATGTATCACAATTGGTGAGTTGGTGTCATACAATAAATATTTCACCACTTCTGTTTTTAATTATAACAAAATCTTTAATTTTTTAAAGGAAACCATTGGACTTTCGATACGAAAACCAATATTCATTTCTACCAAATCGAATTCAGTCGTAGTAACCGAATTTAAGAAGTAGTAACCGAATTTCAGTTGGAAAATAGCAAACATATTTTCTGTGTGTACACTCAGGGAAGTTCTGCTTTAAAAATATGTAGTTGTTTGGGTTGTAATACAGTTTCTTTATTTTTAATGTAAATGTCAGTCATTTGTAGAACAAATTAAATATTTTACTAACATTGTAGTTCATTTAAAAAACAAACCACATCAAATGACTGTTTCATGATTTTACACTCATTTTTTACAGTAGTTTTTTGTTATTTAAAAAAAATAAAGGTTCGTTTATTTTTTACTAATATGTTGTTAATTTTTACTACAAATGTTTGTAATTTTTTGAACATTAATGGCAATGTTAGTTGAATTTACTTAAATGTAAGTCTTCCTTTCGTTAAGTGAAAATTCATTGGTTTTTAACTACATTTGCAGTGGTCTTTACTTTCATAGTATTCTAAGTGTATCAATGATTCAAAATCTAAGAAACCCAACCGGGTGGGTAGCGGGAGTGCGAAGGTTAAACAAATATATTACTTAAATATGAGTCATTCCATGTCAAGCCAAATCATGAATTTTGTTTGCTTTGAAATTTGGCAGACGCAATCTTATTAAAAATACGTGTCAAACATTGAAAATTAGAAATTAGATATTTGTGTTTTAAAATTAAAAAATATGAAAAATGTTCCGATTTGTTGATATTTAATTTGATGTATTTTAAAAACTAGTAGACCGATTTGAGGCCTATTTTAATGGTATTGTACTCTAATATTTGTAAATGTTTTTAAATATTTATGTTGCCACACATTATGTTGCCCTTTTTCGAAAAATGTTCAAATACACAAAACAAAGTTAAAAACAGCCTTTAAACTGCCTACTAGTTTTAAAAATACATCAGCCCAGCAAAATTTTTTAGAAGAGATTACCTCTGAACCTGTTCTAGAACAACTTCTTTTACCACCTGTTACATGGAACCGGTTCTAGAACAGGTTCCTGGGAGTCAAAATGTAAGGTGTCACT
Organism: Delia radicum; assembly: GCA_021234595.1. NCBI lineage: Eukaryota > Metazoa > Arthropoda > Insecta > Diptera > Anthomyiidae > Delia > Delia radicum. Next base: position 76,832,567 of record CM037854.1, on the reverse strand, counting down.
GCCCCAGAACGAGTTCTAAAACTGGTTCTAAAACCTATTCTAAAGCAACCAGTTCTTGTTTGGACCCAGCAAAAATTTTTAGAACAGATTACCTTTCAACCTGTTCTAGAACAACTTCTTTTATCACCGGTTATATGGAACCGGTTCTAGAACAGATTCCTGGGAGTCGAAATGTAAGGTGTCGCTGTCACAGAACCAGTTCTATAACTGGTTCTAGAACCGGTTCTAAAGCAACCTGTTCTTGTTTGGAGGTAAAGAACCTATTGCAAATATGACAAACTCCATATAAAAAGAACCATTTGCAGAACAGAAATTAGAACGTGTTGTAATACAGTATAAGCTGTTCTGCAACCTGTTATTTGGATTTTACTATTTTACTGTTAAGTTATATATCGACACGTTTTTTGAGTTTTAAAAAACAAATAACTAATTTAAAAATAATTTAAAAATCTTTCTAAAAAATATGAATCAAGTATTTTTTAAATAAGATAAAGTCTGCAAAATTTCATAGTAAACAAAATTCATGATGTCAAAAATCATTCGGTTTGACATGAAATGACTCATATATGAACTAGTTATTATGAAAGTGGTATGTGTCCATTTGTTTTTAATGATAATGTGATATAAAGGGACTTGCATTTCAACGTTTTTGAAACTGTTAACGCCCACTTTTATACAATATTTTTATTCAAATCTTATCAGAAGACTTTAAATTTATTTATACTTAAAAAAATTATATTTATTGCGAAAATCTATGATTTTTAGGTATTGAAGGAACTCATACCACTTTCAAAGTGAAAACTTTTTAAAAATTGCTGTACATATATTTACTAGTTTTCTTAGTTTTATTGTAAATTTTCTGAGAAATAATTTCACATGATTAGATCATATAAACAGAACATAATTCGTAAATGTTCACACTTACTTGAAAAAGCATTTAAAAAAAGTATCCAAATTGCGAATTTCGTTATAGGAACTGGAAAAACTGGAAGAGCGCACCCAGAAAACAGACTCTGTTGTGACAACCGTATTTATTGTCAATCGAATGTTTCGCTTGCTGCGACCGAATTTTTCGGCTGTGAATTTAATTATTCGATTGAAACAGCAGAAAATCTGCACTAAAAATAAAACTTCGATTCCCTCAACAGAAATTTGGAGATAACTCTGTTTTCTGGGTGGCATATTTGGAATCAGGTGATCATCTTTTATAAGATCCAGACAATAATTTTTTGGTTGGAATATCCCTGTTATTAAAAATAATTTACAATTCATGAATTCCTTTAAAATTTTATAGAAAATAATGTTGACAAAAAATGTTTGTGCAATGAATAGAAGCCATTGAATACTATGGAACCATATCATTATCTTAATTTATTTAAAAATGGACTCATACCACTTTCAAAATAAGTGGGTAACACACAGAGAAACAAATAAATATATTGTTTCATGTTGTAGTTAAACACGAAAATAAGTATGAAGTTGTCGACGATGATGAGGACTATGTTGTGAATGTCTTTATCAAAATCATGTGTGATATAAAAAATATATGTACATTGTTTTTTATCGTTGATATTCATATATACAGTAAAAAAAATCATACAAAATTTTGTAAAAGTCACACATTAACAGATGAGGCGAAGGTAATAGCAGCTTAACATATTGGGATTGTTTTATGTAATACTTACGTTAGTCATATCTCGAATCGAATGTACATGTAATCCTGAAGTAAGGTCGTCTACACTAGAGTTATGCTTAATAGTTTATAGTTCATTTTCATTCATTGAATAGTTCATTCTTTTAGATCATAAATTTGCTAACCAATTTTTTTTCAATTATTCATATTATTACATTGTTCAATGGTTTGTTTAACAAATCTGCACAGTACACTTAGAAAATCCTTCGCGTAACTAAATGTTAGTCATTCATGTAATGGTAATAGTAGTTTTTGACTGTAATTGTAGTCATTCTACATTCATGGGAAATGTAAAATTGTATGAAAATATGCTCAATTTCATACAAATTTATGTTCATCTTGTCATATCAGGCAAGTCCATAAAGAAATATTAAGAAACCTATTACATATTTGCGGCTTTCACCTTTTAGTTCCCGAATAAACGTTTTCTATGTTTTAATAATCGAACCATGCGTATTCTCCAATTGATTATATGAAAAATAAATAAAATTCGTGAATACTTATAGTTCGCTACCCATATATTTTTTTGTATTTTTGAACAATATTGGGCTCAAAATTTGGTAATGCTAAACATATTTTTGGAAATACTTATATTTATAAAATATCAATATATTACTTTATCTTTCAATTTAAAACAAGTAATAAATAAAATTACTTGTTTCAAACTAAATGATGCTGCGGTGGACCAACATTAATCTATGGAAGTTTTATAAATGTTACAGATCAATAATACCCAGTAAAATTTTTTCGTAATTTTAGAAGCAGGATAAAACAAATGCGCTGATGTAAGTGCTTACTTTAAGATTATACTGAGAAGCAGCAAAAGAAACGAATAGTTTTCGTATAAAAATGAACAAAAAAAATTTAGAGCTTACTGTTTTCCTTAACAAGGATGCAGGTTGTAAGCAGCTTACCCTAATACCTTACAAAGATGCAGGTTGTAATGCAGAAAGTTTCATATCATGGATTATAAACGATCTGTATCAGTTTTCCCGAGTGATTTCCGATTGTGTTTGGTGTTTTCAAGTATGTTATAAAAAATAATTAGTCATTTATCTGTTTCTGAAGAGCTAGCACGTGTTGCGATAAAAACATAAATATAATTATTCTATTAATATATCTAAAATTTAAACAACAAAAATTTAATATCAGTAGAATTTTATGTAAAATACATTTTATAATACTCATATTATTGCTTTTAATTGTAATAATGTAGACATGAAATATGATTTAACTGAAAGCCATGAAATCACAGTTTTTTATAAGCGCTAAAATCCGCGCTTATTTTGCCAAAATGTAATGCTTCCAAGTTGGAATTCGGCATATAAAAATCATGGCATATGTAAGCAGGTTTGTAAGGGATTCTTTTTGGTTTACTCCCTTACAAACCTGCTTGCAGGTAAGCAGCGTTTTTTACTGGGTACCTATCGTTTTAGTATGCAACGAAATTAGCACATTTTTTTAAACTTCGGAACAGACTAATATATATCCATGGAACAGACTATGGTAACCACATATTTTTTGAATTTTCGTAAGGTGTTTAGTAGTGATATGTCAATATTTTGTGCGACATCCGAATATAAAAGTAATGAGATTTGTAATTACAATTGTACTTATAGAAGTACTTATATGGTAATCAATTACCGATTGCTATTTTTATAATATATATATATTTATAACATCTCCAAATTAAGCATTTTAAAAAAAATCTTTTAAATTAATTTTAAAAATAAAGTTTTTGCATTCAGTTTTTGATTTCAGATTAAAGTGATTTCCGATTTTTGATTCCATGGCAAAGTGATTTCCGATGAAGTCAGAATTTTATATCTAAATAATTTATGGTATTTTAAATATAGAAATGAAATAGAAAATAAAATTTTTCAAAGTTTCGAATTCTGAGAATTTTTAATGTAAATGCTCTTTTTCAAAAATGATTCATTTTCGGCCAAATTTAGGCGGTTTAACGCGTTTAGCGGTTTAACTTTTACCATTTGCAATAAGACTGCTGATGTTGTAAACAAATATCGAAAAATCGGGTTTTAAGGGACATCGTAATATGTATAATAATGGAATATGCATCATAAACTATAACAAGCATCATAATCAGAAGTCCTGGTAAACATCCATTAGTTAAATTTATTAAAGAGTTAAAAATGTTTAAATAAAGATTTTTAAAATTATGCTGATAAATTTTTGACTTGATAAAAATTTAAAAACATATAAGTATATAAATGTATTACATACAATGCTCTAGTTTACATATTGTCACTTTTATAGACTCTCATAACTTTTTCATTACATTTATGAACAACGAGTCAACTTACCATGTTAACACACACACACTTACACACTTACACATATGTCCATATGTTTCAATTTTTGTGTCTTTTTGTTGTAGCTACGAGTACTATAAAAATTTCATCATAGTAAATTGGCCCTCAGACATTAACCATGATATTCCTGTATAAACATTTTACAACATCGTCATAAAAATAAGTTCAACACGTAGTCAAACGCTCTCGTTCTCTGTGGGTATTTCAAGTTTTATTTTTTTACTTTGTTTTACTTTGTGTTGTGAATATGTATATGTGAGTTGCATAAAATAATTTTAGATATGCACATGTAGTAGTGGAATTGTTTACACAAATGACAAAAAATCGTCATGAATGAACTAATAAAAACAAAAGAAATGTTGTCACAAAAAAAATTAGGACAAAAATCACTACGAAACATGACTTTAAAACAATGGGAAGTATGCTACTACTCATATAAAATGTTGGGTTAACTTTGAAATGACTGTTTCCACATAAAACCCATAAACAATATCCAATTTCCGACCTCTACCCCTTTCAATTTTAACCAAACTTGGTATGGAAGGTAAGTGTTATATAAATATATCATCATAAGCTAGGATTGCAAGATATAAAATCGACAAAAACAAGTACATAGAGGAAAAAAAGCAGTACAATTAAGAAAAAAAGTACACATTTTTATTTAAAAAAAACTCAAAAAGTTTCGTAAATAAAAGTAACAATTTATGTAATTAAGAACTAAAAAATTCGACTAAAATTAACTTTTCAGGGCAGCTTTCAAAACAAAAATTATTTGACAACCTTTAGAATTAAAAAAGTCCATTTTTTGTATTATCGGTTCAGGGGGACGAGGCCCCCATTCCCCAATAGCCGGTATAAGTGTGGGTGCTCTCACGATTTCAGAAATTCATTTTATTTTTAGATTCATCAAATGTGGCTCCCACCAGATTTATTTTAGACTACCTGGTAGTATAAAATTGCAAATTAACCTACGCAAATAAGTAACACTTTCTCCCAATTTCAATAATGATTTATGATTTAAGCATTCATAATACGCATCCAAAATGAAAGGTGCCATAATCACTTTTATTATATTTTAAACTTCATCAAAGATAAAGTCCGAAAAAGAACATTTTTTTTTTTTCATCAAAATCGTCATTTTGAGATTGAGAAATCGTCATTCACAAAACTCCTCGTATTTGAAAAAAAAAAAAAAAAATAGGAAAGTTAATTCAAAATTTCGTTTTGATTAATTTGTTTGTAATTATTTCACCAGTTTGATGCTCTTTATTATTAGTTCCGTCGCCTCTGAGCCTTAACAAAACATCTCCTCAATTACCCAGCAACTATTCATTGCTCGGAATAGAATTTAAAAATTACGGATCTATTTTAAAATCTGCAAAATTCTATGACAAAATGTTAAATTTTTTCCCGATATTTGGTTTTGCAAAATTAGGGCATACAGAAAATGGCACTCAAGAAAAATATTGATTAAGCACGAATCTTAAACGTGGAATATCTTTCCTTAATCAATGTTTTTGAAGCAAAATTATTTAAAATATTAAAAAACTAACACTTTAAAATTTTTCTTCCTCAAACATATTAAAAATCTCTTGGGTGTTCGTTTAATACATTTTTAAATAAAATTAAAATAATCTTTCGAATTGATGAAGTTTATGTTTAGTTGATCATTAAATGTCGAAATGAATAATTTGTATTCGATTTGAGATCATTTTATTTCATTTGTTGATGTTGATGAAAAGAAGCTAGATAAAAAAATAATTTTTCCTTAAATTTTAGGGAAAAACTTGAAAAATTGGATAAAAATTGCAAATTTTTAAATATGTTCATTTTTCATACAATGAATTTTGCAAAACCATCAATCATAATTTCATCATATTTCACTTAAAAAATCGTCAAAATGGATAAAAATCGTCAAAATTAGCAACGCTGAGCAGAAAACCCCTAAAAATCATATTTTGAAAAATCACAATACAATGAAGAACATCTCTAGTCTGTTTGTTATATTCAAATATTTGTGTCCTAAAATGGTGTACAATAATTCCAATACATTTTACCACCCAATCCTATCATTTATCTATTGATTTAAGTAAAAAATTGCAGTATAAGAACCTTAAGAATTAAATTCTTTTATGGTTCAAAGGGCATCACATAATGAATGTCATAATAGTTCGTTAAAAAGTCATCTTTAGACACACTCTCCCAAAAATTGGATTATGTTCTCCAAGTGTATTCATTCTTTTGCTGCACTCTTGTAGATTCAGTTGTCATAACCGTATTCGGTTCCCACAACCCCTAACTCGGTTGCACAAACCAAATTCAGTTGTGACAAATGAATTTACGAGGTTGTTGGATGAAATCTTCGAACTTTTATGACAGTGTATGTTTAGATGGCTTTTTAATGTACTAAATGTAATGATTCAATATTCCCCTTGAAGATGAATAGCGGCGCTATTCGAAATATTGGCTAGAATAAGGAATTTTTATGTTAATAAAATATTTGAAAAACTCACATTCTAGGAAATACACTTAAAATACTTTGTAAACACAGACCACTGCAAATGTAGTTAAAAACAAATGGAATTTCACTTACAGAAAGGACGACTTACATTTCAGTAAATTCAACGAACATTGTCATTTGTTTTTTAATGTTCAAAAAATTAACCACAATTGTAGTAAAAATGAACAACATGTTAGTAAAAAATAAACAAAATAAAGTGATCTGCAAGGTTAGTAAAAAATCTAATTTATTCTGCAAATGACTGACATTTACATTAGAAATAAAGAAATTGCATTACAACCCAAACAACTACATATTTTAAAGCAGAAGTTCCCTGAGTGTAGTTTTAGATATTCATCATTTAATTAATATTTACATAGTGTTTCAATTGATTGGACAATTTTCTCATTTGGACCGAATTCAAATAAACTTTTTATTGGAGTTCATAGATATTTTAATGGAAGAAGCTCGATTTTGTTTTTTTCTGTCTAATGTAACAATTTGCGGAATCTTTCCCATTTTTTTTTCATTTAGGCCCTAAAGTTTATGGAAAAAAAAAAAATTTAATTTGTTTTTTGTTATTCGAGTAGAACATACAAGAACACAAAATTACAAAACAAAATCAACATTTTGATTTGAGTGAAAAAATAAACAGAATAACAAACTTAAAAAAAAAAAAAAAAAAAACGCGACAGACACACTAGCACTTATATCGTGTGTTATTGTGTTTGTATGAGTGTGAATGAGTGAATGTAGGTCCTTATCATATTTTTGAATGGGATTTTATGTTTGTAAGTGACGTCTTTTTGATGTTCTTGTAATTGTTTTGTACAGCAACAATAATATTGTTTATTTTTTTTTTCGTTTTGTTTTTCAAAATTTTGAAGGAGACCAAAAAGTCAACCAACTTTAAACTGATGATGACAGCAAAAATACAATGTTTGTTTAAGGGGAATAATAAATTTTGATGGTCTCTAAATTACTTAAATGTCCCAGCGTATAAACGCTGATGGCATGTCATTACTTTTCTCACTACCAGTAATGACACCAGCGTACTCTCTGCATTAATTTAACGCAAATAATATTGACTTAGTAATAGCTAGTTAATTTCTCCACTATTTCTGTGGCTCGTATTGAAAAATAAATTCGATATTTATCGGTTTCAGAGCAATTGCCGAATTCTGGCATCCATTTGTTGGAGAATATTTTGCATATTTTGCTCTTAATTGCATATTTTTGCATATTTTGATCATAAGAGCATATTTTGATAAAACACCAAATTTTTTAACGTAATTTGTACTTTTTAGAAGAAAAACCTATTTTAAGAGCATATTTTTAATTTATATAGTGCATAGTGCCACTATAATCTAATCTAATCTAATTATCGAACAATTGAAGAGCTTATTGTAAAACCATGATAAGCCACATTTTATTTTTAGTTTGTTTTCGCCTTCCAGAGGATAACAATGCAAAAACTAAGAATTTAGCAGGACATTTGTACTCCAGGTTCTTGTAATAAGTGTTTGAGCAAGACTTCTATCAAATATTAATCAATGGGAATCTAGAAAACAGCGAACAACAATAAAACAATAATTGTGGCTTATCAAGTTTTTACAATATTTTTCAATAAAATAGTTGTCAAATTAACTTTTTGTTTTATTTTCTGGAACACCGCTTTTAAAAATTCAAGTCATTTTTACAAATTTAAATTTTCAGTTTCAGTATTACCAATCTTTTATCTCCCTATTTTTTTTTTTTAGCAATTGACATATATTTGACAAAAGTTAGTAAAACTGTGTAAGCTTTAAAATACGGATTTTTAAAGAAAAATGTATTTAAAGGGCATATTTTTTAAATTTTTAAAGCATATTTCCCGTTTTTAGGACATTTGTTATGGACATAAAATCAAATTTTTAAAGCATATTTCCGGTTGTCTTATATATACATATATGTTATTATATATAAATAAATATCACATCTCTTAGGATCCGAAAAAATGGCATACACTCTTATTAATTTCTGTTGAAATTTACCCAACTTATAGTAGGAAACTGTACTCCTACTATAAGTTGGGTAAATTTACTCTATGTGTGTAAGTGAAAAAAATAAGCACATTGAGAGTAAGTTTGTGAACACAAAGTTGGTAAATTTACAATGGAAGTGCGTAAAATTTTGATAAAATTTATAAATAAAAGAGTAATTTTACCAAATTTTCGTGTAAAAAAACATGATCTACGTGCAATTATACGTATAAAATGCGTAAAACTACATATTTATAAGCGTAAAAATCCCCTAAAAATGCGTATCTTTACCTTCCGGTAAAAAGGAATAACAGCCCAAAAAATTTTTAAATAAAACAAAAAATTAATTTTTAGAAAGAGTTTTATTAATGTGTTGTATAATAATAAATTTAATAAAAAATATTTGTATATAAGTTGTTGTACATATACAGAGCTTCAAAGATTGAATTCTATTTAAAAAAAAATTAAATCGGATTTTTTTAAATCGAATGATTTTTTTCTTCAATCATTGCGAGTTCAATAATTGGGAGTTCAATCTATTTCAACTTAATCGATTTACAATTTGCCGAAATCGGCGAAACTGAAAAATACCGCCAGAACTGAAAAAAATCGCTAAAATCCAAAAAAATATCGTTAAAATGAAAAAAATCCCAAAAATTTAAAACAATCTCCAAAATTGAAAAAAAACGCCAAAAATGTAAAAATTACTTAAATTGAAAAGATCGACAAAATTTAAAAAAAATCGCCAAAATTAAAAATAAATTACTAAATTTTGCCAAAATTAAAAAATCGCCAAAATTAAAAAAAAAATCGCCAAAAATAAAAATATCGCCAAAAATTTCTAAGAGTAAAAACATTGCCAAAATGAAAAAACTTCAAAATTCAAAAACGGCATAAGTAAGAAATTGCAAAAATTTAAAAAAAAATCACCATAATTGACAAAAAATTTATCAAATTGGAAAAAGTTGTCCGTGTCTTTTATTTATCTCTGTTAGTTTTTGAAACATAGGCGATGTTTCAAATAAATACTTTTTTATCTGCGATGCTTACTTTTCGAGAAAAACGAGATTTAAGAATCCAGCCAATCTAATCGAAATTTAGGATCGTTGTAGGGGTAATGGGGTTGAGTTTTGAACAATGTTGCAGCAATGTTTCCCCCAGCTCCATTAGTTTTCGTAATATGTACCTTTTAAAAATTGACTAAATAAAAAACGTCCATAACTCAAAAAATAAAAAAGTAACTGGAAAAATGTTTGCACAGGTGTTCAAAACTCAACCCCAATACCGGCCTGATTGGCTAGGTTCCTAGATCGCGTTTTTCTCAAAAGCAAAACATCGCAAAGCAAAAAGGAGAATTTATTTGGAACATCGCCTGTATTTCGAAAACTAATAAAGATACATTTACAGCTATTTTAAGTTTCTCGTCAATATTTTTCGTTTTTCAATTTAAGCTTTCTTTTCAATTCGAAAATTTGTTTCAGTTTTGGCGATTTTTTTTTTGCAAATTTTTTATTTTTAACTTCGAAATTTTTTTCATTTTTAGCTATTTTTCTAATTTTTGGAGATTTTAATTTTTGCCAATTTTCATTTAGTTTCAGGGATTTTTCTAATTTTTTGCGATTTTTTTAAATTTCAGCGATTTTTTTTCATTTTTGGCGATTATCTTTAAATTTTATCTTTAAATTTATCTTTAAATTTTATCTTTAAATTTGGAGATTTTTTTTTAATTTTTTTCTTTAAAGCTCTGTACATATATTATATTTTGAAAATATTTTTCCACAATTAGGCTGCAAACACTTGGAAGTAAACTATAAACTAAACACTATCACAAATACTACAGTTATACATTTTTTTTTCATTAAAATTCTCAATAAATTAAATTTTTTAGATTTATTTGGCTTTTTTCAATTTTTTCAATTTGTTTAATTTTTTTTTCAATTTAAAAATGTCAAAATATTTATTACTATTATAAGTTAGTATATTTACAAACTTTGTGCGTAAAAATTTTATTTAACAAAATAATACTAATTTTGCATAATGTGTTTAATTGTAAACACATAATTGGTAAAAATACTGTAAGTGGGTATTATTGTATATAAAAGTGTGCGCAAAATAGTTTTACGCATTTTGATGTATAAATTTACCGAATTAGCGTAATAATACATGAAACTTTACTCGTTTTATAGTAGTAAATTTACAATCATTTTTTAGAGTGTACATTAGCAGATCTCATGATATCCCATGGGAATTAATCTCATATAATTTGATCCGAAAAATGGGCTTATCAAATATGATAAAATTGTAGAGAATTTGATTACACAGATGGTCCCGGGTTCGATCCCCGGCGGAGATATCATCAATTTGGAAAAACAATATGTATGAGGCTTCTGTTCTTCTTACATATCGCAGCGCCCACCTTCGGTGTTCCCATAGCACTTAACCCCACCGAAGTAAAATAAGGAATCAGGGCTATGAACCAAAAAGCTCCAATAAATTCGCCAACTGTCTATAAGGTGGCGAGCAACAACTGTTCTAAGAGTTATCATCTCGTACAATTACAGTGCTGACATCTCTGCATCCCTTCAACTTTCCCCACCTTTAATCTCTCTTCTATCCCCTTTCCAAAGAAAGCAACACATTAAAAAATAGGGAGAATTTCCTGAGTGTTGCGTTGCTTTTTAGAAGAAAAAAAAAAAAAAAATAGAGTATTTGCCATTACAAAATATGTGCTTATATATCCACTTATATGATAATGCTTTTCTACACTGGCATTAAGAGATTTTGTAATTAAATCAATAAAACAATTTTGTAGATTCATTTTCCTAAATTTGTGTTTGAAATCTTGAGCAAAAGATATTTTTTGAGAACTGGGTTTCTTTAAATGATTTTGTTAGAACATAAAATCCTTTTAAGGAAATTGTATAAAAACAAGAATTTTTCCAAAAAATACAAAATATTTTTATTTTCTTTTCCATTTTTAAGTGTTTTTTTTTTAAGCCGGAAATATATTTATAAAGTATATAATCCTCCTTGTATTAAGAATAAATTGTCTATTCTTGTAGAAATTATATTAATGCTTATTTATTGTTTTGTCTTTTCATTCTATTTTCCTTAAGGGCTGTGAAATTTACATCGAAATTATTTGGACGAGCTCTATCGAAGCGTATTAAAGCCACCGTATTATATGCTACAGAAACTGGTAAATCCGAACAATATGCTAAGCAATTATGTGAATTATTGGGACATGCATTTAATGCCCAGGTGAGTTAAAAAAATACAATTTTTCTTTTGAAGTTTAAAAAAAAAAAAAAACTTAAAATATCATAATAAAAAAGGTATGATTGCAGATTAAAGTTACAAATATTACTCATACGTTTAGTTAGTTATCAATAAAAACCCCAATGATGTTAGAACAACTAGACGTATGATTGTTGAGTTTACTTGAATTATATGTAAATCATACGTTTAGGTGGCTTACACAAATACTCTCACGTAGTAGTAATTTAAACTGTTGATACCAGGGAAGCCAATCGGGATTGATATTTAAATACCTCGGTATTCGGGATTTTGCAAATGCCGATCTCGAAATCCCGGGATTTTTCGGGGTTTCGGTATTGTTGGAAATCTCGGATTTTTTCGGGATTTCCTGATATTTCGGGATTCTTGTATTTATTTATGTTAGAAAAAAAAATCAGTAACCACAACAAAACCATTCAATTGGCAAGAATTTTTATAGCCAGCACGAATATGTTTCCTTTGTGCACCTTCCGCAGGGAAATTTCGGTAATTTGATGGTAACATGTTCTGAAAACAATACTAAACTCCAAAAAAAAGTTAGTAAAGTCAGCAAAAAATTTTGCTGAGTCAGCAACATTTTAGTAAATTCAGCTAGAGTTTTGTTAACATTTTGTTGATTAAAAATTAAAAGATCCTTGCTAAACTAATGAATATTAGTAGCAAAATTTGTAAAAAAAAATGTACTTAGTAAATGCTAAAACAAAAATTGTGATTCTTAAAAAAAATTGGCAACATATTAAAAAATATAAAAAAGTCAGTACATTGACGACATGAATTAATTTTATATTAAAAATATATAGAAATAATTATATATAACATAAACAAAAATATATTTCTACTACTAACATTAATGTTTCTCTAAATGATGACAATTTGGACTAAAGCTAAATGCCGTATATAATTCTAGAAACAAAAAAAAAAATAACAAAATATGACATACACATAAACATTAGTCTTTCTACCTAAAGGATTATTGTTTTTGCAACATTACCACATTCCATCAATTACAACTATAAAAATTTAGTTTACAAATACACACAATACAAATCACACATAATTTGTTTTATGAATACATATTGTTGGCGTCCTTTTGTAAAATTAAAAAATCCTTACTAAAGGGTCCGCCATCTAACGTTTTTTTTTCAACTAGTGCTTATTTCGTGAATGGTAACACTTAGCTCATGTCTAATTTGACAGATAATTAGTTTTATCCTTCCGCTGAACGAATATGGTCCGTATGTTCGTTATCTTGTGCAAAAAGTGAAAGAAACTGGCATCCTCATCGATGAACCAAAGCGTGAAAAGCCAAAAACAGTGCGTACACCCGAGAATATTGCTGCTGTGGCAGAAAGTGTGCGTGAAGCGCCATCAACATCAATTCACCGTCGTTCTCAACAATTGAACATTTCGGAGACATCATTGAGACGAATTTTGCATAAAGACCTTGGTATGGCGCCATACAAAGTCCATTTGGTTCAGGAGTTCAAAAAAAAAAGTTATTTGGCGGACCCTTTATAAGTTAATAAAATTGTTGCTGAATATTTTTAGACTGAACTCAAAAAATTTGTGGACAAATTATACTTAAGTTAATTTGTTTGCTGAAAATCTTAAAATTTCTCGAAACGAAACAAAACCAAATAACAAAATATGAAATATACAACCGTTTTTTTGCAATAAGTAAAAGGAAACATACAAAATTACGTAAGATGTGTGTCCTTGTTTTTTGCTTTCGTCTGTCTACCTGAACGGATATTTGTTTGCATTTTGACCACGCTACATTCACTATAAACATTTAGCTTACAAATACACATTCAGTCTTTATTAAATGTAGTCATTTATTCAATTTAATTAATAAACAATTACTTTGACAAGTCGGTGACAACACAAAACTAAAGTTTTTAAATCCGCAATTTATATGTACACTATACACATTGTTGGTGTCCCTTTATTTTATTATGTATGTTAAACAGATAATGTACAAAAAACATGGTTGATTTTTTTATATGTCTTAGAAGAATTGTACTTTTTAGTATCATATTCCTTGTCTCTACTAAAGGGTCCGCCAAATAACTTTTTTTTTTGAACTCCTGAACCAATTGGATTTTGTATGGCATCATACCAAGGTCTTTATGCAAAATTCGTCTCAATGATGTCTCCGAAATGTTCAATTGTTGAGAACGACGGTGAATTGATGTTGATGGCGCTTCACGCACACTTTCTGCCACAGCAGCAATATTCTCGGGTGTACGCACTGTTTTTGGCTTTTCACGCTTTGGTTTTTCGATGAGGATGCCAGTTTCTTTCACTTTTTTCACAAGATAACGAACATACGGAACATATTCGTTCAGCGGAAGGATAAAGCTAATTATCTGTCAAATCAGACATGAGCTAAGTGTTACCATTCACGAGATAAGTACTAGTTGAAAAAAAAAGTTAGCTGGCGGAGCCTTTACAAATAGACATGCCGCGACATCTACTTCATTCTGCGTATATCTTACAATCTGGTTGTCGTCCACACTTTTAATGTGCTTATCAGCATAATTTTTTTTAGCAACATAAATTAGTAAAACATAAGTAAAATATTAGTTAAACATTAGTTAAGTTCTGAATTAGTATAACTAAAATTTTAGCTGAAAACATAATTTCAGCAAAAAATTTGCTGATTTACATGACGTTTTACTAACCTTTCTACCGAAAATCTGCTGTCGTGACATGGTTTTGCCTGTTTTGTCTTAGGAATTATCAGCATATCTCGAACGGAAATAACTTGTATACGAAAATGATCGTTATTGTCCGTTTCCAACGATATCGTTTCCTAACGTTTTCATAAAATTATGATACCTTGTTCGCTATCGCCCTAGTCCAGTCTGATATCGAAATTGAAAATGATATATCGCATTTTTAATTAAAAGAACACTTAAAAATAACGAACCACTAAATATTTCACTAGATCGTGTATTTATTTCAAAAAAGCAAATTTTTAACAACCTTATAATGAAGACATTGGGGTCATTATTGGTCAGAGTTGTAAACATCAAAAAATAAAAATATGAGAAAACTCAAGAAAAACCATAATTTATCTTTAATTTTAGAAAAAAAAAAAAAATCCCGAAAAGTCGAAAAAACTCAAAAAAACCCGGGATTTAAAAAAGAAAATCCCGGGATTCGGATTTTTTAATTTTACAGAAAACTTGAGATTTCCCGTTTGGCATCCGTAGTTGATAATCGAATATTAAATTTTCAATTTTATTAAATTTATCCAACACTACTTAAAATGTGTGTGTGCGTATGTGTATTTGTTTTAAATTCGTCCATATGAAATTTTACATTTCATTTAATTTGAACTTAGGAAAGACCTCTGACCTTAGACAGATTATATCTAGGTAACTTTTTAATTTAGAATATCTTAATAAAAATAGTTAATCGACGACGACTTATTTATGCCCTACTCAATTTCAACTCATAAGCCAAGTGGTAATCGTGTTTGAGTAAATTTAGTTAAAATGTCAAACATTTTATATTGCCAAAGTGATCACGATTGCCCAAAACGTGGAAATCAAACAACTACAGCACAAAAACTAACCGAATATTTTCTCTGCCTGTGTGTTGTTAGTTTTACTGTATGGCTGTGAAATATGGTCGGTTTCAGATGAAATCAAGGGAAAATATACAAGTATTTGTCAATATATGCATTCGCATAATACTTCGAATATATTGGCCAAACACACACTCATAATAAGCCATGCGAAAAATACGAAAAAAATTTCAAAACAACGAAATTTTTTGTAAAATAAAGAGATTTTCGTTTATTTTACAGAAGTATTTGCTATTTTTGTGGTTCATATGCATAGATTATTATCAATGCAGTCACAAAAACCCGCCAACTTGAAAAGGCAAATATGAATAATTTAGGATGGAAAATTAATTATTTTTTAATGAATTTGTTTTCATAAATTAGTTTATCCTTGTTAAGTGGATGTTTTTGTTATTTAAAGTTTCAAATTTCAACCTTAATGGAACTCCATAAGATATGTTTAATAAATTAATCCACACCTCAAAAAAAAAAAAAACTAAATTAAATTAAATTCTTTTTGCCCCAAATCGCTTGTGTACGATGTTAAGGCGAAGACTTCCCCTTTTTGTCCCACCCTATAAACATTTTTTAATACCAAAATCTTGTCTGAGGGGATAAACAAAATTTTCAAATTTTATTTTTTCGCTTTTGTACCAAAATTTTTTACCAATTTTGCCCATCCTCGTAAAAATTTTCAAAAATACGCTCTATAAAGATGTCTACATACCGAATTTCCAAAAATCAGATCTAAGCAGATCTCTACTGCTGATTAAGCAAATAGGTAAGACTTCCCTTTTTGACCCTCCTCATGGGAATTACCAAAAATTCCGTCAATTCAGATGTCCGCTCTATACATATGTCTAACCCTGATAAAGAACCCACATACCAAATTTGAAGTTCCTAGCTTCTGCGGTTTGGCAATGCTACCAAGGGGATGGCTTTTTCAACCTTTTATCCTTTCTTCTCGTGATTAGGATCCCACAAACCAACTTTTAAATTACTAGCTTCATCGTATTGGCAAGGCTGCCAAAGGGGAGACTTTTTTTAACCTCTACCATACTTCTCGTGTTAAGGAATCCACATACCAAATTTTAAGCTTCACGCTTTAGTGGTTTGGCCTGGACTCCAAGAAAAGGGGGTTAACCAATGTTTTTATCACGCTCCTGGCCAGAAATCCAAAAAGTATCATATAAGTGAGCTAATACATATTAGAAGAAATATATATTTTAGTTTTCAAATTTCTGACCAAAGGATGCTTTTACCCTTTATGCCACCCCCAGATGGAATCTCCAAAATACGTTATAGACAGATGTCTATTTCTTATTAGATCTCGACTAACTATTTCAAGTTCCTACCAGCAGCGGTTTGGACAGACCGCGTAGGGTCCCCTTTTTCGGCCAAAATTCGTTTTCAAAAAAAAAGATTCTTATCATGTACAAACACTTGCAATAAAACTGGGCGTGTAATGAACCAAAATCGACATATTGTTATTTTAAGGGACGTCCTAATCTATATACATATTCATACATGTTCATGGTTCGTATTTAGCGACCCTCAAAACATTCCGATAAATAATTTTCGAAGAAACTGATAAATTTTACAAAAAAAATATCCGCCTTATTGGATCTGCCATTTTGAATTGGTAAAATCTGATTAAAGAATCGTTATCAGGAACCCCAAAACTGTTGAAGGAAATATTTGATAAATGACTGAAAACTTTTCAAAAAAGATTTAAAATTTTTAATATCTTACTTCAAGACAAAATATTTCAATATTTAATGAGCGTTCAAAAATTGACCCTTTAAGAATATACTACAAAAACGATAATTTTTCAAAAAAATCATCAGCCGTATCGTATTCGCCATTTTGTATTTTGTATTTCGAATATCTAATGTCTTATTAAAATTCAGCTATCCTATAACATATTAAGTGACAATTTCAAAGCTAATTCTGAAATTTTGCTTAGTCCTCCACCCTATTGGATCTGCCATTTTTAGTTTTAAAATTTTGATGTCATATTCTAGTTTAGCGACTCTAAAACTCTCGGGTGCCTATATAACGTCTCTTCTTAACTTCTCTGAAAGTAATATCTCAACTCGAGCCTCCATATTGACTAAATTATCATTACCTCAATATATCGCTACTTGTCATGTGAAAGTAGAGATATTCACCTAAATTTAAATTCATAATACTCGTATAATTTTGTTTGTCAAACTCAATTTTGGACAGCGGGGGTATCCCGTTCACAAAGAATGCTTATGGTGCCACGTGGTATTTAAATTCAAAGGTCATACGTGATCGAAAAATTTAAAGTGGATAAATAATTTCTTCTGACTTTTATTACACAACTCGACTGCCAAAAAACACATTTTGAAACAGCTCTTTTTTAATAAACCTACATATGTACTCTGATTCCAAATCTGCCAAATTTAGTTTTTCTCATTTGCAGTTTTTGCAAATGAGAAAAACTAAAATCAAGAATATGTTTCATACATTTTCGTTCAATGTAACAATTTTATCAATATTGATGAAATATTTTATAAACAATAATAATTATAATGATCATATTATTATCTCTCTGAACTTTTTTCTACACAAAAATTATGAAAGCCTTACTACTACAAAATATCCTGCATAGTGAAGCATTTCATAAATATGATTAAATTGATTTTGTTCCTTTTGAAATGTTTCATAAAAACTATGAAACACTACATTGGACGAAAATCTATGAAATATTTCAGTAATATAATAAACCTTTTTCTTTGAGTGTAAGTAAATTTTTTAAATTGCAAAACAAAATCAAAAGTTATAACCCCATTTTGTTCAAATCGGACCAGTAGTTCAGAGGTGCATGTTTAAATCTACGTTTTGACTCTCTTTATGTTTGCCTATTGCGCTGTCGGGTAAAACATAATTTAATTTTTAGCTTTATGTAACAAATAAGAAAGTCGAAAGCAAAAGTTGACTTTTCGACTTTTTCATGAGAAGAAAGTCGACTTCCAAAAAGTTGAAAAAAGTCGAAAAAGTCGATTAATCGAAAGTCGATTTATAGAACCCTTGTCTGATGACTATTTTTATTAGTTCTCTGTTTTATTTAAAATTAAATATTATATTGGATAAAAATATCCAATTTAACCTCAAAATACATAATTTGTTCAACCAGAAATTACTTATTTTTTTTTGGATCTATTTCGATCTAAATTAGTCCCAAATTAGATATGATAGCATCCCTCAATTTTGAGATCAATGTGATGATTTTGGATAAGATGTAATATCGATCTATATCAAATAAGATATGGTTTTATATTTAAGATAACATTTTTTTGAACCAGAAAACACTTATCTTTTTGAATCTATTTAGATCTAAATTAGTCCCAAATTATATCAATCAATTTGGGGATTAATGAGATGAACTTGGATAAGGTTAAATATCGAGAATATGAGATATGATTTTATATTTTAGACATAATTCTTTTTGAACGGGTAAATACATTTTTGAAAGAATTTTCTTTACATTTAGATAAAAGCGCATTTTTAAAAATTATTCCTTTTAATCGATTAATTTACTCAAATTATTGATTATTAAAAAATTTTGATTTTAGTTAAATAAAACTTTTCTTACGAAAAATCGAATTATTTTTTTTCATATGAAATATTTATTCACGCTGAGAAAGATTTTTAGTTATCTCATATTAAGTTGTCACAAACATCACCTTTAATTTAAAGTATCATGTGTGCCATATTGTTTTGTAGATTGAAAAACAGAAACAGAGCCTTATTGAGATGAATACAATAAATGTCCAGGGAAATTGAAAAAATGATATACAGTGGAGCACTGCTATAGCGATCTCGTAGGGACGGGACAAATTGTAATCGTTATAAGAGAAGTTCGTTATAAGCGTGGTTTTTACAGGTTCTTTTTTTTCTTAAATTCTCATTATTTTTAAATTGTTGTTTGTAATATTGAAACAAATCTTTCATTAAATTACGTTTCATACAGTTTCAAGTAAAAAGTTTAAGTTTTTAAAATTTGCAGCACATTTTTCATATAAAATTTTGATTTTTTTTAATGTGCTCGTTATAAGCGAACATTTGTTATTATAATTTCGTGTGCGCCCCGGTAGCCTAGTTGGTAGCATGCAGTGCGGGCGTCGTGGGGTCGATTCCCACCAGAGGCACTGGACTGTTTTCGCTACAACGCGCAGAAGGCCATAGTAGCTAGTGCTCGGTTAGGGTAATAATATATAATTTGTAGATTAGATTAGATTAGATTATATGGCACTATGCACCGCGACCAACTTAGGTCTTTTGTGCTGCCTAAAAATACCCTAAATATTCAAGCTACCTATAAAGCCAATAATGCTATTAGGCAAAACCTTCGTAATGTCCGAAGGGGAGACAAAGCGATCGCCAAGAAACTTGGCACGCCTTTCACAAAGCCGCGGACATTCGCAGAGAACATGTTCCGATATCTCAGCTACCAGTTCGCAAAACCTACACTCATCCGTGTCCGAAAGACCCCTTTTGCGCAGGTGGTATCTGAGATTGCAATGTCCAGTCAGGTAAGACACCAGGGTACTCAAGTTACTTCTCCCGAGGGACAAGAGTCTCTTTGATCCTGCACTGGAAAAAGAGATTAATCTCTTAGCCTGTCGTTGGCCAAGAGAGTTTTCCGAATAGAGAGAGAATTCTGATTCCCTCCACGACCCGAGCTTCTCCCTAATATACCCACAGAATGGTTCAGGGCCAATAAAGGGCCTTCGGGCCCCGCAATTAGCAAGACAATCTGCCCTCTCGTTGCCCTCATGCCCCTTGTGACCAGGAACCCACCCTAAGGTAAGCGAGTTGCGCCCGCCAAGTCGGCTAAGAGCCAGAATGCATTCCATGACCAGACCAGATGACACCTCATAGGATATTAAAGCCCTTAATGCCGCCTGACTGTCAGAAAGAATGTAGATGCGAGATCTAATAGTGCCCCTTCGTAGACACTCCTCCGCGCAGACACAGATAGCAAAAATCTCTGCCTGAAAAATGGAGGGGTATCTACCCATGGGTAAGGCCCATTGAAAACCTGGTCCAAAGACACCCGCACCAGTGTCACCATTCGCATGCTTTGAGCCATCATTTGCAATTATATGATTATTTATTAATAAAAAAAAAAAAATTAATAATTTCGTAAAAGCATCCAAAAATTTATTTCATCATATAAAATGTCTTCGATTTAACGGTGTTCGATTTAACCGCGTTATTTTGGACGAAATAAAACCTGTTCTTTATAACTGCTCGTAATAAAACCAGTTCTTTATAACAGGTGTTCGTTATGAGCGTATTCCACTGTACTAGAAAAACCTTTTGTATTTTAAAATTTTTTTAGTTTATTTTATTGTCCAACATGTGTTCAACTAAAGACTCCCAAAATCTCTATGGTATTATAATGCCACACTAAACATAATGGTTTTAACTACAATATAATGTTGTCATCATATGACAGACGGGCATGCCAGGACATGCCACAAGCATTGTTATGGCTATTTTTACATTTAAAAAATAAAGTAAATATGTTGAAAGTTGATGTGATAGGGAATATTTTTTGCTGACAACATTGTTTTAATACATACCTGAGTAGTAAAACAGTTTGAACAACAGCAGTCAATCATGTTTCTAATGATGCCAAATTTTTTTTCGGTATTTTAGTTTTTACATGATTAACCTTAATGCCATAATGAGACAGGCTTTTTTGTATCTGCCACCATACACAGAAAAAACAGTAGGCATCAACAATGGAATTTGTAAATTCAAACACCCCCTTTTTTAAATTTAAATTTATTTTTAAATGCTTGAAAATTGTAAATTTTCGAAAATACAAAAAATATTTAAAACAAAAATTCAAAATTACAAAAAAAAAAAAAACAATTAAAGGGTGTTTGCATTTACACATCCCAATTGTTTTTGCTATTTTAAAAAATAATTTTTTGTAAAGGGTCCGCCAAATAACTTTTTTTTTTTTGAAAATGCTATAAAAAAAAATTAGTGAATATTTTCTCAAATTTCTTTTTTTATTTGAAAGTACAATCCTTTCGGTTAATAATGGAAAATAATTTCATTCAAATGGCTGCCTCGGCTGGCCATGCAGTAGCCTACACGATCGGTCCAATTTTTAAGCACATTATCGATTGTGTGCAGCTGTATTTCACCAATGGCTTCACGAATATTGTCCTTTAAAGCATCAATTGTGTCTGGATTGTTGGCGTCAACTCCTGAACCAATTTGACTTTGTATGGCGTCATACCAAGGTCTTTATGCAAAATTCGTCTCAATGATGTCTCCGAAATGTTCAATTGTTGAGAACGACGGTGATTTGATGTTGATGGCGCTTCACGCACACTTTCTGCCACAGCAGCAATATTCTCGGGTGTACCACTGCTTTTGGCTTTTCACGCTTTGGTTTATCGATGAGGATGCCAGTTTCTTTCACTTTTTTCACAAGATAACGAACATACGGAGCTGACGGTGCTACTCTTCTTCCAAAATCCGTACGCAATTTTCGCACACATTCTGCAACATTACCATGATTTTCAAAGTAA
Organism: Delia radicum; assembly: GCA_021234595.1. NCBI lineage: Eukaryota > Metazoa > Arthropoda > Insecta > Diptera > Anthomyiidae > Delia > Delia radicum. The sequence continues at coordinate 76,810,565 of CM037854.1, read as the reverse complement.
TGTCGCAATATTTCCCAGCGTTGTTCAAGCGTATACACAACCATATTCGTTCAGGGGAAGGATAAAACTAATTATCTGTCAAATCAGACATGAGCTAAGTGTTACCATTCACGAAATAAGCACTAGTTGAAAAAAAAAAACGTTAGATGGCGGACCCTTTATTTATAAAAAATACTCTACGACACATGTTTGATATTACCAACAGTATTTTGTAGTTTTTTTTTCAGTGTAGAAAACATAATTGGATTAAGGCCGAGAATTGTAATATAAATTCTAATTTAATTTTTTTACTTTTTGTATAATTTTTCTATACATTTCAAGATATATTGCATGTCTGACTACGATATTTCATCTATTGAACATGAAGCTCTATTGATAGTAGTGGCATCAACATTTGGCAATGGTGATCCACCGGAAAATGGTGAGGTAAGTAGTTCCAAATGTATAGCATAATAATATATAAGTAATAATGCTAATTCTTAATTAACTATGTATGCATTTTACTTCATTATAAAGAAAAATAAACTTAATCTGTAATATATAAACTCCAATATCTCAAATCGTACTATTTAATATTAACCCTTTAAAGCAGATTTTTTTTGTTTTGTAGGAATTTTAATTATTCGTTAAATAAAAATAAAAAAACATGAAAATTGCTTAAAAATCGTCGAGAACTCTATGAACCACTAATTCTGAAAGTGGTATAAGTCTATTTTTAGAAAAATGAAGATAATGATGGAGTTCCATAATGGCAAAAAATTTGTTGTCGAAACTTCAAAGATATTGTAAGTTGTTTTTAATACACGAATACCCCATTTTCTAGTTCTTATAAATTTTAATCTAGATTTTTCAAATATGCTCTTCGAAAAAATGGTACCGGCACGTACCATTTTTTCTGGAAAATTTTTAGACAATTCACAGTAATCCACAAAAAGTAAAATAATTGAAAAGTTTTAATAAAATTTTTGCACTCAACTAAACTGAACTTTTCTTCACAATGTGAAAGAAGAATTTCTAACAATTCATGAAAAAACTTTATAGTTCATTAGTCGTATGAAATTTTTTGTAAATATTATGAAATTTTTCATTAAATTGTATGAATAACTGCAGTAATTTAATGAAAAGTTTCAATGGAAGAGTTCCAGTGACAATTCATAGTTCAAATGAGAAAATTCATTGATATTATGAAGAGAATTCTCTCAGTGTACACAATATAGTTTTTAACAGCATTATTTCTCCTTTACAATTTTGCACATTTTTGTCCAAATCGAAAAAGTACACTGATAATAATCCATGCGTAAAATTACGAAAAAATGTAAAAATAACCAAATTTTTGTAAAATAAACGAAAATTTGTACATTTTACGAAAGTTTTTGTAGTTTTAACAATAATTTTGTATTTTTCTGCATGGATTATTGTGAGTGTAGTATTCTTTGAGATCAGTCTGACCTATTTTCGCTCACTTCTGAGTCTTATGTCAGATTTCACGGTTGTGTTGGCAACACTGGTTTTATGTTTGTCTATTGCATTATCGACTAAAACAAAATTTACTTTGGAGCCATATATGACAAATAAAAAGTCGAAAGCTAAACTCGAATTTTTCATTAGAAGAAAGTCGACTTTTTCATCAGAAAAAAGTCGACTTACAAAAGTTCGAATAGTCGAAAGTTGATTTATATAACCAAAGGGCACATTGAGAAAAACAGTGTTGTCCCAGTAGTATTTTATTTGAACCGTAGACAACTTCTACCTGGGCAGGAGAACATTGGTAATGGATGCGATAAAGTAATGCATTACCTTGCATTACAAACAAAAACTAATATGCTGGCAATAATGGATTACATAATGCATTACTTTGAAATGAATACTCTTTACCTTCAGATTTATTTCGAAACATATAGTAATAAGTTACCTCTAGATGGTTACATAATGCATTACATTGTTATGTATACTCCCTACCTGCAACAATATTTTGAAACATAAAGTAATGAGTTACCAATATTTGAGATAACTAAGAACTTTATCTAAATAACTGATTGAAACGATAACAGCAGCAAAAACTGAATTGAAACCTGTTTAGCAGTGTGAAAGCGGTAAATGGATCGGATAAACTTTGTATTCTCTACAACATTTATTTTTACCAAAATCGCTCAAAGAATAACTTCAGATTGAAGGCACAATCATATTTTCTTTATTTCCGAAAGCACACTAATCGATTTGATCTCATTTTATTACTTTATTTGTCATTTATATGCCAATATAAAAAATATGGAATTACGTTGACGCTGAAAGCTCAAAATATAAAAATCTCTGAAATTTCTATTTATTGACAGATTTTGGAGAGCTACTATTTCTTTCTGAGTTAGAAAACATATTTTTATCAACATGTAGGAGATTTTGAAGCATCAGGATGACCATACACAAAAGCTTTGAAGCGATTTCCTTTTATGCTGAAAAAGTTATACCCAAAAAAGTCGAAAAACTTTTAAAAGTGACAAGCAAAAAATATGTGATTTTTATATCGACTAGAGCACACTAACAGTACACTGATAATAATCTATGCGTAAAATTACTTATTTCGTAAAATATACGAAATTTTTTTCATTTTACGAAAGTTTTTGTAGTTTTGACAATAATTTCGTATTTGCATGCATGTATTATTATGAATGTATAAATATTATAACTAAAGGGTCCGTCATCTAACGTTTTTTTTCAACTAGTGCTTATTTCGTGAATGGTAACACTTAGGTCATGTCTGATTTGAAAGATAATTAGTTTTATCCTTCCGCTGAACGAATATGGTCCGTATGTTCGTTATCTTGTGAAAAAAGTGAAAGAAACCGGCATCCTCATCGATAAACCAAAGCGTGAAAAGCCAAAAACAGTGCGTACACCCGAGAATATTGCTGCTGTGGCAGAAAGTGTGCGTGAAGCGCCATCAACATCAATTCACCGTCGTTCTCAACAATTGAACATTTCGGAGACATCATTGAGATGAATTTTGCATAAAGACCATGGTATGACACCATACAAAGTCCAATTGGTTCAGGAGTCCAAAAAAAAAAAAAGTTATTTGGCGGACCCTTTATTAGAATGTTCGCCGAGTTAAATTTGTAGTCTCAAAAATGCTACCACCATCGAAAATATTACATATTGTTCCTAAAATGTTTTAAGTCCTGAGTGATATGGAAACGTACATTTCCGTAGATTTTCCCCATATTCACTTATCACAGTATGTAAAGCGTATAAAAATAGGAAATCGGTACTTATGCAACAAATTACAAGTAAGACAGTGCAAACAGAAATTGATAAATACAACAGAATTTCGGTTTCAGCATTAAATTTCAATTGACCCAAAAATACATTCAATCATTCAGATTTTAACTTCTTAATTACCTATTTTAGTTACCTTACCTTTGTGCATTTAAGGATTAAATTCATTACTAATGACTAAGTAAACCAAAAATAAGCTTTTATCAATTAAATTTAAGCCCGAAAATAGGCAACATAAAATTTAACATATTCTCATTAAATTCATTGTTGATTTATATCATATATTTTAAATTCTATATTGCGTGTTTTAAGGGCTTAAAACTGATAAAAAAAAACATATTTTTGGTTGGCCTACTAATGACTCTATTATCTTTAGTTGCTCTATTCTACATAGTCATTCTAATAAAAGATTTTTTATTTTATTTCTATTTTTCATGTAAATGGCATTTATGTGTGTGTGTGTGTTTGTTTGTGTGCGTTAATGTTGGCATCCTGTTAACATTAAACCATTATACAGTTATTCTCCCAGGATTTATATGCTTTGAGAGTACAAGAATCAACTGAAAGTGGTCAGGAATCTAGGTAAGTGTTAAATGTTGTTTACTTTAATGTTTAATGTGTAGGCTATTAAAGCTATTAAGTGTTACCAAATTAATATTTTTAAAGAGATTTAAAGTTTTTATATAAAGTAAAAAGTATTGAAATATATATTAAATGTTTTACTTTTAATTTTTAAAAAAATTAAACCAAAAGTCTATTTTTCGATCTTTTATCATACACACAGAGAAATAAAGTGCCAACCGAATAGAAAAGTGTATATTAATGGTAACAACTTATAAATTCAGTTAGTACAACGATATTTACATTCGATTTCTGAAAATGTTGGGTATTGCAACTAAAATTCTGTTGAATTAACTGCACTTTGTTGTGAAAACTAATATAAAGTTGTGTCAACTGTCTGAAATTCGTAATAACAGAATTTGAGTCATAGTAACCGAATTTAAGTTGGCAAATAGCCAATTTTTTTTCTGTGTGTATATATTAAAACGTTTTATGAAGGACTTAAATACATTTAGAGTGCATTAAAATGTTTTAAATTGTCATGAATTTGGTCAACATTCAATACAATTTTCTGTAAAATTATTTATTAGTAAAAGTAAACAAATTTGAATTAAGTCCATGAGAAGTCTGTTAAAAAATTTTCGTCCTGTGATTTCCATATACTAAAAATTAGGGTATTCAAATACTCGGTTTTAGTTTTGTTCGAGTAAATGACTAACTGGGTTTTGAGGTTTTTAACCTACTCGATTGATCGAGTAAGATTTTAAAATTACTCGAGTAACTTAATTAATTTTAAGAATTTTATTTATTTTTTAATTTAATTTTCCTTAAAAATACATAGAAACACAAAAAACAAAATTGGGAATTCCTAATAGTATTTTATCAAAATTAATTAAGTTAAAACTAAAAATAAGTTCTTAAATAATATCCAACTAAGATGTTTTCCTTTTTTTCTTTCGTTTTCATAAAAATTGATTAAGTTTTTTTTTTTTTAATATCAAGAATTATATGGCAAAGCAGTACATTAGGTTATCCCAAAACAAATAAAAATTTGGATTATCTCGGAAGATCTTTCCTAATTTGGATACTCATAATGTAAAGTATTTTTGAGAATTTTATCAGATTTTTCGGAAGTGGTTTAGAGGTCGCGCAAACCGATTTTGTACCAAAAATCGAGCTTTATGGGCTTTTATTGAATTATGGTTGAAAATTGCTAAAAAATCGGTAATTTTTCGGCTTCTGAGTAAATATTCTTAAAGAAAATTTTCCGATCTTTAATTTTATGTGCATAAGTAATAAGTTTCGTCAGGGATTTTGCACATTTTGATACATTATATAACAGTTTTTGTAAATTTTCAACAAATATGAAAAAGAATGCTTTATAACTTTTAAAATTTGTATGAAGACTAAAAAACTAATGATGCAGTTTAAAAGATTATGAAGTTTTAAATAAATTAGCAGAAAAAACATTATAATTTTCTCTTACCGTTCTCGAGTTATACCCTTTCAAAGCTTTGCACCCATTGTATGAAATTTTTAGTACTATAAGATTTGGGCATCCGATTTGTTGTAAACTTCAGATTATGAGATTATGAGATTTGAAAATTTATTTATTGTATGTCAAAGCTTAGTTTTAAGTGTTGTCAAGTTGTGAACAGCAAAAAAAGTAGCCAAAAAGCCGTTATCACTAGGTGGCACTGATATGGCTCGAACTAAAATTCATGATTTATTGGATTTGAGGCAACTACAACCCTATTTTTGGCAGATAGTCTATAGGTTTAGAGATAACAAGTCAAAATACAATTAAAATTTTTGTAAACTGATAAGTGGAAGACGCTTGCTTGAGATTGAGATAAATTTTATGGCAGTGTCCCCGATACGCTCCTCTCAATGACCTTAGACTTTTGAAACAATTGTATGATTACAAACGCTTTAATGAAAAAGTTGCACGAGAGACTCTTTAAACCTTTCTGGGTCATCAGTGGTACCTTTCCGAGAAGTTGGCTGCCTTATCGTTTTTTGATGAACATATAGATACCAAAACTTTGCGTTTAATGCTTAGAAACCTACATGAACCAAGTAATAACAACGAATTAGTGAAAGGAAATTTAACAGAAGACATGATTGAAAATAAACAAATTCAGTGTTTTTTTACAAAAGCCAGCCTAACTTTTTTTGAAGCCTGCAACATTTCTACTGATTTTTTACAAACGGATCCAGAAAAATGGGAAAACAACAAATCATTTCAGGAAGCAAAACACAAAGTTCAACAATTGCAAGTTGTAAATGATGTCGCAGAACGTGGTGTGGCCTTGGCTAATAGTTATATCAATATCACAACTTCTGAAACAGACTTTCAGAGTTTACTGCAGGGGGTAGAGCAGCATCGCAAGAACTCTAATAAATGATTTATAACAAATCTATTTTTCTTTGTTTCTAATATAATTGTTATGTATGAGTGGTAAGTAACTATTATTTTATTTGTAAAAACATTTTCTAAATCCAATTATTTAAAGTTTAAACCAATGCAAACCTAGTTCACACCTTATAGTATTATACATTTCATACAATGTGTACAAAGCTTTAAAAGAACGGTGAGAGAAAATTCATTTTTTTTCTGCTAATTAATTTAAAAATTAATAATCTATTAAACTGCATCATTAGTTTTTTTAGACTTTATACAAATTTTAAAAGTTATAAAGCATTCCTTTCCATATTTGTTGAAAATTTACGAAAAACCGTTATTAAATTGTCAAAATGTGCAAAATCATTGCCGAAATTTATTATTTATGCACATAAAATTAAAGATCGGAAAATTTTCTTTAAGAATATTGACTCAGAAGCTGAAGAAATATCGATTTTTTACCAATTTTCAAGCAAAATTCAAAAAAAGCCCAAAAAGCTCGATTTTTGGTAAAAAATCGATTTGCGCGACCTCTAAACCACCACCGAAAAATCTGAAAAAAATCTCAAAAATTCTTAGCCTTATGAGTATTCAAATTAAGAATGATCCCCAAAGTTTTTTTTTTGAATGGGACACCCTACAGTACATGCCTTGGCAAAATATAAAGAAAATATATATTACTTTTTCGCCGTTAGTAATAAACGAAAGAGTTTTTTTTTCGAATTTTATTTTGTTTGTAAAATAGATAATTTTTAATGTATGCAATTAAATTGAAAAAAGATCCAAATGAAAGAAAAGAGTGACGGCTAAATACGACCTCTAACACCAAAAGGTCATGCATTCAGTTTAATTTGATCTTGCAAAAAAAAGCATTATTACAATCTAATAGTTTTGCGATTGTTGCGATTTTTTTTGTTGAATATTTAGATATCTCAAAATTTTGCTTAATTTCTGGAAATCGGAACTTTTGGTCTTATTTTTTTTTTTTTAGTTTCGATGTCGACATAAAAACTCACCCTTTATTTGAGTATCATAATCAGAGAAGACAAATATGGTTTGCATTTCTGCCATTTTTGCCATTTTTGGCATTTTCTGATTTTTAATTTTTGGTCTTAAAAACAGCGTTTTCTTAAGGTTTTTAAGCTTTAAAATTGACTTTTCAGAATTTTCAGTTTAAATGACTTTTTCCTCAAACTTTTTTACTTTTCTTTTAAAACGTGTATTTTTTTACCTGTTTTGCAGATTTGCTACATTTTGCTTTTCTTCCAATCTTTTTTGCCATAAACACAACGGATTTTGCCATTTTTTGTTTTCTCTGATCATAATGTGTGTAATTGTTCTAGGAAATTTAATAAAATATATATAAAAATGTGATATGTTAGTCTTACGAACGTTTTTTTTTGCAAAATAACCAAAGAAAAATGTTTTTGTCTCAGTACTGTGTTGCCCATATAGGGGTGAAACGTAAAAAAGTTATACCACTACTAAAAAAGTATTACATTTAAATTAAACGGTAATTGACATATGGCAAGATATTTTATAAACAAAATCTTTTAAAAAAAATAGAAACGATTTAATTTTTTTTTATAAAATTTTAAGTGAAATAGAATAAATCTGTATATACGCGATTAATCGAACAAAATTATGCGAGTTATTCATTACTAGAAATTGGCAATTTCAGTTTACTCGAACAATTGTTCGATTAAAATTCATCGAGTAATGGTTAACCGATTGAATACCCTACTGAATATTGCAACTATATTATTTGTTTTTCTGAAGCCTACTTTTAGGCGTTGTATTTTGTAAATACATTTTTGACCTATTTAAAGTTTTCGTTTTTTTAAAACTCAATTAAAATACAAATTTCTTCACATGCTTAGTAATATTTTATATTCCCAACCTACATATTTAACAGTTTTTTTTTTTTTTAATTTAAATAGATTTTGTTTGTATGCATTACAATCCTGTTTATTTGGCATTGTTGTCAAACATGTCATACGGAAATTCCCTGCGATTATATCGAAATAACAACAAAAAAGCAAAAAAAAAAATAATTTGTTAACGGAAATTAGGGGCACAACCATTTACAACCTCGAACAATATAATACAAACATATTGTCAATTGGTGGGCTGTTTGCCTTTTAAGTTGCCACCACCTTGTTTCCAAACAACGACAATAAGTACAGACAATAAGAATAACAAACAACGGAACAGCATGATGTTAATATTTTCAAAATATTATGAAAATATATACTTTACATATTCATATAAAAATAAATAAAATATCTATTATATCACTATACGAGGGAGGTTTGCAAAAAAATTTCAAGTCATATTACAAAGATTAGGATTTGGAATAAAATAAATTATTAACTCACACATAGAAAATATATGATTGAGCATCATGGGTAGGGTGGGGCGATTTGAACATCTTAATGGGCGCTTCGCATTTCTGATTCTTGAGATTGTACTGAGCAAAAAAGTCCACTAGACCATACGTCTACGGTGAAAATCGAGCTTCCAGATTTTGACTTTTTAGCCGTATTTTGTGAAAGTAACAATGTGTGGGATTTACATATCTCAGGAAGTAGGAGGAACTTATCCAAGATTATGGTATCAATCTCTTCTTTGGAAGATTCTCTAGCAGATTAATGCATAAATCATATTTGTAGTTGGGATTTAAGGGGTTAATTTTTAATTTCAAAATAAGGCTTTTGTGCCCTAAAGTCAAAATCTGGAAGCTCGATTTTTACCGTAGACGTATAGTCTAGTGGACTTTTTTGCTCAGTACAATCCCAAGAATCAGAAACGCGAAGCGCCCATTAAGATTTTTTTCCTTCCATACTAATCGCCCCACCCTAATCATGGGGGATAAGAAATTATCATATTATGATCTTAACAATCATAAACATTATTCTGACCGATCATGTAATGATCACGAGGGACGATTTTTTGTATCATGTAGGCTCATAATATGATTATGAGGATCATAGTATGACACTGTTAAGCTATTATTACTTGGTGATCTTTTATCAGCGTTTATCAAGCGGTCCACATTTATTTCCAAATTTGATAAGAATTAATTAATCGGTTATAATTTGAAATCACATTTTAAAGAGCTTTTTCTTTAATGTTTTACTTTTTAAGGCCGAGGATAAATTTTTGAAATTTATTGTGCCAGCTTAAAGAAGGCAGACAATTTTTTTAAAACTTTTCACACAATAGGGTTGCTAAAAAAAAAGAATGTGAATTTTAAATTTTTAAATTGGAAATTACGAAACCATTTAAATTTCCTAGGAAAAACATGGATTGATTGACAACGAATATATCTCATTTAAAAGTCTCTTCTTTAAATTTAGCTTAATAATTATCAAACAACCTCTTTAAATGTGGGTATATAAAGTTTTTATGTAGATGACACGTTAAGGAAATTTTTTATGTGTGTGTAATTTTAACTGCTAACAACAGCAGAAACGTTACAGTTTACAAAATAAAACAAATCTAAACAAAAAAAAAAAAAAAAAAATGTATGACATTTACATTATGACATGTCGACACAATATCGATATGTTTTCGGTAGCAACATAACAATCATATAAACAAACATTAGCATGATTTTACAAAAATTTACCAATAAAATATAAAATTCAATGCTGCATGATTTATTACAAAATATATCGTAAAGGAAATTTCCATAAACTTTGTGAAATGTTATTTTTTAACTGTGTTAAAATATTTCTATAAAAATTTAAGCCTTTAAATATTCCTGAGTAAAAAAGTTTATATTAAATTGTATATGATAAGATATTTTGCGCAAATATAAGAGGATATAAATTGATCCGCAAAATGGTTCTATTAAATTGTATCACTTTGGATGTAATTATATTTAAATAGATACAATTCTATCTGAGTTTTTTCACGATATACATTTTATATTTAAATAAATAATATATTACATTTATTTATATTATATTTGATAAAATTAGATATAATTAGATACAATTAGACACATAATAATCTTAATATATTTAAATTAAAAGATATTTAGTTTCATATATTTGACCTCGATACAACGGGTTGAAAATACAAAACGTATGCCTGAAATTTGTAAATACTCGATTTAAAAATATATAATATTATGTTTAATATTGAAATACAATTTTATCCGAAAAATGCTGGATCGCACTGTATATAAATGGATTATATTACACTGAATTTGATACGATTTAATCCAGTAAAAATAAATTTGGTGAATTATATACAGCGGGCTTGATATTATGGTCCGATTACAAAGAGCGGAATTTAAATTTATTTTATTATAATTCGATTATAAGGAGCCCAATTTACGGTCTGTTTTTGTAAGACGTGTCACTCAAAAAATTCGTGTAAATGAGTGAAGAAATTCATTTTGGGGTTTTGTATCGCAAATGTCACTTTGAATTGAGTAAAACTTAAGAGTTGTCGTTTTCGTCTTTGTTTTTGGTTTCCACATTGCGATTTGAAACGTCACAGACATCAAAAACAGACGTTCACAAAAAAGTATTTGTCAAAGAAAAAAGGCAACACAATTTAATATTAAAAAAAACAAAATACTTTGTAACACAAAATCGTAATAAAAAAAGAATAATGATTTTTATTTTTATTTTCATTTATATTTATATTTATTTACTTTTTAGTTGTAAATGTTTTTGTTTTTTTTTTTATACAAATTATATTTTTATATCCACTTTTATTGTTTTCTAAACAAAATAAATAATTTTTTTTTTCAAGCAAAAATCAGCTGTTTTTGTTTATATTTCATTTACAGTGTTGGGTTGCCATATACCAACGAAAAATTAGTTATTTGTATACGAAAAAAGCTAACAAAAACCGAAAAACAATATCATGGCAATCTCTACTGTTTGACATAACATAAAGCTTTACGTACTCAAACGTAAGTCAGACGAACGAATTATAAAAACTCATTTCATTACGTATTCGTTCGGGTGCCATACGTTCGTCTGAAATTATACACGTATTGTAAAAACAAGCCGTTAAATTCATTATTTAGAGACGGAGGAGATTAGAAAAATACACTAAAAAAATCTAAAAATAGAATACTTGTGTTGTTAGTGTTGTCACTTCTGAGTATAATATACAATAACAGAAAAAGCTAATAGGAAAGAAAACTGCAATTTAACTGCATTAGATTCGAGGCCATACTTGGGTGTAATCGTTGATACTGCGAGTAGTATTTATATCTGGCTAAAGATCTCATCAGAACCCGAAGTTTTAAAAAAGCTCGAGCCTTCAGAATAGACAGAGCTTTAACAAAAAAAACTATAAATCATCAATTTTGCTCCATTCTTGTCTTCCTAGTAATCAAACACGTGGCTATGATCTTTTCCTAACAAGCGTCATTACGTTACTAAACTTTGAAGACAAAAAATAATATTTATATAAAAAAATGTACTTTTTACTCGGGCTCAAGTAATATTTCTTACAGTTTTACAAAGTTTGATATATGAAATTGGTATGTTCATTTAAGATAATTTCAATAGATATTTTTAATGAAAATTTTGAGGTGATTTTAAATCTGGACTAGGAAAAAAACCTCACTTTTCCACAACTTAAAAAAAAATCATAGTTTTTTACAAAAGGCAATACATTCTTTTGTATAATATTTATTTCTGCCAATCCAACTATATAATTCCTGTCTAATAACGTACACTCAAAAAAATAAGTTAGTAGAAAAGTTAGTAAAACATCTTGTAAATCAGGTATACCATTTTTTAGCAAATTTTTTGCTAAAATTATGTTTTAAACTAAAATTTTAGTTATACTTAGTCAGCACTTAACTATTTTGAACTAATGTTTTACTAATATTTTACTAATGCTTTACTAATTGATTTTGCTAAAATAATTGTGCTGATTAGCACATCAATAGTATGAACGATAACCAGATTAAAAGTATACTAAAGGAAAATTATACTAAGAAGTACAACTCTAGTAAGACACATACAAAAAACAACCATGGAAGACATTTGTATCTGTTTTTCATACATAAAACAAAATTGTGGATTGAAACAACTTAAATTTTGCGTTTTCACCGGCTTGTATAAGTAATTGTCTATTAATTAAATAAACGATAAAATATAATATTTAAATTTAAAAAAGATTAAATGTGTATTTGTAATCAAATTGAGTGGTCAAATTGATAACAAATATACAGCAGGTAGACAGACTAAAGCGAAAGACAAAGACTTACATCTTAGGTAAATTTGTATGTTTCCTTTTTCTTATTGCAAAAAAAAAACGGGTTGTATATGTTACATTTTGTTATTTTTTCGCTTCGTTTCTATAATTCTCTGCGGTATTAGTCTTCCTTTAAAAGATAGCGTCATTGAGAAAAACCATTGATGTTAGTAGTTGAAAGATAATTTTGTTTATGTAATATATAATTATTTATATTTTTATTTAGATATACATGTCGTCAATGTGGGAGTATGAAAATTTTTATATTTTCTAACGTATTGTAAATTATTTTAAAAAGAATCACAAAAATATGTTTAATGATTTTCAGCAAAATAAATTAACTATGTAAAAATTTTCTACAAATTTTTTGAGTAATATTCAGTATTAGTAGTTATCAATATCAGTAATTCAGAAAAAATTTTATTAATTTTTAGCAAGGGTTTTTTAATTTCAAATCTACGAAGTGTTAGCAAAACTTTTGCTGAATCTACTAATTTTGCTGCTAAAAATCAGCTTTGCTGATTTTCAGCGAAAGCTTTTGCTGACTTTACTAACTTTTTTATTTGAGTGTATAATATATTGTAATATACAATTAAATATGCCGCTTGACGAAAAATTACAATAGCAAAGTAAAGTTTTTTTAATTTACTATACATGATATCATTCTTAACTTTATTAGATTTTACAAAACTGGATCTCATTATATAATATTACTTTTACTCGGGTAACTTAAATTTTATTTATATTTTTTAGGACATTAAATTTTCTTTTTTTTTTTTTTTATTTATAGTAATTAAATGTGCTAAAGTCCCAAAACTTATTTAACAAATTGTGAAAAGCAATCTGATGTAGGCGTGTCCCTATCCGGATTTCATTCCTGCCTAAGGAAATCTTCAGGGGACTTTGTTATTAGAATTTCTAGAGATATTTGTTATGTTAAATCACAAACTCAATGAGAATTTCTTGTCCTCGTCTAGGAGCGAGATTCAAAATTTAAAATATCAAAGAAAAAACAAAAACAACAACAAAAAATTGTCACAATTGGCTTTGTCATCTTCCAAATACTACTCTGTTTTTTTGACAGACCTAGCAATGTAGTGACGTTTATTCAAGTAAACAACAATAGAAAATCATATGTTTTCTATTAGTGTCAGTTACATTTAAATTTACACAAGCACCTGCATATTTGTTATTTAAATTTATTTTCATCGGGATAAACATTTTCGTTTTAAACAAAATCGTTAATTTTAATTGAATTAAAATCTTTTTTTGTCAATATTAAAAAGACTTTGTTATTTGTAATGGAAATCGATTTCGCAAAATTCAGAACAATTTTCGTAAAATATTTAGAGATTTTTTAATTATATATAGTTACATAAAAACTGACTTAGAAATTTTTTTTAAAAGTTTTGGATTATATATAATTATGTCTAAAATGACAGAAAACGTTTTGGATGCTTGCATTATTAAATTTAATCAAATTTATAAATCATATATTATCATATATAAAGATCAGAATAATGTTTTTTTAAACAAGATTGGATGTGCTAATACATGATTTTTTTTTTGGTAAAACATTTTAAAAATATTATTATATATAACTACATATTGATACATATGCTATTTTATATGATCATATATATCTAAATTAAAAATATATTGTAATATATAATTTTTTTACTCGGGTTGTTTCAATTTTCCAGCTCTTTGACATACATGAGGAAAAGTATTGAGGCAGTTATTTTTCCATACCAATGCTAATACCTAAGCATTGGCATTAATAAAAAAAAAACCAACTTGGTATATAAGATGTACATTAGACTGGCCCTTATTTTTGAAGTTGCTCCGAATCCCGCTCCCCGGGGCTCATTTTTTGAGGTTAATGGAAGAACTAATCCAGAAAAAATTTCAGCTCATTTGATGAATTTTTGAGCTATCCCTGGCCCTTCAAAGTTTTGAGTTTTTGGTATTTTTGCCAAAATTTTCCGTTGTAAACACCCTAGTGTATAAACTATAAACCCAAATATAAAATGGTTTTTTTCCTACAAAGACGCTTTTATTACCCAAAATCTCTAAATTCGGATTAAAAATGACAAAGATATTGCTGTTATAGTCAACGTGAACGTACCTTATTTCATTGTGAATTGTCTATTTATATATGTTCACTAGAGTCGTTCACGTTTGTATGCACCACATTTTCATTTATTTGCACCACTCTAATGTTCATTCACAATAGCAGTGTACAGCTGTTACGTTATTTTGAACAGCACAGTTTTATTCAAAATGTTTTCAACTCGTTCTAAAACTCGTGTTTATTTAATCGGTGAACCTTGTACACAAATATTAGGCGCTAAGTTACCATCCAAAAGGCAAGTTTTATCGCTTTTATTCAGTATCTATAACGACCAAAGACTTTCGTTGCGTGCTAGTGCAGCTATAGTTGTAAATGAGGCGTGCGGTTTTTGGGATAAAGCTTACATTCCAACACAACGCAAAGATAAGTGCATTGACAAATTGTTATTGTTGCATGGTAAGTGGCATAAATTATTTAAACATAGAAGCCGCGAAAGTGCAGCACACAAGAAGAGTGAAAAGGCATTTCTAAAGAAGTTGGAAGAATTGTTCGATATCGCAGCAGCAAATGCCATGGACGTTATGACTAACAAAGCCGACAAGCAATTTTTAATAAATCAAAGAAAGGGTCGGCACGGCGTCATATTAGGCATTGATACAGTCGCCATGCGAAAGGAGAAGGCAAGATTGGATCGCATACAAGCTGAAGCAGAGCGGAGAAGAAGGGAGGAGGAATAGTTGGCATCTATTTCAGATACAAGTAATCTTGATGATATCGATTCAAATTATACTACTATTGAAATGAACGAACTTGTTGAAACCGACTCCGAAATGGATGTGGACTTTGATGTGAATACAGTGCCATCTTCTAAAAGAGGCATATTTAATTTTATCAATGAAAGAATTGTGTCTGCTCTCGATAAATGCAAGGTCTCAGATAGATATGCTGTTCATCTACTGGTCGCAGTTGCTGAGTCGCTAGGCCACGACGTTCAAAAATTGATAATCAATCGGACCACTCTACAGCGAGTACTACAATTACAACGCGAATCAATTGCTACCAAAATAAAAGATAATTACAAATTGAATCCGGATATGCCATGCACTGTTCATTTTGATGGCAAATTGTTACCCAGTATACATGGAAAATCAAAGATTGACCGTCTTCCCGTTATCGTCTCCAATAAGAATGGCGATCAACTGCTTGGCATCCCATCTATACGAAATGGAACTGGCCATCAGATATCGGCCGCGGTAATTAATGTTATTACTGAATGGGGTTTGCAACAAAATATTCAAGCGATTTGTTGCGACAGAACAGCATCGAATACAGGACGGTTAAATGGTGCGTGCACGGTACTTCAGCAGGGGCTCGGGCGAAGCTTGATGATTTTGGCCTGTCGTCATCATATTTATGAAATTGTTCTTAAAGCGGTCTTTGATATAAAAATGGGGGCAACATCTGCGCCGGATGTGCTTTTATTCAAGAGATTTCAAGCTAAATGGGGTATGTTCTTGTTGTATAACATATACGAAGCATGTATTTCAATGTAACTTGAAACTAATTACTTTTCAATGCTTTTACTTTTATTGTAGTAGAACTAGATGTTGCTGAATATAAAACGGCTTTGGATGATGATAATGTCGACTTGTCGAACATATCAGACGAAATCGGGAGCTTTTGCATTGACCAATTGAACGAAAAACACAGCAGAGCCGACTATGCTGAGTTTCTTAAGCTTGTTCTGATTTTCTTGGGAAAAACACCGCCATCTGGAGTCTCATTCCGCTCGCCTGGAGCATTTCACCACGCCAGGTGGATGGCGAAAGTAATATATTGCTTGAAAATTTATTTGTTTCGCGGACAATTTGAACTAAAAGCGCGCGAGCTCAAAGGAATACGCGATATATGTTTATTTGTCGTAACATTATATGTTAAAGCCTGGTTTTACGCACCGTTTGCCGCCGCAGCTCCCAATGTTGATTTGGCTTTTTTAATTGATTTGCACAATTATGGTATAGTGGACAAGGATATTTCGAATGCAGCATTAAAAAAAATGTGTGGCCATTTGTGGCATCTTTCTGATGAAGCAGTTGGCTTAGCATTTTTTGACAACAGCATAAATGTTGATGTAAAAGCAAAAATGGTACAGTCTCTCCGAGGTGATCCATCTGAACATGACAACATATTTCAAAATCGAAATATTATACAACCGAAAGATGTACCTTCATTTAAAAAAAAAACTTTAGCGTTTTTCGTTACAAAGAGAACCGCGGAATTTTTAAAAGATTCAATATCTCTACTGAATTCATGGCTTATGAACCTTCTACTTGACCACAACATAATTCGTACATTGAAGGCTTGCAAGTTGTTCAAAAAATGCAGGTAGTCAATGACGTCTCTGAACGCAAGGTAAAACTAATGGAAGAATTCAACCAGCTCCTCACTCGCGATGAAGAGCAGAAGCAGTTCTTGTTATTAACAGTTGATAAGTATCGTCAACAATACTCAAGTCATTTGAAAAGTACACTGTTGCAAAACGAATGACGAACTAATTTTTATTGTAACGTGTTGCTTTTAATTTATTCATTACTTACAATAAATCTGTATATAAACCCCTATATTGTCGTTGTTTTTAATCAGAATTTAGAGAATTTGGGCATTTTGGAAAGATAATAGATACATCTTTGTAGGAAAAAAACAATTTTGTATTTGGGTTTATAATTTATACACTAGGGTGTTTACAACGGAAACTTTTGGCAAAAATACCAAAATTTCAAAACTTTGAAGGGCCAGGGATAGCTGAAATTTTTTCTGGATTAGTTTTTCCATTGACCCTCAAAAAATGAGCCCCGGGGAGCGGGATTCGGAGCAAGTTTAAAATCGCCCATACAACGAAGGGCCAGTCTAATGTACATCTTACCAAATATATGAGAGCTGACCCCAGCGGAGCTTGAAATATCGCGTTTCAAAATATGAAAAATATTCGAAAATTTTAAAAAAGTAGTTGTACTGAAAACAGACTCGATAGTAGCAACTGTATTTGTAGCCAATCGAATGGTTTAGTTGTGGCTATTGAATTTTTGTTGAAGCAACCGAAATTCTATTGTAGTGACAGAATTTCTGTTGCTTCAATCGAGTGACTGTTATTACAACCGAAAAATTGGGTCACAACAACAGAAGTATTCGATTGGCAACAAATACGGTTGCTACTATCGAGACTGTTTTCTGGGTGTACATAATATTCCATATCTTTTTTAACGGATTAAGCTTACGAGAGTGGGTGATACCTCATTTTAAATCTACTTTATATGGAATGAGTCCAATGCCAAAATCCCATGTATGCTCTTTAATATACACTTAATACTACGTTTCCACTGAACGTAGTTTGAGCGTGTTTTGCAACAAAACATTTTTTGTACAAGTTTTCACATACATTATTTTTTTCAACAAAACACATGTTTTGCTCAAATCACGTAAGTGGAAACATATTATAACTATATTTTGGTTGATTAACAATTGCAAATGAATTTTTCCTTTAACGTTACTTCTGGTTTCAATTTAAGGGTTTGCAAATGTCAATACTTGACGCTTAACTTAAGTGGAATGCTGCTATGTTAAAATCAATGGTTGTCTTTAACACAAACCAAAAAAAAAAATGAGCATTAAAAACACTCAGAATAGTAATGTCAGAATTTATTTTCGGTTTAATCCAAATTGTTTTATAGTTAACATAATTTTGTGTCAAAAATTAGTAAATAATGTTAGTAAAATTTATGTTATATTAAATAAAAATTATTTTGAGTGTATTTATGAGTGGTTATTTACTAACCACACATAAACTAATTTATGAATGACTATACACAAGAAAAACAAATTAAATAAAAATGGAAAGATATCAATATAGAAATGACGAGAACATGATAATCAAATCTTTTTATTTGGAAGACAACGAACGCTTCATAAAGTTTAATTAAACATATTTTTCTAATAATTTTTCTTATTAAAATTATTTTATGTAACAAACTTTAATCAGGGATATAGTTCTTTAACTTTAATCTAGGATATAGTTGTTATAAAGCTATATCACTTCAAATCAGTAAGAGGAAATAATTTTAAAAATAATAATCACAAAAACGTCATTTTCCACTTACCACTTCTGATTTTAGTAATATTTTGCATAGGCACTCTTCTACACAGGGAGAATTCCTTGGACGAGTTTTAATGAATTTTTTTCACAAAGCTGACGAAGTTTTCTTCACAATGTGAATGAAAGATTTCTTAAAATTCATGAAAAAGCTTCATAGTTTTAATGAAACTGTTTCATTAGTCGTATGAAATTTTTGAAATTTTTCATTAATTCAATGAAAAGTTTCAATGGACGAGTTTCAGTGACAATTCATAGAATTCATGCAGAGAATTCTCTCGGTGTAGTTAATATGGAGTTTACGTGTTTTTTATTTTTCTAAAATTAGAGTTCGCGTTTAGTAGCTGCTCAAAGTTGGGGGTTTTTAACAAATGTTTAAGAAATTCACAATGTTTGAATTATCATAATTTTTGAACGAGTCAACAGAAAATAAAAAACTTAGTGTCATATTTAAGATCCAATCCTCTTCTTTAAACAGTGTTGTACAAAAATACATGCTTTACGAGAAAAGAATAGCGAAATTTAAAAAAATTATTCATTGCTTTAAATAAGTTCGTCCAACTTAAAATTAATGTAAAAAGTTTAACTACACTCCAAGTAGTGAATTGTGCTGTTTTTTCACTACAGCAATCCCGCGAATTTTGTGAGGGATTTCCCGGAATTTTTCTGTTAATTCACAAATTTTGGATGTATTCTTTGAAACTGAAACATCATTATTTAATTTTTTATTAAGTTGTCATATGACGTGTTTCAGTTTAAAAAATTTATTTCTATATTAATAGTCGAATTTTTAAATCACTTCAAATTTGATTAATTTGTATTGAGCGGGAATTCACGGTATCCCGTGAAATTTGAAAAAAATTCCTCTGTCCCGGGAAATAAATAAGTCCGGGAAAATAAAAACTCTAACTGTAAGATACACTCAAATTCAGTCTTCTAGCTTTATTAGTTTAGCAATCAAACATATAAAATTCTGATGAGATCTTTAGCCATTCCGCATTTAGCTAATATGCTTGATTTGCTTTACCTTTGTAAATATACGAAAGCACGTTATAAATTAAAAATAACATTAAATTAGTCTCGATGTATATAAAAACAAAAAGCTAATAAAACTGTAATACAATTGAATTTGTATATGGAAATTTAAAATTTAAGGTGTGTATGTATTACAGTTTAGTCGAATCTTTGACATACGTTTTTTCTCTAGACGAACTTATTTAAAACAATCAAGGATATTAAAGAATCAAATTTTTAAAAGTACATTTTAAAAATGTTTGGTCTTGAAAAATTACGACAAATACTTTTGGGAAATAGCAGATATTATCTTTTGCCTGATATCCATACTGCTCTCATTTAATGAGAAGTGTAGAAGGAGATAATTCGCCACTGGGGCATATATGCCGCCCCGATTTCCGCTGTATTTAAAAGATTTATTAAAATGTTTTTTTTTTCCATAATCTGTGCAGTTATTGATCATCTGTCATGTCACCAAATTTTAAACTTGTACTTCACATGTGGTCGAGGATATACGTGTCCTTGTGTTTTATGGTTTACAAAAAAAAATAATAATATAGATGTAGAATATTTAGGATAACTTTTTCATGTCTTGTATTACAACAAAAAACCATTTAAGATGTCGAAGCGTTGATGTTAATTTATAATATTAACCCGATTTTTTTAGAATTTTTTTCTATAAAGAGTGGAAAATATAAAATTATTTAAGCGACCGATCATGGGGCACACACGCCTAAGCACCAGGTGAGGTAGTTTTGTCTGCAAACATTAGTAGCTCTTTAAAAGACGTATACGTTGTATTAATTCGTTATATGATTATATGTAAACTAGTATTACTTTAAAAGACGTATACGTTATATTAATTCGTTACATGGTTATATGTAAACTAGTATTACTTTAAAAGACGTATACGTTATATTAACTCGTTACATGGTTATATCTAAACTAGTATTACTTTAAAAGACGTATACGTTATATTAATTCGTTACATGTTTATATGAGTTTCACGGGTCAATAGTAGTTTTCGTTAAACAAATTCCAAGAAAATAAACTTTTTTAACTATTTCTGGAGAAATTACAGCTATTGATATCCGTTTTTATTATTATTTAATATAAAATATTTGTATTAAACCAGAACAGTTATTTATATTTATAGCTGACAAATGTGCAATATCAACTTGACGAATTTACTTCTTGACGAATTTACCGGATCTATGGTAAACATGGCTGCAAGTCTAAATAAAACACTATCTAGAGGATAATTGTTTTCCAATGTACAAAATGTACTCATTAAATGGAACGTCTCACGTCTCAAGGTAAACTCGTTTCAAAGTACACCACTTCCCCCAAGATTTGATAAGAGATTACCAAAGGGGAAAACTATAGAAAATCAATAAAAATTAAGCGTACGTACTTATACATAGTATACCAAAAAATAAATCTAAATTTAACAAAACCGAAATTTTTAAATTTTGAAGAAATCGAAAAAATGTATATCGTCAATTTTTTTTATTGTACAGAACGGTTATAACTTTTTTTCCCCAAAATGGTTACCTATCGCAACGTGATGGGCAATACTATATTTATACCTAATAAAAACGGTGTTCGGTTCAATTTTAAAATAGGGGAAAGTGGTGTACCTTGGAACGGATGTACCTTAAAACCTTCCTCTTTTGCGAATGTTTTGCATATTTTGTAAAAATTATCTTCTAGATAGTGTTATATTTAGTCAGGCGCCCATGTTTACCATAAATCTGGGTTAATAAATTAAATAGATGTAGAGAAAAATCTGGTGGTGTAATTTGAAACGCCCTAAGTAAGTATTCATAAAAATTTTGAAGTCAATTAAAATTGTATAAATGCAATATTTGTATGCAGAACTAAAACAATATTAATAAATTAAACTTTATTAAAGCCTGGGATTGAAAATTGGCACTTTTATTTAATAAATAAGAGTAGCAGTTTACGTTTTTTCAAATCACTTTCATATGTTTACTTTGATGGTCACCGTAATAATTGATCAATTTTACCAAATAAGTCGTAAACAATAGAATGTGTAAGTCAAAAAAATCTTCAATATTTTATTTTTTTTTTGAATTTTTAATATTAAAAGAAAGTTATATATATATATAATAGAACTTAGGGTTGGGCATTCTAGTTCATAGTTCATTTCGTCCATTTGCATTTATTGAACTAGTTAATTTTTTTTAGTGCACATGTTTGTTCGACAATTTTTTTTCAATTATTCTTATTATTGTATTGGTCAAGTGGTTGTTTAACAAATCTGTACATTACAGGCGCGGATCCAGGAAAAAGTTTTGTGGAGGAAACTAAGAGTATTTTTAATTAATTTTTTAATCATTTTTACATTTTTATACGGAAAGACATCACTTTGAAACCGCGCCTGGTACAGTATAAGGGAAAATCCCAAAAGAACGGTTAAAATTGAATTAGTTCATTTTTACCCGTTCGTTTGGAATTTTGTTTCATATTATTCAGAACTATATTAAGGAACTAGTTCTAGTGGATATAATAGCACTAAAATTCCTACTTATTTGCTTCTTTTTCAATGAACCGAATCAATTAAATATTTTGAAAAATAGTCCTTCAGTCCCAATATATTAACTTTAGTCTAATAAATTTTAAGTATAATAGATTTTTTGAGTGGGGAGGTTCCTGAATATGTCCTTTTTACCATTGTTTCATTAAATGAAGGTATGGAACAAAGTAATTCAAAAAGTAAATGTAAACAAATTGAATAGTGGTGAAGGGTGTAAATGACTGGAACCTACTCCTTATACTACTCTTTTTTGTTTATTACTCAACCTTTTGGCTATTTATTCGCAACTAAGTATAGGTAAATTGAATAGAGACTGATAAACGTGGTTTAAAGACAACATATTTTTACTATAAAAATTATTGTTTCAAGGAAGACCCAAAAGTTTACCTTGAAACAAGTTTTCAAAAATGTAAAAATTTGCGATTATTTAGCAATTTTCGAATTTTTTAAAATTTTAATGCAAACGATTTAAGTACGCTTATATACAAATATGTTTTACTTTAATAATTGATGACTTCATTACAATTTCATTGATATCAATTGTTTTATTTTTTAAAATTTTGTTTTATTAATGGTAATAAATTTCATTGATTTGAATTCATTGATTAAAGATAATGATTTCAAATTTCATTATCATTAGTAATGAATTAATTAAAGGAAGCGAATTACAATTGACAGAATACCAATATGCTAGGTCTGGGAGAGATTCCGATAGATTGATTTTTAATGAAAAAAACACAGGCTGTCTCAATTAATTGTTTATCCAAAAACGTACGTGAAAATAACAATGTCATCACTCCGATAATAGAATGGAACATTGTTCCAAAATGGAACAATATGGAATAAAATGGGGAACGATTATAATCGGAACACTTAATAGATTTGTGTAGTCGAAAGTAGGACTGTTTGCTGAGGTTTGCAAACATTTTGTCCGATTTACGATATCTTACTCAGTTTTCGAGATACGAGTCATTTTACAAAATGGCGATATTTTTAAATGTCCATATCTCCAAAACTAAGCGAGATAGAGCAAAACGAATAAAATTTTTGCTCCACATTAGTATTATTTTGCTCCACATGAGTATTAATATAGGCTAGGTCCGTGAGAGATCCCGAGTGATAAATTTTTTAAAAAACAGCCACAGGGTGATTTCATTATTTTACTTATTTCCTCGTTTCATTTCGTTTCCCGTATTCAGTGTTACAATTTACACTCCATGTTTTTTGTAAACAAATGCTTTTTTTGCTCAATTGTAATCAGTTTTTCAGGCATTAGTGTGATTTCATTAGCACTAGTATGATAATGTCAAAAAATTTCGTTACAATTAAATGGTAATAACATTTTTTTGGCATTAGCATTAGTTAACTTATTCTAATGAAATTCCAATACTACTGAAAAAATCCCAAGTATGAAGTGACCTTATTTTATCAAAACTTATCCGCTTTTAAGTTTTCTATGACCTTACTCTCTGATACGATACTTTTTAAATTTCTGGCCAGAAACGTGGTTAAAATGAACAGTCATTTAAAATCTAGAATATATGTTCCTTTGAATATGACACAACTCACTGATATGAAATAGCTAGTCAGGAAAGTGGTAAAATATGTTAAAAGGGGGAAAAAGTTTCCCCTTTAAGTTCTGTCCAAACCCTAGGATTAGCAACTTAAAATTTTTAATATTGGCAGGGGTTCCTAATTCAGTAAAGAAGTTCAGTTAGACTGGATAAGGGGCACGAAGCGGAAACGTTACCCACTTGGCGGTCTGGACAAACCGGTTGGTTGGTTTCGTAGGCGCAGACTGAATTTTTGAAAACTCGAACGTGGAGGGGACAATTTTTTTTTTAATGATTTACGCAACACTTTAACTGTTCTGGTCTATTTTGGATAAGTTTTCAGTATGTTTCACAAAAAATATTGTTGTTTAACGCAATTAAAAAAGTTAGCATTACATACCCAGCAAAAAATAACCTGGATTTGGTAAGCAGTAACTACATTTTTACATGTGCTTCGAAAATAGCGCTTCCCCGCCTTGCATACAACAAAGCAATTGGGGAAGGCATTCTGTTGCGGTTCCCAAAATGTCTTCTTTTAAGCAGTGGATAGTGCTTACAATGAAGCAATATAGAATGCATACCACGAAGCATTAATGTTGTCAACATACAAAAAAAAAAACGCTTCTTATTGCCTAAGAAGGCATGAATTTATTGCTTCTAAGAGCACACAAAAGAAGCGCTTTTCACCTGCTTAAAAGAGACATACCAAGTGGGACATCGCGAACAAAAATCATGTCTTCTGGATTTACTTTGGAAGCGCTTCGTAATTATATAATGCCTTCGAGAAGCGCTTCTGGGTAAGCACTATTTTTTGTTGGGTATGGTAACACCTTAAGCAGATTTAAATGATACAGGTATATAATTTTTTGTTTTTATATATATAGAGATTATTTTTATTTTTTTTACGAAAATAAAGCAAATCAAACATATTAGCTAGGTTGATACTAGTATTTCAATCTGGCTAAAGATCTCACCAATTCTCAATTTTGCTCCATTCTTGTCTTCTTAGTAATCAAGCACGTGGTTAGGGTCTTTTCCTAACAAGCATCATGACGTTACTAAACTTTGAAGACCAAAAATGTTGTATTTATATAAAATAGATAAAACATTTTAATGAACAAAATAAAAGTAAATTTTAATTTAAATACTAATTTTGCTTTTAGAGATATATAGCCGAAAAATGCCCAACGAGAGATGTATTTGGATTTGGAGAATTCCACTTACATGAGTTTTTTTTATATTAGGATGCATTCCCTCATCGTTTAAAGCTGCTTACCATATGTATGTCAACTTTTTTAATTGTGGTTAACATATAAACATTTAATAATGGCCCAAAATAGACAAGAACAATTAAAAAAATACGTAAACCATTAAATACTTGCAAAAAAAAAAAAAAAAATCAAAAATATGAAAAGTTAATTTTTCCAAAATTTTTTTATTATATTTTTTATGGAATCAATTAGTTTTATTAAAATTGTGAATAAAGTTCTTACCGTTTGCAATAATCCGATTTGGAAAATTCGTTTAAACTGGCTTGTTATAATGAAAAATTATACTTTATGTCCTTTTTTTTCAACAACAATATTAAACTTGGAAAAACGCATTCATGTCGAAACTTTTTTGAAATGATGATAGAAATTAAAATCGATGACAGTTGACAGTTTTGACATATTCATGCAATAACATAAAAAAAAACCAAAAGGAAACATGCCACAATAGGGAACATTTCATTACTGAAAATTAGTACAAAACCTGTAAATTGGAATACAAAACGTTTTACTTTTTCATTTGTGTGTAAATTTAATTCTGTAGTCAACAGAGATTTACCTAACTATTTCTTGAATTAATCTACTAAATTCGTTAATCATAGTTCATGTTACTACATAAGTTTGCCCTACACCTCAAAAACAAGATTTCCGTATTTAACCCTTTCCAAAATATTAGTTTTATGTTATAAGTTTTGGTTTGTTTAAGTTGTTGCTGAAGTATAATTAGATTAATGACTAATCTAAAAAAAATTACCTTAAGTAGCTGTAATGACAGTTGCTAAACAATGATGATTGCGGAAAAACAAAACCAAATCTAACAAGCAAGCATATTTTAAGGCTTTAACACGCACAAAAATTGTCAAAATAAGAAAAAAAAACTTTTTTCTAAAAGTTTTTCCCACATTTTATTATTTCGTTCTATGGACCATTTTCTTTGATTTTATTATTCTCTAATTTTCTTCACCATTACTTATCATAATTGATGATGAGCCCATGTATGAAATTTATTCTACCATTTTATATTCTATCACTCATTTTGTGTTAAACAACCATTTGATTTATTTCTCATGATTTGACATTTTGTGTAGAAATAATAAAGTTTCTTTTTTACTAAAAAATTAGTTTAAACTTTTCTTTTTTTTGCCAGCCATCATATTTTGGAAAGTTTTTCCCCCAAGCAAGTTATTAGCAAAATTGTTAAGTAATTGAAAACGAGATATATTGCTTTTTCCGTTATTGGCAAACATTTGCTTTCTTTTTTGCTCTGTAATCGTTTGCCAATTGGAAAGTTTTAAAAAATTCCATAAAACTATTTCTGTAAATTGTAGTAGGGTAAAGTTTTAGTTGTTGTTGGAATTATTAAAAAAATTGTGTCATTTTGAATTTATAAATTGTGTATTTTTGACATTATATAAAACTTTGACAAATTCAAAGTCAATTCAAACTTGTTTGCAATAAGTTTGTCAATTAGCAATGTACATGAGGATTATAGAGTTAATAAAATTGTATGAGATTTAGTCATAATATGGTAATATACTTATAGGCGGAATTAAAAATAAATATTTACCGCATACTTTTAGGATGATTTTATTTAATTTCCTATTATTGAGAAAAAGTATATGAGCTACTTCAAACATTTGCGACACTGACTCTAGATAACTTTTATTTCTCAAGGTTCTTTGAATTGAGAGAAAATATGGACAGGGTGAGGTGTAAAAAAGATGGACAAGGTGAGTCTTCACCTAAAGTATTTAAAAGTCAAAAAAATTAAAAAAAAAATTACTTGAAACTTACAAGAATTTTTTCATTCAATTTACTTTATTGCTAACTTAGCTTTCAAATCTAAATCAATTACGGAATGCCAAATCGATCACTATTGCATTTCCCAGGAAAAAGGGAAATTTTTTTGAAATTTCCGGTATCCCGCTTAAAAAATAAATCATAAAATTATGCAAAATTTCTTATAAGACTTAAGATTTTTTATAAAAATAAATAGTGTCCGACCGAACTGTTCGGCTAGAAAATGCATTTGGTCTGTATTCGGTATTTTAAAGCATTATGTACAAATTTGGCGGATGGAAAAATGTTTATTGGGCTGATTAGATGCTATTTTGAGTGTCGAATTTGAAGAAAAGTCTGTAGTTAAGCAATGAATTCACTGTTCGGCCTCAGAAAGTTCGGCCAAATTGAAAATAGTTCGGCGGCCGAACTTTTAACTTTATAGCTAAACTTTGGCTTTTCTCTTAAATTTTATACACAAAATCGAATTAAATCGGTTCAACAAACATGTTTCCAATACCAAAATTTGTCATCATTGCCTCTAGATATCAAAAAATCGACAAAATATAGTTTTTTGGCCGAACTGTTCGGTCGGACACTAAAAATAAGTCTCCTATATAAATTTGTGGTTTTTATCAGAATTTTCAGTTTAAGTCTTAGAGAAATTTATTTTATAACAGCAATTCCTTCAAATATAAGAGTTTGACTGAAACAAGTTTCAGTAAGGGAATGAACCCTAATGTGGTCCTACACCTATTGCTAACCTATTTGTATTGCGATAAATAAAAACAATAACTTCTGTTGTAAAGCATATTGAATAATTGTCCAAAATATACAAGAAGTGATGCGTAAACCATTTCAAAATGTCTAAAACTTGGGGGAAAAAATAAAAAAAATTTTAGGCAACATCATGAAAATTTAATTTTTACATTTTTCTTTTATTTATTGTATCTGTTTATGCATCCAATATTTAAAAAAAAAAAATGTGAATAAAAAAAATTCGAATTGGAAAATTTCAATTCTTTGGACGGCTGCATTTTAGCTGTTTTTTAAAAACTTGTGGGAAGAAAACGGCAAAAGATTTTTTTCATTTTTTTTTGTATTTGGTTGCACAATTTATTCTCGGCCTCTAAATTAGGGTCTACCAAATAAAGGTGTGTTGTTAGTACCCAGCTTTCCGGGACTCACGGTTATCTGGAAGCAAAACGGAAAACTGAGGATTGGTTAGTATAAATGTCTTCATTGTCCCATGCTCAATAATAAAAAAATTAAGTATAAAACTGGCGGCGTTTGAAAATTAAAAATCGATATTTGACGATTTTTTTTTTGTCTAGTGTCAAAAAAACAAAAAGTAAAAGATTTTTTTACAGATGATTGAACATGAAACGATAGCCACGTTAGTTCTGCGTCGATTGAGCAATATTTGGTAATTGAAAGTGTTTTGGAAACATTTTTATAATGGCAACATTTTTTAGCAAAATAATATCAGTTTCTAAGGATTTAACAATTTTTGACATAAGCTCATATAAAACTTTCACTCATTAAGTGTGTTCGATTACTTTCTCAGTAAAGTCCAGTAAGAATTACTCAGTAACAAAATTACAGAGAGTAAGACAAATTTACAAAAAGGTAAACGAAAGGAAAATTTGTAAGAATTGGTAAAATAAATAATGCAGAATAGAATGTTTTTTTATTTCTTCCATAGTTAATTCTTTAATATTTTTCACTTTAACTCCATAAACAATTAAAATTTAATTTAATATTTGTTTTTATTTACTAAAAATACAAGCATATTTTTTCAATCATATGTTTTTTTCTTCTAACAATTTCTTACTGGCAAATATTTATCCAGTAAAAACTTTTAAGCTTTTTGGTGTCAACCTGTCACTTTACTCCCTCTTCTTACAAGTTTTTACTGAGTATTTGTGTAAACGAACACCTTCCAGTAAAAACTTTTACAACTTTGTACAAATTTTTGCGTAAGCGAACAAACTTTTTATTATCCTTAGAGAATTTGTTGTTGTTTATGTTTAAAAAATTTATAAAACTAGTATGTTGCCTACCTTTACGCATTGGACTCATTCCATATAAAACCATCAAAAAATATCCAATTTTCGACCTCTACCTCATTCAATTTTAACCAAATTGTGTACGGAAGAAAAGTGTCAAATAAATATGCCATCACCCAAGTTTTGGGATACCAGCTTTAACGGTTGTGGAAATGTTGCGTTTTGTAATATGAAAAAAAAAATCTAAAATTTAACAAAAGTAGTGGTAGTACATTAGAGCGACTCACCAAAAAAAGTGCTCGATGTACCCTACTAAAAATGAACCTTGGACTTTTTTAAGATGACATCTAAAATATTTCGGCTCTAGCTTTGACCTCTCGTGAGCTGGAAAATTTTGAAAAAGGGTCCATTTTTGCATGTTTTGTTAATTTAAGAATCTGTTTCCTTACCAAGATATACAATATGGGTATCATAAGAAAGGTTTTTTGAGACGCGTTCAACTGTATACACAATTTGTCCAAGGACGGTCATCCATGTCCTTTTTTTAATTATATTCTGTAAAAACAAGCGGTTTTTGAATTTTTTGTTCGGGGTTGTTTGTAATAAAAATGCCAAATTAACATATTTTAATCTTTAGTCGATTTAATTAAATACGGGTCTCAGCTTTTTTGAAATTCGTGCTAGTTCGCGTTTTGACAAAAATGCAATGGGGTGGTAACTCTTCGTTTTAAATAGGGCAATATGTATATCAAATTTTTTTTTTTTGCCAAGTACATCATCTTTGTATATAAATAATTTAGATTGTTGCAAATTAGATGCATTTTACACGGTGCTCTGGAATATATATATAAATGCAATTTTGTGGTAACTTTAATATGATAGCGGATTTAGTTTCTAGATCATGTATGAATGAAAATAGGACTAAATAAAGAAAAAAAAAAAAAAATGATCCACGACTTTTTGGCGGCATATTTTTTTTGCAAATTAAAAAAGAGCCGAAATATTTTAGATGTCAGCATAAAAAATACCAATGTTCATTTTGAGGGGGGTACACCTTGAACGAATTTCGCTTCCATACAACTTGAGTCGCTCTATATCTTTTTAACGGTTAAAGCTACATGATTTATTGATACCCCATTTTATAAACACAGCGAAAAAATTATTTTTTAAAATGCAATTTTTACAAAATCCGTATATCAAACAAGGTTTTTTTTTTAAATTTTCAGAAAAATATATGTTATTATGATTTATGCCACTATGTCGCTGCCGAATTAATTTGTGGAGCTCTAAAGGGATACAAAGTTATAAATCTATTTTTTTTGAGAAACATAAAAATAAAAGTTTTGCAAAAGTAGTTGCACATAAATGCCGCTATCTTTAAAACGGCTTAAGCTGCAAGAGTCTTGACACCTTATTTTAAAGGTACTTAAATTGTGGATTTCCTGGGTTCAACAAAAAAAAAAAAATATTCACTTCTTGATGGTAAAATGCATTTTTTTTTTAAATCAGCATACAGTGAGAATTCCACATAGGGATTTGAACACGGTATAGTGAAGTAAGGGTCCGCCATCTAACGTTTTTTTTTCAACTAGTGCTTATTTCGTGAATTGTAACACTTAGCTCATGTCTGATTTGACAGATAATTAGTTTTATCCTTCCGCTGAACGAATATGGTTGTGTATACGCTTGAACAACGCTGGGAAATATTGCGACATTACTTTGCAAATCATGGTAATGTTGCAGAATATGTGCGAAAATTGCGTACGGATTTTGGAAGAAGAGAAGCACCGTCAGCTCCGTATGTTCGTTATCTTGTGAAAAAAGTGAAAGAAACTGGCTTCCTCATCGATAAACCAAAGCGTGAAAAGCCAAAAACAGTGCGTACACCCGAGAATATTGCTGCTGTGGCAGAAAGTGTGCGTGAAGCGCCATCAACATCAATTAACCGTCGTTCTCAACAATTGAACATTTCGGAGACATCATTGAGACGAATTTTGCATAAAGACCTTGGTATGACGCCAGGACTATTATTTGTGGGGTGCTGTCAAAGATAAGTGTTACGCCAACAAGCCAGAGACAATTGACGCTTTAAAGGACAATATTCGTGAAGCCATTGGTGAAATACAGCTGCACACAATCGATAATGTGCTTAAAAATTGGACCGATCGTGTAGGCTACTGCATGGCTAGCCGAGGCAGCTATTTGAATGAAATTATTTTCCATTATTAACCGGAAGGATTGTACTTTCAAATAAAAAAAGAAATTTGAGAAAATATTCAGTAGTTTTTTATAGCATTTTCAAAAAAAAAAGTTATTTGGCGGGCCCTTTATGTAACATATAATTTTTTAAAAATTAAAAAAAAAAACAGTTTTTTGAAATACAGTTTTTTCAACAGCGGTTTTTGCAAACAATGCATTTTGCAATGGGGAAGTGAAAAATTTGTGTGCTTTAGTAAAACCACAATTTAAGTTGTTTTAAAATGAGGTACCAATGAAGTTCGTAGCTTAAGCCGTTAAAAAGATATGATATATTATGTTCATATTTTGAAACACAATATTTCAATATCCGCTAAGATTACATATCCTACATTTGGAAGGGGATATAGTTATATAATGTACATCTTCTAAACCAAGTTTGTTGGACCAATAAAATGGTGGTTTGTGTTTGTTTTAAGTTATTTGATGCCCATTGCTTCTAAAAATACTTTAACACTAAAATCTTTTTCCACCTTTTATTTAACTCACTCAAGGGAATAATTAAGAGCATCTTTAGAAACATACTTCAACAAACATTCAACACAGCCTCACTCTCGCACACACACACAAACGTTATATACATATTTAATTTAAAAATAAACACTTATAGCACTTAAAGAGGAAGTGTATTGCGGTTAAAGAACAGCATTTAAACAAACACAAATATCTAGACATTCCACGAACACACTTATACACTAGAAAAGTAGCTGTAGTAGAACAGTGAAAACAATCTACTTATTTAGTTCAAGCGTTAAAATAATTACAACTTCGTATAGAAATGCAAACATACAAACACTAACACTAACTCATATAAACAAACACTTAAATGTTGTTAGTCAGCTCTACTATTAGAAGAAATAGTTATTTACGACTACTGCTACTAAGTAGCCCCTACAACGATTTGCCTGTAGTAAGAGAAATCGCAACAAAAGGCATCTACGATGCACTATGGTGTCATAATTGCTCTTGTTTGTATATAAAATTAATTCGAAGGCCCGATTCTGTAAAAATTTAAACTCGAACTTAAAAGGAATTTTGAAGAGGCCAGGTGTTTTGAAACAACTGAAATTTTCTTCAAAGAAATTTTTTTATTTTGAATTGGTTTTTTTTCGAAAAAAAATATTTCTACATTCTCTGTTATTAACGCAAAAAATATGTTTATTTTTTTTGGATTAAAAATGTGTGGTTTCCTTAGTTAATTTAAAGAATAAAATCACCAGAAGTGTTAAAACTTTTTTTAAACTTTTCATCTGAAAATTTGAAATTCCCGAACAGAGTGCAACAAATTTTTTCGAGAAATATCTCTTCATTCTCTTTTATTACCAAAAAAATGGAAATTTCGATTAAACAAATCTCTTAAACTGAAATAATATAACCCGAGTAAAAAAAAAAAATATAAATGGTCTTATGCTTTTCATCTTAAAATATATTATAATATATTATTATATATGGTGTCCTGCATGGCAATATCTCATTATATGTTTCTTATGTGCTAATATATATTATATATTGACCCCTTCATAATATTATATATAAATCATATATACTATAATAATATATAATGGCTCTATTGTCATATGTATATAATAACACATTCTCATATAAAAGATATTTTCGTGTGCGATATAAGATATGCTTATATATGGTGCCATATGAGTAATGCAACCCAAGATATAATTATCAAGACTAACATTAAGATTAACAATTTAGTTTGAGATATGATTATATATGGTCCAACATTGAAACTGCGTATAAGACATAATTATATATTGTTATATATAACCCCATACATAGTTATATATACGCAGATGTCTAAACTATTTTTCTTTAATTTTTTTTAAATTTTTATTCATAAGAATATAAGTAAATCCAATTAATCTCAAACTACCTCATTCTATCCGCCAAAAATTGCTTTTTTTGGATCTAATTAGATCCAAGTAGACCTTAATTAGTCTTACGGAATAATTTGCGATCCATCAGGATCTTAACTTAATCCGGTGATATATTTGAAAGATCTAATCGGATACTAATCTATAACCCAATTTTGAGATAAACTTGGATAAGAAAAAATATCGACCTATATGAAATGAGATCTGATTTTGTATTTGAGTTGTAACTTTTTTTGATCGGGAAGTAAAACTTTCATTATCCCAAAATTCTTCCCTATTTAAAAATTACAATCAAAAATTTTAAATTTTTTCACTCACTCCCTCTTCGACTGGCTGACTGACTCAACGTCGCCCATACTATACCTCTGGAAATAGGAAATTGGACATTGAGGTCCCTCCTCAGTCGTAGACGCAATTTTTTTTATTTTTCGAATATGACCTTACCCACTGATATATACTTTTTGGATTTCTGATCAGGAACGTGGCGAAAATAGGGTATAAAAGGGGAAAAATCCCCTGCTTGGAGTCTACTCAAATATCTGACGTTAGGAACTTAAAATTTCGTATGTGGGTTCTTAATTCCGAATAGATATCCGCTTAGACGGAATCAAAGGGAAAAGTCACACCGTTTGTCGTTCAGCTAAAACCGCTGAAGTATGGAACTTGGAATTTGATTTGTGGACACCTAATTCTGAGTAGACATCCGCTTAGAAGAGGTTTGTGGAAATCTCTTCGGGTAGGCGCATCACAGTGGGAAAAATCAAGCACACAAAAATTAACTACGTATAAACTACTTGCTCGATATTAATAAAACTAAATCACGGCTTCCGCAAAAAAGTTCTCAAGGTTGTTTTGAATAACACAGGATGTTCCACAGAGCGCCAAGGTATCCGCTTTTTGCAAAAAGGCGATTACTAGATTACTATTTGTAACCTTGAATAATATGTCTACATCTTTTACCGTTGCAAACTTATATAACCTAAAAGACCCCTTTTTTCTAAAGAATTACCTTTATTCCAAACAGATTTTTCTGAATTCGGCGGCAATAAAAATTTTAGGATTTTTTGGTATATCTTATATACGAGGCCTTTAATGATTGTAAGCATAGATGTTTACCGATTAGATGCGGGTATCGGTAAGGGTAACGATATTTTTTTTTTTTTCGGAAAATGTATTTTAGGGGGTAACGATATATCAGTTCTTTTTAAGCGATTTTTTAGCGTTTACGATATTTTACTCATTTCGGTAACGGTATTTTAGTTATTTCAGTAACTTTATTTTAATTATAACGGGTTTTACTTTATTTCGGTAACGGTATTCTAAGGGTAACGATATTTTAGTTACTCAGATGATGTACAGCGATACTTTTTTGCCCCATTATGCCAGAATTACAAATACTGGCTAGTTTATGATCAAACTTTGGGAAAGTATATTTAATTTTTCTGTTGTGATAAAAATCATTCGATTAATGAAATTTTGAAATTTTGACGCTACAATATAATTTCAGTATAAAAAAATTCGATAGCTAAAACCGAACCATTCGATTGGCTACAAATACGGTCTGTACAAATACTGAGTCTAATTCCTATGTGAACTTATAATATGAATTGTAATTATTTAATTTGTGATTCTTAGTAAATGTTGCCAACATATATCTCCAAGTGTATGACTTCATTTTGCATATCTAATTCAGGATTTTGTCCCATAGTGTTTTGGTGACGATAATGTTGGCATTTTGCCACGTGTTGAGGAAGAAAACATTGTATCAGCACTATATATACAAACTAGTGTTTCCAATTATTCGACCTAGGCAGTTAACCGGTTAATTCATTATTCGAAAAATCGCTTAAACTAAATTACCGGCTATTCGGGTCGGTTAGTCGACAAATTAGCGATTAATCGTTTAATGCAAATCAATGTGTTTTTTAGTTATTTACAATAAAAAAACACAAACAAAGCTATATATAATATTAAGGTATACAACGTTTTGTTAACTAATTTTAATAAATCCAAATTTAATTAGTTGACAAGAAATATATTCTGTTAAATTAATTAAAACCAAAAAAAACGTAAAAATTTAGTTTTTTTTTGACAAACGTGCACCTAGAAACGAATTTTTCGGTTATGCTAACAATCAGTTGATTGGAACAACTTACATTCTGTAACGACAATATAATTTCGATTCGCTAAACAGAAATTCGATAACTACAACAGAATCATTTAGTTTGGCTACAAGTACGGTTGTCACTACCGAATCTGTTTTCTGGGTGTAGCAATTCAAATTTTTAATGTATTTCGGCACCTAGTATTGCTTTCAGTACATTTTTAAAAATAAAAGGCACCAACAAATCTGTAAAAATGTTATATAGTTTTAAATTTATGCACTTATAAGTGCTTCAATAGGAAAAGTAACATATTCAAGGGAAAAAAACCAAAAAATTGAACAGCAGTGGAAATTTTCATATTTTAACAAACAAAATCTAAGGTCACATAAATAAATTTGGATAAGATTAAAATCATTAGTTAATAATTATTTATTTCCAATATTTCGTCTCCATATTGGGTGACTTCTTCAGGGAACAAATATCACAATATGAAAACCTTGTTTTAATAATTAAAAACTTATATACATATAAAACATTTTTTTAAAAAAGGCCGGAAATCAAATATATTTTCAGTCAATATGAATAAATAAAAATATCCCAGAAATCAAAATTAAAAAAAAAAAAATATCACAGAAAACAAAAATAACTATAAAAATATTTAAAATCTTAACTAGAATATTGAAATATATATATTATTAAACATCATAATAATTTTCTTAGTTTCTATTAACTAAACTACATTTTAAAAGTGAACATTAACTTTAGGTGCCATGTCATATGCCGGAATGTATCTTTTTTTTTTTGGCACTCAAGGAATGAAGCCTTGACAACCATTGTCTACGATATGTCAAATCACACAGAAAAAATTTTTGCCCAAAGAAATTTAATAGAAAGCTTTTGTATAAAAAAAATTGTGTTCAAACAATTGATTACTTGATACAATTAATTTGTTAATTATATGTAAACAAAAGTTCTATTAATTTTTTAATTATATCAATTCAAATTCTAACTGATTTTGATTTCTTTTTCTTTAAATGTATGGTTGAATAGACTTATGACCTGTGTTTGTATGACGTGTCACTCACAAAATTCGTCTAAACGAGTGATAAAAATGACTTTGGGGTTCTGTACCACGAATGTCACTTTGTAATGAGTGAAACCGTAAGAGTTGTCATTTTCGTTCTCTTTTTTCGGTTTCTATATTTCGATTTGAAACGTCATAAACGTCAAAAACAGACGTTCACAAAAAAGCATTCGTCATGTAAACGTTCGTCCGAAAAAATTTTAATTTAACTAAAAAGTTTAATAAAAACGTAATTATGAGCAGCGAAAATAACAAAAAAAGGTAATAATGCATTTTGTACACAAAACACGTTGTTTTTATTTGTTTTGTTTGAAAATTTTAGCTTAAAGAATCCCATAGCAATTGACCCGAACATTTTTATTTGTGTATTTGTTTTGTTTTTTTATTACACAAATTTAATTCTTAGAACACTTTAATTATTTTAAAATGAATACAATATTTTTCCAAACAAATAACAGCTGTTTTTGTTTATATTTCATTTACACTGTTGGGTTGCCATCTACCAACAAAAAATGTGTTCTTTTTATATGAAAAAAGCTAACAAAAATCGAAAAACAATATCTAGGCAATCTCTACTGTTTGACATAACATAAAGCTTTACGTACTCAAACGTAAGTCAGACGAACGAATTATAAAAACTCATTTCCTTACGTATTAGTTCGGGTGCCACACGTTCGTCTGAAATTATACACGTATTGTAAGAACAGGCCATTAGAAGAAAAAGTCAAATGAACGAAAAGTTAAGAAATTAAAATTTACTGTGTGTTCTTGTGCGATATTTTATTTAAATTTCCCCTTTATTTAAAGTTTCAATTAACCCTAAATTTTTGTGATTTATCAATTGATTTTTTTTGCAATCTCTTGCTTTTAACTACAAAATTTTATTAACAATTTTTTTTATTGGTCCAAATTCAATTAAATTTTCAATTGAATAATCTAATACTTTAATTGAAACTTAATTTTAGTTTTGTCTCTGAGTCGTGAAATTTATTTTAAAATAAATATGCTCTAGAATCTCCGGGTTCAAGGAAGCAAATTCTTAGATTTTTGCTTTGTGCGAGTTTGCTATTTGTTTCTAAAGTTTTTCATAACTCAAATAATAAATGTATAAATTTTAAAGAAATAATTTTCAGCAATTAGATTATAGCGTGGAACTCTAAACTCGCATGATATTTCTTCTCATATTCTGAAACTAAGAATCCCAGAATCTAAAAAATTCTAGCTACCTGATGATATTATTTAACCGTTCTTATTTTATTGGTGAAGATGTGATCAAAAAAAGAAAAATTCCTGCACAATCAGCAATTCCAAAAATTAAGCCAAATTTTTAAAATCGTTTTAATAGATATTTGTAAATATTTGTATTTGTTTTTTCAAAAATCTTGATATCCATACTTAAAATATATGTCTAAATCCTTAAGGAGCTCTTACACTCCACTTAAAAAACAATTAAATTTTATTTTAATTAGTTTTTCTAAGTTTTTGTTGCTATTTTGTTAACCAATCTGATGAAAATTCGATAAAATTAAGGAAAAATTATATTAAATTTTAAACCGGTAATCGACCAATTTTAAACGATTATTTAGTTTGAATAATTATTTGAGTTTTACGTTATATTATTCGATATTAAACGAAATAGACACGATTCATCGAGTAATCGATTAATCACTTAACCGAATTGGAAACACTAAGCCAAACGTAAAACGCGTAACATCTTGAAGCTGTTTCAATATAAAATACACACAATTGCTGCAAGCTAGAAATGTGCAACACCATGATACAACCATACACACAGAGAACGAATCGTTGTGGTAAACGAATTTGTAGACAACGGAACTTTGGTAGTTACACATACTATCACATTATTCAGTTGTAGCTATATGCATTTTCAGTTATACCTACATTTATAATACTATGTAGGTAAACACCACTACAAATGTAGTTAAAAACAAATAAAATTTCACTTAAAGAAAGGACAACTTACATTTCTGTAAATTCAAATAACATTGTCATTTGTTTTTTACTGTTGAAAAAATTAACCACAACTGTAGTAAAAATTAACCAGATATGCAGTAAAAAATAAACAAAAATTATTTGTTTTATTTTTTCAAATACAAAAAAAAAACTACTGTATAAAATGAATGTAAAATCATAATACAGTAATTTCATGTGGTTTGTTTTTTGAAATGAACTACATATGTAGTCAAAAATTTAATTTCTTCTACAAATGACTGTTTTTTCACTTAAAAATAAAGATTACTGTATTAAAACTCATAAAACCCTGAGTGTACTATTTTAAAACTGTTGGTCCAACCGAATAGTAAGTATTTTTTTCTGTCAAATTAAAAAATACACTGTTTCCAGTGGCGTATCAAGGATTTTGCTTCCTTAGTGGGGGGTGACATCATATATTTTGAATGAAAATTTTCAGATTGTTTAAAATACCGAAACGTAACATTTTTAACATATTTGAAAATTGTTTGTTGGGCGATTTCTACAAATTACGTTACAATTCGGATATAAGACCAAGAAGGCAAAAGTAAAAAAAAAAATTGGTAAAAATGTATTCAGAGATGCTCGAAACTTTTTTGTATTGAAAGTTTTTAATATTTTTAGTTTTCCAATGGAAAAGCTTATACCAATTTGTATTTCCTTTTATACCAAATTTGTATATTGTCTCTTTAAAAAGCGTGAAAATTGGTTATATTGGATCCCAAATTTAAACCCTTTGCTTGAAATTGTTAAAGTCCCAGCAAAACTTTGGTAATGGGTGCGATAAAGTAATGCATAACCTTTTAATGCAGTGTTTCTCAATCTTTTGGGCCGTGCCCCTCTTTTGGGTTAAAAAATTGTCCATGTCCCCCTCATTTTTTTCTGTACAATAGAGAGTACTTTAAATAAAAAAAACATATCTAACAATTTGTTTGATTCAATGGATGTATGTACATATATTTTTGTTATAAATATAGAAATAATAATAAATTCTGCCTGTCAGAGCTGCCAGATAGAAAAAACTAAATAAAATACGCTTTATATATAAAAATACAGAAAATAACTTTCATTGGCAACAAATTGTTATTTGTATATGACTTTTTTGTTAGATTTTTTTTGTACAGATTTTTTTTATTCTACAGAATTTTATTTTTATATTAAAAAAAAACATGAAAAGTTAAACAACTTACAAAAATTAGCTAATTGCCCCCCTAAAATGTTGAAATTGCCCCCCAGTGGGGCGAGCGCCCCACGTTGAGAAACACTGTTTTAATGTACATACTCTAGGGAGGGTCGATTTAAAAATCGCTCAACGTACATGGAAAATCGTATTCTAGGGATCAAAATAAGAAACTTTGCCGATAGAACCATACCTCTAAAACGAATTCTGATGTCCCGACTTTTGACCAGTAGGTTCAAATTTTGAAAAATCCCACTTTGACCCATTTAGAGTGCCCAATCGAATCCAACCCACGAATTTATACATTCATCTGCTAGAACGTCTTCCGGAGAAGAAATAGAGACCCTAATCTTGGAAAGACTCCTCATACTTTCTGAAATATCTCTATCCCGAGATTTGTAAATTTTGCCATAAAACACGGCTAAAAAGGCCCTCTTTAAACTTAAATTTAAAGCCATTAACGGTCACCTAGAATGATGATTTATGCATTAATCTGCTAGCGCGTCTCCCGGAGAAGAAGTAGCTCCCATAATATTGGAGAGATTCCTCCTACTTTCTGAAATATCAAAGTGGGCTTTTTCTAAATTTCACCCTACGGGGCAAAAGTCGGAACATCAGAATTCGTTTTAGAGGTATGGTTCCTTCGGCAAAGTTTCTTATTTTGATCCCTAGAATACGATTTTCCTTGTACGGTGACCGATTTTTTTGCCTCCCTACAAATCGACCTAGGGCGGGTCGATATATACTCCCTACCTTTATCATTATTTTCCAACAAAAAGTAGTGGGTTACCAATAATGGGTTACATAATGCATTACCGTGTAATGGACACTCCTTACATTGAGCATTGTTTCGAGAACAATTGCTTTCGTAATGCTGCGAAGTACTGCATTCGGGACACACTTTCTACCAATTGGGGTATTTTCCACACTACGAAAATGATTGCTGAAGCAATAACATATTTCTTCCAGGCGGTACGATTGGGGAATCGTATTCGTAATGCCATGTTTACTGAGATATTTAATTTATTTTTTATGACATTAAACATTTTGTGTATGTTTTAGCTAAAAAGAAATAGTTTTGGAGATACAGCCATTTTTGTGAAGAAATGTTTTTGCTTAAATGAGGCATTCATTGTGTGCCAGAAAATTAAACTTAAACTCGATTTTCTCAAAACCACGTTTTTCAAATTGGTACGCAGAATTTTTCCATTTATACTGAACCGATTTTGATGATATAGGGCTAAATCATCGCAGAATTATGGCTCAATTATCTGAAAAAAAAAATTGTTTACTATTTGCTTTTTATGAAAATGGTCAAATATCGATTTTTCATTTTAAAACGGCCACCATTTTGATAAATAATTTTTTTTTACGATTGAATGTGGGACGACAAAGGCATTCATACTAACACCGTTTTACGTTTTGCTTCCAGATAACCGTGAGTCCTGGAAAGCTGCGTACCAGCAACACACCTTTTTTGATAGACCCTAATTTGGAGGCATTTATTGACAAACCACTTATTGACAAATAGTTAATTTTGAATTTTTCTTTATGAATTGTTCATCCAAATGCAAAAAAAGAATTAAAAAATCTTTTTCCGTTTTCTTTAAACAAGTTTTAAAAACAGATAAAACTCAGCCGTCCTAACCAGAAGACCCCCACCGTCCATAAACTGTGACGGTTTTAAATTTATAGCAAACTAATTAGAATTCAGTGTTTACCTCGATTTAATTAAATTTATATCAACTTATAGATTTGCATTTATCACATTTCAAAACAAATATTACATCACCAAAAAAATATATAAACACACTCAAAAAATGTTTGTCATATATAAGAACTTAAGGCTCCATTAGTCTTGCCGTTCCGTGATGTTTCTGTAACGTGCCGATCCGGATGCCTGTTTTGTGTGGTTAGTCTGTTCCGTAACAACATAGCAGCTTTGGCTAAATGAATAAAGTAATTGTTTAAGTAGTTGAAAATGTAGTTGTTATATTATTATCATAATGTGTCACAAAACCTTTTTTTATGTTATCTTGTACAATGTTTTTGTATTGGTTGTTTAGTTTTCTTATGTGAGAACAATCAGCTGGTTTTTGCTGTCACTTAACGTAGTAGAGAAAATTCTGTTTTTAACAGGTTCGTCCGGCACTCAACTTTACATTTCAGACAAACTCACCACACACACTCATTTTCATACATCAAAAACAAATCAGCTGATTCGTCACGGAACGTAACGTACAAACTAATTCAGCCTTTAAAAAGAAAACCGCGATTATTATGTAAAACACTCAATTTTCCCTGGTTTTATGAATTTTAATTCAGTTTAAGATCAATTATTTGCAGGAAATCATATCAAATATTTTCAAATTCGCAAAATTAAGGTTGTGAACATTTTGTTTGCTTTAGTATTAAGTTGTTTCGAATTGAGTATTTAGTTAATTCAAATCTTTTATTTGATATATTTTGGCGGAATTGATTCAATGCTTAAGTTATCACAACCCGAAATCTGTTTATCAATTTATAGGGAGTTTAGATGCGAGAGTTTAACTAGGAAAAAGTGTATTATCTGCATATGTTTGTACTAAAATTATTATTGGAAACGCTTCGTAATTAAATAATTCCTTCCAGAAGAGCTTCTGGGTTAGAACTATATTTTGCTGGGTGTAGTTGCACGACTTAGAGTTACCCGATTTCGCCCGGTTTCGTTGAAATTCAAAAAAAAAAAAAAAAGAATTTCTCATGTATTTTATTAACCCCAGGGGTTTTTTTCTTAATTTCCCGTTTCGAGAATTTCAATTATTTTAATTCCCTATATCCCGGTTGTTATGTTGCGGCATCCCGGGATATATAAATAAATATGCCAAATTTGGAATGTGACGCTTTAGAAGAGAAAACATTTGAAAAAGTTTTGAATGCAGATATTAATGCTTTCAATTTAACTCATCGAAAACGTCAAAATAATCCATAGGGAAGAGCGAAAAAATCGGGTTGCAACAACCGACTAATTTAGGTTCTGCAACTAAAATTCAGTTCTATCAACCGAATTTAGTTGAGGCAACTAACATTCTGTGGTACTAACAGATTTCGTTGGGACTAATCGAATTTTGGTTTCAAATTGTTAAAATTTTTCTCTGTGTGTAATTATTCTATATATACAGAGTTTCTTCCTCCGTTGCACTTATGCATTATTTTGAATAACAGTGCATTTTCAGATAGATCATCTCCGATTTCCATGAAATTTTTCTAGCTATTTTCTAGCACTAGCTACTATGGAATTCGGAGCGTTGTAGCTAAAATAGACCAGTGCCTCTGGTGGGAATCGAACCCACGACCACCGCACTGATAAGCCAGCACGCTACCAACTAGCCTACCGGGGCGCACAATGCACTTCTTAATATTCTTCTAACTTAGGAAGGAAGTGCACGAGGGTTTTTGGAAATATGGCAATTTGTTATTAAAATCAGAAATTGGTTTTTCTGATATTGTACTTTCTAACGAGTCAGTAAATGCTTTGAGAATAATTTCCTAAGCTGAAAAAAGTTAATTTAGGATTTTAAAATATTTTACCCATTTTATGGGTAGAATTTTTATGTTTTATTTTTATTGGTTTTTTTCGATCTCATATCTCGAGTGGTAGTATAATTTATTTTTTTTTTATTAATAAATAATCATATAATTACAAATTATATACTATTACCCTAACCGAGCACTAGCTACTTTGGCTTTCGGCGCGTTGTAGCGAAAACAGACCAGTGCTCCTGGTGGGAATCAAACCCACGACCCCCGCACTGATAAGCCAGCACGCTACCAACTAGCCTACCGGGGCGCACGTATAATTTTTTAAATATTTTTTTAAATATTTTTTTATGAATTGAATTGTTATGTTTTTTTTCATCTTGTATGTGAAGAATAATACCCTTTCTTCGTTAAAATTGCCATCTTACGGAATTTATAGTTAAAAGCTAAAAGTTAATAATCCAAGTTCATCTAAAAACTTTAAAACTCATACTTTAGTGTTTCTGTATTTCACTTTATATATGAGAAATTATCATTGATAACACAAGGCAACAATTTTGAAAAAATTTTAGGGGCTTTGAAAACCACTATACAATTTTGATGTATTGTGGTCCCAGTAGTACAAATATGGTTCAATTTTGAAATTCTATGGAGAGGTTTTTTTTTTAAAATTTTTAAGTAAAATTATAAATTTTTTTAGACGTTTCTCCACATAATTAATGATAACTAAAAAAAATTAGTCCGATATTATTCAAATAAATTTAGAAAAACTGAAATTTACATAGCCTTTAATCCGTTAATATATTGCGTTTCAATCGGCTCAGTAGTTTCGGAGTTATAATAAAAAATTGAGGGAAAAAATATTTTTTTTACGTGAAAATAGCAAATTTTTTTGTTTTAAAAAAATCATAAAAAATCGAAAACGGCAAAAATCGTTCAGATTTATTGCTTTATCGCAAAGCCACATGTAATAGGAACAAAATGAGATATCGATCATAAAAATCGA
This sequence comes from Delia radicum, assembly GCA_021234595.1. Taxonomy (NCBI): domain Eukaryota; kingdom Metazoa; phylum Arthropoda; class Insecta; order Diptera; family Anthomyiidae; genus Delia; species Delia radicum. The sequence continues at coordinate 76,766,658 of CM037854.1, read as the reverse complement.
TTGATTTTTTTCGAATTTATTCACAATTAAGTGAATTCGCTCATTTTCACCAAATTTTAGTTTTTTGTCTGATATACATAAAATTGAGTAGTTAATGTTCTTCTTTCGATTGATTGAATTTTGAAAACATTTTCCCCATGCTATGTACAAATTTTCACATCAAAAATGCATTACATAGTAACATTCGTGTATTTTTTGGCAAAACCCTACCTAGAATATACTGATTCTATTCTTCGGAAAGACATTTGTGTTGGATGAGCTTAAATGTAAATAAATAAATAAATTAAATAGTAGAAAATTTATATTTTATTATTCACATTTATTATAATAAATAAAACAAGAAAATAAATAAATAAATATATATTATAAACTACAAACTCTGAAATTTTCTTTTAGTCGATTTTCTACTATTGTTGAATAACGAAGTGTTACTCTGAATACTCCAGCAAAAATCAGCCATCATGTGTGCATCCCAGCGACCCTGGTATCGTTCCTCCATTGTCCGGATATCTTGGTGGAATCGTTCGCCCTGTTCTTCACTCAAGTCTCCTAGATTTTCAGGAAAACGATCTAAGTGACTGTGCAGGTAGTGTACTTTGATGGTCATGTTGCATCCAAGATTCTGGAAGTGAGTTAACATCTCTTCAACGTGCGCAACGTAATCATCACCCTTGTTATTTCCTAAGAAATTTTAAATAACCCATACAAACGAATCCCATACATTCTTCTCAATTTCTGACATTGAACTGCCAAATTCAGTATCGTTCACCAATTTGCGAATTTGTGGGCCATCAAATATGCCTGCTTTCAGCTTTTCCATACTTAGATTGGGAAACTTCCTTGAAATATACTGGAAACATTCACTATCTTTGTTAAGTGCTTTAACATATTGTTTCATCAGACCAAGTTTAATGTGAAGAGGGGGTAATATGATGCGATCTCGGGGCACTAGAGCCACATTTATAACATTTGGCGTACCTGGAACTAGTGTTTCCCTAGAAGGCCATTGTTTTCTCTTCCAATGTTCTGTTTTAGCTCTGCTGTCCCATAAACATATAAAACAAGGATATTTTGTAAAGCCGCTTTGTTGGTCTAAGAGGAAATTTACCATCTTAAGATCAACACAAATTACCCACTTATGTTCATCATACTTTATCTTCTTCATGACCAATGCAATTACAGAGTATTCTTCTTTTACTTTGGTTGAATGTGCGATCGGCAAGGAGTGAAATTTATTTCCATTATGCAAAAGGACACACTTCAAGCTGCGTTTTGATGAGTCGATAAATAAACGCCATTCGTTTGAATCATATCTCTGTAAGCCCATGGCAGTCATCAAACCAGAAATATCTGTGCAGTACACAAAGTCATCCTCTTCAGCAAAATAATGAAGTAAGTATTTTTCTCGAGTACGGTAATACGAAACTTTAGTTTCTTTAGTTATGAGACCTGTTTCTTTCATCCGGGACGCAAGTAATTCAGAAGATCTTTTCGACAATCCAAGGTCTCTAATTACATCATTAAGCTGATCTTGATTCCATGGTCTCGGCGAGAAATGTTTGTGTGGGATGAACTCGTCATTTTCAGCTGTAGATGGTAGTGCTGGATCTGACATATCTGATTGGTAAGACATACTTGAGGTTGAGTGTCCTGGTGAAGATGAAAGCACATGACTACAGCTTGCACCCCGATCTTGAGCATATTCTGTTTCTTGTGAATGTAGAACTGCAAGTGTAAACCCATCAGCAGACCTCGTGGGGTAAGACCATCGCATATGTTTTCCAAAACCGCTTTTTGTACTTAAACAAAAATAACACTCGGATGCGTGGTTCGCTGTTTCTCTCCATAGCATAGGCTTCAAAATTTCCAAGTGTCGTCTGTAAAATGAAAAAAAAAATTGAAATCAGGAATATGAAGAATTCAAATTTTAATTAAGAAATATTGTAATTATAAAATATTCCAAATCTATTAATTTATACTTACTTTACGTTAGAAGACTTCATAGATAAATTCAATCGACATGGAATGCATATAGTACTCGGTGTCCAATGCTGCTTCAAATTGTGCGGATAGATATTATAGCAATCTTGATATGACTTTTGCAATGAAGTTAAGAAGCACTTCCGTTTTTTTCCCGGTGATATATTGGCCGCACACATAACAAAATAAATCTGGGTCGTTTTTACATAAAAATGTTCTGGCTTTCTGGCTCATTTTTATTAATATTTGAAAATTGTTTTTAACTTCTAAGCTGTATGACTCTAATTTTTGTGTAGGTATTAAATGATGTTTGCGTTATCGCAAACACTTCTTGAATGAAATAAAAAGGGTCAAGGAGATCTTATAAATACTGATACTATAATTTGGGATAACCCTTTGTGTGGATACAGTTTGTGTGTGCTGCAAATTTTTTATTATTCCCAAGAATCCTAAAAAACATTAAGGACTTTTATGAAAAAAAAAAAATCATCCGTTACAGGTAGCTAACGGAAAATAAGAGCACTTCAGCGTACACGCACATTTATGAGCGTTTTATTACTATCCTACCGCAATCGTAAAAATTAAACAATCTTTTGTTTATTACTTATTTTTTTTTAATTATTAGAATCATAAAAATGTCATAGAGGTTTTTCCCAAAGGGGTTTTGCCAAAATGCGTGTCGTAAAATGCACCTGAGTTTTTATGTTCTGCATTTTCATTATATAGTAGGTACAATTTTCTACAGTGCTTATAAATATGCGATACCTTCAATTAATTGTAAATAAAAATGTAAAGCATGCATCGATTTTTATGATCCATATCTAGTTTAATTCGCATGATATGTAGCTTTACTACAAAAAAATAAAAAGTAATATTTTTTGCAGTTTTCGATTTTTTCCAGATTTTTGTTTTTCAAATTTTTTTTTTTTTAGCATTTTTTTTTTTTTTTTGCTAACAATTTGTTTCATAACTTTGAAACTATTGATCGCATTAAAAAAATTTGTACACGTTCTTTAAAGATATTGTAAACCATAATTTTTGTAAATTTAATTTGACAAAATCGGACTAGTTGTTTTTGAGTTATGACAACATAAGTGGAGAAATGTCTCAAAATATTGTCAATTTTACTTAAAAAATTTTTAAAAAAAATATTATCCATAGAATTGAAAAATTTTACCATTTTTGTACTTAGGCAGCCATGATGCATCAAATCTATATAGTGGTTAGTCAAGCCTTTTTTGCTGTTGCCCTGTGTAATGTATGATCATTTTCACATGGGTATTGTCAATTTTTTTTTAAAGAATCACAAAATATTTTTAGGACTTTCAGCAAATAAATTAACTATAGTATAATTTTTCTACATTTTTTTTAGAGTTTTTCAGCGTACTAAATTGTGCTCCCAAATAAACGTTAACATTGAAAAAGTTACATAAATAAAGACTGAATTAATTTCAACTTTTATTGATTCTAATTTTACACAGATTTATATTCTGTACCATCTTATATTTAAGTAAAGTGTTTAATATAATTTTTAGTAATTTTTCTGGTATGCCTTCCACTAGCAATTTTTATTGTAATTTTTCTATCCACTTATATCGAAAATTGTAGATAAATTTTTTTGGAAATTTCGATTATTTTTTTGTTTGTTACTATTCCGGGATATCTCTGAGACTATCCGCTACACAAAACTTCCGCCCGGGATGCTGTATACACATTAGGGTGGGGCGATTTGAACATCTTAATGGGATTGTACTGAGCAAAAAAGTCCACTAGACCATACGTCTACGGTGAAAATCGAGCTTCCAGATTTTGACTTTTTAGCCGTATTTTGTTAAAGTAACAATGTGTGGGATGGACATATCTCAGGAAGTAGGAGGAGCTTATCCAAGGTTATAGCATCAATCTCTTCTTTGGAAGATTCCCTAGCAGATTAATGCATCAATCATATTTGTGGGTGGGGTTTAAGGGGTTAATTTTTAATTTCAAAATAGGGCTTTTTTGCCATATTTTGTGAAAGTAAGAATGTGTGGGATGGACATATCTCAGGAAGTAGGAGGAGCTTATCCAAGATTATGGTATCAATCTCTTCTTTGGAAGATTCTCTAGCAGAGAATGGTCTAGTGGAATTTTTTGCTCAGTACAATCCCAAGAATCAGAAACGCGAAGCGCCCATTAAGATTTTTTCTTTCCATACTAATCACCGCACCCTAATACATATGTTTTAGTGTTTCTTTAACTTGATTTTTGACAAAGTTATTTTACTCTTTTTAATAAAACAATTTTTATTAATTCAAACAAATTTACTTTTTATTATTTCTATGGAGCGGGTTCCAGGGAAATTTTTAAAAATTTCCCGCTTTCCCGGGAATCGAAAAAATGCGGGGAAAAGAAAACCCTTATTGAGACCTTAATACACATCATTATATTGGACTTCATGGTGTTGCAGTCATTCTTTAGTCTTAGTCTTCGTGAGGACAGCAATTTAAGCCTATAATTAGATTTAGTTTCGATGATTTACCTAAAAAAACTTGTTAAGGACAGCCGAATCAATGTGTTCAGATATAAACAGTTTTGGATTTCATCATCAAATTTTGCACTTTTTTTTTGTAAATTATTATATCAACCTAAAATTTAAGATGTTGTTGTACAAATACGAATATTATTGAATTTCAGCAAGAATTAGACTTTAGTGACGCACTGTGTACTATTTATTTATTTTTATATTATTTCTTCACAAGTGACAGAAAGAGTTAAAGTTTATATTAAATTTTTGTTAAAAAATTTATATGTAAATATTTTTAAATTACAAAATTATTTTTGGAACAAAATATGTTTAATTTCAAACAAAATATAGGTATCGATGGTCATAAATTGATGACTTGTAACTGGCAGTTTAATTAAAACTTCAGCTAAGTATGCCAAATGATTTCAACATAAAACTTCAGTTATTTGGCATCCTCATCACAAAAGTAAATTTCATTGCCTGTTATGAAATGTCAACTTATGACCATTGTTAAGATACTGCAGGATTCGTTCATAAAAAAATTCAAAAATCACAAATGAATAGAACATATCAAATTTGTTCTAATCCTTTGTGTATCGTAGATGTCCAATATATGTATGTATGTTGCTCTTTGTTAGGAATACTGTCATTTAAAAATTTGAAATGTTACAAGGATGTGATTCTACAATCCATTATATGTAGTATACAAGTACAGTGGAATACGCTTATAACGAGTAGAGATTATAACGAACTTTTTTTTTATAACAAACGATTTTTCTGTTCCCAACGCATTTACTAATATATTTCATATAAAGTAATACGGTTAAAACGAACGCCATTTATAGCGAACTTTTTATATAACGAACTAATTTTTTGGACCCTTTTTCGAATAGTCATAAAAAATTTTACATTTAAAACAAACTCATTAGAAATCAATTTTTTTTTTGAAAAGTGTGCTGCAAATTTTGAAAACTTAAGCTTTTTACTTAAAACTTTGCTAAAATGCATTTAAAAACTGCATGAAACGCAACTTAATGGAAGATTTGCTTAAATAGTACAAAACAAAAATTAAATAATGAAGAGAATTTAAGACAAAAACCTGAAACTTTATTAATTTCTTTTAAATGTTTACAACGTATTATAAATGTTTAAAATGTTTATCGTACTCCTTTTATAACAAAATTCTTCAGTCCCTACGAGTTCCTTATAACCGTGCTCCACTGTATTAACAAAATAATGTTAAAGTTTACCAAAACGGACAAGGCAATTGCTATTAAGGGATATTGTACTATATCCAAGTATACTAGTATTTACTGTTATATTGCTTTACTATATGAGTTCCTTTTATTTAAGATAAATATTTTTTCATTTTACTAATATTTTTTCCTGTTCTCAAACCCAGTGTAAAAAAGCATTGCCATATGAGCACATATTTTTTAATGCCAAGTACTTACAATTTTCATTACAAATGTCATTACTTTAATAAGGGGATGTATCGGAAATTAATGACATATCTATACATATATACCTTATGAAAAATCAAAAAATATGTGGTTACCTATATCCTTACTGGTATGGTCAAAAATAATAAGTATAAAAGTAAATTTAAAAAAAAAACAAATTTTAATAAAAAAAATATATTTTAAAATTTTTTTTTTATATAAAATGTGCCCACACAGTATTCGAACATGGGACTTGAGGATGTCAGTCAAGCGATCTATCATCTGAGCTACCTCGACATGTTGTACTTGATAGATAAAATGATAAATGACTTGCTTGCACAAAATGTCATTACTTTCCAGCTTACAAGCAATCAAAAATAAGTACAGTAAAACTCGCTTAAGACGAACTCGGTTAAGACGAACCCTCGGTTAATACGAACTAATTTAAAAGTCCCGACGTTTTGGGAACAATTTTCATATAAAATACATCTTTAAATACGATTTCGGTTAATACGAACCCTCGGTTATTACGAACTGTTTTAAGCAGTCCCAAAAACTCGTTTTCATACAAATTACCATGTTTAGTACACTCTTTATCCGTTTAATGGGATAGACCTAATATGAATTTCATATCCGTGGATGATTTTCTAGATATAGATGCTAATGTTTTGACTTCACATACTTTATCAGGTGAAGAAAAATTGGAAATTGGTAATCCTCCCGATGTTGAAAATTTGTCAAGTGATATATTCGAACAAAATCGTGTGCCGAAGGAGCTGACAATCATATTTTGGTAAAAAAAAATTATAACGAATGAAATCGTTAATTCAGTCATTCAGAAAAAAAACAGATTTTTTTTTTTTAAATGAAGAATTGTAATTGAATTTTTAATTGTGAATGCATGAAATGCTAATTTTATTTTTTATTTTTTATTTATGTAAAAATCTTGTTTTTGTTTTAATAAATACATATTTTTTATCGTTAAAAAAACCCTCCTTATACGAACCTCGCATAGGACGAACTAATTTTTTTGGACCCTCGGAGTTCGTCTTAACCGGGTTTTACTGTATTTATATATGTACTTACTAGTGTTGAAAACATAATGGGTGCAAAAAATATATTTAAAAAAATGTTTAGATCATTACTTTATTATTATATAATAATAGAAATAAGTACTTATGGGTAATTCATAATTTTTTGTATTAAAATAATTCGCTAATTAATTAGTTATTAGTAAGTCTTTAATATGCGTGTTAAAGTAATGCAGAAAGTAAGCTGTTGTTATTATTACTAATAGTGGGAAAAGTAATGCCGTGTCATTACCATTTCTACACTGGCAAGTTTTCTTTACTTATTTCCGGTATTTATATATTTCATTTTCTTCTATTTTTTCCAGCAATGTTGCCGTATCATCGAAATCATTTATGAAAGCCAGTTCTCGACAGGATTTTATGAAATTACCGTTGCAACAGGTTAAAAAAATTGACAGATGGGATTCATTGAGAGGTTCAACGTCGGATACATTTACCGAAGAAAATTTTGGCCCGCTGTCGAATGTGAGGTAAGAGAAGCATAATTAACTGTCACTTAAATTTTCTTTAACATTTATAATTGAAATTTTAATAATTTTATCCAGAGACCCTTAGTGACTATTAAAGGTTAATTTTAGTTAACAAACAAAAAAAAAAAAAAAAATAACTTAGCTAATGTGGTCTTATTACCTAAAGATCTATTCTTAAAGATTCCGTATTGAAATTTATTTTTTTATTTTTATCTAAAAAAAAATTAACTTTAATAATTCAAATTCTGTTTTTTTTTAATTAAAAACAAAAATAACAGTAATTGTTTAAGTGTTACCAAAAAAAAAACTGTTATTTTATAAATCCCCTTTAAAAACTGCGTTAAAAATCCTTTATTAATGAATGAAATATTAGCACTGGTCATAAGCAAAGAATATCACCATAAATTTACAAATTTAAAGCAATAACAAGAAGATTTTTCATAGCTAAATTTAAAAAAAAAATTGAAATATCTGTCAAACTATTTTTTTAGGTACGCAATCTCATGTTTGGAGTATCAAATGTGAGGTCAAATCTGACCCGATTTTTTGTTTTTTTTTGGTTTTACCATGTCAGTTTAAAAGAAAATATATACAAATTGGGTATTAAACGAAAAGTAAAATTAAACATAATGACAGTTGACAGTTTTGCCATATTCATACAAAAACAACAGGCTAAATTATCGAACATGCCCTTATTATTTTTAAAGCATTTTCGGTTTATAGTTCATAAGGAGTTAAGAAATTTTCCAGGTTTTTATAAAATCATAAAATTATTATATCTGTTTCAGATTTGCAGTTTTTGCTTTAGGTTCATCAGCTTATCCCAACTTTTGTGCATTTGGTCAATACATCGATAATATTTTGGGGGAATTGGGTGGTGAACGTTTATTGAAAATATCCTATGGCGATGAAATGTGCGGCCAAGAACAATCATTTCGTAAATGGGCACCAGAAGTCTTTAAAGTGGCATGTGAAACCTTTTGTTTAGATCCAGATGAAAGTTTATCAGATGCCTCAATGGCTCTGCAAAATGATTCGCTGACAGTGAATACAGTACGTTTAGTGCCTTCTAAAGGCAAGGGATCCTTGGAACAGCTGCTATCAAAATATCATAATAAAAAAGTAACATGTTGTCAAATTAAAACACATCCTCTAAATTTGACTAATACGAATGGCGAAAAGAGTACTATATTACTGGAAATTACAGCACCAGGTGTGGATTATGAACCTGGTGATCATGTTGGAATATTTCCAGCTAATAAGCCAGCAATTGTAGATGGTGTCTTGAAACGTTTAACAGGTTTTGAAAATCCCGATGAAGTCTTACAATTGCAATTGTTAAAGGAGAAACAAACATCGAATGGCATTTTTAAATGTTGGGAGGCACATGATAAAATACCAGCAGAAAGTTTGCGAACATTATTTTCACGATTTTTTGATGTAACAACACCGCCATCAAGACAAATGTTAACCTTATTGGCGGGATTTTGTGAAGATAATTTAGATACTGAACGTCTACAGTTATTGGTGAATGATTCTTCAGCTTATGAAGATTGGCGTCATTGGAGATTACCTCATTTATTGGATGTTTTAGAAGAATTCCCCTCTTGCAAGCCACCCGCCTCTTTGGTCTTGGCTAATCTAATGCCTTTGCAATCCAGATTCTATTCTATATCTTCTTCACCACGCAAGGTGAATAATGAAATTCATCTTACCGTAGCCATTGTTAAGTACCGCAGTGAGGATGGTATTGGTGATGAACGTTATGGTGTTTGTTCGAATTATTTGGCTGGTCTTAAGGCTCAAGATGATCTATTTATATTTGTACGCAGTGCTCCCAGTTTCCATTTACCCACCGATACTAAAAGACCTATAGTTTTAATTGGTCCCGGAACGGGTATAGCACCATTCCGTTCATTCTGGCAGGAATTTGAAATGATGCGTGAAATGCACGAAGATTGTGAATTGCCGAGAGTATGGTTATTTTTCGGTTGTCGTAATAATGATGTCAATTTGTATTCCGAGGAAAAAGAACGTTTAGTGAATGAGAAAATATTAGATCGCGCATTTTTGGCTTTATCCAGGGAACCAAATATACCAAAGGTGAGTTAAATAATAAAATGTATTATTTCTTTAACCAATAAAACATAGATAACAAATCAGCTAAGAAGGTATTACAGAAACTTGCTCGGAAACAGTCAAATTGCTAACTGCTTTTGATTTGCATCTTTTCTGCTTCTTCTACTGCTTCTAAAGATTAATAGCTTAGAAGTAGTATGTTAAAAAAGCAGTTGCGCTTTGTTTCCGCTTTGCTTCGCGAAAGCACGAAAGTATGCTGATGATAATAAAATTTACTTGTTAAAGTCAGTGAAATCATGCCTTTATTTAAGGGGTAAGCGACGGGTATTTTGGATATCGAAACAAGTGCTTTCACGCTAGCTACCTCCAACGAAAATCATGCCTTATATCATTAATAACGCAAGCGGTTTACTGTTCACTTTATCTACCTAAATTGCTTAAAAGTTAGTAGTGTTCTTTGTTGGGCCAAGACTTCAAGTAATTACTGCCCAGTTAGAAATTGCCAACCGTAGAAAATAAAAAATAGTACAGGCAAACTACTGCTGTGTTTGTAAAACCCACCGTACTAAAAATTACCACAGGTACAACTAATATTGTACTAGAAAAACGCTATTTTTCCAGTACCACTAGCAAAATTCTTTACCAATGTTGTTTTTACCAATATTAGAACCAATTAGTAGTATTATTTAAATTTATTTTCATCGGGATAAACATTAATTGCATTTATAGTAATTAAATGTGCTAAAGTCCCAAAACTTATTTAACAAATTGTGAAACGCAATCTGATGTAGGCGTGTCCCTATCCGGATTTCATTCCTGCCTAAGGAAATCTTCAGGGGACTTTGTTATTAGAATTTCTAGAGATATTTGTCATGTTAAATCACAAACTCAATGAGAATTTCTTGTCCTCGTCTAGGAGCGAGATTCAAAATTTAAAATATCAAAGAAAAAAACAAAAACAACAACAAATTGGCTTTGTCATCTTCCAAATACTACTCTGTTTTTTTGACAGACCTAGCAATGTAGTGACGTTTATTCAAGTAAATCAACAATAGAAAATCATATTTCTACATTTATTTATATTTTTACATTTTATTATATTTCACACATTTAAATATGATGTTAAAGACTGTATACAGAATACCGAACTGTTTTGCTGCTTTTTAAATGTGTTTTATTGTACATATTTCTTAAAATTAATTAAATTTCAGGTATTTTAAAAGCACCAAATTTTATATGTAACAGGACAATACTGTCAAGATTGTTCATTATACGTCCTGCCCACGCATAACCGACCGTCGCTTTGCGAACACTTTGCCGATTTTGTTTTTCTGCCTGGGTACTTACCATCAATTATTGAGAAATTTTCTATAAACAAATTATTTCAGGATCAAAGAAGTTTTTCATAGTAAAACTAGCTTTAAAGCTAGTTTACCGATACCGTTACCGATATAATATTTTTCTTGTATTTTCTTATTTAACGCATTAATGACTGATCCCCGATTCCATTGTCCAAAGTCGATGAACCATCATATATTCAATAAGGCTGTAGAAGTTATATGGTATTTTTTTTTTTTTTTTTTTGATTTACCATACTTGTAACTTATGAATTAACCACTGATGTGAAATAATTCCGCCATGTTTTTTGAATAATTATTATTTTTTATGATCTTTCATGTAAAACTCTTCCTTTTGACTTGAAAATAATCGACATTTCAAGTATTTCATAAAACTTTAAAATGCATATTTAATGCCTAAACTGCTAAATATTTTTCTACACTAGAGAACACCTAAACCTCTAAGCTGACAAGAAAGTTTTCTGAATTTTCACTTACTTAATTTTTCGGAAACATTTTCTTGCAATTTTTCAGACTATGTACATTTAAGAGAATGTTTAAGGCTCCAACCTTTTCTTAAAGTGATTTTATCATTTGCTTACCTGCCCGTGAAAATCAATTTAATGTACCGCTTCCCTGGTTCCACATATATTATGTTTTCAGATTGCTCCTTTTTGGGTATTTAAATTCCCAATAAGCAGGCATGGGTTGCTATATTTGTTTAGCCTCATTTAGTGAATGTTTCAATTTCAAGTTTCAGTTTTAGTTTAATGCCCTATGCAAAAACAATTTGCATAGGTCATTAAACCCGTCTGTATCACGATTTTATCAAAAATTTTAAAATGATTTAGTACATGCCTAAATATACACAATAGGGGTACAACCAAAATAAGGCCCTATCACAACGCTGTAGCCGATGTTGTGCTGAAACCAAAAAATGTTTCCTCAGGTCATTTTGAAACAAAAACGTTCCGCGTCGAAGCCGATTTCTGAGAGTCCTTTAAGATTTATTTTTTTATTTTTTCAAAATTTTTTATGTTTTCAAAATGTTCTATTTTATAATTATTTAACTATTTACATTTCTTAATGTAATTATATGATTATTAGTGTCCGACCGAACAGTTCGGCCAAAAAACTATATTTTGTCGGTTTTTTGATATCTAGAGGCAATGATGACAAATTTTGGTATTGGAAACATGTTTGTTGAGCCGATTTAATTCGATTTTGTGTATACAATTTAAGAGAAAATCCAAAGTTTAGCTATAAAGTTAAAAGTTCGGCCGCCGAACTTTCTGAGGCCATACAGTGAATTCATTGCTTAACTACAGACTTTTTTTCAAATTTGACACTCAAAATAGCATCTAATCAGCCCAATAAACATTTTTCCATCCGCCAAATTTGTCCATAATGCTTTAAAATACCAAATACAGACCAAATGCATTTTCTGGCCGAACTGTTCGGTCGGACACTAATGATTATAATCAAAATCACAATCTAAAAACTTCCTTTGTTAAGTGAAATTAACTTAAGATTAAGAGTTCGTGTTGATTTGCATTGGGGGAAAATATCTTGTACGACTTTTATGGCGCGTTCCGCACAAATGTTGCTGCGTTGTGTTTTTGGAATTCTTGATTTTTGAGTTTTCGCACCATGTTTAATAAAGTTTGAAATCAATAGGTCTCAAAAATAAATAAAAGTTAGTTTAAATAAAAATTTTATATATTTTTATACTTTTAGCAATAAATTATAATATTTAGCAAATTTGCATAAGACAGCGTAGGTAAGTCGCAATATTTTATCACGATTAATTGAATTTATACAGAATATTACTCAATATTTAATGGAAAAACTTATAATGTATTTATCATTTAATGAAATTATAAAGAAAATATTTTTATTTTTTTAGAACTTACTGATCGCAAACTTAATTGCATTTGACGCGGAACCTTTTTCAACGATATCGAAAATCTAAAGATGCAGTTCTTATTGTTTTTTTTATGCTCTACATGGTATAGATAGGGCCATTTTGATATTTTAAAAAATTGTAAAAAAGTTGTATCCCTAATACACATATTCTAAGTTTCAGAATTTTAGCCATTTGGTCCCATTCTATGCCTACATTACAAATTTAAAGTTCCTGCATTTTAAAATTGATATAGGTCGAGACTTTATACGTTTTAATCTTGATTAAATAAGCGCTTTTACAAATAACACCTTAAATGGACTAGAGAGCACGTATCTAAATTTGTATTTTTTAACAAACGGGTTTGGGCCAATTTCAAGGAGGAGACTTTTCTTCGTTTTCCCCTCTCCTTGGGAATTTCCAAAAATTCCTTTTTACCAGATGTCTACACGGGAGGAGGAACCTAAACCAAATTTCATTTTAATAACTTCAGCGTTTTGGGCAGGTCATTAAATTAGGGTGACCATTTATTTCTGACATAAAATCAATACAAACTTTTTGAATAATATAAAATTAGTCATTATTTCTAACAGCGAATTTACTATTATTATATGTATAAAAATTCAGAATAAGAGAAAGTATATGTAGATTATGAAAATTACCAAAATTTATATAAAAAGTTTCAGACACAGCTAGTTTTTATAAACCAAGTTATCCAGTGAGAGAATTATATGCATGATATTAATGAAAACTTTTAATTAGATTAATGAAGTTTTTCTTAAAATTTTATGAAAAAATTTATTTTTTTAAAAGTCTATGCGACTAATGAAAAAGTTTCATTCATAAAAAAAAAAATCTAAAATCATTTTCATAAAATGGAATACATTTTTTATTCACCTTTGGCTGTGTTCTGGATTTTACGTGAATTCAAATCGCAGTGACATTGACATTCCCAAATAAATATATTCAATATTCCCAGTACAAATATTTAAAACTACAGCTATTTTTCAAAAACTGTGCAGTCTGGTTATTAAAAGCTCCCCCTGTTTTTCCGCCCGTAGGAATTTCCAGGGAAGTATATTAGAGATCTTGAACCTAAGCAACATATTTCCAATTTTGAGATTCACCTGTTTAGGCCAGCAATTAAGGGGCAAACTTGTACTTTTTTCGGTAATTAAATAATGAATTCCAGAACTGCTTCTGTGTAGTCACATCCTTATATTCATTTTCATAAAAAATGCTGTTTTTTTTTGCATGGGTGTGAATGAGGAAAATCGTAAAAATCGAAAACTTTTCGAATCAGCATAATTCGATAACTTTCGAGTATACAACCCTGGATTTTGAAGAAGTTAAAAAAAATTATAATTTTTTGGTCTTCTATCAAATAATGAATGATAAATAAAATTATATTTTTCTTAAAATTTAATGGAATGTTTCAATACAGTAGTTTCAGTGCATTTTTATTGCTTCTATGCAAAAACTCATTATTATCATAAAGAGAATTCTCTCAGTGTACAATAAAAATAATATCATTAACCAAAAACGTTTTTGTAAATCTCAAAATGTTGCATACACTGCAAAAAAATTATTGTCAATAAAACTTTAATTAATTAAAAAATATATTAAAAAATCGCCAAAATTCAAATAAACCTCTACAAATAAACAAAATATTCAATAATTAAACAAAATCTCTGGAATGACCATTTTTATATTTTGGACAGTTTTTGTTTTTTATTTATTGAGAAGGTATTTTTCCAGTTTTTCTAAATTTTTTCAAATATTTGCGTTTTTATTAAATGTTGGCGTTATTTTTTCAATTTCTTAAATTTTTTTATTGTCAATTTTGACGATTTTTCCCCAATATCAAATTTTTAATAGATATGATAAAAATCTAAATCGAAACTAAATCAATTTTTTTTACAAATTCTTTAAATTGCTACTACAACTAACTTAACAGAACAAAGTTCGATTAAAATTTCAATTGAATTAAAAAAAATTTTAATTTGAACTTGATTTAAGTATTTTCGGTGCGGTAATTCCACATTTTAAAAAATTTACTTTCTTTAAATTTTTATTAAGATTTTTATTTATATTTAACTACATACATATTATTTTGCCACATTTTTTATTCTCAATATTATTGTAAATCCTTATTGAAAACTTAAAGCTCTTAAAAGCTGCACTTTATCTTTAGTTTATATCCTTATTTGTTATTTACCACATGTAGTAAATTTCCCCTCAATATGTCTTTTCAATGTATAAAATGGCTTAAAACAAAATAGTTACAAATGAAATTCTTTAACAACAATCCGTAGTTGTTTGAAAGCAACTTTTGTCCTTTGTATCGGAATCGGAAACTAACTAAAAAATAGTCATACACAAACTAACACATACACACAGCACACAGCACACAGCACACACATAACAAACTACTACAATCACAATCAATAGAAAATGGTCAATAAATAAAAATTATTATTATCCGTATTTTCTTTTTTTCTATATTTCATTTCCGATTGCATTTCTTCTCAACTACTGCTGCTTGTGATTGTCATCAAAATATCGAATTGAATGGTTGAATTTTTTTATTGTGATTATTATTGTGCTCTCTATATACACTCTACTTGGATTTCTTTTTGTCTTTGGAAACTTGTCATCAACATCTTATCGTATGTTATTATCAATGTATTCCACAACTGTCTCTGTGGTCTTTACTGTCATTGTTGTTATTGAATATATCCAACATATCTTTAGACTTATGTCCAAGATCTGATTGAACAGGAATTTGATTCATTGTACAATTTGATTGTTGAAGAACGTGGTCATATTTATGTATGTGGAGATGTTACAATGGCAGAACATGTCTATCAGACTATAAGGTAAGTTAGATTACTAAATATTTTCTCTATATCCTTGTTCTAACACATACTTTCAAACATATTTACTTAGTAGATTGTATATGTGTGATAAAGTAATAAAAGGCATGTAGATTACATTATCACATCAACATTATTAACATAATCATATAATTAAATGACAAACACGACAATGATGTCCTGTGTAAATAGATGCTGAAGAATTAATTCCAATATATTATTATAGTATATGACGCTTTCGAAGCCAACTGCCCAACTACGAGAAAAAGTTTATCGTATCAATGTCAAACAAGTATTATTTGTTGTACTTACTATAAAAATGGAAAAAAGAAGGCGAAGAAGGCGTGGTTAAATATTGACAAATTTTGCGCTTGTGTTTAGTTATTTATAATAATTTCAATGAATTTGGAAAATGCTAGAAATTTTACTTTATATATTTTTTGTAGAGAATTTTAAACAATTTAAATTTTTTGAATAATTCGGAACTAGTACTGAATTTTTAGTATAATCGGTTAAAAATAAAAAAAAAATTATTTTGAAAAAAATTTTTCTATCAATCCAGAAAGTTTCATCGTGTAACTTATGGTGTTTTCTTTTCTGGAATAAAAATATTGCATTTTAAAATGAAAACATTTTAAACATTTACCCTCGTACCATTAAAATGCTTAATTTGTACAATCATAAATTGTGTCCAATTTTATCACATATTGCATTTTTTTTAACATGTTGTTATGGCCGGGTTTGAATCTCAGCCAACGTGAAAACTTTTTTTTTAAATATTTTTTTTTAATAACTATTCTTTTTTTAACCCTAATCTTACCAACATGTGTCTGTGAGACACATTTTGATGTTTGATTCAATAAAACAACGAAACTTTGTTACATATTGACACCAAATTTTATGACTTTTATTTTACATCTGTTTAGTATAATTTCACAAAACAAAGTTGATAAATATTAAATTCCTCTATTTTTTATAAGCCAAAATAAAAAAATGTAACATAAACTACCAACATGTGTCTCAGAGACACATACAAAGAATTTAGTAGAATGCGCAAATTTAGAACAAAAGCAACTATCTGTCATATATGTTACAGAATTTATATTTGTTTAGCAGCAACTATCTTTCATATATATTTATACAAATTGCATATTTTCATATCACTATATTAAATTTGGGGAATTCCCTTTTATTGAAATCAATAATCACCTGATACTGAATGTTGAAAAACAACAAATTAGTTGCGGTTAGATTTTGTAGAGTATTGATGTGCAAGTTCATTTTATAAAAAAATATGCCAAAGCGACTTACAGAAGAGGAAATCCGACTAGCCGCGGAAGAATTTGATGAAGATACGGTTGATGATATAGAAGACGAGGATATGTTTTTGCAATCTGATATCGAAGATAGTCAAAATAATGAAAATATTGAAGATGATGCTTCCGAGATGTCTGATACTATTTCGGATATTGAGGAAGATGCAGGTGAGGAATATGGTGAAATATTTGTTGGTAAGGACGGAACTCAGTGGTATTCTATTCCAAAACCTCAAAGGCGTATTCCTGCGCGAAATATAATTCGGTGCCCATTGAACAAAGTTAACTTGCCACCAGGAAAACAAATTGAAGACCCTTTAGAAGCAATCGAGCTATATTTGAATGACGAAATTTTTGATTCAATTGTAAAATTTACCAATTTGTATGCAGTGACTACAAATCAGAATGCCTGGCGTCCAACAAATGTAACAGAAATAAGAGCCTATGTTGGACTTTTGATTACAGCGGGGACAAAAAAAGAAGCAAACACAGAGATTGCTGAGTTTTGGAGTTCGCGATATGGTTGCCCAATTTTTTGGGCTACTATGAGTCGAAATCGTTTTATGGAAATTTCCAAAAATTTGCGGTTTGACGACAAAAGCACTAGAAGCATTCGACAGCAAAAGGATAAACTGGCACCTGTAAGGGATTTATTTGAAATTGTCAATAAAAATCTAAAAAAATTTTACACTCCTGGTGACAACCTTACTGTCGATGAGCAGCTTGTTCCGTTTCGTGGAAGGTGTTCTTTCCGCCAATATATGCCTAGTAAACCAGATAAGTATGGACTAAAAATTTGGTGGGTATGTGACAGCAAAACAGCCTACCCACTCAACGCAATACCTTACTTAGGCAAAATAAACAACCAGAGGGGTTTTGGTTTGGGCCAAAGAGTTGTGGAGTAGTTAGTTCAACCCTATGAAAACACAGGCCGAAATATAACATGTGATAATTATTTTACGAGTTTGGAACTTGCGAATAACTTATTGGCTAAAGGTTTGACAATGACGGGCACTCTAAAGAAAAATAAGCGCTGTGTTCCCTCATCATTTTTGCCAAACAGAAAAAGGCAAGTTGAAACAAATTTGTTTGGTTTTACCAATAATAAAACTTTGGTATCTTATGTCCCTAAACCGAATAGAGCAGTTCTTTTACTCTCTACAATGCACTATGACACCCACTGCGACTCACAAAATAAGAACAAATCGGAGGTAAATTTACATTACAATCGAACTAAAGGAGCAGTTGACACTTTGGACCAACTTGCACATAGTTTTACTTGCCGGAGAAAATCAAACAGGTGGCCATTTACGTTCTTTTCCAATTTAATTGATGTTTGTGCAATTGCAGCATATATTATTTGGAAAAATTTACATCCATCATGGAAAGCAACACAAGCAAAAAAAGCTCGAAAACTCTTTTTACGAGAAGTTGCCGAAGGACTTATTGCCCCCCAAATACATCAAAGGTCAAGAAATAAATTACAACGTCCTATAGTTCAATGCATGGAAAAGTTCTTCAATGAGGAAATACACCAAGTACAACCACTTCTACAACAAATAAACGTAAAAGATGCTATATGTGCGATCCAAAAATAAGTCGTATAATAAAGCAATGCTGCCAAATATGTAAAAATAATGTCTGCAATGAGCATGCTACAAAAGTTATAAATTGTAAAGAATGTATTCAATAAAAAATTACTTAACATAAACTAATTTGTAATTGTCTTATGCTTTTTTCTTTTAATTTGTATGTATGTGTCTTAAAGACACATGTTGGTAGGATTTGTAAGTTTTTATGTCGGTATGATGAGGGTTAATTATTTAAAAAATTTGGAGTTAACTACATATTTTTTTTTTATTGAATAATTTTTATCATAATTTTGATTTTTTTTAAACAATTTTATTTTAACAAATTATTAAATTCTTTCAAACAGAAAAAAAAAAATAAAATATTTTGACATAAAACAAAAAATTCTAAATTATAATAAAAAAAAAAAAAAAAATAGTGGTCCAATGACGGGTTGAACCTGGGACCTTCTGCAGTAGAAGCCAGCACACTACCCCTATGCTAGCAACGTGCGAATTTTCTCGCAAACAACTTTGCAATATATACACATGAGATTGATAAAGCGAAAAAAAAAACAGGGCAAAAACAACCATGTATATAATTTGAGGGCGCTAAAATTTCACATTTTGCGCTTTTTATAGCAATATTTTTAAAAAGAAACACAATGCCATCGCTGAATGTTCGGTTAACCGTTTTTTAATTATAATTTGTATTTAAAATGGGATGTAAAGAACTGAACTCAGTTATTAAGTTATTAATAATATCAAATTATTTTTAGCGTTACATTTTTTTTATTGAACTTTAAATGCCTTAAATCGTAATTTAAGCGATGAAATTGAACTAAATTTTCATTTTAATAGAAATGCAAAACTACAATTTCACATATAAAATTTGAGTTAAATTTATTCTACGAGAATTTCCGGTCTTTAACATTAACATATCGGTCATTTACTTCAAGACTGTCATAAGTTAAAAAATGCGTTTGTGAGTTAATCATGCAGATTTATTAGTTATATCATGCTTTATATTGTGTAAAAATTTCATACTAATATCATGTATACTTTTCGAGATATATTATAATATATTTAATTTTTTGTTTAAAGTATATACTTCATAGAGAAACTGTGCTAATCACGGGTCTCTCGATAATTAGCAAATTCGCACACAACTCTCACTAAGAGAAATATACATTAAAACCCGCTATTTATAAAAACGTAACCAAATAAATAGGTAAAGGGTCGAGCGAGGTAGATATAGATTGAAAACTTTAAACTCGTTTTCTGCAAAATCGTGTTTTTTGAGCTATGTCAGTCTTGCAGTAAATATATATTCCCAATAAAAAAATCAAAAATGGTTAGTCGCAACTGCTTTAAATGCGAAAACAAAAGTAATTTATAACAAAAAACTCAAGTTTTTCTAAAACGTTACATAATTTTTTCATAACAAATTTTAAAACTAAAATATAGATAATAAGATATAATATCGGGACTAACATTAAAGGCCTCTGGAAGGTGAACGCTCAGACCTTAACGAAACTTTAATATGTATGTCACTTAACTTTCGAAAATTCTTTATATATAGATTTATAATCATTTTAGTATAAGGACTTTTTAACTTCCTTTAATTATATCTGCCCGATTAAAAATGTTCCGATATTTGTATGTATTCACATTAGGGTGTCCCTTAAAAATAGATTTGTCATTACACCCCCCAGTTTTATTACAAATGGTTGCAAACGGAAGAAATCGAGTTTTTTTGTTAGTCCGTACCACAACACGGCTGAAAATGGTTCCTTTTGGAAAAATAGATACACTATTTTTAACATTAAAAATTCCCAAAATTTAACATATCAAAAAAATTTACTTTTTATTACATTTTTTTTTTTTAAAGAGTAACATCACTCAGGAAATTCTTCCTATTAATTAATGTGTTGCTTTCTTTGGAAAAGGGATAGTGGAGAGATGAAAGGTGGTGAAAGATGAAGGGTTTCAAACATGGCAAAACTGTAATTGCGCGAGATTATTAGTCTTAGAACAGTTGTTGCTCGCCACCTGATGTAGAGTTGGCGAATTTATTGAAGATTTTTGTTTCAGAGCCCTGATTCATTATTTTACTTCGGTGGGGTTAAGTGCTATGGGAACACCGAAGGTGGGCGCAGCGATACATATAAGTGATTGAAAACTGAAACATATTTTTTTTTTTTCTAAATTGATGTTGTCGTCACCGGGAATCGAACCTGGGACCATCTGTGTAACAGTCCACTAATATACTCAAAGTTAATGAGATATGGAATTCTGACTTCATCGGGTTTCATTAACCCAATTTAGCCAGAAATCCAAAATGACCCACGAATTCGAGAAAAATGCAAAAACGCCTTTTTTAAAATTAATTTTTAAGATATTTTAAAATGCCTAAATTGCAGATGTCGATTGCTATTTTTATAATACAATAGGTGTTAGTAAAGAAAAAATATATAAATTGGAAAAATAATAATTCCAGTTGGTATTTGGAGCGACTTCTTTCCAGGACATTTTATGAAAATAGCATATTTTGTCAAAAATTTAACAAAATTTTAATGTTCTCACTAAAGTTTGTCTGATTGTCGGAAAAATATCACTTAAATTTATTAATTGAAAGTCAGAAATTCAATTGAAAGTTGAAATTCTAATTGATGTGTTCTAAATTTTATATGGAATTTTGTGAATTTAAATTTAGTTTTTATAAATTTCAGTTGTAATGGAAATTCTTAACCTCAATTAATGTTGTTAACTTCAAAATGAAAATGCTTGGTTTAATGTTTTTTTTTTTATTTTAATAAAAATTAATATCAACCCAGGTGAAAATGATAATATTTACTAATATCTTAAAAACTACACTCAAGAAATTAAGAATTTAGAAATTACTAAAAATTACAGTTAAAATTACTACAAATGTAGTCAGAAAGGCGATGAGTGTAATTGATATAAAAAACTACAATGGTAGTTAAAACGACTATCGAAGAGGTCAAAAACAACTAAGTTTAAATGAATGCTTAAACCATAAAAACTAGCTACAAAACACTAAAAACAATAAATATAAAACGACTACATAAGTTGTAAAAACTACTGTTTTTAGCAGTTATTTTTTTTTTTAATTACAATAAAAATTTTTATTTACAATCGGAGTTAGCATTTATTTTCACCAAAAAAAAAAATGTACTTTGAGGAAGCTGAATAGTAAAAATTTATATAAAACGAGAACAAATTATTTTTTTTGCTTTGAAATTTAAAACACAGATGGGTATTGCATAGGTGAGCTATTTGCCATCTGGAACTCACTTTGAACAAATTTATGTTGTCTCTCGATAAACTTGATAAAATAACAAATATTAATTAAATAAGTACGCAAATGTAGACGTTTTATCAAAATTTGGAAATAAATTTTTTGTAGACAATTGTAACAAACAATTATAACAGGCATTGGAATTGATCAATGCCAATTAAAACAAAATTTCATTGGCATTGTTTTTAAGCAATTGTAATGCCAACAAATTTAATTGCCATTGACATCAAACAATGCCAATTACATCGTCAATGAGTTGGCCCTTTCATTGAACTAGTCCCGTGGCATTTAAAAAAAAAAATGTATTTTTGTGGCACGCAACGAAAATACCCAGCCAGAAAAATGCGAACGGCAAAGCATTGTCCCAGTGCTTTCAACGGTGGTATGAGCGTTGGCAGAGCCTTGAAGTCTGAAGATTTAAGTGCTTTGCCAATTTTAAAACGTTGGAAAAGCATTGGTAGAACAACCAATATAGTGATTCTTTAATAATATAATAAGTGCTTTGCCAACCCCAAAATGATAACAATGGAAAGAACTTGGCCGTTTCTTTTTAAAACGTTGACAAAGCACTGGCAATAAGCTCTTTGCCAGTACCAAAACCAAAAATGACCAATAAAGTCCTACTTAGTAATTCACTTCAGTAAAGAGTTGTATTATTTCTTATTGAATGATTTTGGTAATTTGAACAGAAATAACAATAGGCTTGCTTCAACTAAGTTAATTACAAAATAACTGAATATTTTTTTTTATCAAATTATTTTTGTGATAAGTTAGCACGATTTTTTACTACAATTTTACTAAAGAAAGAAATTTGAAAATAAATTTCTTAAGTAAAATTTTAATACCAAAACTATACTTTGTGCTGACTATACTCCTATTATATTCTTAACTTCAAATCATAAATTGCAATTTAGTTTGAATTTTTCCACTCTTGTTGTGAACAAGGGATGTGCCACAGTTTTTATTAAGTTAACGGTTGTAAATTTTGTAAATCAAGTACTGGCAAAGCACTTTTTACGAACGTTGGCAGAGCGTTCTAAGCCAGAGCTGTGCCAGTGCTTATATTATTTTTACTGTTGTAAATTTTGTTAATTAAGCACTGGCAAAGCACTTTTTACTAACGTTGGCAAAGCGTTGTAAATCAGTGCTTTGTCAGCACTTTGTTTGTTGGATCATTGGCAAATAGTGCTCTGACAGTGCTTGATTTTTCAGACCATTGGTAATTTCTGGCTGAGTAGTCTTCCCACCCCAGATATAGGAGAACAAATACTGTTAGTTCGACATTGATGCGATAAACTTTGTTTTAGCTGGACAGTTGACTTGGAAAACAATATATATAAATAAATGAAAATTCTTCAGAAAGTGTATTGTATTCACAATATTTAAGACATTATACGATTAATGGAACCAACTATAATACTGACTTTAAAATTATAGCTTTCCCAGAAAGTTTAGTTTAGATAACGAGCCATTCTTGTTATCCGCAAACAAAATTGTAAAGAGGATTCTGAAGAAAACATGCAACATAAAGAAATATAAGGAGTGAAATCGAAAAAAAACCCGACACACATTTGCATTCACAACTACTTTTGTGTACGATACTGAACTTTTGTTCTTGTCGCTTTACCTTTCAGAATGTTGTCAGATTATGTGGGCGAAATATTAAAGCGATCGGCTAATTATTTCGCTTACAAATGGAATCTGAACAAGAAGTGAGTAAAAGAGTTATTTTTTTGGCATCTTTAGTGCCCTAATTTCTGAAGACTATTTTCAAAAAAGTGACAATATTGGGAACTTGTTTTTTTTGGCTTCATCAATAATTATTATTTTTATTGAAAATGAAAATTATTCATGTTCGAGGTCATACTCTATATTTCATTATTAGGATATTGTCCTAACAAATAATCCATAGAGTTTTTGTTTTCAAATTTATTAATTTTCCACTTTCAGGAATGTGTTGAAAGATCAGGTTTCCATCATCAGAACACATTTTGAAAGAAGTGACAATCCCATGCAAAACATCAAACATTCATATAATCTAGTTTTTCCACTAAATGAGAACTAATATATGAGCTCGAAGTTAAATTTATTATTTATATTATTTTTATTTTATTTATCTTCATCAATAATTTAAAAAGAATCTTAATATCATTTCATTGTTCTGAGTTCTGAACAATTAAGTATATTTTTTTAGTAAAAACGCTACTTCTTTTTCCCTCTCACTTTTTGTTCAAATTCCATTTGAAAACAAACTAACTATCCAATTTCGTTATTTATTTTGTGCACATAATCTGACGAAAGATAAAAGATAATTTGATTCAAAAAGAGTTCACTTTTATACATACAAAAAGTTATAAGTGATAATCTGTGTTGGAAATTATTCGATCTCACTCCTTTGTTGGTCCCCTTTAGGTATTTAATAATATTCTCAACAGTCTTATATCTTTTATTGTAATTATTGAATAGGAAATAGTTTAGTTTATTAAGTTTACAATAAATATATTTTGTAAAACATTGTGTTGAACATGTTACAGAATTAGGGTGGCAATTGGTTTTATCATATTTCAATCTTTCTCTGTGTCTATCCGTTCGTCCATGCATCCATTGTTGTAAAATACGATATTATGTTTTGAAATAAAGAAAACTAGGAAATTACTTTGTATCCTATATCTGTATATTCATAGAGAGTAGATTTTATTAAGGATATTATTATATTGTGGTATATATTGTTATTATAATTTATTATTCAATAAGTAAAAGTAGAACAGAGCAAATAGGATCCGATTAGTTTTATGAGTAGCATTTACCATAAAATAAATTGTAATTTTATTGTTTAACAATAATAACCACAATTTTAAACAAAAAATTAAACAATTGTTTTCAATGAAAATTATTGTTTTTAAGCCTATGAATTCCCAATTACTGAATGCCCAGTTAAAATTTAGCAAACAGTTAAATTGAAAATTTATATGAGAAACAACTACAAATGTGTCAATTAAAGTCCCAGTTAGTAGCGCGGGCCCAATGGAGTGGAAAAAAGGGAAATTTCCCTCATCAGCAAAATCCAAACAAAAGGAACAAACATAAAAAAAGGAAAATAGAAAAAGAAGTAAAAAAGGGAGAAATGGGGGAAAAGGCGAGAACAAATGGTGGAGCAAATGTTAATTAAACATTTGTTTTACGTGAGCTTTTATTGTAATTCGATTCCTATTTTAATTCGCAACTTTTTTAATCGAATTCTTATTAGATTTTGATTTTAGTGATTTATCAATAAATTTTAGTAAATAAACTTTACAAATCATTTTAAATACAAATTCGCAAAGAATATTGTGTAAATCTGTATGTTTTTTTAAAAAATACAGCGTCCCCTCGTTTGATTAATGAAGCACAAATTTTCGTAAAATTATTTAAGTTTTATTTGAAATGACAAGTACACTCATAAAAATAAACACGTTAAAATAGCAGAAAAAGCTACCAAAAATTAGGCAAAAATTATGTTTTAGAAAAATCAGCTAAAAATTACGTTTTAGAAAAAAACTGCTAAAATTAGAAGAACAGCAAAAATAAAACTGTTAATCTTACAAAATTTTAGTTGAATTCGAGCCAAGTTTTAGTTAATTGAAAATTGGAATTTACTCTGCTAAAATCTGCAAATACTTTTGCTAAATATTTGTAGCGAACAAAAACTGTAATATCAACAACATTTTTGTTATATTATTTTTTTAAATTTAGTAGAATGAAAATAACAGTATATTTTGCAAAAATAAACAAAAATGTTTGCTAAAAAATTATAGACTGCTGATGTCAAAAGGTCAAATTTTTATTCGAAAAAAAAAATCTAAAAATAAACTTTCAAAATTTTTTACATTTTTGTGATTTTTTTTTTGTAAACTAATATTTAAAAAATTTGTTTGCTGATTTTAGCAGAAAAATTTGTTACTTTTAATATTTCGGATTCAGCACGTCTTAAACCTTCGGGAAAGTCTGATTCTTGGTTAGAAAACTTCATAAAATTTTGGCGGCCTGTGTAATTTATTTGAGAAATCACTTTTGTATAGGCCATTACTAGCATATTACAGAAAGGTTACGTTTTTGAAAATCGGTTAATAAGTAAAGCTCTTCAAATGCCGGAAATTCCCTATTTTGGGTTCTAATAGCACAACTCATGATAAGTCTAGTGGGTTCTTCGTTAAAACGTATGCTAAAAACTACGTTGACAGTAGCTGTGTAAGAAATGGATGATTTTTTTCCAAAATATTTATTCAACAACCCACTGTGCACTGTGAGTTTTTGAAAAATATCACATTTGTCAAGAACTTAAAGATAACGAATAAAAAATACGTCTTTTTTTACAGTTATATTAGTTTTTTGTTTTTATATACATCGAGATTATTTTTATGTTATTTCCAATTTATAACCTCCGTATATTTACAAAAATAAAGCAAATCGAACATATTAGCTAGGTTGATACTAGTATTTCGATCTGGCTAAAGATCTCACCAGAACCCGAAGTTTTAAAAAAGCTAGAGCCTCCATAATAGGCAGAACTTTAACAAAAACCTTTTAATCATCAATGTTGCTCCATTCTTGTCTTCTTAGTAATCAAGCACGTGGTTAGGCAATTTGGCATGACTGGTAAAAGATTCTTCAGAAATTGATAATTATATTTCAGAAATTGTTAATTGTATTTCAAAAATTATCAATTGTATTACAGAAGCAATAATAAAAACCGTGTAAACATATCTGGAATACAGTTGATAATTCTAAAATTCAATTTATAATTTCTGAAGTACAAATGACAACTTCTGAAATAGTATTATTAGTTTCTGAAGTAGAATTGTTAATTTCTGGAGTATAATTCATAATTTCGGAATTACAATTGAAAATTGTGTAGGATGCAATGAAATTTCTGTTATTTAAATGCCAATTTTAAAAGTCAAAGTAAATTTGTGCTATTTTAACAATGAATTTGAGCTCTGACTTAACTAAAAACTGACATTGTTGAATTTGGGGATTTTTTGGCGATATTTGTTAGTTTGATATCGATAAAAAGTGTCTGGCAAGCATAGTAAAAGTTGGCAAATTAAATAAAGAATTTTGCTCTACTACGTTGTTCAAACATTTTTTTTCTGATAGGGGATTTTTTAGGGACATTTTCTGATTTGTTTGCGGATAACGAAAAAAAAAGTATCTGACAAGCCTGCATACGCCATACCACCAGGTGGGGTAGTTTCGTCAGCAAAAATTGCTAGCAATTTTTTATGTAAACTTTCCTTAAAACCGAAAACTTTGAAAACCGCGGTTTCGGTTTTTTTTTGTAATATTAAAAAAGAATTAAAAAAATAATTAAATATACATTAAAATTAGCGTATTTTTAGAAATTATTTATTAAATTGATGGTATTAAATCCGTTTTATAAGCTAATAAAATGACTCTCCATAGTGCTAAATAAAGCTTACTTTTCGATAAATTAGCCGACCAAATAATATTTTTTACATATTTGTTTCTGAAATGAAATCATTAAAATTTTTTATCAAGTTTTTTATTAATTAATAATCATATAATTACAATTTATATACTACTACCCTAACCGAGCACTAGCTACTATGTCCTTCTCCGCGTTGTAGCGAAAACAGACCAGTGCCTTTGGTGGGAATCGAACCCACGTCCCCCGCACTGATAAGCCAGCACCCTACCAACTAGCCTACTGGGGCGCACAGCGAGATTAAGGAGCATTTTTACAACAAAATATTCAGAGATTATAAAATGTACTAAAATTTGTCCTGAATATTTGTTTTTCTATACACATCCAAGATTTTGAAACATTAAAGCTTTCTAATTCAAAGCAATTCTATTCGAATCAAAGATATCGAGAAATTTGTTTACTGTTTCCATCAGATAAAAAACAACCAAAACGACTTCAAAAAACCAAACGACTTCAAATTTTTAATAAAAAAAACCAAACGATTTTAGTTACAGCGCGCGAAGTATCATTTAAATTTAAATTTTTTTTAAGATTTAGTTAATCTGTTTATTCAATTTAATTATTATGGGAATTGATTTAATTTTATTTTAATTTTACGGTTAACGTTATTTCAATTATTTCGGCAACGGTATTTTAGGGATAACGGTAGTCAGTTGAAAAGGCTTTGAATCGGCAACGCTATTTAAGAGGTATTGCCTGTCAAATCTACAATTTGGACTATCCAGAATAATAAACCATAGAATTACAATTCTTTTAGTGTCAAAATAATTTTACATATCGCCGATGCATGTAGCACTCAAACACACCGGCTATTAACTTTGAATACTTACAAACAATAAAGTTTACACTGAAAGAAAAAGTTTTATTATATGTTCAAACAAACGTTTTATTATACATAAAAAGTATGAAATATTGCACAACATTTTTGGAAAATTAAAAAGTTTTAAATAAAACAGTTAAATTTTATTTAAATTCATTATTCCTACCTCTAAGTGTAAAGTTATACTCACAAAACATCTTTTACTTATCCATTTGCCACTTTTCTTTCTTCTTTTATTTCTTTTCAAACAATTCTTTTGCTGTTGCTTGAAATTTTCGCTTTCTATTCATTGTTGATGCTCATGATGATGTCACTAACGTTCTATTTCGCATATAGGAAGTGCATTGCCGGAAAAGAACAAAAAACAGAAGCGGAAGTTGAGACCTTTTTACTAACATTACGTGTAAGTATACTTGATTTTAATGTTGTTGTAGATGCAGTTTTTTGTTTTAAAGTAAAAAAAAAAAATAAACATTTTACAATAATGATGATGATGAAGATTAAGACAATGATGTCAGGAGTAAAGTGGTGATAAAGATATATTCTCTGAAAAACAAAAAAAAAACTGAAACAGGATATACTTGTGAAAATTGTATATTTATGAAACAGTTGGAAAGATCTATGGTTTTTGTACACGCATATGTGATGGTTGTATATTGCAATTGTGGCAAAAATATATTTAACCTTCTAACCGGCAAGGCCTCCTCCCGGCGGAGTATTTTACATTCGCCATAAATGCGCCTAATAAGTGCTATTCAATAAGAAATTAAGCTCAGTGTTGCCAACTTTTTGAGAGCAACAGAAATTGTAAAAATCGTAAAAAGGCATTATTTTTTTGCTTACAAAGGTGTAAAAAAGCACCAGATTTTTTTTTTTTAATTAATTTACAAAGTGAAAGAAATGAACTCAAGTTGACCATAAAAAAGTTTTATAATTAAATTTCGTGCTAAAATAAAGTAACACCATTTTAGTAAAGTATTTTGCGAAAATATTTGTCAAACTACATATTAAAAACCAATTTTTCCAATCAATTTAACACACAATGTAGCGAAAAAGTTGTGTTTGATTGTAATTTCTCTAAGACTGTAAAAAATTGCAGCTTCCGATAGTTTTATTGCAGTTTTAGGGCTTACTGTCGAAATGCTGGTCTTTTTAACGAAATTGGTTAAAAACACCAAAGAGAAAATCCTTCCCTCCAAACAAAAGAAAAAAGTGAAAAAAGTTAAAAGAGGAAAGAGAAAAGAGAAAAGAGAAAAAGGGAAAAAAGGAAAGGAAAAAGAGAAAACAAGTATAAATAATAATTTTGCTACTTAAAGAACCTGTTATATCCAAAAAATCTTTGGTAAATATCTAAGATTTCATGAAATGTATAGAATGGATTTCAACATGTAAGTGCATCTTACGTTTAAAGTACAAACAATTTTATGAATATTGTCGAATGCAAGAATGTGGTCTTAAAACACTTATCAAAATTTGGTGATAAATACCTCATCACTTCAGTTTTCTGTTTTTTTTTTTTATAAAAAAAGGCTTTTTTTTTCAAGGAAAAACTTGACTTTAAAATTTTTATAATTATGAGTTTTCTTTACAAAGCTATCTTGTCTTCGAAATTTTAAAAAATCGTTTAAACCTAACCCTTTTCTTGAATTAACTATTTTATGCAGGAGAAATTTTCTAATTATAAAAAACTAAAATTTTATATCATTTCTTATTTAATTGCTTTGGGGTTTATATTGGAAAATGTTTCCAAATACACAGAGAAAAAAATAATTCAAAGTGTAATTGAACATTTTTTATTTTTTAAGAAAAAAAGAACATAATTTTCATCTTTGGATGACGAACTTTTAGCAAAATCGGAAAAAGTTTGGCATGCAGTTTGCTATACAGTCTTTGTCATTTTTCTTACACTTGACATTCATAGTCGCAATAAATCGGTTGAACAAAAATTTAACCGCACAGAGAAAATTTTGTTTGGGCTAAAAAACAGAAATTTTGAAGGAAATCAATAAACTTTTTTTCAAAAAATAAACGCAATTTCTCTTAGAATTAATGAAAAGTTTCCTATTTTTTATAAAACCAGTTTTTTAATGAAACTTCTTTATTGATTGTAATAAAATTTACATAAATAAAATTATATTTCTTCTTACAATTTTCGGTTAATTTGCATTAACTTAAAGATAAATTTTAATAGACTCATTCAAGTACAATTTTATTAATTTAATGAACAAATTCTTTGATATCAAGCAGATAATTCTCTCAGCGCAATATCGATAGTTATCTATAATGCCTCCAAATGCCAAGGAAAAAAAACACGATAAAATATATTTTCTGGCCAAACTGTTTGGTCGAATACTATACTGAGGGAATTTTCTGTATGATATTAATGCATTTTTGCATATAAGCAACTAGATCCATTAAAACTTTGAAACGGTTTTAAACCCTGTTCAAAATATAAGAATTACAATATATATGCTTACTAAAACTGTAATTTTTGTATGGAAAAGCGAAGTTTAATTTTATTACAAAAATGTTAAATTATCGATTTATCCATGTCATAGACACTCTACAGACGACATATTATTTTGGCCATATTTAGGAAGCTGTCATTATGCCAAAAAAAAACTTTAAATGGCTTAATGTAATAAAAAATAACCGAAATACGCAAATCTTCCAAACGTTACAAAAGCACGTCTAATTGCGGACTTTTGGGGTCTTTTATGCCAAAAAGTGTATAAAAATGGTTGGGAGGCCAAATGCACTGAAGAATTAAAGAAAAAACTTTAAAGCAGTGTAAAAAAATTTACATGAATGTCGTCCAAAGTATGATTGGATGTATCAAGCATAAAATACACCAAATAGAAGATCTACAAAAAGTGAATTAATAAATTACAAAAAAAAAAAAATACTTTTTCAAAGAAAATACTTATTGCTTTAACTACAAGCGTTTTAAAATTATTCAACTACAAAATACGTATAACCCGTGTAAAAAAGGTTAGATTAGATTAGATCAGAAGGCACTATGCACCGCGACCAATGTAGGTCTTTTGTGCTGCCTAAGGTTACCTACAGATTCAAGCTACCTATAAAGCCAATTATCCTATTAGGCAAAATAATCGCGATGTCGGAAGGCGAAATGAAGCGATCACCTATAAACCTAAGTCTCCTATCACAAAGCCTGGGACATTCGCAGAGAACATGCTCCGAGGTCTCAGACACCATCTCGCAAAACCTACACAAATCCGTGTCCGATTGACCCTTCTTGTGCAGATGGTATCTGAGATTACAGTGTCCAGTTAAGTACGACGCCAGGGTCCTCAAACCCCCCCTTTCAAGCGACAAGAGTCGCCTCGACCCCCTACTGGAAAAAGAGATCAATCTTTTAGCCTGGCGCTGACCAGGAGAGTTTTCCCAGTAACCAGAGAATTCAGACTCTTTCCAAGCCCTGAGCCTTTCCCTAACATACCCCGCAGGTATTCCACAGAATGGTTCAGGACCAATAAAGGGCTTTCGGGCCCCGCGGTTGGCAAGACAATCTGCCCTCTCGTTGCCCTCATGCCCCTCATGACCCCAAGGTTAGAGAGTTGCCTCTACCGAGCCTATTGAGAGTCTGAATGCATTCCATGACCAACCCGGACGACACCTTATAAGCCATTAAGGCCCTCAGTGCAGCCTGACTGTCAGAAAGAATGTAGATGCGAGATCTGCGAGTTCCCCTTCTCAGGCATTCCCCTGCACAGACACAGATGGCCCAAATCTCCGCCTGAAAAATGGACGGTTATTTTCCCATAGGTAAGGCACGCTGGAAGCCTGGTCTAAAGACGCCCGCACCTGTGTTCCCATTCGACTGCTTAGAGCCACCAGTGAACCACACCTGAGAATCATCTTCTGGTTCCCAGGATTGATTGGTCCACATGTCTCTGTCAAACAATAACACATCAAAATATCTATCAAAGATCCACTCCGGTGACACTTTGTCCGCAACCTTAGAAATCGAGTCATCTATTAGGATTCGCGCGATCCTCATGTGACCCCTTAGGTCGCCCCCCCCCCCTCATGCCTACGAATTCACTAAGTCTAGAGGAACCCATACTGGCAACCTCCATTACAGAAATATGCAATGGCGGCATAACCCCCAAGGCATCCGTCGGGCAAGTTCCGCCGGCCCCTGTAATGCCAACACACGCAAGACGGTAGATTCTCTTAAGAGCATCCCTTGCCTTACTCTGTTCAAATTGGATCATATATAAAAAAGGTTAGATTGGATCATATATGACCATATATTATTATACTTGAAATTTGAGCCTATCTAATGATATATGAGTTAGGCGCGGATCCGCGTAAAATGTGAAACAGAATAAAAAGTTAATTAAAAAATTAAAACTTTTCCCAAAACCTTTTCCCGGATTCGCGGCTGATCTGAGTCCATATATAAAACTCCATATATATTTACGTATAATGTTATATATATTTATAAAGGGTGGTTAAATTGTAAGGGCCGATGTTGAATGTGAACCACACCTAAACGCCAAGTTTTTTTCCGAATTTTATTTGACATTTCTCTATTTCAGACTTACTCAATTTGAACCATGGAGAGATACACAATCCAACAACGTGTTAAAGTTATCCAGACTTATTATGAAAATGGGCGTTCAAATCAAAATGCATATCGTGCACTTCGTGATTTTTTTGGTCAATTTGATCGTCCAAATGTGCGTACAATCGCAAAAATCGTGGAAAAATTCGAGCAAACCGGGTCTGTAGAAGATGTGAGAACACCAGTGCATGCTCGTACAGCTCGTACTGCAGAAAATATTGCTGCTGTTCGCGATAGTGTGGCTGAAGAGCCGTCCACCTCAACTCGTCGTCGTGCCCAACAATTGCACCTCTCACGCTCGTCGTTGATGAACATTATGCATAAAGACTTGCATTTACACGCTTACAAGGCGCAATTGGCTCAAGAACTAAAGCCTCTTGACCATACCAAACGTCGTGAATGGGCAGAATGGTGACAAGAAATGGCAACAGTGGATGATCAATTTTCGAAGAAAATCATCTTCAGTGATGAGGCACATTTTCACCTCAGTGGATTCGTCAATAAACAGAATTGCCGCATTTGGGCGAATGAGAATCCAAGAGTGATTGTCGAAAAACCAATGCACCCACAAAGAGTGACTGTTTGGTGCGGTTTATGGGCTGGCGGCATCATCGGGCCGTATTTTTCCAAAATGAGGCCGGTCAGGCAGTTACTGTGAATGGTGTTCGCTATCGTGAGATGATAACGAATTTTTTATGGCCCGAATTGGAAGATATGGATGTGGACGATATGTGGTTTCAGCAGGACGGTGCCACTTGCCACACAGCTAACGAAACAATGGCTCTTTTGCGCAACAAATTCAATGGCCGTGTTATCTCACGTAATGGCGATGTCAATTGGCCGCCAAGATCATGTGATTTGACACCGTTGGACTTTTTTCTTTGGGGTTATTTGAAAGAAAAGGTGTACGTCGATAAGCCAGCAACAATTCAAGAGCTAAAGGATGAGATAATTCGGCACATTAACGGCATAGAACCTCATTATGCCTCAGCGTCATCGAAAATTTGGACCATCGGATGGAGGTGTGCCGCCGTGGTCGCGGCGCCCATTTGGCCGATATTTTGTTCCATACATAATTGAGTAATACCAATATATCATAATAAAATAAAATTACAATAATTTCCTAAATAGTTTGTGTTTTATTCAAAATCAACATCGGCCCTTGAAATTTAACCTCCCTTTATATAAACATATCTAAAAATATATATTATTACAATATATCTGAAGGTATATATAAATATATCTTAACTCTCTGATATAATTGGATACACTCAAATTTTTGAAATAATTATATATGATCATATCAGGTCATATCTAAAGTTTTTACTAGGGAAGTTATATTTTTTGTTAAAAATATGTAGTATAAATTTAATTTCAAAAAAGCATAGGCCGGTTTGAGGGTTAAATATGTGTTAGTATATTTTTGTTGTTAACATTTTTCTAGTAAGATTGTTTAAAAAATTGTGTGCAAATATTGGTTAATAAGTATATGAGTGTTTATTCTTCTCAAGTTGAAAACTGCTGACATTTTATTGTAATAAAAAAGTTTATTTTTAGTTTGTTGAGCAAATGTTTCATAAATATTTAATATGTTTAACTAAAAGTACCATTTACACCGCAACAAAATAAAACTTTTTATGTTGAAATATGATGATATTTAAAAACATTTATGCAAGGTTGTGTTTACTTATTTTTAAGAATAGGTTTTAACACAGAAAAACGTTTGTCATGCTTTTTTAGTTTGTGCAAATTATGCAAAAACTTGGCAAAATTTGCCAAGATTTTACATTATTTATTTAAGAACTTGTTAAATTGTTACAAGTCTTGCATAGTTTATGCATTCGGAAAATATGAAGAAGTGGAAGTTAAAACATGTTATACAATTTTAATTTCTACTAAATGTAACTTTTTAATAGAAATTTTATTGTTTTATATTGAATTTTCAGTAATGAGAGCTTTTAAATAATTTTGCCACGCCTTTCAAATTTCATTAAAATTGGTTTATATACAAAACAAACTCTCTTAATTAATGTAGAGTTCATGTATTTTTTCTTTTTCTAAAATTCGTTATACTTCGCGTTTAATCACTTCTCAAAAATATGGTTTTTCTAACAAGTGTGTTGTAAAAATATGGTGTTTAAATTATCATAACTTTTGGACGCGTCAATAGAAAATTAAAAGTTTAGTATCATTTTAAAGAAAAATCCAAAGTGTGCTAAAATAAGAAGAACAAATTTTAATATATGACTGTTTACTCTGCCAATATAAGCAAAAACTTTTACGAAATATTTGCTGACTAAAAACAGAAAATAACAGTACATTTTTCTAAAATCAACAGAAATGTTTGCTAAAAAATGTTAAATTGCTGATTTTAGAGGTACAAATTTTTATTCGCATTAAAAAAAATTTAAAAAAAAAACTTTAAAATTTCACATTTCTGTATGTCGCAACCGAATTTGGCTGTCACAGCCCTAAATTCGGTTACAACAGCCGAATTTCGTTGTGGCAACCGAATTTACGAGGTTGCAGTAACCGAATCAATCCGGTTGGATGAAATTTTGTTCAGACAACCGAATTTGTTATGTATGCGTATGTTTAAAGACCATTATGTATTTTTCTTATTTAGAAATGTGTTTTACGAAACATTAAATCCTTCGCTGTATTAAGGAATATTAGTTGAATAAAGCTTAAAATTATGAACAGTAATGTCTATTTCATTTAATTGAGGGGGTGTATAAGCTTTGCCGAAGTTTTAATGCGTCTTTTCCTGAAGAGCTTTTTGGTCTACATTTCTTTAGAAATTTGTAGTTGTTTGGGTTGTAATACAGTTTCTTTAGTTTTAATGTAATTGTCAGTCATTTGTTGAACAATTTTTATTTTTGACTAACCTTGTAGTTCATTTAAAAAAACAAACCATAACAAATGACAGTTTTTTGATTTTTCATTAGTTTTTAAAAATTATTTTTTTTTTGTTACTTAAAAAAATAAAAAAATAAATGAAAATTATTCAAGTTTGAGGCCATACTCTATATTTCTTTGTAAGTATATTGTCCTAACAAATAATCTATAGAGTTTTTGTTTTCAAATTTATTATTTGACCCATTCAGGAATGTGTTGAAAGATCTATTTCGGGAATTTTCTAGGTTCCCATCATCAGAACACGTTTTGAAAGCGGTAAGAGTCCCATGCCAAACATCAAACATTCAAATGAACTAGTTTACTCACTACATGAGAACTAATACTATATGAGCTTGAAGTTAAAGATTATAACCATTGATCAAAAAATAAATTGAAAACTTGTTTGTTATGTGCAAGGTCCACCTCTGGTGGATAGTCAATACACGTTTTTTTTGTTTTTTTTCCTCCTTTTTATTTTTTGTTCCGTTTATAAACAAAACAGGGGGAGTAAACTAGACTGTACTTTGTCTTTTATACAAGTTTGATATAATTTTTATTAAAAAATAAAAATTATGTTTTTGCCGACCTTTAAGTGTTTATATGAATGTTTGATGTTTGGCATGGTATTGTTACCGCTTTCAAAACGTGTTCTGATGATGGGAACCTAGAAAATTCACGAAATAAATC
Source organism: Delia radicum (assembly GCA_021234595.1). NCBI lineage: Eukaryota > Metazoa > Arthropoda > Insecta > Diptera > Anthomyiidae > Delia > Delia radicum. The sequence goes on along the minus strand of CM037854.1, from coordinate 76,730,287 downwards.
TATCAACACATTCCTGAAAGGGTCAACTAATAAATTTGAAAACAAAAACTCTAGATTATTTGTTAGGACAATATCCTAATAAAGAAATATCGAGTATGGCCTCGAACTTGAATAATTTTCATTTTCATTGCACAAATTATATCAAACTTGTAAAAAAATAAATGTTTATTTTTTACTAACATATATGGTTCATTTTTAGTACAATTGTTAGTAATTGTTTGAACAGTGAAAACAAAGGACAAATATTAGTTGAATTTAATGAAATGTTAGTCGTCCCTTCTTCAAGTGAACTTTCAGTTATTTTTGACTAAAATTGCTGTGGTCTTTACCTGCGTAATATCCTTAGTGTAATTATTCAAAAAATGTGGCCACTGTGGGCCCACGGAACAGGCAATATGGATGTCAACATTTTGGCTTTTTTTGAGTACTTTAACTCTGCTTACAAACAAATCCAATTATCGTAAATTACAGAAATGTTTTCTTTCAAAAAAATATTAATTTTACATCCACAGTTTGTCCATTTAACATGAGATATGTTTATCTTTTTTGTTGCTCGACTACAACATATGCAAAGCGCATTCAAATCTCGGGTTCGGGTCGTAATACCTCCTTTGAAAGTGTTTTTACTGCCAATTTAAAATTCACAAACCATTCCGCGATATCCACTTAAAATTTGTTAAAAATTTGTTTATCGTATGTTTTAATTAAAATTCTTTTCTATATTCTTATTTCTAATTTCAGGATGAAAATCGTTATCATGAAGACATATTTGGTATAACATTAAGGACCGCTGAAATCCATACTAAGTCTAGAGCCACAGCACGCATACGCATGGCATCACAACCTTAAGTACGAATAAAGGAAACAAAGATTACAAACTTAATTTAAGGATATACAAAATTTTATTAAAAGCAATTTATAAAACTTTAAAAAAGGAAAACATGAAAAACTATTTTTTTTAAATAACTTCTATTTTTAATACTAATTGTTGTTGCTCTAAAAAAAAAAACACTTTCATCATATCAAAATTAATATTTTAACACTAAAAAATTTTAAACACAACCGTTGTTAGTAGTTTTCAAACGAAAAAATTTATTAAAAATAATTTTAAATTAACTAAATTTTTTTTCTTTAAAATATAAATGTTATTAATAAATTAATCATATCAAATTAAAAAAACATCAATCAAAATTAAATAAATTATTGAACCAATTTCAATCAAACACTATATTCCAAATACGAGTATGTTTTTTAATCAGATTTTAAAATTTATTATAATTTAAACATTTCTAAGCAAATTTCATTTCATTTAAATTTTCATGTTCATTTCTTCTTTTGTTTAGGGTAGCAGGTTCAAAAACACCCCTCTAAGCCGATTAATTTTACTGTAAATGTGTGTAAATTATAATAAAAAAATCTACTTAAATATTGAAACATGTGGCAAGAGTATTTTCAGTCATTGGGAAACATGTAGACAGACATGCGACAGACAGACATAAATACTTATATTTATAATGCGAGAATATTCGCATCTTATTGAAACCCATCTCATTGTTTAACATATTTATGGCATGAGAGCTGATGTTTTCGATGACATAGATGACTCTGAATATTTCTATGTAACTGGCTATCTTATGCTTTATAGCAGTGTAGAAAAGGTAATTACATTCCATTAATTTTCTCACTACCAGTAAAGTATCAGCTTACTCTCTGCATTACTTTAGCACAAATAATATGGTCTTACTAATAACTAATTAATATTCCCATTATTTCAATACACAAAAAAAAAATGCGATACACATAAGTTCCTATTTTTGTCATTATTTTAAATCTATTTTTAGACTGAATTTGTTTTCAACTGTAGTAAGTATATATACATGCTTTTTTGTAAGCGGGAAAGTAATGACATTTTGTTCAAACACATTATTTATGCTTTTATCTATCAATTATAACATGTTGTGTTAGCTAAGATGGTAGAGCGCTTGCCTAGGTTGAATTCTCAAGTGGGCACATTTTATTAAAATAAATTTTGCTGTTACAATTTTATAATTTATTAAATTTAGTTTCTTTGAAAATTTAATTTTGACTCATTATTTTTGTCTATACTTGTAAACATATATTTTTCTATTTTTGTACGGTTTTTAGTAATGTTATGTCATTATAGTAAGTACTTGCCATAGTATAGTAAGTAATAGTAGTACCAATATGTACTCATATAACCACTTATGTGGTAATGCTTTTCAACGCTGAGAGAAATCTTTGCATGATATCCATGAATTTTTGCATTAGATCTATGAAATGTCACTGGAACTCGTCCATTGGAACTTTTTATTTAATTAATGCAGTTTTTTATAGAATTTGGTGAAAAAATTCATGTTATTTATTAAAAAATTTATACGAATAATAAGAACGTTTCGTTTAAAATACACTAGAGCCCCGTTGTTAATGGGGACCGGAGAAACGCGACGCAACTCGAAACGACGCAAATCGAATCACCTTTTTCTATATTAATGCACTAAAATCTTATTTATTGGGGAAAATATTCAAAACAAACAAAAAATTTTGTATTTTTGATAAAAAAACAAGTATGAATATTATTTATTTCATTTACTGCAACAAATGCTTATAATTATTATAAAGAAATAACAAAACAATAAATTAAGAAAAAAAGACTTGTTTCGTCCGCATTCAAAATCTACTTAGCAGAATACCCTCCTTTTTCAATTATGGCTTTCAGTCAAGCTTAAACTTTTCTGAAGCTACTGAATCTGCACTGGCTGACTCTCCTTTTAATGCCACATTATGTAAATTTGCCCGTGTTTTAAAGCGGTTAAACCAACCCTTGCTGGCTTCGAAATCATCAGAATTTCCGTTACTACTGGATGCAGTATCGGAGTATATAGAAAGAGCTTTATTTTTTATTACGTCCTTGCTCAGTGGCATTCTTCGCTTATTTTGATCATGTATCCAAATTGAAAGAAGGGACTCCATCTTAACCAATAAGGGATTTCTTGCTATAGTGTCTTGTTTAGATAGGAGTTCTTACTGTTGTAGGTGCTAGTCCAAGAGCTCTTCCTATATTAACAGCCTTTTCTCCCGATTTAAAAGTTTTATTACGTCCAATTTTGATTCCAAACTTATTACTTTTCTTTTACTTTGACTCATTTTTTACGTCCTTAAGGTATTTTGGAGAATTCTAAATTCTTACCATAACCAGACAATTGTTCTTAGCACCACTTATATAACAAAGAAAACGGAATTCCCCTTATTTCACGCAATTTGAAAACTTCTTAACGTACAGGTGACGATCAGTGTGGCCAGAAGTTGTAAAAATGCTAAAAATGGTCCACAATGCTGCAGTAAAAAATTTAAACGTTTTTAGCGACGCAAATCGAAATCAAAACGACGCAAATCGGAAACAAAACGACGCAAATCGGAAACAAAACGACGCAAATCAAAATCAAAACGATGCAAATTGAACCGACGCAAATCGGGGGTCAAAACGACGCAACTCGGTCCGACGCAACTTGAAATTGCAACGACGCAAATCAAATTTTTCCAGATTTTAAAAAGCGCCGCAAATCGAAACGACGCAAATCGGGACGACGCAAGTTGGGGCTCTAGTGTAGTTTAATTAAAGCTATGAAGATTTTTCATAAAATTTAAGAAACTTTTCATTCATATTGTAAAGAAATCTTCATCAGTTTAGTGAAAAAACTTAATTAAAACTCTTCCAAGAAATTCCCTCTGAGTACACTGGGTATATAAAATAACTTTACCCTTTAAATACCGTTACCGAAACAACTCAAAAATATCGTTACTGAAAAGACCGCGAAAATATGGTTTTTGTATTGCCGCTAAAATATTGTGACCGAAATTACCAAAATATTGTTATGGCTAAAAACTCGCTGCCGAAATAACTGAAATATCGCTACCGCTACAATACCGTTACCGACATAAATGAAAATGGCATTACCCTTACTGATTACCGCGTCGAATCGGTTAACATCTATATAAAGGGTGGTTAAATTTCAAGGGCCGATGTTGATTTTGAATAAAACACAAACTATTTAGGAAATTATTGTAATTTTATTTTATTATGATATATTGGTATTACTCAATTATGTATGGAACAAAATATCGGCCAAATGGGCGCCGCGACCACGGCGGCACACCTCCATCCGATGGTCCTAATTTTCGATGACGCTGAGGCATAATGAAGTTCTATGCCGTTAATGTGCCGAATTATCTCATCCTTTAGCTCTTGAATTGTTGCTGGCTTATCGACGTACACCTTTTCTTTCAAATAACCCCAAAGAAAAATGTCCAACGATGTCAAATCACATGATCTTGGCGGCCAATTGACATCGCCATTACGTGAGATAACACGGCCATTGAATTTGTTGCGCAAAAGAGCCATTGTTTCGTTAGCTGTGTGGCAAGTGGCACCGTCCTGCTGAAACCACATATCGTCCACATCCATATCTTCCAATTTGGGCCATAAAAAGTTCGTTATCATCTTACGATAGCGAACACCATTCACAGTTACTGCCTGATCGGCCTCATTTTGGAAAAAATACGGCCCGATAATGCCGCCAGCCCATAAACCGCACCAAACAGTCACTCTTTGTGGGTGCATTGGTTTTTCGACAATCACTCTTGGATTCTCATTCGCCCAAATGCGGCAATTCTGTTTATTGACGAATCCACTGAGGTGAAAATGTGCCTCATCACTGAAGATGATTTTCTTCGAAAATTGATCATCCACTGTTGCCATTGCTTGCCACCATTCGGCCCATTCACGACGTTTGGAATAGTCAAGAGGCTTTAGTTTTTGAGCCAATAGCACCTTGTAAGCGTGTAAATGCAAGTCTTTATGCATAATGTTCATCAACGGCGAGCGTGAGAGGTGCAATTGTTGGGCACGACGACGAGTTGAGGTGGACGGCTCTTCAGCCACACTATCGCGAACAGCAGCAATATTTTCTGCAGTACGAGCTGTACGAGCATGCACTGGTGTTCTCACATCTTCTACTTCTACAGACCCGGTTTGCTCGAATTTTTCCACGATTTTTGCGATTGTACGCACATTCGGACGATCAAATTGACCAAAAAAATCACGAAGTGCACGATATGCATTTTGATTTGAACGCCCATTTTCATAATAAGTCTGGATAACTTTAACACGTTGTTGGATTGTGTATCTCTCCATGGTTCAAATTGAGTAAGTCTGAAATAGAGAAATGTCAAATAAAATTCGGAAAAAAACTTGGCGTTTAGGTGTGGTTCACATTCAACATCGGCCCTTACAATTTAACCACCCTTTACATACAGACTCACGAAAAATGATTATTTTATCTACCCCTCAAAATGCACCTTGGTTAGTTTTATGACGACTCCCAAAATATTTCGTGCATACACTCAAAAAAATAAGTTAATAGAAAAGTTAGTAAAACGTCTTGTAAATCAGGTAAACTATTTTTCTGCAAATTTTTTGCTGAAATTATGTTTTCAGCTAAAATTTTAGTTATACTTATTCACCACTTTACTATTTTGAACTAATGTTTTACTAATATATTATGTGTTTTACTAATTTATTTTTCTAAAAAAAATTGTGCTGATAAGCACATTACTAGTATGTACGACAATCAAATTGGAAGATATACGCAGAATGAAGTAGACGGAGAATATGGTACTTACAACTATTGTAAGACATATAAAAAAATCAATCATGGAAGATTTTTGTATCTGTTTTCATACATAAACAAATTCTGGATTAAAATAACTTAAATTTTGTATTGTCGCCGGCTTGTGTAATATTTTGTTATTACTTTGTTTCGTTTCTAGACTTATCTATGGCATTTAACTTCCTTTAAAAGATGTCACCATTTAGACAACCATTGATGTAAGTAGTTGAAAGATAATTTTATTTATGTTATATACAATTATTGATATTTTTTAGATATCACATTAATTCATGTCGTTTGTTACGTATTATAAATTATTTTTAACAGAATCACAAAAACTTGATTTCGGCAAATAAGTAAATAAACTAAAGTATAATTTTTGAATTTTTTCACTCAGCAAAACTTTTTTGCTGTCTTTACTATTTTTTTTTTTTGTTGAGTTTATCATTGAGATCCCGTGAGCTGTACCGTTATCAAAAAAAATATTTTTCTTAGTTTTTCCAAAGAATTTGGTAATTTAACTAACGAAAGTGTATACATTATTAGTATCATATGAAAGCATTTTTTTAAGACGCGTCCAACGGTATGTGAAACAAATCAACTCATGTCCAGACATATCCTTTTTTCAGTGCTAATCTGTAAATAAAGAATTTTTTTAAGGTTTTTGTAAGAAGCTTTTTGTTATTTTAATGACAAATTTAAATATTTTGTTCTTTAGTCGATATAATTAAATATGTGTTTCAGTTTTTTTTTTTTTGGAAATTCGCAATAATTCGCGTTTTACATAAAAGGCAATATGGTGGGGAAACTATGTTTTAATCATATCAGTATCGGTATCAAAATTTTACGTCATGTGTGGAAATAATTTGGAATTTTGCAAATTTCGTGAATTTTTTCGGTGCTTTGGACTAAATTTTGAGAATAACATTTTTTAATCCAAACATTCGGTTTCTAGTTGATGTAAGGATAAATTGTAGCTTAGGATAATAAAATTCAATATGAGTTTTTTGCGGCATAACTTCTTTCGCGAATAACAGAATGTATGCCGTTTTTAGTTTTAACATAGCTAAAATTGTTCCATTTAAAAAAAAAAAAAAAACTTTATATAATTTTAAATTCGCAAAAAAAAAATTATGCCGCCAAAAAATCGAATTTTGCAAATAATCCGAGTGCTAATGGCAAAAATAAAAAAGCTTTCTGATCGGGACCGGCGTAAAATTCTCCAGTGTGCCAGCAACTCAATGAAGAGGATCAAACAGCTAATCGATGAATGTAAGGTAAATGCGTCAAAATAAACTTAAAGGATTCCTAGAGAATTACTCGCCAAAACCTGATGTCTGGGCCAAGGTTATTACCTTGCCACAAATCTATTCGACTTGAATTCGCTAAAAGGAATTTAAAACCAACTGCAGAAAGGTAATTCAATAATCGCTGCTGTTGGTAGGACGGTTTAAATATAAATTATTTTTGAAGGTATTTTTTTTTATGAGAAAAAGTTTTAAAAAGAAAAAGATGGTTTTAACAGATTTTAAAGATACCTTCTTAAGGAACCACGATATATCTCAAAGAGAAATTTCGGAGGCGGATCCTTAATGGTTTGGGGCGCTTATTGTTTCGTCGGTATGGTTGATTTGGCATTTCCAAGCACCAGAATGAATTCTTCTGAGTACATTACAATAAAAGACGAGAAACTGGTGCCATTTATTTAAAAGAGCAACGAAAGAAGAATTCATTTTCCATCAAGACAATGTCTCAGTACGTATAAGTCGTCATATAGTTTTGCAATGCTTGACGAGACTTAGAAAAGCCTATCATATGATACTAATTACGTTGTCTTTAGTTGAATTACAAAATTCATTGAAAAACTAAAAAGAATAACTTTTTTAAAAACTGTCTGGCTCCCATTTCTTGATAACATATACTATTATATATCATTTTGAAGGTACTTAAACAGGCATCCAATTAGTTCTTTTTAACAAGAAAATACCACCATTTAATTCAGCTTGGACATTTTAATGTATGCACAATTTTTCGTTATGCGAAAAATTCAAAATTTTCGATATTGACCAGCCATGTATTTTACAGCTTAATATTGCATTTCAAGTTTTAATGTATGATATGTCAATTGCATTTTTCCTCCGGAATAATTTTTTTACTAAGTTGTGTATTCGTATCCCGCATAATTTTCGTGAAGATTAAAAAATTTTAATTTTTGCAAAAAGTGATCATATTGATTTTTAACGGAAATTTGTTCTCAAAAATACATAATCAAGAAAAACATTTTGGGTGTTCTCAAATCCTCTTCCGAGGAGGCCACGTTACGTTGTGATTCTAATTGAGTAATTAAGGATTTATTAGACTTTACTAACTGCTGTGTGCCTTTTCCCCATAATCTTTCTTGACATAATATTTTTCATATCTCATGCCATATAAAATTTACATTAAGGAGTGGTGTATTTGAGCTTATTAAAATTTTGATTTTTTTCATGAAATACCTCGTATAATATTAATTTATGCTTTGTATATAAATTTATGCAAATACCTTTAGCAAAACAAGTTAATTTGAATTAACATCCACATTTATAAGATTTTTATTTATTTTTTTTGGTGGTTTGGTAATGGGGGGAATCTATTTAATGAAGATGTCGCATGCAAATAAAGTCGCATTTATTTTAATTTATACACTGTGTGAATATTTTTTGAACATAAAAGAGAAGTGCTCTATTTATACAAACGTAAATTTGTTAAAGAATCTTTTATTCATTCATCAAAATTATAATTATTTTTTTTTTTTGAAAAAGTATATTTGATATGGTAAATTATAGCAAATCATAAAGAAATCTATAATAAAAGAAATTTCAAATAAATTACTTTGAAAGTAATATTAGTACAATGTTGGCAACTTAATGGGCTGTATCTCCAATTGTATGGGATTTTTAAATTAAATTAAGATATATTGCGAAGAAAATTATTTATTAAGGTAGCCCACCGAAATGAATAACGGTCTCGGTATTGGTATTGATATTTTGTTTGTTTCGGTGTTGGTATTGGTATTGGTATTGGTATTGGTATAGGTATTCTATTCGTTGCGGTATAACCGATACGATAATACAGTTGAACCTCGATTATCCGGGATGCACGGACCCGACTCAGCACGGATAATCGAAAACACGGTTAATAGAAGTTATTTATTTTCCCGAATTTTAACTCTTTGTATGTAGGTGAAAAGAAAAAACAAGCAAATAAATATGTGTGCTGCACGGATAATAGAGGTGAAGCACGATAAATAAAGGAAAAAAATAATAGCACGGATAACAGAGGTAAACACGGTTAATAGAGGTATAAATCAAACCACCAGCATGCCGGTTAACAGATGTACCTGGTTAATAGAGGCCCGGATAATCGAGGTTCAACTGTATTAATATCAGTATGTACACTCAAAAAATAAGTTAGTATAAAAGTTAGTAAAACGTGTTGTAAATTAAGTATACTATTTTTCAGCAAATATTTTGCTGAAATTGTGTTTTCAGCTAAATTTTAGTTATACTTATTCTGCACTTACCTGTTTTGAACTAATGTTTCATTAATATTTTCACTAATTTTTTACTAAGTTATTTTGCTAAAAAACTAATAGTTTGGACGACAACCAGATTGAAAGATTTACGCAGAATGGAGTAGATGTCGGGGCATGTCAAGATGTAGTAGAGACAAGGAAAATAATACTAAAAAGTACAACTCTTATAAGACATATAGAAACATCAACCACCCGAGTAAAAACGTTAAAATACAATCATATTTCATTTAATATAATATTATATAAAAACGTATATCTTTATATAGCTTAATATGGATATATGTGATGGCGAATATGATCACATATAATTTTCTTTTGGATTTTTTTTTCGAAAATTTTTGAAATGATCCATTACATATTAATATCTAAATATATTCATGTTGTAATTATTTTCGTTTATTTAACCTTATTTCTTATTTTTGATTTTTTTCAATTATTTGAGTTAAGGTTTGTTTTTTTATATAAAAGTTTTTTATTTTCAATATTTCGCTACTCCTTTGTGTAGCATCTTCAGGAAAATTAATAAATTAATAAATTTTCAAAGTTTGAAAAATTTTTGAAAGTTTGAAAACATATTTAAAATACTTGACAAATATTTCTAAAACAAAAAATATAAATAATTAACACTTAAAAAATCTATTGATGTAATATTTGTTATAAATTAATGTAGTATGTGTTATTTCCTTTGTAATAAATATTTATAATTCTGAGCTAAATTTTCAATATCTATCTTAAAATTAATTCTATTTGTTAGTGGTGTATTAATTATCTGTAACATTTCTAAAAAATAACGACGTTTGTAATTTTGTTCTGTATTTAAAATTGAAACATTTTCAAAGTCTGGATAGTGATTATATCTTGAACAATGAGAAGATAATGCTGTTTTTTGTGAATTAATATTCCTATATATCTGATCTGATCTATGTCCAGCTAATCTAGTTCTCAATTTATTTTTCGTTGTACCTATATATACTTTATCACAATTCTCTACATTATTTCCACTACATGGTATTTTATACACTATATTTGCCATGTCTAATTTCTGTATCCTATCCTTTGTCCTATAATATAATTTATTACCTGTATTGAATGATTTAAAAGCTATTCTATATCTATGACTATCGATGCTATTCGATCTTTCTAAACATTCTGATAATCCCTCTGTTCATTCAAGTTATTTGTGCTGTTATTCCTTCTAAATTTATACTGATTTATTAATGAACAGATTAATTTTATTGGAAAATCATTATCCATTAATAAATTCTTAATAATTACCTCCTTCTTAATGTGAAATTCTCTGTCACTAACAGTTAAAACCCTTCCTATTAAATTCTTTGCAGTATTAATGATTATTCTCCTATTATGTTTTGAATAAAAATTAATAATTCTGCCTGATGCGGTTGGTTTTTGATACCAATCCATTATCAAATTGTTACCTCTTCTAACTACCAAAGTATCTAAATAAGAAAGTTTTGAGTAGCGTTCCTTTTCCATGGTAAATTTAATATCCGTATTAAATTAATTTAATGCAATCAACATATTATCTATTGCATTCTCAGAAATATCACAAAATATGTCGTCAACATATTTTGTTATTATATTTGGTTTGATATCAAGTTTCTCAATACATGTGTCCAGTAATTTATCCATAACTATATCAGCAACAATTGGAGAAGCAGGGGATCCCATTGGGAGTCCTTTTTGTTGGAAATAAATCTTTTCACCGTATTGAAAGTATCTATTATCCTCTATACAAAATTTTAAAATACGTAAAAATAGGTCTTTATCAATAGTCGTATATTCCTTGATAACATCCCATTCTCCTTCTATAATATTAACTGCTAAACTAACAGGGATACTCGGGAATAATGAATCTATTTGAATTTTAGGTAGTCCGTTTAATCTAGGTGCCGTAGCAATATTAGTCTTAAGTTTATTTTTCTCTATATTACTAATAATTTATTAATTTATTAATTTTCCTGAAGATGCTACACAAAGGAGTAGCGAAATATTGAAAATAAAAAACTTTTGTATAAAAAAACAAACATTAACTCAAATAATTAAACAAATCAAATATATTCATGTTGTTTATGAAAGTTTCATAAACATTGATGAAATTGTTACATACGACGAAAATGGATGAAACTTATTTCTGTTTTTCTGTGGGAATACACCCAACTATGAAGCAAATATAAGCCACCGAAAAAGAATCACCAAAAATATTAAAACTAGAAGAATTTTATTGAATCCAAAAAAAAAATGTCTCAGAATTGACTCGGAAAATAAAATCATTAAAAGATTAATTTTTAAAAAATACCTAGTCAGAAAAAGAAAAACTGACAAGGCACTTTAGCAAGTCTTACAAATGATGGCAACAAGTACTTTCCCAAGCCCCAAATTATAACATCATTAGACAAAAGGTTCGTCTGAGCACAGTGGAAACAAAATTTCCAATTTTAGAAAAATGTTGGTAAAATCATGAAGTAGGTGGTCTAAAAATTCGTTTTCCAAAATAAATTTTAAAAAAATTTCATTTATAATTTTGTTGGTCCCGCCGGGATTCGATCCCTGACCGCAAGATTAGCAGCCAACTGGTCTAACCACTATGCTAGCGATACATATAATGCTTGATAGCTTAAAACGTAAGTAAATTATAACTGCTTGGACGGCTTCTCAAACATGTTAGCAGTGGCATAAGCTTTGATGGCAACAACTTACCAACGTTGGTAAAACAAAAAAAAAAAAAAATTCCTACTAAAAGAGCTTTTCCAGAAAAAAAATATCAATTTTATATGAAAAAATATTAAAAAGTATAGAAAAATTACAACGCCCTGAAATCGGAGTCGAACTTGAAACATTCCGCTTTACCAGTAGTTAGATATTTGAGGCGTTGATAATTTCCCAACATGGGCATATTGATCTCTGCCAATTCTTTGCCAATGATTTTTTCTGTAGACCACTGATAATATTGTAAAACACATACTGGAAAAAGGCTTTTTAGAAATGCTAGTAAAGCGTCTTAAACTAGTGTTATGCCAGTAGTTTATTTACAATTCTTCGGTTAGCCAGTACTTGATTTTTGTAAGTTATAAATTCCAAATTAAGCTTGAAATCTTACGTGAGGTTTGTAACACAATTTTCTATAAAAAAAAAATTTAAATTAAAATTAATTAACAATTCTGGATGTTTTATATGGTCTACTTCAAAAAATCTCGCCACCTGCTAAAACCGACTTTATATGGCTCTTATTTCTCAAGGTTTTTTGAATTGTGAAAAACTTTGAACAGAGTTTGAAGATTATACTTAAAAGATATGACATGCAAAGTTTCACGTTGAAAAATCTGGACCTAATGAATTGATGGCCATTTAAAAGTGGGAAAATGAAAAAAATTACTTGAAACTTACAAGAGTTTTTTTTATTAATTTTTTTTTCATAGTTTTAAACTTTCAGATCAAAAGCAATACAAACTGAAGTCACTAGACCTGAAAGATTTGTTCACTAAAAACAAATTTCCATATCGCTGTTTGGTAAAAAGTTGTATGGTGGTTTACAAGTGAAAAAAAAAAAAATTTCGAATTTAAAATTTTTTAACTGGATACGGACATCACAAACTTAAATGGAATTGGAGTAAATTTTTTTTAAATTTATGTTTTTTTGCGTCTGACATGCACAATTATATATGAATTTTTCTAGCGTATTGCGCGAGTTGGCTATCTTAGTGAAATGCACCTAAAACTTTGTAAACGCAAATATTTTATAAACTTTAAAAAAATTTTGCAAAACTTAGCTTTTTCGCATTTTTTTTATAAAAAAAGTGTCTTGAGAACATATTTATGAATCTACAGTGAAACTTCACGACGGAAGTAACTGATAAAGTGCAAATAAATTTATTTTTTTTTGTTCCCAGCTATAGTTTTTTACAAACACATTTCGCTTTGTGATAACTAAAGCCCTGTATAAATTCCGCCAAAACGTACATCAAATAGAAGATTTTAATGAACTTAATAATAAAATCGATAATGCGTCAACATATTTTAAGGACTTTTTTGGAGCAAACAAATTTTTACAAAATCAAGAAACTCCTTTTATAAAAATTTTAATTTTTCGAATGTAAATGTATTTGATATGATTTCCTGCAAATAAGTAACCCTGATTTCTAAAATAATCTCGGTTTAATTTTTAAGTTCTAATATGTGATAAACAAATTTTTTGAGTGTAGCTTTATATTTTTCGGTGGTGTAATATATATTTTGAAATGAAATAAAAACAATGAGATCTATAAATAGATGTAGCTTTAATTAAGTGCAAGCAAAAACTGTAATTTTAATATTTCTAATTTGATTGAAACTTGAAACCGCCATACTTTTTGCACCGTTAAAGATAAATGATTAACGCGAATTGATTTAGCATGCTAAAACATCGGCTAACATACACACACAATATTATTCATGTCATCTAGAAAAAAAATTTTAATATATTTTGCCTCTAAGTGTCGAGAATTGTTGAAGAATTATAATTTTTTCCAGAAAACATATTTTTTTTAAACCGATTCAATACTGGAATCGTGCCGGCATTGAGTGAAATGGTTGCGGTATACTGGTATTTTAAAAATCAGGTGTTTTGGTATTGTTTTGGTTATCAATTTGAAACGGTTTTGAAACGGATAACGGTATTTAATAGGTTTCGGTGGCCAACCTTGTTATTTATTTATTGATTTCACGAATTTTTGTGAATTTTGCTTAATTCCCAGCGGAAGTAAGTATCGTAAATCATTTTTGTTTACGTTTCATTAGTTTTTGAAGCGTGTTTTAAATATGATCGTAGTCTCGACACATTATTGACCCCACCGTGTTGGTGAAATGCTATCTGATAGCAACAAAAAGTTTTTTAAATAACATTTTGCAATTTATCGTTTTTTTTTTTTTGAAATTTGTCTACTAAAGGTTAATGACAATTAATATATCCAAGGGAAATGTAAAAATTAACAAAAAAGCGAAAAACAACTTCACCTAAAAAATTAACATTAATTGTAATATGACACCCTGACCGTAAAAACATGCATGTCTGACTGACAAAGTACTAAAAAAATACTAAAAGTTCTACGTACTCAAATATGATGATATTGGCAAAATTAATAAAAAAAAACTACAAACGTCTACAAACATACAGTAAGGAGCAAAAGTGGAACAGAGTTCACTTTATTCAGATTGAGTGGTTTAAAGTTTTATCTAAAAAAGTATATCCAATAATTCATTTTATCTTATTTTCATTACTGCTATGTCTTTATTCAAAATCAATAACAAATTTTAAACTTCTTGATATAATGAAGAAAATAATGGCATTTTTTTATTTCCAGATAAATGTTACCATTTTGCACTACATAGTTCTGTTAAGAATTGTTTAATATTATCGAGCAAAACCACACATTACCAAATAATGGGTAAAGTAATGTATGAACATAGGGCTTCACGCATTACATTAAACCTTCCATCACTGACGATGTGCTTAAAAGTAATGGGTGGAGTCATTACCTTGTAGGGGGGTAAAGTATCTGGTTACTTATATTGTTACTTGGTACAGAAAAGTAATGTGTCTATAAATAGAATTCCAGAAAAAAAAATTGATAAAAAAAATTTATAAGAAACATTTTTATAATTAAATAAATATCGTGCCAACGCAGGGAATCGAATCTGGGGTCTCTGGTTGTTATGGGAGAACTCTACCAACTGAGCTATTGTCACAGATAATAATGGGTTGCTTAAATTGAAAATGAATGGTTGTGCTTCGAGTTTATGTTGGTGATTTTAAAAATATATACCTTACCCTCATGGCTACAAAAACTCACAAAGTAATGAGTCTAAATATAGATTTTCAAAAAAATTATTTTAAATATTACTTTACGTTTACATTTCTTGCATTACGTAATTTATGATCGGTAAGTCATTATTTTATGTTTCGAAATAATATAAAAGGTAATGATGTATCATTACAAGGTAATCCACGAGTTTAAGCTAATTGGTAAGATATTACTATGTGTTTCAATATAATGTTGAAGGTAAGGAGTATACATTGCAATGTAATACTTTATGTAACCAATTATTGGTAAAGCATTAGTTTTTGTTGCAAAATAATGGTACGCGTAAGGAGTATACATTACAATGTACTGGAATTCTTTATCGCACCCATTAATAAAGTTTTCCTAATTAACTTAAAAATCAGCAGACTTTTTGCAGTTTTTGCACGTAATTGAGAAAATTGTTATATTTTATCTCGTCAAAAGTAGGCTCCAAATTAATTTCGCCTAAAGTAGTACGCTATATTATTTAGATCATGTATGTACCATATATACCCTAAATTTTCGGATACGAACATATATGACACTTCCTTAATATATCAAAGAAATAAATGACATTTTTCTAATGTTGCACTTTTGTTCCCATTTATTATTATTTGATAGTTTTGATAAGAATTTTAAAACCGTGAACTTATACTGTTTCTGTATGTAATTTGTCTAATTGTTGTAAAATACTGTATTTATCTCTGCAAACATTGGGTTCCAAATAAAATTTTCCCCATGTTTAAGTTGAAAGCCCTTTTTGGGACTTTTTCATCATGTATTAAACAATAATACGGATCATTTAGCATTGGAAAAAGCTTTGATTGGGTTTCTTTTACTAATAATTAACTTGAAATTTATGATTATTGAAAATGTGGCTTTGCCCCAAACGGTTCATTTATGTTTTATTGCCCCAAAGTGTTCATTAAGTACTCCCAAAGTACTTTTTTCGAACGCGTTCCAAATAATGCACTTGAAATGTGTTTTTTCATACCATTGCCAACCAACGGTTTGAAAATGCTTTCTTTTTGCACCATCGAAAACAAACGCTTCAAAAATGCTTTTATTTTTGTTCCATCAAAAACAGAAGCTTTGACAGCGCGTTATTTTTTGTGACGTATTTAGCATATATTTCAATACGTGATATCATATATTAACATATATGAACTTTTTGTTTTCATGTATGAACTCATAAATGCCTCCATATATGGAATACATCTTCATACATGCTAATATATGAAACAGTATATGCTCAGATGGAATCATGCATGTCCATATTCTTCGATATATTATCATTTTTACCTGGGGAGTTTAATTGTTTTTTTTTTTTGTTTGGAATAGGGACATATTAGTTAACAAAATAAGCAAAAAAGAATTATTAGATTTGCTTTAACCCTTTGACGACGAATGGTTGATATTCATATATGTCAAATTTTTAATATTTTTTTTTGTAATATCTACAATTTTTAACCGATTTTTCCGAGTGTAAAGTGTGTTGACAAAGGAGAGATGTAGTAT
Organism: Delia radicum; assembly: GCA_021234595.1. NCBI lineage: Eukaryota > Metazoa > Arthropoda > Insecta > Diptera > Anthomyiidae > Delia > Delia radicum. The sequence continues at coordinate 76,713,671 of CM037854.1, read as the reverse complement.
TCAGATCATACCAACCACTTGGACCAGTATGGTCTACATGCCGAATACGGTGACCCTAAATTAAAAAATATGAATATTTTTTCACGGACGCTATTGGACTTATGTGATCGAAATTTTGGTACGACATTGTTCAATTCTTCAAGTTTCAAGTAAAAAAGTGGTAGCTTTTGTTTTACTTTTTTCTCGTATAGAAATTTTAGCAATTTTTGTTTGATTTTAATTAAAAAAAGTGATTTTTATAGATTTTTATTTTCTGAATCCAAATCTGGTGTCCAAATTTTTACATTCATTAACAATTTTGAAAACCGAAAAAGTTATATGTGTATAAGGACTACATCAAAAACTCGATTTACGATGCAATTTATTTTAAACATTTTAAACATTTTGACATATTGTATTGTTTAGCATATAAAACTAATTAAAAACCATGTGTTATATGGCGTTAACACGACAATAGCAATAAAATCGTCATGTCTTTCGCTATTACTTGGGTGATTTATTTGTTCACTAATTTTACCTTTAATGACCAAGGAGATATATATGTCCAATGTATTTTTTAATAGAAAGAGCTGCGAAACATATTTTTTTTACACTTTTCTTTAGAAATTACGGGTCGACACACCCAAATCCTCAAAAAACTGGCAAGTTTAAATGGTTAAATATAATGAAATGGTTAAATATATAAAATTTTGCGGCAATAAATCTGAGCAAAGTAAATCCTGTTACACTTTTGTTCCTAACTGTACATAAATATTTTAATAATCATGCATTGCATACACAGAGAGAATTTAAGTGCACGAATACTTTCGCTTAACTTATGCAACTTTTCTTCGCAAAGCGAACGAAAAATTTCCTAAAATTGACGAAAAGCTTCATACATTTTATGAAACTAATTTTTTTTAATGAATCTTCTTCATTGAGTGAATGAAGCTTTTAATAAAGCGACATTTTTCATTAAATTATATGAAAACTTGCCTTAGTTTAATGAAGAGTTTCAATGGACGAGTTCCAGTGCAACTTCATTGTTTCAATCTTAATAGCATGCAGATAATTCTCTCAGTGTATGCTGAATATTAAGGTATATGGCGACATGCTGACTGTTACATAAAAATATATTTATATTTTTTTTTATAGATTTTATTTCACTTTTTGTGCACATTTTTATATAATTTTTTGTTGTTACTTTAATATACATAAAAGTAACTGAAATATTATTTATTTTACAAATTATGCAAACATTTCGTAGTACATTATAGAAGTATATAAGTTATGGATGCGTTTTAGAGTTGTGGATTCTAGTTCATAGTTCACTCCGTGCATTTGCATTTAGTGAACTAGTTCGTTCTTTTAGCTCATAAGTTTGTCCGACAATTTCTTTCCAATTGTTTATATTCTTTTAATGTTTTTTTTTTTTAAATCTGCATAATAAGAGATAAAATCCCAAATGAAGGGATAAAAATGAACTTGCTCGATTTTAACCGTTCATTTGAGATTTTCGTTAAACAAACAAATTGCTATAAATTGGACAATATCAATATATTATTTAAGGAAAATTAAAAAAAAAAAATCTAAAACTTCTGGTTCTGATGAGATCTTTAGCCGGATCGAGATGCATGTATCAGCGTAGCTAATATATTTCATTTGCTATTTTTTGTAAATTTATGGAGGTTTAAAGCTTGTTATAAATAAATTAAAAAAATTAAAAGTTTAGAACTTACTCTAAGTTTTTAGAGTAATACAAAACTCAATTTATCTATAAATCGGGCAAATTTTTTATTAAAATGAAAATAAGAATTATTCAATTTCGAGGCCATACTCTATATTTCTTTATTAGGATATTGTCCTAACAAATAATCTATAGAGTTTTTTTCAAATTTATTAATTTACTACTTTCAGCAATGTGTTAATAGATCTATTTCGAGAATTTTCTAGGTTCCCGTCATAACAATACGTTTTGAAAGAAGTGACAAACCCATGAAAAACATCAAACATTCATATAACCTAGTTTTTCCACTAAATGAGAACTAATATATGAGCTCGAAGCTAAAGATTATCACCATTGATCGAAAATAATTTGAAAACTTGTTCGTTATGTGCAAGCTAGATTATAGATTATTTGTAAGGACAATATCCTAATAAAGAAATATAGAGTATGGCCTCGAACTTGAATAATTTTAATTTTTTTTTTTAATTTTATCAATTTAGATAATATGTAATAGAATTATATGTTCCCAATTTTGGTAGACAATTACATGAGAGTGCTTCTAATTAGATAGAATTAGATTCACTTTTATAAAACCAAATAGAATCTGATACAAACGTTTATAATCTGATAGACCTATTTTGCGGATGAAATTAGATAAACAGATTAGATATCTAGCAAATATATATAAACTTTTTTAATCTGGCAACTCCTACATTCTGTCCCACTGTGCAATTGTATGAAGGACTTTAAGCTAATACTAAAACCACTTACATTTATTAAAAAGTAATTTCTATAAACATATTTCAAATTTTCTAGCAGTAAAATATGTTAATGCATGGACTAACCTGTTTTTCTAATCCCCTTATTAACCCAATCAACAATATCTCTTTTTAAGATCTAATTTCCAACTGGTAAGAAAATCTTTTCATTTTTATATCTTTTATTACAAAAAAAAGCAAAAAAAAAAAAAAAACTTGTCTTGTAAGTCATAAAGTAAATGTAAGACTTTATGGCTTTATACACTCAAATGTTGATACCCATTGATAGGAATGAGTCATATCTCACATTCGTACATTATAACGTATCGTATCGTATACTATAGTTTGGAATGCAGTTTTTCGAACGTTAAGCCAAACATGATTTTAAAGTAAATCTATCTATAATATTATTTTTAAAATTGTCTTATAAACACGAGTATTTAATATCCCAGCAAAACTTTGGTAATGGGTGCGATAAAGTAATGCATTAGCTTGTAATGTGTACTCCTTACCTGCATCATTATTTTCCAACAAGAAGTAATGAGTTACCGATAATTGAACACTCATGGATTACCTTGTAATGATACCTCATTACATTTTGCATTACTTCAAAACATAAAATAATGACTTACCGATCATCAATTACATAATGCATGAATTATAAACGTAAAGTAATTATTAATATATATTTTTGAAAATCTATTTATAGACAATTTACTTTGTGATTTTTTGTTAGCATGAGGGTAAGGTGTATATTTTTGATATCACGAACGAAAACACGAAGCACAACAACTCATTTACATTTTAAGCAATAAAATATTATATGTATCGATATCTCAGTTGCTAGAGTTCTCGCCTAACTAATTGTTAAATACCAGAGACCCCAGGTTCGAATCATAGCATGACCACGTAATTTATTTAATTAAAAAATAATATGTGTAAACAAATTTTTTATGTAATTTTTTTTTTTATGAAAATCTATTAATAGACACATTACTTTTTCCCACCATGTAACCATATAAGTAACCAGTTACTTTACCCCTTACAAGGTAATGAGTCCATCCATTACTTTTAGGCTCATCGCCTATATAATTCATCAGTGAAGTAAGGTGTAATGTAATGCATGAAGCCCTATGGCGATACATTACTTTACCAATGATTTGGTAATGTGTGGTTTTGCTGGGATACGTACGTTTATACGTAGTTTTTCTGCATGATTTTAATTTCAACAACAATTTGTTAACTGAATAACATTGAAATCAAAATCGTGTAATTGCTGTTTTGTTGCAATTTTGGAGTGTGTTTGGCACGAGTCTAAAAACAGAACATAATACATAGTTATGTTTACATATGGTTAAAATATGAGGCTTAAATTACATGACAAATACACAAAAAAAATTTCAGAATATACAGATTATGGAAAATTAAATACAAGAACATAGAGTTGCCATATACATTTTTTTTTACGGAAATGTAGAAGTAAGATCAGTCGATAAAATTTTAAAAATATTCGGCTTGCGTCCTATTTTAACATAAGTAAGAAAATAATAGAAAAATAAATCTGTTAAATCTACGAGTTTTTAGTTACACACAGAGAAATAAAGTGACAACCTAATTGAAAAGTGTATTTCAAAAATGATATTATTTTTAGGATCTATGACACGTAGCGCCCTCTGCACCCATATACAAATTTTGAATGCAGCGCAATTTTCGAAAACACTTACAAATACATCGATATTACAACAAAGTATATTTTTTGATAAAATCGCAAAATAGAAAAACTTTGCTCACCGAAGCCGCTAAACTGTCTATCCTATAGGAGAAAATCCCAAAGACAAGCATTAAAAGCGATAAATTTTGTGCTTAAGCCAATAAATTTTGTACTATCACCTCCTCGCGGTTATCCCTTTGTAATGGCAACGATTCCAACAAAAAGTCATATTTTCATGTAAAATTCATTATTTCAAGTACATTAAAAAAAAAATAATAAAAAAAAACACTAAAAAATACTTTCTCTCCCAAAAAAAAACTAATTTTGAACTTAACCGGGAATTTTGTTGCATTAACCCGAGAAATAACAAAAAAATGGCTAAAATGTGCTAACTGTAGAGAAACACATTTAAAGGAAATTTTAAATGCCAATATTAATAACTTAAATTTATGCTCTAAATCTAGCTCCTAAAAATACTTCAAAGTATTCCATAAAGAAAGATTTTAAACTTTTTAAGGGAAGTGGTCAAAAAAAAAAACTCGAAATATAGAATATTTTTTTAATATCTCATTTTTATTACACCCAAAAACTTGTAGTTTTTGAGAACTTCTAGCACTTCTTAGTATGCGTCAAACTTTGATAGAAAGTGAACGGGTATTTCTGGCAACAGAGAAATTTGTTAATAAAATTAGAAATAAACTTTCCAACGAGTTAGTAAACGCTTTGAGTGTCAAAGAAAAAAGTTAATGTAGGTTTTTAAAATATTTTAGCCATTTTAAGGGTTGAGTTTTTGCGTTTTAATTTACGATCTCATTCTAGAGTACCGGCATTATTTGTTTTAAATACCCGACCAAAAAAGGTCACATTTTAAATACTAAATGAGATCTCATTTGATATAGATCGATATTTATTTTTATCTGAGTTTATCTCGAAATAGGGATATCCAGTAATATCCGATTAGAGCCCTCAAATATATTACCGGATTAAGTTAGATCAACATTGATCTCAAAATTGTGGTATCCAAAATTATCTAATTTAAAATCCTGACGGATCCCAAAATATCCCATGTGATGAATTTAGTTCTACTTGGATCTAATAAGATACGAAAAGACAAGTAATTTAAGATTAACTTATACACAGAGATAATTCCTTGGACAAGTTTTAATGAAATTTTTTCACTAAACTAATGCATTTTTTTCACAATGCCAATGAAAAATTTCGTAAACCTAATGAAAAAGCTTCATAGTGTTAATGGAACTATTTTTAATGAAACTTTTTCATTAGGCGTATGAAATTTTTGATAAATAGTACGAAATTTTAATAAAAAATGGACGAGTTCCAATAACAATTTACGAGTTCCAGTAACAATTCATGGATATAATGCAAAAATGCATTGATATCATGCTGATAATTCTCTCAGTGTATCCCAAGACGTATATTACTTTTAATAAAAATATAAAAAACATTACAAACAATAATTTGAACATCTGCGCATACATAATTATATATAGTAATATATAATTATGTCTTTTACGTATGTAAAATCTTAATGATGTTGGACCATATATAATCATATCTCAATAAAATTGTTAATCTTAATGTCATATATAAAATAATATTTTTAGACCTAAGTAAAGTCAGTAAAAAAAATTAGTTAGAAACAAATTTTTTTACTAAAATGTCAATTTGAATTAAAAATTAGTTTAAATCTTACAAAGTTGGATTACTAACGGCTTTACTAATTTCTCTACAAACTTTTTTCTATGAGTGTATGCTTTAATCCACGGCTCAGAAACACTTTTAGTCTTCCAGATAAAACATTTTTCAAATTCTTTTAACATCAATTTTTATTTAGGGATCTTTTTTATCTAAGTTACTGTGTATTCCTTAGGGTTGTCACTCGAATCAAAATTATTCGATTAATCGAACGAACAAAAGGAAAATTCGAACGACTAATTTAAAATCATTATATGCAAATAACGAATAATTTGAATAAATTTTGACAATTAGTCGAATAAAACGAATAATTAAAAAAAATATTTGTTTTAATAAAACTTCTTCGAAAGTTTACTTAATTTGGGAAAAAAATTTTAAAAAGGTTAAGGACAAAATAATATCAAAACTCTATTGAAGAAATAACTGAAATATAAGAACTTTTTTTAATCGTTATAGACTCTTTAATAATGGGTAAAGATATTTGGTTTAACTTTCAAGCAAACACCATGAAGCAATTCACAGGCAGAGTGCTATTGTTGATATATACACGTAGCATGATTTTTTAAGTTTAAGCTGTTAAAAAATATTGATATGTTACAACGATAGCACGTTAGCATTTAAACTGTGAATTAAATCCACTATTTATACGATTACTAACATACACTTAGGAAATTATGTTGGTAAAGACGACAGCAGTTGTAGTCAAAACAAATGAAATTTCATGTAAAGAAAGGACGACTTACATTTCATTAAATTCAACTAACATTTTCATTAGTTTTTTAATGTTCAAAAAATGACTAACAATTGTAGTAAAAATGAACCACATGGTAGTAAAAAATAAACAAACATTTCATTTTTTTAATAACAAAAACAACTGTAAAAAATGAATGTAAAATCATAACACAGTCAAATGATGTGAGTTGTTTTTTTTAATGAACTACAAGGTTAGTTAAAAATTTTATTTGTTCTACAAATGACTTACATTTACATTAAAAATAAAGAAACTGTATTAGAACCCAAACAACTACATATTTTTAAAGCAGAAGTCCCCTGAGTTTAAGATATTCACAGCTCGATATACTAAAACTATCACCATTATACACTCAAAAAACTTTTACTGAAAATGACAGTTTTTTAACAGTTAATATTCGGTATTTTAAGAATAATTTTTAATAATAAAAATATTTTTTTCTTTCAATTACAATAACAGTATGTATTTCATATGTCCTATTTAAAATGCAAAGTCAAAATTCCTAATTGTACTCCAATTATCACGTTGTTATGAATTGGAGATACAATTAAATTTTCTAAATATTATTTGCAAACTATGAGCATATAAATAATAACAAATATGAACTAAACGAGAATTTTCAAAACTGGACATAATCTTCTATTTTTAAATAACTAAGAAAAATTAACTGATTACCGCAAACCTACTGTTTTGGTAGTTTTTCGCTAAAACACTAAACTAACTGCTACAAACAACTGCAGCAACAGTAACTATCTTCAGTTGTTTTTTAAATAACTGTCATAGAAATTCTTTTGTGTTATTTCATAAAAAAACAACTGTAATTGCAGTTAAAACAACTACTACTGACTACTACACAAACAACTGTCATGTAAAACCTTTTTAAGTGTATTTTTAACGATTTTCGAAACTATAATTTTTTCATGAGAATATAACAATCCAAATGGTATTTGATTTAGAAATATTAAGCGTTACTATATTCCGAGATGATTGCATTTGAGAATTGGTATTGTAGAACTCAAATAGATTCCAAAATTTATAAAATTTTGAAATGATAAATTAAAGTACTTTAATTACAGTGGGAGCTCTTCTGAGTACATGTAAGTACTTTTTGTACCCAAAGATACAGGCCGGAAAATATCCCTGCGGGAAATGAAGGGTCGATTGATCCAAAGTGGTAATTCTGTGATATATGATTGGGGAGCACGTCACGAAACTGGTGAACGTGCACACATTGCGCTTAATATGTGACTAGTTTTCCATCAAAAATTGTTCTCCAGTTCTACGATACGTACACCTACACCAGTCACGTGATCAATTTTTTCCCACTGGTTCTGTTGCATATCACATTAATCCTAAAATGGTCATACTTTAACACTACCTACTTCTAACTTGTCCCGTAGCATATTCATTTCAGTCGGTACGGTGATAGGTTACCTTGGTCAAGTTATTCGCCACGTCACACAGAGCTCCACAGGTAGCAATTGTCACCTCCTATGACAAGCACATGTTAAAAGTAATGGTCACTTTCATATAACAGAACCGAAACTTGGACTGGTTCATACACACAAAGTTCTAGTCACGTGACCATACCAATGATTGGTACATTTCCCGCAGGGATATGACTTGATAACTAAGTCATACTTTTGTAACGGTATAAGGTATTCTGAATCCAAATATAGAGTCAGTATATACTTCAACATCAGGAGTTCGAGTTATATTAACAGGAAAAGACTAGATTTTGATAAAATTGCTTCGATTTTTCATGTTCCGGAAAATATAATTTTCATAATATTTGTAACGGCACGCTACTCTCACCCCTTTTTTATTTCTGACATAACTTGTTTTTTTCTTGGAATTATCGTCAGTTTGGACTTGCTTATAATTTCGATTTTTCTGTACAATTTTACTCTGCGGGACTTTAAAATTGTTGGTAAAACCTGCATTTCAATAGAAGACATTTTATATAAAAAAACTTAAAAATCGCTAAAAATGTAAGAGTGGCGTATTCAGGTGTCGTTATGAGTATTATGAAAAATATATTTTCCCGAAGGTGACAAATTGGAGAATTTTTATCAAAATCTATCCTTTTCATTTTAATATACCTCGAATGCTTGATATCAGAGTGTGATTCTGAGACCAGATTTGGATTTAGCGTACCTTATAACTTTAGAAAAGTGTGGTTTAGTTGTAGAGTCAAATATTTTTTGACCTAAATCTTTAGGTACAAAAAGTAAAAACATGTACTCAGAAGAGCTCCCCACTGTATTTTTGTGTTTCAAAAATTATTTTTATTCGTTATTCGTTCGATCAATCAAATAATTTTAAAAAATTAATCCTTTGATTGTTCGGTCAAAAATTGTTTGATCGTTTATTCGGATAAAATAAAAACACGAATAAATGACAACCCTAATATTTACCTGCGCTAAATTCCTCACTTAAATAATTCTCTACTAATGAGTCAGTTAACATTTTAAGATCCCATTAATTTTTTTGTTCACAAAAAAAAAAAAAATAAAATAAAAATCAATCGATATTGTTGCTGTTACCTTTTAAATTTGTTATTGTCATGCCGGTATTTATTTGTTTTGATTCATAAACTTGGCATCTTCATTTGTATGACTTTTTTTTCTCAGTTTGGTTACTAATCGTGTTAATTTTTTAAAGTCATGTTTTAAAAACCTGATATGATGTTGCCTGCTTCTGTTGTTGGTTTTATGTTTTATGAAAAATATGCTAAATAAAATTTATTTTGATATCCCAAGAAAGCAAATACAAATTTAGCTTTTTTTGCTGCTCAAAAGGTGTTGATATGAAAAATTGTTGATTTTATGTTGCTAGGTTACGAGTTTAAACAACATGTTTGAGAGAAATAAACATGATCGAACTTAAAAGTACAGTGGGTTACAAAATTTCTATAAACGAAATTGAAATTTAACAAAGAAAATTTTCTAAAAAAAAGAAATATACAAACAAATGTTACTTTTTGAAAATATAAATTGTTAAAATAATAAGTTTTCAATAAACTAAGCAGCGGATCCAGGCAAAGGGTTGAGTGGGTGGGGGGGGGGGGGGAGATCTTAAAGTATTTTTAATTAATTTTTTAATGGTTTTGTACATTTTTGTATTGAAATTTCCAATTTAAATTGATAAAATGCGCCCCGGTAGGCTAATTGGTAGCGTGCTAGCATATCAGTCCGGGGGTCGTGGGTTCGATTCCCACCAGAGGCATTGGTCTGTTTTCGCTACAACGATCCGAAAGCCATATTAGCTAGTGCTCTATTAGGTTAATATTATATAATTTGTAATTATGATTATTAATAAATAAAACAAAAATATAAAAAAGAAAGTTTTACAACAAAAACAAAAATTTGATAAAGTTAAAAAAAGTTTAATTTTTTTTCATTCCTAGCGGGAGAGAATTTGAAGTGAGTTTTCACGACACACTAAATTAATTAAGTGCAAAAAAGTTTACTTTCGCTGTTTGACCACTGTCCGCCAAAACCTACATCAAATTGCTGTCCGCCAAAACGTACATCAAATAAAAGATTATACTAATATCTCGAAGTCATCAACAAATTTGAAGGACTTTAATTTTATGGCCTAAACATTATTTTCAAACCCTCAAAAAGCTTTCTTATATAAAATTTTTTAATTTTGCTAATTTAAAAGTATTTAGTATGACTTCTTGCAAACAAGAAACCCCAACCCCAAATAAATCTCATTAAATAGGCAAAAAATTAAGTTTTCCAAAATAATCGCGGTTTTCTGTTTAATTTGCCTCATACTTAAAACAGCCATAATTTTCGCGCCGTCAAAGACAAATGATTAACTTGAATGGATTAAGTATGATTAAACATCGGCTAACATAAACACAAAAGGTTATTCATGTCATCCAAAAAATTTTTTCAAAATCATACATGGGATTAAATAATTAAGTGTACTAATGAAATGTTGATTTCATTACCATTGCATTGACTCCAATCATTCATTATCATTTTTTTTAATAATGATATCGATTTTAGGATTTCATTTCATTATTTATTGAAAATGGTTTTAAATTTCATTACAATAAATAATGCAGCAATTGTTAAAAGTAATTACCATTGAAAAATAGGCTTTAAGAAACCTAAAAATGCTGAAATCGGAGATGGATAGAATTCCAATGTTTTTTATAACACTGTGCAATACATTTTCCTATGTCAGATTAATGTATAAGGTTAGTATAGTAAAATCCCCAAATTGTTTGGTCCTCTGTGGGTACAGTCACATTTTAGGGATGTTTAAAATTTTGATTTTTTCGCCAACACTGTTTTGAATAAGACTCAAAAAGTAGTGTAATAGTTCTTTTGATTAAAATTCTGAGTTCAAATGTCCCCAATAAAATTTTAAGAGGCATTTTATCGTAGAATATTTTAACCCTATATCTGCAATCAATCATTTATCATTTTACTACTTTTTCCAATAATTACCAAAAAAGTAACCTAAACCGTTGTTTTAATGGGTTAACATGTTTTGTGAATATGTTCTGCTGCAAATTTTACTATTATGTATCGAAGACGAAAACGTCATCCTGTCATTAAAATTTGTTGCAGGGTGTAATACAAATAAATTATGAAGAAATCTTTAAATGATTTACAAAAGTGGAAGGAGTAGGCGTGGTAAATATCCGTCGATTTAGATATTTTCTTATTATAATACTCTACATATATAACTACTTAATTTTGATTTTTTGCAATCTGGAAAGTACTGACATTTTACGCAAGACATATATATTTTTATCTATCAAGTAAAACATGTCCAGCCAGCTCAGATGGTAGCGCCTTTCTGACAACTTGGAGTCCCTAATCCCGTGTTAAAAAAAAAATATTACTATAAAATTTAGTTTTTTTTTGAATTATTTTTTAGACTCATTATTTTTGCCATATTTCTAAGGCCAAAATGGGTATTTTTGGGTTTCTCATAATTGTGACGGTATGAAAAGATTTGGAAGACGGATTTGGAATCAGGGCATCAAAGAGTATGTAAATCACATATTACCATTCAACCCAAGGAAGTTTGACGAGGTTTTTTACAAATATTTTTATATGAAAGTACTAAAAAACAACGTTATAATTTTCAGGTTTCAGACCAACGAATATATCGACTAAATAAGAACCAATGTACTCAATATCTCTTAAATTTTACAATATATTCCAACTGGTTTTAAGAGAAACAGTTTTTACAGGTTTTTCAATTTTCAAATTTAAATTAATATTTTTAAATTCCAATTGAAAATTCTTAACTTAAAATTATTTTTTCTGAAATTCAACAAAAACTATTTAATACTAATTGAAATTTTCTGAACTTCGATTGCAAATTCTGAGTTTTAATTGATATATTCTGAATTACAGGTACAAAAACATTTGGTTTTAAAAATAAAGTATTAACAAGTAATTTTCGTCATTGGCTTGTATCAAAGAAATTTTTTTATTTCATAAAAACTTATGAATTTGCGTCATCATATTTATAAAGCGTTTTATAACATTTATGAAAAGTTATGAAACTGTCATCAGTTTGAACTTTTATTAAAAAGCTTAATTATATTTATGAAGTGTTACATTCGACGTAAATCAATGAAAAATTTTTTTATATGTATATATTATTTTGTATAACAAGGATGTATAAAGTTTGCTGTTCTTGAAAAAATCTTTTACTTGAAAATTTTACGAACGAAAAATTTGAGTTTCTTTCTCGGTAAATGTTGTTTGTTCTACCTAGCCTTTTAAATTTATTATACGAGTATGTTCCAACTTCAGGTTCATAAAAAGCAAACATTTTTAGATTTAACATTATTTTTTAAAAGTTCTTCCAATTGTGTTTTTTTACTTCTCATCGGGTAAATAAAACAATACGGGTAAAGCGTTGATCTTTTTCCTTCAAAATTTGGGTAAAAATATTCTAGCCCTTCTACATTGGTTCTCGGAAAATTTTCGGTGACACGAAGTGAAACTTGTAAGGACGTGTCAGTAGATAAAGTCTGCTTTAAGTTAGCGGACAGAAAACTTTTTTGATTAATAAATAAATATTGCACGGTTTTTTGTTTAACAAAAAACAAATGATCTTGAACTTGAATAGTCTTGCTCACATCATAATTACTATTTATATTTATTTATTTATGTTTCATAAATTAATTACAAGTAGAACTTAATTGAATTAACAAATACAAAGTACTGATCTCTAAACCATTTTCAATTATTTTTTAATTTTTTAATTAAAAAACTTATTAGATCAAATTGTATAAAATCATATATATTTTGATCATATTTGATAGACCCATTTATGGAACCAAGCTATATGAGATTATAGCCGATGAGATACAATGAGATCTGCTTTTGTATGACAGATCAGATGAGATGGGATATAATCATTTACATCGTAACCTTTTTCGTCGGGCACACAACCAATTTTACTTTTTTCTATTCTGTGATAAAATTGGTCAGTCCTTGTATGAACTAAGAAAAAGTGATGTAATTTCATGTTTAAATTTCAAAAATTTAATGAGACTTATTAACACTGGCTTAAAACACAAAACATTTTTGAAGACTGCCAAATTTACATATATGACACAACATGTTGTAAACCAACTAGCCGTAAGCGGGGTTGAACGATCACATTTAAAAAACACCTAAAATTGGTTAAAACTTATCACATTAATGTTGAATACCTCTTAATGTTTTTCTAAATATAAACTTTTTTAACCCTAACTAAGAAAATAGTTAACATGAAATTAGCATTTTACATTGAAGTTATTGAACGAAATACAAAGGAGAAGTATCTAAAAAAAGCGCTAACATTGAGTTTTGAACTTGTCATTAAGCGTATGCTTGTTGGTAGTATGTTGTTGGATAATAGTCTAACCAACCAGCCAGCCAACCAAACATCAATCCCACCAAGGCAACTGGCTTAAATTCTTAGCACTGATAAAAAAAATTGCGCTCTTTTTAAATGCTATTTCGTCGACTTTAAAAAATGTAACTAAAAGAATATAAAACAAAAAAGTGTGATGTCGAACATAAATGGATTTTTTTATAGTTTAGTATAAATGTTGGCTGTTTGATTCATGTTTTTGTTGTTGTTGAGTTTTTATTATTTAGTTACGGTTTGACTTTTGGCTGCATTAACGTTTTTTTTTTTTTTTTAAACCTTTAAGGTGTTTAACCCTAAAATGCACACCTGCCTTGATTACTTTTAATAAAACATCAATTTACTGTAGAGAACAAAAATCTTTGATATATCATTAATTTAATCAAAGAACACATAAAAAATCTTAATTTCTGACCTCAATTTTCTTAATTAAAAATACATGTTCTATATACAACATTTAAAACATCTCCATATTCAGTTTTTCAAATTTAAAAAACCACGTTTTTTTTTGCGATTTTTATTAAAAGGAAAAATTCAAAAATTATATGTATAACTTGGAAGATCCATAAATTCGGAAGGATTTCCCTGATTCTACAATAAAAAATACAATTAAAAAAAATGCATTTTTGATGCAAATGCAAGTTTTAGATGTTTTTTGGAAAATGTTCTCCACCGTTAACATTTTTTAAACACGCACCAATCGAACATTTAATTAAAAACTTAATTTTTATTTAAAATTAAATTTCGCTTTTTATGACTTAAGCGACCGTCATCTAATTTTCTCAATTTTTTGCAAAACCCTTTATCTACTACTCATCCAGGCAGAATAATTCAATCGGCATAGTGTTGGAAAAGCGTTGGCGACGGTCGGTTATGCGTTCAAAAAATTTTGTTCTCTTAAAAAAGCTTAAATGAAAATATTTTAAGAAATATCTATAATAAAACACATTTAAAAAGCAGCAATATAATTTGGTCTTAATCTTATACATCATATTTAAGTGTGTGAAATATATTAAAATATTAAAAAAAAAAAATGCTTCTAATTGGTTGTATATGGCAAAACACATGCTTTGCAAATAAATTAGCCTTTTTCGTAGTACAACATTAGTTGTACCATTGTCAATTTTTAATATGGTGGGTTTTACAAAAATAGCAGTGGTTTGCCAGTACTATGTTTTTGGTACGGTTGTCAATTTATACATGTCTGTTTGTGGCTGGTATTGGCAAAACACATGCTTTGCAAATAAAATAGTGTGTTCCTAGTACAATATTAGTTGCACCTTTGGCAATTTTTAATACGGTGGTTTGCCAGTACTATGTTTTTGGTACGGTTGGCAGTTTATACCTGGCTGTTTGTGGCTAGTACTGGCAAAACACATGCTTTGCAAACTTAGTGTGTTCCTAGTACAATATTAGTTGTACCTTTGGTAATTTTATCACGGTGGGTTTTACAAAAATAGCAGCGGTTTGCCAATACTATTTTTTTTGGTACGGTTGACAATTTATACCTGGGCAGTAAAACAGTAAAAATGCATCGGCTATGCGACTTTTTAATTGTGATAGATTTTAGAACATAGATTACGAATGTGAACAGAAAATTTTAATATTAGCTCCGGTTTCTTTAATATTCGAAAATTTAACTTTTACTAAAAATCAAGTTTTTTCTTTAAAATTCCTTATTAATTCGTATACCTGAATAACTTTTACCATCCTAGTTAAACTTTATGTTACCCGATAATAAGTTTTAAGGTAAAGAAATCAAGCACTTTTATACATACCACTGGCCAACCAAGAAATTGTAAATATATTACTGGCAAAACACTTGTTTAAGACACTTTATCAGCGTTTAGAAAAAGTGTTTTGCCAGTATTTGTTTTACAATAATTTCAGTAGTCTGCAGAAAAAATCATTGGCAAAGAATTGGCTCAGACCACTATGCCAACGTTGGCAAAAAGTGTTTCGCCAGTGCTATCCATTCAGAAATTATCAATGAATCAAAAGTCTAACATCTAGTGAAACCTTAATTTCATAAGAAATAATGATGCTTTGTTTAAAAAAGTTTGTAGTCGGAATTTTCCGAGTTCGATAGCGGTTCCAGGTATACATATTTTTTTGATTTTTTTATGTATTTTACAATAATATATGTTATATATTTTAATATAAAATTGATTTTTAACATCTGGAAAAGCTATTTAAAGACCAAAAACAAATTTTTAGGCAAGAATGTATTGTAAATTGTTTAAAAACCTCTTAAATATATAAAAATAACAAATTATACAAACAAAATATTTTTTTTCCAAAACAGAGAGTATTATGTGACATTCATGTCATAAAAAAGCAAATTTAATTTTATTTAAATAATTTTCATTTAATATACATATGTATGTTTAAAGAAGTGTGGGGGGACAACAATTTGCAAAACGCATCTTAAAATTTAATTGGCATCAAATATACGTTCTTAACATTTGTTCAGAACTTAGTTAAACGGCTATGACATTTAATTGTTGATATTTGAAAAAAAAGGCAGAAGGTTATGACACTAATGAGCATTCATTGAATGTTCGAAATTTATTTATTTTCAAAAACTATTTTGACACAACACTAAAAAAATAATAATTGCATTTGAACAGAATTTGTTCGGGCAGTAAAATTTCAATTAAACTTTTGTTTGATTTCAAACTGTCTTTCAATTAAAAGTTTAATAATATCTATTAAATGTTAGAGTGAAAATGAATTTGGTGCACACACAATTTCCAGTTTTTAGACAAAAAACTGAAAAAATAACAAAATTAAAAACAAAACTTCGACAAATTAAAAAAAAATAAATAAACATTTTTCTAAAAAAAATCACCAAAAATTTAAATACACCTCCAAAATGAAAAAACCGCTCAAATTAGAAAAATTCTCCAAAATTAAAAAAAAAAAAAACACCAAAGAATCGTAAAAATTTAAAAAAATTAAATAAAACAAAAATTTAAAAATAAATCGCTAAATTTATAAAAAAAAAATAGCCAAACAAGCTCAAATCAAACTCAATGCAATTAAGTTGTGATCGTCAAAATTGCATTACTAAGCACTTCGATAATATTCCCCCAGTTTTATTCTACTTGTAGTTTTGTTGATTTTTTACGACTATTTTTTTATTGTAAGCGATTTTTTAAATTTTAGTTAAAATTTTAATATTGTGTGCAGAATCTTTATGTGCAATTAATAACAACCCTGGTATAAATACATTAAAGGCGCGGTGTTGGATACGGTCGTACATCTACTGGCAAAGTATCGGATTTTTAGCGGTGTCCAAATAATAACACCAATATACGCTTGGTCGTTGGTATTTTCCAACGTTGCCATAACAATGGAATTCAGTAGTTTGCCAGTACTTTAAATAAGATAATTCAGTATTTGGCTAGTACTTTAAAAATTTGTTTTATGGCAAAAGTAAGAGAAATAACGAATTCCATTTTCTCAGCAAATATAGATTTATTATTTTTTATTTTGATTTCTGGATATTATCACTTTTTAGAAGGTTTTTGTATCAATAAAAATAATGGCGTATTTTTTTTTTTTTAATTCCAACTCCTTCCCGTGCCTATAGGCGACTCAAATCGCGGATTTTGGGTCCCTTTTCCCATACAACAAAAACGGCTAAATATATGTCAAATCGTACTTCAGTATTTGATTCTACGGGAAAATTTAGGCCCATAAGCTTTTTTTTTAGTTTTTGGAATGCAACAGAATGCATAATTAGAGTGGTCCAAAAAAATATTTTAAAAAAAAAAATTAAAATATTTTTGTTGTTGTTTTTTACAATGAAAAAATACCAAGCACACACAATTTAGTACCAATCTGATAAATTCAAAATAAAAACTTTGGGTTTCGTTAAATCAGAATATGTTAAATCGATTATTCGTTTAACTGGACTTCCTCTGCATATTAAGTTTTCAAAGTTGAATGAAATTTCTAATTTTAACAACATCGTAAAACAGTACTGGCAAAGAACCTTTTGAGTGGTACTGTCATATTAAGAAAAACAGTGTTGTCCCAGTACTATTTTATGGTACCGTGGGCAACTACTATTCCAGTACTATTTTATTGAGAAAAAAGTGTTGTCCCAGTACTATTTTATTTATACCTTGGGAAATTTCTACCCGGTCATAAATAATACGATTAAGTCATATCTGACTTTGAATGAAGTCACATTACGGCTAATATCATTATATACAAATACATCTGGAAATTTTTATTGAGAGATTTTTTATATGGTACTTGATATTATTATACTTGATATTATTATATAGATTTGGAGACATCTTACTGCAGAAATAACTACATAAGCGATATAATAATAATCCAAATATATGTAGTGATCGATATAACTATTTATGGTCACATGCTAAGTCTTATTAAACCGTAATGAAAATATGTTCCTTATTATTTTATATCGCATTATACAGTAAGGGTCAAAACACTTGGAACTGAGATCGTATTTGGTGTTTTCATTGATTTATTTTCTTCAAATCACACTTAGTTACTAAAATTTATTTTTTACATATTCTTCATACAATGTTTTATGTTAAACAAATAAAAAAAATAATTCCGCTAAATTAAAACAACAAACAAATTAATAATAATAGATGTTTTCAAAATGCAGGTATTCAAAACATTTGCTACTCTCATTATTCTTACTCTTAACGAAACAATTTATACTAACAAATGCTAAGATATAACGGTAATCGCATTCCTTTTTAATATGAGATTCAGGCCGTTACATTTTTGAAACAAATTTTTTATAATTATTGTTCTTTAATAGTTGTAATAAGATGTTGGAAGCATAAACGTCGTAAGAATAATTTTTGTAAAAAATGGCAGGAAATAAATACAATTCTTATTTTAAATAAAAAGTTTTAAATGATTTTCAAAATGGACTTTCCCAAAAAGAAATTTCTATAAAGTACTCCGTTCCAAAATCAACGAATTGCCGCATTGTTAATAGTGGTAATATCCACAAAACTCATAAAGGTGGAAGATCCCGTATTACAACTGTAAGAGAAGATCGGAAAATCAAGAATTTTTTTACGAAATATCCCAAAGCAGTTCCCAGAGAAGCTAAAACTGAACTTTTAATAGATGCCAGTCTTCCCACCATTAAAAGAAGAGCCCGAGAATATGGTCTTAGAAGTTATAGATGTACAAAAAAACCGTTTGTGTCGGAAAAAAACCGAAAAGCTCGGCTTGACTTTGCACGCACCTATTTGAACTGGACTCAACAGCAATGGAAAAATGTATTGTAGTCAGATAAGTCTAAATTCAACCTCCGGGGATCAGATGGAAGAGCAAATGTTCGAAGACCACGAGTCGAAAAGTTTAATCCCAGATACACAAATGAATGGAATGAAATTTCTGACGATTATATTAAAAAGCTCATTGCCTCAATGCATAAGAGGTGTTCAGAAGTTATATAAAATAATGGCTACGCTACAAAATACTGAGCGTTAAAACCATTGTTTGTATTTCCTGTTAATTACTTTAAGAGTTCCAAATGTTTTGAACACTGCACTATCGACTTATTTTGTTAAAATTACTTTTTTTTATTTTTGAGAAGTTATGAATAATTTTTTTGTATTTGTAAAATAATATGCTATAACTGAATTTAATAAAAAAAAGAAACAAAAACTTATACCACAAATCTTTTTGATCAAAAAAATTATAATTACCTAAACCATGATTTCAGTTGCAAATGTTTTGAACACCACTGTATATAATACCATACATATTTTGGTAAAGTTCAATATCAAATTAAGTTATCTGCAAGTTACATATGGCATCACATATAACCATATTAATTTTACGAAATCATTTGCAAGTGATTTATTTTATAAAATTTCAAATAAAGAATGTGTACATTTTATAAGACAATTATAAATTTTTGAAATACTAAATTTGTTCTTGATAATTTTTAATCATTTCGTTGTTTTATTTAAAAAATTTGGTCTTTAAAATTGTTGATTTCTAGAAATTTTAATTTTAAACTTAAATACTTTTAAGCACTAACTTCAAGTCACTAAAAGCATACCTACACTAGGCTAAAATTTTATAAAATCAGATATATTTATATCTAATTAGATATAATTTAATGTCCCGGAAATGGACTAATCTTGGATAAAATTGTATGAATTTATATCTAATTTGATATAATTAGACACATGTATTTAACGCATTTTTCGAAACAATTTGTGTGTGCTTACATATGGGACCTTATCAAATGAGATATAATTTTATTAAAAATTTTATCCGGGAATATTCAATAAAGTTTTTAATAGATAAAATTAACATTTTAATTGAAACAGTTACAAATTATTTTAATTGATTGTGCAAGTTCCTTAATTGGACCGAATGCAATAAACATTTTCATACTTTAATTGAAACTAAATTTGTGTTGCAAATTAAAAAAAAATCGTTACTTTAGAGGGTTAAGTTGTTTAATACACACTACACTCAACTCAGCTCAACTCAGCAGAATTGAAAACTAAGCGACAGCGGCAGGTTTTAGTGTGTTTAGTTAATTTAGTTTAGTTAGTGACGAGATTTCAAGCGTTAAACTTGTGTTGTTTGGCAGAAACTTAAAGAAATAAAAAAAAAAAAGAAAAAACACTAAAAAAACAACGATTTTAAAATCATAATATATTTAACAAAAAAAAAACGTTAAGCTTAACTTATTTTGGGTTGTTTAAACTGTATGTAAAGCACCATTAAACACGCGTTTTGTTTTAAAACTTCAAAACGTATTTCAAATATAATTTAACTATTTTGCTATAACAAAAAAAAAAAAAAACACTATTTAATAGATACTTTTTATTTTGTTATACATTCAACTCATACATTTTTTTAATAATCCCCCCTCAACAACGGAGAGCGAATTTCATTTTTTTTTTTATTTGTTTTAAAATAAATATTAAAAAAAATAAATTTAAAAGAAAAGTTAAAGAGTAAAAAAATAAAGTACTTACAAAAATATTTACTAAAACCGACATGCAGTGAATTTTTAAAATTATTAAGTGTTAAAATAAATAATAAAAAATAAAAATTCATATTAAATTCTCTTGGGGATTTGGTTTTTGGCATTTAAAATATTTTAAGCTTTAAAAAAATTCATTTTTTTTTCCTTTTTTAATTATTGAAAGAAAAACGGAAAAAAAATTGAAAATAAAAGAAAAATAAATATTTATTAAACACAAATAGAAGAAAAAAAAAAAAAAAAAAATAGGAAAAAGAGGTAAAATATTAAATCGTTATTTATTTTATTTGTGGTTACCAAGTGAAACGGTTTCATATCAAAATTTTATTTATTTTAGTTTTATGCATGTTTTCGTTTCGTTTCGTTTTTTTTATTATTTTCAAATCTTTAATTGAAATCATAAAAAATTACACGCGCTTAAATTTAATTTGTGTCAAAATTTTTTATTTTAAGTAATAAAAAATAAAATTACAAAAAAAAAAAAAAATATAAAAAATAATAGTAAACAAAATATAAATGTAGTATTACAGTTGCAATTGAAAGTAATTGTATACTTAAAAGCAAAAAAAAAAAAAAAAAAGTTAAATTAACATAAAAGTTGTTTTAAAATCCAGTAATTGTTGTTACTTTTGCGTTGTGTGTTGAAAGATATTGAGAAAGTGTTATATTACAGCCGGCTTTTGCGGTATTGGAGAAAAAAAAAAACACAGTTTGTATTTATTTCTACAAACACTTGTATATATTGAACATATCATTGATATTTTAAAGGTAAGGAAAAATAATTCAATTGAAATAAAACTGATACTTGAAATTATAAATAAGAAAAATAATTACCAGGGACCGGTAGTTCAGGCAAATTCATATTTTTCTTAAATCTGAGAGCAGGGTACACCAGATATCTTTGCGAATCTAAGAATTTGAGTTAAAATGTCTTCGATTTGTTAGTGTATATTTTTGCATATTTTCGCATATTTTGAATAAGAAAAATAATTACCAGGGAGCGGAAGTTCAGGCAAATTCATGTTTCTTTCTTAAATCTTTAAACAGGGTACACAAAATATCTTTGCGAATCTAAGAATTTGAGTTAAAATGGCATCGATTTGTTAGTGTATATTTTTGCATATTTAGCTATAAATGCATATTTTCGCATATTTTGCTTTAAATGCATAGTTTTGTTGCATTTTTTTTTTTGCTTATTTTGCTTTAAATCATGGATGGTAACCGATTCGATGCGCGTATCGGTAAATATAATGCAATGTTCGCTTATTTTGCTAACGGTATCTTAGGGCTAACGATATTTCAATTATTTCGGTACACTCGTGGAAATAAGTCTGTAAAAACAGCAAAAAAAAGCTACTATAAATTAGGTAAAAATGACCTTGCAGAAAAAACTGCTAAAATTATCCGATTAATAAATATTAGTAATATAAGAATAGCAAAAATAAATCTTTTGAATTTACAAATACTTAGGTACATTTGAGCTAAATTTTAGTTAATTGAAAGTAACAAAATAGTCTGCTAAAATCAGCTAAAAGATTTACTAAATATTAGTAACGGGTTTTCAGTTTTTTCTGCAACGGTATTTTAAGTGTAAGGTTATTTTAGTTACCCGATGAGAAAAGTCTGGTCGATTTTAAAATCGCTCAACGTTCAAGGAAAATCGTATTCTAGGGATCAAAATAAGAAACTTTGCCGAAGGAACCCTACCTCTAAAACGAATTCTGATGCCCCGACTTTTGACCCGAAAGGTCAAATTTTGAAAAAGACCACTTTGATATTTCAGAAAGTAGAAGGAATCTCTCCAAGATTATGGAAGCTACTTCTTCTTCGGGAGACGCGCTAGCAGATTAATGTATAAATCATCATTCTACGTGACCGTTGTACAAATCTCGGGATAGAGATATTTCACAAAGTAGGAGGAGTCTTTCCAAGATTAGGGTGTCTATTTCTTCTCCGGAAGACGCTCTAGCAGATGAATGTATAAATTATATTCGATTGGGTTGTATTCGATTGGTTCACTCTAAATGGGTCAAAGTGGGATTTTTCAAAATTTGACCCTACTGGTCAAAAGTCTGGACATCAGAATTCGTTTTAGATGTATGGTTCCTTCGGCAAAGTTTCTTATTTTGATCCCTAGAATACGATTTTCCTTGAACGTTGAGCGTTTTTTTTGCCTCCATACAAATCGACCCGGCCTTATAGTCATATATATAATTTCATATCTTAGCTTATCTGAAAAATGGCATACATAACCTTATCTCATGTGAACCCATGGGATCTGATACAAATTTGATCCGAAAAATGGGTCTATCTAATTTAATCAAGTTATATCCCTATGGGGAATGGGACCGGTTCTGCGTGTGAAACAGGATCGGTCCCTTAGTGCCAGAGACCAGTCCTCTGCTTAACCCTACCCTATGTAAACAACTGGCAACTTTAACATTGGTTTGTCATAGAAGGGGGTCATTTGTCCTGCTTTAAACCATATAGTGGCATGCATCAGGACTAACCAAAGACGGAAATACCACAAGACTGTCGCAAGAGGGCCATGTCGTATAAAATAAACGAAAACTAAACAGCTTCCAATTGGTAAATTTCTGGTCAACTGGCTTTTTCTTGTTAATAATCATTCTGGTTAAGTGGTATGTCCTCCCTTTACCAGTCACAGGATTGGTAAGTTTAGGACATTTGACACTGCTTAACCCACTTCAGTATTAAATTATACGAGTCCTGTGATAAGTCCTTCTTTAACCAGTCACTTTTAGGACAATTGAGTCCTCATTCCCCATAGGGATATAATTTGATACAATTTGATATAACTTCGTAAAATCCTTAAAAAAAATTTTGGAAGTCCGCATTAATATTTTGTTTCACATTTTAATAACTAATGAAAATTTAAATATAAATCAATGGATTTTAAAATTAGATGTTATTTTAATTTAACTAATGTGTGATGCCATATACATACAATTATATACAAAAGTAAAATATTTTTTTTCTTGTTTCAACCATATATGTTTATATTATATTAAATTAGCTTTTTTCTTTTCTTGGTTTTGTACTATTTTTGAGTTTACAATGAATCTTAAGATTTTGGGTTTATAATTTCTTTTTTATAATATTCTAACTTAAATTAATTGTTTTAATCACAAATATTATTTAATCTATTAACTTTGAACATTGTTTTAAGTGCAGCTTTTCTAATTCTTTTACTAATGATTTTTTTACAATATATTTTTGCTTTAAATACAATGAATTTAGATTTTTTGTCTTTTCTGATATATATATACATATAAATTTGATAGCTTATCAAGTATATATGAAGAGATAAAAAAGATCAACTTATATGTAACATAAGATACAATGATATATCATGACATATCATGATATATAGCGCTATATTCGCAAAACTAAGAATGAGATGTAAATATATATCGTTACATATGGCCACATATAACATTATATATAATTACATCAAATTATATCACGCTATATATAAACTATTTCGTCGGGTATTCAGGTAATGTCTATGCACATCGATAATTTTAGCGCCATTATATCTGAATTTTAAGGTCTAGCTAGCTTATGATCAAGCTTTGGAAAAATATAATATATATGCTATTTACAACGATAATTTTTTTGATTTAGTCAGTTTATTTGGGTAACGGTATTTTAAGGATAACGCTATTTTAGTTAATTCGGTAACGGTATTTTAACGATATTGGTATTACAGTTATATCTGTAACGGTAATGTACGGATAACGGTATTTCAATTATTTCGGTAACAATATTTTAGGGATAACGATCCCGATCAAAAAAAAAAAATTTACATCTCAAATACGAAATCGGATCTCATTTGATATAGATGGGTTTTTATTCTTATCGAAATTTGTCTCAAAATTGCGTGTATCCAGTAATATCCGTTTAGATCCCTCAAAGATATTGCCGCATTAAGTTATCTCATAATTGATCTCAAAATTGGGGCATTCAAAAATATTTAATTTAAGGTTATGATGGATCTCAAAACATCCTGTGGGATGAATTTAGATATACTTGGAACTAACTAGATGCAAAAATATAAGTAATTTTTGGTGAATAGAATGAGTTATTTTCAGAAGAAATTGGATTTGCTTATATCCCATGACATCTATTATGTTTAATAAAAATATAAAAAATAATGTAAAGAAAACTAATTTGGCCATCTGCGCATATATAATTGTATATGGGGATATATATTGCAATACACCATTATGCGTATGCATGGACAATATTAATGATGTTGGATCATATATAATCACACCTCAAATTAAATTGTTAATCTTGTTATATATAATTATATATTGAATTGCATTATCATATGGCACCATATGTAAGCATCTCTTATATAACACACAAAAACATTTTTTATAAGACAGATTGTAATATTATATCTTAAATTATATAGCTTAAATGTTACCATATATGATTACATATTGTATTATATATGAGAATTTATTATTTTATATGACTATCTATCATATCTTATAAAGGTCACTTTATAATAATTAATCGTTATGTATGTTAGCACATGGGAAATATATATATTATATGGATATGCATGACACCATATATAATCACATATTATAATATATTTTAAGATGAATAAACATAAGACTATATATATTTTTTTACTCAGGTTGTCAACTGAAAGTGTTTTGAATCGATAACGGAATTTTAGCTGCATTACCTGCCATCCCTGCTTTAAATGCATGTTTCTATTGCATTTTTCTTAAAAATATTAATTTAAACTCTATTCTATTTTAAATTTAGAACGAGCTTTTAAGTTCAGTATATTTACAAAAATAAAGCAAATCAAACATATTAGCTAGGTTGATACTAGTATTTCCATCTGGCTAAAGATCTCATCAGAACCTGAAGTTTTAAAAAAGCTAGAGCCTTCATAATAAGCAGAACTTTAACAAATGTATTCTATATTTGACAAATACACATTCGAAGCAAATTAATAGAAACCGCCTAAAAGGGAAGCATTTGAAATTAATTAATTTTCGTGTTTTTAAGAAATTTTAATAAAATTCTAATGTTAGTTTGTATTGCTTAATATATTCTCTGCATACTTTTTAAACAATTTCAACAAAATTTTAATTATTTACACACAGAGAGAATTTCTTGGACGAGTTTTAATGAAATATTTTCACTAAATAAACTGATGAAAATTTCTTCGAATGTGACTCAAAAATTCTTAAAATATCTGAAAAAACGTCATAGTTTTAATGAAACTCTTTTTTATGAAACTTTTTTATTAGTCGTATGAAACTTTTAATAAATAAAATGATTTTTTTTAATAAATTTTAAGAAAAACTGCATTAATTCAATGAAAAGTTTAAGTGGACGAATTCCAGTGACATTTTAGAGATCTAATGCTAAAATTCATTGATATCATGCAGAGAATGCTCTAAGTGCATACAAAAATAAATTGTAGTGCATATTTTAAGATTTTCCATGCCTATGATATTCGCCTAAAACACACTTTTTTTTAGTGTATGAAGTTCCTGTCCCTGATAATTACGAATATGCATTTCTACGGAAAATTTATCAGCTAATATTTTGTAATACGAAACAAAAGATTTTCATTGGAAAAAAATAAAAAACTTTCACAACACCCAGAAAATAAATTTGTTTTAGCAACCGTATAGTTTGGTCTAATTAAATGAAGCTACTGACGCTACTAGCATCGGAATTATATTCAACGAAATTATATTCTCGAATTATTTTCTGTTTGAATAACCGAAAACTGCTTTAACGACATTTGAACTAATCGATTGGCGACAAATTTGTTAACTTCAGAAGTGAGACTTCGGATTTCGCTGAAATTGTTTTTACCCAATCTTAAAATTGAAGTGTAAAATTAAGGTTACAAAAAAAATGTCTTTGTAAATATTAACCCATTTTTATCATATCACTGCACAATGGTATAAACCACATAATTTTTGAAAATAATTAGGCAATTTCTTACTTTGGGATCCTATTGCAATTAAATTTGGAACAGGCATAAGTATTACGTCACTTATGCCTGTTTCAAATTTAATTGCAATAGGATCGAGTTTAAGTTTTGATGTTGAGCCTCCCACACCCATAGGGGCGGCAATTTGAATACCCAAATTTGTTTCCACTCAGGTCTTATATTTAAGATAAAAGTAACTAATATTACATTGTAAACTGTTTTATTTAATCACAGTTACGTGGTTCCAAACCACTAAATATTTTACGCACAAAATGTTTACAGCAGTTCAAAAATGCCACTCAAAATATAGTTTACGGTTGTAACTAGGGCAACCAAACAACAGCTGTAAAAACAAAACGAAAAAGTCAAAAATTTAACTAATATTTATAAAATAACTTAAATTTGCAAATTTCTAAATAAAAGCTCCAACAAATATAGCTTAAAGCTTTCATAATTTCATGATCAGAATTTGCATTTAGTCTAAATAGTTCTATCCTTTTAAATAAAAACAAGCTCTAACATATTATGGGTTGCCATATTTATAACTGTGCATTTCCATATTATTGCAACGACTAGTTTTTCGATGGACTCCGATTTTGATAGAATTTGGTGAGTGTATTTTTGGCAGTGAACTTATATTTCTAAATTAAATTTAGTCGAAGGAAAATAACAGTATATTTTGCTAAAATCAGCAAAAAAATGCATTCGTTCAAAAACCAAAAAATTTTTTTAATAGTTTTAGCAACATTTTTTACTAATATTATTCTATTAGTATACTATAACCTGAAGGCATTCCGCACTGGGTAAAGGCAAAAAGTCATATTTTTAATTGACGCGTAATGGTGTGTACTATAAATGGCGTGTACTAATTTTTTAAATAATTTTGACAACAATTAACACAAAAACACGTGTGTGCAAAATCCGTTCATTTGCTACAATTTTCCGACTCAAAACTCCTTTTTGTACCTAGAGGGCGTATCATAACACATTAAATTTTTAAAATCCTGAGTAAAAAAAATTAAGAACATACTTTTGTTCTAAAAAGTACAAAAATATGCTCAAAAATAATACCTTTTATCAAAAACATGACCCTGGAATCAAAATATGCCGAAATATGCTCTAATCGATGCCAGAATATTTTCTATAAAACGCACAGAAAAAAAAAAAACTTGACACATCATATTTCTGGTTGCTCTGATTATAACTAATTTTTGTATCTATTTTGCTTAGTATCGATATAAAATAATTATTAACTTCTGGAAAATATATAATATTATATATCATTTTGAAGGTAGTTGAACAAGCTTTCTGACGACTGCTTACCAAATCGAAATTATTTTTTGCTGGGGTTAGTGAATGCAAAATTTTAGAGCTATTCCGGTTTTCTTTCTTTATACCAAAAATATAATATATGCGATATGTGCAACCCTTTTTTGTTTTTTTGGGGACAGATATAACAATGCAATTCAAATTTAAAAGTACGCCATATTGTTAGTTTTTTTAGGTTTTTTGTAGTAAAAATTTGTAAGTTGTTTTTATTTCATTGTTAGTGATTTTTAAATTGTTTTATTATCATTAATAGCACGTCATAGATCCGCTGAACATTTTTCAACCATGCTTCATTAAAACATTTTGTAGTTTTTTTTTGTACTTAAAGCGCCCTCTAGCCAAAGTTCAAACTTTGACAGCATATAAATCCTAGACGGTTGAAGATTATTTAAAAATGTATCTTCTGTATAATATTGTGAATTAATCTTTATTCAAAAATATATAAAAAGTTTATATTTTTTAAGTTACACGCTTTTGTAATTTTTTTTGGAAAAATGTGGTGGTTTCTGACCATTTTTTAAATTTCTATATGGCAACCCTGACTATATAATTTTTACAAGTTTAGTAGTATTTCCATTGAACTAATTTCTAGCAGAGAAATTTATTTTCATATTTTTTCATCAACATCACAATCAAAAATATAAAAGATTAGGCTTTTTTATATTTTTAAATTATTTTTGAAAAAAGTTCCATGAAAAAGGTCAAAAATTTATTTTTTTAAATAATTATTTGGCAACTCTGGAGACAAATTTTTGGCAACTTTTTTTTTTTTTGAATTGCAACCAAGATGTTAGCTAATTTTAAATCACTTAATTATCTTATTCCAGTAAACAAATATAGTCGTTTAAATGTACAGGATCAAAAAAGGAACACTGTATCAAAAATGAGTTGAACGCAAACATCTTTGTCGATTTTTGAAATGTTGCAATAAAGGTTTACTAATTTGAATACTTACAGAAAACTATTGAACTTTTAATGATGAAATTTATTTTTATCACAACATATTTAAGGTGAACATTAACATTAATATGATATAAATACACTAATAGAAAAAATTAGTAAATATTATTGCTGAAACAGCTAAAGTTTTTTTAATAATTACGTTACAGAAAAAACTGGTAACGTTAATATTAGTAAGATACAAGGGCGGATCAATAAGTCCGTGACTTTTTGAATAAAACACAGTTTTTTTTTTGCAAAAAAATATTAATTTTTCAACATAATCTCCTTTTAGCTCAATGCACTTAGTCCAACGTTTCTCCAATTTTTGTATCCCTGCCAAAAAATAGAATTTTTAGAGGTCCATAAAAAAGGCATTTCTTGGCCATATGGGGTCCTTTTTCGTTTTAAGTCCTTGTTAAATCGGTCCAATAAGTTGGCATAATATTCTCCGTTTATTGTTTTTCCCTTTTGAAGGTAATCGATGTGAATTATCCCGTGTGCATCCCAAAAAACTGCTGCCATCACCTTATTGGCCACGATTACGTCAATTGAGGGCAAACGCGGCACCTATCTTGCAGACAGCTTTTTTAAACCCAACTGATCATTTAAAATCGAAACCACACTGCCATATAAAATGCCTATGGCATCAACAATCTCACGCACTTTCACTCTTCGATCGGCCAACACCATATCGTGGATTTTTTTGTCATTTTCGGGTGTATTGACCTCAATTGGCCATGAAGAACGTTCAGCGTCATTTGTACTTGTGCGACCACAACTAAAGTCATCAAACCATTTTTTTTACCATTGAAATCGATTGTGCAGAGTCCCCATAGTATTCATTAAGCTTTTCCTTGTTTTGATTGACGGTTTTTTTTTCGCAAAAAATAATGTTTAATGAGCACCCGAAGTTCACTTGTTTCCATTTTTAAAAAAATCCACAAGGTTGTATGTTTTGAACAGCTGTTAAACGCAAAGTAAATGACGGAACTTGCTCAAAAGTGACAGTAGTCTATTAATAGGTGGTACTTGATGGGAGCAGTGTTGCATTTAATATAACTACGAGGGAGGTTCGAAAAGTCACTGCCTTATTGATCCATCCTCGTAAGAATAGCAAAAAATAATCTGTGGAATCTACAAATATTTAATTATATTTAAGCTAAATTTAATTGAATGTAACCAATTAACCTGCTAAAAACTGCAAAAAATATGCTTAATATTAGCAGACAAAAAAAAGTCATAAAAACAGTGAACTTTTTAAAGTTATTTTTACATTTTTTTTTTATGCGAATAAAAATGTGCCCTTATTAAATCAGAAATCTACAATTTTTAGCAAAATATACTGTTATTTGCATTATATTAAATTTAGGATAAATAAAGCAAACAATTTGTTGATATTACAGTTTTTGTTTGCTGCTTTCAGTCTGCAAATATTTAGTAAAAGTTTTTGTTAATATCAGCAGAGTGAATTGATATTTTCAATTAACTGAAATTCAACTCGAATATAACTAAAATTTGGTAAAGTTTACAGAGTTATTTTTGCTGTTCTTATTATCTTAAAATTTATTAAAAACTGTCCGCTAACTTTAACATTTTTTCCGGCAATGTCTTTTTTAACTAAATTTTAGTAACTTTTCTGCTATATTCACACATTTATTTCTATAAGTGTACATAAAATTTACAAAATGTATAACTTATTTTAAATAATATTTTATAATAATATTTTTTTGCTTTTTGTTCCAAACACAAATCAATGACCGCACACAACATGGAAACAATCCAAAAAAAGAAACATTGAATAAATCACTTAAACAACCCATGAATCAAGTACTACAACATAATAAACCAAACCCATATTTAGGGGCCTTTACCCAACATTTTTTGTTAATATTTTTTTTATAAAATTTAGATTTGCAAAGAATATTAAATATTAAATTAATAATAAATTAACACATGCTTGTTATCATAGTTCAAAATAAATGTTTAAAAAAGTGGCGAAATAAACGAAAAAAGTTTGAAAAATTGAATCCATCAATAAAACAAAATTAACGATATTCATCATAAAATATTTATTATTAAAACATAACTAGAAATTATGAAATAAGTATAGAAATAAGAAAAAATAAATTTTATAAATTATGAAAAGTTTTTCGACATTTGAAATGAATGACTTTATTCAATAATTGAGCTCTAGGTCACGTGTGTATTTATAAAATATCCTTTATTATTTTACATATCTCCAATATTTCGTCATTCTTTGAATGACATCTTCAGGAAGTATGAACAACAACAAACAATATTAAAAACAAAATTTCCTGCCGCTGCCCTCCACTCTGGTAAATGTTGTGTTGTCAATTATTCAATAAAGTCATTTATAAATTTTATTAAAAAGTATTACTAGGGGTCAAGGACCAAAATCGTATTGAATCCATCTAATGGGTTAAGAAAATCCACTTTAAGCACTTTAAGTGTTTGTTTCTTTATTTCAGTGAAATAAAAAATACTAATTTGGTACCATGTGTCTTGGTGTCAGGAACCAGATCTAAAACATTTTTATATTGATTTTTTTCAGTGTTTTATAAAACTTGTGTATTGGTTTTTCTTGGAATCATATTAAATTCATATTGATTGATAAATTGATGGTTAGAAAATTTCAACTGAATTAATAATTACACAGCGCTACAAAGTTGACCCCTAAAATTGAAAATAAGAGTACCGGCTATTGATACTCAATATTTCGGCCACGATGATTTCAAGGACGTACCAAGTTTTTTAACTTATGGACAAAATTGCATTAAAGTTTTTCACGTTTAAAAGAAGTTTCTTTATACATAAAATTTTAAAAACAAGATATTTTAAATGAAAATTATTCAAGTTCTAGGCCATACTCTATATTTCTTTATTAGGATGTTGTCCTAACAAATAATCTATAAAGTTTTAGTTTTCAAATTTATTAATTGACCATTTTCAGGAATGTGTTGATAGATCTATTTCGGGACAATATCCCAATAAAGAAATATATAGCATGGCCTCGAACTTGAATCATTTTTATTGCACAATTAAAGGTTGAAAAAACATAATTTTTATTTTTAATAAAAATTAAATCAAACTTATAAGATATTTTCTCTTAATTTATGATAAATACTGATAAGACCTTCAGCAACATTTGTGTATCATATTAATTTAATAAATACTCATCATTTACATGTAAATTCGCGGTTTTTCTCAAATTTAACTTAACTTTAAAATTTCTTCACAATTGAGATCCCATTGTAGAAATGAACAAAGAATTTTTGTGCATAAGGAAAAAGATAACTCTGAACAATTATTTCGTGTAAATAAAATAGAAAATAAAAATAAAAATGCGATTCATTGGAAAAACGTGAAATGTGCCTAAAAATTTTTATGATAGCATAGTGAAAAGGATGATCTATGTGTTCTTCTGTTAGCATAATATGTAAGTGACTTAAAAATTAAAGTGTACCAAAATTAAAACAAAAAATTTAATATTTGCGAAAGTTAGTTTAACAAAAACTTTCATTACAGTGATTGCCTACGAAATATTTTTCAATTTTATTTGAAAAATGTGCACATATTTGTATAAGTTTAATAATAAAATTTGAAAATATTTTGTAGACATTCATTGTAATGAAAGTTTTTGTTAAACTAATCTTTGGAAATATAAATTTTTTTGGATGATGTAATTGCTATATGTAATTTTGTAATTTTTAAGCAGTTAACATATACTAAAAGATGAACTCACAGGTCATCGTCTTTCGCTATGCTGTCATATAAATATTAGGCACATTTTGAGGTTTTTCCACTTTATTTTTTCTCGTTTCTTTTTTACACGATTTGTATTTTTGCTTATGCACAAAAATGCTTTTGATCTATTGCGAAATTGGATGATATATAGTAAACTATAGTTAAAACTAAGAACAACCACGGATTTACTGGTTAATTCTGCATATTTATTAACCAAATTTGACAACCGAATATTGCTAAAGTTTTTTATCAGTATTAACCATAAAAAGCTCAAATAAAATATATTGTTTATAAAATATTATGTAAGGGAATGTTCGCTATTGTGGCCTGTTGCCTTTCGTTTTTTTCGTGTTGTTGCATGAATATGTCAAAACTGTCATCGAGTTCAATTTTTGCTATCATAAATTAAAAAAGGTTAGACTTCAATTCACACGTTTTTTTGGTTTTATTGTGCCATTTAAAATAATAGTTTTTCGTGTTGGTTGGTAAACGGTTTATTTCAATAAGAGATTTCGAAACTGATGTATTTTAATAATTTAAGAAAAAAAAAGAAATAATTAAACAGAAAGTTTTTTTTTTTCAAAATAAAGATAAATTTATTAAAAATTTTAAGTGGACAAAAAAAGTACGCAGTTCCGTTAAACAACTGAAATTTATAACATTAATATTTGGTACTGGCCCATTTAGCCTTAATTACCTTTGTAAATAATTTTAGTTTTGTAAAGAATATTTCTCGATGTGCGAAAACATTGAGAAACATTATTGTTCTTTAAAATGTTAAAATATTGTGTTTGGTTGGTTAAGTTGGATTTTGAAAAGTTTTTGGGCTAACATATACAACACATTTTTGATTGGGTTTATATCTGCGGATTATGGGGCCCAATCCAGTAATGCCTTATGTTTAGGCTCAGTATCTTGCTGGTAAATAAATTCGTCTTCTATGCCGCATTTCAAAACGTATTCTTCTAAATTCTCAGACAGAATGTCAATGAAGTATCAGCAGTCATTTTTCCATCAATTAAGGCCAAATTTCCAAATCCGCTCAATGCAAAACACTCCTCTGCCATATTGTTACCTAATCAATTGTACAAGATGGGACGATCCTTTACGGATACATGCAGGTTTTGTGAATTGGAACCCGAGACCTCAAAGCATGTTCTCTGCAAATGTCCGAGGCTCTCCGATAGGAGGGTGCGTTATTTTGGTGGTCGAATAGTGCCGCCATCGGCACTTCGTAGGGAGCCTGAACCTATAGGGTGTATTCGTTGGCAGCACAACATACCAACTTCTGGTCGCGGTTTATAGTGCCACTCTAGTCTAATCTAATCTAATATTGTGACGTATTGCATGTTTTACTGTTTTTTTAATGTTTTTGTCAAGAAACTTTTCTCCGGGCTTTGACCATAGCCAGGAAAATGGTAAAATCCAAATAACACTGTCTTATAACAGGTTCTAATTTCTGTTCTACAACCGATTCTTTTTATATGCAGTTTGTCCTAGGATTTTACCTCCAAACTAGAGCAGATTGTTTTAGAACCGGTTCTAGAACCAGTTATAGAACCGGTTCCGGGACAGTGAAACCTTACATTTTGACTCCCTGGAGCATGTTCTTGAACCGGTTCTAAGCAACCGGTTGCAGAATAATCTGTTCTGGAATAGAATCTAAGGCAACCAGTTCTAAAAAATTTTAATGAGAAACATGTGAAGAACTAAATTTTCATAATATTCTCTAAGGGGGGACCTTTAATATATGTTCTTATTTTATTTAATTTTTTCCCCAATTTTTAGTCCTTTTCAAATGGTTTACGCTTAACTTTAAATATTCTTGTCTATCTAGGACTATTTTTTAAAATGTTTCCCAACAAAAAAAAAAAAATATCGTTTGTTTACCGCAATTAGAAAAGGGCTCTATGAAATAAGGCCCCAATGAAATAAGTCCCCATTATTTCATAATGAAATAAGGCCCCAATTTGAGAAGTGAAATAAATCCCCAAAAGAAATTTTTTTCGTGTTATTTCATTTTCTTAAAAATAAAAATTTTTAAAGAATGTAAGCAACCAATCTCATTCAAAGCACGCAGAAAAAACTTTATTTCGCGAAGCCGCCTGCCGCGTTCTACGGAGGAAAAACCCCCTAAGAGCGGCCGAAGGCCGCCATCCAGAAGAACTTGTTTTTTAAATCAGATGTCGAATCCGTTGAAATATTATATTTTTAAGACATCAAGTAACATTTATTTGACCTGTCATAACTTTTTATGTTCCAAAATATCAACCCACACCAAGATTTATTGTTTTTTAATGATTATTTTTTTAAAAGTCTATTTTATTAAAAATTTCTGTGTCTAAACGTTAAATAAACAGAAGATAAAACACAATCAATTAGCTGTTTAAATGACAAAGCTATGATTGTAAAATTATATTACTTATTGTCTTAAAGTTCGCGGCTACGCGAAATAAAGTTTTTTCTGAGTGCGACACAAAAAACAAACTATCAATTCGTTTGCTGTAGTTTTTTTAGGGTACAAGGATAATCTTCCAGTGAATATTGTTTAAAATAGTTTTTTAGTGAAATATTTTTAATGTTCATATTCACAGGTTTCATTTACTAATTTTTCTTATGTTCTTGCCGTCAAACAGCTGAGGACTCTTTGCAGGTAAATACACAAAAGCTATGTATTAATTAGGAATAAAAAAATATTTTAATGTAATATATTATTTAGTTTTTTTTTTTTAATTGGGGCCTTATTTCATTTTTGAAATGAGCCTTTACTTCATTATGAAATAAAGCCCCAAAAATTGCGGCGTTATTTCATTTTATTTTGGGGTTTTGTTTTATTTTGTTGTGGCTTTTTTTAATTTTTATTTCATTTTAGCCTTATTTCATGGAGCCTTAAAAAAGCTTGCATTACATATGGAAACGCCTTAATTAGCTTTTAACGATACATTAAATGTTTTAATAAACATATCGAAAATAAGTTTTAATTTAAATACAAATGTAAGTCAGCTTTAAGAGAGTTTTTTAATTTAGTTCCACTTCCGGGGGGTACATGTTCCCTAATGTGGGACTTTCGAAAATTCTTATATAACTTTCCTAAATTAGTCCACACAAGAAAATGATCTATAGCCAAAAAATGCCCAATTAGTTAGCCTTTGAGCTGATGTTTTTAGATTTGGAGTATTCCACTTATTTTTGTTTTGTTTTTATATCCCAAATACCATATGTATGTTCAAATTAGGGAACATTACCTTATAAAAAACCTCATTAGAACATGGAAGTCTTTCTTGCGATTTAGCGAAAAATATGAAACAACTGGGTACGCCACTAAATCAGCGTGACCAAAAGATTTAGTATCCTGGGTCGATACTCTTGTTCTATTTTTTGAGTTGCGCAGTGTAATTAATCTTTTGTTTAAACTTAACTACAAACAAGTGGCATTGTGCTTTTATAGATTTTAAACCAATCTAGAATTTTATTGTAGTATGAAATAAAAAGTTGTTAAAAATTTGTCATAATTTGTTATTTTTCATATTGTTTTACCATAGTTACTTCCTTCGCAAAAATTTTAACTTTATTTGTTTTTATAAATAAACAATAAAAATAAAAAAAACTACAACCAAATTTTAAAAGTTTTTTTCTTTTTTAACCGGAATTCATTAAAAGTTCACATTAAAAATATGACAAACCATAATAAATATTAATAAATTACTAAAAAATACTCGTAAAATCCAAAAGAAGTTCATAAATAAATACACACTTGGTCTAGAAATCGATTTTGGCGGACAAAAATTTCTCCACAAAAACTGAACACTAAATATAGTGCTTTCCAACTCTATACTCAATTTTTGTCCAGTATTTCTTCTGTCAAATCTATTTCCAGACCATGTGTGAAATAGTAAATGCAGAAAATGACACAAACAAACAAACTCATTCATAATTATGGTGGTAATTCTGTTGTATGTAATTTGTAAGTTTGTTTCATTAAAAAATGTTACGTAAGACTTATACTAACATTGTAACGCATTTATTCATTGAATGCACAGAAGTCATTAAAAAATAATGGAAAGTTAAAATAAAAATCAGTAAAAGTTATTAGAAAAACAAAAGCCTAAAATTAACCAGCACAATTTTGAAAAATCCCTTCCTATTTAAGGAAAGTTGCTTTGAGTTTTACACCTCAAATTTCATAAAATCTGAAAAATTTAATAAGAATACAATCAAAAAAAAAAAATTCCGTAAACTTAGCAAAAAAGTTAGTAGAGTCAGCAAAATGTTGGGAGGAAGGATCCTTGCAGAAAAATTGCTAATATCTGCAAAATAGTTTTGTGGAACTTCAGTGATCTGATTTTTGCCCAAAAAAATTAGTAAATTCATCAAATTGTTTTGCTGTCATTAAGTTCAATGAAAATTAAAAAGGACTTTATGAAATTAACAAAATTTTTGGCTGGAACTTAGGTTAGGTTAGGAAAGGTTATGTGCCCAAGGGCTCATCTCCACTCGGAGACCAATACGGTCCATTGTGAATCCCTTCAGTGAAAAAGACAGTAAGAAAGAATAGAAATAGACAGCAAGATAGATTGAAAGATAGATATAAAGAAAGATAGAAAGGATATATACTCCCCAGAACCAGCTCCTATCGTCCCCTTGCTAGAAACAGCCGTCCTATCTCCCTGACAAATCTCAGCAAATTCACTGGATTGTATCCAGCGACACACCCAAGTTCGTCGTGAAATCTATCTCCTAGCCATGTCTGTGTGAGACCCTGCAACCTAGGACAGTGGCACATTATATGCTCAACTGTCTCCAGTTCCTCAACGTCCTCGCACAACCTGCAAAAATCCGGTATGTACCTGTACCATCTGCAGGAACGCCGTAAAGGTCCTGAGACCCTCCCTGTCCAGTACCAAGAGAACCTTGGTTGCCCCTGCGTTCAATGCGGGCCATAACGCCCTAGACACCCTGCAATCTATTCTGTCCCTCCATGATTGGTAAACGGTTTTGCGGAATCCCTTCCCTATAACCTCAAAGTAGTAACATAGTGGGGACTTTCCCACCCCTGGAATCAAATGTCCTGAGAATTACGTTAACCGCTAGCAGCCACAGAAGAGGAGATAAAACTCCCCCCTGAGGCGGCCCCCTGGTAACCCTTCTCCTTACGTTATGATCTTAGTAGATTGAAAAAATCTAAAAAACTAAAATTTTTCCATTATTCAATTTATTTTGCAGAAATGTAAATCTATATTTTTTGTCATCGTTAACATAATGCAATTAAATATAAAAAAAAACTGAAAATAAACAAAATATTTTGTTTATAACACTAAGAACAAAACATAATAATTCCCAATAACTTATATGCATGTACAGTGGTGTTCAAAACATTTGCAACTGAAATCATGGTTTAGGTAATTATAATTTTTTTGATTAAAAAGATTTGTGGTATAAGTTTTTGTTTTTTTTTTTATTAAATTCAGTTAACGCATATTATTTTACAAATACAAAAAAATAATTCAGAACTTCTCAAAAATAAGAAAAAGTAATTTTAACAAAATAAGTCGATAGTGCAGTGTTCAAAACATTTGCAACTCTTAAAGTAATTAACGGGAAATACAAACAATGGTCTTAACGCTCAGTATTTTGTAGCGTAGCCATTATTTTTTATAACTTCTGAACACCTTCTAGGCATTGAGGCAATGAGCTTTTTAATATAATCGTCAGAAATTTCATTCCACTGCTTCTCCAACTCGACGAAAAGTTCATCACCATTTCGGAATAGTTTGTTGCCGATATTCCGTTTTACAATCATCCACATGTTCTCAATCGGATAGAGATCGTTAAATTGAGCCGGCCACGACATGATATTAGTTTGCAGCCACACTTTTACAACCCCCGCCGTGTGTTTTGGGTCGTTGTCGTGCTGGAAGGTCCATGAGAGTGGCATTTCCCATTCAGCATACGGAAGCATAACAGAACTCAAAAGATCTCTATATATTGTGGTAGTCATTGTGCTAGTAATGCGGTAAATTGGGCCAATCCCATTTCCAGAAAAACACCCCCACACCATATTTCCACCTCCATGCTTCACTGTGGCGGTTGTGTACCTGGGAGTAAACTTTTCGCCTCGTGGTCTTCGAACATTGGCTCTTCCATCTGATCCCCGGAGGTTTAATTTAGACTCATCCGACCACAATACACTTTTCTATTGCTGTTGAGTCCAGTTCAAATGGGTGCATGCAAAGTCAAGAAGAGCTTTTCGGTTTTTTCCGACACAAACGGTTTTTCTGTACATCTATAACTTTTAAGACCATATTCTCGGGCCCTTCTTTTAATGGAGGGAAGACTGGCATCTATTATAAGTTCAGTTTTAGCTTCTCTGGGATCTGCTTTGGGATATTTCGTTAAAAAATTCTTGATTTTCCGATCTTCTCTTACAGTTGTAATACGGGGTGTTCCACCTTTATGAGTTGTGTGGATGTTACCACTATTAATAATGCGGCAAATCGTTGATTTTGGAACGGAGTACTTTATAGAAATTTCTTTTTGGGAAAGTTCATTTTGAAAATCATTTAAAACTTTTGATTTAAAGTTTTATTTATTTCCTGCCAATTTTTACAAAAATTATTCTTACGATTTTTATGCTTCCAACATCTTATTACAACTATTAAAGAACAATAATTATAATAAATTTGTTTAAAAAATGTAACGGCCTGAATCTCATATTAAAAAAGAATGCGATTACCGTTATATCCTAGCATTTGTTAATTTAAATTGTTTCGTTAAGAGTAAGAATAATGAAAGTTGCAAATGTTTTGAACACCTGCATTTTGAATACATCTATTATTATTAGTTTTTTTGTTGTTTTAATTTAACGGAATTAATTTTTTTATTTTTTTAACATAAAACAATGTATGAAGAATATGTAAAAAATTAATTTTAGTAACTAAGTGTAATTTGAAGAAAATAAATCAATGAAAACAACAAATGCGATCTCAGTTCCAAATGCTTTGACCACTACTGTATGTTAGTGTTTCCCTTAAAAACGGATTTGCCAAAAATCTTTAAAATGATTTTTCTTAAATGCCTAATTTCCAGATGTCGATTGCTATTTTTAGAATATAGTAGTTGATATTAAAGAAAAGAAAAATTATATTCGCAGTTTGTATTTGGAGCTACTTCTTTCCCGGACATTTAATGAAAATAGCTTATTTTGTCAAAAATTTAACAAAATTTGAATGTTTTCATCAAAGTTTCACACCAATTTATTAAGACTATTAGTATCTTTACTGTTATTTTGAAAAATATTTAACCCTTAGTGGCCTCGGGACTAAAAAGAGCCAGGAAACTTAATTTTAGTTATGACTGCAAGATTGTAAAACTTTTAAATTTTTTAAAAAAAATCTCAACTTCATAATTTTTTCAATTTATTTGTTTGCTTAATTATAACTATTATATTATAAATCTAGCAATCGACATCTGTTAATTAGGCATATTAAAAAATCTTAAAAATTAACTTAAAAAAACACGTTTCCGCATTTTTATCATATTCGTGGGTCGTTTTGGATTCCTTGCTAAAGTGGGTTAATGATATCCGATGAAGTCAGAATTCCATATATGAATAATTTTAAAAAAAGTGGCATCACTTACAACATATGGGAAAACAGTGGCCTTTAGAGTGAGGTAAGTTTCTAAAAATAGAACTGTTGTGTTGTTGGAGTTGTACTTCTGAGATTAGGTATGCAAGAACAAAAACACCGTGTATTGAATAAAACTAGTTTTTTATCACAACAAAACTCGACCTGACGATAGCTCAGAGGGCTAAAGCGCTCTGTCTAACGTGTAGTGCGAGTGCAAGTGCATTAGAAATCAGTTTATCTATACCACGGCTAGTGATTGCACAGAAAATTACACATAGACGCAATCAAACAGATGAAAACAAAATATTACATTATTCAAAAAAAACAGGGTCCCTGACGAAGGTTCAATACCAAAAACTGCGCAGTCTGATTCAGAAAATTGAAAATTTATAATGTAGTTATGATTTTTAGAAAATACTCTCATTCTCCTCTACCACGCCTTTCACAATAATTTTGAAATTTCTAATTTTTGAATTTTTAATAATGATACATTTTTTTCCAAAATGGGACATTTTCTGCAGTCTTTTCTGTGGGTTTGATATTTTCCAATAAAGAATTAATTTCTTTCATTTGAAACCATTTGCAATAAAACTGGCGGGTGTAATGAACGAAAATGGACAAGTCGTAATTTTTAGGGACATCCTAATGTATGTATATATGAGTAGAGCTGGGAAAAGGGTAAATACACAATTGTTAAATACCCGGTAAAAATGGTAAATTGAGTAAAAATGGGTAAATATCTGGATATTTACTAAAAATTTGGGCTTAAACTATGATGTAGAGAATTTGGCGAACAATCACATTTAGCAGCAAAATTTAAAAAATCCCAGCTATATATACATAAATAAATATATAAATCTATATTTTTTTGTGATTGTTGAAAAATCAATCAGTTGAAAAATCACAACTTAAACCAATTTATTGGTTCAACAGACATTTCCAGTTTTTCTTAACAATTAACAATAATATTTCTATTTTACTATCATAAATTTTGGTTAGTGACATTTCAAATGTTTTATATAAATAAAAAAATAAATTTTCAAAAAAGGTATAAATCCGGTATTTACCCGGTGTTTACCGAGTATATGGGTAAATACCGGGTAGAATCCCATCTCTATATATGACGCAATTTTACATTTTTCAAAAGAAGATAATTCTAAAATACAAAAAGAGAAATATTCAAAATATTGTTAAATATCATAAAAACCCTTTATATTTTAAAAACAGTTATATGAGACTGGCATTTATTGTTTTGTACAGTCGGACCAAAGAGTAGTTTATAATTTATTTTTCCTCAATATATCAAAATATTGTTTTGTACAGCAGCACCAAAGCGATTTTTTTTTGCCTGAATTTTCAAATTTTTCAAAATATCATTCAATTTGTAATTTTTTTTAAAATTAATTTATTTAATTTAATTATGGTTTTATTTATATTTTTTCAATATTCATAATTTGTATGTTCACATGCATGCCTTTGTTTGATGTGTAGTATACAAAAGGTAAAATAAATGAAATAAATCAATCTCGTTTGTATTTTTTATAAGTCTTGCAATGGTTGTGTTTGTTTGCATCTATTCTTTTCTCTCGACTTCGTCCATACCAGCTGTGACGTCTCGTCTTTTTTCTTGTTGTCCCTGCTATTAATGTGTTTATCAGCACAATTTTGGTAGCAACGTAAATAAGTTAAACATTAGTTCAAGATTAGTTTTTTGGTAAAAGCGTTCAACTAAAATTTAAGCTGAAAACGCTATGTCAGCAACAAAATTGTTGAAAGTTAATTAAATATTTTATTCACCAAGAGCATCTAAGGAAAAAACTTTAAAAATATGTTGTGTTATGTTTACACAAGCATAATAATATTAAAAATAATTATGCTTGTGTTAACATAACACAACATATTTTTAAAGTTTTTTAACTATGGGTCTTTTTGACACCAAGAGCATCTAAGGGTTAATTTAGTCCAAATTACATGTTAAATGATTAAAGTACTGGTCTAAGCCAGGTTTGTAAAAAAAAAAGAATTTAAATACTTTTGTTCAAATATGTATAAATTCTCGCAGTAACTTCTTTGACCTTAATGCGGCTCGGCAAGGGTTAACGTTATTTAATATGTCCAAAACTTTTGGCACAGAATCTTCAAATATTGTGTTATTATATTTTACATCACGTTTATTAAAATTCAAAAGTAGCAAAAAAATCTTCAACTTTTTTTTGTAAATTGAAATATATAAGTGTGGGGTCTCTTGGGGCCTCTGGTCAACATGGGTTAATGATGTCCAAAATTTTTTATTTTTAGCCTTATATGATAAACAAAAACAACAAATGGTACAAAAGTAGCTAATTTTCGATTTTGAATATTTTATGATAACAAATAAGGCAAAAATTACCAAAAAACACAATTTCCTTCCTCGAAATTTGCTAAAACTAGATCGTTGACCTACCCGAGTGTGCCAGGGGATATTTTTAAAAATTTTTATTTTCTATCTCTGGCATGTTTTAAACAAGTCACTGGAGTCCAATCTCAATTTTTGCGATTTGTTAAAGAAATTTTTTTTAAATTTGAAATAGGAGATTTGAAAAACACCCCAAAAATGTTGTCCGTATTTGACATCACATTAGGAAAGGTTAACGCCATCCAAAAAAAAAAACTTCTTCTACATCTCACAAATTTGAGTCTTTTAAATAAAAAAAATATATTTCAGTAATCAATTTAAAAAAAATTTAAAATGTGTGCTCGAATTTCTCGGTCAAGTAATAATTGCCACCTTAGTGGTCTGCATTATTTATTACTGAGCTAGTTTTTAGCCTGTTTTGAGTTTTTATACGTTTTTGAAAACATAATTATATCTTCTTTTCGGATTATTTACCTCCTTGAGTAAAAACTTTTACGACATTTCAAAAATTTTACAAAAACTAAAAATAGTGACTTTTTCGCCTTGTATTCCGTTTAGGGCTGAATGGGGTCGGGAAGGCATAGTCCGTTTGAGCTAAAACTTTCACAATAGCATTTTTACACTAAATGACACAATCCTAGACCTGAGCACCTATAAAAATCGAAGATAGATTTTATAAAACCACTCTAGGCAACACATTTCTTCAAACACTCTTTTAAATCGGTTCAGTAGTTTTGGCCATATAGGTCAAAATTTCACGAAAATATTTTGGACAAAAATTAAAAATTTCGAGAAACAAATATAAGATATTTGCCTTGCAATAGAAAATATAATTTTTTTTTTAAACGTAGTACTTCAAGAAAAAAAAATGTAATTTCTGAAGCACATGTATGGCAAAAAACCAAAGTTATACAATTTATGTAAAAGTATTCAAACTTAATATTTTTTTTATTTCGGAAATCACTTTTTTCCGTTGTTAAAGTTTAGGAAAAAAATATTTTCGATTTTTTGTTGCAAAACAAATTTATTAGATATTTTTTAAAATTTTTCATTTTTAATTTTAGTTGAAAAAATGAGATGTTTTCATGTAATTTCGACCCATGAGTACTAAACTATTGCATCGATTTAAAACGCAATTCGGAGGACATTTTGCAAATTAAATGATATTTGTTTTGTAATTTGACTGACCTAAGTAGGTTGATCGAAACTCGAGATATTGTCAAATTAGTCAAATTATTAAAAAAGAAATATATGAAAAATATTTCTAAAACTATTCCATAAACAAATTATTAATACTATTAAAAATAGTAGCATTTTTGTCGTATTTTTTTTT
The DNA here is from genome assembly GCA_021234595.1 of Delia radicum. Classification (NCBI taxonomy): domain Eukaryota; kingdom Metazoa; phylum Arthropoda; class Insecta; order Diptera; family Anthomyiidae; genus Delia; species Delia radicum. Next base: position 76,669,719 of record CM037854.1, on the reverse strand, counting down.
TGTAAACTAGTGTAATCATCGTCATACTGTGTACTGGGAAATATCCTTGTTTTCTAACACTTTTGTGTCAGCTTTAAAGTATTCAATTTGTTTTTAGTATTTTCCTAAAAATCATGATTAAATTATTTGTATTAGTTTTGTTCATTAGGATTTCATGTATATAACTTGTCTATAATTAATTACTGTGCATGAAATTATAAAAAAAACCCATCTAATTAATTTGGAATATCATGCTATAGTTTCACTCAAAAAAATAAGTTAGTAAAAAAGTTAATAAGACGTCATATAAATCAGGTATACTATTTTCCAGCAATTTGTTTGCATTATTACTTAAACAGCACTTAACTGTTTTGAACTAATGTTTTACTAATTTATTTTGCTAAAAAAAATTGTGCTGATAGGCACATTAATACGGACGACAACCATATTGAAAGATATACACAGAATGAAGTAGACATAGCGGTTTGTCAAGATGTATTAGAGACGAGGAAAATGTGCAACTCTTGCAAGACATAAACAAAAATCGAGCGTGGAAGATTTTTGTAACTGTTCTCCATACATAAAACAAAATTTGTAAATTAAAACAACTTAAATTTTGGCTTCTGAATGTAATTGTCTATTACTTAAATAAAAGACAAAATAAAATAGGTATGTGTATTTATAAACTGAATATTTATGGAGATTAATTATGTAGTGTGGTCAAATTACAAACAAATATACGTTCAGGTAGACAGCATAAAGCGAAAGACAAGGAATTTTTTTTATGTTTCCTTTTTCTTATTGCAAAAAAAACGGTTGTATATTTCATATTTCTTTTCATTTTTTCGTTTCGCTTCTATGGCATTTGCCTATAAAACATGGCATCATTTAGACAACCATTGATGTAAGCAATTGAAAGTTAATTTTTTTATGTTATATATAATTATTTCTATTTTTTTAGATATAACAATAATTCCTGTCGCCAATGTGAGAGTATAAACACTTTTATATTTTGCAACGTGTAGTTATTGTAAATTATTTTTAAAAGTATCACAAATATATGTTTACGATTTTTAGCAAATAAATTAACTAATTTATAATTTTTGTACAAATTTTTGTTGAGTTTTTTCAGTCTACTAATATTCAGCAAAAAATTTGTAAACTTTTAGCAAGGGTTTTTTAAGTTTTAATCCACTAAGTGTTAGCAAAACTTTTGCTGACTCTACTAATTTTGTTGACATTAGTAATTTTTTTGCAAGCACTCTCCTGACTTAATTTGATGAATCATAAAAACTTTTTGCTAACATTACTAACTTTTGTTTTTGAGTGTACACTTAAATTAAATACTCCACAATTTTGTTAGTTATTATTTCACTTACATGTTAGTTATTTTAAATGATATTTTTGTTTTAACAAAATGTTGTAGTTTTTTTTAAGCATTTAATCAACAAATTAAATGTAATTAAAAAATCGTGCAACAAGTGAAAATGTTTAGTAAAATAAGTAATTGCAGTACGAGTAATGTGGAATACGTGAAAGATGTTTTTGTGAATCGTATAAACTACTCGTACTACTCTTACCACTATTAATTCGTACTTTGGTTTTAAATTATGAGAAATTTAATTTAGCCCCTGTTTTTCTAAAGCTAAAGGAATAACTTCTCCAGAGTAATGGGTGTATTTTGTTTTTGTCATAGTAACAAAATACACACATTCCTCTAGCGGAATTGTTCCTATAGCTTTATAAAAGCAGGGGGTAAGTGTCATGACATACAAAATAGAGTTATTCGTGATTTTTTGTTGTTATATTTTTTTAATAACATTATTTAAAGTTGCAACGATGAAATTTGATTGGAAATAATTCTCCCAAACTGCAGAGCTTTTTAAAAAGGGTAGATTAAAATGCAACATTTGCAATTGCACCATTATTAATTTGTACGGTATAGAAAGTTCCGTTATTGTTGCTTAAATTTTTTGAGTTTTTTTAATTTTAAGTCTTGTGTCGGGTAGATTTTTGTGAAAAAATACTAAGGAAACAAAATGGTGATTTGGAAACCAATATCAGCCGATATTCGAAATCTAATAATATATAAATTTAAAAGTGGAAAACGTTTTCAAGGTATTGGCAAAGCAATAAATTTATCAAAATCTAGTGTCCAAACTGTTGTTGAATTGTAGACCATATCAAAGCCTAAAGTTCAAAAGAAAAAAAAAAAACGATTGTTGGGGACAAAGGGACATGAATTCTGGACACAAAGACAATGATATTCTGTTGCAATAGTGATGAGTGAGTCTAAGTTTGAATTGTAAATAGATGATACCCGAATTAAGGCCATACGCAAAAAAAATTAAGCATGCCACAGAGACTGTTTAAACCGAACAGTAAAGCTCCCCGCCAGTGTTATGATTTGGGGGCAGCATCTCTGCTAAGGGTGTAGGGAAACTCTGCTTTATAGAAAATACCATTCATGCAGCTCGGTACATAAATATTCTAGAAAACAATTAACGGTATCAGTCGAACAACTTAGTTCGCTCGGTCAATACAACATTCAGCTCGATGGGGTACCGGCCCACACTGCTAAATGAACAAATAAATGGTTCGTGAACAACAACAACATTATCGTTTTAGAGTCCAGTAAGAACATTAATCCGATAGAGTCAGTATGGGCCATAATGGATAGACGTCTCCGAAAAGAGCCTCAAACGACAATTGCTGATTTAGAATTACAAATACTGGAAAATATGGAAATCCATTACGCCTGATGAATGCCAAACATTAACTATGAATAACAGAATCAAAGACGTGGTTGATGCGAAAAGAGACGTTGAGCAATATTAATTAAACATTTATATGGCGTACGAAATACTAATGACCAATATTACAGATTATACTTAAAAAGTTCCTGATGTTTTTAATTATTTCAAAATCTGTATTTCTATGAAATAGATGTTATACCACATTTATACTTCAGCCATAAAGTACACAAAAGCACCCACTATTTAATATATTTAACTAACGTTTTCAGGTAAAATTTTAATTAAACACTTTTACCATCAAAATTGTGCTAATAAACACATTACCCTATTTGGAATGAGGAGTCAATTGACCTAAAAGTGACTGGTTAAAGAAGGACTTATCACATGACTGGTTTAATTTAAAACTGAAGTGGGTTAAGCAGTGTCAATTGTCCTAAAATTACCAATCCTGTGACTGGTAAAGGGAGGACATACCACATAACCAGAATGCTTATTAACAAGAAAAAGCCAGTTGGCCAGAATTTTACCCATTGGAAGCTGTTTAGTTTTCGTTTATATTTTAAACTAAAAATTATTAATTTTGTTTTTTTTTGTCGATATTTTTATTTTTTGTTTTGGATTTATTAAAAAATTATCGGCATGCGAAAATTGACCTAAAAGAACCTGGACTGCTGGAAAAGGACTTATCACAGGACTAGTATTATTTACAATTGATGTGAGTTATGTAGTGAAAATTGATCTAAAAAGACTAATTCCGTGACTGGTAGAAGTATGACATATCACCTAACTGGTATACATATTGAATAGAAAAAGCCAATGAGTTAGAAATTTATTGTTTCATTTTCTACCATTTTTTACATTAAAAATTATTAAATTGTACGACATGTCCCTTTCAGGATAGTCATGTGGTTAGTCCTCCGACATGCCCCTTTTGCGACAGTCTTGTGGTATGCCCATCTTTGGACAAATGACCCCGCCCTATGACAAGCCCATGTTAAAGTTGCGAGTTGTTTAGATAGGGTAGGGCTTAGCAGAGGACCGATCCTGTGGCATACGCAGGACCGGTCCCATTCCCCATAGTGTAGTAACATGGAGAACAAGTAGATGTCGCACGCAGCTTGTATGAACGAAGTAGAGAAAAAATAAAAGACACAAACCAACAAAACCATTAAGACTTGCACAAAATGCAACCGCACTCCATTCCATTTTTCCTTTTGTATACTACACATCAAACAAAAGTACGCATGTGTACACAAAAATTGTGAATATTAAAAAATATAAATAAAACAGTAAATAAATTAAATAAACTAATTTAAAGAAATTAAGAAATGAATGATATTTTGATGAATTTGAAAACATAAAATTCGCTTTGGTGCGACTATACAAAAAGATAAATGCTAGTCCCAGGTAGTTAGTTGTTTTTAAGTGATAAACGGTTTTTATGGTATTTTGCCATATTTTGAATATTTCTCTGCTGTAATATTGGTAAAAACAATATTGGCAAAGAATTTTATGCGGGTGTAACCGGCAGAACACATGTTTTGCAAAGAAAATAGTGTTTTCCTAGTACAATATTAGTTGTACGTACCTTTTGTCATTTTTTAAGAATACCAGTGGTTTGCCAATACGGTTTTGGTACGGTTGTCAATTTCTGTCTGGGTGTTTATTTGACTTAATTACTTTAATTGTTTTATTTATCGAAATAATTATATACGTAATCTAAATGTAAGAAAATGAGAGTTAATTATTAAGTCAACTGATAGATTTAATAGACATTAACATTTTAATACTTATAATGTTAATTTAGTAACGTTTTACCATATTCTGTGTTAATATCAAATTTAAGAATTTTAAAATTTATAACAACCAGTAGTTAGTTACCTTTTTTTCTTAAAGCTGTAAAAAGATAATTATAGGTTTTCTCCATAAAAAAATCTAAGCTTCCAACAGCCTATTAAAGGCTTGCCAGATGTTTAAACAGGCAGACATTTCCGAAAAAACAGTGATGGACGACAGTACAGTCAGTCAAGCAATTGAGATTTTTTAATATTTTATACTTGTAGCCCTTATCTTTTCAAAATATAACATTATTAGTTTTCTTTGATCTTCTTTTATTCGACGATTTTCCTTTAAACGAGTTTAAGATCTTTTATATATAAATTATAATTTTTATTTGCAATATTTTGTCTCCACATTGGGTGACTCTTCGGGGGAAATTATTATTATAATTTGATTGGTGAAATTTTTTTTTATTTTCTTTAAATATAAAATGAAAGCTCAACTAATTCCACAGAATTGTCTTCAATGGGCCTGTTTTTTTATATAAAATTAGCAATATCGTTATTTTGTTAAATTATAAATGGGTATTATTTGTCAGATTTGTACAAACTGTATACCGCTAGATAGCTTATACGGTAAGGAGTTGCCGGATTTTGAACGACAGAGCCTCAAACAAGAATTTTAATTATTTTATTCTTTACAATATTAAAATAAATTTTGTGGACTTTAAATATTAATACGAAAGGTTTAGTACCATAATGTGAAAAAACACTTGACTGATTTGCTATATCATAGCGAGTGAAGCATAATCCCTTCAATTTATTTGTTACTAAATTTTTTTTTTTGAAAACGGTAACAACAATCAAATAATTGTTCATATCTTAGGGGAAGTCACTAAAAATATGTCGACTAATTGTGTTAGGTTTTCAATGACACACAGTTTGTATTCATCTGATTATGGTATGCAATTTAAGAAAAGGCTGTGAAAGAAATTGTCACAATTAAAGCCACGCACACTGAAAATAGGTGGAGAGCTCAAAAAACAAGCCATACATTTAGAATCTCTACATTGTTGTCAACACTTTAGCAATTTTTGTAAAATAAAGCCTAAAACTCTAAAAACTGATTATATTGTTTTGTCCGCCACAGTTTGAATTATTGAATAATACTGTGCCACAGTAAAAATATACTTATAAAGCGAACTAGTGTAGGTTAAACGGCTGATTGAGTGCATCCATTTACAATGTTTGGATATTTAAATACACCCCTCAAAATCGGAAGTTATCATTAAAAGTCCATTTTAAGTGTTCACAGATTAATAATCTTAAAAATTATTAAAATTTTAACTTTTACACGGATTTTGAAAAATACATATGAGGAATTTCCAAAATTTTCGGTGCTTTGGGGAACATTTTCTGATTTTTTTTTTTTTTTAGTGTTTGCAGATGTGATCCGGTGTTTAAGCATGAAAAATCTTTCCGCGTTAAACATTTATCTTCAATTGCGTAAAAACTATTGCGGTTTTAAGTTTAAATCTAATTAAAAATATTACAATTACGGATGCATTTAATTAAAAAATTGTTTGATGCCGTTTCGATTTTAGAAATGTATTAAGCTCATTAAAATCTTTTACATAAAGTGCGTTTTGGCGGAACGGATACAGCGCTTTAGTTGTCACAAAGTGAAATGCACATACAAATTCAATTTGAATATTTTGCCTTTAAAAATATTTACTCAGAAGTTAAGAAAATGCTGGTTATTACTCAAGTAATAAATGAAATTCAAAAACTTGAAACATCGATTTGCGAGACCTCTAAACTTTGAAAAAAATCTCAAAAATACTTTACCCCCTAAGAATTCAAATTAAGCTTGAGTAAGAAATACATTTTTTTTTTGGGATACCCTAATGTTCAATCATACCCCGTAAGTGGTGACTTCAACGTGGTATACTTCAAGCTGCATAAAATTTCACCATTTTTTAAACACTATTCTTAATACTCATTTCCATTAAAGTTTAAAAATCGAGAAATTTCGTTTTCACCTGTAAACCAAGTGTCGATAAGAAAAGATATGGAAATTATTTTCTTAGTGAATGTATCTTCCATGTCCTAGTTTTTGCATGTCATAGTTTTTAAGTGTAGTCTAACTAACATTGTCCATCGTTTATCACAATTTGAAAAACCTTGAGAAATAAGAGGCTTCTAAAGTCACTCTCAACAGGTGTCGGAAATTTTATAAACTACGCATAAATATTTGTATAGACAAATTTGGTTTCAAACTAAAGATTTTTTGAACACACTTGCACTGGTTTATCAAGAAAAAGTGTTTCGAGTAACATTTAATTTGGTGTTTTATTGTAGCCTATTTAATTTAGTCGAGGAGGTGCCTGAGCTTTTTCCAATATTCCAAATCGTTCGGTTTTTATGCGACTTTTTCCGAAGAGCCTTTTTCCCCAATATTTCAAATAATTCAAAAATGTATCAAATCTGGGTTCACTTATAGGCAATATGGGTATCAACATTTTTTTTTTCTTGTGTACTTTAATCCTGTGTAAACATAAATATAATTTACGTAAACCAAAAACAAGTTTTCATACAAAAACTAATTTATTTTTAACCCTTAAAAGTGCGATTAAGCTAAAAAAAAATATTGGCTGCATAACTTAAAGATTAGGGATTCAGAACATATGGCGTATCTTCTGACTTATATGGCATTTTGTATGTCTGTCATTTATTACCAAATAGTCATTGAACGGAATAGTGTAAACAACAAAGTTTTTTTTTTGCTTCGAAAATGTAGAATTTTGTGCCAACAAAGCATCATTTTGCGGGAAGTTTTGCAATTTGAACCAAAGTGCGGCTGAAGCACATCGACTGCTCACCGAAGATTATTCTGAATATGTTTATTCGATTTCAACGTGCGAGACGATGAGAAAGGGTCCCATCTATAATTAGGCTGCTGAAATCGGGCCTATACCCAAGGGACCTGTACCCAACACAATTGATTCGAAAATCGACCGGAATATGCAACAAATTCACAATTTTTTTAAAATCCCACATTTTTAAGTTATATACCGAAAAGTTTTCCTTTAAATTTATATTCTCTACAACATATCCGAGGTTCATTAAGATCTGCCCTGTACGTCAAGATTTTTTTTTTCTCTGCAAAGTCTTAAAAAAGTTGTCTTTAACAATAACTTTAGACATTGGTGGTGTGTTTAAATTTCTGAAAAATGTAATGTGACCAGACCTACAACACCCACTAGGTCGCTTTAAAGTTTACTATATTTGGTTCATTTTTTAGCTCCATGTAATTTATTACAAACTGTTTGTGGCTCTTCCTGAGTCACTGTTCCAAAAGTTTCATTGTGCAACAATTGGAAAAGTGACTCACTTGACACATTTCTGTATTCAATTTGTATATTTAATTTGCCTAAATGTATGTCAAACGTCATTTTTGAATATTTGCGGATTTTCCATTTAATTTTTTTTTGTAAATATTTTTTCTCATAGTTAAACACCCGATCAAAAATAAGTTAAATCTCAAATAAAAAAAGCAGGTCTCAATTGATATACTTAAAATAGTATGTAGGTAAAGACCACTGCAAATGTAGTTAAAAACAAATATTAGAAAGTGTTTTGCAACCGTCAGATAATGACAATCGTAATTAATTTTTAATTAGTTACTTTAGAATATTACTTTAATTAGTCTCTTTACAGGAAGAAGAAGAAGAAGAAGAAGAAGAAGAAGAAGAAGAAGACATTTTTATTGAAAAACTGTACTTAACTTGAAGAAAGGACGACTTACATTTCATTAAATTCAACAAACATTGTCATTTGTTTTTAATGTTCAAAAAATGAACCACAATTAAAGTAAAAATTAACCACATATGCATAAGTTAGATCAAAATGTATCTCAAAATTGGGGAATCTAAAAATATCTTATTTAAGATCCTGATGGGTCCCAAAATATCCCGTGGGATGAATTTAGATCAACTTGGAACTAATAAGATCCAAAAAGATAAGTACTTTTAGGTGGATACAATGAGACATTTTGAGACTAAATTGGATTTACTTGTATCCGATGACAGATATTATTTTTAATAAAAATATGAAAAAAATTTAAAGAAAACTACTTTCGACATCTTATGTTTATTACAATATATAATTATGTGTTTTACGCACGGAAAATGTTAATGAAGTTGGACCTACATAATCATATCTCAAACTAAATAGTTAATCTTAATTCATATATAATTATATCTCGAATTTCACCATTCATATGTTACCACATATAAACGTATCTTATATAACACACAAACATATTTTTTATAAGACATCACATATTACTATATCTCAAATTATAAAGCTTCTATGTCACCATATATGATTACATATTCTGTTATATATGAGAATGTATTATTATATATGACAATATATCTATCATATCTTATTATGTATAGCATATATGCTTAATATCTTATTTTATAAAGGTCACTTTATAATAATTAATCTTTATGCACATAGGATATATGTATTAATATATGGATATGCATGACACCATATACAATCATATATTATAGTATATTTTAAGATGATAAAACATAAGACCATGTATATTTTTTTTTTTTTTTACTCGGGTAGCTAATTATTAATAGTTAACCACAATGACGACAATCTTTACCTTATAGCTAAATATTTAAAATATGTCAAAGACACACACCGATTCGTGGAAATTTATTAATGAAATATTTTTCTCAATATTTTATAATATCTCAATATGTTATGTGTGTGATTTAACGAAAATTGAATTAATATTTACATATACAATCATAAATGTCCATATACTAACAAAAATTGTGGTAATATTTACATGTATGATCACGTATGAGCTCCTATGAGCATATGGTGGTATATGGACATTAGGGTAGGGCGATTTGAACATCTTAATGGGCGCTTCGCGTTTCTGATTCTTGGGATTGTACTGAGCAAAAAAGTCCAACTTCCAGATTTTGACTTTTTAGCCGTATTTTGTGAAAGTAACAATGTGTGGGATGGACATATCTCAGGAAGTAGGAGGAGCTTATCCAAGATTATGGTATCAAACTCTTCTTTGGAAGATTCTCTAGCAGATTAATGCATCAATCATATTTGTGGGTGGGGTTTAAGGGGTTAATTTTTAATTTCAAAATAGGGCTTTTTTGCCGTAAAGTCAAAATCTGGAAGCTCGATTTTCACCGTAGACGTACAATCCCAAGAATCAGAAACGCGAAGCGCCCATTAAGATTTTTTTCCTTCCATACTAATCGCCCCACCCTAATGGACATGCATGACCTCGAATGTCCTCATATATGATCATGAATACATGTTCATAAATTAATGCATATGTGTTGATTTTTAACCGGGCAGTTAATATCTTAATGGTTTTGTAATTATAAAGTAAATATCAACACGCAAGAGTAAAGTAAAGTAAATCTTAAATGTATCTTTATTTTAAACATTTCTCTTTGTAAACCTCTACATAAATATTTATATGCCTGCTATCGAACAATATTTATCTCAAGAGACCTGTTTGTTTTTTAAAATGACTCTTGAGAAATTCTTAAAAAATTCAAATAAAACACAAAAAATCCCGGTATTAAAAAGAATTATGAAAAATGTAATTTTATATGAAAACCATTACCATAAATATATAAAGTCTTTTAATATGAATATTAAATATGATTGTTGAAATTGTTTGTACAAGTTTAATAAGACAGCTTAACAATTCATTAATTTATTAAAGATTTATGTTGAACTTAATTAAAACCGAATGAAACTACTCAATTAAAATGATATTAAATTTAAATATTTGCATTTGATTAAAGTTTATAAACTTTAACTTTGCTTAGCAATGCAAGCAGGTGTAGGGAGGGGGGTAAAGTGATTGTTCAAATTTTATACAAACTAATACGCAAAGTATTTAAAATATTTTATTGTTTTGTGTGTTTTTGTGTTTTTTTTAACTATGAATTTGGTTTAAAAAATATTTATGTTTGTCTTTGTTAAACGTTATGCATATTTAATTAATCTGTATTCAAACGTTTATTTTAGTTTTTTCTTTCAATGACCACAAAAATAGTTTAATATAGACACGAGTTGTTGGTTTACGGTTTATAAACGATTTTTGCATTTTAACGAGAATTTTAAAAAATACACTTACAGTTTCAATTCAATAAAAGTTGAGATAGGTTAACAAAACATTTGGTTTGTTGGTTGATTTTAGAAGAGCGATCTATTCAATTAAGGGGATAAGTAAATACAGTCACGGAAAAAAGTCTACATACACCCTTTGATTTAGGGGTTTTATAGAGTTTGTGAAGAAAATAAAAAAAATGTGTGTAAATGTGCTCTATAGGATTTAAGTCTGGAGACTGGGGTGGTAAATTGAGCCGTCTTGGGGCATAGTATAGAAGCCAGTCTCCAATAACTTGTGCAGTATGCTTGGAAAATCCATTGATTTCCCAGGCTCAAGCTATCAACATATTACGTTTCTATATGTTCTTATATTGATAGCGGTCCATATTACCCTCGACAAAAAGCAAACGACCAACTCCAGATGACGCAATGGCGCCCCAAACCATAACGTTACCATCACCATGTTTGACAGTAGGTATACAACTCTCATATATGGGCAGGGGCTCCACTGTCTATTCTGAAGCTTCTGGACCGTCCAACTCTATTGATTCATTGGAGCATCGTCGGAATGTGGGTTGTGTGACACTTTTCTATTGATATTACCATGGGAGATGCTCATCTGAGATAAGTGAACTTATTCCACGAGCCCGAAGTTTTATTCGTAATACTCGCTTATCTAGTAGAGCACATCCGTTTGTAGTTGATTGTCCTGTGTTTCGCACAACGCTTTACAGAGAAAATTCGTTTTTTAGTCGAACGATTCGTATGTGGAACAAACTTCCCGCAGAAGTCTTCCCTGTTACTTACAATTTAGAAAAATTGAAATCAAATATCCACAAACACTACTACCTCTTTCCTCCTTCCCATACCTTATTTTCCTGATCAATACAATGCATGAGTAGGGGGCATCCCCTGAGTATTGGTTAAATTATAAAAAAAAAAAAAAAAAACTTTGGATCGACCATCGCTTCCAAAAATGTTATACTTACTTTCGTCGGTAAATATAACACGCTTCCAAAAATCCATATCCTTGTCTAAATGTTCTTTAGCAAACTCAAGGCGAAGTTTACGATTCTTCGCTGAAATTAGTGGTTTTTTGCGTGCCACTCTGCTATTAAATCCATTGTCATGTAAAACATTTATTATTGTTCGTGGATTAACAATTATAGTGAAACATTTTTCGATGTGTTTCGCCAATTTTGGGGCACTTATTTTCGGATCCTGGTTGACTACTTTAATAATACTGGTAACATCGCGTCTCGAAAGCTTTGCGTGCCACTCTGCTATTAAATCCATTGTCATGTAAAACATTTATTATTGTTCGTGGATTAACAATTATATTGAAACATTTTTCGATGTGTTTCGCCAATTTTGGGGCACTTATTTTCGGATCCTGGTTGACTACTTTAATAATACTGGTAACACCGCGTCTCGAAAGCTTCTTAGGTCTGCCAGATCGTGGCTTACTTTTGGTACTATTGGTATTATTATAATTTCTAATGATCGTCTGTACAGTAGCACTACTTAACTTAACTCTCTTAGCAATTTCTCCATAAGATGTAAGGAGTTATACCCCCCCCCCCCCCCCCACCCGCTGTATGTACACTTTTTTCCGGCTAATAATTATGTTTTTCCCTAAAAATTTCTATGTTTTATTTTTTTCATATTTTTTTTTTTCTTGAAATAATCTTTATTTTAAATGCCTTAAACATTGATATAAAATGTTTTTCAATTATCGCTACTAATTCACTAGAACTTCATATCCGTAGGGTGTATGTAGACTTTATTCCTTGAATGTATATGTCAGATTTTGATGAAATTTGGATCTGTGATATATCGAACGAAAATATGATATATTGGTAAATATGTACATTTGAGTTACACAAATGTTTCAAAAGATTTTTAATATTTTGGTATTCCATTGAATAGATCTTCAATAAAACTTCCGCTTAATAACCAATTTAGATATGAGGCTTTCCAGGCAAACTGCTCCGCTACAGGAAAAAAATATTTCGTATAGAGCATAAAAGAAATTATTGTCAAACATTTTCAATCAAACTTTTGTTCTATTTAAAATTATTTTTTAATTAAACGTTTAATAATACACTCAAGAAAAAAGTTTGTAAAGTTATCAAAAAATGTTGCTGAGTAAGGAAAATTTTTTTAAAATTTTAAACTAATAATATGTCAATGCTTATATGATTCGACGGTGCTGATTCCGAAAATAACAATAATTTTTTGAGATCAGGCTTTTAAGGTAGAACATTTTAACAGAATATGGAAACAAATATATTTTTGACAATGCGAACAATTATCATGTTAATCACAGTTAAAATTTTTGGAATTTTTCTAAAAATGGAAAATTTTTTCAAAAATATCGGTTTTTTATAAAAACCCTTAGTCGGTGCCGATACCTCTGAGGGTTTCTGAGAAATAAAAAAAAAATATTTTTTATAATATTTATTTATAAAAAAAAAACTTCGATCATCATTCGACCATTCGAACTTCTTACAGTTCCAACAGGCGATGTTGATAAAAGGGCAAATCCATTCAAAGCAATTAATATTGCTGATTATTCATTATATATTCACAACACGAAAAATGTAGACATTGTGATGTTTAATTAAGCACCCACTAGTACTCGTGTTTTGCCTCAAAAAACGTTCTTTTACAAAGTCTGAAACACTCTAACGAAATTTTTAAGAAATATATTTAACACAGATATAACAAAAACTATTTGGATGGTTAAAGCAGATCCTTCTTAATGAAGACTTGATAGAAATTACAAAGATTTATCTAAAACGTGACCGCAATAGACAGTAGTTAATGTAAACATACTACATAATATACCCTTAGTAGCTGTATCTCAAAAACTGGAATTGCTAGAAAAAAAAGTAAGCAGATTCGAAATCACGCCTTCGCATTAGTAAACAACCCTATGGGGAATGAGGAGTCAATTGACCTAAAAGTGACTTGTTAAAGAAGGACTTATCACAGGACTGGTATAATTTAATACTGAAGTGGGTTAATCAGTGTCAGCAATTACCAATCCTGTGACTGGTAAAGGGAGGACATACCACTTTACCAAAATGCTTATTAACAAGAAAAAGCCAGTTGGGCAGAATTTTACCCATTGGAAGCTGTTTAGTTTTCGTTAATTTTTATGCCCAGCTTTATGCCCATCTTTGGTTAGTCCTGTGGCATGCCACTATGTGGTTTAAAGCAGGAGAAATAACCCCCTCCTATGACAAGCCCATGTTAAAGTTGCCAGTTGTTTACATATGGTAGAGTTTAGCAGGGGACCGGTCTCTGGCACGAAGGGACCGATCCTGTGGCACACGCAGGACCGGTCCCATTCCCCATAGGGAAACGTTAAGATATTTAATACAACAGAAAAAAATTCTGGATTTTGTTGTCCTGTGTTATCTGTAATCTCATTTAATTCTATTTAAATGAAATAATATTTTATAAATTTGAAAAAAAAAAAATTATTTTTAATTAAATACTCTTACCGTTTTATTTTATAAATTTAAGTCTTGCACTCATAAAAAAGTTAGTACAAAAGCCTGTTAAACGGGTTCAAATTCAGTTGAACTAAATTGTTTTGTTACTTTCATATAAATCAGTTATTCAGCTAAAGTTATTAGTTATCTTAATTTACCAAAAGAACAAATGTTGATCCGTATTTAAACTAATTCTTCAACCTAATATTATTAGTCGATTATTTTAGAACACACTTGTTTTAAAAATAGTTTGATTTGTGTCTTCGCCGTCGGTCTAAATTTTTTATATATTCATAAAATATGCCTTATCTCGGAAACTAAGCGAGATAGAGTAAAATGGACGTTACACTGTACCTGTTACGTGTTCATTATTAAGGCTCAATTAGTTTGCACGTCACGTTCCGTGACGAATCAGCTGATTTGTTTTAATGCATTAAAATGAGTGTGTGTGGTTAGTTTCTCTGTATTGTAACGTTGTGGGCCAGACGAACCTGTCAAGGCGACATTAGTTTGTATGTAACATTTCGTGTCGAATCAGCTGATTTGTTTGTAATGTAAGAAAATGAGTGTGTGTGTTTAGTTTGTCTGTAATGTAAAGTTGCGTGCCGGACGAATCTGTTAAAAAAAAAGAATTTTTCTTCTACGTTAAGCTAAAAACAGCTGATTGCTCTCACATAAAAAAAACACAAGATGCTGTGTTGTTACGGAATAGACTAACCACACAAAATAGCCATCCGGAACGACACGTTACAGAAACGTCACTGAACGCAAAGACTAATGGAACCTTTAGCCTCTTATATACCCGGTAATAAATATGGACATTAGGGTTATAACTTTTTGCAATTTTTGCAAATATCAAATTCTTTATTGCATAGCCAAATAGGTCCAAAAAAATATAAAGAAATAATATAGTGCCTTTTCGCGATCATTAAAAAATCTCACGCACCGAACGCTATAAAGTTTTGAATTTTAGTTTTTCTTTTAAATATAAAAAAATAACAAAGTATTTACTTTCATTAATATAAAAAACAAACCTCACCATTTGGATGGAGGGCGCGAAAAATCGCGATATTATGGCTCTATTTCGCGGATTTTTCTTATTGAATTTAATCCAGTATCAACTGGTGGCTGCTATAAGACAGAAGTATATATGTATATGATAAACAAATAAAACGAAATTTTACAAAAAAAAAACTTTCTTGGAGGAGTTTTAGAAATATGCATTAGGTGCTTGAACTTTTTTCACCAAAATGACCTAAAAAAAATGATTTTTATTATCAGTACAACATTGCCCATAGCGTGGTGCGATGAAGAAATTTTTTTAAAAAAAAGTTATAAACCGAATAGACATGATCTTGTTCCGATAAAACTAACTAACAGTCTAGTAAGTTGAAATTTTTAACTAACAATTGGAGTATCCAGATGGGTTCCCTCCAATCTTAATGAAATTTAAATATGTAATAAAAAACTAAGATACACGTATTTTTTTTTAGCGGCCCAATCTCACGTTTAAGGGTTAAAAGGTGGGTCCAAAGTAAATACATTTTGTATTGAAACATGTGAAACACGAAACAAATTCAGATTTTTTTGAACGCAGTTTTAATGTAGTCCAGAAAACAAAAATTTTGATACCAATATTGCCTATGTCATGTGTTAGGGCTGTCATTTATTTAAAATATTGAAAATACAGGTTAAAAATCCCTTCGGAAAAAATCACATAAAACCGAACAATTACACTCACAATATTTTTTCCGTAAAGACTACTGAATATACACATTAAATTAACTGAAAATCAGTTAAAAACAGGACTACTTACTTTTCGTTTAAAACAATTGTATTTTTTAGTTTATTTTCAACTGTTGAATATTAATTGACAAAATCCATAAAAACAATAGATTGTTTTCGTTTATTTCAATACTCAATATAATATAACAACTTTTTGTTTTGAATAGAAAATTTTAACTGAATATTTTAACTATTGCGGAAAGTCCGTTTTTTTTTCGTTTATTTATTTTTTTTGTTAAATAACAGACAGAACGTTAAAAAATATATTTCTTTGGTAATTTAACTTATATTCCATTGAAACAACTTTACCGATAAAACTTTTAAATAACTGTTTATTTTTTATGGAAAAGTTCTTGTGAGTGTAAGAATGTAGGAAAAAGCTCAGACATCAAATCGATTAAATTTATATTTCTGTAGCAACTATAATTCTGTAACAAAACGCCATTTTGAATACCACTTAAAACACATTTTTCTGAATAACAAATCTACTTAAAATTAACGGACATGTTTTATATACCAGTTAATGCGTCTCCAAAAGCCTGTCGAAAATTTGTCTAAAACAATTCGAAATAAGCCGAAAAATCTACAAATGCGATTCCTCTTTTGAACAGCTTTGCATCAGCTTGGGCATTTAAAAAATACGTGTCCCCTATTCTTTTTTTCTATATCATATATCAAAATTTCATTAAGATCGGAAAAAACCCATCGGGAGATTTCCCTTGTAAGTTTTTTAACTAAAATTTAGATCGCCTAAATTTTTCCTAAAGTAAAGAATCATATTCTCTACTTTATTGAAAATTTTGCTGGCTCAAATTCTGGTACTTTTTCCTGTCATCGTAGCTGAATTTTGAACCATTAGTAAGGGCTTTTTCTATGAGTGTGTCGATTTACTTTTGTTAACTCATTAATGGCAAGTGATAGATCAGCTGGACATTTTTCAACCATACTTTTCAGATATATAGAACCATGCTTCATTAAGAATTTTTTGCAATTTTATTTTTTGTCCCCTAGTGGAAATATTGGCAACCAAAGTTAAATTTTGACGGCATTTAAATCCTATGCGGTTAAAGATATTTAGACGATTGTTGTGAAGATATTAGATAATTTAAAATTTTTTAAATCACTTAATTATCTTTTTCCAGTAAAGAAAATATATCCGTTTAAACGAACTGGATCGAAAAAGGAACACTGTGTTAAAAATGAGTTAAACTCTACATTTAAAAACTACATTAATTAAAATGCGCATAAAAATATAATATTTTCTACTAAAAATAATGTTAACACTTTAATAACCCAGCAAAAAATAACCTGGATTTGGTAAGCAGTAACTCCATTTTATGCTTCCAAAATAGCGCTTCACCGCATTGCATAACATAAAGCAATTACGGAAGGCATTATGTAGTGCTTCCTAAAATGCCTTCTTTGAAGCAGTGAATAATGCATACAATGAAGCAATAAGGCAATAAAGAATGCATACAATGAAGCATTCATGTAGTCAAATAAAAAGCGCTTCTTATTACCTAAGAAGTCATGAATTTATTGCTTCTAAGAGCACATGAAAGAAACGCTTTAAAAGAGACATACCAAATGGGACATCGCGAACAAAAATCATGCCTTCTTTATTTGCTTTGGAAGCGTTTCGTTATCAAATAATGCCTTCCGGAAACGTTTCTGGGTAAGCACTATTTCTTGCTGGGAATATACTGAATATACATTTCATCATTTATTTATGAACAAAAAACAAAAGAACTCATAAAAAAATTATTTATTAATAAAAAATATTATAAATATTAACATTGAAATTAATGAATGTTTATGGTTTATTAAATGTGGATAAATACAGACAGACGGAAAAAGAATATTTTAAAAAAAAGCTTTAAAAAACTATTGTAAACATTAAAAAATATCATCATTAAAAAGTAAAAACTATATTTAAATTTATTTAAGAATAAATACTTGATTATCAGTAATATATAATAAAAAGTTCAATAAATAATATTTTAAATATTTGATCAGTTGATGTAGATATGTAAATGATTTCGGCCTGCTAACATATCTCAAAATAACCAAAGTTTATTGCTTAACCATAGTTATGAATGTAAAATTGATATGGAAATATCTATGGTTAAAGTTAAACTTGAATATTATTTAGTAAAGTTACTCGCCCTTAATAGTAATTATTTGTTAAAACAATTATAATGAATAGTTAATTACGATATTAAAAATTTAATAATTTAAATGAGTCATTTAGTTGAAACTATAGTTGATTTTATCCAAACAGTTTTAAGAAATATTACACTACTAGACGATCAAAATAATCTGGCATTGAAACCTATGTATGCTGAATTCAAATCTGCACTGAGAGCATTATCTACATGATATCAATTAACTTTTTCATTAGATCTACACTTATAATTCTACAATCAAAAAAATAAGTTAGTAGAAAAGTTAAATCAGGTAAATCAGGTACACTATTTTTCAGCAAATTTTTTATTAAAATTATACTTTAAACTAAAATTTTAGTTATACTTATTCAGCACTTAAGTGTTTTGAACTAATGTCTTACTAATATTTTACTAATGTTTTACTAATTTATTTTGCTAAAAAAAATTGTGTGCAGAATGAATTAGATGTCGCGGCATGTCACGATGTACTTAGTGACGAGGGAAATTATACTAAAAAGTACAGCTCTAGTAAGATATAATATAAAAAATTCAACCATGGAAGATTGTTGTATCTGTTTTTCATACATAAAACAAAATTGTGGATTAAAACAACTTAATCTATTACTCTATTAAAGAAAAAAATATAAATATACAGAGGTTGAAAGCTCGTTATACATTAAAAATAACATAAAAATAATCTCGATGTATATAAAAACAAAAAACTAATATAACTGTAAAAAAATAAAATATTTAAATTTAATAAAGATTAAATGTGTATTTGTAAACTAAATGTTTATATATATTAATAATCTTGTGTGGTCAAATTGCAAACAAATATGCAATAAGTCGACAGACTTTTTGTTATTGCAAAAAAGGGTTGTGTATGTTATATTTAGTTTTTTGTCGTTTCGTTTCTTTAATTTTCTGCGGCATTTGCGTTCCTTTAAAAGATAGCATCATTTAGACAATAATTGTTGTAAGTAGTACAAAGAAAATTTCGTTTATGTTATATATAATTATTTCTATTGTTTTTAGATATTACATTAATTCATGTCATATGTTTTATGATTTTTAGCAAATAAATTAACTAAAGTATAATTTTTCTACAAATTTTTTGAGTTTTTTTCAGTTTACTAATATTCAGCAAAAATTTTATTAATTTTTAGCAATGGATTTTTAATTTCTAATCTACTAAGTATTAGCAAAAAATTTGCTGAAACTATTTTGTTGCTAAAAAAAGATTTTGCAAAAGATTTTGCTGACATTAGCAATTATTTTGCTAACTAAAATTCTGCTGACTTTACTAAATTTTTAATTTGAGTGTATGTAGGTAAAGACCACTGCAAATGTAGTTAAAAACAAATGAACTTTGACTTAAAGAATGGACGACTTACATTTCAGTAAATTCAACTAACATTTTCACTCATTTTGTAATGTTCAAACAATGAAGCACAATTGTAGTATAAATGAGCCACTTGTTAATAAAAAATAAACAAACATTTATTTTTTTATTTTTTTAAATAACAAAAAACAACTGTAAAAAATGAATGTAAAATCATAAAACAGTAATTTTATGTGGTTTGTTTTTTTGAAATAAACTACAAGGTTAGTAAAAAATTTAAATTGTTCTACAAATGACTGATATTTACATTAAAAAAAAGGAACTGTATTACAACCCAAACAACTACATATTTTTAAAGCAAAAGTTCAGTGACAGTATGAGTTGTCACTGGAACTCGTCCATTGAAACTTTACATGGAATTAATGCAGTTTTTCATAAAATTAAACTAAAAATTTTATATTATTTATTAAAAATTTAATACGTCTAATGAAAAAGTTTAATTAAAAATAGTTCCATTAAAACTATAAAGATTTTTCATGAAGTTTAAGCAATTTTTAATTTTCATTGTCAAGAAAACTTCAGTAGTTTAGGCACAAATTTTATTAAATATCGTCCAAGGAATTCTCTCTGTGTGTCAAATCTTTTTTTCTCATTTACAGTTTTTGTATCATAGGGGTTTTTATATTTACATCATTCACCCCATATATTCGTATATTTTGCTTAATTTTCCGAAATTTTATGGCAAAATCATGAAATTTTGTGTAAGGAATATAAATCTACGCAAAATTTTCTTTATGTAAATTTTATGTATTATAGAAAACTTTGAAATGCTATAAAGAATCCAAAGTATGAACTTAAAATATGCATTAAAAATAATATGAACAAAAAACCAAATAACATATCGCTCATTTACTTCAAGAACGTCACAACTCAAAAAACATGATTTACTCAGAATTATTCGTTATATCACGTATTATATTGTGTAAGAATTTCGTTTTGATATCTTGTATAGTCACCTCTTGAAAGAAATTATGTCGTTATTTTTTTCTTCAACGTGGAAGTAAATTGAAGACTTTAAACTCATTTTCTACAAAATCAAAATTCTTGAGTTATGACGTTATTGAAGTAAATGAGCGATATGTTCTTCTACCAAAAATTTTTCGGTAGCTTATTTTAGGCGATGTGGGCCAAAATAGGTTAAGGGCGAATCTCAAAAACGAATCAATAAACTTTAGACATGAATTATTCCTTTAACCAAAATATAAGAATACTCCAAAAATTCAAATTTTCTTGCTTTAAGTAAAAAAAAATATATGGCGATATTGTTTTTCGAAAATCTCGAAATTAAGGGAAAACGCACCTCAACTTCCACATATATTGATTAAACTTAAAGGCTGTGAAGTTCTGTAAAGTTATTTACAGGTATCTTTTTGGAATCCTATATGTCCTTATACAAAAATTAGAGCTTCTTGTTTTAAATTTAAACTTCAATCTTGCTTTGTGTTTAGTATCGATGGTTTCATGTCAACATAAATATATTTTCAGGATTTTTGAAAATTATGTTCATTTGATATTATTTATTTTTGAAATTTAAAATTAAAAGCTTTCTCGTGTATAAACCATGACATTCACAAAAAAAATTTATTCACCAAATATTTAGAAATTTTTTTTTCTATCGAAATAGCTTAAATTCTTGTTATAACTCACTCATTAGGCGCACTTGTGGCCAATTTAAAATACCCCGCCTTGAGGAGGGCTTGTTGGTTAGAGGGTTAAAATAAAATATAAAAATATATCTTTTTTAAGTTTGTGTGATAAATTAAAGATTATATCTGACACAGTAAACCTGATAGCATTTTCGAACTCCCCTTGCCCAAATTAATCAAGATTCGATATCAAATCCGAGGCACCATACCCAGTGCCTATATGTACACTTGAAATCTACTTGGAAGGAAAGTATTTTTTTCGAACTGAACAACTTTTTTAGGCTCTGCACAGGATATTTTAATAATGGTCTTTTTGAGCAATGCTAGGTTCATACTTTAGCCCAATATGCTCTAAATTTCTATTAATTTTCGTTTTGGTTTACCTAAAGCTACTTTAGACGAACCGTGAATAGCGTATACTAAATTTGTAACAATAAAACTAAACATGCAATTTTCAATTCCTTGCAATATCTGCAGGCGCGGACTCAGGAAAATGTTTTTTGGGAGGTAAATTAGAATATTTTTAATTAACTTTTTAATCTTTCCATATGCTTGTATTGAAAAATTTTATTTTGGGGGAGGAAATGTCTCATTTTCCTTCCCCCAGTATCAGCTCCTGAATAGCGGTAAGATATCCCGAAACAAACAACGATGTGATTATACTCAAATGAAAGATAACTTTGTGTAGATTTATAATACAATAAAATTTCATGAATTTGTGGTTAAATTTCGAAAAATTAAGTAATATATATGAAAAAATGGGGTGAAAAATGTGAATATAAAAACCGCGATATATCAAAAACTGCAAAGGAGAAAAAACATTTTTTTGAAAGATTCGGATTCAACTCACACTAGTCATTAAAAAAGTATGTATTTGTATGTATTTACAATACCACATTTATACTATAACCAAAAACTAGTAGTTTTTGAAAACTTCTAGTTTTTGATTTCAAAGCTACTAGTTTTTGGTTGTAGTACAAATTACGTAAAATGCAAGTTCTTTAAGAAATTTGTTGAGTAGTGTTATTTATACTCAAAGTTTTTTTTTTTAAAATAAATTTTTAGTTTAAATTTTGAACCTCTTATTGTTATTAAAATATGGAAATATAATGCCACCTGTTTTTTAAATCATAATAATATAATTTAAAAAATTATACACAAAAATATAATGTAAAAAATTATATAAACAATTTTTGTGTTATTTGTTTTTGAGCTTATATTAGTATAAATTACGTTCCAGCTCATAATAATTTCCTATGTGGTTGGAAGTTATTTAATGCTAAAAAAAAAAGTTAAAAAATCATAATTTTTTTTCTTTATGTTTTTATTATTAATTTAACAAAACAAATATATTTGCACAAAATAACAGCAAAACCAAAAACCACACATTATAAAATTCATTTAAATTATATGAACTACCGGTTTTTGAAAACATTCTTTATGTGGCGTTAAAAAATAAAAATTAAAAATAATATATGGGGCATTTCATGACAATGAGAGAGACCCGTCCATACAATTATGTTTGACTCATTAAAAAAAAAACGAAACCTATCACATTTTAAAAAATTCATCCGCCAAATTCGATCCGGCAATTTAAATTTTGAAAATCTGATATTACATTCGTGCTCAGCGCCTCCTAAAACTTTGCGATGAAAATTTAATACAAATCCGATCACTTTTTTGTCAGTAATGTTGGAGTTGAAATTTTATGTCAGTACCCCAAACATATTTTTGGCCCACAGTAGAATTTACAACAAAATGGCATTGATTTGAAGTAGCATATTTTGCTTTTGAGTTCATATTTTATGATTTTTATTGCACATTTTGCACATCTTTTTTGAATTGAGATCCCTTCAATAATTGATCTGATCATTTCTTTTTGATTAATTTTTTTATCATAAAAGTCAGATGAAATAAGTTATTTTTTACATTTATTTTCTTAAGCAATTAAATAAAGTCATATTTTGACTTTTTTTGGGCAAAAATAAAAGTTATTTTTGATAAAAAATAAAAATAGTGCACATTTTTTTTTTAACTGTTAGTGTATGTGAAGAGTTTTAAAAATATTGACACTTTGAGGCAAAATGTTTTTAAATCAATTTCGCAAAGCCCATACAATTTTTGCGTTTAAAAATTTTAAATTGCTTTGTTTGGTCGGAGGAGCTGTTTACTACACTCATAAAAAACCCTCCATTCAAATAGTTGTATAGTTGAAAAGTCAGCGACGACAACAAAAAATAGTACCTGAATTTGCGCGCCAGCAGAATTTTCCATGAAGTTGAGAATCCTAAATTTTAGTTGTAAGTTGTAGTTAAGTTAACCAAGAATTTAGTTAAATAAACAGAATTTTTATGCTGAATATGCAGACAATTTCTACTAAAAAGTTTTTTCCAGATCTGACCAGAGGCAGGTCCATATGTAATACCGGAAAGTTTTAGTTTTTTTTTTTTTTTTTTAAAGAGAAGCAACACTTAGGAAATTCTTCCTATTAGTTAATGTGTTGCTTTCTTTGGAAAGTGGATAGTGGAGAGATGAAAGGTGGTGAAAGATGAAGGGCTTCAAACATGGCAACACTGTAATTGCGCGAGATGATAAGTCTTAGAACAGTTGTTGCTCGCCAGCTGATGTAGAGTTGGCGAATTTATTGAAACTTTTTTTTTCATAGCCCTGATTCATTATTTTACTTCGGTGGTGTTAAGTGCTATGGGAACACCGATGGTGGGCGCGGCGATACATATAAGTGATAGAAAACTCATACATATTATTTTTTTTCTAAATTGATGTTGACGTCACCGGGAATCGAACCCGGGTCCATCTGTGTAACAGCCCAACGCGCTTACCATTACACCACAACGCCCAAATTTGTGCTTGAGGTTAAATGAGATAACTAATAACCTTGATTTAAGCTGTAACAACAACAAAAATTATCTCAACTGAATTGAAACCCGTTTGACAGACTTTTGAACTAACTGTTTTAATAAGTGTAGATTAGATTATAGTGGCACTATGCACCGCGACCAGAAATTGGTATTTCGTGCTGCCAGCGAATACACCCTATAGGTTCAGGCTCCCTACGAAGCCAATTATCCTACCAGGTGAACAGTTCCAAACGTCCGATGGCGTCACTATTCGATCACCAAAATAACGCACCCTCCTGTCGGAGAGCCTCGGACATTTGCAGAGAACATGCTCAGAGGTCTCGGGTTCCAATTCACAAAACCTGCACGTATCCGTAGAGGATCGTCTCATCTTGTACAATTGATTTAATAAGTGTAAGAAACGGAGTTCACGCAATACGCTAGACAATTTCAGATATAATTGTGAATGTCAGACGCAAAAAAAAAAACATTCATTTTGAAAAATTTGCTAACAATTTTTGATAAGATTGTGATTTCTATATCCCGTTTATATTTTACTCCGTTTTTTTAAATACTGATCTCAAAACTCAAGACCATTAAACAGCGCAAAAACGCTAGAAAAAAAAACAACGAAAGTTTAAATATAGGAAAATTTTGGATTGATTTGTAAACTTCGTCATTTTTTTCAACTTTTAAATGGCCATCAATTCTTAAGATATAGACAGCATAGCATGTCATAGATTTTAAGTATAGTTTACCTATCCCTGTCCATTATTTATCTAAATTTAAAAAAATCTTGAGAAATAAGATTCATCTAAAGTCAGTTTAAAAAGGTGTCGATATATTTTGAAGTTTTTTCCCATACTAATACATTTTCAGAATTTTAAACTATTGTGTCTTGTTTTTTTTTATAAATTTGACTGTGCTGCACAGAAAATTCACTCGTCAAGTGACCTAGTGTAGGATGTAAGCCTAGCTGAGTGTATTCCAAATTCGGTTTGAGAAGTTTCAAACGAATATTTTCTTCAAAAGTAATTCGAGTTTCGCGATGAAACTTTCTGACTCGATAGAAAATATCTTCCCTTTTTAAATAAATAAAAAAGATTAGTCGGCAATGTTCTGGATTTTTTAATTTTCTATGATTTTGAAATAGCCACCATTGCCTTGTTAAACAAGTTATACACTGCATTATCACATGGGTGTCTCCGGTTTACCCTAATAAACAAATAGAGTGAAACTACCTAAATAATTTTTGCATTACCATAAGGGTTCGCTCGGTGAATTTAAAAAATATTTCGCCCGATTTTACATTAAATGAGTTTACTATTACATTAAAAACTTAGAAGTAGTTCTGAATTAAAAAAAAACATATATTTTCTCAAAATCTCCAATTTCTCAAATTTCCAACATTTTTCAAATTCAAAATTATAAATATTGTACCAAAAATGAGAGCAAAACTTGTCAATACTGAAACCGCCTACTTCGACCACTTGTAAGACAAATTTGTAAGAGTTGTTCCATTTTGAATTGATATTACATACTTTGTTCTGTAGCGTGACAGTTGTCTTGGAAAGCCTCATATATTTTTATTAAAACATCAGCGAAAAATTTGTTAATAGCTGTATATAAATGACCTGATTAAGATGTTTATTTGTTAAAGTTTTTGTAACAAATTCATAAACAATACTCAACTTAAAATCAAGTTTTATTATTGGAAAACTGATCATTTTTTTAAACCTCAAAATGTGTTAATGGTTCAATGCAAATTATAGTATTTTTAAGACGTCTTGAATCATTCAATGAAATTTTTATGTTGAAATAATTTAAAAAAATTTATAATCGCCAAGCAAATATTTTATCATGCAACAAAGTTCTGAAACTGTTAAAAAAAATGTAGGTTTTGAACTAAACATGTTTCCTAGTTATTCTTATTGCTAAGCTGACATTGAATGTCCGTCCCCCATAGAGCATATCGTGCAACAAAGTTCTGAATTAGTTAAACAAACATTTAGGCTCTAGAACTAACCATATTTTCTTGTAATTCTTTGTCAGGCTATACATTTTGTTAAACTGCAATAGTGAAGCTTAACCGTATTATAGCCTACAACTTAACAAAGAAAATATATTTATTTTAAAATCCATGGTTAAATTCCAAAGTTATAGAAATTTGGGAACTCGGAAAAAAGTAAAAAAAATTAAAAATATTCAAAATTATTATTGTTTTTGAGGGTTAAAATTAAAATCTTCATGCTTACTCACTTTAAACAGAAACAATTTAAACTCCCATCGAAAATAACTTTGACTCATCACCTAAAATTGTTGATTACTTGTACTCGTATTAAAAAGATGCCTTAAAGTATTAAAAATTAACATGTTTATGTTGTTAATCATGGCTGAAAGATAAAAATGTTGTACTGAGTGTTTTGTTAAAAACAAAAATAATATATGGGTCATTACACGCAAAATCGTCTAAAATCTGACCGTGGGTTTTCCGATTTCAATTAAATTTTGCAGTCAGAAACTTTATGTATCCACTTAAAGATTGGCGTTTTTAGTTTTTGAAATTTCGAAAAATCCCCGGTTTTATGCGACATTTGCTTTTTTACAAAAATGAGAAATATGCAAAAAGTGTTTAAGGCTGTGTATTCGTATTTTATTTAATATTGATCGGATCAGCACCTAAATCGCATTGGAATGGTACCGCGAATTAGAGTTTTTTTTTTCTAGTGTCTAAAAGAAATGCATTTTTCTAAAGTTTGGCAACTCCCGATTTAAAAAAGAAATACACTTAGAATACTATTTAAGTAAAGACCACTGCAAATGTAGTTAAAAACAAATTAAATTTCACTATAAGAAAGGACGACTTACAATTGTAGTAAAAATGAACCACAATTGTAGTAAAAATGAACATAAACAAACATTTTCTTTTTTTTTTTTTTTTTAATAACACAAAAAACGGCAGTACAAAATGAATGTAAAATCATAAAACAGTTATTAGATGTGGTTTTTTTTTTAAATGAACTAAAAGTTTAGTAAAAAATTTAATTTATTCTACAAATGACTGACATTTACATTAAAAATAAAGAAACTGTATTACAACCCAAACAACTACATATTATTAAAGCAGAAATTTCCTGAGTGTAATAACAAATATGGTGGCTACACGTTCATTTTTGGATCCAAGGGCTTAACTATTTTTTATTTTTCACATTTATTAAGATTAAATTTAAAAATGTAATGTCAAGGAGCCCTTTAATTGTATTCTCTGTTATAAAACTATACATTTAATTTTTAAAATTTTTCTGTAGTTTAAATATAAAATAATCTACTAAAATATTCTGTTTAGAAAATTTAAATTTTTGACCCTATCTAGTACACGTTTGCCGTCGAATATGAGATTTTTATAGAATAAAAATTAAAATTTAAAAACTAAATATTTAAGTAGATTCGTTTATCTTTCGTGTAGAGAAGAAATCTCAAAAATTAAATGTATATTTTAAAAGACACACATTTAAACGGTGCCTTTGCTCAACATTAGGGTCACACGTTAGAAATTTTTTTTAATTAATATAACTCAAACGATAAGTATTAAAGAGCTAAATACGGGAAAAAGAAAGAAAAGATTTTTGGATTGTACTTTTTGGTACATTTTGCTCAAAAAAAGGTGTCTTACTTTTTGTGGAAAATTCGATCAAAAGTTTCGTTGTGTAGAGCTTATTATGAGAACAATATTTATTATTATTTTTTAGAACACTTTCGGTCCACTACAGCATTTTTTAGATTTCAGAAAGTACACACAGAGAAATAAAGTACCAACCGAATTGAAAAGTGTATTTCAATAGTAACAACTTAAAACTGCAGTTAGTACAACGGTATTTAAATTAAATATCTGAATATTTTGGGAGTTGGAACTTAAATTAAGTTGAATTAACCAAACTTTGTTGTTGAGCTGTACAAAGCGACTGAAATTAGTAATAACCGAATCCTAGTAACCAAGTTTCTGTTGGCATATAGCTAAATTTTTCTCTATGTGTATATAATATGGAAATATGAATATTTTCAACATAACGAAACTTTTGAGCCCTTTTTTGACTAAAAATAAGAAATTTTTTTTGTAGCAAAACGTACCATATTTGAAATCTTAAATCGCGTGTCGGGACCTAAAAGTACCCGCGAAAAAAATTTCATTATTTTTTCCGTATTTAGCTATCTAATACTCATCGTTTAAGTGCTATTACTCAAGCCAATTCGCAAAAACGTTCTGTGTCGGGACACCCTTCTCACCATATTTAAATTTAATCTTTTTAGTTTTGAAAAATTAAAAAAATAACAAATTGTTGATTTTTCTATCTAAATATGAGACAAGCTTTTTTCAATAAATCGTTAATAATATAAAAAACCCTGGGACCCAAAAAAATTACAGTGTTGTTTTTTTAGTAAAATATCCATATTTTACAAATATGAATCTTTGTTTCAAATCGTAAGTGGCCAAATTATATAATATGCGTTGCTATTTGCCACCTATGGTAAGGCGACGAGTAGGAGTAGCTCTTTGTCTTCCCTTGTTTTTATACACAGAAAAAATTATCAACTTGAAATATTTAATAAAAGATTTGATTTGAGTTAAATTTGTTTCTAAACAAATATTTAATTGAATCAATTAATATTTTAATTGACTTGTAAATCTATAAATACATATTTTATTTTAAACATAATTCTCAAATTATTTTTTCATACACTGTAGCTTAAATAGAAAATTTTTGGTATAAAATACCAAATGCATTTGAAGTTTACAAACAAAACAAGCACACACACACAAACAAACAAACAGACTCAACATTAACAAAAACATACATACCAACATATCGCTCACACAATTTTTTTTGTTTGAGTATCATAATTTTTTTTGTAAATAGTTATTTATAGCTTTTTTTCTTTTTAATTTTCAATAAAAGTTTTAATTAATATTATCATTGCCGTGATAGGTGCAAAATCAATTAAAATGTTAATTGATTCAATAAATTTTTTAATTGAAACGCGTTTTTAGTTTTTTGTGTGTATGGTTTAGAAATGTTTAGCTGTACTTCTAGGGATAATATAGCGAGACTTAAAGTATGTTTTAACAGGGTAGTTAGATACATTTTTGGTCTTAAAATACGAGATACGGCTTTCAGAATGCAGTTATTGGGATATGACTTTGATGATTACATAAGCTCCCGTCAGATCATTTTATTTTTTAAAATTATTAAGTACAATTGCCCTTCATACTTAGATGCAGACATGAGCAGCGTCAATTACATTTCACAATCATTGATAATTTCAGACCTACGCTCACACTTGTGGGCTTAAACGCTTGCTTATGAAATTTGTAAAATTTTAAATACCAAACATGGGGATTTGTAACAACATCTGTGTATTTAATTACAGGGCAATTACTCAATTACACCCAATAACATGTAATTAGACCTAAAAAAGTAATTGGTCTGTAATTAAATAAACAAATATTGGTTTTATGTCCCATGTCTACTATTGGCAAAGTTGAAAACTTTCCAACGAAGCGTTTAAGCCAAGAACCCTTCTTGGCTTAAATGCTTCGTAGGTCTGAAATTATTAATTATATGACAAATTTCATTTGTGAATGATTGTGAAATGTAATTGGCGCCGCCCATGTCTGCTTAGCTGACACATTTGTCTTCGAAATTTCCACAAGATCAAGTTCGATCGTTTATCCAATGCATTCAACTCTCACTATGGATAGGTTATTTGTGGTAAAAGTGGTGAGATTATGGAATGTCGCAATTCCGTATGAAGAGAGAAGATTTTCGCAAACTGTAACACAATTCGGGAATACGTTTAAGATAAATATTTGAATAAATCTTGTCGCTAGTATTAAGTCTTTTTGTTTTCAGTAAAAAGTTTTGTTTATTTTATTTATTATATTGAAAACTGATCCTTAAACTTGAATTTGGGTTTCATGTTGCTGGTCATCGTTTTTGCTGTCTAGTTGTGTTTGTATAGAGATAATTGGGGGGAAAAAATAATAATGAAATTGTTACATATTAAGTTTTTATAAATATGTACAAATATACAAATTTATCAAAATATCTATCTTAAAATATCTTTGTCAAATTTTGAAATTAATCTGCAGCTATTTGGCCTTCTGGGCTTACAGCTTGCATGGAAATAAATAAATAAAATAAAAATTTGAAAAAAGTGCATCTAAAATAAAAATTTAATAAAAAATGCATTTCTTTTTAGCGCTGAAAAAAAAAATCCTTTAGTAGTAAAAAATAGGGTGTACACAATTTAAGTTCAATTAATATTTTTTTTTTTTTTTTTTTAAAGAGAAGCAACACTCAGAAAATTCTTCCTATTACTTATGTCTGTGTTGCTTTCTTTGGAAAGGGGATAGTGGAGAGATGATAAAGGGTGAAAGATGAAGGGCTTCAAACATGGCAACACTGTAATTGCGCGAGTAGATAAGTCTTAGAACAGTTGTTGCTCGCCACCTGATGTAGAGTTGGCGAATTTATTGAAGCTTATTTTGTTTCATAGCCCTGATTCATTATTTTACTTCGGTCGGGTTAAGTGCTATGGGAACACCGAAGGTGGGCGCAGCGATACATATAAGTGATAGAAAACTCATACGTGTTATTTTTCTAAATTGATGTTGTCGTCACCGGGAATCGAACCCGGGACCATCTGTGTAACAGTCCAACGCGCTAACCATTACACCACAACGGTTAGGATGAATATTAAATAAACTACGAATATTCAAATTGACCCACTTTTTGCATTTTTCAAAAAAAAAACTAAATCGCTCAGAAAATCGTGGATTTTTCGAAATTTTAAAAACTAAAAACGCCAACCTTTAAGTGACTCCATAGAGTTTGTAAATGCAGAATGTAATTGAAATTTGTAGACCAAAGTTATAAATATGCCCTTTTTTGCCCGGTCTTCGTTGGAACGGCCGATATGTATTTTCTTTTGTTAATTCTAAATGAATACCGTATTTTTAAATAATTTTTATGGTTTTTCAAAATCTTTTTTAAATTGTTTTCTAAGGGATTTTAAATTAGCTTGACTAAGCGCACATGTTTCAAAACTTGTTTAAAATAATGACAGCTTCAGCTTTAGGTTTGTCAGTTCATTTTAGTTCACTGTTGTTGTTGCTTTTTGGAACAGTAGCTACAAAGGCAACACCGTTAAATAGTAATTTATGTAAATTAATAAATCAATTTAATTTCTATCAAATATTTGAATAATTTATTAGCACGTTTAGTATTTATTATTATTAACTCTTTGAGCAGTTATTTAATAATGTGTTAAAGAAATGTTTGTAAATTTTATAAAAAATAATTTATCAAAAAGAAATTTATAGAATTAATTAATAACTTTTTTTGTATATGGAAAGATGATGACATGATTTATTTATAATTGGAAAATTATAAGGTGCTCAAATATAATGTTCAGCTAATAGACTGAATTGAAATTGGGTAAATCAATTTTCATTTGTCGCTAACACAAAAGTTCTTTTGTATGCTTTTAGCCACAATAAATACAGACATATACTACAAACAATATACAATGGAGTTCGGTTATAACGAACACGGGATATAACGAAGTTTTTGTATAGCAAACGATTTTTGTGGTCCCAACACTAACAATATAATACGGCTACAATGAACATCGTTTATAACGAACAAATTTTTTTTAAGCCCCTTTACAAATTTTCATAAAAATTTTAACGATTATCAAAAACACATAAAAAATCAATATTCTTAAATAAAAATTCTGCTGGAAATCTTATACAATTTAGCTTTATAATTGGAAATTTACTAAAATGCATTTCAAATTAGAAATGTTGAGGTTAAGAAGAAGAAAAGAATGAATGCTTTTCTCTAAAAATTATAAACATTATTAATTTTTAAATCAGACTAGACTAGTTTCTGCCTTTCTCATCAACATATCATTATCTAATATGATCCAGTTTTGTAAAATTGAATATAGTTAAGTATGACATCATGTATAGCAATATACAATTTTAGTTGACACTGTAATTTTTCGTAAAACTGCATATTTAATTGCATCTTACAATATTTTATACACTCAAAAAAATAAGTTTGTAGAAAAGCTAGGAAAACAGCTATACTATTTTTCAGCAAATTTTTTGCTAAAATTATGTTTTAAACTAAAATTTTAGTTATACTTATTCAGCACTTAACTGTTTTGAACTAATGTCTTACTAATATTTTACTAATGTTTTACTAATTTAGTTTGCTAAAAAAATTGTGTTGATTAGCACTTCAATAGTGTGAACGACAACCAGACTGAAAGATTTACGTAGAATGAATTAGATGTCGCGGCATGTCACGATGTAGTAGTGACGAGGAAAATTATACTAAAAAGTACAGCTCTAGTAAGACATAATATCAAAAAATCAACCATGGAAGATTTTTGTATCTGTTTTTCATACATAAACCAAAATTGTGGATTAAGCCAACTTAATCTATTAATTAAATAAAAGACAAAAAAAAATATTTAAAGTTAGAAAGTGTTTTGCAACCGTCAGATAATGACAATCGTAATTAATTTTTATATTAATTACTGTAGAATATTACTTTAGTTAGCCTCTTTACAGGAAGAAGAAGAAGAAAGCATTTTTATTGAAAAATTTCACGGACACAAGGGATACACCAGACTGCCGCAGTTTCGTCCCCCTCCTGGGACTCGTCAGTGGTTAATTTATGTGTCAATTGAACAAAGTATTTTATATTGTTAATTTGCTCTATATGAAAAACTTTTTATTTTTTGGTGTCGTACTGGTATTTGAACTCACTGCCTTAGCATCAAGCTATGCATCGTAATCTCACCTCTTAACGAGTTGAGCCACGGTCGACACAGCGATGACTGTGGCTAAAGTGGAGTTTGGTTACACTACGTACACACAAGTATTGTTTCTATCAGAAGAGACAGAATTAACTAATACCAATGCACAATTCATTTCTCAACTAGAATATTTAAATTTAATAAAGATTAAATGTGTATTTGTAAACTAAATGTTTATATATATTAGAGAATCTTGTGTGGTCAAATTGCAAACAAATATGCAATAAGTAGACAGACTAAAGCGAAAGACAAAGACATACATCTTAAGTAGATTTTTCTGTTTCCTTTTTCTTATTGCAAAAAAGGGTTGTATAAGTTATATTTTGTTAGTTTTTTCGCTTCGCTTCTATAATTCTCAGCGGCATTTGCGTTCCATTAAAATATGGCATTATTTATACAATAATTGATGTAAGTAGTTCAAAGATAATTTCGTTTATTTTATTTATAATTATTTCTATTGTTTTTAGATATTACATTAAATCATATCGTCAATTTGGAAGTATGAACATTTTTATATTTTGTAACGTATTGTAAATTATTTTAAACAGAATCACAAAAATATGTTTTATGATTTTCTGCAAATAAATTAACTAAAGTATAATTTTTCTACAAATTTTTTGAGTTTTTTTCAATCTACTAATATTCAGCAAAAATTTTATTAACTTTTACCAGGGGTTTTTTAATTTGTAATCTACTAAGTGTTAGCAAAACTTTTGATGAATCTACTAATTTTGTTGCTAAAAATCAGTTCAGCAAAATATTTTGCTGACATTAGCAATTTTTTTGCAAGCACTCTCCTGACTAAAATTTTGATGACTCAACAAAATTTTATGCTGACTTTACTAACT
The DNA here is from genome assembly GCA_021234595.1 of Delia radicum. NCBI lineage: Eukaryota > Metazoa > Arthropoda > Insecta > Diptera > Anthomyiidae > Delia > Delia radicum. Next base: position 76,635,933 of record CM037854.1, on the reverse strand, counting down.
TTTTTATTTGAGTGTACTATACATTATTAGACCGGCAACATATAATTGGATTTTCAGAATTAAATTAATATATGGGATTAAACAAAAAAATATATTAAAAATACTTCAAACATTTTAGCTCGACATTTAGCTACCTGAAAAAATAGAAAAAAAAAGTTACTAAAAATTAGTTGAAAATGCTCTTGCAGAAAAATCTGCTAAATTTACCATATTTTTCGATACATACAATATTAATAAAATAAGAACAGCAAAAATAAATCTAAATTTTAGTGAATTTTAGTTAATTGAAAATAGCATTTTACTCTGTAAAATTAGCAAAAAAATTTACTAAATATTTGTACACTCAAAATAGAAATCAAAAACTGCAAAAACTTTGTACACTCAAACTAGAAAACAAAAACTGTAATGTTAAAAAAATTTTGCAAATAACAGTTTGTTTTGCTAAAATCAAGAGAAATTTTTACTAACAAATTATAGATATAGCTGATTTCATAGCGGCAGATTTTTATTCGTTTAAAAAAAAAAAAACTTTAAAAATTTCAAATTTGTTTATGATTTTGTTGTCTACTAATAGTTAATAAATGTTTTTGCTGATTTTAGCAGATTATTTTGTTGCATTAAATTAACTAAAGTTTAGCTCAAATATAACTAAATATTTGTAAATTTAACAGATTTATTTTTGATATTCTTGTATTATTAATATGTAGTAAAAAATTCTGCTAATTTTAGCAGTTTTTTCTGCAAAAATATTTTTTAACAAATTTTTAGTAGCTTTGTTTGCTATTTTTATAGATTTATTTCTACTTATCTAAAATTTAACTTTACGTTAAATTTAAATTTCACGGTGTTCCTGGGTCAATTTACATAAAGTTTGGGTGTTACTACAATCTTAAAATGGATTCTGTATCAAGATGATCTAAAAACCCTCATCGCGTTTTTTTTGCGGACAATCAAAATTTTTTTTAAATTTGTCCTGTCTTTAGTTTAGGGCCACAGTTTTTGCTAAAACAAGTTAGGAAGGATTCAGATACTTTAAGAGAGTCTAGAATTTTATATTTTTTGTCAGACGCGACCCTTTTGGAGGTGACAAGGCTTAAGATTTAATTTTTTAAGTTTCAATTTTCTCAAACATTAACTTACCTGTTTGGGAGAAATTATATGTCATTGAAAAGTTTATAAAATTTTCTTTTGTATAATATATATACGAGTATATATTTATTTTCCAGGAATGGGTACTTGTTATTTCACTTAAAACTTAAAAATTACCTAAACTAAAACAAAAAATCTGTATTTTGTCAATTATATGTTATAATAGACAAGACATGAAACCAACAATAAAAATACTACCTTTTGTCTTTAATTTAGGGTCATATCACCGATTTTGTTTAAAAAAAATGTATGATCGTTTTAGAGCTGAGTCAAAACTTTTATTTTTTTGAGCTGAGTCGAGACTTTTATTTTTTTGTCAGACAAGCCTCTTTTGGATGCGGCAAGACATAAAAGTAAATTTTTCGAAGTTAAAATTTAAAAAAAAAATATTTTTAACTTTAAATTAAAATCAAAAAATATATATACATATCATACGAAAGAAGATTTTATAAACATATCATACAAAAGAAGACTTTATAAGCTTTGTCTGACTAAAAAATTCTCGACTCTGACAAAAAAATTCTCGACTCAGAACCGTTGCTAAATTTGTTATCAAAATTGCGAACGTTTCCCTAAACTAAAGGCAGGAGAAATTTTGATTGGCAGTGAAAATGAAGTACCACCTAGATTTTTTTTCGTTTTCGTTGGAATACGCTTTCTGATTGGAGTAACTCGCAAATTTTATTTAAATCGATTCAGGCGCACCGTGCTTAGACTCTTAATAATCGGATTATACAATCTAGTCCCCCTGTACTCAATTTAACAAATTTAAGATTTTCAGTGTTTAGTTTTCACAACAAAGTTTGGCCAATTCAACAGAATTTTATTTGCAAAACCCAAAATATTCTGAAATCTAATGTAATAGCGTTGTACTAACTGAATTTATGAGTTGTTACGATTAAAATACACTTTTCAATTTGGTTGTTACTTTATTTCTCTGTGTGCATTTCCTTGTTGCATCATATATATTTGTTTTAATTGGGATTTTAAGAACAGAAAGGATTTAAGATCAAAAATTTTAATAATTGTTGGTAAATGTTGGTAAATGTTCCGGTCCTCATAAGTTCGTTATAACCGAACTAAACTGTACTGTATACATTGTTTAAATAATGTAAACAATGTATTTAAGTGACATCCTTTAAAGTGAGAAATTTCGCTCTGTTTTTTTTTTAACATTTTCTAAAAATATTTGTATGCAAATATATTGTATTTTACATAAAATATATTTTAATTTTTATCAATTTGCTAACATAATGTCTGTAATAACACAGCAACACCCTCATAATGTCATAACCAAAAATAAAAAAGTTGTACATGACTCATTCCATATAAAAGCATCAAAAAATATCCACTTTTCGACCTCTACCCCTTTCAATTTTAACCAAACTTGGAACGGAAGGTAAGTGTCATGAAAATATGTCATCGCCCAAGGTTTGGGTTGCTAGCTTTTATAGTTTTGGAAATATCGCGTTTTATTAAAAAAAAATCGAAAATTTAACAAAAGTAGTCTTACATAATTGTTCGTATCTTTTTAACGGGTTAACCCACATGATTGATTGATACCTCATTTTAAAGATACTGTTGTCTTGCTTATAAATAAAATAAGAAATATTTCTTTAAAGGTGAAATTAATATAAAAACCGCTGTATTTGAAAAATATGGTTTCTTAAATTCTTCAAAAAATATATGATAGTTATAAATTATTCCACTTTGCCATTGCCAAATCACAATGTATCAGTGCGGGGATCGTGGGTTCGATTCCCACCAGAGGCACTGGTCTGTTTACGCTACAACGCGCTGAAAGCCATAGTAGCTTGTGCTCGGTTAGGGTAATAGTATATAATTTGTAATTATATGATTATTAATTAATAAAAAAAAAAGGTAGTTGTACATAATTGTCCATATTTCTTTAACGGCTTAAGCTACGAGATTCATTGATACATCATGTTAAAGCTACTTAAATTGTTATTTTAATTATATACATAAGTTATTCTCTTCTTGACTACAAAATTATTTTTTTCGAAATCCGTGGTTCAGAACACTGTATTTCGAAAACATGGTTTTTAAAAATTTTAAAAATATATATAATATAAATTATAATAAATTATTATTCTCTACCGTTTCCAATTCCCTACATGGTAGTCCTTAATCTTCCTGAGCTATCGGTTTTTTAGTTAATTTAAACAATGCGTTTTTCCGTGACACACAATACCTGGTATACACAATACCTTGTGTATACCAGAACACCCATATTTTAAGTAGATTTATAATGAGCTCTCGTAGCTTTAGCTGTTAAAAAAAATATGGAGAATTGTGTATGACTACTTTCGAATATTTTTCATATTTTAAAACGCGATATTTCAATATCCGCTGGGATTAGCTGTGTTACATTTGAACGAGGTTATAGTTATATGATGAACATTCTCTATACCAAGTTTGGTTAAAATCAGAAAGGTTGGAGGAAATCTAGTGGTAGATTTTATATGTTTTTAGTCACATATTATGTCTTGTATTAAAGTTAACATATTTTTGATATTAAACGCCCTACTTTTTACAGAAAAATAAACTTAAAGGGAATGAACCTAATTAACATAAAATATATCATTTATTCTATGAAAGAATATGAAACATAAAAACATATCACACTTGTTCAACAAAGGGGTCATAAGTCAAAGATTTTTTCAACAAAAGGTTCATAACTCAAGAAAACGACATACCATCACCTACAATGCATAAGGACGAAACAAACAAAGTTTCCAAAACAGGTTTTATTAGGGATTATGATTCATTTGGCTAAATTACAGACCTATGTTATGGATTTTAAAACAAAAACGACACTTTTCCACAATTTCAAAAAATTTATATTTTTAAGTGCGCCCCAGTAGGCTAGTTGGTAGCATGCTGGCTTATCAGTGCGGGGGTACTGGGTTCGATTCCCACCAGAGGCACTGGTCTGTTTTCGCTCCAACGCGCCGATGGCCATAGTAGCTAGTACTTAGGGTAATAGTATTTAATTTCTAATTATATGTTTATTAATTAATAAAAAAAAAAAAATATATTTCTAAATTAAAGTAAATTGTACAAAACTGGATCACATTTTATAAAATTATATAATATTATTTTTACTCGGGAATCCAAACATATGTAGTGATCGATATAATTATGTATGGATCGATATAATTTTTACTTGTTAATTAACAATGATAACAATTAAAAATTGTTATTTTTAAACATTTCGTTATGTTTTCTTAAAAATAATTGACGGTCTTTAAAATTATTGATTTTTAATAATTTTAATTTTCAACTTCAATACTTTTAATTATATCTTCAAGTCACAAAAAGCATACCTACTATCGACCAAAACTATATAAAATCAGAAATATTTATATCCAATTGGATATAATTTAATGTCCCTGATATTAATTAAAATTAATCTCGTAAAAAGTTTTATAAAATTATATATAATTTTATATAATTAGATACATGTAGAAGACCCATTTTCGAATCAATTTGTATATGTTTATATAAGGGATTTTATCAAATGAGAAATAATTATATTAGACTCCAAAATTTTTACACGGGTGGCCAAATTTGTAAAAAGTGCATTTAAAAAGCAAATTGCATAAAAAATGCACTTCTTTTTAAAGCTGAAATAAAAAATTAATTCCTCGAAAAAAGTAAGCGAGTGTACCAATTTAATGCAATTTAAATGGTGATGATCCGAAGAATATTTAAGAAAATACGAATATTCAAACTTTTTGCGTACAGTGGGGAGCACTTGTGAGTACATGTAAGTACTCTTTACACCTTAATATTCAGGTCGAAAAATGTTTGACACTAGAACTAAATTATACTTTTCTAAAGGAACAAGGTACGCTGAATCCAAATCTGGCCTAAGATTCACTCTCCGACATCAGATGTTCGAGCTAAATTAACAAGAAAAGTGTATTTTTTGATCAAAATGCTCTGATTTTTCACTTTCCTGGAAATGTATTAATACTTGTAATGGCAACTGAAGACAGTACTCTTACAATTTTTTTCAGTTTTTCAATTTTTAAGATAACTTATTTCCTTACGACATTATCGTCGGTTGAACTTGATAATAAAATTGAATTTTTTAAAATTTTGCATTGCGGGACTTTAAAATTGCTGTTACAACCTCAATTTCAATTTACAATAATGTCGTAAGGAAATAAGTTATCTTAAAAATTAAAAAACTGAAAAAAAATTGTAAGAGTAGTGTGTTCAGTTACCTTTACAAGTATTATGAAAAATACATTTCCAGGAACATGAAAAATCTGAGCATTTTGATCAAAAAATACACTTTTCTTGGTAATATAGCTCGAACGTTTGATGTCGGAGAGTGAATCTAAGACCAGATTTGGATTCAGCGTACGTTGTACCTTTAGTAAAGTATAATTTAGTTCTAGTGTCAAACATTTTTCGACCTGAATCTTTAGGTGTAAAAAGTGCATATATGTACTCACAAGTGCTCCCCACTGTATATCTAATTTTTCAATAAAACTAAATCGCGCAGAAAAACAATTTAAAATAGGAACTTTTAAGCACTTCGTTACGTATCATTAAAAAAAAACGGTATTTAAAATTGTTGACTTCTAGAAATTTAAAATTTCAACTTAAATACTTTCATTAATATCTTATCACAAAAAGCATATAAATATTTCGAAATTTTAAAAACCAAAAACGCCAATTTTTACGTGATGCTATTGGGTTTGTGAATGCATAATTTAATTGAAATCGGAAGACCCAAGGTAAACAAATACAATTTTTGTCCGTTCTTTGGTAGAATGGCCGATATCAAATGTAACTGTTTATTTAATCCATTATAAACAAGTCATTCTTTTTTATTTATTTGTTTACAAAATATATTTTCATTTTGTCAAATTGCATCAAAATATGAGCGAACCCTTCGGATATGTATCAAGTATTAGTTAGGAATTGGGACTATTTACCCTTAATAACAATAAGTTGTCATGGTTTTCATATAATAAATATTTATTTAAATAACAATTGTTTGAGCTTACAAGATAATAAAATAAAATAAACAATTTTAAACCTCTTAAACGTAAAAAAAAATAAGAAGTGTTGGCCAATTTTAAAATAAAAAGTATATAAAGAGAAATTTTTTTATAAAATATCGTTGTTTCTATTAAATTTTTTTATAAAATGACCTTTAAATAAAGTGAAAACCGAATACAGCTAAAAGTATTTTTATTTATAAGGATTTTTACACTAAAACAGATATTCTTAAACGGTGATGAGAGTGCACTCATAGAAATAAAACTGTAAAAACCAGAATTTTTTTTTATTATCAATTAATAATCATATAATTACAAATTATATACTATTACCCTAATCAGGCACTAGCTACTATGGCCTTCGGCGCGTTGTAGCGAAAACAGTGCCAGTGCCTCTGGTGGGAATCGAACCCACGACCCCCGCCCTGATAAGCCAGCACGCTACCAACTAGCTTACAGAAAAAACAAGCAGAAAAATTTATTAAAAATTTTTAAAAATGACTGCTGAAAAATTTATAAAATTTTGCATATTTTTTGCAAAATGTTAGTACGATAAGTATTGCCATGTTAGCCTGTTTTCTGCTAGATTTAGCAGAATAAGTTTGCTTTTTTGCATATTTCACTGTTAAAAGCAAATTTTTGGTAAATTTTTTTTAATAGTTTTATTTGTTATATTTTTTTTATGAAGATTTTAAGCATATGTTTTTTTAAAAGAAATTCATTTATTATAGATTTTTTTAGTTGAATGCTTTCCGAGTAAATAAACAAATATTTGTTGAAAAACTGTCAAAACCATTAACCCATTAATGCCCTGATGTTGGTTTTTTTAATTTTGAGACAAAATTTTTGTACACTCTCACTTTTTTCAGAGCATGCTAAATTGTAACAACTCTGCTGGCAACTTTAGTTGCCAATGGGCATTAATGGGTTAATTTGACACGAAGATTAGGTAAAATTAAATTATTTTTTCTTTGCGAATTTTTAGCATATTTTTTTATGTGGTAATTTAAGAGATTTTTAGCATAATAAGTATATAAAAAAATTTTACCTTTTTTCACGATATAGTAGATTTTTCCATATTTTTTCTGGTATTTTAGCATATTTTAAAAGAAAGCTTGTGTCAACACTGAAGAACAGCAAAAATAATTTAAATAATAATTTAGTTAATTTAAAATAGGAATTTACTCTGCTATAGTTGCTTTAAATTAAGTTGCATGTAAAAGCCAGTATAGTTTGCTAAAATCTTTTGAAATATTTGCCAGCAAAGTGTAGACTGCTTATTTCAGAAGGGCAGATTTTGAATCGCATAAAAATAAACTCTAAAAAAAATCTTTAAAAATGATTGATTTTAGCTGTTTAATTTGTTACTTTAAATTTATTAAAATTTATTTCAAATTTTACTAAAACTTTGTAGATTCAATAGATTTATTTGTGCTATACCTATCTTATTAAAATTTAGCAAAAAAAATGTGCTAAGCATTTTAGCAGTTTTTTCTGCAACGCCATTTTGAACTAATTTTTAGTAGTTTCAGCCAAAAAAAAAGTTTACCAATTTTTTTCTATTAGTGTACATAAATTTATAAATTGTCTTGTATATGAAAATCTAAAGTTCAAGTTTCTCTGATTTAAAAGAATATTTTATTTGTACGCAAAAAAATGTTGTAGAACACACTGAAATAAAAAAGCCTGTAAAAGTTAAAGAAAAATCTGTAATTTTACAGAAAAACTTATCATTTTTTAAGCCAGCAGACCGTTTAGCCTTAAATGCCTGACAGCGTCGAATCCCTGGAGGAAGCTTGGGGCCAAGTCTCCACTTTTGTCTACTATTTTGTTGACATTGTCAACTAAGCGTCTACACTTTTTACTTTGCTTTTGATGGGTAGAGACATTTTGTGACAGATGAATTTTGTAGTTCAGCTTCTTCCTTTTCTTTTTGATTCTTTTTAAAGTTTTGTTTGATATACACGTGTTTGGATGAAAAACTTAAGTGTTAAAATAATGAATAATGAAATAATGATGAAGTTTACACAAAATATTTTTTTTTAATAATTTACCACAAAAAAGTGCCAAGAAATGCACCAAAAATTGTGGTGCCATTGAGTGGTTCTAACAATTTTCTTTTCAAAGATACAAATTTTCTGTATAAAATCATTAACATATAAAAATTTCATCGAAATCAGATGCTCTTAGAGTGCGTTCCATGCTCCTAGAGTGCGTTCCATGGTTCTTATGTCTACATGCGGTCCCATAAGAACTAACGAGTCACTAGTGAATCTTTGGTTCAATGTCTGCATATGGTCCCATAAGAACTACCTAGTTACTAGTGAATCTATGTTTCTAATGTCAACATATGGTCCCATAAGAACTACCTAGTCGCTAGTGAATCTTTGGTTCAAATGTCTACATATGGTCCCATAAGAACTACCTATTCACTAACTAGTCAATAATTCTAATGTCACTAGTGATTTTCAATGACACGTACATGTTAAATGTCTATAGCAAATTACATTGCCTGGGGAATATTTGGTTAGTAGTACTGGTGACGCAGTCAATAGTGAATCAATATTTTTTCCTTATTGACATTTCCTGCAGGGATTAAATACAAATGTGTCTTTATGAAGTGGAATGCCTAATAAACCAAAACTGCGTACCACGATTTGTAAAATAATCTTTTTTACGCTTTTTATAACCAAAAATTTCAAAATTTTGATTTGCCCGTTACACAAAAATTAAGTGACTTGGGGACAAAAAAATATCATTTGAAAGCTTATATCATTTGAATACTTATTTATTTTATTAAAACTTTCTAAAATTATTTTTGCTTTTTTTCGATATCATAAAAAACGCATTTTTTGAGTTTTTGATTAATTGCGCACGTTTTAAGTTTTTCGACTAAATTTTTAATAAAAAAATTATTTTATTAAAGAGAGCTTGGGTTTTCTTTACACACTAGTGAAGTTTTCATTTTAATTTAGCTCAAAATAAAACCTTTGAAATTTTTGTTAATAGTTATATCTTTAAAGATACAGAGGGCATTTGAGGGTTAAGCAAAACGTGGTGTAATTCCACGGCATGCCATAGAAAAAAATAATAATGATCTGACTATTAATGATATATATTTTGGACGTGCTGATATTAATGGTGTACTTAATATTTTGTATCTCTGTCCGATGTTGATTGCATCTCCTAAATTTAGACACTCTTTGGCATAACTTTGGTATAATATGTGGACACATCTAAAAAATGTTCTTGCAAAAATTTAAGCAAAAAATTTTCCATTTGCCTCGTAATATATTAATTTTTTCAGGTTAATTTAATAAAAAAAAATACAATACTGAAATAATAAAATAATAAAACTATAAAAAAATAAAAAAATGTACGTAGTTTTACAGTTCTAGTAATAGTTTACTTTTTTTAATTAAATGATTATATTATGATAAAAAATGTCAATACATAAATCAGTAAAACCTTTTATATTACAATTTACAGATTTTATTAAAATTTTTAGTACCAAATAAATTATGCAGAAAACATTTTTTCCATTTCCTATTTAAAAATTACAAAATTCTTTACTAATTTTCGTTGCTGATATTTTATTCATTTTTGAAACAAAAGTTCCTAAAATTTCCAAATAGTTGAACTATTTTTTTTTTTTTTCATAGCTAAGAGTACACACAGAAAAATAACGATCCAACCGAGTTTTAAAGTGTATTTTGGTGGTTAATACCAATAAATTTGATTAGTACAATTATATTTAAATTTAATTTCCTAATATTTTGGGTGCTGTAGCTAAAATTCAGTTGTATTAACCGAGCTTTGTTCTGAACATCAATATTCTGTTGTTCCAAAACTTTTTCAATCGTAGTAACCGAAGCTGAGACATAGTAACTGAATTTCAGTTGACAATTTTTCACTGTGTATACAATAATTTTCAAGTTACAAATTTTTGTAACATATAATATAAATAAAATGACAACAAAATTGGCCGATTTCAGAAAATCCATTAAGAGTTTACTAGAATTTTACTAATTATTCTTACTGCGTTCATTTTACTAACAATTACAGACACCTTTAACTTAATTTTTCTGTTGGCCTAAAAATAGTTAATTTTTCTGTAAAATTGCTGATTTTTCTGTAACTTTTACATACATTTTTATCTGAGAGCATAAACTAAGGATATTATGTAGGTAAAGCCGACAGCAAATGTAGTCAAAAACAAATTAAATTTCACTTAAAGAAAAGACGACTAACATTTCATTAAATTCAACTATCATTTGTTATTTGTTTTTACTGTTCACGAAATTACTAACAATTGTAGTAAAAATTAACCACATATGTTAGTAAAAAATAAATATTTTTTAAATAAAAAAAAGCAACTGCAAAAAATAATGTAAAATCATAAAACAGTCATTTGATGTGGTTTGTTTTTTAAATGAACTAAAATGTTAGTAAAAAATTAAATTTGTTCTACAAATGACTGGGATTTACATTATTAATAAAGAAACTGTATTACAACCTAAACAACTACATATTTTTAAAGCAGAAGTTCCCTTGGTGTACATTTTTAATATTTTTTTATATTTTTTTGTTTTTGTGTTTTTAACGCCTTCTTTTCAAGCCATCATCATATTCATTCATTGTTGTCGTATGTCATCATATATATTTATGTATGACAAAACATTGATTATAACAAAAGACACAAAAAAAAAAATTAAACTTTTACACTTTGTCTCTAGTCTTTCCTTCTTTCCTTCTTTCTTTTTTTTGTCGATTACGATACAATATGCATTTTTACATGCTTGTAACTTGTACTTTATATTCAAGGTAATAATTTTACTTTTTAACTACATACTATTGTTTATGAGTTTTGTTTTGTATTCAGCGTTTTTTTTTTTTTTTTATTTATTTTTTGCAAAGTGTAGTTTGTGTATATAAAAAAAAAATATGATGAATGTGGTGGTCTTTCTCCCCCATATACAGATATCTTAAAATGCAACTAGAAATACTTGCATTATGGGACAACGATTATAGAAAGATAACTCAAAATTAGGAAAATATTACAATTATATCGCGCATTCCATGATAGATAGGCCAAAATCTAAACGGGGGTCATTTAAATCATTTTATGTTTTGTATACATATTCTCTATGATGACTTTCAGTCACTACCGTGTTCATTTTTTTAAAATTTGGTAAACTTGTATTTTTCTCGCAGTTTTTCAGTTTTTAAAAAATCCATTAAATTTTACAAGTAGCGAGTTTTGAAAAGTCATATTTCCTAAAGTATATCAGCTATTTTAAAGATTTAACAAGAATATGAAAGCTTCAATTGTCTTTTTCACGATTTGTAATTAAAAAGCAACCACTTTTATTATGAAGATTTTTATTAATAATGTTAAGTTTTCTTTGATCTTCTTTTATTTTATTGTTCTTAGTTTAAACGAGCTTAATATCATTTATTTATTAATTATTTATTTACAATATTTCGTCCCCACATTGGGTGACTTCTTCAGGGAACAAATATTACAATTACAATGTGGAGACGAAATATTGGAAATAAATAATTAATAAATAACTAATCTTAAGCTCGTTTAAACTAAAAAGAATAATATAATAATTTTTTTTTAAAAAAGGCGGGAAATCAAAAATATTTTCTGTCAATACGAAAAAATAAAAATATCCCAGAAATTAAAATTAAATAAAAATATTGACAGAAAATATTTTTGATTTCCCGCCTTTTTTTAAAAAAAATTATTATATGTATATAAGTTTTTAATTATTAAAACAAGTTTTTCAAATTGTTATATTTGTTCCCTGAAGAAGTCACTCAAGGTGGAGACGAAGTATTGGATATAAATAATTAATAAATAAATGATATTAAGCTCGTTTAAACTAAGTTTTTTTTTTTTTTTTTTTTTTCAAATTTCAAATTTTATTTTCAAAAATTATTTTAACATTTCATCTTAACTAACCCTGCGAAGCCAGGTGGCTTATCTGCAGAATAAAATAAAAGAAGATCAAAGAAAACTTAACATTATTAATTAAAATCTTCATAAAACTAATGATTCATAACGACAATGAAGCGTTTATAGAATTTATGAAACAATTTTATAAAAAATTTTAATATTAAGAAGTTTCTTGAGTTAATAAAACTCTTCATAAAAAAAATTAAGTTCATAACTGTTAGGGTCTCTGCTAAAAAAGTGATAAAAATGTATTTTTAGAAAATGCAGTTTTTGTTTCAAAATGTTCCGAAAAAGCGATTTTGTCGTTTATTTTTTTTTTTTTTTTTTTTTTTTAAAAGAGAGGCAACACTCAGGAAATACTTCCTATATTTAGTGTGTTGCTTTCTTTGGAAAGGGATAGTATAGAGATGAAAGGTGGGGAAAGATGAAGGGCTTCAGACATGGCAACACTGTAATTGCGCGAGATGATGTCTTAGAACAGTTGTTGCTCGCCACCTGATGGAGAGTTGGCGAACTTATTGAAGCTTTTTGGTTCATAGCCCTGATTCATTATTTTACTTCGGTGGGGTTAATTGCTATGGGAACACCGAAGGTGGACATTGCGATACGTATGAGGGATAGAAAAAACTCATACATATTAATTTGATGTAGCCGGCACCGGGGATCGAACCCGGGACCTTCTGTGTAAAAGTCCAACGCGCTAACCATTACACCACAAGGCCCACAAGGCGATTTTACCCGAAAAAGCGATTGCACATCATGGTGATATGTAAAAATTTTCAGGAAAACATTTTATAGCCCTAATGCTACATATTCTAAAAAAAATTAAATCAGAAAAATCATTTTCAATTTTAATTTGACACAAATTTTATAATTTCTTCAAAAAACTATGTGAGATTGGAAAAACCACAATAACATCAAAATATTCATGAGGTAAAATTTATTTGATATGTCATACCTTAAAATATTTAAAATTGGGGTTAAAAATTTTTTTTGTACACGATACTAAACCTCTATTTAGGGACTTTAAATCCGTTTGCGTGAATCACTTTCTGCAAGGGTCGCAAAAGTTATGGTGGCTTAAATTTTGAAATTTTATAAAACTCTTAAAATTATGTTTTTTGACTGAATTGAAAAAAATTTCGCACACGTATACAATTGTTAAATATTTTTGCGTTTTCATGGAGATTTACTCCCTTATTTCGTGTTTTCCAAAATATCTTTGTCAAATTCCGTCTTTTTCCAAAAAATTAATTTTTAGCGATATCTAAAAATGATTTCGCGATATGTTCGTTTAAAAACGACAATGTTTAAGCAGTTATAAATAAATAAATTGTTTATTTAAAAAATTCTTTTTGCTATAGAAAAACACAATATTAAATATTATTTTAGAAATATTAAAAATTAGACCCAAAAAAATGGCGAGCACTCAAAATTTTATATGCAAAAAATTCATATTACCGCCCCGGCGGAGCTGGAAAGTTCAAAGCTGAAACTTAAGCTCGATATTACTTCACTTATGCTCCAAATTTCATTGCAATCGGACTACTAAGTAAGAAATGGCCGAATTATTTTAAAAAATTTTGTGATATATCCCACTGTGCATGGGAGACCTGGTAACCGTTTCATTGTAGATACTTTTTTACAAGCCAAATCGGGTGGCATAGGGGAGGATTGGGTACTCATCTGAAAAAAATTTTAAATTTGTTTCACACACGAATAAATTCTTTAGTCCCTAACGTAGCCGTATTTTTAAATTTTTGATTTGCATTAATATGGTACGAGGACAAACTCAAAAATTAAAGGAAAAACACCCAAAAAATCGTTGTTTTTTATTTTTCAAAAAAAAATACTAGGCAAGCATTTAAAAATGTTTCTACGTTAGGGACTTAATTTTTTAGTCATCTACAAAACAAAACAAAAAAAAAATCACTCCATCCGTTAAAACTTCACAGTGGCACCCGATTTTTAAAGTAATATAGCTTATATAAAATATAGGGCAAGGTGTTTGTTTAACGAGCTTTAACTTTTTTATTTCTGCGATTTTTTCTCCGAAATTTTCATAGCATATAGAAAAAAGTTCAAACTATTCTAATATTAAACAAACAAAAAATTAAAAAAAGAAATAAAAATCTTAACGTAATCAGTTGGAGAGAAAATCTATTTTCAATTAGTTAATTCAAAATTTCCACAGAATATTTATTTTTAAAATTTAATTTTGACGAATTTCGCGAAATGATGGATATGCCGGAGCAAAACCTGTTCAGATAAAAGAGTAAATTTTTAGCAGAAAGTGGCTTTAGAAAAAAAAATTTTGATGGCGATTAATTATATGCGTTGCCTCTCCAACTGTGCATAATTAGAACACATACAAACTATTTTTTTTTTTTTTAAATTTTTGTTCCATGAATGGGCGTCAGTGCCAGCTACAAAAACCGCCAAAAATTTTAAAACTAAAAAAATTTTAGTACAGTGTTATTTTAACGTCATATAGACAGTCGCAATTAATTTGGTTTAAATTTTCGACAACCATGTATTTATGTAAATTAAATTACATTTTTATAAAGAAATGATTATTTAGACCAGAAATGTATCCATAGTATATAATTCCATTCACATAGTTCATATTGTCGTCTATATCTTTTAAATTATGTGCTATAACATTCATACGAGTACTACTCATATTTTACCGCAGTAATAATACTTAACTGTTATTTACAGTGTTAGAGTTGTATTTCTTGTACAAGGGTTTTTTATAATAAAATTTTTATTTTATTTCCATTTTGGTATAGATTTCATAGTAAAACATTTTTGTGGTATATTGTATTTTTATTACTAATACAAATATGACTTTATTCATATGGCGCTTTCCATGCCAACTCCTCCGCTACAAGAAAAAATTTGTGGTATTAATGTCCGATATGATGCGAATTAAAAATTTTTCCAAAAAAGTTGGAAACTGCTAACGTTTTTATGGATAATTTGAAATAAAAATTCAGAACTTATTCTGAGTTTTTAGTATAACAGATAATGTCCCACTTCGTTTAAGAATATCCTTTGTATATATTCCAATACTTTTGTGTTAAATTTACATGGCATGTAAAGTATTTTAAGATATTTCAAAATTCGGCAAAACTAAATTTTATGGGGAGTTCCAAAAATAAAAAAAATGCGACCCCTCTTGAATAAAAAAATAAATTTTTTTATCTTCGGTTTTTAGCCCAAAGAAGAAACATAAAAGCGAGAAAAAACATATAAGTGCGGGTACTCAAATGAAAGGAAATTTCCTCAAGATTTCAAATATGATATTATTTTTTATAATCTATGATACGTAGCGGCCTCTAAATATATTTTACGTACAAAAATTGGGAGGAAGTCTTCTTTGTGTTTTTTTTTTTTTTTTGGTTAATTATGTAGAATTTACTTTTCAAATAAAGAATTTTACATGAAAATATGCCTTCAAAGTTGCTATCGTTGGCATTTCCCAGGGATAACCGTATGGAGGTGATAATACAAAATTTATTATCGTAACGGTTTTCTCCTCCAGTCCGTCCAAAGCCCGGCTTCGCTGAGTAAAGTTGTTCTGCGTGAGCGGCCTTCTGCGGAACTAAGGGATTTTCTGCAATGTGACAGGCAGTTTAGTGGCTTCGCTGCGTAAAGTTTTTCAGCGTGACCGGACTTCGGCCGGGCTAAAGGGGGTTTCTCCTATGTGAAAGGCAGTTTAGCTGCGTCATTTTGCGATTTTATCAAAAAAATTTCATTCATGATAGTGTCCAATAACTTCTTCTGTGTTTTTTCTAATAGTCAAAGTCAATTATTATATAAAAATTATAATTTTTCTGTTAATTTAGAGAAAAATTTGTCATGATCTCAAACCGAACGAATAAAATCTCACAAAAAAATGTATTTTAACGTAATTTCGATGTATTTGTAAGTGTTTTCGAAAATAGCGCTAAAGACAAAGGACCCCGGCCCCCTTCAACGAAAATAGAAAAAAAATCTTTTTAATTATGGTTAGGACCACCTACTTTATTTTGGAAAACGCTCCATAAAGTGCAGTTTAGCCCAACATTTTTCTGTTCAAGTGCATAAACTTGAGCGAGGACCGTAAAAGTTACAGCGGCTTAAAGTTGAAAATAAAAAAAATGGTCAGAACTGCAATTGTTGGTAAATTTTTAAAGTTGTTGCAGATATGCATTATAATCATTGGGGCATGAATCCAAAATATGACCCCAAAATATGCATTTACATCGAAATATATGCTGAAAACTAAATAATATGCACCAAAAATATAAAAATATGCACTAAAATTCAAATTTTTTGTAGTTTTTAAATGTATTTATTACTCGGGTTTGCTGGATTAAAAATTAAATCCAATATAAATGTATAAAAAATGGCAACTAGACGCTATGATCAGGGCAAATGGTGTCTTTTAAAATTGGGTTATTTCTTTTATTTATTTTTAATTAAATCTAAATTTTAATTTTTACAAAATATGCAAAAATATACAATTAAATTGAAAATATGCAATAAAAAATGCCAAAATCTGCTTTCTTTTATTTATTTTTAATTAAAACTAAATTTTAATTTTTACAAAATATGCAATTAAATTGAAAATATGCCAAATATGCAACATGAAATGCCAACACATGCCATAAAATATGCATTTATGCCAAATATGCAAAACTATGCATTTATTACAAAATATGCAACCACAAATCGATGGCATTTTGTTGCAAATTCTTTGATTCGGAAAAGTATTTGGTTAAGTGTGCGGATTAATAAGTCCGAGACTTTTCGAACTTCATTCGTAGTTATATGAAATGCAACATTGCTCCCATCAACTACCACTTGTTAATAGACGACTGTCAAATTTTGAGCAAGTTCCGTCATTTACTTTGCGTTTAACAGCTGCTTAAAACATACAACCTCGAGGATTTTTTTAAAAACGGAAAAAAGTGAATTGCGAGTGCTCAGTAACAATATTTTAGCGAAAAAAAAACCGTTAATCAAACCAAGGAAAAGCATGATAAATACTATGGGGACTCTGCACCATCGATTTCAATGGTAAAAAATTGTTTTACTGACTTTCGTTGTGGTCGCACAAGTACAAATGACGCTGAACGTTCTGGACGGCCAATTGAGGTCAATACAGCCGAAAATGTCGAAAAAATCAACGATATGGTGTTGGCCGACCGAAGAGTAAAAGTTCGTGAGATTGTTGATGCCATAGGCATTTCATATGGCAGTGTGGTTTTGATTTTAAATGATCAGGTGATGGCAACAGTTTTTAGGGATGCACTCTGGACAATCCACATCGATTACCTTTAAAAGGGAAAAACAATAAGCGGCGAATATTATGTCAACTTATTGGACCGATTTAAGTAGGATTTAAAAAAAAAAAACGACGCCATATGGCCAAGAAATGCCTATTTTATCTACCTCAAAAAATCTTATTTTTGGAAGGGATACAAAAATTGGAGAAACGTTGGACTAAGTGTATTTATTGAGCTAAAAGGAGATTATATTGAAAAATATATTTTTTTTTTTTTTGCAAACAGTGTTTCATTCAGAAAGTCACGGACTTATTGATCCGCCCTCGTATATTTCGTACAATACAATATTTGTTGCAATTTATCTCAATTGGTTTAGGAATAATAATAGTTTGAAGGAATTAAGATTTTTGATCCCACATCAATAATGTACACTTGTACACTGGATATATTAGATATAAGAAGTTCGTGTGCATAAACTTTAGCGAAGTCCGCGAAAGTTACAGCTGCTTAAAGTTGATAATTAAAAAAATTGTCAAAATTACAATTGTGGATAGATTTCAAAAGTTGTTGAATATATGCATTATAGTTATTAGTCTTTAGAAAAACTGTGCTTAAATTTTGTGATTTATCTCTTTAGTGTTAAGAGATATATGAATCCAAACTTTTTGTTGGTACCTTATCTATCATTTTTTGAAAAGAACAAAGAACACATAAATTCTAAATTTTTAAAATGTACATCCTGCCTATAATACATAATTTTCGATGGTCATATCTTAATTGGTTTGGGAGTTATAAAGATTTAAATGTCATATATATAATATTTGGAATTAAAAAAAAATTAAAACGCGTTAATTGGTTTTAATGAGGGCGGAAAATTCTTGATTCGATTAGTGGGTTTTTTTTTTCAAAAACTACATGTTCAATGAAAATTTTTTTATTTCTTAAAGTTTTCTTACATATCACACAAGTCTTTTCAAAATAGCGATTGTTTTTTTTTTAATCATTATATGGCAACCCTGAAATTACAAATTTGAAAAATTTTTAAACCATGTGTGGAAGACAAGACTTTAAATTTTAATATACTTTTTAGTGCGTTGTAGAGTTGTGTCGTTCATGAACGAACTAGTTCAATTGAACGTTTAGATTCGTTCACCAATATACGATCTTGTCGTTCAATCATTCATTTCGTTCTTTTATTCATTGAACAATTCCATCTCTATTCAATTAAAACTGCTTGTAAAGCAAAATTTTTTTTTATAGAAAATAGTAGTAATATTGTTTCAAATTAGGAAAAGCAATTATAGTCATACAGGGTAGGGTGTCCGCCGGGAAGGTATACTACTTTGATTGTTCATAATTTTTGATTAAATGAAAGAGAATGGATCTTATATTGATAAATGTTTTATTTAATGTCGGCAATTATGTATGGAATACAATATCAGATCAATGACCACCTCTGTTAGCCTCACAAATGCAAGCCCTTTTGAGCACATTTTTCATTACATTTTCACACATTTCACGCGGTATTTCATTAATTTCATCACGAATATTTCGTTTGAGTTGCTCAAGCGTTTCTGGTTTGTTTGCATAAACCTTGCTTTTCAGATATCCCCACAAAAAGAAGTCCGGAGCAGTCAAATCAGGCGACCGTGGAGGCCTATCAACGTCACCATTTATTGAAATAACTTGTTGTGAAAAGAGGTTTCGCAGTAATTCTATTGTAATCCTGGCTGTATGCGATGTGACCCCGTCTTGCTGATACCACTGAATCTTAACTGGAAACAAATGCAAATCTTCGTGCAAAATTTGGCCAAAGTTGTTCTTTGAAGACCAAGCTCCTGAGCACGGCATCGAATTGAGGTTGATAAATTGTTTTGAACACTTTTTTGAGCAGCAGTAATGTTTTCAGCCGAACTTGCAGTACGTTGTGGTTCATGCTTGGGCCTATCACCTACAGACAATCTTTCTTGAAATCATTCACAACACGATAAATAGTGCGTTTTGTTGGCACGTTGTTCCTCCCAAAACGTAACTTTCTCATCGTCACAGTAATCGATGATTGATTTTTATAAAATGTTTTAACGATTAAAACACGTTGGTTTATCGAATATTTTTCCATAATAAATTTGCCACGTGTCTACTTCACGACTGCCAAATATGAACTGTCAAGACTAATGTTTGCCAAAATGACGGCAAAACAAAGTAGTATACCTTCCCGGCGGACACCCGTACAACTAAAAAGTTTTTTACACAAAATAAATAATTTTTGTTAGAAAAGTTGCAATTTTATAACACTTTTTGTCTATGTACATTAAAATTTGTGAAAAAAAAAACTCATAATAATTGTCAAACGAACGACACAGTTCACAACACGCAGATCAGTCAAAGTAAAAAAGAACGATCGAACGATTTGAACGAACTCGTTCACTGACTCAAATTGAACGATAATGACCGAGTCACCAAAATTAACGATTAATCCCAACACAGAAAAAATAAAATCATTCACAGAATGAATTTTTTTCATAAACTGTATGAATCGAACATGATTTTTTTCCCCCAAAACTTTTTTATTTATAGTACGTACTTGTTCATACATAATATGAAACCGAACCTGAATTAGTTCCCAAAACACTATTCATTCGAGTTATGAATGTGTTCATACATATTACGAAACATGTTTATAATATGTATGTACCAAATTTATCTATATTATGTAAATTTCATAATAAAAAATATTTTTTTATCTATTTCCCATTAAAGTAAAGGGTTTTTTTTTAGATTTTATATGCATAATAACTGCATTTTTATTATTATTGTTTTTAAATACAAAAAATTGAGAATAAATAAATTAAATAATGTACATAAATTACAAAATTTGTTAAATAGAACAACACCACTATATCCCAGGAGAAAATACTCATGATTTTGGATTATAATTAGATGAGTTTTTTGAAACGCTTTACTGAAATGCTGTCTCGAGGATGAGATATCGTAATGACAAATTAATATATTTTTTTTTTTTTATTTAGAAGCACTAAAGAGAGGTTCTAAGTAGGACATCGTGAACAAAAATCATGGATTATATCAGCAATAAAGCTAGCGCTTCCACAAAATTTCCATTTTCCATGAGTACAATAAAATTCACCGTTGGTTTTCGATTTATGCACACTTTTTAGGTGTACTATTAAGTTATTCGCTGTGGTGCAAACTTCTTTGCACATAAAACACTTCATTTTTTTATCTTTTTAAATTACCTAATTGTTAACAGCGTCTTATTTTCTTTCACAAAGTACGTATTTAACGACAAGAATTAAGAATAAATAACGATTTTTGTTATAACAGAAAAATTTGAAACGTTTTTATTTCACAGAAAAAAAAAAATAAATGAAAATTAAAACAATTTTCTTCTGGCTTTCTAAGTTTTTAAAATTAAAAAAAAAAAAAGTTCATACATAGCATGAACTTGTTCATACATATTAAGAATTGAAATCAATGAAAGCAATTCGTTCTATTTATGAACAAAATTTTTTCTGTGAACTCTAGTGCGTTGTTATATCGGCCTCCTATGAAAAGTTATAGGCTCTTAAAAATTGGTGTGTATTTAAAGACACGTTGCTAAAAAATGGATTAATAAGTAAGAGGCATCACTTGCAAAGGCGAACGCTCAGATCTCGCATCTACATTCTTTCTGACAGTCAGGCTGCACTGAGGGCCTTAATGGCTTATAAGGTGTCGTCTGGGTTGGTCATGGAATGCATTCAGACTCTCAATAGGCTCGGTAGGGGTAACTCTCTAACCTTGGGGTGGATTCCTGGTCATGAGGGGCATGAGGGCAACGAGAGGGCAGATTGTCTTGCCAACCGCGGGGCCCGAAGGCCCTTTATTCCATTCTGTGGAATACCTGCGGGGTATGTTATGGAAAGGCTCAGGGCATGGAGAGAGTCTGAATTCTCTGGTTACTGGAAAAACTCTAATGGTCAGCGCCAGGCTAAGAGATTGATCTCTTTTTCCAGTAGGGGGTCGAGGCGACTCTTGTCGCTTGAAAAGGGGGGTTTGAGGACCCTGGCGTCGTACTTACCTGGACACTGTAATCTCAGATACCATCTGCACAGGAAGGGTCAATCGGACACGGATATGTGTAGGTTTTGTGAGATGGTGTCTGAGACCTCGGAGCATGTTCTCTGCGAATGTCCCAGGCTTTGTGATAGGAGACTTAGGTTTCTAGGTGATCGCTTCATTTCGCCTTCCGACATCGCGAACATTTTGCCTAATAGGATAATTGGCTTTATAGGTAGTTTGAATCTGTAGGTAACTTTAGGCAGCACAAAAGACCTACATTGGTCGCGGTGCATAGTGCCTTCTGATTTAATCTAATCTAAGAGGCATCACTTCAATTACACTGAAATATTTCAAAAAGACTGTCCAGTTAATCGTTAAGGAAAATTTATCGGGCTTTTTTTATAATTCAAAGTTAAAGAAATTATTGTAAAATTGAGTTTTGTAATATACTAAAAACTCTGAACTAGATCATAATTAAAAAATAAAATATATTTTTTTTCAAATTCTCCATAAAAAAAACATTTATTGACAAATTAAATTTCTAGCATTTGAAAAATTTAGTTAATTTAATATAAATAATATCTTTAAATTGTGAGCAAAATTTGTCAATATTTAACCACGCCAACTTCACCCTCTTTTGGAAAAATTGTTTCATTTTTTGTTCGCCCCGTATAGGAAAACAAAAAAGTTTGATTTTGTTGCGATATACTTTTTTTTATCTAAACGTTTTGCTTGGAATGCAACATATTTATATGCATGAATGTGTTATTGTGTTGGTGTTTGATTAAATATATTTATGTATATGTTTTTTCATTTTATTTGTTTGTATATTAAAGTCATGTGTTCCATATTTGTAATCGATATTACCTCTACTAAAACTAACTATAAGGTGGTTAAAGTATGATTGTATTTTACAAATGCATTGTTTTTTTTAATGTCTGTACGTGTTTTATTAGTAAACTAAATAAAACGAAAACAATATTTTATTTAATATTCGTTTTTTAATCATATTTTTCTGTAAATAAGTACAAAATAAATATTTACAAAGTAACTTTTTGATGTGAGAAATGGTTATATAATAACTACAATTTCTCTTAAGAAAACACTAGTTTTACAATATTTTGCAATGTATTCTTGTTTAAAAAATACAATGCCCAAATGATTTTAAAATAAATATTAGAGATAAACAAATAATACATCTGTATTCCCAAGTTTTAAAAGCCTCCCTAATGATAATACTCTAACATTTTTTTACGTATGAGTAATAATAAATTTTTGAATATATTAATCATACGCACCCGTATGTTCTTACATGGGCTGTGAATTTTAAAATATCGAAAATACCATTTTCGAATCACAGAATTTTCAGGAAAATGGCTTTGATTTGTTATTACATAATTCTGAATATACACTCAAATATAAAAGTTAGTAAAATAATGAGAAAAACGTTTTATATCACAATTTAGAGTTTATGTACCAATTTTTTTGGAAAATTTTTTCAAAATCTCTATCTACAAATTACAAAACCTTTCACAAATTTATTTTAATAATTGGGAGCAACGTTTTTTCAATTATACATTTTTATACTGAAAAGAAAAAAGTTTTTTAAGAATATGTAAAAATCGTTTTCCAATCAGAGTTTATTAAAATTTTAACAAAATTTTAGCTACGTTTACTTATGTTTTTGCTAATTTTAATTTACTAAAAATTGTAGACACGTTTTGTTAAAACTAGTCTATGGGGAATGAGTAGTCAATTGCTCTCAAAATACCTATACCATGACTGGTTAGAGCAGGACATATTCCGGAACTAGTATAATTGTACACCACAGTGTACACATTTAAAAAAATAAAAAATATGGATATGCAGTGGAACCAGTGTTACCATATTGCCAGTTTTAACTGTTTTTTCCAGTTTTTTAGGATGCGTAACAGTTTTCCAGTTTTTCATGAAAAAAAACAGTTTTTGTTTAATTTCAGCCTTTTTTCCAGTTTTTCCAGTTTTTAACAGTTTACCTGCTCGATTTACTTTCTTTTACTTGAATTTATAAATTTAATACAAAAGTTGCACAAAATGTTTCAATAAAAAATAATACTACACATTGAATGCAACTGTGTAGTAAGTTTTAATTCCCTTTTTAGCATTTGTTTGTGTTAAAATTTTGTGGAATCAAACGAAATGAAAATCAAATTTAATCAAAAAATGTATAACTGATATTTTTATGTAATTAAGTAAGATCTCAAAATGTGATGAATTATTTTGTTTTTTTTTATGGTTTTGTAGCTATTTTTTGCTATATGTTAAATAATTAATATAAATATAAATATGTTTTTTTATATTATATTTTTTTTACTTTAAACAAGTACACAGAAAAAAAAAACATATTATTCCTATTGTTAATTAAAATGTAGTTTTATAACAGAGCACAACTTGTGATCTGTAATAACATAAATTTGAAAATAATTTTTTTTTGTTAGTATAATTAAAAGTTAGTCTACAAAAAAAAAATTTTTTCTGTGTATATAAATATGTTATGTGTTTAATGTTTTTTATGTTGTTTTATGTTTAAATAAAATGCAATTGAATTCAAAATGCACATATTAACTGTTTTTTCTACCGTTTTTTATTTTAAAAAAAAAAAACAGTTTTTTCTTAAAAAAACAGTTTTTTCTTACAGTTTTTTGAAAAAAATACATGGCAACACTGAGTGGAACCTTATATTTTATGTGAAAGAGTATTTTATTTTATTTTTGATTGAAAAGAAAATATCATATGCATAAACTGTTCATCAGGGCAATATAGTTACGATTTGAGCTTGCAAAGTCCAATTTTTTTAATCTTCATTTATCTCCGAATATAGAGGATGTCTGATGTCCCGACTTTTGACCCGTAGGGTAAAATTTTGAAAAAGCCCACTTTGATATTTCAGAAAGTACGAGGAATCTCTCCAAGATTATGGGAGCTGCTTCTTCTCCGGGAGACACGTTAGCAGATTAATGCATAAAACATCATTCTAGGTGACCGTTAAGGGGTTAAAATTTAAGTTGAAAGAGGGCCTTTTTAGTCGTGTTTTTATAGCAAAATGTGCAAATCTCGGGATAGAGATATTTCAGAAAGTAGGAGGAGTCTTTCCAAGATTAGGGTCTCTATTTCTTCTCCGGAAGACGCTCTAGCAGATTAATGTATAAATTATATTCGATTGGGTTGGATTCGATTGGGGCACTCTAAATGGGTCAAAGTGGGATTTTTCAAAATTTTAAACTACGGGTCAAAAGTCGGGACATCAGAATTCGTTTTATAGGTATGGTTCCTTCGGCAAAGTTTCTTATTTTGATCCCTAGAATACGATTTTCTTTGAACGTTGAGCGATTTTTTTGCCTCCATACAAATCGACCCGGCCTACTATACAACCAACAAATCCTGTCCGTAATTTCAACAAATTGTATAGTAAATTTATTTTTTGACGTTTAACTATTTGTTGATTGTTATTTTGACGAAATATTGTCAAATGTATTAACAGAAATTAGTTATTTTAACAAATTCATTTAATCAATGTGAATAATTATTTTGTTAACAATGCACTTTATTCAATTTAACAATGCGCTTAATTTAATCTATTAGTATTTTGTCGATTTACTATTAATACTTAGTTTTATATTGCTTCATCTTTTATAATTTATAAATTTAAAATTTTAATAATATACGTCTTTAGTTAGTATATTAAAAAAAATAATTAAATTAAAAATGATAACATAGTACGTACCCAACCCCAATTTTTAAAGCCCATGAAACATTCCATTTATAAAACACATTTATTTATTTAATATTAATATTAAAATTAATAATTAATTACATTTTTTATATTTATATAAATAGTTTTCTTCACTATTACAGATGATCACTTATATAAAAAAAAAAATAAAGTAATGACAGTAATAAAAATTTACAATTTACATAAAATAGTATGAAATTACATAAATTTATTTAAAAAAAATTAATATACACACACTTAACGAACCACTATTATTCACTGAGTTTAATAATACACATTTGTTTTGTAAAAACCCATTTAATAAATATAATTTTATTAATTTTTACAACTCCTACAAATTTCGTTCACACGCTAATACGAGTAATGACGCCACACACTAAAAACAGGTTTTACAAAAATGCACATCAATTTGAATAAAATAAAAAGGCAGAAACTAGTATAATCTGATTTAAAAATAAAATAGTGTTTATAATTTTTAGAGAAAAGCGTTTATTCTTCTTCTTAGCCTCAACCTTTCTAAATTAAATTTGTCAAATGCATATTAATTAAAATTAATTACAACTATCTATATCACGTTAAATTAACACTGTACTAAAATACATCACAAAATTTTCCCTGTGGTGATGTCTCAACATAAACGCAAAGTTGGCTACACTGAACGTAAAAACCGTATGTCAATCTAGTAAAGTTGTGAATTAGAGACGGAGGAGATTAGAAAAACAAACAAAAATCTAAAAATAGAATATTTGTGTTTGTCAGTGTTGGTCACTTCTGAGTATAATATATAATAACAGAATAGCTAAAAGGAAAGAAAACTGAAATTTAGCTGCATTACATTCGAGGCTATACTTGGGTGCGATCGTTAAGCGGTCATGACTTGGTATTGTTACGCAACAGCCGCAGGTTGTTGAAAAATTTATCATATAGAGACAATCTGACAATTATAAGACACAAATACAATTTAAATGGAAAATCACTGATGGCGCCTGTCTTTAAAAAATGCAAAAACTAGTCTAGTCTGATTTAAAAATGAATAGTGTTTATAATTTTTAGAAAAACCCGTTTATTCTTCCTAAGGTGATTACCTTTCTAAAATAATTATTGTGTTAACAATAAAATTTGTCAAAAGTTAACAAAAATTTTATATTGATTTCACTTACGACTTTTGGTTCAGTATGTGTATTCTTTAATTCGGTTAGATAGTTATTATATTCTTCATCAAAATTTAATTTAAAAACAAATCCAGGGGCCATTTTGAAATAATAGTATATCGAAAATCCAAAAATCAAAAATCAACATTTATTACAATATAAAAAAAGTCGCAGCGGTAATTTAAAATTATTCAATGATTTTTTTTAATGTTTCTCCGCAATTAACTTTTCATTCTGTTAATTTAATATGAGTTTCAACAAAAAAAAAACAAAAATATTTCAATAACTTTCCGTTATTTTTTTTTTAATCTGCACGTCAAAATCCAAAGATTGATTGTTATTTCTTAAATAATCCGTAAAACGTATTTCATGGGGCACACTAATAAACAATCATTTAAATGAGCTTGATATATTAAGAACAGCTGTAGGAAGCAACTTCGTGTAATATATGTAGTAATAAGACCTTTTGAATAAGTCGATAACCTTAATATGGTAGATAGAGGATATTGCATTCAAAAATATATATTAAGGTCGATATTATAAACAAAGTACAAAAATAGTTTTCTACTCACTGAAATATTTTGTCAGAGATGTGGCTGTCATCAGTGAACAGTTTTTCCTCAAAAAGTGCTTCTCAAGTAATTGGTTCATAAAGGGAGTTAAGTTTATTTGAAAAGGTTGAATAATGAAACGGATTATTCCAACTGATTATTTATTATACTCTCTATAAAAAAATATATATGTGTATAAAAAAATAAAAATTAAATTGAAATACAACTACTGTTTTCAATTATCAAATTTATTATTTTTTTAAACCAAAACTTTTTTGGTGAACAACAAGAATTTTGCAAATTTGAATCTGGTAACCCTAGTTCCAATTCAGTGGAACTTATGTTTTCTATTGTTATCGTTGAAATAAGTTATTTATCTAAATTTATACGTTATCTCATTGTACCTTAAGATCAAATTTCATCCTTATTTGAACTAATTTTTCAAGCTAATATTTAGTAATTTGTGATTGTTAAATTTATAAAATTGCCAGTTATTTAAAATCACAATTGTTTTCAAGCCATACATTTTTTGTGTCTCCGCTATCAGTATCACTTGTAGATGGCTTTATTTTCCCATATTTGGTATTTTATAAAATAGGCTATCAAGAGTGTTCACAAAAACGAATCCACAAAAATTATTCGTTTTCATATAAAATTATATGTTATTGTTTAACAAAAAATAATTTTATGTGGATTCGTTTTTTGGGAAAACCCTAGTATATCTTGGAATCTAATCGAAAGGGAGCAAAATGGACAAAAAACAACCTATATACCTAGTAACAAATGTGGACCTGCCTCTGAACAGAACCGGAGAGTTAATTTTAGCAGACAAATTTGTTCATTTAGCTTAAAAATTCGGATGATTTAGCTAAATTCTTAGCTAACTTAACAGTAATTGTTAATGCAACAATTTAGTTACAATTTTGAAATAACATTTTTAGCTGAAATTTAGGTAACCCGATAAAAAAAAAAAAATATTAATATGATGTAATAACGAAATGTACCAAATTTGTTTTAGCCTTATATCAAATACGATTTCGTTCAAAAAATTGTAGATCTTATTGTATATATTTTACATTGATTTTAATATAATGCGATTCAACCCTGAGAAATTTATTAAAATTTATTAAATTGCTTACAGGGGGCCAGATATTATGATCTGATAATTAAGAGCCCAATTTAAATTTAACGTACAGTTAAATTTTAATTGTATATGCTTAACAATCAAACATTTTTATGTCAAACTACAATTTTCGGAGTTTGATATTTTAATTTTTGATGCTCATTTCAGATCATTTTAATAGTTATTTTCAATGTAAATGTTCGAGTTGATATTAAAAATTTGAGTAGGAAGTTATGGATTTGAAAACAAAATCTTTAATTTTCAACAACTTAAATTTTTTTTTTCATGGGGCAATACGTAGTTTTGTTTAATTACATATATAAATTTAATTTTGCCAATCCAATTATATATTGTAGGATACAATTAAATATGACGTTTTACGAAAAATTACACTGGCAAGTAAACTTGTATCTTATTATACATGACAAAATATATTAAATTTTACAAAACTGGATCGCATTATACAAGATAATATAATATGATTTTTACTCGGGTGCCTAAATTTAGTAGACTTTGATTCTCAACGTCATTGAAAATTCTGCTGGGACACATTATTGTACTATTTTATGTTGTCGTAGCTGTATTTTCAATTATTTGTAGGAGCTTTTTTATGAATGTAGAGCATTTATAGAGCAAGTGATTCACAAAAATCACGCTTGAGTGTAAGTGAAAATAAATCACATAACCGTGAGTTGAAAATAAAGCTTCATGAGTGAGTGTGCGTAAGCCAAAGTTTTGCGAAAGTGAGTATGAGTGAGCCGAATTTTATGTTATTTTTTTTTT
This sequence comes from Delia radicum, assembly GCA_021234595.1. Classification (NCBI taxonomy): domain Eukaryota; kingdom Metazoa; phylum Arthropoda; class Insecta; order Diptera; family Anthomyiidae; genus Delia; species Delia radicum. The sequence goes on along the minus strand of CM037854.1, from coordinate 76,607,065 downwards.
GCTTTAAATAGCCAATTACTTTAATTCAGGGATGGCAGGCAATACCGCTAAAATATCGTTATCGATTTAAAACCCTTTCAAAGGACTATCGTTATCCCTAAAATGCCGTTACCGAAATTATTTAAATACCGTTATCCGTAAAATACCGTTACCGATATAAATAAAATACCAATATCCTTAAAATACCGCTACCGAAATATTTGAAATACCGTTATCGCTAAAATACCTTTACCGAAATATGTGATATAGCGTTATCCCTAAAATACATTTACCGAAATAATCTGAGGAAATCAGAAAAAATCATCGATGTAAATAGTTAGTCATAAACTAGCTAAAATTATCGATGTGCATTGACATTGCCTGAATAACGTAAATAACGTTATAATTAAAATACCGTTATTGAAATAAATGAAAAAATGTTATCCCTAAAACAACATTACCGAAATAAACGAAAATATAGTTGCCGCTAAAATACCGATACCGAAATAAGTAAAATACCATTAACGCTAAAAAGCCGTTACCGAAATAACAGAAATATCCTTACCCCTATAATAATAGCGTTACCGAAATAAACAAAAGTAGCGTTAGCATTACCGATACCCGCATTGAATCGGTGAATATCCATGCTTTAGTTTTTGCCAGATTTAATATTATTGGATTTTTAACATGAACAATCAATGACAAAATTAAATATTGCACACCTAGTTCAAAAGTGACTTAACTCAAAGTTTTAATTTTTCGGGTTTAAATATTTAAACTATGCACAATACATCTATAACAAAAATATCTGTGTATTTTGTTGTTGTTAACTGTTGCTAAAAAACAGTTATGTCTTTCTTTATGCTTCAATTGGTATAAAGTGGCAAATATTTTTTTTCGATTTCTGAAAAATTAAAAATTTTGAGTTAAGTCACTTTTGAACTAGGTGTGCGATATTATCAAAATAATAAAAAAAATATAATAATTTAGTTTTAAATTCAAAAATGTTATTTCGTGATTTTGTGTAATTCACGTAAATTACTAGAAAAATATGAATTTACTCACTTGAACGTGAGGGGTTAAATTTTTCTCTCGTGGGCGGATGTAAGTGTGCGTCAAAGGCTTATTTCTTTAAATTCATATTTTGTTAAAAATGCACACTTTTAACCATTTTTTGTTAAAAAATCCATAATTTAGCATGTATTGCAAAAAATGCCTGTTTTTGCATAAATTGTTAAAAATGCGTATTATTAATAAAGCAAGCTTTGTAAAAAATGCAAATTTTTTTAAAAAAATCATTACAAATTCATAAGTTTGCGATTTTGTAATAAACACTGTTTTGCATATTTTGATTATAAGTAAGTATTTTTTTAATACATTGTAAAAAATACCTGTTTTTGTATATTGTAACAAATGCATATTTTTTCTAAAATGCATATTTTTGTTAAAAATGTCTACTCTTGCATATTAGGTAATATATATATTTTTTAATATTTTGATTTTAAATACCTATTTTTGCATAAATTAATAGTAGTAGCATTAATGCATTTTGCATATTGCTAAAACTTGAAATTAAACCCAAATACATTTAGTTGTTTTTGATACCAAATTAATGCCAGAAAATACAAATTTAGAAAATGTGTGCAAAAAAAGTTTGAGAGTAAATTACAAAACTCATGCAACAAATTGATTCGTGTTCACACACAACAAAATTTGTAGCCAATTGACTAGCTTATGTGATACAACAGATTTCTTAATTTGGCTAATCCAAAATTTCGGACACACAATATCTTAAAAGCATTTGATTATATTATCTTTTGAATAACAGATTTGGAGTCTATGCGATTATGGGATTATGCAATATTAAATATAGGGTTTTAAGAGGTTCTCATTATGAGTCTGTAGTTATTATTTACAACTTTCAAATATCGGATATAATACTTTTAAATACACCTGAATGCATTTTTTATATTAGCTGCGAGAAAATTCGGGGTCGGTGATATCGAAAATAAATTAGATTTTTAAAAATTAAACGTAGCGTATCCAACAATGCCAACATTTTTTTTTTTTTTTTGTTACATTATAATATAAAAATTCAACCCATTTTTCAAGCAACACTTACACTCAAAAAAAAAATTGTCAAAGTCAGCAATATTTTTGTTGGCAGGATCCTTGCTGAAAAATTGGTAATATCAGCAAACAAAATTATAATTTGCAAAATTTAGCAATTTTTTTTGCTGATATGTATTAGCAATTTTCCTGCAAGGATTTTCCCAGCCAAAATTTAGCTGATTTTATATTTTTAGAAAAAATCTCGACTTTCGAAAAATCATGGACCCCTTAGTTATAGTTTTACCCATAAGAACTAACTAAGCAATTGCTATATCAACTATTAATTTAGTAAATGTTTAAAAGTTTTTTTAATTTTTACGAAAAATTAGAATAGTTTACCAAAGTTTTTGGCAAACAATTTTTAGAGTAAAAAATTCTAGAAAAAAATATGTGTCATATAGGTTTTAAAATATTTGTACAACTTCTCATTCTTTTAAATTTTGAATAATTAAGCAGCTCAATAATTATTATCTAAAAAGATAAATTTATTAATATACCACCTAGTCCAACCATATATGGACTATTTTGAAGATACCCAGTAAAAAGTAGAAGCAGTAGAAGCAGTATAAAACAAATGCGCTAATGTAAGTGCTTCCTATATATAACTTAATATTGAGAAGCAACAAAAGAAACGAATAATTTTAGTATAAAAATAAACAAACAAAAATTTTGAGATTACTGTTTTCCCTAACAAGAGTGCAGGTTGTAAGCAGATTACCCTACACTCAAAAAAATAAGTTAGTAGAAAAGTTAGTAAAACGTCTTGTAAATCAGGTGTACTAATTTTTAGTAAAATTTTTTGCTAAAATCGTGTTTTTAGCTAAAATTTTTGTTATACGTATTCAGCACTTAACTGTTTTATACTAATGCTTTACTAATATACTAATGTTTTACTAATTAATTTTGCTAAAAACAAAATTGTGCTGATAAGCACATTAATAGTATGGACGACAACCAAATTGAAAGATATACGCAGAATGAAGTAGATGTCGCGACATGTCAAGATGTAGTAGAGAAGAGGAAATGATACTAAAAATAACAACTCTAATAAGACATATAAAAAAAATCAACCATGGAAGTTTTTGTATCTGTTAGTTAGTTATATAAAACAAAATTGAGGATTAAAACAGCTTAAATTTTGCGTTGTTACCGGCTTGTGAAAGTAATTGTCTATTAATGAAATAAAAGACAAAATAAAATATTTATTTATTTAAACTAAATGTTTATAGATTAATAATCTAGTGTGGTCAAATTGCAAACAAACATATACAGACATGTAGACAGAGTAAAGCGATAGACAAAGACACACATCTTAGGTAGATTTTTATGGTTCCTTTTTCTTATTGCAAAAAAGGGTTGTTTTTTTCGTTTCGTTTCGTTTGTTTTTGTTTATGTTTTCGTTTCGTTTCTATAATTATCTTCGGCAGTTGCGTCCTTTAAAAGATAGCATCATTTAGAAAACCATTGATGTAAGTAATTGAAAGAAAATTTTTGTTATGTTATATATATTTATTTCTATATATTTTCAGATATTAAATTAATTCATGTCGTCAATGTGGGAAAATGAAAATTTTTATATTTCGTTATTATAGTAAATTATTTTTAAAAGAATCACAAAAATATGTTTTATGATTTTCAGCAAATAAATTAACTAAATTACAATTTTTCTACAAATTTTTTGCGTTTTTTTCAGGCTACTAAAATTCAGCAAAAAATTTATTAATTTTTAGCAAGGCTTTTTTATTTCTAATCTACTAAGTGTTAGCAAAACTTTTGCTGAATCTACTAATTTTGTTGCTAAAAATCAGCTCGCTGATTTTCAGCAAAAGATTTTGCTGACATTAGCAATTTTTTTGCAAGCACCTTCCTGACTCAGCAAAATTGTTTGCTAACTTTGCAAACTTTTTTTTTTAGTGTACTCTCTTATAAGGATGCAGGTTGTAATGCAGAAAGTTTCATATCGTGGATTATAAACGATATGTAAAAATTCTCCCGATTGATTTGCGATTGTGTTTAGTATTTTCGAATATGTAATAAAAAATAATTAGCATTTTTTAACTGTTTCTGAAGAGCTAGCATGTGGAGCGGTAAAAAAAAATAAAATGATTATATTATATGTCAAAAATTTTAACAACAAAAAACTAATATCTGTAGAATTTTATGTAAAATAAATTATGTATATTCATATTATTACTTTTAATTATAATAATGTAGAGATGAAATATGATTTTACAGAAACCTATGAAATCACTGGTTTTTTAAGCGCTGAAATCAGCGCTTATTTTGTCCAAAAGTAAGGCTTCCAAGTGGGAATTCGCCATATAAAAATCATAGCATATGAAAGCAGGTTTGTAAGGGATTCTTTTCGGCTTACTCCCTTACAAACCTGCTTGCATGTAAGCATCGTTTTTTACTGGGTATACATACAAATAAATCAATATTACCTATATGTTTTTTAATTAATACACAATCCTACAAATTATTAAAAAAAACAAAATTTTATTAATAAAAATTCCGTATTAAAAAACACTCCCACCTTTATTTAACAAAAAAAAAGTAGTGACCTAACCCAACATACCACAAAATACGGATAAAACGAATGCCGTAATGCCAAATGTTTGGCCAGTTTAAAAATGTTAAATATTAACGCACTTCTGTCGATATTTTTAAATTACCATTTGTTTTGAATTATTTATATATATTTAAACAATTTAACGAGAATTTGCATGTTCAATTTTAATGCCTTCAATTAAATTGAAAAAAAAAAAAAATAATAATAATATTGAAAAAACCACAAATTAACAATTTAACACAAACATATACAAGATTAAATTAAAAAACTAACATATATTAAACTGTGTTTTGAAAAAAAAAAATTGAAGACATACGTGGGATGGTAGAAAAGTATTGAAGTATAGAGTCGGGAAGGTCAAATATATATACTGTAAAGGTTTTCTTTAATTTCGGGAAATGAAAATATTTCACCGAAATCAACCTAGAGGTGAATCTTTTAAAAGTGATCTTTAAAAAGTTAACATTAGCTATTCCTTTGGGTGTAGCTTAAATATAAGTTTTGGCATTATATCCCCCAATTTAATTAACTGCAAATGGTTAAAAATGGAAGAAATCGATTTTTTTATTTAGAAAACATTAACCCGTGCCAAATTTCGGCTGAAATGGTTCGTTTTTGTAAATAGTGTTTTTTTTATTAAAAATTTAAAAAATTAAACTTTTTATTTCATTTGTTCGTTTAATATACACAAAATTATACAGATATGCAATTATACAGATATGGGCATCTGGTATCATTAAGCCACTTTAGCCTGGAAACACAAATGACCCACGAATTTGAAAAAAATGCAAAAACATTTTTAAATCGGCTATCCCATTGTGCAGGAGTGTATATATCAGTTCGTCAAATGTTTATAATATTTTTAAAAAAAATTCTGGGACCCCATAAACTATATAAGTACTATATGACTATAAACTATATGACCTTCGTTGGTACTGCCGCAAATCATTTGGTACAATTTAAAAATTTTCCAAATTTATAATTTTTGTACTGATTCAACTTGCTGAACTTTAACCCTAGAAGGTCATTCTTCGTTGAATCGACTACGCAAGACGTATGATCTTTACACAACAAATATAAGAATGACTTTCTAGGATTAAAAGCAACTTTGTGAAAGCGCACCAAAAATTGTAATAAGCATTATTTGCTGCTCATAAAAGCGTATAAAAGCACTAGAAAACATTTTCTTTTAAATTTGGTTACAAAGTTAAAAAAATGAACCCAAGTTGACCAGAAAACAGTTTTGTAATTGTATTTTCTGCCTTTCTTACCCTTCAATATCGGTGTTTAGTCCAGTTTTTGTGCGGGCTTTTTCGAAAATATTTGTCCACATAAAAACATAATACTAGTAGTATTATTTTAAAAAGCAAGATCTTGTGTTTTAAAATTGCAAAAAAATTTGAGTTTTTAAAAGCTGCAGCTTTAGGGTTTTTTGAACAGTTTTAGGGTTTTTTTGAACTAAATCGAAATGGGTTAAAAAGCACCAAAACCACTAAGATTATATTACAAAAGCACCAATTTAGTGTTTTTTTATGTTTTTGCACTATGAGTAAATTTTTGGCGTTTTGTGTAGTTGAAAGCAGCATAAATATTGCCAAAAGCACCAAGTTGGCATCACTGTTTAAAACTTTAAACAAACATTCGGACTGCGGAAATGGACCTATATCATTCTAACCACTACTTGCAAATATTTTCTTAAATTAGTATTAAAGAACAAATGTTGAGCTTAATGAACCAAAAAAAAAAAACAACGATTTTTTTGTATACTAATTACAAGCTTGAAGCGATTATAGTGGTCGCAAGTTCGAGTGATTTTACTACATGAAATTCAACAATAAACAATAATTTCTGCAAATATGATACTGGTCGAACAAATCTTCTACCGTGAGGGTCGAAAAAGTACAATTATTCCATCGGCTTGGTACAAAATCAAAAAGCCCATTTTCCATCCCTGCTTTATTTATATAATTACACTGTTCAACAAAATCAATTTTTTTCCAAAATTACTAGGTACAACATAAAAATTTTGATAGAAGAGACAAAAAAAAGACACGTGTATCGGCGTTTTGAAAGTTTACATCTGGGTTTCATTTTAGGGGGAGGTAAAGTTTCTTCCAAATGTAAATTTTGTATTTTCCATCGGCATAGAAAATCGAGTAAAGCTTACGTTTAAAGTATATGGTGTGTTCAGAAAATTTATGTAAACTGTTACGGAGAACATTTTTGTAGAATATGTTAACCCATTAACTCCTCAAGCTAAGGGTCTTTTTTGTCCTTCTTTTAAAAAAGAGCAAAAAACATCATTTAAGGAGTTAAAATGTTTCGCAAAAATATAAGTCGTGAAATTTTACTATAAGTTCCTGAATCTTACGAGATAGTGTCGTAAGATTGAGAAATCTTTTGGCATTACCAGTCTAAAACGGTATTGCTGTAGTAGTCAAATTGATATCACAATGAACAAAATTTGAGATTATGCGGTAATATACTTTGATTATTTATGTATTTTTAAAATTAGTTTTATTCGTTATTCGTTCGATTAATCGAACTATTTTTAAAAGTTAATCGTTTGATCGTTTATTCGAACAAAATAAAAACCCGAATAAATGACAACTCTATTATATACTTATTAGGGCGGGTCGATTTATTTTTCGACAATTTCCCTATGATTTCCGTATTCTATGGGTTATTCCATGAAAATCGAGTCCCCTACTTTTTGTTGGTAGATTTTTTCCCAAATTGACGTTCGTATGAAATATTACCTACACGTTCACAGCCATAACTCAAAAACTGTAGCTAAGACAAACACCACAACAATTCACAATTGCTATTTGTTTAAAAATTGTAACGGCCCGAATCTCATATTAAATAGGAATGCGATTACCGTTATATCCTAGCTTTTTTTAGTATAAATTATTTCGTTAGGTGTAAGAATAATGAGAGTTGCAAATGTTTTTAACACCTGCATTTTGAATACATCTATTATTATTAATTTTTTTCTTGTTTTAATTTAACGGAATTATGTAAAAAATAAATTTTAGTAACTAAATGTGATTTTAAGTAAATAAATCAATGAAAACAACAAGTGCGATCTCACTCAGTTATTAATGTTTTAACCACTACTGTATATATTGTTTGCACTTTCCCTGATTATTTTCTGACTTTTATTTTTTCGAGCAAAACTAAAAGTTATTTTTTTGACTTTTATTTTTTCGAACAAAAATAAAAGTTAATTTTTTTTATCGAAAATACATTAAAATATTATTTTTTTGTTTAGTTAGTCTCTTTACAGGAAGAAGAAGAAGAAAACATTTTTATTGAAAAATTTTTTGTATTACAAACGCATCAATATTTAAGGAATCCCTATAAAAATAACCTTTAAGCGAATTTTTAATTGCCATAAAAATCAAAAAATAACTTTTATTTTTGTTAAAAAAAAAAATAAAAGTCAAAAAATTACTTTAATTTTTCCTCGAAAAAATAAAAACTTTTATTTTTGCTCGAAAAAATAAAATTCACAAAATAACTTTTTTTTTCGCTCGAAAAAATAAATTTCACAAAATAACTTTTTGAATCTGAATTTTATGTTAAAGGAATAATAATTACAGTCCCTGCTATAAACTATTGTAATTTTAATTAAATCCAAGCAAAAACTGTAAAGTTAATATTTTTAATTTGCTTGAAACTTGAAGAACCGCCATAATTATTGCGCGAATGAATCTAGCATGCTTGAACATCGGCTAACACATACACAAAAGAATATTCATGTAATAAAAAAAAAATTAAATATCTTTCCTCACAGTCTCGAAAATTTTTGAAATTCGGCATATGCACAAATATAGTTTATTTAAATATGCATTGAAAATTATATTTTAAATTGATTGAACATGAGAATCCAGTAAATATTTACATGCGTATCAATCAATTACAATAAAAATTATATGCAAAAAAAAAAAATAAAAATTAAATATTCCAATATGCCACTGATGGTCTACATTTATGCATGTTTTTGCGTAGCAAAGTAGCAAAAAAAAAAATATTGATATTTTTACGGTGTTTACAAAGTAAGGCTTTTGTAAAAACAAAACATTTTTATTGAATGAAAATGTAAATTCGCAATATAATTATGTAGTCCATTCAAAAGTTTTGAATGAAATTTAAGGCGCGCATGTCAAAAATAGCTAAAACGTTTTTAAAATTTTAAATATTTTTATTTTGTTTAGTTTTAAGTTTAAAATAGCAAACTGCATTATTTAAAAAAAAAAATGATTAAAATAATTTTAAAAGTAAATTCTGCAATTAACTATATTATGTTAAATCTTTAAATCGTGACTTAAAGCCATTATTACCTTAAAAATAACCACACCGTTTCATCTATATATTTAATCTTCTTTTCAAGATAAGCAGAGTAGTCTTTAAAGGTTTTGTACAGGGAATCTTTATGATCTTCTTCGTTTTATTAAAGCTTAAAGTACAAAATGTATGTAAAGTTAAAATATTAACTGCAGCTGTTTTCATGAGTATTAGTGTGTCCCAATTTTTTTTTTTTTTGTTTTTCGATTTTCATTGGTGCTCAAGCTTAATTTGAATACTTATGGGGAAAAGTATTTTTGAGATTTTTTTCAGATTTTACGAAAGAGGTTGCTCAAATCGAGTTCTTCCCAAAAATTGGGGTTTTTTACGTGTTTTGAATTTTATTTATAACTTGGTCAATAACCGAAATTGTCTTATTTTTATAGAAAAATTTTCAAATTTTATTTTTAAGTTTCGGCAATACATTTGCACATTTTTTTTTTAAAGAGAAGCAACACATGAAATTCTTACTATTAATTAATGTGTTGCTTTCTATGGAAAGTGGATAGTGGAGAGATGAAAGGTGGTGAAAGATGAAGGGCTTCAACCATGGCAACACTTTAATTGCGCGAGATGATAAGTCTTAGAACAGTTGTTGCTCGCCAGCTGATGTAGAGTTGGCGAATTTATTGAAGCTTTTTGTTTCATAGCCCTGATTCATTATTTTACTTCGGTGGGGTTAAGTGCTATGGGAACACCGAAGTGATAGAAAACTCATACATATTATTTTTCTAAATTGATGTTGTCGTCACCAGGAATCGAACCCGGGACCATTCGTGTAACAGTAAAACGCGCTAACCATTACACCGCAACGCCACAATTGAGCATTTGCGTACCATATATTTAACTTTTTCGTAATTTTTTAACATATTTTGTAACTTTTAAAATGTCTACTAGATTTAAAAAAAACTAATAATGCAGTTTACAAAATAGATAAATTCTAATTAATTTTGAAATAGAAATATTTTATTTTACCCTTTCTGTTAAAGAGTTATTTATACCCATTAAAAACTTTGTACCCATTTTATAAAACTACACTCAAAAAAATAAGTTAGTAGAAAAGTTAAGTAAAACGTCTTGTAAATCAGGTGTACTATTTTTTAGCAAAATTTTTTGCTAAAATCGTGTTTTCAGCTAAAATTTTTGTTATACTTATTCAGCACTTAACTGTTTTATACTAATGCTTTACTAATATACTAATGTTTTACTAATTAATTTTGCTAAAAAAAATTGTGCTGATAAGCACATTAATAGTGTGGACGACAACCAGATTGAAAGATATACGTAGAATGAAGCAGATGTCGCGGCATGTCAAGATGTAGTAGAGAAGAGGAAAATGATACTAAAAAGTACAACTCTAATAAGACATATAAAAAAATCAACCATGGAAGTTTTTTATCTCTTTTTCATACATAAAACAAAATTGAGGATAAAAACAACTTAAATTTTGCGTTGTCAGCGGCTTGTGAAACTAATTGTCTATTAATTAAATAAAAGACAAAATAAAATATTTATTTATTTAAACTAAATGTTTATAGATTAATAATCTAGTGTGGTCAAAATGCAAACAAACATATACAGAAATGTAGACAGAGTAAAACGAAAGACAAAGACACACATCTTAGGTAGATTTTTATGGTTCCTTTTTCTTATTGCAAAAAAGGGTTGTTTTTTCGTTTCGTTTGTTTTTGTTTATTTTTTCGTTTCGTTCCTATAATTATCTTCGGCAGTTGCGTCCAGTAAACGATAGCATCATTTAGACAACCATTAATGTAAGTAATTGAAAGAAAATTTTTGTTATGTTATATATATTTATTTCTATATATTTTCAGATATTAAATTAATTCATGACATCAATGTGGGAAAATGAAAATTTTTATATTTCGTTATTATAGTAAATTATTTTTAAAAGAATCACAAAAATATGTTTTATGATTTTCAGCAAATAAATTAACTAAATTACAATTTTTCTACAAATTTTTTGCGTTTTTTTTTCAGTCTACTAAAATTCAGCAAAAAATTTATTAATTTTTACCAACGCTTTTTTATTTCTAATCTACTAAGTGTTAGCAAAACTTTTGCTGAATCTACAAATTTTGCTGACATTAGCAACTTTTTCCAAGCATCCTCCTGACTAAAATTTTGCTGACTCAGCAAAATTTTTTGCTAACTTTACAAACTTTTTTTTTTTGAGTGTAAGAATTTAAAAGCTGTTTGATAGTTTTGCATCGGATTTGCTTTAAACTTTGTATTAGACATGGGCACGTGAGCATAATTTTGGTTTATTCACGTGAATCACGTGTAAGTGTGAGCGAAATCCAATTTTAGTCACCTGAGTGAGTGTGAGTAGGAAAAAATTCGTCGTGAGTTTATGTGCGTGAGTCAAATTTTAGCCTAAGTAGAATTTTAGCAAAAATATCTGAATTAAAACAAATGTTCGTGAGTGATTGTGCATGAGTGGAATTTTTCTATCGTGAACATGAGTAAGTGAGAGTAGAAATTCACTAACGTACACATTTATACTGGGAAATATTAGATACTTCAAGTTTAGTATTTAGATTTTCGCTCAAGTAATCAAATATCTAAAAATGGCGAGTTCAAGAAATGCGAAAATACTCATAACTATGAGATTTTTTGAGTTAATTTTTATTTTATCACTCAAGATAACAAATATCAAAAATGGTTAGTTCGCAAAAGACGAAAAATCACAAAGTTCAAAGTTTAAATTAGAGCCAATGGCAAAGAGCTTATAATATTATTAATTTCATACAAAGGGCACAAAGCTTTAAAAGCGTATAACTCTGAAACATTAACATCAATCGAATTGCGCGACCTTCTTCCGAAAAATCTGGAAAAAATCTCAAAAATACTTTACGCCATAAGCATTCAAATTAAACTTTAGCAACAAACAAACATTTTTTTGGGCCACCCTAATGAGTGTGTTGGTGCTGGTGGCAAAAGTAAAGAACAGAAAGTGAAAAATAATTCGTAATATAACAACGATAATTGCTTAAGTAAACAGAATATATCTAAAAAAAAAATGTTCAAACATTTGAAGTATTTCAAATAGTTCATGCTTATTTGTTACACTCAAGATATAATGTCTTTTAAAACCACAGAAATTAAATTTAAATAACATCTACAAAATGTTTATAATTCTACATTAAAAACAACTGAAATTTAAGTTCTTTTAATTTTGATGGTTTTTAGGCTACACGAATAGAAAAAAGATTATTCTAGTTCAAGATAATTTTTGTGACACACAAAACCGTGCGATAAAAAATGTTGTTTCTCACTTCTTCAAATGTTAGTAAAACGAATTGGACAAAGCTTTGATCTTTTTCTTAAAAAATTAAAAATTGGGCACTTCTTTTTTCAGCCCCTTCGATATTGGTTCCCTGAAGAATTTCAGTAGTGCGAAATGAAACATGTAAGGACCTGATAAAATCCGCATTGCATTAGCAGATAAAGATATTTTTAATTAATAAATAATAATAAATAATATGAATAATTGCATTAATACACACAGAAAACAGACTCGGTAGCAGCAATCGTATTTGTAGCCAATCGAATGGTTCGTTTGCAACTATAGAATTTGTTGGCAGTTATCATCGAATTTCTGCTGAAGCAATCAAAACTCTACTGTCGTAACAAAATTTCTGTTGTTTCACTCGAATGGCTGTTATCACTATCGAAAAATTCATCAAATACGGTTGCTACTACCTAGTCTGTAATCTCGGTGTACATTAGGGTGGGGCGATTTGAACATCTTAATGGGCGCTTAGCGTTTCTGATTCTTGAGATTGTACTGAGCAAAAAAGTCCACTAGAATATACGTCTACGGTGAAAATCGAGCTTCCACATTTTAACATTTTAGCCGTATTTTGTGACAGTAACAATGTGTGGGATGGACATATCTCAGGAAGTTGGAGGAGCTTATCCAAGATTATGTTATCAATCTCTTCCTTGGAAGATTCTCTAGCAGATTAATACATCAATCATATTTAGGGGTGGGGTTTAAGGGGTTAATTTTTAATTTCAAAATAGGGCTTTTTTGCCGTAAAGTCAAAATCTGGAAGCTCGATTTTCACCGTAGACGTATGGTCTAGTGGACTTTTTTGCTCAGTACAATCCCAAGAATCACAAACTCGAAGCGCCCATTAAGATTTTTTTCCTTCCATACTAATCGCCCCACCCTAGTGTACATCCTATTAATATGATGTTTACACTGATAAAAAACAAATTAGTAAAAATTTTAGCTGAAACTACTAAAAATTAGTTAAAAATTATGTTGCGGAAAAAACTGCTAAGATTATCAAATATTTATGCTAAATATTAGTAAGGTAAGAATATCAAAAATAAATCTGTTGAATCTATAAATATTGAACTAAATTTTAGATAATTGAAAGTTAAGTTGTCAAACCCGGTTTTCGAAAACCAGCTTTTTATATTTATCCGGTTTTTCAAAGCCAGTTTTTGAAAAGAGCACTTTTTGTGTTATTCAAGAAACCGAGTTTTACGTCTCGAATAATTCCGAATTTTCGAATACTTTTCAATCTGAAAATTTCAGAGAAGTTAAATCTTTTTAGAATAACTTGCCAGGTTATTTTCAATTTTAAATTTACTTACCCATTTATGATTTTTTTAGATTTTCTTAATTTTTAACTTTAAAAAGTTTTTCTAAAGATTTTTCATATTTTAACTGTGTTTTCTGACATAAAATATTTTTTCTAAGTTCTGATCTGAAACCTGACAATTCAAAATAAAATGCAATTTGTAGTAATTTTTAAAAATGTTTACAAAAAATGTCTGCATAAGCGCTCTAATAAAAAGAGGTTATTCGGTAACCGGTCTTGAGAAAAAAAAATTAGCTTTTTAAGTATTCGAAAACCGCGTTTTCAAATAGGTCGAATATTTGACAAGTCTTATTGAAAGTAACAAATTAATCTGCTAAAACCATCAAAAAGTTTCTAAAATATTAATGAACAAAAAAAAAATCATAAGAAATGCAAAATTTTGAAATTTTAAATTTTTTAATGCGCCATGGGCGCATTAGAAAATATAAATAACTTTTAGACCTAATACTACAATAATCTGAATAATAAAATGAATTTTTTAGAAAAAAATCCGCTCTAATGTAAAATAACTTTTAATTATTTTTTGTAAAAAAAAATGTGCTTAAAGTGACATCAAAACTGAAGTTTTGTTAAAGAACTAGAATTGGTTACAACTAACAATGAATTTAATAAATTGTTTTTTTCAAAAGCTTACACTCATAGAGAAAAACATGTAAAAATATCAAAAAAAGCTGCAAAAATTTGTTTAAAATGACGTTGCAGAAAAAACTGCTAAAGTTCTCAGCTTTTTCTTGCAAAATATTACTAAAATAATACCACCAAAAATAAAAGTGTTAACTTTTAAAAATTTTAATTATATTCGAGTTCGAGTTCGAGTTCGATTCTATTTTTTTTCTTTTAAAGAGAAGCACCACTCAGGAAATTCTTCCAATTAATTAATGTGTTGCTTTCTTTGGAAAGGGTATAGTGGAGAAATGGAAGGTGGTGAAAGATGAAGGTCTTCAAACATGGCAAAACTGCAATTGCGCGAGATGATAAGTCTTAGAACAGTTGTTGCTCTCCACCTGATGTAGAGTTGGGGAATTTATTGAAGCTTTTTGTCTCATATCCCTGATTCATTATTTTACTTCGGTGGGGTTAAGTGCTATGGGAACACTGAAGATGGGCGCAGCGATACATATAAGTTATAGAAAACTCATACATATTATTTTACTAAATTGATGTTGTCGTCACCCGGAATCGAACCCGGGGCCATCTGTGTAACAGTCCAACGCGCTAACCATTACACCACAACGCCCACTAAAAATAAAAATTTACTCTGCTAAAATAGCAAAAACTTTTGCTAAATATTTGTAGCCTAAAAACAGCAAACAAAAACTGTAATATTAAGAATTTTTTTGCTATATTTACCTTGAATTTAGTAGAATGTAAATAACATTATATTTTGCATAATTCAACAGAAATGTTTGCTAAGAAATTGTAGATTTTTGATTTCATAAGAGCAGATTATTCGCATTAAAAAAATCAAAAAAAAACTTTAAAAGTTTCACAATTTTTATGTTTTTTTTTGCCTACTAAATTTTAGCAATTTTTTTTCGCTCATTTTAGCAGATTAAATTGTTACTTTCAATTAACAAAAATTGAACTCAAATATAACTTAAAATTTGTAGATTTAACCGATTTATTTTTGCTGTTATTACCCCAATAATATTTAGTTAAAAATTCTGATCATTTTAGCAGTTTTATCAGCAACGTAATTTTTAACCAATTTGACGTTTCTTTCGCGTTTCCAAGTTTCTTAAAAAAATACTAAAATGTTTTAAAACAAAAAAGTCTCGAACTACTTTGAAAGCCATTTTTACCCCTTAAAACGCGATTGGGCAGGTATGTTTCTTACCACTGTTTTATTACTTTTGTCCCCTTTATCTTATATACGAATTTTATCGAAATCTTAAGGAACTAACTAAAAGAATGTATTTTTTTTATAAATAACTACGAATTTCTATAATACTGATCTTTTCTTTTTTTCTATTTTTAGGTAAAATTTGTACCCAACAATATTATAATTTGGAATACAAAAGTTAAGGTATCGTAATTAATGTAAGTAAACTGGGACAAAATTAGAATCCCGATTAAAAAAGATCTCAATTGATATAGATCGATATTTATTCTTATCCAAGTATATCTCCAAATTGGGGTATCGAGTAATATTTTAGATTTTGACGAAAGAGAATTCAGATATAACTTGCGTTATATTCGTTATTTTTGTACGTACCCTATGGGGAATGGGACCGGTCTTGCGTGTGCCACAGGATCGGTCCCTTCGTGCCAGAGACCGGTCCTCTGCTAAACCCTACCCTATGTAAACAACTGGCAACTTTAACATGGGCTTGCCATAGGAGGGGGTCATTTGTCCTGCTTTAAACCACATACTGGCATGCCACAGGACTAACCAAAGATGGGCATAAAAATAAACGAAAACTAACCAGCTTCCAATGGGTAAAATCTTGGTTATTTTAGGACAGTTGACACTGCTTAATCCACTTCAGTATTAAATTATACCAGTCCTGTGATAAGTCCTTCTTAAACCAGTCACTTCTAGGTCAATTGACTCCTCATTCCCCATGGGGTAGTTAGACAAAAGTTGTTTTTTTTTTTTCTTTACAAAAAAAAAAAATAAAACAATAATTTTATTTTTTTTGTTTTTTAAGGGAAACAACACTCAGGAAAGCCTTTCTATTTATTAAAGTCATTTCTTTGGAAAGAGGATAGTGGAGAGATGAAAGGTGGTTAAATATGAAGGGCTTCAAACATTGCAACATTGTCATTGCGCGAGATGATATGTTTTCTGGTTCATAGCCCGAGATGACAAGTCTTCTGGTTCATAGCCCTAATTCATTATTTTTCTTCGGTTTGGCTAATGGGATCACCAATACTATTTATCACATCTATATTACATACATTATACTAAAAAGTTCTTTGGGTGTATTACAAATTTCAAGCAACATAAAAACAAACAAATAAACCCCAAAACTGTTCAATACCTTTGATTTCCTATGCACAAATATTAATATTGAAACTCAAATAATTACAAAAACAAAACGCAATAAAATCGTTTTATTATATTTAAGGGAATTTCTCTACTGGCGCCTGTTCCATAAAGTGGACCTTTCTTTTTTTGAGTTGTTTCATGAATATGTGTAAACTGTCATTAGGTTTAATATCGGCTATCATATTTTAAAAAAATTTCGACTTGAATGTACACGTTTTTCTTGGTTTTCGGTAAGAATTTTATTCACAATTTGAATAAAACTAGACAAATAGAACAAAAATGTGTAAACAAACTTTTCGTAATGTTCCCTAAAGTGATTTTTTTTCCCAAGTTTTTGTCTTTTTTAAATGGCTTGAGCAGTAATTTAGCTGCTGTTGTCTTTTTTTATTTTGTTTACCGCAACTAAAAAAGTTTGCTTGACTTATGCTCACCCTTAACAATTTTTTATGCTTTTAGAGAGTTTTTTAATTTAAGTTCACTTTAAGCTACGTATTCCCTAATATGGACCTTTTCAGTTGTTTTTAAAATTGAACTTTTTTAAACTATTTGCCACAAGAAAAGTATTAATGGCCGGAAAATTACCAAGGAGTTAACGTATAAGTTGTTGTGTTTGGAATTTTCCACTTACAAGGTAAGTATCTCGACCCGGAACGGCAGATCTTAATGAACTTCGTATATGTTGTAGAGAATACAAATTTAAGGGGCCCTTTTTTTAGCTGCCCAATCTTATGTTTAGGCGTTACTAAGTGGGGTCGAAAAATACCACATTTTAACTTCTTTCGGTCTATATCGTTCTATTAAAAGTAACTATAATCAAATTTGATATCAAAGGAAAGGTAGTTTGAAGGCACATTCACTGGTGTACAAATTATGCCCAATTATTTTCAAGTATTTTTGTTATTAAAAAAAGTTTGTTTTGAGTATCATTAAAGCTGGCGTATTATTAACTAATTCTAGTTGTATTAAGCTTAAAATAATGCTTAGCAATGCCTATTTAATATAATCCGATGGGGTATCTGAGCTATATTCGATATTATATGAGCGATTTTCAAAACCGTTCAGTATTTCTGTGACTTTTAACGAAGAGTAATTTTCCCCTATTTTTCAAATAATTCAAAAATGTGGCAGCTCTGGGTCCACTTTATAGGCAATATTAGTATACAAATTATTGTTTTCTTGAGTACTTTAATCCTGCGTACAAATAAATCTAGTTTTCGTAAATTAAAGATAAGTTTTCATACAAAAGCAACTGAAATTTGATCCCTTAAACGTGAGATTGAGTAGCTAAGAAAAATTATGTGTCTCTTTTTCCGCCTTTACTGTATATTAAACATATACAACATATTAATTAAAATCTGCAAGTTCGAGTCGGGATAGCATTTTAGTTTTTTTTAAACAGCCCAAATACCTGATGTAGGGCCACATTTGAGAACACTCCCATATAAAAAATTTATTGAAAAAAGTACTTAACAATCTTTACAAACCAAAGTTTAAAATTGAAATCAATTTAAATGGAAACAGTTGAGAAAATACGCTTCTTAGCCCATTCAAACAGTTAAAATAGAAGAAAATAATATTTTTTGTAGCATGCTTTCGATGATTGTTACAATTTTCTATTGGTTTTTATTGTAGAATTTTTTTTCTTCATTTTGTTTGCAATTTTCATTTACTAGTTACGCTCACATCATTATAATTGACTGAATTTTTAATGAAGCATAACATCAAAGATGAACAGAAAAAAAAATTTTTAAATTTAAAAATGAATGAGAAAAATATTAACGCACTTTACTTCAACTCAATATGTGGCAAGGAGTAGAGTCCTCCTTTCATGTAATGTTGAAGATTTTTTTTTTGTATTAAAAATGTTCTTAAATTGTTAACGATGCTGATAACACTGTGCAACAAGAAAAATCAGCCTCAATGGTTCCAATTGGAAATGAAAGTATACCATTGAATAAACAAAATCGACAAAGGTTTTGCAAAGTTAGTTCGAATTTCTTTTGTATGGCCTCTAGAAGTTGCCGGGTAAAAATTTTAATATGGAGTCCTATACAAGTATATCTCATTTAACAAGTTCTCATATATAAACACATACAAATTGATCCGAAAAATTGGTCTTGTATGTCAAATTAGATATAGTTTGACAAAATGTTATCCGAGATTTGTCCATATCCGGGACTTTAAATTATATCCAATTACATATAAAAATAACTAATAGATAGTAGGTATACTTTTTGTGACTTGAAGTTGGGCTTAAAGGTATTAAAATTTAACCAAAAGAAACCAAAAATTTTAAAGCCCCTACTTTCTTAAATGAAGCATAAAATATGTTCAAAACTTATCAATTAAAAATTAAGTTTTTCAAAAAAATTTAAATGGTTTTGTCTTATAAAATGTACACATTTTTTTAATTTTAAATTACATAAAAAAAATCACTTGAAATTTATTTCGTTATAAAATTTATATGGTTATGTGTGATGCCATATGTAATAAAGTAACTTACAGATAACTTACAAGGAGTATCTCCTGATGGGTTGTCTACGATCATAATAAAATTTGGATATGTGATAAAAAAAAATAATGGTCACGCTTAAGGGTTAAGAGGTTGGGCCAAAGTTAATACTTTTTTTTTATGGAAACATGTCCGAAACTAATAAAATTCAGATTTTTTGAACTTTATAAAACAAAAATTTTGATACCAATATTGCCTATGTGGTGTATTAGGGTTGCCATTTATTTTAAATTGTTAAAGTATAGTTTAAAAAGTTCTTCGAAAAAAGTCGGATAAAAGCAGAACAATATCGGAAAAAGCTCAGACACCTCCACGATTAAATTAAATTAGTATTAATATACATATTTTTCAGCTTAATCCAACTACAACTCATTAATAAAACATTTTAATATCACTTAAAACACATTTTTTTTTTTAATAACAAAAATACTTAAAAGTTATCGAACATGTTTCGTATACCAGTTGATGAGTCTCCAAAACTCTTTCATTTGGTACCCCATTTGTCTAAAATTTCTCTAACACGAAAAATTGTAAAATGTGGTATTTTGTTACCCCACTTTTTAACCACTAAACATAATATTGGGCCGCTAAAAAAAATACGTCTCTTATTTTTTTTATCACGTATCCAATTTTCATTAAGATTGTAGAGAATCCATCGGGAGACTCCACTTGCTAGTTGGTATTGAACTATCCAAAATAAGTATGTGATTATATCTGTGCCATTGGTGCAAAATCGCTTGAGTCGAAATTTGTAGTTTTAAGATATTACAAATTTTATCTAAATTGTTATCTGTTTGATTTTTGTAAAAATAAAATTATGTAAAGTTTAATAATTAATGTTAATAAAAATATGATGGCCAAGTGAGAAATCAAAAATAAAGATAAATCATGAAATTTTGATGTGTTGCACTCAAGTGAATAATTAAAATTTAGTTTCTAAATTTATTATATAGCATAAATGCACTAAAAAAAAAAGGTAGTAAAGTCAGCAAAAAATTTTGCTGAGTCAGAAAAATTTTAGTCAGGAGGGCGCTGACTTTTAGCAACAAAATCAGTAGATTCAGCAAAAGTTTTGGTAACACTAAGTGGATTAGAAATAAAAAATCCATTGCTAAAAATTAATAAAATTTTTACTGAATATTAGTAGACTGAAAAAGCTCAAACAATTTGTAGAAAAATTGTACTTTAGTTAATGTATTTGCTAAAAATAATAAAACATATTTTTGTGATTCTTTTAAAAATAATATAATATAATATATTCATTATAATATAAAAATGTTCATACTCCCACATTGACGACATGACTATCTAAAAAAATAGAAATAAATATATATAACACGAACAAAATTTTCTTTCAACTACTTACATCAATGGTTGTCTAAATGATGCTATCTTTTAAAAGAACTAAATGCCGCAGATAATTATAGAAACGAAACGAAAAAATAATAAAGCATACAACCCTTTTCGCAATAAGAAAAAGGAACCATAAAAATATACTTAAGATGTGTGTTTTTATCTTTCGCTTTAGTCTGCCTGACTGTATGTTTGTTTGCAATTTCACCAGACTGGATTATTAATCTCAATAAACACTTAGTTTTGAACATTTCATCTTTATTAAATTTAAATATTTTATTTTGTCTTTTATTAAATTAATAGACAATTAATTTTACAAGACGGTGACAACACAAAATTTAAGTTGTTTTAAAAAGCAATTTTGTTTTATGGATAAAAAACAGATACAAAAATCTACCATGGTTGGTAACATTTTCCTCGTCACTACTACATCTTGACATGCCGCGACATCTAATTCTGCGTATATCTTTCAATCTGGTTGTCGTCCACACTATTAATATGCTTATCAACACAATTTTTTTTTTTTAACCAAAATAAGTTAGTGAAATATTAGTAAAATATTAGTAAAACATTAGTTCAAAGCAGTTAAATGCTGAATAAGTATAACTAAAATTTTAGCTGAAAACATAATTTTAGCAAAAATTTTGCTGAAAATTTGTATACCTGATTTACAAGACGTTTTACTAACTTTTCTACTAACTTATTTTTTTGAGTGTAGCTTAAGCTATAATAATGTAACAGAGTACGAAATTTTTTTGACTTAAGTTAGTATTAGCTATTTTTTAAAACTTTTTTTTAAGTTTTTAAGAAATAAAATTAAACAAAAAAAATTTATGTACACTTAAGCGCTATCAATTGTAATTTGGATTAATTAGGATTACTATTTTTTAAAATGCTTTCTGATTTCTTGAAACATTTTTGTTTATAAATTTTTAGCTATACGGAATTTCGAAATTAACAATAAAAACTATTTCCGCTTAAGTCGACTTAAGCGATATTGTTCAAATGACACAGATATATAAAGCTATATAACAGTATAAGGAACATTTTTGCAGTATTACGTCAAATATATATAGTTTAATACAACTTAGCGTGGGATCATATATAATCATATCACTCACCACATACATATATTTGGATTAATATTATATGGCTTATGTAGTTTTATAAGGAGTAAGATTTGGAGATATATAACAATATCAGGTACCATATAACAAATTCTCTCAATAAAAATTACCACATGTATTTGTATATATTGATATAATCCGTTTTATTACTCCATTTATATGATGACTTATTCATATTATATATGTCTAGATATAACTATTTTTACACGGGTTATATTTTCACAATTTTTCCACCATGAGCGAAAATCAAAATGTAATATAAATATATTTGCTGGAATGTAATTGTGTGTATATATGCTATGATATCAAATTTGATCCGAAAAATTCCATAATTTTATCAAATTATCCATAATTTCATAAAATTTTAAAAACAATTTTATGTAATTTGAAACGACTATTTTTAATTATACCTTGTTTGTGTGATAACTAGAGATGTTAAAAATAGTGGATTCGAATACCGATCTTTGCCATGTAGTTCTTATATTAATTTTCATATAAATTAGATAAGTTTTATAAAAAAATAGATCTTTCTTAATTTTTAAGATGAAAAACTCGAATTTTTTTTGCTTATTTCTTTTAAACGAATAATTCCTTCGAAGACTTGCAAAATATGAAGAATACCGAATAGTACACTGTACACTGAAAGAATTACACTGAAAGAATTACCCTTCATAATATTTATGAAACAATTTCCTAGAATTTTAGAAATTTTATTAATATAAACAAATTTTTATAAATTGTTTTTCATCAAATTTCATCTATCTATATATATTTATAAAACAGGATGTGTGTATGTATGTAACGTATGGACTCCAAAACGGCTGGGCCGATTTTGATGAAATTTTCAGGGAATCTCCAGAATATTCAGGCGGGTGACTCTGTGAAGTCTGATTTTTGATTTTCGGTCTGTGGGCGGAGGGGCGTGGCAAAATCCAATTTTCATATTGTACCACAAATGACATATACATATATTTATTTTTTTTTTTGCTTTTTTTTTATTTTATTTTAATTTTTTTGAAAGCCGCTGTCATGTTTTTCAAAACGAGATATCAAACTCTTAAATGGGTTATGCAATTCCGAAGATATTTACAAAAAACCTATATTAATCTTCAAACTATGTTACACGAACACAACAGCCTCATCCGTCTATTCAAAACAGCCCTAGACCAGATGCCGACAGATGATTATACGGTTGTGATAAGAGCTGACAAGACACCGGCTGGTGACCATGAGCGGCGCTTCAATGCACCGGTGATAGGTGACGTCGCAGTTATTATGGCAGTTGTTTTCAGCTATTAATTTTATATACTTCAGCAAATAAAGGCGATAGAAGGACAAAGAGGCGTTGGGGTTCCCATGAAATTACAAATTTTAAAGTGATTTACTAATGTGAATTTTTTTTTTAATTATTTATTTGCGTAAAAAAATTTATTGATTTAGAGAATTAATTACAATTAAAATTTGAAGGGAAAACAACGTTTGCCGGGTCAGCTAGTAATTTCATAAAAAAGTTCATTCGATTTTCTTTAGAGCTATGAAATTATTCCAAAATTTTTTTTTTTTTTTTCCTAAAATTTCATAAATTCATTAACTTTCATACATTTCAAACTTTAGTTTGAAGATTTAATACTCAAGTGTTCAACATGTTTTATAAATTTTATCAATGTTAATTAATTTTAATAATTTTGAGGTTCAATGGCTTCGTGCCGTGCCAATGCATTATTAAGACATTAACGAGAAGTTTTATTATTTCAAGGAAACTTCTTAATAAAAAAAAAATTATGAAACTGTTTCATAAATTCTATAAACACTTCATTCTCGGAATGATTCATTAGTTTAATGAAGATTTTCATTTCATAAACATTGACGTTAATGAAACCATTGAATTCATTCATCATTAAAGTTAATGTTTATGAAATGTTTGAAGTGTTCAGTGACAATTTTTATTAAAGCTATAAAGAAATTCATTATTAAAGTGAAGATAATTGTATTTTGATTTTCCGCAATTTCTTGAGCACATAAAATTAAATTTGAACTACTATGCAAAACCCTTCGGCGGTTTTCTTAAGCTAATAGTCAACTTTCATATCGCATTGGAGCTGATGAGGCTGACGGCGATGCCCCAAAATTTGTTGCACAGTGTAATGGTTGTTAATGTTAAAAAAATATTATGATTATGAGAAATTGTACTTCAAATGAAAAATAATATTGAGAAAAAGTTTTTAAAAAGAAGGGATATTGAAAAAAAAAAGTTTATAATAAATGCGAGCATCAAATTCCAAGAAATTTATTTAATGCAAGGAAATTACTTTAAGTGTTATGATTTTTTTTTTAGCAAACTAAATAAATTCATTAAAATGAAATGAGATTAAATGTTGCAAAAATGTTTTTCAAAACGATTTTCTTAATCAGAATTTTAAGAGCTGATTTAAATTTCAAATATTACTTATGTTTAGGACTCCACAATTGTGACAACAATGTCAAATTACGTTGCAGTAAGAACTTCTCAAAATAACTGATTTTCTTTGCTAAATATTAGTAAAATAAGAACAGCAAAACTAAAATTGTAAAATTTGCAATATTTTAGTTATTTGAATTTTTGTTAATTAAAAATAGCAATTTTCTCTACTAAAATCAGCAAAAATTTTTGCTAAATATTTGTAGACTAAAAATAGTAATACCAAGAACATTTTTGCTATATTCGTTGAATGCAAATAACAGTAAATTTTGCTTAAATCAGCAGCTAAAATATTCTACACTGATTTCCGAATTGTCGATTTTGACCCTCATAATTTTTTTTTTAAACTTTAAAAATTTCACATTTTTTTGTAATTTTATTTGTCTACTAAAAGTTCGCAAAATTTTTGCAGATTAATTGGTTCATTTCAATTAACTCAATTTTAGCTTAAATAAAACTAGATTTCTGTAGATTCACCAGGTTTATTATTGCTATTCTTATCTTAAAATATTTAGCAAAGAAGTCTACTAATTTTATCAGTTTTTCCGACAACGTCATTTTGAACTAATTGATGTAATTCTAAAAGCAGCTGTTAAACTTGACTTGCTTCTAAAAACAACTGTTAAATTACTTTCGTGTTCTAACTTCCTACTATTTAAAATAAAAAAAAAAAAAAAATTGTGAAAAGCTTTTACGCTATTAGGCTTAATATGTTAGAAGGGTTAATGTGTACATTATTCTTAATAGCTTTTTAATAGCGACTTTAAGTAATAATTTTCTATAAAAATAACTATTTTCTATAAAATAATCATTCACTGGAGTCTTATAATAATGATGAAGATAAAAAATATTCAAAGAGCTTAAAATAACTTTAAATATCTAAATGCACTTGGCAACTGAGAATCCTTAAAAATGCCATTGAATGTTAACCCTTTAACGATCATACATTTTTTGATAGGGAGTTTACATTAAGAAGTTAATCTTATAAAAAGTGGATTCGTCGCATATATTTGCGCTTAAATTAGGAAGTAAATGTTCTTTTTAACAAAAAAAAAAAAAAACAGTTTATTGTGTTTTTTTTTTGTTACCGTTGACAAAAGTTGGAAAAAGTGGAACCAAATATTGACTTAGGTTTAGGTTAAATCGAAGCCCGCCTAGTGGCGAGTTCAATCGGAGACGATAAGGCATATTGTAATTATCAATAGTATTGTTGTCACTCGAATAAAAATTATTTGATTAATCGAATGACCAAAAACAAATTTCGAATGAACAATTGAAGGGCTTATTGCAGAAACATAATAACCCTGTTAAAAGTCAATATATATGGGTCCATCCATGATTCATATGTGTTCATAATCCTTTCTTGACGAAAATTGAGGTAATATTTACATATATAATCATACATGTCTATACATTTCCATACATGTTCATAAGTGTACTTTAACAAAAATTGAGGTAATATTTAAATATATGACCACATATGAACTCTTATCAACATATATGAATCCTATATGGTGGTATATGGACATGTATGACCTCGAATCACTTCATACATGAGTATGAACGAGTCCATATATGTTCATAAATGGATGCATATATGCTGATTTTTAATCGGGAAGACACATTTATTTTTAGTTTGTTTTCGCCTTTTAAAGGTTAAAAATCAAAAAATTATGAATTTAGCAGGACGTTTATACACCATGTGCTTGCAATAAGTGTTTAAAAAATACTTAATCAATTAAAGATTAAATGTCAACACTTGGAATCAGCGATCCATTTCTTTCTGATCAGCACATTCCCCTCAAAAGTTTTCCGGAACTACACGATCGGTAAAATGTTGTATATATCATATTACAGTTGCGGTTTACCATATGTCACATATCAGCTTTCAAACTAACCTGCAGTGCCGAACGGGCTCTCTCCATTACTTCTGGACAAGATGCTGCTTTATGAAATCTTAGATATATGATTTCGTGACCAATTCTCTCCGGAGTGGAGGTCTCCTACATATCAGTAACTGCAAGGACATTCCTCTTTGCCTATGTTCTGATTCCATGAGGCTGCTGTTTGTTTGAATAAATTTCTCCTTATTAGAAGCACGACAATGGACTATTTCATAAATCTCGTCTCCATTCTCCACTTGATGTCGAGCATTTTAGTGAATATATTATTGAATATATAAACCCCTCTTCTGAAGAACGCCTTTTTATCATCATCTGCGTCTCACCATCCTCTATTTTCGAGTTTATCGCCCAGCAATTGAGCATATTGCCTGTCCGTAGTTTAATCTGAAAGCCTGCACTTTTCACGGCATTGACGATATATTCCTGTGTTGAAACAACAACACATGGAGTTCAGATACTTCAAGCTCACAAGATTTTTATTGCCCTAATCCTCCTAACCCTTGGGCACGCCTGAAGTCATTAAAGGGTTAATACATACAACTGAGTTCACATTATGGTGGAGCGAATTTGAAATTTAGAGGAATTATGATTGCGGTACGTGTAGAGAAGTTAGGGATATTACTAATTTTAAAAAAGTTGCAGTTAAATCGTAGTGCATAATCATATTGATCATATGAAATCGAAATTTTTGACCAAGATATTTCCACACTCTAGGGTTTCAACAAGAATTTTGATTGGATAAAATTATCTGTCTATACTACGCAGGCTTTTTAGCAATGAACTTTTATCTTGAATATGTTTCTGGAATATTAATATAAAATTATAATAAAAGCAAAAATCATGTTTATTTTTAAATTAGAACTTTAAAATTTTCTTAAAATAAAAGTATTTCTTAGGGGTTTTGACACTCTCTGTCCAAAAATTTCTACTGCAACATCCGGTTTTTCAGAAATCCTGATTTCATTGTGAATTCGTTGTAGTTTTAATTTCTTTAGATCAAGATTTTGCAGTAATATAAAAAAAATATCGAAATATTTATAATTAATTTTTTTTTAGCTAAATCCCAGCAAAAACAGGCATTATCAATTAAATAAGCGTGTAAGTAACGCACGAAGTGTTTTAGTAATTACCAGGCTATTTACTCGCTTAATTACTTATGTTCGCGATGTCCAAAAATTCATTGGTGGTCATTACCCTTTCACTTACAAAAAAGGGAGAATAATGAGTTACCAGATTGGTTACTCATAGTGGAAGAATAAGTGGTTACTTCCAGATAAGGAATACGTGGTTTCTCACAACGATTGAATAAGAGGTTACCTAGAAGTTAGAAAATAAGTGATTACATTAAAATAATATTTTTTTATGATATTCCAACTTTTTTTAAAAAAAAAATTTATGTCGAAAAACTTACTTATAAAAATTGTCAAAACCAATTAATACATATAATATTAGAATAACAAAATTAATAATCGGTACTTATGTAACCAATTAAAAGTAACCCATTATTTTACAAGTACTACTATAACCCATTATCAGTAAGTCATAAGTTTACAGTTTAAATTAATGCAATAGGTAATGGCCTATCATATACTGTAATGACCTGTCATTACCATGTTTTTGGAGGGTGTATTATTGCAATGTAATTAGAAATCCGGAATACTCTAAAAATTAAAATAGTATTTTATGGTAAAGGCCGGAATAAAGCAATAAAATAGCGTGCTTTCTGCATTAATTCATTTAATTCCTGATTTAATGGAACAATTGCAAAATAAAGTTCTAATTTAGCTGACTAATGCCCGTAATTTCAAGCAATAGATAGATACCTACCAGTGGTATCTAAGCACCAGTAGGTATATATTGCTTGAAATTACGGCCATAAGACCTTTAGAAAAGTGAATTCTGATATAAACACAAATATTCTCTCCATGCCAAGGTTAAAACTTATCTAAACTGCCAAATCGATCCAACCTAATACACATATTTGTATGTACAGTATTGAGATAACATAAAATTTATAATGATACACAAAAACAACACAATCAAAACCCATTATCATGTGCATAAAAGCTTACAGTAAAAATTCTCAAGACATCGTAAATGGTCATCGTAAAATGCTACTGGAATTAAAGAAAGAATTCTTCTTTCTATACAGATGATGTTGTATAAGTGACTGACTGACTGGCTGACTGCTGTGCAGCATTCCACGACTTAAAGGTATTAAAGAAGGAATTGCAAAGGTATTTTATGTATTTTCAAACACACGAACGAATAAACTCACGTCACGACTTACACTTTTTGAAATGCATCTAACACTAAAAATAGCTTAAGTTCCTTTTGGTCAAAAGATGAAAATGAAAAAGAAACTTAATAAATACACGCACTACATACTAAAATTCCAGTTCCTGCTGTGTTTTTTTTTCTATAAGATTATGTATGCATTTATGGGTATTAGGGGGGCTGTTATATATTAAAGGATATATCAATTAAAATTTTTTTAACAAAATCCAAATATTTTAAAATTTTCCAGTCACAATAATACAATCGACAGAACTTTGGCAAAGCATTGTAAACGGCAGTGTATATGTTGGCAAAACGACTGAATTTCAACGTTTACCGTGATCTTTCAACGTAGTAATGCTAACACCACTGGCAAGGGGCCGAGAGCCCCTCCCGAAATGATTTGACAAATTTAAAAACTTAATACAATGCGTTAGGAAGTAACAATGTTATTGATAAATCTATATATATAAAACAGGATGTGTGTATGTATGTAACGTATGGACTCCAAAACGGCTGGGTCGATTTTGAGAAAATTTTCAGGGAATCTTCAAAATATTCAGGCGGGTGACACTGTGAAGTCTGATTTTTGATTTTCGTGGGCGGAGGGGCGTGGAAAAATCCAATTTTCATATAGTACCACCAATGACATACATATATATATATTTATTTTTTGGCTTTTTTTATTTTATTTTTTTTGAAAGCCGTTGTCATGTTTTTCAAAACGAGATATCAAACTCTTAAATCGGTTATGTAGTTCCGAAGATATTTACAAAAAACCTATGTTATTCTTCAAGCTATGTTACACGAACACAACAGCCTCATCCGTCTATTCAAAACAGCCCTAGACCAGATGCCGACAGATGATTATACGGTTGTGATAAGAGCTTACAAGACACCGGCTGGTGAGCATGAGCGGCGCTTCAATGCACCGGTGATAGGTGACGTTGCAGTTGTTATGGCAGTTGTTTTTAGCTATTCATTTTATATACTTCAGCAAATAAAGGCGATAGAATGACAAAGAGGCGTTGGGCTTCCCATGAAATTACAAATTTTAAAATGATTTACTAATGTGAATTTATTTTTTTAATTATTTATTTGCCTTAAAAAATTGTTGTAATACAGTTTCATTATTTTTAATGTAAATGTAAGTCATTTGTAGAACAAATAAAATTTTTAACTAACATTGTAGTTCATTTAAAAAAACAACTCACATCAAATGACTGTTTTATGATTTTACATTCATTTTTTACAGTTGTTATTTGTTATTTAAAAAAATAAAAAAAAAAAAATTTGGTTTATTTTTTACTACCATGTGGTTCATTTTTACTACAATGTTAGTCATTTTTTGAACATTAAAAAACAAATGACAATGTTAGTTGAATTTAATGAAATGTAAGTCGTCCTTTTTTTAAATGAAATTGCATTTGTTTTTGACTGCAATTGCTGTCGTCTTTACCAACATAATTTCCTAAGTGTACAATTAAAATTTGAAGGGAAAACAACGTTTGCCGGGTCAGCTAGTTTAATATAAAAATATTTATTTTTGACTTGGATTAAATAGAAAATGCCTGTTGGTTCGAATCTTCAAATTTCATTAGAAAATATCGAATGCAAATGGGCGGCTGTCAGAGTTGATTTTCGACAAAAAAATCAATAAATAAAGTTATTTCATAAGAGATTTCGATGCCTTCGCCTTAAAATATTATCAAAAAATTGCTTGATACAATACAACTTAAAAATTAAATGTTTCTAAGAAAACTAAAATTTAGTTTCAATTAAAAGTATTTATTTATTCAGTCAAATGTTTAATTAAATTCCTTCCTATTGAGGAAATTGTAGCAACAATTAAAATAATTTGTAACCATTTAATTAATATTATTTACAATTATAGTTCTATTCACATCTATTTAAAATTTAATTGAATATTGTTTTTTATTTCAAACATTTTTTTAGTAGATAATATTAAAACATTAATTTAAATTAAAAAAAAAATCGCCAAAAACTGGGCAAAAAGTTGCTTAAATTAAAAACAAATCGCCAAAATTACAAAATTTTACAAACATCACCAAAATTGTAAAAAAAATCGCCAAAATTTAAAAAATCGAAAAAATTTGACTAAACCTCCAAATTTGAAAAAAAAAAATTGTCAAAATTTAAAAAATCGAAAACATATGATAAAACCGCCAAATTTGAAAAAAACCCCTTAAAACTGCAGAAATTTAAAAAATTAACAAAATCCCAAAATTCGAAGAAAAAAAATCTCTAGAATTGAAACAAAGTTGCCAAAATAACAAAAAAATGACAAAATTAACAAATGCGAATATTTTACTTCTCTCGATTTTTTTTAGTTTTGGCGATTTTTTAAAATTTTTCCATTTGTTTCTATGTTGTTATAATACGTTATAAAAACTGGAAATTTTGTTTATACCAAATTCATTTTCAACTAAACAGTTAATACATATTATTAAACATATAATTGAAAGAGAGTTTGAAATCAAACAAAAGTTTAATCGAAATTTTTTGGGCAATAATTTTTTCTGTGTCTTTTGGCATAATCTTTTGAAACGGGTATACCACTGGAATCTACGACCCAAACTTAAGTTTACGTGTGCCGTAGTGTCATTACAAAAGTTTATACTTTACTTACAGTGCAATCTTTTTATTTTAATTTGGTTTGCTACACACGCATCTGGTAGCATAGTTTTCAGTACTTTTTTACGATTTATATAACGATAGCTCAATATCCATTAAAGCAACTCGTTAACGAGTTTTCTTTGAATATTAAACTTAGAAAAATTACCATTGACCTTTTAATACAAAAAAACTTAGGACGCCATTTTGAAGATAATGTCCTCACCTGTCAAATGATACCAATAGGAAAATTGTAAGTAGTGCAGTTATGACGACCTTGTACAGTAGTTTTGACTTAGCTGCACAACCAACTTCTGCACGAATTTTTGTGCAGGTAAGCCAAAAGCGCTGCTAACTCAAATTGGTTACCTGCCTTAAAGTGCAGGTAAACTAAATTGTTGAAAACTGCAAAGACCAGATATGATTTAATTTATTTTTATTAATTGTTTATTTCATACAATAGAATTTATATAAAAAACAACAAAACGAAAATAAAAAAACATTCATAAAAAATTTTATAAGGTTTTTACATACAAACTTATGTAGGTACAAGCGTTAACTAGCCAAACTAACTAAGTAAGCAAAACATAAGAGGCAGCTAACGGCGATCTTTTGTATGAAAATAATATACAACTGCCAAAAACATGAGGCACTTATTTTAAATGCGCAGGTATACACAGTGCACTTAATGAAGGCAATTGCATACGTAATTTTGTAAAATAACAACGAAACCAAAATTTTGTGCAGTTATGTGAAAAGTGCACGTAAGTAAAAGGCAGTTAAATCAAAACTACTGTATAGACAATTTATTCAAAATGTTGACGTTTTTGCCAATTTTCATATTTTCAAAATATTTTCATACTTCGAAAACCAAAAGGGTTTGGGGTTGAAAGATTAATGACTTGATAAACAATATTTGTGGCGAATTTCATTAAAATCAGAGACGACAAATCCGAAAATGATAGTTTTCTGTGCTGTTTTACATGGAATTTCCCATGTGTCTTCTAATATCAAAGGGCTTACTTCAAAATTCTACAAATTGAAATTTGTTATATCAACAAAATACCGTTATAAATCGATGTTTCGATTTTTTTAGCGTTATTTTAACTTTCATTCAAGATATTTTGAAATCACACCGGTAAAATAGCAAAATAGCACCGGTTATACAAGAACAAATATGTCGTTAATGAAATCGCTTTTTTAAAATTTTCATTTCGTTGTTGATGTAAATGTGGTAGCCGAATATCGTTATTATGAAAAGGTATTGAATGTCAACCCTGCTTAAAAGCTAATAATTATTACGTTGTTTTTTACTAATTTAATAAAAAAATATTAATAACCATTAGAAGACAGAAAACCGTAGTTTGAATTTTTTTGGTGCTAAAAAAATATAAAAAAGCGATAGGTTTTTTTTCATTAAATTTTATGATATATGATATGTGTTGTGTGATTTTTTAAGAGCTTTCGGATTTGATTTTAAAACATCACCCTTTATAATTATGTATATTTGAAAGTGAATGAATTACACACTGCTACAAAAAAAAACTTTTTGTCAGAACTTGAAAACCGACCTAGTGGGGGTTGTAGGCCTAGGTGAGGACATACAAAAACCGTTTTCAAAAATTTTGAAACACCCTCAAAATTTTGAGTTATTTTCAAAAAACTGTTTTAGGGTAGGTCGTAGCACTTTAGTACCTCTAACTCACACATTTTTTGACCGATTTCAAAATTTTAAACAGTTTTGGAAAGACAAAGAATTAGGCTTTCATGAAATGTATTCACTAAATATATATTCCAAGACATTAGGTAAGTGTTTAGCAAAAGTTTCTCTTTTTTTTATTTTTTTTTCCAAATTTTTCAAATTCAACAAGAGTTATTTTAATTTTTTTTATGAAAACCTATCTTTTTTTGCACTGTATTTTAAAGACAATTTTATATAGAAAAAAACGAGATATTATTTGTTAAAATCGGTTTCTATTTGCAAAAGTTACTAAACTTTTTCTAAAGTAAAATGTTAAGATTGCAGACTTTTCTTCTGGTAAACCACTTGACTTACAAAAACGCTTGTTTAATTTTTTTTTTTTTTTATTCATATGGTTTGCGCTGGGGGAGAAAATGCTAAAAACAGGTGTTAATGAAAAGTTGAATAACTTTTACAATTTTCATCCGATTTGAAAAATTAAAACCATGTTTTGTTAAGAACTAAATTTTCTTTATACGTTGGTATAAATTTTTATAAGCTTTCATATTAAAATAAGCAATGAAAAGCTACTAAAATCAAAAAAGTTTATAATTTTCGTTTTTTTTTTGTAGATATTCTTAACAAAAACAATACTTATAACTTACAAATGTATAATAAATGCACATCATTTTAAAGCCTAATCAGTTTTCTTTCCAAACCCGTTAAAAAAAAGTAAATCGGACAAAAACTGACTGAGTAACAGGTCGATAAGTTGACGAACATCACTTGAAACGGTTTTTTTAGAATAACTTCTGAATTTGAGGGTGTTTCTGAAAGTTTTTGACACAATTTGTAATGTACTCAACAAGACCTATAACCCACGCTAGGTCGTTTTCCAAGTTTTTTTTTCATTGTAGCACTGTGTTATTATTGATTGATTGTACCATATACACTTACATATGATCATAATTATATGGTAGAATATATATATATATATTTATTTCATATGATCACATATACAAGATATATATCATGATATCAAGTTGTAGATGAGTAAATAAAAACTTTTTTCATCGGGTGCTGTTACTTATATTTAATTGATAGTAATTGTAATTGAATACATATTTTAAATGAATTTATTTTTATGTAAATCATACATTTTTCTTAGTATTACTTCTTAAAATCAATTAATATTCTTAATTACATATAAATGTAATTTACATTTTTCAATTACAATTACATGTAATTTGTAATTGATCTTTTCTCAATTACAACTACATTTTTCAGAAATTAAAATTTTGCTTCAGCTTAATTACAATAACAGGTAATTGTAAATACAAAGTGTAATGAGGCCGCATTGACTACGATGCGGCTGAGGGCTACCGGGGAATGGGAAAGTAATGGCCATATTACCGGGCACCGTACTATTTTGGACCAGTTGGCAGGGTATTGCGTCCCAGAATGGGACTGCGACAGGATTTCAGAGAGGTCTGTCACGACGCTCTGTGACACGTTAATCGCCGATAGGGAACCATGGTTAAATGGGACCTTCTTGGGGAGCCATCCGGTGATCCACTTTTACACGGATGGATCGAAACTGCATGGGAAAACGGGTCTGGGCTTCTGTGACGCTGACTTCAATGTACGCAAATGGTTTCGTCTTCCTGACCATAATACCGTACTACAGACGGAGGTCACCGCGATTATGGAGTGCATTAAGCAGGTGAATATCATGGGCTTGACCGGTGATATTGTGATTTTCACGGATAGCCAAGCGGCTTTCCGGGCTTTATCTACGGACTCTGTGGGATCAATGACGATACTGAGGTGTAAAGGGGAAATTAACGATTTCTCTGCACGGGGACGCATTGAGATTATATGGGTGCCGGGACACTGTGGTATAGCTGGGAACGAAGTGACTAATGATTTGGCTAGGGGAGGATCTTCCCAGGAATTAGTCACTTTGGGGAACGCTAAACCTTTTCGAGCTCTCAAGGCGGAGCTGGTGGACTGGGCTGACACCATGTATAGGACCATCTGGGAAAATGCGGGTGTTGGCAGGACTACGAGTATTCTCTGGGGCAACCCGGACACGGACAAGACGAGGGAAATTCTGAATCTCAGTAGGAAGGAACTGAGTCTTTTGATGGAAATCCTCACGGGACACTCGACACTTAGCCCCCATCTCCACCGCATTGGTAGGGCGGACTCGGAAGTGTGCAGGGCCTGTGGGGAGGACGAGGAGACCTTGGACACTATCTCTGTGAATGTCCGCCATTTGCCGGGATCCGGGTCGAAATACTATCCAGTGACCCAATATCCTCATTGGGGGATCTTAGGGGTATAGGATGGAAGAAGTTGAGGAGTTTCGTCAGTGCGACTGAGTTCCTGGGGTAGAAAGGTGACATAGGACCGATTGTTTAGAGCGCACAACAAGCCGACATTCTGGCTTAAGTGTAAGTCCTCCGGGACTTGAGTCGGATTAGGGAAGCATTTTCCCTTCTCCGAATACTCTTTACGACCAAACCTAACCTAAGTGTAATGATTAATGTTCATGTTTGTTATTTAAGTTATTTGACATTTAAGTATGCCCCTTATATTTCAATATAGTATGTAACGATTATGTTAATGATAATGTTACTGCTGTTGATGTTGTTGTCGTTTGTTAATGTTGTTGTTTGCCTTAAACATTTTTTATTTTACAGTGTCCGAAAGGGTTTCTTTTTGTGTTAATAATTTTAAAACAAAAATATCTTTTTAAAGACTTTTTAGTTTTTTAGTTTGTAGTTGTTGCCATTACAGACCGTCAGTAATTCCTTAAGGCAAAGCTCAAGTTGAAGAGAATTAGCCATTACATTTTTTTTTACCTTTTTTTTGAGGTCAACAAACTAAATACTAAAGAATGTGAATTCTTTTAGCTGTTGCTGTGAAATTACAAACCAAAAATAAAAATAAAAAAAGAAAGGAAAGGAAAGGAAAGGAGGAATCCATGATCATGACGCGTTGTTAGTCCAAAGTATTCTTGTTGTTGTTTTTATTTTTTGTTGCAACATTCAATATCCATTAATTACTCGTTGTTGACCATCTGCAGTTTGTTTTTGTTTTCCCCTGAGCACGCATTTTGCATGTGCGTGTGAATTCTTTGAACTGAAATATTGGGTTTTTTCTGGTTTGTGAAGTGAATTCTTGATTTTTGTTGCAGTTTGTAGTAGTTTGAGCAAAATAATTGTGGTTCAGTTATGATTTTTAATTTAGTTTTTTTTTTATAATAGACTTATTTTAAAAAAAAAAATTAAAAAATTCCCTTCTCTTTAATTGGCTTTGGTGAATGAACTGAAGTCAGTAAAAAAAATCGAAATATCGGTAGTTTTTATATCTTTATTTGAATCCCAAGTTTGGCACTTTTAGTTGTTTTAAGACTCCTTATATTTTTTAACACAAGATTATTAAAATTTAATATAACAGTACAAAATGGCGTATTGTGGGCGTTGTTGTGTAATGGTTAGCGAGTTGGACTGTTACGCAGATGGTCCCGAGTTCGATCTCCGGCGGCAACAACATCAATAAGTTTTCTTTCCCTCATACTTATCGTAGTGCCCAACTTCGGTGTCCACATAACACTTAACGCCACCGAAGTAAAATAATAAATCAGGGCTATGCACCAAAAAGCTTCAATAAGTTCGCCAACTCTCCATCAGGTTTTGGCGTATTGTGGGCGTTGTTGTGTAATGGTTAGCGAGTTGGACTGTTACGCAGATGGTCCCGAGTTCGATCTCCGGCGGCAACAACATCAATAAGTTTTCTTTCCCTCATACTTATCGTAGTGCCCAACTTCGGTGTCCACATAACACTTAACGCCACCGAAGTAAAATAATAAATCAGGGCTATGCACCAAAAAGCTTCAATAAGTTCGCCAACTCTCCATCAGGTTTTGAAGGTGTTCTAAGACTTATCATCTCACACAATTATAATGTTGCCATGTCTGAAGCCCTTCATCTTTCCCCACCTTTAATCTATTCGCTATCCTCGTTCCAATGAAAGCAAATAAATTGAAAGAATTTCCCGAGTGTTGCTTCTCTTTAAAACAAAAAAAAAACAGAAAACTAAAAATTTGGTGTACATAGTTTTAAACATCAAATCATTTTCTTTAAATTTATTTTTTCCGAAAGTATCTTTGATACCTCATATCAATTTTTGTGTATCCACATTGCACCGTACGACATATTTCGATATGTTTTGGAGATCGTGGGAAAATCGGTATGCCCGTTAAACAAGAGACCACATGTAGTTTTTCGTTATCAAATCATTTTACCTTCAAAGAGGAGTATTTTATCTTTAAAATGATACCAAATTAATAATTTCAGTTGACGCGTTAATATAGTTATGTGAATTCAAACACTATACCTTTCTTACACATTTGTTAAAAACCCTTAACTTTGAGCAGTGAGTATACGTGCCATATACGAATCTGACATTCGATTTTTAAAATGGTGGATCCAATATCAACTTGATTAATTATAACTAGATATTATGTATATTGGAGAGTTTTCCAGTTCGTTTAATAACAACATTTTTAATATTAAAAATTGTAAATACAATATGGCGGAATATTTTTTTTTGAAAAGTGATTGATTTTATTGTAAACTATTTATTGGAAAGTTTTGGGAACTCGTTGAATATGAATTTAATATCTGATATTTACAATCCAAAATTGCGGATGCTATATGGCGGATAATTTTTTTAAAAAGTAACTTTTTTCAGAAAGTATTTTCAAAGTAATATAACTGCTATATCGCCATTTGCATACACAAAAATTTTGGTTTTAGATTCTTTTAAGCCGGCCGCCAAATACTCTTGAGTCGAATAAGACAAGATTTTAATCAGGAGGGTACATGAAAAAAAATTGCTAATGTCAGCAAAATATTTTGCTGAAAATTGGCGAGTTAATTTTAACAACAAAAATAGTAGATTCAGCAAAAATTTTGATAACACTTAGTTGATTAAAAATTAAAAAATCCTTGCTAAAAGTTAATAAAATGATTACTGAATTTTAGTAGATTAAAAAAAACTCGAAAAATTTGTAGAAAGTTTATACTTTAGTTATTTTTTTTGCTTAAAATCTTAATTTTTTTTTTGTTTTTCTTTTAAAAATAATTTACAATATGTTACAAAATATAAAAATGTTCATAATCCCATATTGACGTGTCCTTGTCTTTCGCTTTAGTATGTCTAGATTAGATTAGATTAGATTATATGGCACTATGCACCGCGACCAACTTAGGTCTTTTGTGCTGCCTAAAGTTACCCTAAAGATTCAAGCTACCTATAAAGCCAATAATCCTATTAGGCAAAATCTTCATAATGTCCGAAGGGGAGACAAAGCGATTGCCAAGAAACTTGGCACGCCTTTCACATAGCCTCGGACATTCGCAAAGAACATGCTCTGATGTCTCAGCTACCAGGTATGTCTACCTGAACGTATATTTGTTTGCGATTTGACCACATTACACTAAAAGTCACTATACTCATTTACTTTACAAATACACATTTAATATTAAATTAAATTTAAATATTTTATTCTGTTTTTAATTTAGTTAATAGACAATTACTTTGACAAGCCGGTGACAAGCCGGTGACAACACAAAATTCAAGTTTTTTAATCCGCTATATATATGTATTGTTGGCGTCATTTTGTTTTAATATGTATGAAAAACATATACAAAAATCTTCCATTTTTGATTTTTTTTATGTCTAACAAGAGTTATACTTTTTAATATAATTTTCCTCGTCTCTACTACATCTTGACATGACGCTACATAGACTTCATTCTGCGTATATCCTTCAATCTGATTGTCGTCAACACTTTTAATGTGCTAATCAGCACAATTTTTTTAGCAAAATAAATTAGTAAAACATTAGTAAAACATTAGTAAAACATTAGTTCAAAACAGTTAAGAGCTGAATAAGTATAACTAAAATTTTACCTGAAAACACATTTTATCAAAAGATTTGCTGAAAAATAGTATACTTGATTTATAAAACGTTTTGCTAACTTTTCTACTAACTTCTTTTTTTGATTTCACTTGAGATTTTCTTCCAAGCAGCTTTGTATCAAAGAAGGGATTGAAAAGTGGTGAATGAGCTTTTATACACAAAAAGATATATTTTAGTACTTCTGTAAAATTCCACGTATTGTATAGAGATTTTAGAAATGCCGTCAGATTTTCAAACACAACTTTTTAACCGCAATACAGATTTTGATGATTTTCTATAGTACGTTGCTTGGGAGAAAAATTAGTATTATTGGGAAGCCTGTTTGGCTGCTTCGAGCTAAAATAATTTAAAAGGTAAAGAGATTTTTCGCAGATCTCAGAAGACATGATATGCCCCGGAACCTACAGTGATCGCTTGCTTTCTTGAGATGACCCACAGTCCTGCTTTGACCCGTTAATCCCACCCCCTCCCCTTAACAGAACACTGTAATCGCTTCTGTATAAGCTTTCCTTAAGAGTTCGGTCGCCCTTAGGTTGTAGGAAATCAACATATCTTTCGACACTAACTATGTTACGGTATCCCTCCAAACCGGATCAGCGCTACAGATTAAGAAGTGATTCATAACTATGAAGATGACGTCTCATAACATTTTATGAAGCGCTCAATAAATATTATGAAACATTTCATAAATAGGAGTATGCTGCTTCATAAGCTTTTATGAAATTTTTC
This sequence comes from Delia radicum, assembly GCA_021234595.1. Lineage (NCBI taxonomy): Eukaryota > Metazoa > Arthropoda > Insecta > Diptera > Anthomyiidae > Delia > Delia radicum. The sequence goes on along the minus strand of CM037854.1, from coordinate 76,567,754 downwards.
ATAAATATTTTTATACATCAATTAATGTTACAACCATCAATTCAAGTTAAAAATGTTCATTTGTAATTAAAAACTATAATTTTCTATTTAAAAAACATCAATTACAATTCCGAAATTTTATATTATATTAATTCTATTATATTCTATTGATGTTTCCGAATCTTGAATAATTTCTCGTAGATTTTAATTTTTTTAAATATGGAATTGCAAAATAATATTTTCTATATTTCAAATCAACACTATAATTTTAATTTATGGTTTCTAAATTTCACCATTTTTCCCTGAAAAGAAAAAATTTATTTTCACAAAGTTTACGGAACTTTTTAATGAAGTGCTGATGGTCTACAAAACATTTGACATTAATTTTTATGATACTCTTCATCATATTTATGATCAATTATTCATAAATATAATGAATAATTGATGACAAACGATTTATGAAGCAATTTAATTAATGTGATGAAACTTTTTTCTTGAGTGTATTGTTCATATTTTTTTCACAGAAACTCAAAATTTTTTTTTTAGGATTTTCAGCAAATAAATTAGCTAAAGTGTAATTTTTCTACAAATTTTTTGCGTTTTTTTGAGTCTACTAATATTCAGCAAAACTGTTATTAATTTTTAGCAAATATTTTTTTATTAACTATATGTTAGCAAAACTTTTACTATATTCACAAATTTTTTTGCTAAAAATCAGTTATTACTGACATTAGCTATATTTTTGCAAGCACTAAAATTTTTCTGACTCAGCAAATTTTTTTGCTGACTTTACTTACTTTTTTCGAGTGTAGATGTAGTGTTAATTGAAAAACTGTGGCTTTTAAATTCTCAATATTTTCCATTTTTCTGTTTTCGTTCGTCCTTTAAACTTTAAACCAATAATTTTTTTCCGTTTTTTTCTCTACTGACACATAAGTACATTTATTCGTTCATCATGTTGCTAATTCTCTTGGCAATAGTATCAGCACTTTGGCCTTTTTGTAAAAAAAAACCAAACTTTTCCCACGATTCCATTTAAAAGAAAAATAAAAAAACATACATTTGCACACAACAAACTCCTTTAATACTTGTAACGTCCTAAGATACAAGTACTTACTAGGTGTCAGAAGTGGTCATTCCTTGTAATGTTTGAAAAACATTTTCTGCATTGTTGGCTTGAACGCAAAAGAACAAGAAGAAGTTTAGGAATATAATAGGGGCGAAAAACAGCAACGTTTGGATTTTTTTTTTTTTAAGAAAGACACTTGTTGTATGATGGTTGGAATAAGCAACCATGTAGCTTGTGGAGTCTTTAATTAACCTTATTTGGCGACAGGGCACCGATTCTGTAACAATCACTTAAATAAGATATTAAGACAACATTACACAGAAAAGACAAAATCGAATTTTGATTAATGTGTTTTTTTTATTCAATTAAAAGTTTAATTTAATTCAGTTCAATTAAGGAAATTGTAGTACCAATTAAAATAATTTGTTACTATTAAGTTTCAATTAAGAAATTTAATTGTACAATGTACAATGTACATATATTGCTTTTAATTTTAATAAACATCTTAGTTGATACTATTATAACTTTAATCAAAACTTAAAAATTAAAATATTTTAAAAATTTAAAATAATTTGAAAAAAATTGTCGAAATTAAAAAAAAAAATTACCAAAATTAAAAAAAAAATATAAATTGTGAAATATTGGGGAAAAAGAGCTAAAATTGGAAAAAAATTAGAAAAATTAAAAAAATGTAATACCTAACAAAATCACCAAAATAACAAACATCGCTAAAATTAAGTCGTCAAAATTTAAAAAAATTGGTTAAACTGAAAAAATCGTCAAAATTGTATAAAAAAAATTATTAAATTAAAAAAAAAAATTAAGTTTAAAAAATTTTAAAAATCGACAAAAATTAAATAAATAAATAACCAAAATTGAAAAAAAAACACCAATATTAGGAAAAAATATTAAAAAAAACGGCTTAAATTTAAAAAACTCACTAAAATAAAATTTGAAACGTCCATATGGGCATTTCCATAGTCATATACGTTACAGTCGTAGTGAGGTGAAAAACAAGGAAAAACATAATTTTTTTACTTCTTTATATATTAGTGTAGAACATAAGAAAATCTATATATTTAGTAAAATAAGAAAACAGCAGAAATACATGGTCCTAAAATATAACCAATTAAAGAGGGTTACGTGATGTGCCAAAAAAGAAGTTGGTTTTTTCGTCTTTTACAAAAACACAAAACTTTTTTTGATAAAACTTTTTTGATTTAATTTGGAATATTTGATGTGTGTTTTACAATTTACTGAATTAATAAAACTTTTTTGATTTTCTTTTCCAACTCATAGTGTGAAACGTGACGTTACGTAGCGTGATGTGACATAAATTTCTTATTAGGTAAATGTTAGAAATTATTAAAAAAAAAAATTATTATTTATAAACTAAAAAATATTATAAATTTTATGTGTTGAATTTATTGTTGGGCATTACAGTGGATAGAAGGTAAATTAAATTAATACAATTACACAGGAGTATACTTTTCAAATGGTTTGGTGTGCGCTAAATCCAAACAGATTAGAATGTCGGATTATACACTGCGTTGCAAAACTATAATACCCATCAGTGATGCAAAACGTGGCACAATAGGGCCATTTGTGACACTTTTGACAGCTTGATGGCCCTGTGGTACTTTCTTATCTATTTTTGCCCTTTCAGCTCAAAATTGAACTAACTACTTTAAACCGTTTAGTTTAGACTTTTATGAAATTTGCCTGATTTTTTTTATTCGATGAGAGCATATGCTAGTTCCTTAGAGAATGAAAAACGGGGAGTTGTTTAATTTTTTATAAAAATCGCATTCAAAATCATATATTTTCGTACCAGGAGGTCAGGTTTTAAAATTTTTGAATGCAGGATGATAACATTTTTAAATCTTTTTATATTTGTCTAAATTTTTAAAGTATGTTCCGCAATTCATTTTTTATTAAAAAAAATGTGTTTTTGGAGGATTTTTAAATATGTTATGTTATTGCAAGAGCGGAAGTAATTTATGAGAGAGAATTCATAAAATATGTTATATTTTATTGTCAGAGGGGTTTGTCTTGCATTTTTAAAAAGGATTAAAATGACGAACTCTAATTAACAAATTAATATTATTTTTATTTTAGTAAAAATCTAATAATCGAATTTTTTAAAAAATATGGCCCTACAGGGAAGATAAATGGGATTTTCAAATAGTACCAACCAGCATAAAATATAGTACTTTTTCGACCCTCATAGTACTAAATACAAGTTTTTATTATAAATTAACATTTTTAAAATTTATTTGTATATAAAAACAAAATTTAGTTGATTTTAGTTACAGAATTTATAAAAATTATCAGACTATTTCTTAAATTCACCTTTTTTTGAAAGGAAATAATCGCAATGCAAATTTGAATATGTTGGCAATGCCCTTTTTTCAATTGTACTTTTTTAAGATATTTATTTTTCACTTTTCGAACACTTTTTTTTTTTACTCGAACTCAAATAAAAGCATCCTTAATCAATTCCATTTACAACGATTGGATCCAAATAAATACATTTGATAAATATTAATTTATGAATGGGTAATTGAATTAAATGTTGAATCTTGAAGTTTCTCTGAAGTTTCTAAAACTAGAACTGTTGTGTTGTTGGAGTTGTACTTATGAGATTATGTATGCAAGAACAAAAACACCGTGTATTGAAAAAAAACTAGTTTTAATCACAACAAAACTCGACCTGACGATAGATCAGTGCGCTAAAGCGCTCTGTCTACCGTGTGGTGCGAGCGCGTGTGGCATTAGAAATCAGTTTATCTATACCACGGTCAGTGATTGCACAGAAAATAGACGCAATTGAACAAATAAAAACATAACAAATATTACATTATTCAAAAAACAGGGTCACTGACGAAGGTTCAATACCAGAAACTGCGCAGTCTGATTCAGGAAAATTTAAAAATGTACAATGTAGTTACGATTTTTAGTAAATACACTCATTCTTCTCTACCACGTCTTTCACAATTAAAATTAAATAAAATTGCATATTAGTTATAGAATTAATTGCAATTGTGTGAAAAAGACGTTAAAATTCAAACTCAATCTTTAATTTTTATTTATATGTAAATAGTACTAAAAGTGTCAAAGGAGTACCATGGTACTTTTCCGTATCAAATAGTACCAAAAAAAAGTACTATAGTACTAACTTTATCATTCCTGTGGCCCTATCAATGGTATTTTGTCCCTTTTAAATTGTCAATTTGGCCCAAAACAAAAAAACTCAACATGCATCACTGATACCCATGGAAATCAAAATTTTTTTTTTATTAGTCAAGTGATTTGTAGAAAACACCGATTAAAAATGGTTCGATTTTGATTATAGCTGATCATATATATTCATGCATAGTACAATATATGATCATATATGTTATTTTATATAACTATTTATTGTAGGACCCGAAATTTGAGGGTGTATGATCGTATATTATCATATATGATCATATACTACCTCATACCCTCAAAATTTGGATCCGAACATATATTGTCATATGTTAGCATATATGGTCATATATGATAGCATATATGGTCATATATGATAGTATATATGGTCATATATGATAGCATATATGGTCATATATGATAGCATGTTTGGTCATATATGATAACATATATGATCATATATTGAACTATATATGGACATATATGAAGAGCATTAAACATATATGATCATATACAAGCTCGCTCATATATGATATATATGAGCTATATTCATATATGATCATTAGGGTGGCAGCAGGTTATATGGACGAAATTTTTTTTTTGAATTTTAATGCTTTTCGCGCGCAATATTGTTCCACTTGGTGTAAAAACTATATGGTAAAAATTTGAGAAAGATCGGGCAAATATTTCCCGTGCCCCAAATAGGTCAAAGGTCAGATTTTTTAAGCCCAATATTTTTAAAACGTTTTTTTTTTTTTGAAGAAGTTGTTCGTTTTTGCCCAAATTTGTATAAAAAATCATTCCATTTCATTTACAATATGCAATTATTAATAATTATAAAAAAAAATTAAAAATTAAAAATGTAACCCTTCCGTGCCCAGTGGGTTTTAAAGTTTAATATATTTTGTACTGTAAAACCGTATTATTCTGCACTTTATTTTTAATTATCTGAGATATGCTAACAAATTATCTATGACAATTTTAAATCATTAACCCTTTTTGCCCACCGGTGTCAAAAGTTTTATTAAATTAAACATTGAATAAATACTTTACATATAAAATTAACTTTTTTAATAAAAACAAAAAAATTTAAACGTAAAAAATACGTAAATACGTAAAAAATAAAATATGGGACACTTTAGTTATAATTAGTTCTTAATTTTTGTAAATTTGCTTCTTCTGAAAATTACTGTCTATAATTTTGTACAACCTGAAACAAAAATAAAAACAACGAATTTTAACATACAAATCTTTAATTAAAATTAATAAGACAAGTTGTCATTACTTTAAATAAATGCTGCCTCTGATCCTCATCTTTTGTAATTTTCTCGTGGAATTCTTGTACTAACTTAATTTCTCTTTCGGCGCAGTCGCGAAAAAAATATTATTTGCCTCCAAAGTATCATAAACGGCAGATGATATTTCTAACCCAGTTCCTGCTGGTATATCAGTCATATTTACAGTACATGCTCAAGACCTGGAGCAGTTGCTATTAAAGCAAGACGATCTTCAGTTTTTCCTGTAACACTAGATAAGAGCTTGGTATCCCAATGAATTGTCAATGCTTTAATTTTAAGTTACATGACGTAACAAAAACTACTATTTATTTAGGTTTTAATTTTGTTTTTGGTAAAACCCAGACATGCTAATAGTAATTACTTGTTTTAGTATTCGTTATAACGTAAATGTTCACATTTCTAAGTAATAAATTTAGGGTAGTTTTGAACGGCCTAAAGCAATCCAGATCCTCCCACCCCCCATAAAAACGGGGTAATTTAACAAATAAAAAATTGTGTAATTTTAAAAGGGTCATATAGACCCTCAGGGCACAGCCGGGTTAATTTTTCAACAAAAAAATATTATGAAACATTCTTATTCACATTAGAAAGAAATATTGTAATTGTTTATAAGATTAACAATAAAAATAAATAAAAAATATCTAAAAAATACACAATATACCATATTTTGACATTTGACCTCTTTGGGGCACCGCTTAAAGTTGTCCGATTTTGCTCAAATTTTGACCATATCCGTTTTATATCAACTGGATCGATATTCCGTGCGAAAACTATTGAAAATCGAAAGTTGAATTTTTAGTGCCACCCTAACCATTGTCATTTGTTTTTTACTGTTCAAAAAATGAACCACAATTGCAGTAAAATAAACCACATATATAGTGAAAAATAAACAAACATGTATTTGTTTAATTTTTTTAAATAAAAAAAAAACTACTGTATAAAACGAATGTAAAATCATAAAAAAACTACTGTATAAAACGAATGTAAAATCATAATACAGTAATTTGATGTGGTTTGTTTTTCTAAGTGAACTACAAATGTAGCCAAAAATGAAATTTCTTTGACAAATCACTGCTTTTCTGCGATAAATCACTGTTTTTTTATTTAAAAATAAAGAACTCAAAAACTACAGATATTTACAGAAGAAGTTCCCTGACTGTACAAGTTTCCTCAATATTTGGCATTATTTGTTGTTCAATTTAAAAATTTTTTAATTTTAACAATTTTTTTCAGTTTAAGAGATTTTGTAAATTTTGTAAATTTTTTCAATTTGGTCTTTTTAATTTTATCGATTTTTCAATTTAATCTGTTTTTTAATTAACTGAAATCTGATTGACAATAATTTTTTTGGTGAAACTTTAAAGGGTTAAACCTTATCATAAGATAGAGTTACTATTTTGTTGTACGTAATGTTGGAAATGCTTACTATTAGTCTGGCTTGGTCTGGTTCAAGCTTAATGTCAGTGTCATATCTTAAAGTTTGCAATGGGTAAAAAGAAATAACTAAGTTTAACAACGACATTCATATCATGAAAATAAACTCTAACAGGCTTTGAAGTTTAACACAGCTGAATAGAATTTTTTATATATAATACTTCACATTTTTAAATCGGAATTATATCAAGCAACACAATTAAAAAAATACTATTCTTTTGAAAAATCTCAGAATTTAAAAAGATTTTAAAAATTCTACTTAATTTACTTTAATTTTTTGTTTTATTACTTTTCGAATATGGTTTTCACCCCTCAAATAAAAAGTAGTAATTGTTACCATGGTTTTGTTGTGTGGTATCGTAATAGTGTTATTTATATGTCTGTAATTTTAAGCATGGATGGTAACCGATTAGATGCAGTTATCGGTTTGGGTAACGCTTTTTTCTTTTATTTCGGTAACGGCATGTTAAGAGTAACGATATTTCAGTTATTTAGGAAACGGTTTTTTAGCGTTAAAGGTATTTTATTTATTTCGGTAACGCCATTTAAAGAGTAACGTTATTTTAGTTATTACGATAATGTACACACAGACACCAGTTTTGTAGTTGCAACCGAATTTTTTACCAACCGAATTTTTGTGGTTCCACGTACTCACTTTAATTAAATTTTAATACTATTGTAACAACCGACAGTTATTTATAAATTTCGAATTTTTATTGTAACAATTGAATATTTTATCTTTATGAACCGGTGATCTCCCGTTTGTCAGGCAATTACTTAACCTCTAGCCTAAACCCAATTTAAATATGTTTTTTAAGTTTCAACTTTGAATATTTTCTAGTTTCAAATTTAAATATTTGTCTAAAAATAGATTTGTATGTACAATAGAAACTCAGTTGCTAATCTCAATATTTTATTAGAGTTACCAAAACTATAAAAAATTTATATTATTTGAAAATTATTTTATTAATAAAAAATTCTTCTCCGCGAACTGGGCTCTAACCGGTGACCTTCTGCTTGTCAGGCAATTACTTTATCTCTAGACTAAACTCAAATTAAATTTGTATTTTCAAATTTCTACCTTGAATATTTTTTTCTTTCTTATTTAAATATTTATGTCTAAAAATAGATTTGCTTTGCTAATCTTAATATTTTATTAGAGTTACCAAAACTATTAAAAAACTTTATATTATTTTAAAATTGGTAACGAAAACTTAAATTTCAGATAGAGTGATTATTTTTTTGCAGGCGAAACAAATATTCGATTTTAACTGAAAATATTTTATTCAAGTGATAAAATCTCCGAAAGGTGGTTGGTTGTTGTTATTAAAGGTAATGTAGAAGATAATATTTTTTCAATATTGAAAAGTAATATGATTTTAACAACATCTTCTTGTCCATCAGCGTGGAAACACGCAAAAGAAATTCCCATACCAAAACCTGATAAGACCTATATGCCTATAGCAATACTGCCATATTTATCTAAGGTTTTCGAGCGGCTGATCCATACTCAATTGAGCAATTTTTTATATGATAACAATCTGGTTTCAGACCTAAGCACAGTTGTGTTTTTGCCTTAATATATGTCACTGAGGAGCTAAGGTCAGACATTGATAAAAATATGATTTTATTTTTAATTTTGCTTGATCATTCTAAAGCATTTGACACAGTCGATCTTTCCATTCTGTGCCTTAAATTGCAACGGATGTTAAATTATTTAACAACGGCTGTAAAGCTAATATTTTCATGCCTTTGTGATAGAAGTCAATCAGTATACCAAGGTTCCGAGGTGTCACACAGTTGTTCAATTTCGAGAGGTGTACTACAAGGTTCCATACTCGATCCATTACTTTATGCCATATACTCCAATGACCTGCCTTCTCGACTTCAATATTATGGAGTACATATATATGCAGACGACGTACAACTTTATATAAGTTGTCAACCATCTAGTATCGATGATTGTATTGGAAAGATTAACTACGATCTAAATAATATTATGGAATGGGCATCAACGAACGGTCTTTGTTTGAATGCAAAAAAGTCTAAAGCTACGATTATTGGAAAACCCAGATCTGTAAAAACTGTTTTGCCATCAATCCTATTAGGCAACTCAATAATTGAAATCGCTGAAACTGCCAAAAACATCGGAGTAATTTTTAATGAGAAACTAAACTGGTCTAATCACATTAATGTTATTTGTGTCAAAATTCATTCAATGATAAGAAATCTATGGATGATGGTCTATGGAAAGTTGTATACTCAAAACAACCTGAATATCTATACAGAAGAATAGTTTTTTCACAATCTGACAGAGAGAACAAATCAATGCGATTCGATATCAAAAAGAGATATCAAACACACATTTCTTCTTAAATGCCTTTCGTCTTTGGCGCCAACTTCCCGCAAATATTCAAACTATTAGCAATGCAATGCAATTCAAATCTGCAATATTTAAACATTTTGGATAACTAGAATCAAATTTTTATTTTTTTTCTTATATGTTTTAATTTTTAAATTGTTAATTCCGCTTATTTTTGTTTTTATATAAAATGATGATTAATAAACTTAGTTAAGTTGACTTGTTTTTATAATTGTTAATAGTATCATACATGTCAACTTAAATGTTATATTTTTTTTTTTTTTTTAACCACCACTTTTATTAGTTAAGTTAATGTACTACTTAGTGAATATTATTTGATTTGATCTTGCCATAATTGTAATTATAACACAATCTACCCAGTACTGTAATATAAGACTAGTTCTTGTTGTACTGTATTGATCCAATTAATTAAACAAATAAATAAAACCAATAGTATGAATGATGTGACTGTGGTTTGGTTAATTTTATATATTTTCTGTTTACAATATAGTTTAATTATTCTGATGATGAATTTTAAGTACTTACAATTAAAATTATTTAATAATGATTACATTTTGTTGGTTACAATGGAATTCCAACCAATTTATTCTCTGTGTGTAACAGCACAACGTTATTTTTAGGTCGGACATGCCCGATTTCCAATGGTTGGCTAGTTTATGATCAAACTTTGGGAAAATAGATTTATTTACAGCGAATTTTTTTTTCCTGATCTTGTCAGATTATTTCGGTAACGGTATTTTAAGGATAACGCTATTTCAATTATTTCCGTTACTGTATTTTAGTTATTTCTGTTACGGTATTTTATGGATAATTGCATTTCAATTATATCGGTAAGAGTCTTTTAGGGATAACGATAGTCCGTTGAAAGGGTTTCGAATTGATGACGATATTTCAGCGGTACTGCCTGCCATCCCTGATTATAAGGAAAATCCTATTTGAAAATAACATTTATTTTCAAAACAATAATCTAGAAATTGTATTTAAACACGATTTGATAGTACAAGAGGTATTTCGTCTATGTATATATTGGGCATAAGCTCTACATATGTATTTATCAAATAATTAATACAATACATTGAAATATTAGTAAACATTTATCCTACTACGACTTATGTTCTATATATTAATTATGACGTGTATTGGAAAAATATAAGCAAATCTTGGCAATTCTAAAAAATAAAAAATTCAAAAAAAAATTTTGTTGTTATAATTAAAATATATAAAATCTGCTGTAACAATTGGGTATGTGATAAAGAAAAACATCGAATAACAGATTTCCTCATTTTTTTTGGCTACTTTGGGGATTAAGGATGATAGCGGGAAGAATTCGGGAATTTTTAGAGGCTTTAAAAAAAAAATACAAAAAACTGACAAATAAAACTGGATAACAATAAGAATTAATTCAATAGAAAATATGTGTAAAAATTTAACAAAAAGCTGAGGAAATGTTGGCTAAGTGCAAGCTCTTCGCTAAAGTGGCCAAACAAATAAATTTTAAAGAATTTTCAAACTTGGATTTTTGCAAACGTTAAGAAGTTTATTCGCAATTTTAATAAATCTAATTGATTCCATAAAAAATTAAATAAATAAAAAAAGAAGGGAAAAATTACAATTTTTTAAATAGTTTGCGCATAACTGAACAGTTCTTGTCTATTTTGGACAATTATTCATTCATTTATTTTATAACAAAAAAAAAATGTCGTACGAACTTGCGACGGAAGGTTCGATTCTGGACTTGGTGGTAAGTTACTGGGGGGTAAAGCCCCCACTATGTTACTACTTTGAGGTTATGCGGAAGGGATTCCGCGAAACTGTTAACCAATCATTGAGGGACAGAATGGATTGCAGGGTGTCTAGGGCGTTATGGCCCGCATTGGGCGCAGGGGCAACCAAGGTTCTTTTGGGACTGGAGAGGGAGGGTCTCAGGACCCTTACGGGGTTCCTGACCGGTCATTGTTCTGTCAGGGCTTTCACAAGCAGATGGGACATGGGCATACCGGATTTTTGCAGGTTGTGCGAGGACATTGAGGAACTGGAGACAGTTGAGCATATAATGTGCCACTGTTCTAGGTTGCAGGGTCTCAGACAGAAATGGCTAGGAGATAGATTTCACGGCGAACTTGGTGTATCGCTGGATGCAATCCAGTAGATTTGCTGAGATTTGTCAGGGAGATAGGACGGCTGTTTCTAGCAAGAGGACGATAGGAGCTGGTTCTGGGGAGTATATATATCCTTTCTATCTTTCTTTATATCTATCTTTCAATCTATCTTGCTGTCTATTTCTATTCTTTCTTACTATTTTTTCACTGAAGGGATTCACAATGGACCGTATTGGTCTCCGAGTGGAAATGTGCCCTTGGGCACATAACCCTTCCTAACCTAACCTAACCTAACCTAACCTAACCTAACCTAACCTAACCTAACCTAACCTAACCTAACCTAACCTAACCTAACCTAACCTAACCTAACCTAACCTAACCTAACCTAACCTAACCTAACCTAACCTAACCTAACCTAACCTAACCTAACCTAACCTAACCTAACCTAACCTAACCTAACCTAACCTAACCTAACCTAACCTAACCTAACCTAACCTAACCTAACCTAACCTAACCTAACCTAACCTAACCTAACCTAACCTAACCTAACCTAACCTAACCTAACCTAACCTAACCTAACCTAACCTAACCTAACCTAACCTAACCTAACCTACCTAACCTAACCTAACCTAACCTAACCTAACCTAACCTAACCTAACCTAACCTAACCTAACCTAACCTAACCTAACCTAACCTAACCTAACCTAACCTAACCTAACCTAACCTTTTTATACTTAGTTGCAACAAGAAAAATATATATACTTACCACTTAGCAGTCCTTAAAGTTGGTCAAAAAGCATTCTCTATTTCAGAGGCACAAATAACTTCTAGGAGTATTGTAAGGCATAAGATAAGATCAATCGCGTTTGCATTTGTTATTCGTCGCTAAAATTATGTGATTGTGGTTTGTCGAAATCATTATGTTTAAATCTCTGAAGCTTAAATGTTTTCTTTCTAATTAGGCCTTACATTTCTATGTTTTTTATATAATAGTTGCCAATATCTGAAAATTTGTACATTTCTCTAATTATACACTGCGTTGCATAACTATAATTGCAAATGATTTTTGCTATTTTTTCTAATATTATAAACATTTTTTTTTTTACTTTTAACTGTTTTTAAGAGTGTGATAACTGATCTCTTATTATTTAAAATTTAGGAGATTAAATAATTGATTTAAGAGATAAATTGTGTAATGCTATTTTGTTGGTGCTTCATAACTATAACATAATATATAACATAACTATAACTATAACGGTAAACAAAGAAGAAAAAGAAAAATTGAAAAATTATTATATAAAGCTTTATTATTCAATTTTGGTCAATTTTGCCATAAAATGCCGCAAAGTTCATATCTAAGTGATTTTAAAAAATGGAAAATTTCAACATATATAAAAGTGGCTTAAGTTTAAGAAAACTTGCTAGCAAAATAGACCGTTCATATGTGGTTCTCACACATTTTGCAAATAAGCCGAGTGCTTGTGGTAAAAATAAAACAGGCAATCCGAAAAAAAAATCCTGATCGGGACCGGCGTAAGATAATCAACTATGTCAGCAACACAATGAATAGTCTCAATGAGATAATCGATGAATGCAAGCTTAATGTGTCCAAATCAACCATAAGTGGGCTCTTAAAGTATTTCCAGAGAATTACTAGTCAAAAGCTTGATTTGAATTCGCTAAAAGTAATTTACAAACCAACTGGAGTAAGAGCCAATTTGGGCGCTTTTTGCTTCGAAGGTATGATTTTGCAACGCAGTGTACATAATTGTGTTTGCTTATTACAAACCAATAACCTGATATTGATTGGATACATGATTGTGAATACAAGAATTAGGGTGGTATTTATTTTAGTACTCAACAAAAAAAATTAAGTCCCTAATAAAACTTTTCAAAAAGTAAATGGTTGCCTTTACAAGCCACTAAATCGATAGTTATCTGTTACTCAGCAATCTGTTGAACGATTTATACACTTTACGCTTCGTCAAGTTTTTAAAACTTTGTGTTGCAAATGTTTCAATGAAATTAAAAAATTCAAAAGGATTTGGTTTTATTTCGAAAAGAAATTCATGAAATTCTTTCTATTTATTACTGCGCTGCTTTCCTTGGAAAGGGGTTCGTGGAGATATGAAAGGTGGGGAAAGATGATGGGAAGTAATTGCGAGAGATGCTAAGTCTTAGAACAATTGTTGCTAGCCACCTGATGGATAGTTGGCGAACTTAGTGAAGATTTTTCGTTCATAGCCCTGATTCATTATTTTACTTCGGTGGGGTAAAAGGTGGGCACTGCGATACATATGAGTGATAGAAAACTCATTCATATTATTTTTCTAAATTATGTTGTCGTCACCGGTAATCAAACCCGGGACCATCCGTGCAACAGTCCAACGCGCTAACTATTACACCACAACGCCTACAAACTTACTAATTTTTCTGCAGCTGGAAAATTCAGTAAAAATTGTTTCAAAATACTCACCAATTGAAATAAAAGTAGTAGTAAGAATATATTTTTAATATTTTTTGTGTATTTGTACACAATAGAAAATAGCAGAAAAAGCTTTTCAAAATTATTTAAAAATTAAGTTGGAGAAAAAGCTTCCAAAGTTAACAGAGTTTTTGCTAAATATTAATAAAGTAAGAACAACAAAAATAAAACTGTTAACTTTACAAAATTTAAGTTGTATTCGAGTTGAATTTTAGTTATTTGAAAATAGGAATTTACTCTGCTAAAGTTTGTAATAACTTTTACTAATTATTTGTAGACTAAAAACAGCAAACAAAAACTCTAATATCAATTACCTTAAATGTAGTAGAATGCAAATAACAGTATATTTTGCTAAAAAATTGTTGATTGGTGATTTCAGAAGGTCATATTTTTATTCGCAGTAAAAAAACAAATCCCATAAAAAGTCTTAAAAATTTCACTTTTTTATGAGTTTTTGTTGTCTACTAAAATTTAATAATTTTTATGCTGATTTTAGCAGATCAATCTAATACTTTTAATTAACTGAAATTTAGATCAAATATAACTAAAAATTTGTAGATTCAACAGATTTAATTTTGCTATAATTTTCTTATTTATATTTAGTAAAAAAAAATCTGGTAGTTTTAGCAGTTTTTTCAGCAACGTCACTTTTTACTAATTTTTAGTAGTTTCAGAAAAACTTTTAATCGCTTTTTTCTTAAATAAATTTTAAATTCGACTGTTTTGAAGAAAATTAGAAGTGCATATGAAAATTTCAATTAGTATTAAACCAAAAATATATATAAACATACATATATTTCTAGTTGAAAAATAAATTGTTCATATGTATTAGTTAACTCTGTCTCTTCTGATTAAAACAATACATTGTGATTACTATGATTGAGAGAACGCCACACTCATAGCTGTGTCGACCGCGGCTCAACTCGCTAAGAGGTGATGCTACGAGGCATAGCCTGATGTATGGATGTGGGTTTGAAACTCACTATGACACAAAGTTAACAGTTTTTTATATAGAGAAATTTAACAATATAAAATACTTTGTTTAATTGACACATAAATTAACCACTAACGAGTCCTTGGAGGGAACGGAATTACGGTAGCCTGACATATACATTGTGTCCGTTAAATTTTTCAATAAAAATTATTTCTTCTTTTTGTAAACATCTAACTAAGAAAATTCTTCAGTAATTAATTATAATAAAATTAATTACGATTTTCATTATATGACGGTTCCAAACACTTTACCCCAGATACCGTTTATGTTCGAATCAAAAAACGACTCCCTAATCAATATGTATCAATATTAAATATATATAGATATGTATAAAGTTTATATGTATTCATGTATTGTATTCGTTCATTCGTATATATTGTTTGATATTATTAGTATAATAACCTTGTTTTACTATTATCAATACGCACGTATTATCAATATTTGATAATTGCGTATAGAAATGTTTTAATTATCTATTCACAAAAATCCAACTACCAAAGCTACCAAATACTACAAACAAAATAATATGTTTGGTAGGAAAAAAACAATATTAATCGAATAAAATTAATTCTATAAATATTTAATTGTTTTTTTGTTTTAACTCTAATTATAATTATGGCAATATTATCCCACTATTTTGAAATATAAATAACACTAGTTTACAAATAATTAATTTTGTTTACGCAGGCTACACCCTCGAAATTTATCCATGAATTTTATTCAAATGTACTTTGATATAATTGATTGTAAAGGGTGTCCCAAGAAGAGCGCAATTTTAAATTTTAAATAAAACACAGATATTTAAAAAAAAATCGTGAAACTTTATTATATCGTAAAGTACACAGAATGAGGTTATGTATGGAACAATATATCGTGCAGATGGCCGCCGCGGCTTTGCTGGCATGCACGCGATCTTTTAATGAAATTTTCAATGACCGTTTTGCATGAATGCTGCGGTATTTCATAAATGCAGCGTCCAATTTCCTCTTTTAAGACTTGAGTCGTCGTCGGCTTATTCGCGTAAACCATCGACTTTAAGAAACCCCAAAGAAAAAAATCTAATGGTGTTAAATCGCACGATCTAGGCGGCCAATTCTGATCTCCAAAACGCGAAATAACACGACCGGGAAATGACTGATGCAGCAATTGAATTGTTTCTCTGGCTGTATGACATGTGGCGCCATCTTGTTGGAACCACATGCCCTCTACATTCATTTCTTCAATTCTAGGCAAGAAAAAACTGGTTATCTTTTCACGATACCGAACCCCATTGACTGTTTGCGCTTGACCTGCCTCATTTTCATAAAAAAAGGTCCAATGATTCCTCCAGCCCAAAAACCACACCACACAGTGACACGTCGAGGATGCATTTGCTTCTCGTGAATCACTCGAGGATTTTCCTCACCCCAAATGCGACAATTCTGCCTATTGACGAAGCCATCAAGATGAAAATGGGCCTCGTCACTGAAGATGATTTTATCGGCAAAATCAGCATTTTCATGTTGTCATGTTGGTAAAACAATTTCACAATGAGAATGCGTTGTTCATTCGTGTAGCGCTCCATTTTTACTAACCTCGTACCTTCTACTAGCAAACAATAACAATTGTTCAAATGTCAAACAATGACACTTCGAATGTTGCCAGATTTAAAAATTGCGTTCTTCTTGGGACACCCTTTATATAGCATCAACGCATACAGTAGATAACTATATTTTGAAACCGATTTTTATTTTTAATTTCGGTCTTGGTAAGGGCATGTACCTACGAAATAAATTTCCGCCATCACTACTTTAAAAAGTTTCGGCTTGAATGCAATTTTGGTTAAATCGTGAAATTTTGGTTTCACTTCTAAACCACCATACAACTTTTCACCAAGCAGCGATATGGAAATAATGCTTTTAGTGAATGTATATCCCAAGACTAGTGACTTGCTTTCGACTATGGGATTCTATGATTTCTTATAGGGATAGAAACTTTGCAGTGAGTGTGGGAACGTTTAGGAACATTGTGGCCAGTTGTATTTAATATATATTTTTTTTTTTTTTATTTATTATTATTAAATTCTTTATTAGCATTGTTTATACTTTTAAATTCAACTTGTTTACATAAATTCTTTTACAAAATTACATTATTATTTCTTACAAAATTTATATATCATGAGTGAAATGCTATTGCTATTTATTTATGCTATTTATTGAAAATATTAGCTTCTTAATGTGATTAAGTCTTATAAAAGCTGGCTATAGACTTAAATATTGTTTTTATGATCGGTGTCTTACAAATTCGTGCTACTAGGGTTTGGGTTGTTTATTTAGGTTTAATTATTAAACTTTGTTTGTATATCTTTTTTTTTTAATTTAAGTTATTACAGATACATAAATCTTACTCATGGACTACTATGTAATCGTTTGGCCACCACTGGCTTTTAGATTATGAATAAATAAAATAAATGAAAAAAAAAAAAAAAGTTGAAAACTACACTCTAAAAAATTATTGTAAATTTACTACTATAAAATGAGTACAGTTTTATGTAAACTCAAAATGCGTAAAATTATTTATACAATAATACACACTTATAGTTTTTTTACCTATTCTGTGTTTACAATTAAACACATTTTTTTTTTTTTTTTAAGAGAAGCAACACTCAGGAAATTCTTCCTATTAATTAATGTGTTGC
Source organism: Delia radicum (assembly GCA_021234595.1). Classification (NCBI taxonomy): domain Eukaryota; kingdom Metazoa; phylum Arthropoda; class Insecta; order Diptera; family Anthomyiidae; genus Delia; species Delia radicum. The sequence continues at coordinate 76,550,144 of CM037854.1, read as the reverse complement.
TTTCTTTGTAAAGGGGATAGTGGGGAGATGAAAGGTGGTGAAAGATGAAGGGCTTCAAACATGGCGACACTGTAATTGCGCGAGTAGATAAGTCTTAGAACAGTTGTTGCTCGCCACCTGATGTAGAGTTGGCGAATTTATTGAAGCTTTTTGTTTCATAGCCCTGATTCATTATTTTACTTCGGTGGGGTTAAGTGCTATGGGAACACCAAAGGTGGGAACAGCGATACATATAAGTGATAGAAACTCATACATATTATTTTTCTAAATTGATGTTGTCGTCACGGGGAATCCAACCCGGGACCATCTGCGTAATAGTCAAACGCGCTAACCATTACAGCACAGCGACCACAAATATACTAACTTATAATAATAAATATTTCGGCATTTTTAAATTGAAAAATCTGGAAAAATCTAAAAATTAATAATTATTGAGAATTTTTGTGAATTACTAAACAAATTAAAATGTATAAATGTAATGTTTGTGATAGTAAATTAAAAAACTTGGTAATGTACCACAAATATTTATACATCCATAAATTGAAAATTTCCGTTTCCAAGAGTTTGCAGCCGAATTGTGGAAAAATATTTTCAAAACATGATAAATTAATTTAATCCTAGGAAGTTCAATCAATGGGTATTCAATCGATTTTTACACAATCGATTAAAAAAAATCGCCAAAAATTAAAAAAAAATCACTAAAGTCGAAGAAAATCATTAAAAATTAATAAACGTCAAAAATGAAGAAAAAACGATAAAATTAAAAAAAAGCGCTAAAATTAAAAAAAAAAAATATGTTAACGAAACTGAAAAAAAAATTCCCAAATTTTCGAATTGATTGGGTAGATTTGTAAATCGCGTTTTTCACGAAGACTAAGCATCGCAGAGCAAACAGAGAATTTATTTTAAACATCGCCTGCGTTTCAAAAACTAACAGAGACAAATGTACACGTACAACTTTTTTTCAATTTCTGAATTTTTATTTTCAAAAATCGCCTAAATAAAATGTTCGAGTCCATAACTAGAAAAATAAAAGAGCTAGAGGAAAAATATTTGCATCATTGCTCAAAACTCGACCTCTTTACCCCAATACTGGTCCTAAATTTCGAATTGATTGGCTAGATTCTTAGATCGCTTTGTTCTCGAAAGCAAAAAGAGCATTTATTTGGTACATCGCCTGTATTTCGAAAACTAACAGGGATAAATGTAGTTGGCCAAGTTCTTGTCAATATGTGAAATTTTTTTCTTAAAAAATCGACTATTTTGGCGTTTTAACAATTTTTTCAGTTTCAGCACTTGTTCTAATTTTTGGCGATATTTTTAAGTTTTAGCAATTTATTAATTTTTTTTGGCGATTTTTGCAATTTTGAAGATTTTTTTAGAGATTTTTTTTTAATTTTGTCGATTTTTTCAATAAAAAAAAATCTATTGAATTCTCAACGATTAAGTTCCCAATGATCGAATTCAATGATTGATACAAGCGATTGAGCTAAATTGATTGGTTCCCCTACTATTGCCTTCCATAGAATGAATTCTCTGATTAAAAAAATTCATTCCATTTAAAATAAATCAGATATGGTTTTTAAGCAACTCAATCAAAATAGAATTCCATCTTCGAAACTCTGTATATTTAGCAACCACTTGTATAGAAATATTTATTTTTAAATTTATTATTATGTAACGCATTAAAAAACTCATTCTAAAAATAAATTTTTTGTTTCAATTAAAACATTTTTTGAGCTATTTTTCTTTCTTACAGCAAGGTAAATTTAGGCATTTTTTGAGGATTTTTACTCACATAAAAATGTATTTATACGCACTTGTTGGTATATTTACATGTAAAACATGTTTACTCGAAAATTCGGTAAAATTACTCATTTATTTCCAAATTTAATTACATTTTTACGCACTTGCTTCACCAACTTACACGCAATGTGTGTATTTTTTTTTTTTCATTTGCACACATATACTAAATTTACCCAACTTATAGTAGGAGTACAGTTTACTCCTATAAGTTGGGTAAATTTCAACAGAAATTAATTGAAGTGTATGAGCAAATAAATAAAATGAATGAAAAAAACTGTTTTAAGTGACAAATATTTTTTAAATTTTTCGAATTTTGCCTTTAATTCGTTAGGTAAATGTTTTTCAACGTGAAACTTTGCAAGTCCTAGTTTTTAAGTAAAGTCAACCTTCGTTTTTCTCAACTCAAAAAACCTTGAGAAATAAAAGCCATCTAATGTCAGTTTCATTAAGTTTGGAAATTTTTTAAAATAGCTAATATAGTCGAAAAAAGTTCTGAAAATTAAAATGAAAATCGAATCAATAACAAAATGTTTTTGCGAATTCGCGATTAACAGGTTGGACAGAATGCATAAAAAACATTTTTGCTTTAATTGAGTAAAATGTGAGTAAGTTAGTGTAATTAATTAATGTTTTCCGCTGTAAGGTTTTTGGTTTGTAACATGAGTAAGTAAGTATTTTGAAAAAATAATATATTCTTACCTTCTCGTTTAAATTCAAACAATAAACATCTCCTTGATCGAGTACAAAGTTGTTAATAATTGACCCTGTTAAATAACGCACAATTTATACGTGACTTGTTTATCTAAAGAGGGAATTTAATTTAATGTTTTTTAAAAAATTTTAAAACAATACAAAACTAAAATAGTTAATGAGAATATAAATAAAGTGTGTAATACACAACAATATGTGTATAATTATTTTGTCATATGAAAATCTTTATACTCCCAATAATTGTAAGTCTATTTGGTTACTTGCTATTTTTTACTATTTTTACTAAATTATTTCTTGAATTAATAAAATACCAAAAGTGAAACAGAAAATTAGTAGTTTTAGCTCAAAATATGTTCAAAGACTTAGCAATCACTCCAACCCACTTGCCATTAGTTTGCTAGATGATAGTGAAGACATTCACAGACTGGAAAGGTATCATATTTTTGACCTACCTTTCAGAGAATAAAATATATTTTAATTTTGTAAATATGTACAGATATTAGTATTAGGTTATAAATGGTATACACTTATTTAGTAAGTATACATATGTTTAGATGTTTGAATCTCACTGGAGATTAAGAATTATATCATTTTATATTGTTATGTTATATTTGCTTATTATTGTAAAATAGATTGCAAATAAATATATGAAAATTAGCTAATTTTTTTTATTTAACTACAGTATAACCCGGTTAAGACGTACTTACAGGCAATGGCGTACCCAATTAGGGAATTATATCGAAAAATAAAATTGTTATACTATATTTACTATTTCTCGAAAAAAAAAAATGTATGCTATTTTTACTATTTTTTTCTTAAATTCGTTATTGAAGTGAAATTTGTTAAGTTTTTTATTAAGCTATTTCAGTCACTTATCTCAAAACTATATTTTAGCCCCTTTTCAAAGAAAACCGATGTTTTTATAATTTTTTTTTTATATTTTCGTAGTTTACTATTTTTTACTATAAATGTAAATACACCGGCTTCATATCAATTTAAATTTAAATTCAATCCATAAGTTCATTTATATGCTCCCTTCTACTAAATATTTAATAAATCTTATTTTATTATCATTTTGATAAATGACTTAATAATCTTTTAACTTTAAAGCTGTCATGTATTAATTTATTTATATATAGCTTATCTACTGTAAACAAATTCATTAGCATTTTCCAAATTACTATTTATTTGTTTTCTAACCTGTCTTAATGTTATAATTTATGTTAAATTAATGTTATAATTTACATTTTTGCAAAAATTTGACAGATTTTTGTCAAAGAAATTGAAAATAAATATTGTTAGCTGCAATTACTGTAAATAATGCAGAGATGGAAAACTTACAGCAATTATTTATTATTGGTAGATTTTGAACTTGGTTGCTACCGTGTTAATAATACCGATATTCATGCAATTTCAAAATTTGTCTAACATAAAATTGTTGCATTGATAGCAACTTGTTGTCGTTTAACTCATAAGGAATACGTCATAGATCCGATGAACATTTATCAACCAAACTATTCTGATATATAGAATATATAATATATTAAGAACTTTTTGTAATTTTGTTTTGCCTGAATCGCCCTCTAGTGAAAATATTAGCAAACTAAAGTTTTATCTTCGACATGGTCAGAAAATACTAAAATCGAGTTTAAATTAAAATATTTGTTGATTCAATTAAAAGTTTAATTGAATTCGGTCAATAAAGGAAATGGTAGTATCAATTAAAATAGTTTGTAACTATTTAATAGATTCTATTTTCAATTAAAGTTTTAATCATATATGTATTAAACATTTTATTGAATATTGTCTTGAATAGCAGCAAATTTTTAAAACTTCAAATTGCAAAAATCTACAAAAATTGGGAAAAAAATCGCTAAAATTAAATAAAAATAGCTGCAAATTGAAAAAAAACAACCAGAATTTAAAAAAATACACAATTAAAAAAGAATCACAAAAATTGTAAAAAAATCTTTAAAAATTCAACAAAACTCGCTATAAATTGAAAAAAAAAATCGCCAAAACTCAAAAAATACAAATTTAAAAAAGAATCACAAAAATTATAAACAAAATCTCCAAAATTAATATAAAAAATGCCAAAATATAGAAAAAAAAACCGAAGTTGGCAAAAGAAACCTAAAAATAGGATTTTTTTATTTAAAAAATTCGATAAAATTGAAATAACGCCATAAATGAAAAATCGCCAATATTAAAAAATCGCCTAAATTAAAAAACTGCTAAAATTTGGAAAAATCGCCAAAATTTACAAAAAAATCATCAAAATTGAAAAAATCACCTTAATAATATTTAAAACAAACGGTTATATCTCGAAAAAAAATGGAAGTTTTGTCATTATTATTTTGTTTTAATTTATGTGATTATTTTAAATATTGTTTATTTTTCTTATTTTTGGTGATTTTTTCTTTGTTTTTTTATTTTAGCGATTTATTTCAATTTGGCGATTTTTTTAAGTGTTTCGAGTTTTTGGCGATTTTGCGCTTTTAGCATTTTTTTTAAATTTGAGAGATTTTCTAGATTATGACGTTTTTTAAATTTTGCGAATTTTTTAATTTAATCGTTTTTTTGTTTTTTTTTTTGCATTTTTTTTATAATTTTAGTGATATTTTTAAATTTTGGCATTTTTTATCATTATAGATTAATGAAGTGTGCAAATTAAGTGTGCATCAAATTCATGTTCAATTAAACATTGTGTGAGTTTGATATCAACAATAGTTTAATTTAAATTTTTTTGACAAAAATTTTTTTTGTGTAATCCTTGACGGTGTTGAAGTTATTTCAAAATTGTGCGTCTACTTGAATGGATAATTCGTTATTAAAAATGTAAGGAATAGAATTTTTCTAAATTAACTGACATTTAAATTTTTATTTTTTTTTTTTTTTTAAATATGAAAATTTTAAAATTTTTGTAAGTTGTCACATGGTATCTCTGATATAAAATTTGTTATTGGTATAGTAGTGCTTCAATAAAAGCAAGACAGAATTGAGTGAAAACGTAATAGATTTTCGCATATTTTCGATTATTTTTAAAAATTATATGAGGAATTTCAAAAACTTTCGACACTTTGAAGCAAAACATAAATACTCTTTTGTTTATGTATTAGCTGCTAAATCCATTCGCGTTAATCATTTATCTTTAACGGCCCAAAAAATGTGAAAATAACAGTTTTTGCTTGGATTTAATTAAAGTATAATGTTATTTTATGTATATGATTGTAGATCTCGATATATTTATTACATTTTAAAATTTATATTCCGGTGTATATAACGATAGTCAATTGAAAGGGGTTTGAATGGAAAACGGTATTTTAGCGGTATTGCCTGCCACTCCTGATAGTACGATACAAATTTACTTGTCACTGTAATTTTTCTTAAATGCAACATATGTATGTATGTTACCATATCGCACACCCAGTTCAAAAGTGACTCAACTCAAAATTTTAATTTTTCGGTTTTATATACTTAAACTATGCACAATATACTAGTTTATCTATAAAAAAAATATCAGTGTATGTTGTTGTTGTTAACTGTTGCTAAAAAACAGTTATGTCTTTCTTTATGTTTCAATTGGTATAAAGTTGCAAATATTTTTTTTCGATTTCTGAAAAGTTAAAAATTTTGAGTTGAGTCACTTTTGTACTAGGTGTGCGATATGTTATTAGACTACCAATATATAATGAGATTGCCAGAATTTAATTAAAATATTAGATTAAACAAAACAAAGTATTGTTGAGTAAAAAAATAATTTTAAGTTGCGGAAAAGTGACGTTTTTGTTTTGAAATCCATAACATCCTACTCAAAATTTTAATATCAACTTGAACATTTTTATTGAACATATCTATTAAAATTATCTTAAATGAACATCATAATTTAAGATATCAAACTCCAAACGTTTTGGTTTGACATAAACATTTTTGATGGTTAAGCATATACGAGGTCGGTCGTAAAATTAGCCGACCTAACAAAGAAAACACAACAAATTTGTGAAAAATTTTCTTTATTTCTCAACATAATTACTCGATACACTTTTTCCAGCGATATTCAATAGCTTTCGATAACCTGTTTATAGTAAAAACAGTCTAGTTCCTTAAAATAGACTTTACCACTTCATTGTCGGCAAGTCTTTTACCAAGGAGCCATTTTTTCAAGATTGGAAATAGAAAATAATCCGAGGAAGCTAAATCTGGCGAATAAGGTGCGGGATGAAGCAATTCGAACTTTAATTCATTGATTTTCGCAATCGCAATAGTGGATATGTGAACTGGTGCATTGTTTTCATGAACCAACAGTTTCTTTTTCGCCAAAATCTGCCTTTATTACTTAATTTCATCACTTAAACGCTGCGATAAGTTAGCATAATACTCGCCGTTGATTGTTTTTCCTTTTTTTTAAGATTATCAATAAAAATTATACCATGCGTATTTCAAAGTCTTCGTATTCTTTGGACACGATTCTACCATTCCAGTCCACTGTTTTGACTGTTTATTTTTCTCAAGTGTGAAGTGGTGGACCCATGTCTCATCTATGGTTACGAATCGACACAAAAACTTGTCTTTATTGCGGTGAAACATGGCCAAACACTACACAGAAAAAACTAAAAACGGGTTTCAATTAAAAAATTTATTGAATCAATTAATATTTTAATTGATTTTGCACCTATCACGGCAATGATACTATCAATTAAACCTTTTATTAAAATTAAGAAGGACAAAAAAGTTATAAATAACTTCTACAAAAAAAAATATGAAACTCACAAAAAAAGTGTGTGATCTATACGTTGGTATGTGTGTTTTTTGCAATGCTGAGTCTGTTTGTGTGTGTGCTTGTTTTGTTTGTTAACTTCAAATGTATTTGGAATTTTATACTGAACATTTTCTATTTATGCATACAGTGTATGAAAAAATAATATGATAATTGCGTCTAAAATAAAATATGTATTTATATATTTAAAAGTCAATAAAAATATTTATTGATTCCATTAAATATTTGTTTAGAAACAAGTTAAATTCAAATCAAATCTTTAATTGTATATTTTAGGTTGATAATTTTTTCTGTGTATATTGAAAAATCTTCACGACGCTGTTTTTGTTCTATGGTGAGCAAACGATGCACCCAGCTTTAGCTTTCTCATCTCCAAAGTTCGGTCAATATGCGATGTATAGCCCTTTTTGAAATGCCTATAATTTCATCCAGCTCAAACATCTTCAGCTTACTAACTATCATCCAATACCGTTTGTGGATTTTTTTTAACCGTTTCTGGCGTGGACACCTCAATTGGTCGACCACTACGGTGTTCGTCTTGGCAGCTCGTACGGTCTCGTTTAAACTCAGCCACCCAATATTTGATAATCGTAAACGAGTAGAGTCTAGCTCGGCTTTAATATTGGTTGGACTGTAACTTTTCAAATGAAAGTATTTAATTAAATAACGGAGACCAATTTTTCCATCTTTACAAATTCACTGAAATCGTTTATTTGTGATGGCTCCAAAAAAAAATACTAAGCCACGTAGCGCTTTGAAATTTTGAACATATAATTAATAAGGTTTCCACTTTTCACTAAAGTAATTTCATTCAAACTACAGCCGCAATCAATACGGCAGGTAGGCTAATTTTAGGACCGCCCTCGTAGTTTGCTATTGAAAATAAGCAATGTCGGTTGACGTGCTCATTTTTTTTTGTAAACATTATTTTTTTGGAAATTTTTTTGCAATTTTAAAATGTATCGTATGTTTGTCTTTGAATCTGAAAAATTATTATTAAAAAAAAAAAAAAAAAAAATTGGAACAAAAGATTTTGTGATGTAAAAATTGAATGTAAATCTAATAGTTTTTTTTTATAGAAAATACGCTTCAAAATGTTTGTATTTTTCTAAATGAAAAATGTTTTCTATCTACAGTAGGTTAAAGAAAAACAATGAATCATTAATCATTATAATGACTTAAAACATTACATAAAATATATGTATAAAAAAGAAAAAGATGCACATTATGATGTTTTAAAACAGGGACCGGAATTGTTATTCCTCATATAAGAAAAGTAAAAAATAACTTTTTGCATTTGACTTTTATTATATGAGGAATAACAATTCCGGTCCCTGTTTTAAAACATCATAATGTGCATCTTTTTCTTTTTTATACATATATTTTATGTAATGTTTTTTCGAGCATACAGAAAAGTTATTTTTTGACTTTTATTTTTTTTTAGCAAAAATAAAAGATATTTTTACTTTTATTTTTCGAGCACAACGAAAAGTCTTTTTTATTGACTTTTATTTTTTTTTTTTTTTTGAGCAAAAATAAAAGTTGTTTTTTGACTTTTATTTCTTTAAGCAAATTTTTTTCCTTCTTATTTTTATATTTATGGCCATTAAAAATTCTCTTAAAAGTTATATTTTTTCGGAACTCCTCACATTTTGATGCGTTTGTTAACAGCTTTTCAAAAATATTTTTTTTTTTATATTAATGCAAAAAAATTTAACTTTTATTTTTGCTCAGGGAATTAAGAAGGCAGAAACGACTAAAAATTAAACTTAAAACAACTAAAAATGTAGTAAAAAAGGCTATGACTACATTTGTCATAAAAAATACTATAACTGATTTTTCTCGATTTGTCTCGAGTTTTCTTAGAGCTCGTACTATAAGGTGGCGCAAAAGTAATCCTCCTATCAAAAAATGCTATACATAATAAATACATAATAAAAAAAAAACATCGGAAGGTTATTTTTGCGCCACCTTATATAAGTGTTGTTATAAATGGGGTCAAATTCAACGAGTTCTACTCAGGTTCAGGAGTAACACAGGGCTCTGTTATTTCTCCATCTCTCATCTTTCTTGATGATCGAACTTTCAATCCTATATACTGCTTTGCAGATGACAGCAACATTTGTCATTCGCTTTCCTTCGCCTTAAGGAGGTTGGGGGCAAACGGCAGATTATGAATAAAACCCTCAATCCTGACGTTTCGACAATCTCTGAGTGGGGTCGTGCAAAAAGGGTTGCTGTTAAACTTCGCAAGACCCAATGTTGTTTGTTGATCCATAGTTCCGTGGATTCAGCTATGTCATCTGTGTGTTTCGATGGCATCGTTATTGAGGATTCGGATACTGTTAATGTTCTGCTACATAAAACTCGTCTTTATTGAGGTGAACACTCTATTGAAAAATACAGTGAGATGTCCGTTGGAGAGAACACATCACTCAAGTATCGAAAGAAGCTATAAAGTGTCTTGGTTTTCTAAATCGTCTAAGAAATACTTCACTCCATCCGATTTTCTTACTATATATACCACCTACATCTGGAAGAAGTTGGAATACAACTCCCATATATGGGCAGGTGCTTCAAAGTCTCTTTTGCGGCTTTTGGATCGTATGCAACGGAGGGCGTTGACGCTTATAATTCTGCTGACTCATTTGAGCATCGTCGGAATGTGGGTTGTGTAACTTTGTTCTATAGATATTACCATTTATAGATATCTTCGTGCGCCCCGGTAGGCTAGTTGGTAGCGTGCTGGCTTATCAGTGCGGGGGTCGTGGGTTCGATTCCCACCAGAGGCACTGGTCTGTTTTCGCTACAACGCGCCGAATTCCATAGTAGCTAGTGCTCGGTTAGGGTAATAGTATATAATTTGTAATTATATGATTAGTAATTAATACAAAAAAAAAAAAAAGATATCCTGCTTAGATAAGTCGACTCATATCGGAGGTCAGGGTTCATATTCGTACTACCCGCTTGTCAAGTAGATCTCATTAGTTTGTTGTCTATAGTCCAGCAAATCGCACAATGCAATTTACGACACTTTGTTAAAAAAAAATAGTTAAATTCAGTTAAATGGTTTGTTAAAAACTTTTTTAGACCAACTTAATTTTTTGATTTTCCAGCGTTAGCAAGTTACTTCCAGTAAATGTTATTTCAGTGCTGGCAAGCTAGCACTACCAACGGTTAGCCAGCTGTTTTCACTTATTTACGTTTAAAGCTATCAAGTATTTTGTGTCTCATTAGCTCAGTGGGTAGAGCTCTCGGCTGCCAATCTGGCGGCCAGGGTTCGAGTCCCGGCAGAACCAAAACAAATTTTAAATTAACTTTTTTAATTTTATTTTGGAATATTTATTTTTAGACCACATATTATTTGGTTTTGCAAGTGTTTCGTCAACGGTGTAAATTTCGGTTACCCATTACTATGAAAACGCTGTAAAACAGGAATGGCCACCCAAGTCTTCTGAAATGCTCTGCCAAGTCTAACAAACCCATTGACAGCACTGGGCCAACGCTTTACCGCTGCGTATTTTTTATGGCTGGATAGTTCTAACTAAAAATTGTGGTGTTTTCCTTTTCTTTAAGAAATTATTAAATTTAAAGTCGAATTAATTGGTAATTTTATTGTAATAAAAAATTTAAAAAAAAATGTTAAAAATAAATACCACCCAGCTATAGGAGATACACAAGCACCATTAAGACAAAGACAGCACCATGAGGAAAAGATTGTCTGACAATAAAAAAAAATAAAGAAATTAAAACTGTATGGAATAATCCTATTTATTGTAATTAATGCCCAGTATAGTTAAGACAATTAAACAATGCCATATTTTGCGTATATTTTTTTCTTAATCATTAATTAAATGGAGACTAATTGATCAAGGCATCATGAGTTAAAAAAATTGTATACATTCGCATACATTGTCTGACAAGACATAGTGCACCGATATACCACGTTAATTATTTTCAGTGTATATTAATAATTAAGGCTTATATTTAAATTCAGTATATAGTTATTACCAAAAAACATATTATTTTTAATTAACTAATTTACTCCTTCAACTCCTTAGTTTTTATAAAAGTTTTCAATTATGAAGGGCTTTGGTAGCAGAAAATATTAAAATTTTTATTGGTTTTTTAACAAAGTTCCGAAGTAGGGTGCATGTCCCAAAGCGAGTGACAGTTCCAAGAAAACTATAAAGAAATATAAACACTTTTCTGGCTAAACATTCAAATTTTTCATAAATTTTTAGAAATTTAAGGATTTTTCACAACTAAACTATTAAAGCTAATTTAAAAAAGTTTGCTATTTCTTTTATGGTGAAGTATTATTAACACGGCGTTGTGGTGTAATGGTTAGCGCGTTGGACTTTTACACAGAAGGTCCCGGGTTCAATCCCCGGTGCCGGCAACATCAAAATAATATGTATGAGTTTTTTCTATCCCTCATACGTATCGCAATGTCCACCTTCGGTGTTCCCATAGCAATTAACCCCACCGAAGTAAAGTAATGAATCAGGGCTATGAACCAAAAAAGCTTCAATAAGTTCGCCACCTCTCCATCAGGTGGCGAGCAACAACTGTTCTGTTGCCATGTCTGAAGCCCTTCATCTTTCCCCACCTTTCATCTCTATACTATCCCTTTCCAAAGAAAGCAACACACTAAATATAGGAAGTATTTCCTGAGTGTTGCCTCTCTTTAAAAAAAAAATAAAAAAAAAATACATTACTCCAGGCTAAAAAAAAAATTTTAAATCAGTCCACATTTACAAAAGTTACACCCATTAAAAGATTTAGTATACTCGAGGTACTCAACTTTGACATCCTGTAAGACCCCTGCGGGAAACGAAGGGCCGATTGATCCAAAGTGACAAATTTGTGATATATGTTTTGGGGGCACGTCAAGAAACTGGTGAAACCAAAATTGTGGTGCACCAAAAAGTGTTAATTTTGGTGAAATGGCCAATCGCGTGACTATAGTTATGGTGACAAAACATTCACTGGTTGCTACCAGATACATCACGTTACTGGAGAAAAAGTAACATAACATCAAAGTGTACTGAAGCAACTAGGGCCGTTGCAGTTGAAGTTATTACTGGTCATTGAACTGGTTCAACACCGTTAGCAGTGGATGAAAACATGGCAATTAGTGCCAAAGGATTCAGTCCCTTGACTGCTACACAGCAGACATAACACTGAAAGAATTTTATCTGTACCGGCTATGTAACAGTAGAAATGAAGACGTAACACTTCACTGGTTTAAAGGAACTGAACACGGAACTGTGACCAGGACTGCCAGATATGGCGATTTCTCGCCAAACGTCGCGATCTTAAACTTAGTTTTTTGTTGGGTATAGACAAAATAAGCTAATTATAAAATTGATTTTTTTTGTGCCTTTTTTAAGGTTTTTTTGAATAGGGGGTAAGACACACTGTTTTGGAAAAGTGCAGTGATTGGTTCCGGACGGGCTATTTAGCAACTCGTGCATAATATGACATACACTGAATAAAAACTGACAGGTTACTTGCAAATTACTTTTCGCATGCCCGGCGACATGTACCCCCTAGACCAGTGCAGTGGTACGTATCAAAACTATTTCAGTCAAACTACCCCTGCTACAGAACACATTGCGCTTAATATGTGACTAGTTTTCCTTCAAAAATTGTTCTCCAGTTCTAAGATACGTACACCTACACTAGTCACGTGATAATTTTTTCCCACTGGTTCTATTGAATATCACATAAATCTTAAAATGGTCACACTTTGACACTACATACTTCTAACTTGTCCCGTAGCATATTCATTTCAGTCGGTATGGTGATAGGTTGCATTGGTCAAGTTATTCGCCACGTTACACAGTGCTTCACAGGTAGCAAATTGTCACCTCCTATGACAAGCCCATGTTAAAAGTACCGGCCACTTTCCGAACCGGCCACTTTCAGAACCGAAACTAGGTCAGGTTCATACACACAACGTTCTATGAATATACCAGTGACTGGTCCATTTCCCACAGGGACAACCCGTACTTAAAAAGGATGACCCATTCACAATATTACAAAAGACAAACACCTTTTTAACAATTTGCAATTTGATTTGTGTCAAACGGATAAGTAGTTTAGAAGTTCTATATTTATTACCATTATTTTTTCCAAACTCCCCACTGTGCAGTAGAAGATGATTTATGGTTTTTAGATTATTGATTGTAATGGTTTTATTTGTATTGTTGTTAATACACTGAAACAATAACAATTTGAAACAACTAATTAGTATTTAAAGGTTCAATTGTTTTTTTAATTTAAAAAAGCTATTTAATAAATAATATGCAGTTTTAACGCAACAACAACAAAAATATGAAGCACTTTTGTATTTATCGCCTTCTTCCCTTTAATTAAATTATATATTTATTAAAATTAATCGTGTTTTATTAATTATAACAAAATATAAACAAATGTTAACACTATTTATATTGTCATGAGAATAAAAATAGTTATTAGAGTGACCCGTAAAAGAGGATTTTTCTTAGCAAGACCGAAATTTGAAAAACACGGTAAAAATTGGAAAAGCATGAAATCGTACCAATTACAATTATAAGTTACTTCTTTAGATAAACTACACATCGTCCATTCCATGACAGACCGGCCAAAATCTCACGGGCGGTCATTTAAATTATGTTTTGTATACGTATTCTCAAGGATGTCTATTAGTCGCAACCGTTTCAAGTTTCTTCAAATTTTGTAAATTCACGTTTTCATTGCAGCTTTTAAAAAATCCAAAAAAAATTTAAAAGTAATGAATTTTGAAAAGTCTTAATTCTTAAAATAGATGGACTATTTCAAATATTTAAAAAGGTTTCAGTTGTCTACTTTAGGATTTGTAATTATAATTTTAAGCATTTTTTACACAATTTTAAGGAACTGGAAACAGAAATGAGTAAAAGACGTCCAAAACTATACGTATGCCAAATTTTAACAAAATCGAAGGGCTGTAGGCCAAAAAAATTACCATTTTTTTAACGTTCTCACATGTAGTGGACAATATATTGAAAGTAAATCTATGCATAAATTCCAAAGTTATGACTTAAAAAACAAAGTGTATGAATTCATACAATAAGTTTATATGAAAACCACCAGAATTAATTAAGACTTATTTTTTAGAGACCAACTCTCTTATATTGCACTAATAGAAAAAAATTAGTAAAAAATGTTGTTAAAACTACTAAAAATTAGTTTGTAAAAAAAAACTGCTAAAATTAGCAGATTATTTTTGCTAAATATTAGTAAGATATGAATAGTAAAAATAAATCTGTCGAATCTATAAATATTAAGTTAAATTTGAGCTTAAGTTTAGTTCATTGAAAGTAACAAATCAATCTGTTAAAATCAGATACTAAATATTGTTAGACAATAAGTCATCAACAAAAATGTGAAATTTTTCAATTTTAAAGTTTTTCCCAGTCTACAATTGTTTAGCAAATGTTTTTGTTGATTTTAGCACAATAAACAGTTATTTTAATTTAACTAAATAAAAGGTATAAATAGCAACAAGTTTTACTGATTTCAGCTGAGTTAATTGCTATTTTCAATTAACTGAAATTCAATTCGAATATGTCTAATATATTGTAAATTTAACCGTTTTATTTTTGTTGTTCTTATTTGATTAATATTTAGCAAAAAAAAAAATCAGCTTATTTTATTAATTTTTTCTGCAACTTATTTTTTCACTAATTTTTAGTAGCATTTTCTGCTACTTTTACAAGTTTATTTCTAGGAGTGTAAAAATTAGAAGATAAACTGTAAAGTCAGATATAAAACGTTTTACTAATTTTTCTGCTAACTTTTTTAATTAAAAAATGTTTATTAATTTTTCTTTTTGCGAATATTTTAAAGTTTGGATCAAATTAATTCTGTATAAAAAAGTTTGGACATGTTTCCTTTAAAAAATATACTCACAATATTTTGTCGTTAAAAACAAAAGAAAATGTACTTCACCCAGGCAAAAAAGTTTCATCATATTGACGAAACTGTTTCATAAGTTATTCTTCATATATATGAAGTTTTCGTAGATATGATGATGAGTTTCATAAAAATGTATGACAAATGTTTCATAAATCTTCATCGTTTCATAGCAAAGTTTCATAAACCGTGTGTACATATTTTTGTTTGTTTTCCTCCGAATTGAAATTCAGAATTCCCATTTGAAATTTAGATTTTATCATAGAAATTAAAATTTTTCATTTGAATGAAAATGAAGTTATTCAAGTTCGAGGTCGTATTCTACATTTATTTACCAGAATATTGTCCTAGTAAATAAATTATAGAATTTTTTTTCGAACTTGAATAACTTCATTTTCATTGCACAATAAAGGTCGAATAAATCATAATTTTTATTAACAATAAAAATTATATCAATCATTTTTCATTTGAAATTAAAATAAAATTAATTTGTAATTTAGATTTAGAAATTGTGCATGGAATTTTGTAAATATAAATTTAATTTTTCTAAGTTTCAGTCAAAATAAATGCTTAATCTCAATTAATGTTTTTAAGTTACGAATAAAAATTTCTAACTTAATATTCGTTATTCTGAATTTTAATAAAAATGAATATTAATTGTTATTTCAATTACAGTTGCAAAAATATTGAGTTTTGAAAATAATGTATTAAAAATAAATGTTCATATTTATGAAGTTTTTTATAAATGTAGTAATAACACCTTTTTAATAAGTCGATAACCTTAATGTGGCTGATAGAAGATATTGCACTCAAAAATAATAGAGAATTAACAAATATAAACCAAGTACTTAGGCAGATTTTCGATGTCTGAAATTTTTGTCAGAACTAATGCCAGTGTATATCATTCCATCAAAACGCTATTTTCAAGTTATTGTTTAATAGAGGGTATTGAATATATGGTCTCGATTTGGCAGATATTCACTGCAAAGAAATAACATTCGCAAATATTAACTTTTTGATTGAATTTTGGTACACTAATTTTTAAATTATTAACATATTTTACTAAAAAATCAACTCATTCGCCATGCTGTCATATAGTTTATTTTTATTTTTTAAACGAAATAACTGTTCAGTTTTGTCAATTTTATATTATGCACAAAATTACTTTGATCTTTCGCGAAATGGGATGAAAAATTGTGAATAAGTAAAATCTGAGAAAAACCGCGGCTTTACTTGTCATCGTTATTCAAAGAGAAAATCGCGCTCCTAGACGAGGTCAAGAAATTCTCATTGAGTTTTTTATTTAACATAACAATAATCTCTAGAAATTCTAATAACAAAGTCGCCTGAAGATTTTCTTGGGCAGAAATAAAATCCGGATAGGGACAAGCCTACAGCAGATTGTTTTTCACAATTTGTTAAATAAGTTTTGGGACTTTAGCACATTTAAATGCAATTAATGTTTATCCCGATGAAAATAAATTAAAAAAAAAAAAAAAATTATTTTTTAAAATGTTAGGCATACATTTTAAAAAATAAAATTTTTGCTGTTTTTATAACGTAATAGTTGTAATTAAAGAAAACTAAAAATAATTAACTAAAAAATTCTTTCTCGTGTTTGTGGAGCATCTCCTTTCCAGCACAATTTATAGAAATTGATTAGTTGGTCAAAAGATAGACGATATTTGAATGCTCTCATCTTGAATAATTTTCCGTAAAATATTACTTAAATTTGATTAGACCACATTTATTTAAAAAAAATCCTCAACACTTTGAACCAATTACCTTCAATGTTTCCACTTTTGGCCAAAAAATAACCACTAGAAACTTTACAGAATAACTTCTTATAGAATTTGATTAAAATAGCATATGTGATAAAGGGTAATAAAATGAACGAACGGGTGCAATACTTTATCTTACCAGTCTTACTTTAAAATGTTAAAAAGCTGGTGTCAAAAATGGACCCAGTTTCCTTTTTCTCTTACCCTTTTTACATTAGTTCCAAAGAAACTATACAAAAATGTGTATCAAATTCAAGGTGTAATAAGCGAAAATCGACAAATCGTTTTAAGGGACATTCTGATGAATTTTAATAGAACACTAAAAACAATATTAATTATTTGCAGCCCATTCTATAAATTGATAATTATTAATACTTAAAACAATGTTACCATACAACAACAAATTGTAAAGTTAATAACAAAACCTTCTTTTATATCTTTTTGGTTGAAAATATTCATATCGTTCGTTCATTTATAACTCTTGATATTATTGACATTTTTCCCTTGATAAGGTTGTCATTTTAACTATTTTGTAAATGCGGAACTATTTCTGATATTTGGGTATTCGTGCATTCGTATGCATATTATTTAGTGTGTAACGCATACTTGCATTGTAAATTTGCAACTAAATGACAATGTCATTTATGCATTTAAAATAGTTTTTTGATATTGAACAATTGTACGTTGATATGTCATAAACGTAAATTAGTTTTCGGGTATAAAATTCATTTATGACATTTATATAATTAAAGTTTAACAAATTTATTATAGGGGTCATTCCAAAAGATTTCGATTCAATTTTAGTCGTTTTTGAAATAGATATGTTTGGATTGCATTGAAAAAGAGATCATCGGTTTTCAACGTTCATATGAAATAGATATTGGTCTTTTCGAAATAAGTACTTCGCGTTGTATCGCATCTGAAAGTTCGAAGTTTTTTAGCAAAAACCAAGGAAAATTCCTACCCAAGTAGAAAAAGCCAACAATACCAAAAAAAAAGTACTGCTAAACCACTGATATTTTTTAAAACCCGCAGTGTTTAAAATTACCAAAGTTACAAATAATATTGTACTAGGAAAACACTATTTTCTTTGCAAAGCATGTGTTTTGCCAGTACCCCCCGCAAAATTTGTTGCTAACATTGTTTTTACCAATATTACAACCAATTAAAAGCATTTTTTAAATTTTAGTTTATTTCACACATTTAAATATGATAAATAAGACCGAACTATATTGCAGCTTTTGCTATTTAAAAAGCACCACATTTTTTGGATTACCACCGTTGGCATAACGTTTGCTCAAACCAACGATTGCCCACTGGTATTAATCAGGTAACAGGACATTACTGTCAAGATTGTTAACCCCACGTTCTGCCAACACATAGCCGACCGTCGCCGACGCTTTGTCAACACTGTGCCGATTGTATTTTTCTGCCTGGGTAATTTTTAAACTTTTCTAATTTTTCAAGTAAATTTTCGATTTTTATGAATCTTAGCTCATTTGAAAGCTTGGATCTTCTTGGGACGAGTTTTAATGGCATTTTTTCATTAAACTAATAAAGTTTTCTTCACAATGTGAATGAAAAATTTCTTAAACTTCATGAAATAGCTTCATAGTTTTAATGAAACTATGTTTAGTGAAACTTTTTCATTAGTCATATGAAATTTTTACTAAATAATATAAAATTTTGCATTTTATTTTATGAAAAACTACATTAATTTTATGAAAAGTTTCAATAAGCGAGTTCCAGTGACAATTCATAAATCTAATGCAAAAATTCATTCATCATGCAGACAATTTTCGCAGTGTAAGTGAAACTATTTGCGGTGTGGTAAAGTTCCGAATATTACAAAAAAATAATTGCTTGAATGTCTCGAAAACTTGATGACTTGGAGGAATTCTAAATACATATTCGGATTGAGAGCGCCAAACACCATTTACAAAGTATATTCTGTACTATGGGTCGTAAGTTTTGTGAAATTTAAAATTCGTGTGTATTGAACAAAATTAAAAATTTAACATGCGGCCCGGTAGGCTAGTTGCTAGCGTGCTAGCTTATCAGTGCGGGGGTCGTGGGTTCGATTACCACAGGAGGCATTGCACTGTTTTCGCTACAACGAGTCGAAAGCCATAGTAGCTAGTGCTCGGTTGGGGTAATATGATATAATTTGTAATGCTTATTAATAAATAAAAAAAAAAAATTAACTTTTTAAGAAAATAATATGAGAATTTCTTACTAAAAGCTAAATATATTTCGACTGCAAGGAGAACGCACTCGAAAATTTCCAAATGTTATACAAGACAATATTATCTATCACAACAAATTGTTTCAGAAAAATCGACGAAGTTGTTTTTGAAATAGTCGCATAAAATAAAGTTTTAGCACTTTTGCAAACGTTCTATAAAGATACTGTAAAATTTTGTAACAAATATGAGATAAAAATCGGATCAAAGTTTAAAAAGTTGGAGCAGTTTAAACTAAAAGCATTTCTCTCAGTTTTGATATAAATACTGAACTTTGAGCGGCTATTCAATGCAAACTGCACCGAATTTTTAAAAACTAATTGCAGCACTTATATCATAGGAACAATGACACTATTTTCATAGCTATAAGATTATTTTCATCGTTATCCATAGTCACATATCCGAAGACCGTACCGAACATTTTTTGGAATGACTCATAGTCAATGATATTAAAATAAAATGTACATTTAACATGGAAACGTGTATTACTCTCCAATTATTTTAGAATTTGAATGATATTTTTTTTTCTAAATAAAAACTGTCGCTTTTCTACGTAAAATTTATGTCTATTGTAGACAACACATTACACCATAGAACTGTACACATCTTGTTTTAATTGAAGTCATAACATTATTTAAAACATTTACATTTTAAAAGTTTTAATAATACTTAAAAGCCCATAACGAATTAAACTTTATTCACACTTTTTTCCAAAAAGAAGACCTCATTTAATTTAAATGAATTTTATGTTTTTTTTTCTCTTATAATAACTAAATTTCATTTACTGGCCAAACCATAATAACCAACCAAGCCAACCATCATCATCATCATCATACAGTAGTGCCACTTATCATCATCATCACCATCATCATACATTTAACGGTTAAATTTCAAATGTTCATTACATTTTAACATAAATATGCTGGCTGTTGCTGAATGTTATGTCAATTATTTACTACTGTTTCAAACAAAAAAAAAAATATACAAAACTCAAAGTCTGGCAAATGTTTTAACGTTACATTATACAAAAAAAAATTAAATAACATTGGTAATGGGTGTTTGTATGTACATTAGGGTGTATCACCTTCAGAGGGTCACAAAATATATATATATATATATATATATATGTATAATGATTTCAAAAAACCCATAGATAAATTTCGAAATTATGTGCAAAAATTTATAAACAATTTAAAAATAAAACACTGCGTATACGTAATGAAAACATAAAATTCTAATTCACCAAAATTAGCATTTGTGAAGGAAAAAAATCAACGCTTTACCTGTATTTTTCTATTTACTTGATGAGAAGTAAAAACAAAATTGGAAGAATTGAACTAATTCAAATCAAAAATAAAAACCTTTTTAACTAATAACCACACATGGGGAATAAGGTGTCAATTGACCTTAAAGTGACTGGTTAAAAAAGGACTTATCACAGAACTGGTATAATTTAATACTGAAGTGGGTTAAGCAGTGTCAATTGTCCTAAAATTACCAATCCTGTGACTGGTAAAGGGAGGACATACCACTTAACCAGAATGCTTATTAACAAGAAAAAGCCAGTTGGCCAGAATTTTACCCATTGGAATCTGTTTAGTTTTCGTTTATTTTATACGACATGGCCCTTTTGCGACAGTCTTGTGGTATGCCTTTGGTTAGTCCTGTGGCATGCCACTAAGTGGTTTAAAGCAGGATAAATGACCCACTCCTATGACAAGCCAATGTTAAAGTTGCCACCCTGCGGGAAACGAAGGGTCGATTGATCCAAAGTGACAAATCTGTGATATATTAATTGGGGGCACTTCACGAAACTGGTGAAACCAAAAATGTGGTGCACCAAAAAGTGTTAATTTTGGTGAAATGACCAATACCGTGACTATAGTAATGGTAACAAAACATTCACTGGTTGGTACCAGATACATCACGTTACTGGAGAAAAAGTAACATAACATCAAAGTGTACTGAAGCAACTAGGGCCGTTGCAGTTGAAGTTATTACTGGTCATTGAAGTGGTTTAAAACCGTTAGCAGTGGATGAAAACATGGCAATTATTGCCAAAGTATTCAGTCCCTTGACTGCTACACAGCAGACATAACACTGAAGGAATTTTATATGTTCGGACTATGTGACAGTAGAAATGAAGACGTAACACTCCACTGATTTAAAAGAACTGAAAAATAAATTATAAGATAATTATAAAATTGATTTTTTTTGTGCCTTTTTCAAGGTTTTTTTGAACAGGGATTAAGACACACTGTTTTGGAAAAGTCCAGTGGTTGGTTCCGGATGCGCTATTTAGCAACTCGTGCATAATATGACATACGCTGAATAAAAAGTGACAGGTTACTTGCTAATTACTTTTTGCATGCCCGGCGACATGTACCCTTAGACCAGTGCAGTGGTTCGTCTCAAAACTATTTCAGTCAAACTACCCCTATTACACAACACATTACGCTTAATATGTGATTAGTTTTCCTTCAAAAATTGTTCTCCGGTTCTAAGATATGTACACCTAAACGAGTCACGTGATAATTTTTCCCCACTGGTTCTGTAGCATATCACATAAATCCTAAAATGGTCATACTTTGACACTACCTACATCTAACTTGTCCCGTAGTATATTCATTTTAGTCTGTATGGTGATAGGTTACCTTGGTCAAGTTATTCGATACGTCACACAGTGCTCCACTGGTAGCAAATTGTCACCTCCTATGACAAGCCCATGTTAAAAGTACCGGTCACTTTCATATAACAGAACCTAAACTAGGACAGGTTCATACACACAAAGTTCTAGTCACATGACCATACCAGTGACTGGTCCATTTCCCGCAGGGCAGTTGTTTACATATGGTAGTGTTAGGAGAGGACCGGTCTCTGGCACGGCGGAACCGATCCTGTGGCACACGCAGGGCATTGTTCGGTGCGCCCCGGTAGGCTAGTTGGTAGCGTGCTGGCTTATATGTGCTGGGATCGTGGGGTCGATTCCCACCAGAGGCACTTGTCTGTTTTCGCTACAACACGCCAAATACCAAAATAGCTAGTGCTCGGTTAGGGTAATAGTATATAATTTGTAATTATATGATTATTAATCAGTACAGAAAAAAAAAAACATTGTTCGCGATTAGGCTAGAATCTCCAGTCATAATACACTGCGTTGTTAGTGTTTTCTAAATAATCAATAACACTTTCTGACTATAGCAATAGGGCCATAAGTCAGTTTTGTCGTAGTCTGCAAATTTCCATTCCTTTAATTTTAAAATTTAAAAAAGTTTATTTTTCGATCTTTTATCATAAATAAGGATGTGAGCAAGATTATTCAAGTTCAAGATCATTTACTTTTTGTTAAACAAAAAAACGTGCAATATTTATTTATTAATTAAAATTGTCTTCATTCGCTAATTTAATTATAATTTGTGTAAATCTTCTACCAATTCTACACTGATCCTCTGAAAATTTTCGGTGACGCGAAATAAAATATGTAAGGACCTGTCAGTAGATAAAGTCTGCATTAAATTAGCGTATGAAAACATTTTTAATTTATAATAAAACTTGCACGGTTTTTTGTTAAACAAAAATCTACTGATTTTAAACTTGAATAATCTTGCTCACATCATAATTTATGATATAAGATCGAAAAATAAATTTTTAGATTTAATTTTTTAATATTTAAAAGTAAAATGTTTGGATTAATTAAAGTCCTTCAATTCGAATGTGTCGAATCTTTGAACACCCTCCACAAAATATATGTTAAAATTTAAATAAAAACAAATATTGCCAGAAAGTTTTTAATATAAATGCAATTGTTCGCAATGGTCGTCATGATAACGCGACGTAATTTGATATATGATATAGGATATAAGATATAGTACCAGTTTTTAATCAATATTAAAGTTTTTTTTATATTTAGGAGATTTTGTTCAATTAATGGATTTTTTTCGATTAATTTTTTTAATTTTTGGCGAATGTTTAAATTATGATAATTTTTTTATATAAATTTTCAATTAAATATTTAATTGATATTATTAAAAATTTATTTGAAAGTAAGTTTGAAATCAAACAAATGATTAATTGAAATTCCATTGACAACAATTTTTTCTGTGTCGTGAGCACGATTTATAAAAAGTGCGTTAATATAATTCTAAATTAATTTGAAATGGTGGAGAAATTTAGATTTTAAGTTTACAGCGGAGAAAAAGTCAGATTTTTTAAAAATTCTATACGACCCTTCCAATTTGGATGCGACAATATTTATTTTCAATATTGTCTTATTTAGTTCAAAATTACTACTAAAAGGTTATTTGGTGTCCTTAGTAACAAATTTTATATAAAATCTTATATAGTACACCTTAATTCACTGGTGAATTTGTCCAGATATGAGCCTAAAAGTAAATGGGTAGAAGCATTTCCTAGTATTGGGTAAAGTAACTAGTTCCTTATATGGTTACCGGGTAGAGAAAAGTTATGTATCATTAAACAGAAAAAATTATCAACCTATAATATTTAAGTAAAGATTTGATTTAATGATTTAAATTGTAATTAAAATAGAAACAGCGGTTTTATTTTTTAATAATTTCAATTCTTCATTATTGGCACAATATGTTGGATTTATTACTACGCAGAATTTGGAAACTTTTCAAGACGTTAGACATCGTAAACACATCATGGTTAAACTTCAGCTAGAATTTTACGAAAATAAATAAAAAACTCCTGAAGAAGTTGGAATAAAACCAACGAAACGTCGAGTTGAGAAATAGATAAAAATAATGTGTTTTATTTAAATCTATAAAAACTTATTGACCAAAAAACAGCCCAAGGCAACCCCTTATTAATCTCTAAATTTAATTTGTTTCTAAACAAATATTTAATTGAATCAATTAATATTTTAATTGACTTTTAAATATTTAAATACATATTTTATTTTAGACGCAATTATCATATTATTTTTTCATAGACTGTATGCATAAATAGAAAATTTTCGGTATAAAATACCAAATACATTTGAAGTTAACAAACAAAACAAACACACACACAAACAGACTCAGCATTGCAAAAAACACACATACCAACGTACAGATCACACATTTTTTTTTGAATATCATATTTTTTTTGTAGAAGTTATTTATAACTTTTTTTTCCTTCTTAATTTTAATAAAAGGTTTAATTGATAGTATCATTGCCGTGACAGGTTCAAAATCAATTAAAATATAAATTGATTCAATAAATTTTTTAATTGAAACCCGTTTTTAGTTTTTTCTGTGTAAATAGATTATCATAAAAAAAATTATGAAAAAAAATTTTTACAGAGACTCGAAGCTGTGGTCTCTGGTTGTTAGGAGAGAACACTACCAACTGAGCTATCGTCAATTGAGTAAAATGTAAATGAATTATTTTGTTTCGAGTTTTCGGTTGTGATGTTAAAAATATATACATTTAACGTCATGCTTACAAAAAATCACAAAATAATGTGTCTAACCATAGATTAAACTGTACGTTTATATAAACTTTACGTTTATAATTAATGCTTTATGTAATTGATGATAAGTAAGTCATTATTTTATGTTTTAAAACAATGTAAAAGGTAATGATGTACACTTAGGTAGCACTAGAGTACCCATTAATGTCCAATTATTGGGAACTCAGTACTCTATGCTGCGAAGTAATGCTGAAGGTAATTAGTATACATTACAAAGTAATACATTATGTAACCCATTATCGGTAACTTATTACTTATTATTATTATTGCTAGAAAATAATGATGAAGGTAATATGTTTGCATTACAAGGCCATCACTGATAGACAAATAAACAATAAAAAAAGTAATTTCAAACAAGATTTTGATGTCTTTTACTTAAAATGCACTCAAAAGATCACATGGATCTAGGCAGACTCAAAATTTAAGTATCTTTTTATTTTGACCTTACCTATTAAAGTGGCGTATACAACTGGATTCTACACTTCAAAATAAAGTGTACGTGTCCCGGGGTTTTGGTGTGTCATTTTCACATACTTACTGTATTACTACCCTCGCTTACAAAATAAATTCCAAAATTCCAGATTTAGGGATCACCCTAATGTATCTAGCAAACCATGTTAAATAAATTTTTATGATATAAAATTATAATAACTGTAAAAATTTAAAACACTACCGTCTTTTTTTTATTTTTGATTGGCAAATTATACATTAAATTTTTAGAATTTTCAAAATTTTGTTGTAGAGTTGTTGTATCTTTCAAATATATAAATTACCAAATAAATATTTTATATAAATTTGTCCGAATAGCTTATTTTTCATAATTGTTTAATTTATGGTTAATTAGATAGATGTTGGTATAACATTTAGCTGTTCATATTATTTAACAAATAAATAGTTTGTTGTAATTTATTGTTAAAATAATCTCATATTAATATAAAACTATATAATTTCTAAATATTCACAAATAAATTATGCAGAAAATTATTTATTTACACCAATAACTAGTTTAAGGATATAAAGTTTAGAAAAACATATACTAAGAAAAAAAAAATCCGTAATGGCTATGGCTAATTTTGCTGTTATTATGGTACAGTGATGCAAAATGTGGCACAATAGTGCCATTTGTGGCACTTTGAATTCTTAATGGCCCTGTGGTACTTTCTTATATACTTTGGCTCTTCCAGTTCAAAATTCAACTAACTATGTTAAACCGTTCAGTTTAGCTTCTCAGTTCGAGATAATAATATTTTTATGGAATGTTGTGAATGACTTTTATGCGATTTTTATAAAAAATTAAACGTTTTTCATTTTATTACATCTTTGAAATAGTTCAGGAAATATTCAACGATTTTGCAATTTTTATACAAGGTATTATTCGTCGAAGTGTCTAGTTTACTCGTTACGGTAAAAAACTCTAGACACTAGAATTTTCGAGTTCTTTGCAGAATCTAGAAAACATTGATTATTGATTCAAAATGCATAACAACACCTTTCCAAAGATGTATTCAAAATGAGAACGGGGATTTTTTTTATAAAAATCGTATTAAAAATAGCATACAAATATTTTTATCTCGAACCAATAAACCGGGTTTAAATTTTTTTTAATGCAGAACAATAGAATTTTTTAATATTTTTTTATGTATGACCAAATTTTTCACAAGAAGTGTCGTAACTAATTTTTAATTCACAAACAATTGTGTTTTTGGAGGATTTTAAAAAATATATCACATGATGTTATCGTAGCAGCGGAAATAATTGAGGAGTTTGCATAAAACATTTCGCTCCTTATCTTGCATTTTTTATATGGCCTTCAGATGGTGCACTCTAAAGTACTATATTACCAATATTTTTATTAAAATAAAAGGCCAATGATGAAATTTATTCCAACATTTTTTTTTGGCCCTTTTAAATTGTCAATTTGGCCCTTAACAAAAAAACGAAAATGCATCAATGTTATGGTATATTTACCTATTTTGAGCCTAGCGTTTTTTTTTTTTTTTTTTGCTAAACTTAGCAACACATATCTGCTGAACTGTAGTGCAATGAAATTAGTAGAAAAAATTTAAGTGAAATTGCTGTAAAATGCAATTTAAAGCGGCTTTGCTAAAATCAGCAAAAAAAAAAATTACTAAATTTTTATAAAATTAGTACAATGAAATTAGTAACCGTTACTACTTTTTAGTAAAATTGCTGTAAACTGTAATTTAAAACCACCTTGCTAAAATCAGCAAAAAATATTACTAAATATTAATAATATTAGTACAATGACATTTGTAGAGAACTTTAGTAAGCGCTACTAAATTTTTGATAAATGTTAGTAACTATCACTTTTAACAATTATTTATTTAATGCACACAAAATATAAATATTCTTCATTTAATTTCATTTTCGGATAAACTAAACAATTTTAAAAAACATTATACATACACTTAATATCGTTTTTATATTTCCGTTTTTATTTTTCTTGGTCATTCTTGTCTGTCTGTGAAGGTTGCATGTGTTATTATTTATCTTCATTGATGCCATGTAGATTTGTATGAACAGACTTAAGGGGTGTAAGAAAAAAAATATTCAGTTATACTCACATAAATAAATATATTTTTTATTAGGAAACTTCCGTAATTATTTTATATAATATAAAGGGTGATTTTTAAGGAGCTTTCGGATTTCATTTCAAAAAATACATAAAATTCAGAGAAATGTATGAAGAGACGATAGAACGATCTATATAACTCAATATTTAAAGATGATTTCATGTAAATATTGACCGCGGCTACTCCTCAAATACTTCATACGCTGGGTCCAATTTTGGCATACTGTCTCCAATATATCGACAGGTATCTCATTAATAAATTCTTCAATGTAGGCTTCTAGTGCGTCAACCGTTGCGGACTTGGCAATATAGACATGAGACATAACATAGCCCCACAAAAAAAAGTGTTGCTAGAAGCTCCAATGGGAGTAATGTAATTATATTAATTATAAGTACATTAACTAAAATAAAAAAAAAAAAAAAACAAAAAATAGTCTAAAGGCGTTAAATCGCACGATCTAGGTGGCCAATTGACCGGCCCCAAACGTGAAATTTACTGATCACCGAACTCGCCTCTCAATTGCTACATTGTTTCGCGTGTTATGTGGCATGTGGCATGTGGCACCGTCTTGTTTAAACCACATGTCACCCAAGTCCAGATGTTCTATTTGGGCAAAACAAAATTTGTAATCCTCGCACGGTAGCGCTCGCCATTCACCGTAACGTTCCTACCTTCGTCGTCCTTTAAAAAGTACGGTCCAATGATGCCACCGGCCCATAATCCACACCAAACAGTGCATTTTTCGGGATGCATTGGCAGTTCTTGCAATGCTTCTGGCTGCTCTTCACACCAAATACGGCAATTTTGCTTGTTCACATTCAACCAGAAATGAGCTTCGTCGCTGAACACAGTTTTCCGATAAAAAAAGTGGATCTTCAGCCAACTTTGCCAGCGCCCATTCACCAAAACTTAGCCATTGTGGGAGGCCGTGTGGCTTCAATTCTTGCACCACCTGTATTTTAAAATGTTTTACACCCAAATCCTGTTTTACACCCAAATACATTCCGAATTTTGATAATAAAATTCAATAATCTGCAAGCGTTGTTCGTTTGTAAGTCGATTCACGGTTAAATTATAGACCAAACTGAACATGTTTAACTGCCAAAAACAGTGTTCTCAAATATAAAGTTGATAAAAATCACCCTTTAAGAATAATATTTAAAACAGCAAATTTTTGTAGGGTTTTATTAGTTCATTATTTTATATAAATCGAGATTATAATTATGTTATTTTTAATTTATAATGAGCTTTCAACCTCCTTATATTTACGAAAATAAAGCAAATCAAAAATATTAGCTGGGTTGATACTACCCTATGGGGAATGAGGAGTCAATTGACCTAAAAGTGACTGGTTAAAGAGGACTTATCACAGGACTGGTATAATTTAATACTGAAGTGGGCTAAAAAGTGTCAACTGTCCTAAAATTACCAATCCCGTGACTGGTAAAGGGAGGACATACCACTTAACCAGAATGCTTATTAACAAGAAAAAGCCAGTTGGCCCGAATTTTACCCATTGGAAGCTGTTCCGTTTTTGTTTATTTTTATGCACATCTTTATGCCCATCTTTGGTTACTCCTGTGGCATGCCACTATGTGGTTTAAAGTAGGACAAATGACCCCTCCTATGACAAGCCTATGTTAAAGTTGCCAGTTGTTTACATAGGGTAGGGTTTAGCAGAGGACCGGTCTCTGGCACGAAGGGACCGATCCTGTGGCACACGCAGGACCGGTCCCATTCCCCATAGGGTAGTACTTTGATCTGGCTAAAGATCTCATCTCGCTCCTATCTTCGTCAGCTTCTCTTTGACTACTGTACCAAAAAGTATAAATAAACAAATGTTTTTCCTATAAATTACTTAAAAAAGCGCTTGATAGTTTTTGTGTAAAAAAACAGATACCCAAAAAAATGCAACAAAAACCAACCATCATTAGTTATAGAAATGTACTCACACATGTACACGTGTGACCTATCGTTTTTTTTTTAACATAGCCAATGTTACCATATATCCTGTTTTAACTATTTTTACAAGTTTTTTGGGGTGTTTAACAGTTTTGCAATTTTCTCATGAAAAAAACATGGTTTTTTTATAAATTCATGCAGGTTTTACATTTTTTAATGCTAAAACAGCATATTTGCTTTATTTTCTATTTTATTTTTACTTAAATTAAAGGTTCAATACAAAACTAAAAAGTTTTGCTATTGTAAAAAAGGTAAAAACAAAATTTAAAAATCAGATCATAATATTAAAATAATTATACTTGTTATTTAAAAACTCTTTTAAATGCATTTTCTTTCTTTGATTGCCATATAAAAATTATATAATAAAAATTATATAAAAATTATATAATGAAATATATGAAAATATTTTGGATAACCTATGTAATTTGTAATCGAGAGATTAACGTTATCGTTCCGCTGCATATTTTTAAACAAAATTATGCAGATACGAAGGATTACACAAAATTTTGCAGATGCGAAGGACTACATATTTAAAGACCGCTGCAAATGTAGTTAAAAACAAATAAATTTTCACTTAAAAAAGGACGACTTACAGTTCATTAAATTCAACTAACATTGTCAGTTATTTTCGACTGTTGAAAAAAAAACCACAAATGTAGTAAACAATTCACTGACGTTAATTTTTTTTTTTTTTGTAATAAAAACAAAAAAACTAATCAACTGAATAGATATTCATAGTACAGTTATTTGTTGTTGTTTTTTTTTTTAATGAACTACAAATGTAGTCAAAACTGAAATTTCTTTGACAAATCACTGCTTTTTCATTTAAAAATAAAGATACTGCTCAAACAACTACAAATATTTAGAGTAGAAGTCCCCTGAGTGTTTGCTTCAAAGAGTTGTGTTTGCCTCAATTATATTTTAATTGAAAATGTAACAAATGTCAGCATATTTTTGATTTTATGTAATTGGAAACTACCTGTTTCGATAAAACAGATTTTGATAATACATAAAATTTTTAACACAGAAGTAAAGTCTTGTATTTTTTTTATCAAAATATGAATATAGAAGTGTAGTCTTTTTTTATATATTAAAATATTTTAAAAAGTGTCTGGAAAAAGGCCAGAATTGATTTTTGCAAATAAATTTTTAGCAACGCTTATGAAATGATGAAGATCTAAAAAATATTTGTCTTTAATTTTTATAAAACTTTTCGTCGTATTTGTAAAAACTTCAAAAATATGATTCATGAAAAATGATTTATGACACATTTTCATGAATATGATGAAACGTTTTTCCCTGAATATTGATTAGCTTTGCAAATGCATTCTTAGTAGTATTTAGAAATTTAAGAGATTATATTTAGAAATTTATTTCTTTATTTCATCTATAGGATTAAAACCCCTTGCAGATTACATTTAAATACATATTTTATACAAAAAAACAAAAATAACAATAATTTTAATCATCAGCAAGAATTAAGGAATAGTCGCACAAGTTTAACGCATATCCTCAGCAAGTTCGATACTACCCTCTTCAATTGATGTCTACCAATATTAAAATCAATTCGGTCAGATACCGAATTAAATAAAATAATACATCTATATATTGGCTTATTCATTCCATACTTAGTTCTACCCAGCAAAATTTTTTAGAACAGATTACCATTGAACCTGTTCTAGAACAACTTCTTTTGCAACCGGTTACATGGAACCGGTTCCAGAACAGGTTCCTAGGAGTCGAAATGTAAGGTGTCACTGTCCCAGAACCAGTTCTATAACTGGTTCTAGAACCGGTTCTAAAGCAACCTGTTCTTGTTTGGAGGTAAAGAACCTATTGCAAATAGGACAAACTCCATATAAAAAGAACCAGTTGCAGAACAGAAATTAGAACCTGTTACAATACAGTATAATCTGTTCTGCAACCAGTTGTTTGGATTTTACTATTTTACTGGGTATGGAAAGAAGGCTCAAAAAAGTGGTTTGCCCTTAAAAGCCTGACTGGGACGTGAAATGGTAAAATGGAGAACAAAGAAGGGCAATCTATTTACAATCCATTATATCCTTTACAAAAATAACGCTTTGGACCTTTATACGAATCAATAACGTTTTTAAATTGAGATATTGACATCTCTCCTTGTAGTTAGGCATATTATCAGAATCAGTAGTTTGGCATATTCTGAGAGCATAATGTAATCAATATGATCCTTAAAAGTTAATGTTGAATCAAAATAAATGCCCAAATATTTTATAATATTATGACGCAAAAATGTAGAATTATTTTCACCTTCATAATTGTAAATGATAGGAGAATGTTTACGAGTATAACTTATTACTTTACATTTAGAAAAATTAAGAAAGAGATATTTGTTTTGACACCAACCCAGTAAGCAACCTATGTCTTGTTGAAAGTCTTTACAATCATCAGCTGATAAAATATTGTGAAACAGTTTTAGATCATCTGCGTATAACAAGCATTCGCAGTTTTTACATACATATACGATATCGTAGTAGTATGTTTGGTTAATTTGTATTGTAAGTATAGGTTTTAATTATTCCGAATAACATTTTTTTAAACATAATTTTTTTTTTTTAATTAGCAAAATGTTTTGATAACTTTAGCACTCGGTTTTGAAAAATTTATAAAATTTTTTGCTGAAATTAGCAACAAAAATCAGTAAAAAAAACCCCGTAGTGTGTAAAAAAAAGACTAGCAAAAATTATTACTAAAAACATATATTGTACTAAAAATTAGTACTGAAATAGTTAAGTGGAATCCAAAACCTTTTACAGATTTTTCTACAAACTTTTTTGTCTGAGTGTAAGTATAAGCGATATTAATTTCCATAAAAAGAATTCACGAAGATCAATATTATTGACTAAAGTTAATAAAATGAACCAATCAAACCAAAATATTTATAAATTGCACCATATGAATACACACTCATAATATTCCAAATAAATACGAAAAATACGAAAATAATTTCAAAACAACGAAATCTTTTGTAAAATGAACAAATTTTCGTTTATTTTACAAAATTTTTAGTTATTTTGACATTTTTGTTTATTTTTACGCATGGATTATTGTCAGTGCAGTAACAATCCTGTGAAACAATTTAGTTTAAAATAGGGAATTATTTTCGACTTCGACTTTATTTTTAAACATATTATTTTGTCATTTGGTGTGCGAAATTCCTAGACAAATTTTTACTTTTATTTAAATATATCAGTGAAGAAAAGTAAAAAAAAAAAATCAAATATTTTGCCGAAAATCTGAGTTTAACATCGCTGAACTTATATTTATTTCTCAGGCAAACAATGAAGACTTTTTAAAAATTATTACGAATCCAGCAAAAATTGTAGCAAATGGATCGAAATCGGTTTGGTATCTGCTGGTATTATTATTTTTATTTGGTTGCAAAATCTTTAAAACATAGCAAATATTTTGGGAACAACTCACAATATCATGGGTGAACTTATAATTATTTCGTCCACTGTATATTATGATTGTTTTTATTTTGCAAATGAAAGTTTTTTTAAAAATGTCCTTTAAGTGACGAAATAGCAATTTTTAATGGATTGTAATGATTTTATTTTCATTCAAATATTTTGTAAAATATTTATTTATTTATTAATTTTTTTTTTTTTATTTTTTGTTATTGTATTTTTAGATTTTGCCAAAAGTTTTAACTAAACACAATTTTCACTCGATGGGCTTAACACCACTCTATTATTCAAATTATCAGGCTGAATTCAAAATGTCCCCACAACAGAATACAACAAATAGACAAAGAAGTTTTAAGAGAAGGCGTTCTTTGATAAATTTATTAAACTTCAGCGTAGCCATTATATTTTTGATGACACAAAATATTGCAAAAACACAAGCAGGTAAGTGAGACCTACAGATAAAACTAAAATTTTTATCAAAATTAATTATAAAAAATTTCCAATACAAATACAACGAATCACTTACTGGCCCTACACCGAAAATACTACTCAACGGCCAAAAAAACTATATTTTAATATACTTCCAATTTCTGATAGTATGTCTGATGACATCCTTCACAGACTAAACAATTTAGAAAATTTTTAATTTATGTTATGAATTTGTTGCCAATTGTTTTATCTGTGGCTACTCCTAGTTGCAACAGTTTGTTAAAAACTCTATTTTTTATTTAGAGTATGCACACATTGAGATTTTCGGACTTGCCTGTTAAAGGGTTAAGAAAATAAAAATTTCTTATATGTTTTTGAGTTAAGATTTGGTAGTAACACTTTTAAAATATTTTCAATCGTCTACAATTCATATATTGGTAAAGTTTGTACTTTGAAACATAGATAATTGCAAGTTTTATTCAAAATTCTACTACACCTTTTACAATTGTAATTCAAAACATATCAATTGAAATTCAAAATTTCCATTTGAAATTCAAAAACTCCATTTAAAATTCAAAAATTCCATTTGAAATTCAAAAAGCATCAATTGAAATTCAAAATTTCTATTTGAAATTCAAAAAATATCAATTGAAATTCAAATTTCCATTTGAAATTCAAAAAATATCAATTGAAATTCAAAATACATCAATTAAAATTCAAAATACATCAATTGAAATTCAAAAATTTCTATTTGAAATTCAAAAGTTTCTATTTGAAATTCAAAAATTATTCCATTTGAAATTCAAAACATATCAATTGAAATTCAAAAGTTTCTATTTGAAATTCAAAAGTTTCCATTTGAAATTCAAAAATTTCCATTTGAAATTCAAAAGTTTCTATTTGAAATTCAAAAATTTCCATTTGAAATTCAAAAAATTCCAATTGAAATTCAAAAAATATTCCATTTGAAATTCAAAAAATTCCAATTGAAATTCAAAATACATCAATTGAAATTCAAAAAATATCAATTGAAATTCAAAAAATATCAATTGAAATTCAAAACACATCAATTGAAATTCAAAATATGTCAATTGAAATTCAAAAATTTCCATTTGAAATTCAAAAAATTCTAATTGAAATTCAAAAAATATTCCATTTGAAATTCAAAAAATTCCAATTGAAATTCAAAAAATGTAAACAAATCAATTTAAGAAATTAATACATTAGGCCAACACTTTTTTTGAGTATTTTGGTTTGTCATGGGTGATAAAAACATTATTAAAACTTTTAATGCATTTATTGCAGGAGAGTATACAAGATTTTGTTGGAAAATATTTGTAATAACCTGTCATAAAGCCATAAAATATTTATGCATGCAACTATTGATGTATAAACTAGTGACGTTCAGAGTAAGTGTTTTTATGGATTACTCACTCACGTACCCGCTTGTCATTAATAAAGAGAAACCGCTGAAGTGGGAAACCATTAATTTGAAAAATTAGAGTTACTATCATAAAGATCCTGTGGAATGTCATTTTAAAATGGTAGTAAATGCAAGAAAATACCGAGTGAAAATGGAACCCCTCAGAACTATATTTTACCGGCCCAACAACAAAAACAACAAGAACAATACATAAAAAAATAATATTTCTCTCTTGTTGTTATATAATTTTTTGTTGGGCCGGTAAAAAATTGTTCTGGCTACGTGGCTGCCTCATTTCATCTTAATTAAAGAACCCAGAGACATGAAATTCTGGAATAATAAATTTGACTTTGATGAAACTTTTTTTGCCTCCACAATGTAATATATATTGAAAACAAAAATAGGAGTCCCAAAAGATTTTTTAAAATTTAATTTCAAAAATAACTTTTATAGTTCGGTTTTCAAAATAAACCAAAATACTTAAAAATAAACCAAAATACAAAATAAACCAAAATACTTAAAATAAACCAAAATACTTAAAAAAGTGTTGGCCTAATGTTTACATTTTGATTTGTTTACATTTTTTGAATTTCAATTGGAATTCTTTGAATTTCAAATGGAATTCTTTTTGAATTTCAATTAGAATTTTTTGAATTTCAAATGGAAATTTTTTAATTTTAATTGACATATTTTGAATTTCAATTGATGTGTTTTGAATTTCAATTGATATTTTTTGAATTTCAATTGATATTTTTTGAATTTCAATTGATGTATTTTGAATTTCAATTGGAATTTTTTGAAATGGAAATTTTTGAATTTCAAATAGAAACTTTTGAATTTCAAATGGAAATTTTTGAATTTCAAATGGAAACTTTTGAATTTCAAATAGAAACTTTTGAATTTCAATTGATATGTTTTGAATTTCAAATGGAATAATTTTTGAATTTCAAATAGAAACTTTTGAATTTCAAATAGAAATTTTTGAATTTCAATTGATGTATTTTGAATTTCAATTGATGTATTTTGAATTTCAATTGATATTTTTTGAATTTCAAATGGAAATTTTGAATTTCAATTGATATTTTTTGAATTTCAAATAGAAATTTTGAATTTAATTGATGTTTTTTGAATTTCAAATGGAATTTTTGAATTTTAAATGGAGTTTTTGAATTTCAAATGGAAATTTTGAATTTCAATTGATATGTTTTGAATTACAATTGTAAAAGGTGTAGAAAACTAAAAGTTCTTATATGTGTAAATTTCCGACGAAAAAAGTTCCAATATAATCATATATGGTAATATATAGTTAAACATCACATATAGCTAAACATCACATCTAATCCGAAAAATGGCATACCTAAGCTGATCTCATGGTATCTAATCTCACATAGTTTGATCGGAAAAATGGGTCTATCAAATGGGATCAAATTATATATAATTTGATACAATTTTATCTAATAAGTTTTTTATTTTAAAAATTAAAAAAAAAAAAAAACTTAAAATGCTTTAGAGATCAGTACGTTTTATTTCAATCCAATTAAGTACGAGGGCGGATCAATAAGTCTGTGACTTTTCGAACTTCCCTTGTAGTTATATGAAATGCAACACTGCTCACATTAAGTACGACTTGTTAATAGACTACTGTCAAATTTTGAGCAAGTTCCGTTATTTACTTTGCGTTTAACAGCTGTTCAAAATATACAACCTTTTGGATTTTTTTAAAAATGGAAAAAGTCAATTTTGAGTGCTCATTAAACATTATTTTTTGCGAAAAACCGTCAATCAAACCAAGGAAAAGCTTGATAAATACTATGGGGACAGAAAAAACAACATTAACCAAGGAAGAAAATAAAATTCTTTGTTGGCAAAATTTTCAAATATAAGATTTGTTCCCGAGCAGCAATAAACAGCCAATTTTACACGTCCTTGTTATATAAAAAAAAATTAAAAATAACAACTATACTGTCGGTATTAGGGATCATAACGATATTTTGTTTATGAAGGATAAATCTCTGTATTGGCGTTTATATATTTCTGACTGGAATGATATATGATGATAAATTACGCCATATTTAAAAATTTTCATAAACTAAGTATAAGATATGAATATATATCAGAATATATTGCAACACATATAAGCATATATATTGATATCAAGTTGTATATAAGTATATAGAAACTTTTTTCCTTTACTAAAAAATTACAGTCACATTTTGCGAATATTAGCAAAACGATCTGCTGGCCTAATATGTGTTTGCAATATTTTTTGTAAATTTTACGTATTTTTTTATTTGAGTGTATATATGGGGATACATATACCTATATCAGAACTTTTTTCATCTGTTAGTCAACAAAATTATGTTGGTACAAATACCGTAACCGTTGTCCTACTTTTATTTCTTCTCATGATGCTAATCAATGATGTGAGTTTCACACAAACTTTCTTCAAATTCTCGGTGGTATGACACCTTCTTATTAAATTTTCAAAATTAATGTTTCATTCCCTTCAAAAATCTTCTACGGTTTTAGCCTCAAAGAAACTTTAAAAGCCAATTAATACCCTTTTAAAATGCCCGTAACTTAAAAAACAATAACGACAAACATTTTGTAAAATTTATCATGTTTTAAATCACTTTACTAACAAATTGAATGATTAATTGCCTTATTTTGTATCTTTACGGTATTCAGCATCCCAGCAAAACTTTATATTAGCTGGTAACAGGTTTGGGAATGAGCAATTAAGGTCGGTAACTATACAATCGGCACAGTGGCAAAGTGTCGGCGACTGTCGATTATGCGTTGGCAGAGCGTGGCATTAACAATCTAGACAGTATTGTCTTGTTAACCGATTGATAACAGTGGCCAGCCGTTGGTTTGAGTTAACTTGCCACCGTTGGCATAACGTTGGCAAATCAAAAAATTTGGTGCTTTAAAATATCTTAAATTAAATTATTTTTTAGAAATATGTCCAATAAAACACATTTAAAAAGCAGCAATGTAGTTCGGTATTAGTCTTTTACATTATATTTAAATCTGTGAAATATAAAGGGTCTGCCAAATAACTTTTTTTTTTTGAAAATGCTATAAACAAAAACTACTGAATATTTTCTCAAATTTCTTTTTTTATTTGTAAGTACAATCCTTCCGGTTAATAATGGAAAATAATTTCATTCAAATGGCTGCCTCGGCTGGCCATGCAGTAGCGTACACGATCGGTCCAATTTTTAAGCACATTATCGATTGTGTGCAGTTGTATTTCACCAATGGCTTCACGAATATTGTCCTTTAAAGCGTCAATTGTCTCTGGCTTGTTGGCGTAACACTTATCTTTGACGGCACCCCACAAATAATAGTCCAACGGTGTCAAATCGCAGCTCAGAGGTGGCCAAACGCAATCAGCTCTGCGGCTGATAATGCGATCTTCAAAAACAGGGCGCAAAACATCGAGTGTAGCTTCGGCTGTATGGCACGCAGCGAAGCGAAAACGCATTGGATGGTCAGTTGGCTTCAACTCCTGAACCAATTGGACTTTGAATGGCGTCATACCAAGGTCTTTATGCAAAATTCGTCTCAATGATGACTCCGAAATGTTCAATTGTTGAGAACGACGGTGAATTGATGTTGATGGCGCTTCACGCACACTTTCTGCCACAGCAGCAATATTCTCGGGTGGACGCACTGTTTTTGGCTTTTCACGCTTTGGTTTATCGATGAGGATGCCAATTTCTTTCACTTTTTTCACAAGATAACTCTTCTCTTCTCTTTTTCCAAAATCCGTACGCAATTTTCGCACACATTCTGCAACATTACCATGATTTTCAAAGTAATGTCGCATTATTTCCCAGCGTTGTTCAAGCGTATACACAATCATATTCGTTCAGCGGAAAGATAAAACTAATTATCTGTCAAATCAGCCATGAGCTAAGTGTTACCATTCACGAAATAAGCACTAGTTGAAAAAAAAAACATTAGATGACAGACCCTTTACTTAATAAAATGTAAAAAAGAGAATGCTTCAAATTGGTTGTAATATTGGTAAAAAATAATATTTGCAAAGAATTTGGCAAAACACATGCTTTGCAAACAAAATAGTTTTTTAACACGGTGGGTTTACAAATATAGCAGAGGTTTTCCAGTACAGTTTTTTTTGTGCGGTTAGCAATTACGACCTGGATAATTACTTTTCTGTTACAAAACCTATTATTTTAACTACGGAATGTTTTTTGAGGTAAGCACTTACTTCGGTAACATGTTACTCATCACTTACACGTAAAGAGTTGTCAACTTTTTTTTATTTAAAACTTAAATTTTTAAATCGATTTTTTTTTAAATTATCAAATTTGTAGTAAAAATTTATTATATTTAATTTTGTATAGAAACGAACGAATTATAGCATAAAAACATTTAAACATGTGAATTTGGTATTACTAATGGGCAGTCAGTAATACCAAGAAGTTTAACTTATTACCAAGTAACCGAAACTTTGCTGGGTTCCTCAATGTTAGCATACAATAAATCTTTTTTTGGTATATTTTTTTCCGTTTTCAAGCAAAAGAAAAAGTATTTAACACACTTCTTGACAGTTTAACTGAGAAAAAATTGTTTCTTCGAAAAAAATAACGACAAAAACCCATGGTTGGCAACCCACTATCTTTTTTAATGGACTTAAAAATTTTAAAATACGATTCTATTAGTGGGACGCGTCTTCTAATCTCCCAGGCCTTATATCAAATTGTAACACATTCAATTTTGATGAATCCACAAATTACCCTTACAAATCGGCGTTTCAGTATTTAAGCGTTTTTTTAACTTTAGTTCAAGATATTTCAAAATCAAATCGGCAATAAAATCTTTAAAGAAATCTTTTTTTTTTAATTTTCAAATCGGTCTTGCTGTAACTGCTTTAGCCAACGGCCATTGTTATTAAAAGGTATTTAATGCCAACCCTGCAAAAAAAATGGAAACCAACACTTAGGAACATGCCACATTCATATATTTATCTACACCGTTTCAAATTTAATTTCGACAAATATTACATTAATATCAGATGAGAAAACTGTTGTCCTGCTAATATTTAAGTTACATTTTTAGAGTAAGCGTATATAAGAATAATAAGTGCTAAATCAAAAGTTATCAACCGATATTACAAAAAACTTTAATTTTAATTTACTATAGAAAAATGTAAAATGCATAAGTAAATTGTAACTTTTTATTGTAAAAATCAATGAGACACAGTGATGTGTATTTCGGTGTTTTTAATGGGTAAATGTGTGTAACTCGTGTGTAAATTTAAATGTTTGTAAAAACAATCAAATATATACAGTAACATGCCAACCAGCCTATATAACGATGAAACAGTCGTAATAACATTCAAATATATACAGTAACATGAAAACCAGCCTATATAACGGTCAAATAGTCGTAATAGCATTTGAATATGTATAGTAACATGCCCTCTGGTCGACTCAACATTGCACCCCGGTAAAAATAAGATTCTTACTAGCAAAAACATATCTAATTCCAATTCTCTTATATGGATGTGAGATTTATTCTAGCTGTGATACTGTAAGTCAGCGAAGACTCAATATCGTTTTTAATAATATTGCGAGATATTTGTTTGCACGTCGTAAGTTCGACAGTATTTCGATTTTTACAAAACAAATATACGGGGTTCAATTTGACGATCTCTTTAAAATAAGAAAACTTATTTTCTTACATAAAATTATTTACACAAAAGTACCTGATCATCTATTCAAAAGATTGAGGTTTAGTAGGTTTAATCGAACTGGGAATCTAATACCGTTTAGACATCGTAGCCTAATGTCTGAATGGCAGTTTTTTATAAATGGTATCCGTCTTTGGAACTCTTTACCCAATAATAACAATAATAATATTAAAAATATAAGCAACGCTCTACGCTTTAAAAAACTTATTTTTGACCTATATTCATAGTTATGTACTTTGATCTTTATTATTAGATTGATTTTATTATATTGATTTTATTAATTTTGATTTTTATTTCTTTGATTTTTATTAATTTTTTCAAATCTATTTTCCTTTTGGTATTATTATATTAATTGTTAGTTATATTAATTTTTTTTTTTTTCTCTTTTATTTTCTTTTTCTTTGATTAATGCTTAACCATTTTTAATGTTTAATGTATAACAATTTTTTTAATTTTTTTTTAATTTTTTTATTTTTTATTTATTTTTATTTTTTTTTTTCTCTCTCTCATTTTTGTGATAATGAAATGTCTATTGTTAAAAACAATGTTAGAATTAAGATTATACTTTTTAAAATATGTAACAAAATACCACCCTGTGTTGTTTTAAGATGTCATGTCTTGTTACACAGGTTAACAAATAAATAAATAAAATACAAAAAATATCAGCCCATATAACGGTCAAATAGTCATAATAACAATTGAATATGTACAGTAACTTACAAATCAGCCCATATAACCATCAAATAGTCGTAATAACATTTGAGTATCTATAATACAGACGCGGATTGTTGACATTCATAATCTAACTGAGAACATTTTTTTTAACCATAAATAATTAAATTTTTCAGTAAATCTATTAAACATTTCTTCACAATAAACAACGAAAAATTTCTCAAAAGCTAACCATTCTTTATGAAACCAGTTTTTTTTAATCAAACTTTTTAATAAAGTGAAAGAAAATTATCATAAATAAAATTAAAATTCTTCTTACTATTTTAAGAAAGTTTGCATTAGCTAAATAAAGCAATATCGGAACTTGTCTATAATGCATAAAAATGCCTACTATTCCTACAATTTTTACAAATTTTGAATGGATATTTACAATTGACTGTTAATATTTACAATTGACATTTGATTATTGTCGGTTTTTATTGCTCAATTACATTTTTTTAAACTATTTTAACGTTATAACGCCTGATTTTCATGTTACTTCATATATTTACAACTGATTATGTATATTTAGACTTGAAATCAGTTTATCTGCATTTAGATTATCTCAGATTATCTCTTTTTTGCCGAAGTTAATCTTGAAATGGTGTAGTTATGGTTCCTTTTTTTGTTTTGTCGATATAAAAGAACTTTCAATATCCTATGTCTATCTGTGATGAGTTTTTTTTTTTTTTTGCTTTGCATAAAGTTAACTAAATAGATTTAGCTACTATCCTGGATATATGTATACAACTTGTTGTTATAAAACATTTCCCATGACAAAAAGAAATGTCAGTTTAAAATGTTTCAAACTATGCACTGAAGACATAAGAGTGATGCGAATTTAAATATAATTTATAAAATAAAAATTTGTTGCCCACATTTTTAAAATGCGCAAAGAATTGACTTTATTTAGAATTAGTTCAAAAAAATTTTGTAATTTTATAAAGGGTCCGACAAATAACTTTTTTTTTGAACTCCTGAACCAATTGGACTTTGTATGGCGTCATACCAAGTTGAAAAAAAACGTTAGATGGCGGACCCTTTAGTTTCCAAAAAATCTATGAATAAATTCCAAAGTTATGGCGTAGAATGTGCTACTTTACTTGGACTTCGAATCACTCTATTGAATATGTAAACGAGTATAAAAGTTAGATCTATCTTTAAATGAATAACTGAATCAATAGTACATACACTCTAAAAAAAGTCAGTAAATTCAGCAAAAAATTGTGCTGAGTCAGCACAACTTTAGTCAGGAGGGTGCTTGAAAAAAATTTCTAATTTCAGCAAAAAATTAGTAAATTCAGCAAAAGTTTTCCCAACATTTGGTTGACTAAAAAATCCTTGCTAAAAATTAATAAAATTTTTGCTGAATATTATTAGGCTGAAAAAACTCTAAAAATTTGTAGAAAAATTATACTTTAGAGAATTTATTTCATGAAAATCATAAAAAAATTTGTGTTTCTTTAAATAAAAATTGACAGTACATTGAGAAATATAAAAATGTACATACATTGATGACATGATTTAATTTAATCTCTATACAATATATAGAAATAATTACATATAATATAAACAAAAATATGTTTCAACTACTTACATGATGATGACAAAAAAACAACAAAATATGACACACATAAACTATACTTTTTTGCAAATAGAGAAAGGTAATATAAGAAATTACCTAAGATGTGTGTCCTTTTTGTTCGCTTTAGTCTGTCTACCTAAAGGTATATTTGTTGCAATTTTCCCACATTCCACAAATTACCACTATGAAAATTTAGTTTACAAATACATATTTTATTTTTATTAAATTTAATTATTTTATTTTGTCTTTAATTTAATTAATAATCAATTTATTGTGATTGATTTTTGTATATGTCTTACAAGAGTTGTACTTTTTAGTATCATTTTTCTTATAACTACTAGATCTTTACATGCCGTGACATCTACTTTATTCTGCCTATATCTTTCAATCTGGTCTTCGTCCACACTATTAATGTGCTTATTCGCAGAATTTTTTTAGCAAAATAAATAAGTTAAACAATAGTAAAATATTAGTAAAACATTAGTTCAACACAGTTAATTGCTGAATAAGTATAACTAAAATTTTAGCTGAAAACACAATTTCTGCCAGAAATTTGCTGAGAAATAGTATACTGGATTTACAAGACGTTTTACTAATTTTTTTACTAACTTATTTTTTGAGTGTACATATTCGAGTAAGAGTGAATTTCAATATGTCGTTGGAGCAACTTTAATGGGCCGGAACTATAAACTATATTAAACTAAAATAGTGACATTGTAAGAGAAATTGTACTTAAATTTGTTTGCTGAAATTAAGGTCGACATTTAATTTATTAAACAAAACTTAAAATAAAAAACTCTATAGATTATTTGTTAGTACAATGTCTTAATAAAGAAATATAGAGTATGGCATCGAACTTAAATAATTTTCGATTGAGATAGGCGTGGTAGAGAAGATTAAGCATACTTTTCTAAAAATCATAACTACATTGTAAATTTTTTATTGAATTAGACTGCGCAGTTTCTGGTAACACAACCTTCATCAGTAATCCTTTTTGACAATACTGTAATTATTTGTTATGGTTTTTATTGTTTGATTGCATCTATATGAAATGTTTATTTATTAAATGCAATCCTGACCGTGGCTTGAACCTGCTTTCTTTGCCACATGCACTTCGCACTACACTTAGACAGAGGCTCTAACCAATTGATCTAAGTAAGGTCGATTTTTGCTGTGGCTTAAAACCAGTTTCAATTACACGGGGTAGATTTTACATTTAATTGTAATTGCAGAAGATAGCTAAGACAAACACCACAACAATTCACAATTGTTAGAAAATCATATGTAATCTAATTTCCACT
This sequence comes from Delia radicum, assembly GCA_021234595.1. Lineage (NCBI taxonomy): Eukaryota > Metazoa > Arthropoda > Insecta > Diptera > Anthomyiidae > Delia > Delia radicum. The sequence continues at coordinate 76,506,230 of CM037854.1, read as the reverse complement.
ATTTCCCACATTTTGTGAGTTGGCGCAACTATGATGTATTTTTTGTACATACGGTAGTTTGGCTATTCATTTTCATTTTCATTTAAAATCTATATTAAAAAATATTACAATTTGAAACAGGTTTCATGCAATTTAAGAGTTTTGTTATAATTTGATTGTATACAAAAAATCCCGGCTTTATCTTTATCATGCGTAAAATGTCACACCTTTTAAAGTCTAGTTGTTAGGATGTATGATGTAATGTTGAGTTGTGTCAAACATCTGAAGTTCGTAATATCCATTTCCGAGTCGTAGCAACCGAATTTCAGTTGGCAAAAAGCTAAATTTTTCTCTATGTGTAACCATTTTTGAAGTTGTGTACACAACGCATACGAGAAACTCTGAGTGACCAGAAAACTAATTCGTTCTCTTCGAGGTTCGCATTTGGAGTAAAATTCATTTACAATTTTGTTATTTTAAATAAAATATTAAAAACTTTCATAAACTTTTTCATATTGTTTTCGATACCGTTGAGAAAGAATTTCTGTGTTCGGTTTAAAATTTGTTGAAATTCCATAAAATTTTAGTAATATTAGAAAAGTTTTGGAAATTCTGTATTAAAAATAAAAAATTGTATAACAATATATTCGTGGGATGTTATATTTCGAAATTTAATTCATGTATCATCCCTATGGGGAATGAGGAGTCAATTGACCTAAAAGTGACTGGTTAAAGAAGGACTTATCACAGGACTGGTATAATTTAATACTAAAGTGGGTTAAGCAGTGTCAATTGTCCTAAAATTACCAATCATGCTACTGGTAAAGGGAAGACATATCACTTAACCAGAATGCTTATTGACAAGAAAAATCCAGTTGGCCAGAATTTTACCCACTGGAAGCTGTTTAGTTTTCGTTTATTTTATACGACATGGCCCTTTTGCGACAGTCTTTTGGTATGCCCATCTTTGGCTAGTCCTGTGGCATGCCACTATGTTGTTTAAAGCAGGACAAATGATCCCATCCTATGACAAGCCAATGTTAAAGTTGCCAGTTGTTTACACAGGGTAGGGTTTACCAGAGGACCGGTCTCTGGCACGAAGGTACCGATCCTGTGGCACACGCAGAATCGGTCCCATTCCCCATAGGGATGTTCTACAATCGAATATGATTGAAATAAAGCACAAAACGAAATGTTGAGGCTAATGTAAACGCAGTATAATTCTAACTAGAAAAGCACCATGTTGGCATTAGTGTTCGTGACATCTTTAATTTGTATCTTTTTATGACGTATGAGTGTTATTAATTTCAATGTTTGAATTAATAATACGTATACGTCACCTACTCAAAATCGTTCAAGTATTACATATTTTTATACAGATTTTACATTGTAAGTTACACACTGCTCAAAAAAAACACTTGTTGTCAGAACTTGAAAACCGACCAAGTGGGCGGTTGTAGGCCTAGGTGAGGACAAACAAAAACCGTTTTCAAAAATTTTGAAATACCCTTAAAATTTTGAGTTATTTTAAAAAAACTGTACCCTAAGTAGGTCGCAGCACTTTAGTACCTCTAACTCACACATTTTTTGACCGATTTCAAAATTTTAAACAGTTTTGAAAGGCAAAGAACCAAGCTTACATGAAATGTATTCATAAAATATATATTCCAAGAAATTAGGTAAGTGTTTATCAAAAGTTTCTCATTTTTTTTCCTAATTTTTCAAATTCAACAAGAGTTAGTTTAATTTTTTTCTATGAAAACCTATCTTTTTTTGCACTATATTTTAAAGACAATTTTATATAGAAAAAAATGAGATATTATTTATTAAAATCGTTTTATATTTGCAAAGTTAAGAACTAAATTTTCTTTATACGTTGGTATAAATTTTTATAAGCTTTCATATTAAAATAAGCAATGAAAAGCTACTAAAATCAAAAAAGTTTATAATTTTCGTTTTTTTTTTGTAGATATTCTTAACAAAAACAATACTTATAACTTACAAATGTATTAAAAATGCACGTTATTTTAAAGCGTAATTAGTTTTCTTTCCAAACCCGTTAAAATAATTTAAATCAAACAAAAACTGACTGATAAGTTGACGAACATCACTGAAAACGTTTTTTTAGAATAACTTCTGAATTTGGGGGTGTTTCTGAAATTTTTTGGCACAATTTGTAAGACAAGACCTATAACCCACGCTAGGTCGTTTTCCAAGTTTTTTTTTCACTGTAGCACCGTGTTATTAATTATATTTAATATGCCCTTCTAACATTTTATTTAACGTAACAAATGTATAAATGTCTATTTCATATCAAAATGAAAATTGTTGTTGTTTATTGAATATATGATTCTGAGTTATCATCGACATTCAGTGCGTTCAATACATTCATACATGTCAGCCAGTAGCATCATTGTTGTTGTCATCATTGTGTGCCATTGTGTCGCTTAACTTCCATAGCAAGTTAAATGAGCTAGTAGCAAATAGAAGCGGCAGCAGCTGCTACTGTTAACTGTTGCTAATTGATGTGATTTTAATTGAGGTTGCAATTTGCAATTTGTCTCAAACAAAATTGACATTATTGACATATTTGACATGTCTTCGCAATTGTTGTTAAACGTTTTGTTTAATATTTGTTTTAGTTTTTTTTTCCATTTTTTGCTATTTCTGAATTTCTTTATTCTAAGTATTTTTTTTTTATAGTTTTTTCTAAGGATGTAATGCTCTGAACCATATTGTTCAATATTGCCCTTTGGCAAATAAGTAAAAAAAAGGGGAAAGCCAAGTTATTTTGTTATCATATGAAAGTCTGTTCAAAGGGTAAAGAATTTAAATTTATGCAGAGGAGATTTAAAATGTTGGTTTTGTGAAAAAAAAAAAATGGATTATGATTTAAATAAATTATTTTAAATTGCAGGCAGGAATGACTTCAAACATGATGCTTCAAAAAGATTTCATACAGAAATATAAAATTTAAAAATCATTTTTAAAAATCATTTATAACTAGAGTTGGTATTATTTAACCAAATGCTAATGCTCTAATTTCTGTTTACAATAATATATATTTTTAGCTCAAAAAAAAAACATCAATGGTATTTTTTTAATTTTAATTTACTGCCATAATGCCCAAAATGTGTAAGAAATTTTCTTTTATATCAACGATAAAAGAAAATTTGATTTGTGCTTTTATATACAAATAAATTGTAATCATAAAGGCACTACTTTAGAACAAGTTACGATTTTCACTTTTCAAAAATTGCAAAACTGGGCAAGATCATGCTTTAAATTTAATAGATTTCAATCAAAATTGTACATGTGTCCACTCACTTAAAATGTATTAATTTGACCAAATTTCAAATAATTCCTATTTCCAGTTTTTAAGTTAAGATGATGTCCTTTAAATGTATCCTGAAGCAATCCTGTGAGCCTTTGAAATAAAACCCAATTTATTTTCAAAGAACAGACTTTCGTTTAACTTGTTATTCATTATCAACGTCTTTTTAAACGGTTAAGTGTTTTTCATATATTTTTTTTCTAATTTGTCTTAATTTTAAAATAAATATTAAACATCACTGTTAAAAATCGACATATCCATACATGAGCGCATGTGCTTCATACGTGTCCACATGATTTCATACAGGATTCATATGTCTTCATAAATGATTCATACATGTTCATATGTATATGTACCATATATGTTTATGTGTGTACATTAACGAAAATTGAGGATATACCCTGTCGGGATATGAGTTAGCTTAAAGCTAACTCATGGTTAATCAGAAATGAGTCACAGGTCACTAAAAAGCTAACTCATTTTCCTTGTTTAATACTATTCAGTTTTTCAATGCAATGTCCTCAGAATGAGTCAGTACTCACTCACTCTACATAAGTTTCAGCTAACTATAAGTACACTCATTATGAGTTAGCTTGTAGCGCATCAAGTAAGAGGGCACTATGAGTTAGCTATGAACTGCCTAACTACTTATTGGGTTTTATAGGTCAGCTTGAAGTTAGTTAGAAGGCTATAATTTAAAAATAAAAACAATATATTTGTCTTATTTTTATTTTAGAGGCATCAGGGATAAGATTTGATTTTTTTATTTATTTTATATTCATTATTATAATAAATGTCAGGCTTTAAGGCATTTTTAAGATTTTTAATTAAATACAATAAGAAATTTAAATTATGGGGAATAAAAGGGATAGAGGGCAGAGGAGGAATTTTTTTTTCTCTTTTTTAAGACAAAAAAAAAAATGGGCAAAATTAAAGGGGAAAATATTTAAAAGGAAGGATTAGGGGAGGGACAGAGGAAAAAGGAAAAGGAAAAGGAAAAAGGAAAAAGGAAAAAGGAAAAAGGAAAAAGGAAAAAGGAAAAAGGAAAAAGGAAAAAAAAGGAAAAAGGAAAAAGGAAAAAGGAAAAAGGAAAAAGGAAAAAGGAAAAAGGAAAAGGAAAAAGGAAAAAGAAAAAGGAAAAAAAAAAAAGGAAAAGGAAAAAGGAAAAAGGAAAAAGGAAAAAGGAAAAAGGAAAAGGAAAAAGGAAAAAGGAAAAAGGAAAAAGGAAAAAGGAAAAAGGATAAAAGGAAAAAAGGAAAAGGAAAAAGGAAAAAGGAAAAAGGAAAAGGAAAAGGAAAAAGGAAAAAGAAAAGAAAGGAAAAGGGAAAAAGGAAAAAGGAAAAAGGAAAAGGAAAAAGGAAAAAGGAAAAAGGAAAAAGGAAAAAGGAAAAAGGAAAAAGGATAAAAGGAAAAAGGAAAAAGGAAAAAAAGGAAAAGGAAAAAGGAAAAAGGAAAAAGGAAAAGGAAAAAGGAAAAGGAAAAAGGAAAAAGGAAAAAGGAAAAGGAAAAAGGAAAAAGGAAAAAGAAAAAGGAAAAAGGAAAAGGAAAAGGAAAAAGGAAAAAGGAAAAGGAAAAAGGAAAAGGAAAAAGGAAAAAGGAAAAAGGAAAAAGGAAAAAGGAAAAAGGAAAAGGAAAAGGAAAAAGGAAAAGGAAAAAGGAAAAAGGAAAAAGGAAAAAGGAAAAAGGAAAAAGGAAAAGGAAAAAGGAAAAAGGAAAAAGGAAAAAGGAAAAGGAAAAAGGAAAAAGGAAAAAGGAAAAAGGAAAAGGAAAAAGGAAAAGGAAAAGGAAAAAGGAAAAAGGAAAAAGGAAAAAGGAAAAGGAAAAAGGAAAAGGAAAAAGGAAAAAGGAAAAAGGAAAAAGGAAAAGGAAAAAGGAAAAAGGAAAAAGGAAAAGGAAAAAGGAAAAAGGAAAAAGGAAAAGGAAAAAGGAAAAAGGAAAAGGAAAAGGAAAAAGGAAAAAGGAAAAGGAAAAAGGAAAAAAGGAAAAAAGGAAAAAGGAAAAAGGGGAAAAAATAAAAATAAAAAATTAAAATTAAAAAATTTAAAAATTAAAAATTAAAAATTAAAAAATTAAAATTAAAAAATTAAAAAATAAAAATTAAAAATAAAATTACAATTAAAAATTAAAAATTAAAATTAAAAATTGAAAATTTAAAAATTAAAAATTTAATTAAAAATAAAAACATTAAAAATTAAAAATTAAAAATAAAAATTAAAAAAATTAAAAAATAAAAAATTAAAAATTAAAAATTAAAAATTCAAAAATTAAAAATTAAAAATTAAAAATTAAAAATTAAAAATTTTCCAGTTTTGACAATTTTGGCAAGTGTTATATTATCTGTAATATATAAATGTGTATTTTTGAAGTGAATTGAATAATTCAAATACTTTACAAGTTTCACCAAAATTGGTATCGCTTAATTGGTGGATTCTTGTTTTCTGGTTCCATTATATTTTACTTATGTATTTCTGAGGTCTTTATCGGTGTATTATGTTATTATTGTAAAAGAAATTGTATATATTATTTTATTTAGGTACATCCGTGCAAAACTGGATATAAAACAAATTTTTCATCTCGTGGAAAACCTACCAATTTACATTCTATATCTTTTATTTCAAAAGCTTTAGGCTCGTCTAAATCTTTTAGGTCAACTACACAGGTCCCTAAAACTGAAAACGAATCAAACGGTTCAATAAACAAGCTTTCAACTGTTCTAAAACGCCTGCCTGTTACATAACCTGGGTCTACACTCGAAAAATCTGTTATTAATATTGGTAAATAAGGTTTTATAGCGCAAAAGTTATTGGGAAACTTTGTAGTAAACAAAAATTCTTTGTTCGAGAAGCTTATGCTTTTACCATTTTTTTCGTTGAATTTAGATGTAGCTTCTATTAGAACCATATCTTCATATTGGATTCTACTGACAATTTGTTGTAAAATTTTTGATGGTTTTTTTAACGTACTTTTTTAATATTTGTAGATAGTTCTCGAAGGGATATCCAGAAAAATTAGTGCAAGGTCCGAAATCTCTTACGCACTCACTTAAATGCAAAAGCCCATGGATGTTGTATGTGACACTGCTTTCTCCTATTCAATTTTTCTACGTAAATAGCCATCTCTTTTTACTTCCACCCCTCATACTTGAAAACAAATCTTTAATTTTATTTATATTATTTATAATATTTATATTATTAATTTTTCACCTAATATAAACAAGCACTAATTTTTCTTTTAATTTCCACAATTTTTCGCCACAAATTACAAAGCAAACTGATAGAAAAACAAAAAACCCAGCCATTGACAGTTATTTTTTTAATTGTCTTTTTTTTCGTTTTTTTGTATTATTAGTGTGTTCAAAGTAAAATCTATATCAATTTTGAGTGAACAAAAAGTTAGTTCAATACTTATCGAGACGAATTAAAAAATAACAAAAAAACAAATGACTAATTTGTGCATCACTTTTGAGTTAGTTTGAAGTCAGTTGTAAATAAGTTAACAAAAAGTCAACTTGATTTTGAATTAGCTCATAAAAGTCCGACAGGGTATGATCGCATATGAACACTAGGGTGGTCTTTCGTTGTATGGGCGAAAAATAAAAACGAGATTTTGACTGTACCCCCCCTCTTAAAATATTTGTTTGGGTACAAAAATTCACCATGCAAAAAATTAGAGTTCTAGCATAACGGGAAGATGTCCCGCATCGCCCTTGAAAATCGGGCCCCTTGGAAAAATGGGCATAATTTAAAAAAAATTACAAATTTTTTTTCTTCAAAATTTAAAAAATATAAAATAATTTTTGTGTTGGGTTTAATCATAACTACTCAGATAAAAAATATTACTTTCCCAGAAAATCGCTAACTTACCCTAACTTTGTGTCAAAAAAATTAATAAATATTTTGGGTGTACCTCAAAGTGACTTTTTAGCATTTTTGAAAATTTTATTCAACAAAAATCAAAAACCTAGTGTTTGCTGTCAAGTATTTTATTAAACACATCTCAAGTATTAAATAAGCCAAGTACTGTGGATATCCGTTGGCAAATTTTTTTTTTTAGAGCATTTTGATTCTCGGGGATTTCAATGTTTTTTTTTTATTTTTATACATTTTTACTTTAAAACAAGGTTTTAATAATATTTCATCAATATTATTGTATATGCTCTTTTATATGATTGTAATAACTTTATTATAAAATACTATTTTTTCTGCTGATAGTTAACCCATGTTAACCTGGGGTCAAATATGACCCACGTTAACAAATTAAAGGTTGTTAATGACACTGCAGAACGGGCAGTGAAGCTCATGGAGGACTACAATGAAGTATTGTCACGAAACGAGTAGGAAAAAAAAGAAATAATGCAAATTGTAGCCGATTATCGGAAGCACTACCCACCCGGATGCAAAAAAATTTACACTATTAAATTAAAAATACGTTTTTAAAAATACTCCTGAATATGTACAAAAAAATCAATTTAAATATGAATACAAATATCTGAATTTATACTAAATAATTAATTTTAATTAATTTTAAAATGTAAATAAATTACAATTAGAAACATAAACAAAAATTTATTTTGTCATCTTTGTGATTTTTGACTCTTTAAAATACGAGGGTCAATTGTGACCCCATGAAAACACAGGTTAACTATGAACACGAAAAATTATACTTTATAATAAAGTTGTTACAATTATATAAAATAGCATACACAATAACATTGATGAAATATTACAAAAATCTTATTAAAAAAAAAAAGTCTATACAAATTTAAAAAAACGTTGAAATCCGCTAGAATCAAAATGCTCTAACAAAAATTTTTGCCAACGGATATCCGTAATACTTGGCTTATTTAATACTTGAGATGTGTTTAATAAAATACTTGACAGCAAACATCAGGTTTTTGATTTTTACAATTTATTTTTTTATGTTGTATTGCTTCAAAAATTACGATTCTTCTTAATAAAACACCGTTTCAGCAACACAAAAATAAAATTGATAATTTTATCAATAATCCCTTAATTTTTGATTTTTGTTGAATAAAATTTTCAAAAAGGCAAAAAAGTCCCTTTGAGGTACCCCCAAAATATTTATTAATTTTTTTGACACAAAGTTAGGGTAAGTTAGCGATTTTCTGGGAAAGTAATACTTTTTATCTGAGTAGTTATGATTAAACCCAACACAAAAATTATTTTATATTTTTTTAATTTTGAAGAAAAAAAATTTGAATTTTTTTTTAAATTATGACGATTTTTCCAAGGGGCCCTATTTTCAAGGGCGATGCGGGACATCTTCCCGTTATGCTAGAACTCTAATTTTTTGCATGGTGAATTTTTGTACCCAAACAAATATTTTAAGAGGGGGGCAGCCCCAAAAATCGCAAGTTGAAAAATAAGGACAACCCTAATGAACACCTTTGAGCATATATAAATCACATATGTAGGTATATGGAAATTTATGGAAATTTGTGAACTGAACTGTCGTTTTATGTTAACGTGTATGAGTTCATACATGCCCATAAATGGATACATATATGTTAATTTTTAACCGGGCAACTAAATAATTCTGAATGTTTACACTCACAAGAACTGTTGCATAAAAAATCAACAGTAATTTAAAAATTTATTCGGTAAAGTTGTTTCAATGGAAAGAACGAAATATATTTTTAACTTTCTGTCTGTTATTCAATAAACAAAATAAACAAAAAAAAGGAATTGCGGTAACAGTTAAAATATTCAGTTAAAATTTTCTATTTAAAACAAAAAGTTGTTATATTATATTGAGTATTGAAGTAAACGGAAACAATCTATTGTTTTAATTGATTTTGTCAACTAATTCTACAACAATTGAAAATAAACTAAAAAATAAAACAATTATTTTAAACAAAAAGTAAGTAGTCCTGTTTTCAACTGAGCATTTTAAAAAATTTTTGAACTTAATTTAAAATACGCGTTTTTTATTATATCTCTATTTAATTCGTCGGCTATTTTTCAATCCAGGCTAAATTGGGTTAATGAAAATTATACGATGACGTCATAACCCCATATTTGAATAATTTTGAGTATTTTAATTGAATAAATGAAATGAAAAATTAAATGTTTCCAAATGTCGAATTTTGTAAATTTTGAATAAATTTTTTTTTTTAATTTGCTATTTTCGTTTTAGACTCTCCACAGGTTAACGTTTACCAAAACAAAATCAGATTCTTTCATTTCAAACCATTTTTAATAAAACTGTGAGGTGTAATGATCAAATGATCTTGAACTTAAATAATCTTGCTCAAATCATGATTTTTATTTTTTTTAAAAAAAGTTCCAGCAAACTTTTTTTATGTTTGTGAAGGGTTAATCTAACCTTTTCTGGCGAGAATGTTCTCTCCCACCTTCTACCACCTTTCATCACTACACTGTAGCCTTTCCAAAGAAAGCAAAACCTTACACACATAAAAATAAAAACCCATTTCAATCACGAAAACCACCGATTCAATAACTTTAATTGCCGAAATTCCGCCAACAACGAAAATTGCTAACTCAATTAGAAATTGATAGCTCTTTAATTTAATTATTTTTCAATCAAATAATAACTCTTTTGATTAAAAAGTGACCAAAACCCAAAACAAAAAAATTGTTGTTGCCATACCAAATGTTTTGTTGCTTTACAAAATGTTTTTTTTTATAAAAGTATCACATGTTTTTTTATAGCTAGAAGTTTATAACATTGAATTTAAATGGTCATGAACTTCTCATTTAGTTAGCAGATTTATGTATAGTTATGAGAACAAATTCACACAGAAATTAGTTTTTTCTTTCTATGGACTATGACGAAATTCTTTTTGGATTTTTTTTTTTTTTTTTTTGTAGAAATTAGCCCTTTTGTTTAAATCAGAGTATGTTTTTTTTTGTTTGAAATAATTTTTAATTTATTTTTTGCATCTTCTTTCGGTTTAAATAAAATTTCTTGTTAACGAAATTAAACTTTAAAAATTACATTATCAATTTTTTGGTAATGTTTTGGAATAAATAAATATTCAGAATTAAACAACTGTAACTAAATTATTTTATTTAATAAAGTAATAAACCGAATAAGAATTAATATCTAATCTAATTGAATTGATTTTAAAATAAAAAAAAAAAATACCACTAAACATTAACATTTATAAAAAACAACTACATAAATATTACAAAAAACAACTACAATGTGTTGATATTTGCTTTAAAGCGAATTTGAGCAATTATTTAATTGATTCAATTAATTTTTAATTGACAGCTTTTAAAATTTTCAACAACCCGATTTAATTGAAAAAAAGTATGGAAATATTTTTTTTCTGTGTAATAAATACACTCATATAAAAAATCCCGTACAAAAATTTGAAAATTCAGCTACTACAACAGAAAGAGTACCTGAATTTGCGAAAGCAGTACTTTCAATCTCTGTCTGCTAAATTTAGGTGACTTAAATTTAAGAAGAACAAAATTTTAGTTGTCAATTGTAGTTCAGTTTAGCTAAAAATTTAGCTAACAGGATTTGTAGACTAAATCAACAGAAAATTTCTGCTAACAAGTTTAGATCATTCAGATCAAACCAGAGGCATGTCCATATTTATTACCGGGAATATAAGTAGTTAATGTAGAACACTTAATAGGTTCGCCGTAACGACTTTTGGTGCATTTTAAGCTATCTCGTTTAGTTTCTAAAATATTTTATTTTTTATTTTATTATTATAATATAAAAAAAACATGAGAAAATAACGCGATCTGCAAGTGAGACTAATAGCGAAGACACAACGAAAATAATAGCTTCAAAATAATTGTTGCTTAAATTAACTGGCAAAATTTGTAAATTTGAGAATCACGAATTACTAAATTTTACGCCGAAAAATTAGTTCAAATACGGATGAAAATTGTTTTAAGGTAAAATGAAATAACGAATAATTTTAATTAAATAACTGATTTAAACTAAAACAACAGAGAAAATTAGCTCAACAGAATTAGAACCTGTTTAACAGACTTTTGAACTAAGTTTTTTTATTAGTGTAGGAAGAATTTCCTGAGTGTTGCTTATCTTAAAAAAAACAAAACACTGAAAAAGGATCCAAAGACCTACAACCAACTCTAGGTCGATTTTTAAGTATATTGATGTAATTGATTTTTATAACAAATCTGTTTTAAAGTGTAATCAACTTTTCAAGGTGTTACAAATTTAAAAGAATATACATAACTTTATTACAAAAATAAACTAAAATAAATATCACTTTTGAAATATAGCACATAAAACCTCAAAAATGTCTTAACTCTTTCGCTACCGACTTTTTCTTTATGATTATATTTATATTTAGACTCCAGGTTTTTTTAAAAGTGGTCCTTAAATTAGAAAAAAAAATACTTTACATATTTGCTTCCTCTCCCTCCTACCAACAAAAAAAATGGGTTTGAAAATCGAATTGTTGAAAATACTCAGCCCATTTTCACACCAACAATATTCGAATAGTCAAAAATCGTATGTTAGATTTTGTTTAGGTTATTAGTTGAAGCTACGTGCCAAATTTCGAGATTCTGGCTCTGTTAGTTTAGGAGATACAACAAATGCCCCCTTTTCGGAGATAATGGTCAAAAAATCGGACTGTTAAAAAATATCTCTGCATATAATGATTTTTTTTTTCAATGACCAATATCATACAGAACATATTTCAACAAAAATATAAAGTTTAACTGCATTATCATGATTTGATGTTTTTTTTTTGTTTTAATTGTGTTCACTATAGTGTATAAGGGTAGTGAAAGGGTTAAGTAAAAATTGTCTAACATTTTTTCTGGCATTTTTTCTTATTTTCTTCCAAAACACACATGAAGTTGGAGGAATCATTTTTCTTCATCATAAACAACAAACTCTCTTTCCAAAAAGTTAAATAAACATGTTCATCTGCTCTTACATCCGAAGATGATGATGCTTTTGCAACATTTTCAACGATGTTAATGATGATGATGAGGTCGTCTTTGCAACTATTGCATTTTAAGTATTTTTTTAACATTTGCTACGTGATACATGCGACAGCATGCACACATACATACATATATAAAAACATATCATTTTTATTATTATTATACCAAAAAATAAATAAAAATCCGTAATACAGTACGCGGAAAAACCAAAGCATACAAAATGAAAATTAAGTTTTCTTCTTTTTCGTTATTATTAAAAATTTTCTAATACTTTATAACTACACAATGATGATAAAAGATCCTTTGGCCACATAAATAAGTTTTATAAGATAAATGGTAAAATTGTTGTTAAACAAAACAAGCACTCAAAAAAGTGCGTAAAGCTATCAAAAAAAAAGTTAGTTGCGTTAGCAAAATTTTTGCTGGAGAGATCCTTGCAGAAAAATATTGCTAATATCTGTAAAAGTGTTTTGCTGAACATTAGTGAGCTGATTTTTTGCAAAACATTTTAAATTCAACTAAATTTGTTGCTGACACTTAGTTCAATGCAAATTATAATCGACTTGTTGAAATCAACAAAACTTTTTGCTTGAGCTTAGTGGATTGAAAACAACTAAAAAAACTTAGTATACAATTTTTACTTTAGTTTATTTATTTTGGCGAATTTTCGTCAAAAATACAAGTTTTCATACAAAAACAAATTAATATTTAACCCTACTTTTTTACCCTTAAATGTTAGATTGGGCAGCTAAAAAAATACGTGTCCCTTTTTTTGCTCCTGTACTACATATCAAAAGTTCATTAGTATTTACGAGTTTGGGTCGGGATACCTCACTCGTTAGACAAATCATCATATAAAATGTATTTATGTGGCATTTGTAGCTTATACAGTGTACATATAAAATATTTGCTCAATTATTAAAACAACAAACGAGAAAAATAAGGAATTCTCAGTTTGTGTGCTTTGAGTCTTTCACGGACTGTACTGCTGGTAATACTTACTACAAGTAGTGAGTGAATAGAAGTATCTAGCATAGTAATATTCAAAGTACTTGCAAAGTAGTCGTAAAGATGATTTATCATCACATGGTTAGTTTTTCGTGTTATTTTCTTTTTTTATTTTATAATTTTTGATCAAATGTTTGTTTGTGGTATGCAAAACAGCTGTGTAGTAAACTGACACTTAAACAGTGATTTGAAATGAAGGTTTAAAACAATTTTTACAAAATTGGTGTAACACATAATGGAAACCTAATATGAAACATTTGGTTTCCTGAACATATAATCATAATTTGTTTAAATAAAAATGTGATCGCTTAACTCATTATTGACACATTGTTCCGTTTTTTATATATTATATATTTTTACTGGATAAAGGTAATGAAGTGGCTTAAAAATCTGAAAATAATTCCACATCTTTACTACAACAGTGAATAAAAAAAATTGCGAAAAGTTGTTTTCCAGAGTTACCACTTAATTATCTGACCGCTTATTGACCGCTTTAAATGCGAATTTTTTTAATAAACTATTTAAAAATATAAAAAAGGCTCATCTTTTATTTTTTATCGTTATGGTGATGAGAAAATTTGAAAATGTATTTCCCTGCTAAAAATTATTTCAGCGATTGTATATAATTTTTAAAAATCTGACCGATCGGAGATAAATTTTTAAATAACAAAAAGTCAAAAATATTTTAAAATTTATTTCGTTTTCACTCAAAACATGGTTTTTTATTAAGATACTACAAAACATATTAAAATAATAACATCAGAGTTGCCATACTGCAATTTTAAAAAAATGCTCCTACACCACGATATTTGTCCAACAAATTTTAAAAATCGTTTAAATAAAAAATTACTTTTTCATATATTTTGGCATAAAGATTTCTTCACAAAATTATACAAAATTTAAATTTTTAAAATATTTTCAATTTAATTTTGGTTGCTAATATTTTCCCTAGCGCATTTTGAGGCAAACTAATTACAAAAATTTCATATTGAAACATGGTTCTAGTTTGGTTAAAAAAAATGCCCAGTGGATCTATGAAGTGCCCTTAATGAGTTAATACTACTGAGTATAGCTAACCTGACAAATCATTCTGCTTTTGGCGGGATTATCCCGCTTTTTAAAGGCTGTGTAAACTTTTTTCCCTTTGAAATTTTTTCCCGTTTTTTAAACTTAAATCCCGCTTTTTATATTTTAAATAAATTTTTTATTTTTATGGTTTTTTTATTTTTTAATATTTTAAAAATTTATGTGTTTTTTATTGAAATAAAGTCATTAGAACCAGTGAAAGGATTTCGAAAATTTTTATAAGTGCCGAATCGAGGACTTAACTGTGGCATAAGGTCATTCGTTTTGTAAAAACCAATTTTTAACCATGCAAACAAAACTTATTTCTTATTTTATTGTTTAAAAAGATATCTAAATAAATTTCTCTTTTTTTTAAATCAAAATATAAAAAATTAAAAGTTTTTACAAAAGATAGAAAAAAACTAAAACTTTCTAGAATTTTTTACAGAAGGCTTTTTGGGAGGTTTTTTCAATTGGTTGAAAACTTTTTTTTACAAAAAATTGCTATTCTTATATAAAAAATAGCAAAATTTTATAAAATTTCTCTTTTAGAAAAAAAAACGTATGTTCCGCATTTTGCTGAGTCTCGATTTTTGATATAAAAAAACAGTTGGTCTCTTTAAGTATAGCTCAATGTGTATACAAATCTCAATTCTTACCACTGTAGATATTTTAAATTTTCTTTCCTTCATGCATCATTCATGAAAATAGAAAAAAAAATAGCATTGTTGCCTGATGTTAGTTTAACAAGCGCAGCACAAATCATATGGTTAAACTTATAACTTTGTTTTTTTTTTGTATGCAAAATAACTTTATACACATTTGTAAGTTAAAATATGTATGCAATGCGTGCGTGAATTTTGTATTATGTTCTATTCGGTTGCATGTTCATTCGTTCCCCTCTATATGAGTATAAAAACTAACATTGAGTGTAGGTGTCAAAATATGCAAATCTGTTTCCGTTTTCCGGTTATGCATGTAATTTTTTTATGTAAGCTTCAGTTTTTTTTTCTTTTTCTTTTATGCATTTTTCTGCATAATATGTTGTACTATGAATAAATATTTTGTTTAAGTTAAAAGTTGTTCTTATTTTAGTAATAGAACTGCACAGTGGGATATTTCATAAATTTTTTTTAAATAATTCGGTAATTTTTACTTTTTGGTACGATTGCAATGAAATGTGGCACTGGCATAGCTGACGTAATATCACGCTCTAGTTCAGCCGTAGGCCCTCACAGATCCCCGGACGATAATATGTAGCCCCAAAGTAAGGCACTCTTTGCACTAAAAATTTTGATCGTAATTGTTTAGTTTTTGTTCCTTATTCGATTTCCATAAAATAAACGTTATGGTTTGAAATGCTAAATACCCTGGTCATAATAGTTATGTCTAGTCATATATAATATGAATGAGTGATATCTGACTTTGAATAGAGTGGCATTACGGCATATATCTGTATATACAAATACATCTGATAATTTTTTTTAGAGATTATTTTATATGGCACTTGATATTTTGATATGTCTTCAAATCTTATTCCATATATAACTACTTAAGCCATATAATTATAATCCAAATATGTGTAGTGATCGATATGATTATATATGGTCCCATGCTAAGTTTTATTATGTGGCGTCATACTGAACATAAAGTATAAAGTTTCTTTGTTTTTGGGATATTATCACTCTTTATAATGTTTTGGCATCAATAAAAAAATTCGTTTTTTAAAATACCAAACTCCATCCACTGGGCTTAGCAAAACGAGCTGTGTTTATATGAAATTTGAATTCACCTTACGATTCTATACCAAAAATTAATTTTAAAAAACTTTTTTTCCCGTGTTTAAAGTACACTATTTATGAAAAAGGGTGGTCGGAAAATTCAAATTTTTTTAAAAAACTTAAAAAGTTAAACACAATCAAAAAGCATTTTTATCTGAGAAACATTGTGCTAAAATTTTTGCTTTATGGTAACCCTGTTAATAGTTATTAAGTTTTCAAAATGTTGTCTTTACTAAAATGCAATATTTTATTGATTAACAACTTTTTAACAGGCCGCGATTTATAGAAAATATTTGTGGCATTTTTCTTAGCCCAAAATACTTTTTCATTGTGTGCACACAGATAAATAAAGTGCCAACCGAATTGAAAAGTGTATATTAATGGTAGCAACTTATAAATTCAGTTAGTACAACGATATTTACATTAGATTTCTGAATATTTTGGGTTGTGCAACTAAAATTCAGTTGAATTAACCGAACTTTGTTGTAAAAAATAATGCTCAGTTCTGTCAACCGTCTCAAATTCGGAGAAGCCGAATACAACCATTAATAAGAGGGCATTTAGGGGTTAACATATTTGAAGGTCTCTGCAAGTAGAGAACTTTTTTTTTTCTTAATAGCAAAAATGTTAGGAAGCGTTTTGTAAACCAGTGGATGCGTCCTTAAAATACCTTTCATTTGATATGCACTTTGTCTATAGTTTAATAGTTTATATAAGAAATATACTAAACAAAAAGTAATATTTGGTATAATAATAATAATTATCCCACTTTTGCATCCCTAAAAGAGATTGTGCACCTAAATTACTTGTCTAATATTTTTTTGTCCTCTACCACATATCCAGATTTCATTCAAGTCTGCGAAATCACCACTGTGAAGTTCCCATTTAAGTAAAAAATGGTCGAATAATTTCAAAAAATTTTGTCAAATCTCCCACTGTGCATTGTAGTTACTGTGAAAGGAATAGATTTTTTTATATTTTTTTTATTTTTGCGTAATAGTTTGATATATTAAAGCAAGCAAGGGAGAATTTGTCTTGATTTTTTAGTTATTCGTTTAAAAAGAGAATTTGTCTTGATTTTTTAGTTATACGAAAAATGTTTGATACAAAAGACCTTTGAGATATCTGAGAAACTAAAAATTGCATAAAATATATAATTCCGATATGTTTTTCTTATTTTTATTTTGTTCATAAAATTACATTTAAAAAAGATAAAGTCGGTCAAGACCGACCTTCACTAAAATTGCACAAAGTTTTTGGATACAAAAATTTTGTGCCGTTTGTAGACATGCTAGAAAGATTATTAATAGAAGTTAAAAACTCTACATGCATTTTTGTTGGTGATTTTAATATTAATTTGATGCTTATGAGCCCTGAAAGTCGTGCTTTGATAGATGTATTTTCTGAAGCTGATTTTACTTCATGTCATAATCTTATAACTAGGCCCGAAAGTAAAACTTGCATTGATTGTGTTTTTAGCAATGTATCAAATTGCATAATGGTAAACTCAATTGAAACTTCAATATCGGATCACAATATAATTTTTTGTAAGCTTAGAATGAACTTTCGCCATAATGAAACTACGATTGAGAGAAAATATTGTATAGACTACAGAAAGTTTGGATCGTTTTTGGATGATAACTTAATCATTTCAAATTTAAGCAGTTCCAATGTTCAATGTGAAGATCTTGTTAACACACTTTCTTTAGCTGCATCACAAAGTACTGTTATTACTACAAAACAAATAAATATTAGACACAAAATGAGCCCGTGGATGTCTGAGGAATTAATTTCTTTAATATCTTATAAAAATAATTTGTTAAAAGCCAGGAGGAAAAATAAACATAACAGGATTATTGCAGATAACCTAAATAGAATTAGTAAGGTCATTAAGTATTGTAGCAAGAATTTGATGAATGACTACTACTCGTATAACATTGAGAAATGTAAAGGAGATTCTAGAAAGACATGGAAATTCATAAATAAGCAAATTGGAAAGAAAGAAGAGACCTCTAAAGAGTTACTAAATGAGGATGATAGTATTTTAACTATGAGTGACGAAAAGGCTTCTAGTTTTAATAGCTTCTTCTATAAATCGGTTAGAAGCTTGCGAGCAAGTATACATCAAGATCCGAGTGATGATATCAATTTCTTTCAAACATTGGTTCCAACTAATTCATTTTTTGATTTACAGAGGATCGAGTAGTAGATAATATTTTAAATAATTTAAAAACGAATAAGAGCCCTGGTTGTGATAACATAACACCAAAGATGTTGTTGGTACGTAAATTAGCTGTGACAGAAGCAATTACAACAATATTTAATAATATGATTCAGGAAGCTAAATATCCAAATGTGCTTAAAATACACAAAATTATTCCCATTCCCAAAGCTGTAAGTGCTAATAGAGTTGAGAACTATCGCCCGATATCCGTTCTTTCAATCATATATAAAGTTTTTGAAAAAATAATTTTTGAGCAACTATCCAATTACCTTGATGATAACAATATATTGTTTGAACGACTATATGGCTTCAGAAAAGGTACTGGAACTGAGGAAGCTGTAATTAATGTAATGGATTGTATTTGCAATGGACTTGATTCAGGATATAAAGGAGTGGCTGGAGTATTCTTCGATTTATCAAAAGCTTTTGATTTGGTAGATCATAATATATTACTAGAAAAGCTTTATTTTATAGGTTTTTCCAGTAATACTATAGCGTTTTTCAAGGATTACTTATCCAATAGAAAACAATATGTTCAGATTGGTGAATCTTGTAGTAACAAGCTAGAAGTATTTTGTGGAGTACCACAAGGCAGCGTTCTTGGCCCACTTTTGTTTAAGATTTACATAAATGATATGAAAAACATAAACTTTAACGGAAAGTTATTTATGTTTGCAGATGATGTTTGCCTTTTATACAACTATTTAGATGAAAAAGTATTGAGGACACATGTTGAGTATGATGCTGCGATTTTGGCGGAATTTTTGAGGTTTAATAAATTAATATTAAATACCAAGAAAACGAAATTTATACGGTTTAAACCATATATTTTAAAGAATGATGAAGTAATGAGCGTACATATTGATGGAGAAGTGATACAGGAATCTGAAAATGTTAAATACCTCGGAATTAATATAAATCACAATCTTATGTGGGAAAATCATATATCTAAGTTAAAATCAAGAATATCGTCGGGAATTGGTATACTCTACAAGTTTAGAAATAAATTGGATACTGAAACTAAAATGTTGTTGTATCAGTCGTTAGTTCACTCACACCTTACATACCTACCTGTTATTTATGGTGGTAAATCAAGCACAATGATAAAATCATTGCAATCTGCACAAAATAAAGCACTGAAAAATGTATTTAAGCAACCATTGAGGCTTAGCACAGTTGAATTGTACAAAGATTTTGCAAAAACCGTTCTTCCTATAAGAGGGCTTTATAAGCAGCAGCTTTTGTTGTACGTATTCAAATGTTTAAGAAATGTTGGGTCTCATACAATCAGTTTTAATCAAAACATATCATACACTGAAAGAATCACAAGACAGGCTTTGAATCTTAATGTTGTAAGATGTCGTCTTGAGTTAACCAAACAACGTATAAGTTTTGCTGGACCTAACGAATATAACAAATTACCAGATTGTTTAAAAAATATTGAAATTTTATCTACTTTTAAAGAAAAATTAAAACAATATTTACTTCAAAATGTTGAAATGCTTCTTACAAATTAGCTTAAATTTGAATATGATATGCATATTTTTATAATGAAATTTTTATATATTGTTAATGTTGAATAAATTATTTTTGTTTTATTTAGAATGTAGCCAACTTGGTAGCCTCTAAAATGCCATACTTGGCGCTGAGGCGAAAACTTTTAAATTTTGTAAATAAAATATTGAAAAAATAAAAAAAAAAAAAAAAAAAAAAAAAAAAAAAATGTAATGGGTCTAAATGGTATTTTGGGCAAAAATGTTTAGTAAGTCTGATCCACGGTTAAAAAATAAAATTGTTGTAATGAGAATTAAAAAAGTGGTCAATTAATAAATTTTGTTTTAAATTACACACTTCGACAAGCTTCCTTGGGTTGAATGCCGATATACAATTTACACCCTTTGATGACCAGATTTCAAATCCGGCAACCGAATTTTTCCATCACGTCACAATTTTGAGAAAATCGCGGTTAAAGTTGACAAAAATGGTTGTTTTGGCTCATTTTGGAGCCTTTTATCGTACGATTGACGCTTTCTAAGAATTCAAAATAAAGATAAGTAATTAGAAAACACTTTACTCTTGAAGATGCCGCAATGAAATTTCTAAAACTGATTGTGAATAGCGTAAAGACACATTTATGAAATGACTTATACAAAATCTTGTTAGATTTCCCCCTTTTGAGATCAATTTTAAAAATTAATACATTAATATTTTTTAAGGGACATAATTGGATATTACTGGATATCCCAATTTTGAGATTTACTTGGATAAGATTAAATATCGAATATTATTTATGTTTAAGATATAAAATTGTATTTAAGATATAATATTTTTTATCGGGCTTTCCATAATTTTAATATAAGTTTCGTTCACGTTGTGAAGAAAAGAATTTACTGAAAATGTTCATTATTTTGCGTCCTCCAAAATTCTGTCCTGTAGAAACTTGACAAATAGAAGAACAATGCCGATTATTCAAAGTGCCAAATAAAGACTGAAAATTCTTGACATATGCAAAAAAAAAATACTTTGAATTAAAAAACGTTGACCAAAAAATGTTCCTCCCAAATGGAAAAGCTGGATCCACGCCTGATATGATGTATTGTAATAAAGAATTTAATAGAATTTTTAAATAAAACTGCACAGTTTATACTGAATATAATAATTTTTCTGCACAAAAAATGTTTGTTTAAAAATTTACAAATTTGTCTTTAGATCTGAGTGATGAAAATCAGTATAAAATGCTTTTAAATTAAATTGTGTTCAAAAAAAAGAATTCATTTTTAAATTTCCTTCAATATTAATAAAAAAAAATTCCTAAAATGCCATATTTCCTTTAATTATTAAAAATTTCACATTAAAAACACTAAAATTCATGAATAATTTTGTTATTAAGTTTAACATTAACATGTTTACAATGAAAAATTCAAATTACTAAGGCAGTGTTCTCTAATGTGGTCCTACACTAACAAGGGAGGTATATCGACCCGAACTTGCCGATTTTAATGAACTTTGGATATGTTTGTAAAGGAGCCAAAAAAAAGAGACACGTATTTTTTTTTAGCTGCCCAATCTCACGTTTAAGGGCTAAAAAGTAGGGTTAAAAATTCATTTGTTTTTATATGAAAACTTGTCTTAAATTTATGAAAACTGCATTTATTTGTACGCAGCGAAGACAATAATTTTGATACCCACATTGCCTGTATAGTGCACCCAGAGTTGCCACATATTTTAATTATTTTGAATGTAGCAGAAAAGACAGACACCTCCTCGATTAACCTCGACACCTATGCATTGTTTTTAGCTTAAGACAACTAAAATTCCTTAATAAAACGACAGTTTTAATGTTACTCAAACACATTTTTTTTTTTTATAAAAAACACTTCAAAACCTTGGTCATAATTTAAACATCAGTGAATGTGTCGTCAAAAGGCCTTTCATTTGATATCAAATTTGTTTATAGTTACTTTTAATAGAATATCAATAAAACGAAAAAACTTAAAAGGGGTAATTTTCGACCCCACTTAGTAACGCCTAAACATAAGATTTGTCAGCTAAAAAGAACACTGTCCTTTAAATTTTTATTCTCTACAACATATCCGAAGTTCATTAAGATCTGCCGGCCCAGGTCGGGATGCATCCCTTGTAAGCAGTGGCGTATCATAATTTTTTCAAATGTTGGCAAGATTTTTCTTTTAGTTTAAGGGTCATTCTGATGACATTAAATGTAAAAATTCAGAATTTTCCTAATTCACACTTCTATCTGAAATAAAATTTGTTAGATAGGTATTAAAAATACCTCTCATTTTGGTAATCTATCAACTTCAATTTTCATAAATTTTACACACTTATTGCTCAACTTTTATTTTAGTTTTTTCATATTTTTTGTAAAGTGAATGTAAGGTATTTTAAAAATCTTTTAAAAAAATTACTTTTATAATCTGTAAAATTCTGAGTTTTTAAATTAATAAGTTTTCCGCAGAATAATTTCTTAGTAGTCTGGAACTCTTGGTTAGTGATTTATCAACACCTTTTCCAACTCAATAGAAATTCAGAAATTCCATTTGAAATTCAGAAAACATCAATTGAATTTCAGAATTTCCATTTTTTATCTAGAAAACATCAAATGAAATTTAATTTTCCAGTTGAAATTCAGAAAATATCCTTTGAAATTCAGAAAATATAATTTGCAATTTAGAAAATATCGATTGAAATTTATAAAATTTTATTTGAAGTTCAGAAAATATTAAATGAAATTGATATGAAATATATTATGAATTTGAGCTGATATTTTCTGAATTACAATTACAAAAGGTGTAGTTTTACAAAAGCAAAGCACAAGAGCAAAAATTATTTATTTATATTATATTATAAAATATTATGATTGATAAAAAAAAAATTTGGATCATAAGTAGGGAAAGTGTTTTTTTTTTTTTTTTTGAGTATATCCACTTTTCTAATTATATTGTTAGAATTAAATTTCTTGTATCGTTGCCATAATAAGCCATTTTTGGAAACTCGTAAGCTTTTTTAAAATGATTTTAGAAATTTAATTTCGGAACCCTTTTTTTTAAAGCAACTGAAATTAAAAACTTTGTCAATTCTGAAAAGAAAGAAAACTGCAATTTAGCTGCATTACATTCGAGGCCATACTTGGGTGTGATCGCTAAACGATCATGACTTGGTATTGTTACATTTGTAATGTAAGAAGAAACGCAGCTTTAGTT
The DNA here is from genome assembly GCA_021234595.1 of Delia radicum. NCBI lineage: Eukaryota > Metazoa > Arthropoda > Insecta > Diptera > Anthomyiidae > Delia > Delia radicum. Next base: position 76,483,188 of record CM037854.1, on the reverse strand, counting down.
CTTACAGCCGCAGGTTTTTGAAAAAATTATCATATAGAGACAATCTGACAATTATAAGACACAAATAATAATTATACAAAAATCACTGATGACGCCTGTCCATAAAAATGGCAGAAATTAGGCTAGTCTGATTTAAAAATTAATAGTGTTTATAATTGTTAGAGAAAAACGTTTATTCTTCTTCTTAACCTCAACCTTTCTAAAGAAAAACTATTAAGTTCATACTAATTATCGTAACTACGATAACCATTTAGCAATTTAACTGTAAATTCCTTCATTACTGATTTTTATTAATAAATATTATACCAAAAACCTTAAATCAACTGTTATTTTAAGAAATTTTTTAAATTGGTTTGCCATTTAGGGTTTTTAATTGGCAATTCAAATTTTTGCCAAAATGTAGAGGGCAACCGAAAAAAATTTAAATGGTTTATGCTTCCTAATATAATTATTATTTATACAAACCCTGTTATTTTAATGTTATTTTGTGTGGTATTTTATGTTTTGTTTCTTTCAATCGGTTTGGGGGATATACCAACCAAAATCCCCACCCCCCCCCCCCCCGGGATCCGCGCTTGCTTGTAAGTGTAACATTCCAAATCTCAATACATCAGATTATAGGATGGGCCTTTTACGGCTATAGATAATTTTCTTGAGGCAATTCATTTTTAAAAGTTCTATAACAATTTTCAAAACAACTCAAAAAGTGCACATCAAAAAGAGAACATGTACCCTAAAGTGGACCTCAAGTAAAAAAAAAATCTCTCAAAGCATATAAAATTGTTAGGATGTGAAGTAAAATTGAAAAAAAAAAACATGTATTTATATTAAAATTTATTGGAATTTTGTTTATTAAAACGTTTTATGTATATTTTAAAGCTGCTTAAGTGGTTACCATGTATAATACTAATTTGCAGTTAACAAACGATATTTTTTGTGAAACATATTGAAAAATTATCCAATAGTTAAAGTGATGCGGAAAGTATTTCAAAAAGACAAAAACTTGGCGAAAAAATAAGAAAATATTTCAAAGCTTCACTTTAGGAAACATTATGAAAATTTAATTTTGCACATTTTTGGTTTAATTGTTATATTTGTATATAAAATCTATTAGTTTCATTAAAATTGCGAATAAAATTCTTACCATTTACAAAATTCCGACTTGGAAAATTCTTTTAGAATTATTTGCTATTCACATTTTATGTTAACGAAAAATAACACTTTATATTGCGCTTTCTTTCTTTGCAACGACACAATACAACCAAGAAAAACGTGTACATCCAAGTCGAAACTTTTTGAAAATAGTGATAGCGGAAATTGAGCTCAATAATAGTTGACAGCTTTAACATATTCATGCAACAGCACTAAAAAACGAAACGTTTATTTTAGGCAACAGGTAACAATAGGGAACATTCCCTTACATTCGCTATACATATTGCTTTGCAAACATTTGATGCTGACTAGTTGTAATAAAAACACCAACATTATGGATATTTTAGAAATGTGTTGGTACACAACACACACAAGTACATTCTCTCTAATAGTGTGTCAGTATAGAACAATTTGCTTAAATTCCGTTTGAAATGTTAAAATAATGGCCCAAATTAAATATACAATTGCAACTGTTTAGTAAACAGTATGTTTCCTTTACAACATTTTAGTTTTTGTTTTTCTGTATTATTTTACAAGCTGCTTGTTGCGTTGCGTGGTTTTCCGTTTTTAGCGCCAAAATAACACACACACTAACACAGTTTTTCAAAACCACATAGCTGTGGTTATTGTATGTAGAAATTTTTCCGTACTCTCTTTTCGAACTTTATAAAAATTTCATATGCAATTTCTTTGCCCAAAAATGATTGCAATATTTAACAGTTAAATAAACATGAACTTTAGATGAGAGTCCATTTGTATGAGTATAACTACTACAAATACCACAACCATTAGTATAAAAATTTCAACAACAGCAACATCATCATTATTATGGTTGGCATAATAATGAACTAAACTAATTATGTTATGGTTTTACAATAAACAAACATTGGAAATTAACATACTAAACATCCAAACCACACATGCAATTCAAATGAGTGCAGTTGAATTTTTATTTGATGCCTCGAGCGATGTAAATATTGCTTTTAAAATTTTCACTATAGATTGATTAAATAAAATACAAAAATCTTACGAATTGTATTTAGAAATTGTATACTTCAATTATACCGCCGCACAGTGGGATATCTCACAAAATTTTTGGAAATAATTCAGGCATTTCTTACTTAGTAGTCTGATTGCAAAGAAATTTGGAATAGGTATAAGTGACGTAATATCAAGATTAGGTATTGATCTACACTCAAATTAAAATGTTAGTAAAGTCAGCAAAACATTTTGCTGAGTCAGCAAAATTTTAGTCAGGAGGGTGCTTGCAAAAAAATTGGAACACTAATGCCGCAGAGAATTATAGAAACGAAACGAAAAAATAACAAAATGTAACATGTACATACTAACCGTTTTTTTGCAATAAGAAAAAGGAAACATAATAATTTACCTAAGGTGTATGTCTTTGTCTTTCGCTTTAGTCTGTCTACCTGCTGTATAATTGTTATCAACTTGAAAACTCAATTTGACTACAAATTCACATTTAATCTTTTTTAAATTTAAATATTATATTTTGTCTTTTATTTAATTAATAGACAATTACTTTCACAAGCCGGTGAAAACGCAAAATTTAAGCTGTTCCAATCCACAATTTTGTTTTATATATGAAAAACAGATACAAAAATCTTCCATGGTTGATTTTTTTATGTGTCTTACTAGAGTTGTACTTTTTAGTATAATTTTCCTCGTCACTACTACCTCTTGACATCTAATTCATTCTGCGTATAACTTTTAATCTGGTTGTCGTTCACACTATTGATGTGCTAATCAGCACATTTTTTTTTAGCAAAATAAATTAGTAAAACATTAGTAAAATATTAGTAAAACATTAGTTCAAAACAGTTAAGTGCTGACTAAAATTTTAGTTTAAAACATAATTTTAGCAAAAAATTTGCTGAAAAATAGTATACCTGATTTACAAGATGTTTTACTAACTTTTCTACTAACTTATTTTTTTGAGTGTGTATGTAAAAAATTCCTTTTTGGTTGTTTGTTCTATATACAAATTTGCAATTCACAACGGATTTTCCTCAAATTTGGCATGAACAATCCTCGGACCTCAACTTAGATCGTAGTATAGTATTCTACGCCTACTTCTGACAAAAAATGTAAAATTAACATTTTTTCACCTTTTTCAACTTTTTTCGTTTTTTTTCGAATACAAACTTCTAAGAAAGTTTTAACGGATTTCTTTGAAATAATTCACATATATTCCACGTTTCCTGAGGAAGGCCCCAGTAAAATTTTCATTACCATAGCCCACTTCAATACCGACTTTTGATCAAAAACGTCAAAATCAAAAAAATTACACTATTTTTAATAAAGCTTATTTTTTTTAATATGAAAGCATTAAATCCAATCAAAACATTTTAGGAAAACCCAATTCGTTTTTAAGAATTTTTTCTCCCCGTATAATATACCTACTGATTTTTTAGCAATGTCTTTATGATTTCATTTTTTTAAATTTTATTTTTCTTTACCGTTTAAGACAATAACAATTCCATTAACAAAAAAATAAAAAAAAAATCTTTAAAGATAAAACTTTTTCGAAACTATGCACTAAAATCAATATGAGACATCTTTATTGCTAAAGCACATTGATTTATAGTCGTGAATTTCTACTGAAAGCATCATTTTGTATTCAACATCTTTAAAGATCAAATAATTTTTAATTTTGTAACCTTATTTCATAAATTTCAAATTAAATCTTTAATTTCAAGTTTAACGTTAAAATCCTAACTGATTCTGCAAAACACACCAGAATTCATTCGTCTATTTCCTAGCCTAAAATTTATTCTGCATTGCAAAATCACAGTTGACCCGGGAAACACCGGGCACTTCAGCTAGTTTTAAATATTTCAGACCCCCGTGGGCGGCAATAATTTTGAGTGATCGCCATTTTTTTTGTTTCTTATCCGATTTTCAAAAAATTAACATATTTGCAATCTGTTAGTACATATTAACATTGTTAAGTTTTAACAACAATCTAAAAAAAAATTTAACAAAAATAATAATCGAACCGAAAATTTAATCTTAAAAAGGCAACATTATATATTTTAATCAGATTTGGGCCCCCAAAATCCCCCCTAACAAATTGTTACATATGCTTGAAACATTAGAGGGCTTATTGTAAAAACTTGATAAGCCACATTTAATTTTTAGTTTGTTTTCGCCTTATAAAGGATAAAAAAGTGAAACCAATATGACTTGCATGACCTTTATACTCTAGGTACTTGCAATAAGTGTTTAAACAAGACTTCTATCAAATATTAATCAATGGCCTAGAAAACAGCGAAAATCCACAAACAGTAAATGTGGCTTATCAAGTTTTTGCACTAAGCTCCTCAATTGTAGTTTCTTTTTGTTTAGTGATTTAACAATTCCGAAATGAATTAATAATTCCGTAGGATTGAAAGAACTTTTATTTTCAATACAAATTTTTTAAAGGACATTAGATTACATGATAGATCGGTCAAAATCAGATTGGGGAGCGTTTAAATTCCTTTATGTTTTGAACACGTATGCTCTTGGATGTCTATTATTCACTACCGTTTTTAATTTCTTAAAATTTAATAAACTCGCGGAGAACATGGGGCCTAAGGCCACAAATGGTCTACTGGTCGTTCAATACTATTGCTAAACCGATGATCACCTATGCTGCCCTTGCATGGTGGCCAAAAGTTGAGCAGAGTAAGGCAAGGGATGCTCTCAAGAGAATCTACCGTCTTGCGTGTGTTGGCATTACAGGGGCCGGCGGAACTTGCCCGGCGGATGCCTTGGGGGTTATGCTGGGGATCCCGCCATTGCATATTTCTGTAAAGGAGGTTGCCAGTATAGGTTCCTCTAGACTTAGTGAATTCGTTGGCATGAGGGGGGCGACCTAAGGGTCACATGAAGATCGCGCGAATCTTAATAGATGACCCGATTTCTAAGGTTGCGGACAGAGTGTCACCGGAGTGGATCTTTGATAGATATTTTGATGTGTTGTTGTTTGACAGAGACATGTGGACCAATCAATCCTGGGAACCGGAAGATGGTTCTCAGGTGTGGTTCACTGATGGCTCTAAGCAGTCGAATGGGAACACGGGTGCGGGCGTCTTTGGACCGTCCATTTTTCAGGCGGAGATTTGGGCCATCTGTGTCTGTGCAAGGGAATGCCTGCGAAGGGGAACTCGCAGATCTCGCATCTACATTCTTTCTGACAGTCAGGCTGCACTGAGGGCCTAAATGGCTTATAAGGTGTCGTCTGGGTTGGCCATGGAATGCATTCAGACTCTCAATAGGCTCGGTAGGGCAACTCTCTAACCTTGGGGTGGATTCCTGGTCATGAGGGGCATGAGGGGCATGAGGGCAACGAGAGGGCAGATTGTCTTGCCAACCGCGGGGCACGAAGGCCCTTTATTGGTCCTGAACCATTATGTGGAATACCTGCGGGGTATGTTAGGGAAAGGCTCAGGGCATGGAGAGAGTCTGAATTCTCTGGGTACTGGGAAAACTCTCCTGGTCAGCGCCAGGCTAAAAGATTGATTTCTTTTTCCAGTAGGGGGTCGAGGCGACTCTTGTCGCTTGAAAGGAGGGGTTTGAGGGCCCTGGCGTCGTACTTAACTGGACACTGTAACACATATCCGTGTCCGATTGACCCTTCTTGTGCAGATGGTATCTGAGACCTCGGAGCATGTTCTCCGCGAATGTCCCAGGCTTTATGATAGGAGACTTAGGTTTAGGTTGATCGCTTCATTTCGCCTTCCGACATCGCGAACATTTTGCCTAATAGGATAATTGGCTTTATAGGTAGCTTGAATCTGTAGGTAACTTTAGGCAGCACAAAACACCTACATTGGTCGCGGTGCATAGTGCCTTCTGATCTAATCTAATAAACTCGCGTTTTTGTTGCAGTTTTTCAGTTAAAAAAAAAAAACAAACAAATGCTAAAGATAGTAAACTTTAAAAAGCCATATTTTCTAAATTAGTATTTCAAAGATTTAAAAGGCATATGAAAGTCTTACGATCTGTAATTAAAAAACAATCACTTTTATGCGAAAATACATTCATAATGCAAATGCTATTTTTTGAATGCATTTTGCACTTTTAGCATTTTGTTGATTTTTTAAAAAACTAAAAAACGGGCATTCAAACACGAGTTTAAACCATTTTAAGGAACTGAAAACCGCATTGGGTAATAGACATCCCAGAGTATACGTAAGCAAAATTTAAATAGATTTATAGGGATTGTGGTCTAAAAATATACATATTTGAACGTTCTCTAATGGAATGGACGATATAACATCTTTAAGCCGATATATCTTCCAAAGTCTTGCAGGGAGTGCTCGCTCTTTCCTGTTTATTAATATTTTTATAAAATTGTTTAATATCTGTCAGAGTTTGCTTAATAATATTGATATTTCCTTTATTTCTTTTTTAAGGAATATTTTTCAATTTATAACTTTTATACAAAGTTCAAAAAGTTGAGTGTGAAAATCTTATAATACAAATGATAAATGCGTTAAATGCCTTAAACTTTATTAAAAAGGTGGTCACGTAGAACACGTAAACGAAAAAAACACACAACATAATAAGAAAATTATGATATAGACCTAATAAAAATTGTATCTAAATCAAATAAGTAAATAATTCTCCTGAAGTATTAAGGAATACGTATTGACAACATAACAACCTTTAAAATAGTCTATAAGCAAACAAAAAAAACATTATTTGGCTATTTGGTCATTGTTGCTTTTAAGACAATAAAGACTTTAATATTCATCTGCAAAGTGTAGTTTATCTGATGATTTTCAAATAGAAGAATTTCATATTCTACACAAAATAGCAATATGTGTATGTGTAGTCAAACAAAATATGTATGTATGTGTTAGTTAAACCTATAAGACTACTACTTTGGTAAATAAAATATTATGTTAACACATACACATAATAACCACATACACATATACCCACATATATGTGAGTGTACAAAAGGTATTTGAACTTGTTGTTTAAAATGCCTAAAAAATTATGTTGTCCAAAGTTTAATAGAACTTGACTGGCAGAAATTTGTATGAATAGGGTCACAATTTAGAAGAAAGTTAAAAAAAAATCGTATTTTTTAACCCTAGAACGTCATTCTTGTTTTTGTTGTGTAAAGATACGTCTTGCGTACTCGATTCAACGAAGAATGGCCTTCCAGGGTTAAGGTAAAATTTATTAAAAAAACAACATTTAAACTAAAGTTTAACTATTTCGGAAATATTTTTAGTTATACAAAAGAGTTAATTCAGTTAGCCACTTGATAGTTTAATAAATAATTGTCGCCCTAATGTTGAGTACTCCTACAACAACATGTGTATTGTTCACATATTGTCGAATTAAGATATTTAGGTATTTTTAGATTTTCGATACTTTAGTTGTAACTTGAGTATGGGTCTTGCCATATCAAACTGATGCAGGGTTTAGGAATGTCAGAAATATTCTATCAAAAACCGAAAACAAACAAAAAATTTTTTGTTTTTTCGCTTGTTGTTGGTTTATTTTTCAATTTTTTATTTACTCTAAAATTTCGTTCAACCGAAAATAATTTTTTCAATTTGAATTTCTAAATTTCTCAGATTACTGCAATGTGATATGAAATAAGATTGTTTTACTAATTCTATTAGTTTAACAGCCCGATAAAAAAAAATTAATTCCCAATATAAAATCATTAACTATCTGATATATATCGATATTTCCTTTTATACGAGTTAATCTCAAAATTTGGATATCCTGTAATATCCAATTAGATCCCTCAAATATATTACTGTATTAAATTTGATCACAATTTATCTTAAAATAGAAGGATCCAATAATACTTAATTCAGATTCTAATAGATCCCAAAATATTCCATGCCATTAATTTAGATATAGAGCAATTCCATATGAAAGCGATCACCTTTTGGACGACCCCTCTCCGATTTTAAAATAAATAGTCTCAATTGATTGCCCAGCAAAAAATAATGTATTTTTATAGTGACTGGTTTAGTGGTGGTGTGCACCACTGTCATGTGACAAAATTGAAGAATTCTTCATAAGGGACCTCATTGAAAGTTGGTACTAAAGCGATCGCAACGAGTGATAGCTCGTTGGAAAGGTATTGAATCAGGCTTTAATTGAAAAATAAAATTTTCCTAATTTTTCTCAGAAATTTACCTTTTTTCCCATGAAAATTAAATTTTTCCATGAAAATTAAATTTTCCGATTTTCCACAGAAGCTCCTAAATTTTCCGGCTAATTTTATTTTTTTTGGATTCCTCATAATTTTTGCTTTAAGAATCAGCAATAAAAAAAATGGGCCCCGACTCCTTGTTTGGACAGGAGAAGAGCATTTAAGAGACCACCTTGTTCTCATTATTTTTATATTTTTTATAATTGAATTATTTTTAATTATTTAACAAGACTAAACCAGTCACTATAAAAAAAAAAAAATATGTAGGTACATTATTTTTTGCTGGGCAATCGATTGGGACTATTTATTTTAAAATCGGAGAGGGGTCGTCCAAAAATTTGCCAATTTTGATCGTTTTCATATGGAATTGCTCTATAATTGGATCTAATTAGATCCAAAAGGATAAGTAATTCTTGGTGGATCGAATTAGATATTTTGATATTAAATTGGATATACTTAAATAATATGAGATATAAAATTTTTTATTTTAACGAAATAATATTGTGAGTGTGGAAATTACATAAATGGAATTCACAGTTTACGTGCTATCTTGTAAAATATCAATATTTTTGATAGTTTTGCATAATTTAGATTTCAAAAAATCGTGGTATATTTTAACTACAGCGCTTTATCGATGAACTAATTCATATTATTTTGCTTGAAAGTCAAATCATATATTTTTACGAATTATAACAGAGTCCATATCAGGGAAAAGCATTATTAAAACTTTTAAAATTTCTGTTATTTCTGTAATAGAGCTTTGATTTTATTTCTTATTCAGCAATTAACTTCGTTGAACTAATGTTTTACTAATATTTAACTAATGTTTTACAAATTTATTTTACTAAATTAAAGTATGCTGATAAGCACATTAATAGTATGGAAGACAACCATATTGAAAAATATACGCAGAATGAAGTAGATCTCTCAGCATGTCAAAATGGAGTAGAGAAGAGGAATATGATATTTAAAAGTACAACACTTGTACGACATAAAAAACATCAACCAGGAAAGATTTTTGCATTTGGTTTTCATACATAACACAAAATTGTGGATTAAAAGAACTTACATTTTATGTTGTCACCGGCTTGTGAAAGTAATTGTCTATTAATTAAATTAAGGACAAAATAAAGTATTTAAATTTAATAAAGATGAAATGTGTATTTGAAAACGATATGTTTATTATGATTATTAACATAGTGTGGTCAACTGGGTAACTTGAGATTGCAAACAAATATACGTTCAGGTAGACAGGTTAAAGCAAAAAACATACATCTTAGGTAACTTTTTTCTTATTTCAAAAAAGGGTTGTGTATGTCATATTTTCTTATTTTTACGTTTCTAGAATTATCTAAAGCATTTTTCTTCCTTTAAAATATGTCACCATTTAGACAACCATTAATCTAAGTAGTTGCAAGATAATTTTGTTTATTTCTATATATTTTCAGATATTATGTCGTCAATGTGGCAGTATGAAGATTTTTATATTTTGTAACTTATAATAAATTATTTTTAAAAGAATCACAAACAAATTTTATGATTTTTAGCAAATAAATTAACTAAACTCTAACTTTTATACAATTTTTTTTTTCTGTCTACTAATAGTTAGCCATTTTGTTAACTTCTAGCAATAGACAGCCATTTTGTTAACTTCTAGCAAGGAATTTTAAATTTTAAATCAACTAAGTGTTAGCAAAACTTTTGCTGAATATACGAACTTTGTTGCTCGCTGATTTTCAGCAAAAGATTTTGCTGACATTAGCAACTTTTTTGCAAGCACCCTTCTGACTAAAATTTTGCTGACTTTACTAACATTTTTATGAGTGTAGTTATAACTATTCTTTCTCGGTTTTAAAAATCTGTCAATCTCATTCTTTGCTATATAAAAAAGCAAAAACAAAAAAGTCAATGTAATGCGCTGATTTTATGTTTTAAAATAACTCAGTTCACTCAGCAAAATTGACTACCTAAACAGCGAATGTGCCTTTCAAAAAACTCGTACTCTTAATCTGTTAAGGGCACTTCAACGAATCATACCTTCAACTGCGCATAATTACAACATTTACGAACCATTGTTTTCAAATTTGTATTCCATGAATTGTCGTCAAAAATTTAAAAAGTAAAAGAAATGGTTGTAATGTTCGACTATTTATTTGTTAGGTGATTGGACGCCAATACGGTACAAGTTAAATTTATCTCTCAAGTGTTGGGAGATAGTTTAATATCAAATGTTATTGAAATGTAATATCAGTTTCAAAGGATTTTAAAATTATTGACATAAGCCCAAATGCTTCATATCTAATGTTATAAAAGTCAATATATAAGAAAAAAGGGTGTTTTTTATACAGGTATATAACTTTAAGTTGGCATCACTTTTCGACTAACTATGAAATTAATTCGATTAACTATGGAACGTTTTCGCACCATGTTTACTCTAAATGATAATATGCATCCACAGGAACGCCGTATTGTGCGTACAAAAGAAGTTATTGCTGTCCATCCATTTTATTGAAAATTTTGCGGAAATATCTTGGTTTGCGTGCTTACAAAATCCAACTCGTGCAAAGTCAAAGCCACACGATCACCTAGCAAGGCGTAGATTCGGTGAACGTTTCGGACCCGTGAATTGGCCTCCAAGATCGTGCGATTTAACACCGCTGGACTATTTTCTGCTTAGATATGTGAAGTCGATAGTCTACGCTACCAATATACGGCAACAAATGTTAGAAAAAGTCTTCGAAAATTGGACCTCCAGATTAGACTACGTCCGAGCCAGCCGTTTTGGTCATATGAAAATTCATCTTTGTCTTATTCCATTTCAAAGTTCTAGACCTCTATAAAAAACACCCTTTATATCGTTAAATATGTTACCGCATAAGAAAAATGTAATATATAAGGCTATGCATGACACCATATAAAATCACATATTTTAAAGTTTTTATGATGAAAAAACATAAGACCATAAAAAATTATTTTACTTCAGCATTTCTGTACTAACTTTTCTATTCTACTTAAGATGTTTGTATTGAACAACTTAATTTTTTTGGTAGTAAATTTCCCAATTTTCCTCTCCCTGGATCAGTTTTTCTGTGCATTTTTGGAAACAGCCCTTCTAAGAGAACATTATAACTTACAATTTTTAATTATGAAATGTCCCATATGTTTGCAAATATTTTGCCACAAACGTACTACAAAAAAAAAATCATATTAATTTTCGATTTGTGACTCTTACGGGAACAATTGGCTAAATTTTACACATTATTTTGTATTGGCCTCTTGCTGTAGACACTACATTAACTACAACACCTCATACTGTACGATGATGATAAGGGATAATAGAAGGAATTTTGTAGGAAAAGGGGAAATACGGACACTTTGAAAATCAACGACCATCAAATGTCATCATGTACAATTGTATTAACACCATTTGGTTATGATTGGTGTATGTTGTGCAAAAAGTTAGTTGACAAAAGGAATGTTGTGGCCTATAAAAATAGTTTTGCGTACGAGTGCATATAATATACTAATTCTGAAGTTTATTTTTCCTATGGTCTAGTATTTTCTCAAAGTTCTTCATTACCAAATATATCATACACTTTTGCACGTCTTTAACCTTTTACTAAATGTTTTAAATTGTTTCATAAAATCATTATGAGCATGCATAAGTTCTCATATATGAGGTATTTCAAAAATGTTGGACACCTATTGAAACTTTCTTTAGATGCCTCTTATTACTCAAGGCTTTTTGAATTGAGAGAAACGATGGAAAGTGTTTGGTAGGCTATACTTTTTACTTTGTACAATTGCATGCGATTGTGGTTTTTTGTACACTGAGGCGTATGAAATTTCCCTTTATATTAATTGCTGAAACCGCGTATGCTTTAAAACTATGACATGTAAAGTTTCATGTTGAAAAATCGTCAATTTACGGCCATTTAAAAATCTAAAATTAAAAAAATTACTTGAAACTTACAAGAGTTTTGTTAACAAATTTATTTTTTTGATCACAGTTTTTCACTTTTAGATCCACACCAATATAAAATGGAGACTATGTAGATACATTCATTAAAAAACAAATGTTGGTATATCGCTGCATGGTGAAAAGTTGTATGGTGGTTTACAAGTGAAACAAAAATTCTACAACTTTTAAACAGTTTTTTCCATGGGGTTTTTGCGCCGTTTAATGGAATTGAGCTTTTAGAACAGTATTTAAAAAACTGCGTAATTTTATACAGTTTGAGGTTTACCAAGTTGATGTGATCGCTCCAACAACGGGATAAGAACATCACAAACTTATAAAGAATTGGCGCAAAATTTTACGAAAAAGAACAGAGTTTCTTCGTAAACAGCACGAGTCAAAAAGTAATTTTAAAACGCAGACATTTTATGATCTTTTTACAATGGCGTGACATTCTGTGAAATTTAACTATTTGTTTTTAATTTTTTTTTCAAACACTTTTCGCTTTGTGGCAACTAAAGCGCTGTATCAATTCCGCCAAAACCTACATCAAGTAAAATATTCTAATGATTTCAATTCTAAAATCGAAAGGGGCATCAAAAAATTAAAGGGCTTTTAATTTTATGGATCAAACAAAATTTTCATAACCTCAAATGACATATTTATAAAAAAAAATAATTTTGTAAATTGAAAAATGTAACCCTTAACACAATTAACTAAACCGGCAAAAAATGCGTATTTTCCAAAAACAATCGCCGTTTTTATTTAGTTCTAATATATGACCAAAAACTTTTTTGAGTGTATTTTTTACGTTTTTGGCAGTGTAATATATATATTGAAATGCGATGAATAAAATGAGATCTAAAAATTTATGTAACTTTATTTAAATCCAAACAAAAACAGAAATTTTAATATTTTTAGTTTGCTTTAAACTTTAAGCCGCCATAATTTTGGAGCCGTTAAAGATAAATGAATAACGAGGATGGATTTAGCATACTTAAACATCGGCTAACACATGCACAAACGCTTATTCATATAATACAAACCATATGGTTAAATATTTTGTCTCAGTGTAGAAAATTCCTCATATAAATTTAGTACTCTCAAAGGAATAATCCTGTAAAATAGCAAAAAATAGTTACTAAAAGCTAGCTAAAAATTACGTTGCAAAAAAAACTGCTAAAATTAGCAGATTTGTTTTTACTAAATATTAGTAAGATGAGAACAGCAAAAATAAAGACGTTACATTTACAAAATGTTAGTAATGACACCCTGCAACAAATTTCAACATTTTTTCTCACACATGGAACAATCGATATGTACGAGAATATATAAACCACATATATGGTTTGTTTGAGGTAATTTTGGGTAAAATCTGGTAAAATGAGCGGAAACAAAAAAAAAATCTGTCACAATGAGATAAAAATGCACGAAATACCGGGAACGATCAAAAAAAAAACCAAAAATAAACGTCAAATTTTTTTATATAAAAAGCAATTATTATGTGTTAAATATAGAAAAAAAATTATAATTAAATAATATACACTAATTATTTTATAAGGCAATTAATATCTTCAGAGGTTTTGTTAATTTAACAGTCGATTATTTTATATTAGTAACTTCTGCTAACAAGAGAAACACAATTAATCTCTCATCACGCTCTCATTTTTATATTTTCTTAAAAAATATTAAAATTCTCGTGCTCATTTTAGGATCCCACTGTGGATGTTATCTGTTTTTAAAAATATTATTGTCTATAAGTTTTCGCGAATAAAAATTTCACAAATGTCCTTTTAAAAATTTAGTCTTTCAATGTCGGTGATGATTCTGAATTTAGAACGAACTCTTAATAGCCATTACTCTTTTAAAAGATATGTATATGTCTTAACATTTTGTCTAAATAAAACATTTTTTTTAGCAGCCGCCAAAGATAATTTTTTTTTATCACATAAGTTTTTTTTTAATAATAAATAATTTGTTGCCTACTAATTACATCAAGAATTTTAGTTATTGTAAAGGGTGATTTTTTAGCAACTTTCTTTTGGCAACACTGTTTTTGGCAGCTCAGCTGTTTTCGTGTAACATGTTACTGTTAAACATGTTCAGTTTGGTCTATAATTTAACCATGAATCGATTTACAAACGAACAACGCTTGCAGATTATGTAATTTTATTATCAAAATTCATGCTCGGTTAAGAAAGTTCATCGTGAACTTCTTCCAATTGATAGTCAGTTTGGGCTAGGCTTGTGCATTTTAGGTCTTTCGAAAGATCGCTCTTTACAGTTCAGCTGCTTTCAATGAACTAGTTCGCTCTTCTAGTTCAACAGCTCTTAACCCTAAATTGAGCTGTGCGATACGAACTATTTGTAGTGAATTGAATCAGCTGATGCGAAACAAAATGTGTAACTTTCTATTAAATTTACTATCGGAGAATAATTCAACACTTTAAAATATATTTAAAATGATTGTTAAATCATAAAATGGTACGTAATTATCCAGTTTTCCAGACATTTTATAAATTCAAAATTGAATTTTGTATTAATTTTCAGAAATGATTGCATTTTTCAAAGAACTAGGGAACAATTTTTCGAAAGAAAGAAGAAATGAATAACGTCTCCTTTAAACGTTAAAAAAAATTGAGCTGGCAACATTAAAAAAAAACTCAAAAGCAACATAAAGAAAAGAAATATTACTCAAAAGACAAAATGAACGAAAAGAGCGAAAGACCTAAAAGAACTGATGATTGTGATCCAGCTCACTAGTTCAAAGAAAAGACTAGTTCAATTGAACTAGTTCGTTCGCGAACTACACAGCTCTAGTTTGGGCGAACTTCTGAGGCTGCTATTCGGAATCTTGTGACTAAATGTACCACCAAATTTACATTATTGGATATTAATCCACCAACACGCATACGTAGAGTGTGGACAGAGGAATATATCGCAACTGTATCCACCAGTGTTGTTGATGACCGTGAATTATCGATTCGGCAGCAATTTGACCTCTGTTACTCCACTACGTGTAAAATTTTGCGGAAGGATTTGGGTGTGAAACCGACCTACCACAACGGGTAACTTTTGGTTAATGGGCGCTGGCAAAGTTTAATGAAGATCCACCTTTTTAACGGAAAATTTCTGGTTGAATGGATAAGTGAAAAAGCAAAATTGCCGTATTTATTGTAAAGAGCTGCCAAAAGCATTGCAAGAACTGCCAATGCATCCCGAAAAATGCACTGTTTGGTGTGGATTATGGACCGGGGGCATCATTGTACCGTACTTTTTTAAAGACGACGAAGGTTGGAACTACAGTGCGATGATCACAATTTTTTTTTTGCCCAAAATGGACGGTGCCACACAGCACGCGAACAAACGGCCCAATTGAGAGGCGAGTTCGGTGATCAGTTTGTTTTACCTTTGGGTCCGGTCAATTGGCCGCTAGATCGTGCGATTTGACGCCTTTAGACTATTTTTTGTGGGGCTATGTTAAGGCCCATGTCTATAGCGACAAGCCCTCAACGGTTGACGCACAGGAAGCCAATATTGAAGAATATATTCGTGATACACCGGCCGATATATTGGAGAGAGTATGCCAAAATTGGACGCAGTGTATGAACCATTTAAGGCGTAGCCGCGGTCAACATTTACATGAAATTATCTTTAAACATTGAATTATATAGATCGTTCTATCGGCTCAAATAGAAATTTCATACATTTCTCTAAATTGTATGTGTTTTCACCCTTTATTAAAGAAGAAAACTTAAAACTTAATAAAAAAAAGTCAGATTAATGAAATTTAGGTATATTTTTAGTATACTCAAGCCTATAGAAAGATTTTATTTCGGTCAAATTTATAAAAGGATATTCATTTTTAGAGGTTCTCACATTTCATTTGATACCAACATTAAAGTCATATCCTGAGAAGAAGTAATTTAGGCGAAAAAACTTTATTAATTGAAATGCTCCTAATTACTTGGCAAGGACTTTTTGTGTGTACAATAATAATTTTATTGTAACAACCATTTATGGATTTAGGAAGACACATAGTTTTGTGGCCGCTATTATATTGCAACCATATTTTTTCTTTGCGTGCAGTAACTTTAGTTAAATAACTGATTTAAACGATAACAACAGAAAAAATTAGCACAACTGACTTGGAAAATGTTTAACAGATTTTTGAACTAACTTTTTCCTATGAGTGTATGTATGTTAGTTTATTCTTACTTTCATTAAGAGTTCAAAAAGTAAAGGCAAAAGTTTTTCATTTGTAAATTATACTCTTGTATCATTTCATTTGGTAAAACTATACGCAAACTTTTACTTTTTGTGTGTTTTTGTGTTTTTTTTGTTATTTTATAGTTGAAAAATCTTAAGTAGAATTCCAGCTGAGCACGTATGTTATTGACACTCTTGCTCGTTTAGAAGTTTGTAAATACAATATTTAGTACAAGACAGGTTAAATAAAAACATATGCGAATATTTTCAAAAAGGGTAAGTACTTAAATACATATTTAGAACACATATTCAATACACTTAGAATTGTATATAAGGAATACAAAGGAAATATTTGGGGTCTTTTGCAGCTTAATTTTTAGTTAATATTTATGGCTTGATTTAGAAATGTGTGTGTGTTTTTTTTTTAAATATGTTTAGATTTAAAATGATAGTGATTTTAAATTTACGACTTTAATTTTAAGTTTATATTAAAGTTTGTTATATCCAGGGAACGGACGTTTATGCAAATGCATGTTTTCCCCCTTAAGTCTGAGAACAGCGTAAACAAAATATCTTTGCGAATCATAGAATTTGTGTTGAAATGGCATCGATTTGTTAGTGCATATTTTGCATATTTTGCTATAAAGGCATATTTTGCTTTAAATGTATATTTTAATAGCATATTTTTATTTATTTTGTATTAAATAGACGCAGAAAAAATACACTTTTCAATATGTTTTCAGGCAATTATACACAGAAAAAACAGTGGAATTCGTAAATTCAAACACCTTCAATTTTAAATTCAAATGCTTGTAAATTGTAGTTTTTCATATAAAAATTCGTTAAAAACACAAATTCAAATTTGCAAAAAAAAAAATCAACAAAACAGTGTTTGCATTTACAATTCATCATTGTTGGTGCCAATTTAAAAAAAAAATTGGTGTTTACAAAAATGCTCTATAGGCATGTTTAATATTACAAACAGAATTTTATTGGGTAAACAAGTTAGTAATGTCGATTTTTGTGCTTGAAAAATGCATTTATTATAATAACAAAATGAATTGATACTTTATTCAAAGTATTGTTCATCGTTGGCCACTACTTTTTCGCATCTTTCCGGTAGCATATGGAATGCGCGTCAAAAAAAACTGCTCCGGTTTTGAGGTAAAGAATGAATCAAGTCAATTTCTGATACCCTGTTCCGAAGTAAAGCGTATTCCAGTAAGGGCGTTCTGCATCGATCGGAACAAATGGTAGTCAGAAGGGTCAAGTTCTGGGCTATAAGTTGGGTGAGCCAAAACTTCCCATCCACTGTTTTCCAAATAGTTTTTGACCGAGCGTTGTCACCATAGAAGATTATGGCCTCGTGTCTAGTCGAATATGCTGGTCGTTTTTCGATGATTGCTCAATTGTGTTCGGTACACGTCCCCTGTGATCGTCTGACCTGATGTCAACTGCTTACAATACAAAACACCCTTCTGATCCCACCAAATACAGAGCATTACCTGGGCGCCATGGATATTCGTCTTCAGCGTTGATTTGGCTGGTTGGCAGGGCTTTACATATGACTTTTTACGCTAGGCGTTATCGTAATGTATTCATTTTTCATCACCAGTAACAATACGATGCAAAAATGACTTCGTTTTGTAGCGTGAAAGAAGGTTATCAGACTTCTCCGCAAAACATCTTTTTTTAGGCACAAAATTCGACATTATTATAGTGATTGAAAAAAAATGTGTGTTTACACTTTGGCGTCTATCGAATATGCCATATTTGTTATTATTGACACAAACCATATGTGATATTTATGCCATATGTTGTCCAAATCGACATTATTAACTTGTATACCCAATATAATTTATTTCTGTGTATATAGGTTTCCAATTATTCAAATTTTAAAAATATATTTGCAATGTAAAATGTTTAGATATTATGTTTGGGATATGCAAACATACTTATAATAAATATATATATTTATTTGCAGGCAAACATTTATATTTTTACCGGTATATGTTTTGCACTAGCTCCAAGCATATATATGTTTACAGGCAAATAAAATGTTATAAAGCAAACATGTTATAAATACTAGAAATATGGGAAACAGAAATGTTTTCCAAACAAAAGTATATTTCCAGCCGGGCGTTTTATTCAGCATGTGCATATTTTTATTGCATTTGTTTGCTTAATATGCATATTTTTATTTATTTCATTAATTTTAATTGTTTACAGTGTTTTTAACAACATACGCAGAGAATATATTAAACCATACAAATTAAATTCAAAACATGAAAAATAATTAATTTTAAAGTGACTTTCATTTCACGGTTTTCGTTAATTTTCTTAGAAACTATCAAAATCCTTCTAGAAGATAATTTCGTAGAAAATTGCTATTAAAAAACTTAATAAGTGCATATTTTTATAGTTCTTGTGCATATTCTATGATTTTTTTATGCATATTAAAACACACTTTTTTAGTGCATTAATTTCCTGTCCCTGGTTATATCATTTGTAAAATATATAAGACCGCATAAAGTTAAAATTTTTGGTATTTACACACTCAGGTATAAATAACTTAAAATGACTGTTGAAATAACTACAAACGATATTATTAAGACAATGACTGTAAATGTCATAGGAATGACTAAAATTCTAGTCACAAATCACTTTAATTGCTGAAATTCCACTAACAACGAAAATTTATTATAATTAAATTATTTTTTAATTTGACTTAAAAGTGATCAATATCGTATACCTTCGCAAAAATGAAAAAACAATTGGATTAAGTGTTGTTGTCATACTAAATGTTTTTTATAGCTTGAATTTTATAACATTGAATTTAAACCGGCATGTAATTCTCATTTAGTTAGCAGTTTTATTTATAATTATGTGAACAAATTCACACAGAAATTAGTTTTTTGTTTCTATTGAAAAGTAGGAAGTATGTCAAGAAATTTTTTAGGATTTTTTTTTACCGAAATTAGCACTTTTGATAAGAGCTAAGTACTTTATTTTTTAATTTATTTTTATTTAAAAATGGTTACATTTTTATTAAACAAATTTTAATTTCAAAAATTACATTATCAATTTTATGACGTTTTAGAATAAATTAATATTTAGATTTAAACCTAATGAGAAATAATAAAATCTAATTAAAATGAATTCAAAATATTTGTTATTAATACATAAACACTTACAAAAAAAAAACAACTACATACATAAACACTACAGAAAACAACATCAATATGTTTTGAGTGATACACACTTCTGCTTTAAAAATATGTAGTTGATTGGGTTGTAATACTGTTTCTTTATTTTTAATGTAAATGTCAGTCATTTGTAGAACAACTTCAATTTTTTAGTAACCTTGTAGTTTATTTTAAAAAACAAACCACATCGAATAACTGTTTTATGATTTTAAATTCCTTTTTTACAGATCTTTTGTGTTATTTAAAAAAATAAATGTTTGTTTATTTTTTACTACGAGTAACATATGTGGTTCATGTTTACTACAATTGTGTTCCATTTTTTGAACATTAAAAAACAAATGACAATGTAAGTTGAATTTACTGAAATGTAAGTAGTCCTTTCTTTAAGTGAAATTTCATTTGTTTTTAACTACATTTGCTGTGGTCTTTACCTACATAGTATTCTAAGGGCCGTTATTACAACTTGCCTTTAAAATACATGTTAGTAAAAAGTAACTTTAGCTAAAATGAGGAATAAAGTGAGCTATAATGTTTTTCGTTATTACAACTTCCCAATAAAATAAAATTTATATTTTTGATAATGTGGCAGCACCAAACTAAAAACCGATTATTGGTTTATGAATTGGTTTATAAAAATACGTAGTGGCAACGTACTTTTATTTATTTGTTTACAAACAAACAATAATTTGTGAAAATCGGTTGGGAAATTCGGTATTTTCTTCTTCTTCCTTATAGAGCAGAAAATGTGGTAACTTTAAATACATAAACCTACGTTTAAAGTTAAAGGCAACAATATCTTCCCTTTAGCTTATCGGTCACTTTTAGCTTAAAGTATACTTATAATAACGAAAAACTAATAATCTGTCAGATAACATCCGAACTTTAGCTATTGGAAAGTTGTAATAATGGCCCTAAGTGTAGTATAAAAAAATGCCAAGCAAGTTCCTAATTTGAGCAAATATTTAATTGATTCAATTAATTTTTAAAATTTTCAACAAATCGATTTAAATAAAAGAAGTGGGGAAATAATTTTTCTGTGCTTAACAATAAAAGATTTGTATGTCAAACTAAAATTTTAGGAGCTTAATATTTTTAATTGTAAAGTTCCTTAAAGATATTTTCAATGAAAATTTTCGAGTTGATATTAAAATTTTGAATAGGATTGTTATTGACAGTTATATCAGTTTTTTGTTTTTATATATATCGAGATTATTTTTATGTTATTTTCAATTTATAACGAGCTTTCAACCTCCGTATATTTACAAAAATAAAGAAATAAAGCAAATCAAACATATTAGCTAGGTTGATACTAGTATTTCGATCTGGCTAAAGATCTCATCAGAACCCGAAGTTTTAGAAAAACTAGGGCCTATATAATAGGCAGCACTTTAACAAAAAACCTATTAATCATCAATTTTGATTTATTCTTGTCTTCTTAGTAATCAAGCACGTGGTTAGGTCTTTTCCTCACAAGCATCAAGACGTTAAGGTGTTATGATACTTGCTATTTTTTGTATTGGATTTTTTTAGGATTGACTGAATGAAACAACAAATGCGAGAAAGAACAAGAAATACGATATGTAAACAAACCCTTTTTTCTGATTGACATTTCTCATGTATATTTTTTTTCTTTGACTGAAACAATTTTATTTCAAAATAAAATGTAAACAAAACAAACAATATTGCCCACGTTTTGTTCCCAAAAAAACCGTCAAAAAAAAAGCTAAAAATCGCAAAAAAAAAAAAACGTTAAAACCCGCTACTTTCGATCAAAAACTAAAAAAGTTGGCAGCAGTGCTAACAATTAATCTTGAAATGTCAATTTTAAGTTAAAAATTTTTATATTTTTTTTGACAGTCTAAGACTATTTATCGATAACACACGTATATTTGTTTGACATTTCAAGATTTTTTATGGTATAATCATACTCTTTACACTCAGTCAGTTTTCCTATGCAAATATATTTGCACTGTTCTCCAATATAGAAAAAATACAAAAAATAGCAAGTATCATAACACCTTTACTAAACTTTGAAGACTTTGAATGTTCTATTTATATAAAAAAAAAAAAATTTTAAACCAAAAATTTATCCAGAACTTAAAAAAATTATATATTTCACATGTGGCAAAACATTGGATATTAATTTA
The DNA here is from genome assembly GCA_021234595.1 of Delia radicum. Taxonomy (NCBI): domain Eukaryota; kingdom Metazoa; phylum Arthropoda; class Insecta; order Diptera; family Anthomyiidae; genus Delia; species Delia radicum. Next base: position 76,461,321 of record CM037854.1, on the reverse strand, counting down.
ATTCAGCCAATCCAATTATATATTGCCCATTTTTTAACGTATGGTATAACATATGGTGTAACATATAAAAATAGGCATCTTAAGTCTGTTGCAACTGGTGTCGAAAATTATTAAAATTACTCATGTCTCTTTTTCATCATTTAGAGGACCAGTTCTTTCAATATAATTTACACCACTTAACCCATACAGAAAAAAAATATTGTCAATAAATTGTCAATTCGAAATCACTTTCAAATAAAAGTTTAATAATATCTGTTAAAAGTTTAATTGAAAACGGATTTGGTGTCCACAAGGGAAAACTAAGCATTTTTCTGTTCCCGCATTCCCGGTAATTTGGTTTGAAAATCCCGGAATTTATAAGAATTAAATTTTAAACTAAAATCACAAATATTCCACATATTAATGCAGCAATCAAAAATAAAAAAATGCACAAAAAATTAATGGAAAATATTATGAAGCTTATTTTTTATCTTAGACGTTGAGTTTAAATAAGACATTTTAAGTCACTCTGGATAGCTCACAACAAATATTTGGCATTATACAAATTTTTCCAAAACATTTTCAATTACCAAATATTTCCGAAATGCCGTGTTTGGCCAAACTCTTTGGTCGCACACTATTGATTTTTTAATTTTTCTAGTTTTACATTTTCCGTAAACTATTTTTCATTACTTTAATCTTACAGTTATTTAAACTGAAGTTTTTTTTTTAACCAAACTCTAATATTTAAAGAAACTGAAATTAAAAAACAATTTCTCTCAGACTTAAGAACAACTCAAAATTCGAAGAAAATCTGCAAATATATAATGGAGATTTATTTTTATGAAAAATCTCAGGCCGTATAAGACACTTTGCATACAAAAAATATAATTTAGTGTGAAAAATTTTATAAGATATTTTTGAGCGGGATTCAGGGAATTTCGAGAAAATTTCCCGCCTTTCTAAAAACTTAGTAAGTGGGTGATTTTACATTCACTAATACATAAAATTTTCCGCTTTTATTTTTTGTGTTGGTTACAATTTTGGCAATTTTGACGATATTTTTAAAAAGTTTTGATGATTTTTTTAAATTTTGACATTTTCTAAATTTTGGTGATTTTTTCTAATCTTAGCGATTTGGTAAATTTTATTTTAAATTTTGGTGTTTTTCTTTAATTTCTTTTCAAATTTTGACGATGTTTTCATATGTCCCGGGTAAAAATAGTTATATCTAGCCATATATAATAAGCAGGGCAACCAGAAATATGCTGTATCATGTTTTTGCCTGTGAGTCGTATTGAAAAATTTGTGAGAACAATTGCATATCTTGATCTTAAGGGCATATTTTTGATAAAAAGTCTTATTTTTGAGTATATTTTTATACTTTTTAAAACAAAAATATATTTTTAGAGCATATTTCACTTATTTTTGTAAATTTTTCGTTATCGAACAATTTTATATTTCAATAAAAAACATTTGCCAATATATTTCGGGGTTTGCAACCGGTTACGGAAATTAAGCCATTTGTGCAAATTTAAATTTCCTGTTTTATGACTGTAGCAATCAGGTGCAGATCCAGGGGGAGGGAAAATGGGATATTTCCTCTCCAAAAATTTAATTTTTCAGTACAAAAAGGAGTAATAAATTAAAAGCGTTAATCAAAAAATACTCTAACTTCCCTATGCAATACATTTTCCTGGATCCGCGCCTGTTACCAATTTACGTAAATTTAATCTTTTATCTTCTTTTTTTTAGCAATTGAAATAAAATTCACAAAAGTTATTCCAACTGTACTGAAAAATAAGCATAAAAATACGATTTTATAATGAAAAATGTGTTTTTAAGAGCAAATTTTTTAAATTTTAAAAGAATATTTTCCGTTTTTTAGGGCATATTTTATGCGCATAAAATCGAATTTTTAGAGCGTATTTCTGGTTGACCTGATAATAAGATTAAGTCGTATCTAACTTTGAATGGAGTCACATTACGGCTTATATCATTATATACAAATGCATCTGCAAAATTTTATTGAGTGAATTTTTTATATGGTTATTGATATCATTATATCCCCAAACCTTACTCCATACATAAGACATATAATACTCCAAATATATGTAGTGATAGATACGATTGCATATGGCCCCATACTTAGTGTTATTAAACTTATGTAAAGTCATGCTGAAAATATTTTACTTATAATTTTTTATAGCTTTATATATAATCCCATACATATATTGATGTAGTTCAATATCAAATTATGTTATCTCATTTAGAAGTGAATTCTTTTATATAATTTCCAATACAAAATGCGAACGTATTTTTAGACAAAGCCACTTAAATATATATTTTTAACAATAAATTTATTCTTCATCATTTTTAAACTTTGTAAGCAAAGACGAAAATAACTCATGGTTTTCGGGGGGCAATCAATTAACACCACCGATTTTCTGTGGTTGGTTGATATATGTATATACCTGAACAAACCTTGGGTTTTTTGTGGGTGGTGGATTAGCATCAGGCTGCTGATGACCTAGTCGCTTAGGTTGAAAGTGCGGCACTTCCTCCAGCGCTGATGCCCAAAAGATTTTGTTCATCTTCTTTTACATTTATTAACAATTAGTGTTTTATATTTGTAATAGTAATATTTAATTATGATCTCAATCCTAACAATTCTAAATTAAATGTATATTGTTATGTTTGAAAAAAAATGGGAGTGATAATAATACATGAATAAAGATACGAAAAAATGTCAAAATAGCAAAAAATTTTGTAAAATAAACGAAAATAAGAAAGTTTTCGTTATTTTGTCATTTTTTTCGAATTTGTAGTGTTGACTATGCACTATCGGCTAAAATTATATGAAATGAGATATATTTATATCCAATAAGATATAATTTAATATCCCAGATATGGACGAATCTCGGATGAAATTGTATCAAATTATATCTTATTTGATATAAATATAAGCATGCTGATAACTAATTTTTCGGGAACTTTTTTATATATGGGAACTTATCAAATAAGGTATAATTATACTAGACACCATATTCAAATTTTTACCCGGGTTTAGCGATTTTAATCGTTTTCATTGTTTTTACAAACTTTGACAATTTTTTTTAATTTTCTGGCGATTTTCGTGAATTTTTTAAATGATTTTTTGCAATTTCGGGATTTTTAAAATGTTGCCGATTTTTCTTTTTTAATTTTCTAATTTTTTAATTTTTTTTTAATTTTGGCATTTTTTAATTTTTGGCAATTTTTTGCTATTAAAATTAAAGTTTTAATAGTACCTAATAAAAATTTGTTTTAAATTAACAACATTATTCCATTAAATTTTTAATAGATATGATTAAAATCTTTATTGAAACCAAATCAATTAAATAGTAACAAATTATTTTATTTGATATTACAATTTCCTTAATAGAACCAAATTCAATTAAACTTTCAATTGACTTAACAAATATTTATATTGAAACTCGATTTTAGTTTTTTCTGTTTAGAGTAATGGCAAATGGAACAAGTTCTGTGACAAGTACTGCTTAGATCAGTCACGGGATAGGTCTTTTCTGGCAATTGACTCCTCATTGTCCGTAGGGAATGTATGCCTTTTATAATTAAAAAGCCTGCTCATTAAGCTTAAAATGGTTTTATTTCAAAGCAAAATAAAATTAACATTATTTTTTATGTGTATATAACTTCCTTATGGATTAGTATTTAATGTTGGATCCAAAAGTGGCAATACGCTTGCTTTTTAAATTTGAGTAAATGCTTAAGTGTTGATTAGAAAATTCAGCCCGTATCATTAATATTTAAAAAATTAAAATAATTGAATCACCTTTTTATTGACCTCTACCTTTTTTTTTTTTTTGATATAAAACAATCACCACAAACCTTATTATATTTTACAATTATCCTTTTTTGTTTATTTGCTCTCGAAAAGATAAAAAAGCCTGAATCATCTTGAAATTCTCAAAGCACACATAAATGTTAGAACAATAACGAACTCATCCAACAACTTTCCATAAACCACAAAAACGAAAATGAAGATGATGAAAATACTACAAAATCCTTACTTAAAAAAAAATATCCTTTAAGGATTGACAGTGTAACAATGCGTAAAATTGTTGCAATATTATAGGGAAAAAAATACGTTACAATGACAAAGTTTTTATTTCTAAGGTTTCAAACACGTTTTTCTAACACATAAGTAGGATAGAAAGGACAATAAGAAGAGAAAAAACAAAAAAAGGGTTGTTATTAAAAAGAAGAAGAAAAGAAAGAACAACAAGTTTTTATTGTTAGTGTAAATGTACGCATATAAAACATGATGACATGTCTCATTTTCTACGATGTGAGTTGAGTAGTTTAACAACCACAATGGGAATTAAGGACAAGTAATGAAAAGCAAAAAAAAAATTAAGAATTTATCAAATAATATTACAGTCGTTCGTAAGGGATAAACTACAATGTTTTAAGGATGCATACTCTAGAGCGCGGTTTTTATTTTAAAATTTTAGACAAAAAATAACAAAAGTATTGCAGTACACTAAGCTATAGATAGAGTGAACTTAAAAAGCTACCTAGTAGTTTAGGTTATAGGTCTGGCTGCGTATATCCATTGTCTATCTTTAGATACTCAATATAACCCCAAAATCTGAAGTTATTGTAAATAAATATACTTTTTAAGATTTTATAGATTAAACATTTTAAAATTATTCAAATTTTGTGAGACTTTTAATTTTTAAACAGATTTAAAAAGAGAGAAAATTTTGCTATTTGCCAACTGAAATTCGGTTACTACGACCCAAATTCGGTTATTTCGAATTTCTGACGGTTGACACAACTTAACATAAGTTTTCACAGCAAAGTTCGATAATTCAACTAAATTTAAGAATTGCAAATCCCTAAATATTCAGAAATCTAATGTAGATATCGTTGTACTAACTAAATTTATAAGTTGTTATCATTAATATACATTTTTCAATTCGGTTGGCACTTTCTTTATCTGTGTGTATATGGGGAACTTCAAAAATGTACGATGCTTTGAGGTAAAATATATCCAAAATTTTTTTTTCGTATGACCTTTTGTGTTTATGTCATCCGATTTGCGTCAACCATTTATCTTTAATGGAGCAAAGAATTATAGCGGTTTTAAGCTTTAAGCAAATTGAAAATATTAGTGGGCGTTGTGGTGTAATGGTTAGCGCGTTGGACTGCTACACAGATGGTCCCGGGTTCGATTCCCGGTGACGACAACATCAACATCTTCGGTGTTCCCATAGCACTTAACCTCACCGAAGTAAAATAATGAATCAGGGCTATGAAACAAAAGGTGTCAATAAATTCGCCAACTCCACATCAGGTGGCTAGCAACAACTGTTCTAAGACTTACCATCTCGCGCAATTACAGTGTTGCCATGTTTAAAGCCCTTCATCTTTTCAACACCTTTCATCTCTCCACTATCCCCTTTCCAAAGAAAGCAACACATTAATTGATAGGAAGAATTTCCTGAGTGTTGCTTCTCTTTAAAAAAAAAAAAAAAAAAAAAAAAATATTAGCCAGGTTGATACTATTTCGATCTGGCTAAAGATCTCATCAGAACCCGAAGTTTTAGAAAAGCTTAATAAAGCTTTCAGAATAGGCAGAGCTTTAACAAAAAACCTATTTATTATCAATTTTGCTACATCCTTGTCGTCTTAGTAATCGAACACGTGGATATTTTCCTAACAAGCATCATGACGTTACTAAAGTTTGAAGACCAAAAAAGTTTTATTTATATAAAAAAAAAATTAGTTTTCACTCTGGCTCAAGTAATATTAATAATATTAAAATGTAAATTTCTGTTTAGACTAAATAAAATGCACATCAATTTATAGATCTAATTGCATTTATTATATTTTAAAATATATGTAACCAAAAGATATAAAAATACACTCAAACATTTTTTTTGACATATACGAGTATAAGGACTTACAAATAAGGCCGGGATTAGAAATTGTTGTTGCTTTTTCGATTTGATGTACGTTTTGGCGGAATTGATACAGCGCTTTAGTTGTCACAAAGCGAAATGTGTTTGGAAAAAACTGCAGCTATAAATGAAAAAAAATGTTTGCTCCTTATCAATTATGGCCGTCGTTAAGGATTCACTCTAGAAACCTAGCTATGTTCTCAAGCCATTTCAATTTCGCAAAATTTTTAAAAACTTCATACAATTTTTTGGGAGGATCTTTGCAGAAAAACTGCTAATATCAGCAAAAAATTTGTTAAATTTTTGCAAAATTTTTGCTGAATTTACTAATTGTTTTCCTGATAATAGCAATCCTTTACATTTTGTATTGTTATCTCGATTAAAATATGTAAAAATGTATTCCTCAGCTAGAAATTAGTTCATCGATTGATATTTTTGAATATCTGACGGATCCGATAATGAATTTTTCAAATACACAAAGTCTAAAATATTAAAAAATTTATTCCGTTATATACATAAATAATTGGTGGTTTTTATTTAAATATTACTAAACTTATAAAAATTATGTCGTCAGGTTTGTCATATGCCTGAAACTTGAAACCTGTTTCATAAATTATACGAAAAGTTTCAATGGACGAGTTCCAGTGACAATTTTCATTAAAGCTATGAAGAAATTCATTGCTGAAACGAATTTAATGCTCTCAGTGCACTAAAAATTACACACAGTCACAAACTTAGAAAAAGTCGTAGCGCGTTTGAAAGCGTTTGCTTTTCTAACCATTTAAATTTTTTTTTCTCTATAAAGAGTTAAAATTGGATTTAAAAAATACTCCTTTTAAAAACTGACCAAATATTACATTTTTAAACGAAGTCTCGGTCATGCATCCGACCAGCTTTGAACTTTCCTGTTTCTAATGTCGGCGAAAAAAGTTAAAATTATTACACCAACTTTTTTTAAATTGCATTTCAAATATCGGGTGTTTTTATAGAGTGACACAAGCTTAAATCATAATAAAACAAGGAAATATATTTTTAATATCAATGAAAAGGGCTTTATTGGAAAAAAATTTTTTTTAAATTAATGTTTTAATATGATTTCTGTCATGTGGCCGCCACGGCTGGCGCGTAGAAGGCGCAATCTGGAACACCAATTTTCAACAACTTTTCGCAGCATTTACGGCAGTATTTCTGCGATAACTCTTCGAATGTTGATTTCCAGGTGTTCAATTGTTTGTGGTTTATCGACGTAGACAAGTGACTTAACATAACCCCAAAGAAAATAATCCAATGGGGTGATCGCTGTGTGGCATGTGGCTCCCTCCTGTTGGAACCACATATTAGCAAAAGAGTAATGCCACGTAATTGAGGTACGAAAAAATTTCGAATCATGTTCCTATACCGTTCACCATTGATAGTAACATTCTGAGCATCATTGTTTTTGAAGGCATATGGGCCAATGACTCCGCCAGCCCATAAAGAGCACCAAACAGTAGTTTTCTGTGGATGTAATGGTGTTTCGACAAAAGCTTGTGGATTCTCCTCACTCCAAATGCAACAATTCTGCTTATTTACGTACCCATTCAACCATAAAATGGTTCAGCCATAAAATGAAAGAAGTGCACGATGAGTTTGACGAATAGAACAATTATTTTGATTAAAAATTTCAACAATTTGCACGCGTTGCTCTGATGTAAGTCGATTCATAATGAAATTTCAAAGGAAACTAAACAAAAAACAACTATCAGCTGTTAAATGGGTGGTCAAATAAAGCAGTGATGCCAACTCAAAGTTGTGACACTCTAAAAACACACGCTTTATAAGCAATCTTCAAATATCATATACTCTGTAACTTTAACCGCCGATTTCACAAAATTGTGAGGTGATTGAATGAATTTGGATGTCGGATTTGAAATCAGAGCATCAAAGAGTATATAAATTATATATCGGCATGCAAACCAAGAAAGCTTGTTGAGGTGTGTTATTAAAAAATTATATTTAGCACCTTTTTTTTGCTAAATATTGCTAAAATAAAAACAGCAAAAAATAAAACTATTAAATTTACATAATTTTATTTATTTTATTTAATTTATATCGAAATGAATTTATTTAAAACAGCAATTTACTCTGCTAAAACTGGTAAAAAGTTTTATTATATATTTGTAGACCAAAAGTACCAAAAAAAAAACTGTAATATCAATGAAATTTTTCTATATTTACCTTAAATGTAAATAAGAAAATTTTTACTGAAATCAACAGAAAATTTGGCTAAAAAATTGTAGATTGCTGATCCCAGAAGAGCAGATTTTTATTTGCATTAAAACAAAAATCTAAATATTTTTTAAATTATTTTACATTTTTTTGTCCATAATATTTAGCAAATTTTTCCAGATTTTAGCAGATTAATTTGTTACTTCCAATTAACTAAAATTTAGCTCAAATATAACTTAATATTTGAAGATTCGTCAGATTTATATTGGCTATGATTATCTTATTAGTATTTCGCAAAAAAATATTTGCTAATTTTAGCACTTTTTTCTGCAACCTTATGTTTAACTAATTTTTAGTAGTTTTAGCAAAAATGTTTACTAAATTGTTTCTACTAGTTAAAGTACCGTTATATATTTTACTATAGGGTACGAGTACCCTTGTTGTAATTTCCTAATGAATGTGTTGTTTAGCAATTAAGAAATTTTTTTTAATTTTCGTTTTATTTTTTTTTTGTAAACCCTAAACTTTTGGCACTTAGCAAGGACAAAACAAAATCGTTTGTTACTTCCTTACTAGTATTAAAGAGAAAGACAACAAACAATTAGTTTAGAAAAAAAGTCATTCAAACGTCATAAATTTAAGTATAAAAAAAAGAAAAACACTTTTGGCTAACATAAACAAACCGGAAATGTTTTAATTTCCCGTTGATTTTTAATGGTTTTCATTACGCCTCTTAAAGTTTATTTTTTTTTTTCGTTTAAGAATTTTTTAACATTTTGACCTAAATTTAATTGTTTTAAGTTTACAAAATATAAAATAACTTACAAAAAAAATTCATTCATTTTATAAGTCCAATGCTATATGACATTTTGGGTGGTTTTTATATAAACCCAAAGACTTGAAAGCTATTTCCCTTCCGCTTCCCCCCATAAAAACTAAAAGAAAAAGGAATTTTTTCTTTGTTTTTTTGTAGCCTTTTAGCTTTGTTTATTTTATGCCTTTACATCATTTGTTTGGTTGAGAAATTAAATAAAAAAAAAAGAAAAGCCAGAGCAAATGAATTAAGAAAATAGCCTATGGGTAATATCAACAATGTGGAAAGAATTTAAACTCTTGCTGAAAAAGGAACAACAACTAAAATATGTTCACTAGGGTGTACCGACAAAGGTTGGTTTTTGAAATTCACTTAAGTAATAGCACTCACACGATGTGTATTGAAGAGCTTAATACGGCAAAAATAACGAACATTTTTTTTTGGAGGATACTTCTAATTTCTAGTTCCGACATGCGACTTTGGTACGTTCAAAAAAATTGTCATACTTTTTATCGAAAAAAAACTCTGTTTTTCTAGAACAGATTTTAGTCCAAAAATACAATCATCATTCAACTGCGTGCATTAAAATATTAGTACCTTCTTATCAATATTCAGTATTAGGTACTGCTATTTTATTAGCGCATTGTGGTGTAATGGTTAGCGCGTTGGACTGTTACACAGATGGTCCCGGGTTCGATTCCCGGTGATGACAACATTAATTTCGAAAAATAATATGTATCGCTGCGCCCACCTTCGTTGTTGCCATAGCACTTAACCCCACCGAAGTAAAATAATGAATCAGGGCTATGAAACAAAAAGTTTCAATAAATCGCCAACTCCACATCAGGTGGCGAGCAAAAACTGTTATAAGACTTATAATATCGCGCAATTACAGTGTTGCCATGTTTGAAGCCCTTCATATTTCACTACCTTTCACCTCTCCACTATTCATTTTCCAAAGAAAGCAACACATTAATTAATAGGAAGAATTTCCTTTTTTAAAAAAAAAAAGAAAGTAAGATAACCCTTTTTGGCACAAATCAAACCATTTATGACATCTTAAATCACCTGTCGCAACCTAAAATAATTCTTCAAAAAATTTTTTTTGTTATATATTCCGTATTCAGAGCATAAATGTGCAATATATCAGTGCTAGTAGTCAAATTATATGTTTTAACGGGACGACCCAATGCTCATGCAATCTCCTTACAAACATCAGCAGAAGAATGAGCAATGAACGCCAACTTGTTACAATTTACATAAAATTTTTTACGTATCTTAATTTTATGATTCCTGTGTGTTAAGTCAAGCACTAAAGTAGAAAAATGAATAAAGAAAAATTAAAGTCCTTAATGCTTTTACCTTTTTTTTGGTGCTACTATTTTTTGGGTATTTTAAACAAAACTGATGAACTGTTAAGAGATTAAAAAGGTAAACAGATATATATTTAATGCCCATACAACACCTTCATTGCGACTCAACGAGATGTATTACACTTGATAATAAGTACAACATTTAAAATAATAAGTTAACAAAAACAAAAAAGAAGACAAGATTGGAGCAACATTGATTATTAATAGGTTTTTTGTTAAAGTTCTGCCTATTATATAGGCTCTAGCTTTTCTAAAACTTCGGGTTCTGATGAGATCTTTAGCCAGATCGAAATACTAGTATTAACCTAGCTAATATGTTTGATTTGCTTTATTTTTGTAAATATACGGAGGTTGAAAGCTCGTTATAAATTGAAAATAACATAAAAATAATCTCGATGTATATAAAAACAAAAAACTAATATAACTGTAAAAAAAAACTCAGCTAACTAAATTTTAACAAATAATTTGTGATAACAACCTTGATTTAACAAAATTTTTAAATTCCTGTAAATTAAACTGCAAACAATTTAATTTTGTGACATGCTAGTTGGCGTTTAAAAAAATTGATTTTCAAATTAATGTTTAATACTAAGAATTTTAAAAAATCTACTTGACTGACTCTGTAGATCTCGATCACAAAGCAAACTCTATACCATCTGAGCTAATGTTGTTTATGCATATTGGCTGGCTAAAAGAAAAGTTATATTTTTTGCATGTGTGTTTAAATAAAAAATCAAGCAAAACAAATACCACATATGTATGCGAGTTTGTTGTTGGTTTGAACTCAAATTAACATATACTAAAGCTTATTTAGTTTAATGGAGAGAGTATCTGGTCTTTTTCAATTTTAGCAATCGTTTGGCATTGAAATTATTTTTAATACTATGAATTTTCAAAAAATCTACTTGGAGTCAGTAGGTCTCGATCACAAAGCAAACTCTATACCGTCTGAGCTAATGTTCCTTACGCATATTGGCTCGCCAAAATAAAAGTTATATTTTTTTGCGTGTGTGTTTAAATACAAAAGAAAAAAATAAAGCAAAACAAATATCACATTTGTATAAGAAAGTGTTGTTGGTTTGAACTCAAATTAACATAGTATATTAACATATACTACCACTTATTTAATTTAATGGAGGGAGTGTCTGGTTTTTTTTTTAAATTTTAGCAATCTTTCGACTTTAACACGACTTTTCCTGAAGAGCTATTATAACCCATATATTAGATATTTCAAATAAGTGGCAACTCTTGGCTCATATCATAGGCAATATGGGTACACAATTTTTTTATTTTCTCGAATACTTTAATACTGCACACACAATATTTTTTCCGTAAATACTGCTGAATATACACATTAAATTAACTGAAAATCAGTTAAAAACAGTACTGCTTACTTTTCGTTTAAAGCAATTGTATTTTGTAGTTTATTTTCAACTGTTGAAAAATTAATTGACAAAATCGATAAAAAACAATAGATTGTTTTCGTTTATTTCAATACTCAATATAATATAACAACTTTTTGTACAGTGTTATATTAACGTCATTAATATGCATTTTAATTAATATGCATTTGACAAATTTAATTTAGAAATGTTGAGGTTAAGAAGAAAAATAAAAGTTTGTCTCTAAAAATTATAAACACTATTAATTTTTAAATCAGACTAGACTAGTAGACCATACAATAACAGAAAAAGCTAATAGGAAAGAAAACTGCAATTTAGCTGTATTAGATTCGAGGCCATACGCTAAAAGGTAATGACTTGGTATTGTTACGTTTGTAATGTAAGATGAGCGCAGGTTTGATTCTTACAGCAGCAGGTTGTTGAAAAATTATAAGACACAAATAATAATACAATTTAAATTTAAATGGAAAATCACTGATGAGCCTCTCCATAAAAAAGGCAGAAACTAGTCTAGTCTGATTTAAAAATTAATAGTGTTTATAATTTTTGGAGAAAAACTTTTATTTTTCTTTTTAACCTCAACATTTCTAAACTTTTTGTTTTTACTAAAAAATTTTAACTGAATATTTTAAGTACTACCGAAAGTCCGTTTTTTTTTTTTGTTTATAAATAACAGACAGAAAGTTTAAAAATATATTTTTTTAATAATTTAATTTATATTCCACTAAAACAACTTTACCGTTTAAACTTTTAAATAACTGTTGATTTTTATGGAAAAGTTCTTGTGAGTGTGATTTCAAAAAAAAAAAAAACATAACTTTTTTTTCGAAAAACTTGTATTCCCATCGCCTTTAGAAATTTGATACGGAAGAAAATAAATAAAAATTGGTTTGGAGCCTTAAAAATAACAAAAAAAGAGTAAAAAAAAACGAAAAAAAAACACTTTTTCGACAAAAACTAGTCTAAAAACCCAAAAAAAAAACATTTTGGATAGGATATATTTAAAATATTTGAAATCGGCGAATTTTTTTTAACATACCTACTAAAAAAAACCTTAAAATTTAACGTGTAAAAAAATATCGATTTCTCGTACAAAACATCAAGAAAAACATTTTTTTGGAAAAACTACTATCGCCATCGTTTTTAGCGTACAATTTCGCATTGGCCAGGTAATAATTACAAAAAATTAAATCAGCCGATTTTTTTTTTATTACCTACAAAAAAAAACCTTAAAAATAAAAGTTGATAAAAAGTCAAAAAATTGAAATTTGGGCTCCTAAAACTGTTTTTTTTTATATGTCTTAGTGGAACGTTTTTTGCCTCATGCCAAAAGCTATCGAAAATCGATGGCACAATATCGATTGCTAAATCGACCCACCCTAATGTATATAGAAGTTATTAACAGTTTAAGTGGTAAAGTACTATCGTTGTAAAATAACATGATTTTCGTAGTTTACACTAAAGAAAAGTGTCAGAAATTGTGTTATATTACAACGGTAGCACGTTAGCACTTAAAATGTGAATTACATTATTGTATGTTCTTTGTTTTTTTGGTTTTTGTTGAAACTACCCACTTCTCACAAATTTTTTTTATTTTGACGATTTTTCAAATTATGATGACGATTTTGATAATTTTTTCTGGAAAATTTTACGTTTTTATGCTCAGCAAAGCTGGAAACACTGAACACATTAACAACTGGCCATGATTTCCTAAGAGTTGCTTTGCTTAAAAAAAAAAATTACAAACCCATCATGAGAAAAATCCTCATTCTTAAAAACAACACAAAAGTTGTTACCATATAATTGAATTGTTTATTGAAGATTAACACTTTAGGATGGAAAATAAATTAACGACATTTTTTAAGAAGGATTCGCTTGTATCTAAAACAAAATACAAAAAAAAAAAAATTAAATCCCCGTTAAATGAAGTTGGATAAGGGTCAATATTGTGTCTATTTAGGATTATTCGTTGTATTTTACAATATCTTTTCAATATTTAATATGGGTACAATATTCAAAGGTTGCGATAAAAAATTGTATTTTATTTGTTCAACCTTGTGAAAAACTGTTAAAATTAATGTAGTTTTTTTTTTTTTTGGTTTAAAACGCTATTAAAACAAAAAGGTTAACATAAAAAACAAATTCATAAAATATGTATGATAAGCTTAAAAATACTGGACAATTGAATTTATTGCATTTCTTTATTGTACTTGAACAAGAAAAATTTATTTTTAATTCAATAGAAGAAGGTCCTTTTTACAGAATATAATTTATAATTTACAGAATATGTAAAATTATAAACGGAAGCAACTTTTAAAATCTTCTTAAAACAACGTTATTTTTTTGGACTAGTTTTCTTGTATTTTCTTAGACGAGTTTTAATTTAATTTATCACTAAACTTATGAAGTTTTAATTATAGTTTCTACACACACAGAAAAATTTAGATATCTTCCAACTGAAACTCGGTTATAACGACTCAAATTCGGTAATTTTTTTTTTTAAAGAGAAGTAACACTCAGTAAATTTTTCGTATTAATTAATGTGTTGCTTTCTTTGGAAAGGGGATAGTGGAGAGATGAAAGGTGGTGAAAGATGAAGGGCTTCAAACATGGCAACACTGTAATTGCGCGAGATGATAAGTCTTAGAACAGTTGGTGCTCGCCACCTGATGTAGAGTTGGCGAATTTATTGAAGCTTTTTGTTTCATAGCCCTGATTCCCTATTTTACTCCGGTGGGGTTAAGTGCTATGGCAACACCGAAGGTGGGCGCAGCGATACATATAAGTGATAGAAAACTCATACATATTATTTTTCTAAATTGATGTTGTCGTCACCGGGAATCGAACCCGGGACCATCTGTGTAATAGTATAACGCGCTAACCATTTAACCACAGTGCCAACAACACCTAAAATATTCATAGTTCCAAAGTAAATATCGTTGTACTAACTGAAGTTATAAGTTGTTACCATTGAAATGCACTATTCAATTTAGTTGGCACTTTATTTTTCTGTGTGTATGAAACTATTTTTGATGAAACTTTTTCTAGAGGAGAATGAAACTTTTAATAAAAAAAAACTACATTTTTGTGAAAAACTGCATTAGATTAATGAAAAGTTTCAATTAACGAATTCAGTGCCACTGTATAAATATTATGCAAAAATGCATTGATATCATGCAGAGATTTCTCTCAGTGTAGTGTAGTGCGTTTTTTTTTTTGTTTCATATTATATATTTTCTTAATAATAATTTTTTAATATAAGTCAATGATTGTTGTTAAATTACGCTATAAATCGCTCATAATATACAACACTGAATATTATTTATGATTTCGTTTATTATAAACTAAATAAAATATTATGATCTCCGTTTCATATTTAATATAGAATTTTTTATATAAAACTTAACAATATAAAGAGTGTTAAAGACATAAATCTTTGTCATGAGATACTTTTAATATGGATGGTAAAATAGGGAATAAAAAACAAAAACTTAAATGTTTGGGATCAAAAAATATTTTTAATATAAAAATCATTAAATCATATTTTCATCAGTACACCTGAACAAATATCAATTCCTCACTCAGTTGACTTCTGCTGTAAATATTTCTAGTTGTTGGAGTTTTAATAGAGTATCTTTATTTTTAAGCGAAAATGCAGTCATTTGTAGAAGATATTTCAGTTTTGGCTACAATTGTAGTTCATTTTAGAAAAACAAACCATATCATATTACTGTATTATGATTTTACATTCATTTTATGAAGCAGTTTTTTTTTTATTTATTTAAAAAAAAAAAAAACAAATAAATGTTTGTTTATTTTTTACTATATATGTGGTTCATTTTCACTGTAATTGTGGTTTATTTTTTGAAGAGTAAAAAACAAATGACAATGTTAGTTTAATTTACTGAAATGTAAGTCGTCATTTCTGCAAGAGAATTTTCATTTGTTTTTAACTACATTTGTAAAAGAAATTTCAGTTTTGGCTACAATTGTAGTTCATTAAAAAAAAGCAAACCACATCAAATTACTGTTTATGATTTTATATTCATTTTATACAGTAGTGTTTTTTTTATTTAAAAAAAAATAAAACAAATAAATGTTTGTTTATTTTTTACTATATATGTGGTTCATGTTTACTGTAATTGTGGTTCATTTCAGTAAAAAACAAATGACAATGTTAGTTGAATTTACTGAAATGTAAGTCGTCATTTCTTCAAGTGAATTTTCATTTGTTTTTAACTACATTTGCAGTGGTCTTTACCTATATAGTATTCTAAGTGTACCGGTTACAAAACTTTTTAGCAAAACTGGACTTTATGGAGCGTTCCTCAAAAAAAAAATAAAAATAAAAAAGAACATTTTCTGCTTCTTCGGTTTTTGGGGCCAAAAACCGGATTGCGTAGAAACATATAAGTGTGGGTACTCAAATGAAAGGAAATTTCTCAAGATTTCAAAAATCATACTATTTTTATGATAAATGGAAGGTAGCGCCCTCTAGAGCTATTAATATATTTGAAGTACAAATGGGAGAAAGTTTTTTTTGTTTTTTTTTTTTTGGTTATTTTTGTAAAATTTACTGTTCAAATAATGAACATGAATATATGACTTTTTAGTTACTATAGTTGCCATTACCTTGGGATAACCGCATGGAGGTGATAGTTCAAAATGTATTGGCTTAAGGTTTTTCTCCTCCAGTCCGTCCAAAGCCCGGCTTCTCTGGGGAAAGTTTTTCTGGGTAACTGGGCTAATGAGTTTTTACCTATGTGCTAGGCAGTTTAGTGGCTTCGCTGAGTAAAGTTTTTCCATTTTCAGGTTTTATAAAAAAAAATAATTTTGTTGTAATTTCGATGTATTTGTAAGTGTTTTCGAAAATAGCGCTGCAGTCAAAATTTGTAAACGGGTGTAGAGGGCGCTATGTATCGTAGATCGTAAAAATAATATCATTTTTAAAATCCTGACGAAATTTCCTTTCATTAGAGTACCCACACTTGTATATTACTACGCGTACTGGTTTTTGGGCCCAAGGGCCACGGCGCCCTTAACCGAACATAGAAAAAAAATCTTTTAATTCTAGAGGGGCACCTACATTTTTTTGTGGAGAACGCCTTTTTTTAAAAAATGTATAAAAATGTATTTAGTTTTATTTAATCAGTTTCAAGCTTCTTAGTTTGTTGACAAATTTTTAATTTTGCGAATTAAATTTTAATAAAAATTGTTATATATTTAAAAATTTTTAATATTAAAAATTGTATAATATTTATTTTTCTTTATTTTTTCAGGTAAGCACAAAAATTTTGATGTTTCCGTAAGTACCACTGACACCACTTTTTGGACATAAAACATTAAAAAAGACGAGAATGTAGCAACTTTTAACTTTGTTTAAATTTTTTTTTTTTGTATTTTTAAAATTTGCTACACTAGGCTGCCTCTTATTTTTGAAAACGTCATATTTTTGACGCAACAACCCTGTATTAGAATAAGATTTATGAAAAAAAAAATCTCTAACTTTTTCAAAATTTTCGACAAAAAAATTAGCGGTCGCTACCAGACTTTGCTCATTTTCCCGATTTTCAAATAGCACATATTTCCATAAAAATTGCTTATTAAAAAAAAAAATTAAAATATATCAATATTAAATTTTTTGTTTTACATGCAACCTCAAATACCCAGGAAAATATATTTAATTTTTATAAGATTGTTAACCCTTACCTCCACTATGACAATATTAAGTTTCTAATAGTTTGCATTATTTTCAAAGCTCTAATTTTGAATAAAAAATTTAACATAATTGAATAATTGCTAGAATTAGCATTATTTTCGTCGATTTTTATTAAATACATCATAGGCATTAAAAACAAAATAATAATGAAAGGATCCCTCCATCCACTTAGCGTGTGGACCGATTTAATTTTGGCGGATTTCGAGGAAAGTCAGTATTTTTGATAAAAAAAAAAAGAATTTTAAAAGTATTTTTGCAGTGAAAGGAACTAATTTTACATTCTTTATTATTTCATTTGATCACAATTACTTAGTTCCAAAACATAAAGCCCCATATTCATAAAAATGCTAAACAGCATTTCAAATACATTTTAGTTAAAACACAAATGTTAGCCTTTAAACTGTATTCATAAACAAATATTAACTTTTACACAAGGTTTACAATACGTATTTTAAACTAATATTTATTTATGAATACAGTTTTGAAGCTTAAAAAGTGTTTTAACTAAAATGTGTTTGAAATCTGAATTAAGATTTTTTATGAATACACTCATAAATAGCTGGTGCATTGTTAACCCATGTTTTCAGTAGGACAAAAATGTTAAATAAAATAAGCTTGAGGTTATAAATGAATATTTTAAAATAAAAAACTTAAAAATTTTGTAGACATGAGGCAACTAAAATTAGACAAAATTTAACAAAATTTCCTGATATTTCAAAAACTCTTTGGGCGATTTGAAAAATGTCTTCATTTTTGTGGTTAGCTTACAAAATATTCACTGCGGGAAACGGACTAGAACTTTGTGTGTATGAATAAGTCCTAATTTCGGTTCTGTTATATGAAAGTGACCGGTACTTTTAACATGGGCTTGTCATAGGAGGTGACAATTGCTACCTGTGTAGCACTGTGTGACGTGGCGAATAACTTGACCAAGGTAACCTATCACCGTACCGACTGAAATGAATATGCTACGGGACAAGTTAGAAGTTGGTATTGTCAAAGTATGACCATTTTAGGATTTTTGTGATAAGCAACAGAGCCAATGGGGAAAAAATTATCACGAGGCTGGTGTAGGTGTACGTGTCGTAGAACTGGAGAAAAATTGTTGAAGGAAAGCAGGTCACATATTACGCGCAATGTGTTCTGTTATAGAGGTAGTTTGAGTGGAATAGTTTTGTAAAGTCCCAGTAAAAAATTTTCGTGTTTTAGAAGCAGGATAAAACAAATGCGCTGAAGTAAGTGCTTACTATTATGTTGTTCGTATAAAAATAAACAAAAAATTTTGTTGAGCTTACTGTTTTGCCTTACAAAGACGCAGTTTGTAAGCAGCTTACGTTAATCCCTTACGAGGATGCAGGTTGTAATGCAGAAAGTTTCATGTCGTAGCCCAGGAAAAAATTACACATTGCAAAAAGAAGGTGATGCACACACTTGCTTACATATCTCATTGCCAAATTTAGTAACTGCAATACCAAACTCATTCCAACGATAGAGTCAAAAAAGCAAGTAGTATTGTAATCAATTCTTTAAATTTAAACCAGAAAGCATGAACTCAATAACAAAGTAATTATTTACTTAAAAGAAAATAGCAATGTTATTAACTTAGAGGCAATTTTTGCATGCAAGTTGCATGCAATTATTGTTTGTAGGCAAACGGGGTAGAGAAGCAAGCGGGGTAGCAAAAATTGCACGGTTTTTGTTTTTCAAGATATTTTTTGACATTTCTTTTTGCTATCGTTCGTATTCTTGTTAATTTGTTTTATTCGTATTCGGCTTCTAAAGTGTTGTGTATCGAAAATATTTCGTAAAATAAAAAATAAATAATGTGGAATAAAGAATTAGTGCAACTTTTACTTATAAAGTACCAGGAAAATGAGAATCTTTATAATGACAAAGATCCTGTTTATTTGCACCGGGTAAAACGTTTCAATTCTTTATTCAATATTTTAAATTAAAATTAAATTTAAATTAAATTTCAACGAATGAACAATTAAAGAAGATTGGCAAAATAACCGTCAAAAAATTGCATGCAAAAACTCCTCGTGTAAATGTTCATGATTTTTAGAAGCAACTTTAAAAGAGAATTCAAAAATTGCCTGCAATTAATTTCTTCGTGTAAATTGCCTCTTATATGTATAACTTTTTGTACTCAAGAAGTAATCATATACTTTTTCCGAATAAAAGGACGTTATTGGAAGTAGTTCCTAATTTTGAAAAAAGAAGTTGTACAATTTTAAAGAATTTATCTCATATATTTTTTCAAACAAATTTTTATTTGCAGGAAAATAATACTAAAAACAGAAATTGCATGTTGCCTAAATTTTGTTAAACTGCGGTTAGGTATAAATTAGGGAAGCGCACGTGAGCAGAAAATTGTGAGTGGACGTTGAAATTACTGACGTTATCGTGAGTGAGTGTAAAAAAATTTTTGAGGGTGGTTGTGCGTGAGTCATATTTTTGTTTTTCAATTTTGAATTGTTCTTTTTTTTGAAAAATTTATATTTTCGTGGTTTATAGCTCTAAAATTATGACAAACCCATGTTATCATAACAATTCGATGTTTCACTTTTTTGATTTTATTTCCGTATGAGTTTAGATCATTATATTTGAGTGACCTAGGAGAATCACGAGTGAGTAAAAGTTGAGTTTACTTATGGAACTACTTCCTTTTTTTTAATGTAAGTACTTCTTATTTTTTCTAGGGAACTATTTATTTATTTTTTTTTTGTGTAAGTACTTCGTAGTTTTACAATGGAACTATTTCTTTATTAAAAAATGTATGTAGTTCTTAAAAATATAAAGTAAATGGTTCTTCGGTAAAAAAAAAAAAATCAATTCTAAAGAATCAATTATTTTAGTCTCAGGCCCTGTTAAAAGAATCGAGTAGGTAATCTAGTAAGGAATGCGTTCTGCCCAAAATGCTTGATTACAAACTCGCTTGACTTTTTGGAAATTTTTTGCTGGGAGATTATAAACGATCTTAACCAGTTTTCCCGAGTTATTTCCGATTGTGTTTGGTGTTTTCGAGTATGTTAAAAAAATAATTAGTCGTTTCACTGTTCCTGAAGAGCTACCACGAGGTGCGGTAAAGCAAAATTATTATATTATGTCTAAAATTAATGTCTGTATAATTTTATGTAAAATAAATTATATATTATTTATATTATTACTTTTAATCGTAATAATGTAGACATGAAATATGATTTTACTGAAAGCCATTAAATCACAGCTTTTTGTAAGCGCTAAAAACCGCGCTTATTTTACCCAAAAGTAATGCTTCCAAGTGGGAGTTCGCCATATAAAAATCATAGCATATGTAAGCAGGTTTGTAAGGGATTCTTTTTTGGCTTACTCCCTTACAAACCTGCTTGCTAGTAAGCAGCGTTTTTTACTGGGGTACCACTCCACTGCTCTAAGGGGTACATATCGCCGGGCATGCGAAAAGTAATCAGTAAGTAACCTGTCACTTTTTATTCATCGTGTGTCATAGTATGTACGGGTTGCTAAATAGCACGTCCGGAACCTTTCGCTGCACTTATTCAAAACAGCGTGTCAACCCACCTGTTCAAAAACCCTTCAAAAAGGCACAACAAAAATCAATTTTGAAATTAGTTCATTTTGTCTATACCCAACACAAAACTACATATAACATTAAATTCATTATACCAACTGAAATTTGGAAAATTACATAAAATAGACAAAAAGTCCGGATGGTCAAAATATAGATTTTTTGTAAGTTTTTTCTTTAATTGCTAACATTGGTATTATCAAACAATTTCTACTAATTTTTATGTTCCTACACTTCTAAAAAGCACTTCTGAACATTATAATTTTGTATGGTGCATTATAATTCTAGTTCACAATAATATCTTTATAAAAAGAAGGAGCTGCAACAATTCAGTTCAACTTTAATGTATAACTTATAAAGCAGAGTAACAAAATATGTACTTAGTTTCAATTTTGTTGCCAAAGAAATATTTGAAACTCGCCAATTACTTACGCATAAAAAATCATTACCAAAAATCTTGTAAAAGATCTAAACAAGATATTTCGAAACTAATATACAGAAATTTTGAAATCTTGTAAAGTGTTTCAAGTTTTTGAAAAAATTGTGCAAAAAATCATATTCTGGTGATATATTTCCGGTTTTTTGGTAGCGATATTTTATGTGTAAAATCTCTACTCACTCGAAAATAGCCAGTCGGCATTTCAAAAACTAACCTGCCAAACGAGTATTAAGATAGCGACGTTTGGCGAGAAATCGTCACATCTGACAAACTTGGTCACTGTATAAACAGTTCCGTATTCAGTTATTTTAAGCCAGTGAAGTGTTACGTCTTCATTCCTACTGTCACAAAGTCGGTACATAACAAAGTCCTTCAGTGTTGTGTCCACTTGGTAGCAGTCACGGAACTGCATCCTTTGGTACTAATTGCCATGTTTTCAACCACTGTAGCGGTTTTGAACCAGTTCAATGACCAGTAGCAACTTCAACTGCAACGACCCTAGTTACTTCAGTACACTTTGATGTTATATTACTTTTTCTCCAGTAACGTGATATATCTGGTAAAAAAATTTCGTGTTTTTAGAAGCAGGGTATAAAAATGCGCTGATGTAAGAGCAGCAAAAGAAACGAATAATTTTCGTATTAAAATTAACGAACAAAAATTTTGAGCTTACTGTATTCCATAACCATAATGCAGGTTGTAAGCAGCTTACCCTAATACCTTATAAGGATGCAGGTTGTAATGCAGAAAGTTTCATATCGTGGATTATAAACGATCTGTACCAATTTTCCTGAGTGATTACCGATTGTGTTTGGTATTTTCGAATATGTAATAAAAAATAATTCTGAAGAGCTAGCATGTGGAGCGGTAAACAACCCAGCAAGAACAGTGACGGTCATATGACCGGTCAAATGACCGACACTGCTGATGGAAATATCCATCAATGCGTAGAACAAAGTTTCTATCATTTTCTTAAAGGCAATGTGAAAAAAGTGATGGAAACTTTGTGTACGTGTGATTTTGCATCTTCCTCTACTTTATAAATTCATAAGTTAGAGGAAGATGCAAGATTTGCATGTGTTAGTTTCGGTCATCCATTTCTTGTAGGGTATTTTTCATATTGCCCTTAAGAAAATGATAGAAACTTTGTTCTACGCATTGATGGATATTTCCATCAGCAGTGTCGGTCATTTGACCGGTCATATGACCGTCACTGTTCTTGCTGGGAAAATAAAATGATTATATTATATTATATGATAAAAAATTTAACAAGAAAAAATTAATATCTGTAGAATTTTATGTAAAATAAATTACATATGTATATTCATATTATTACTTTTAATCGTAATAATGTAGACATGAAATATGATTTTACTGAAAGCCATGAAATCACAGCTTATTGTAAGCGCTAAAATCCGCGCTGATTATGCCCAAAAGTAATGCTTCCAAGTGGAATTCGCCATATAAAAATCATAGCATATGTAAGCAGGTTTGTAAGGGATTTTTTTTTGGGCTTACTCCCTTACAAACCTACTTGCGTGTAAGCAGCGTTTTTTACTGGGATAGAATTTGACCAAAATTACTACCATATCCGTTTTAGACCTAGTGGTATAATATTCTGCCCGAGTATCAGCGAAAATTCAACGTTGTATTTTTATTGCCCCCTTTAATGAATATCATAGCAAAAAAAAGTGTGCGGTTGTATTAAAACCCATAAAAATCACACAAAGTTTTAATACTCTTAACTTTGAGTTAAGCCCATTTATCAACATTAAGATTTATTTAAATACAATTTATATACAATTTTGTTTTAACAACTTTAGCTGCAACTTAACACTATATGAGGGGGATTTATATTTTTATGTTTTTTTTTGCAACCAAGTGCATTCAGAAGCAGTTTAAAAAAGTAGTAGTAGAGGATTATTCGCAACCATGACTACTTACTTTTACTATAATAATAATGACAATACAATGATGACAATGGAGGTTTTTTTTTGTAAGGTATTTTCTACTTTACATGGTAAGAGTTGTTAAAACTGTTACTTTTTACACTTTTTTTCCACAGCTACTTTAACGGATAATAACAATAACACTGTGCAACAAATTTGGAGTCACCCATTGTATCCTGAATGAGACCAACGAGAAATGCAAAAAGACTATCAGTACACAGAGAGCATTCCTTAGGAGAGTTTTAATGAAATTTTTTCACTAAACGAATGAAGTTTTCCTTACAATGCGAATGAAAAATATCTTAAACTTCATGAAAAACCTTCATAGTTTTAATGAAACTTTGGTCTTCATAATAAATAATATGGTCTGCATAATAAATAATATGAAATTCTTCATTAAATTTTATTAAAAACTGCCAATGGACAAGTTCCAGTGGCAATTCACAGATATAAGCAAAAATTCATTGATATCATGTAGAAAATTATCTCAGTGTACATCGAAATCCCCAAAGTGTTTGAATTTGGGCTTTTTCAGTCCAATTTTTCGAAATGTGATCTATATGAATATAAATGATAATATATGGGTTTGTATATGAGCATATATGGGTGGAAACATAGTTGCATTTGCATTTAACAATCTTTTAAATTTTTAATATTCACGTATTAGGGAAAAATCGGTAAAAAATAGCCAAATTTTAAAAGGCGATAAAAATTAAATTCGAGCTTGCACAGAAAAAATTATTGTAAATAAAAATGATGTTTAAAAAACACCAAAATTGGAATCAGTCGCTTAAATTAAAACAAAAAAAATCACCAAAACTTAAAAAATATTAGTCAAAAACTATTTTAATTGTTTTTTTTTTTAATTATAGAGATTTTTTAAATTTTAATTTCCTTTTTTTTTTTTGATTAATTATATTTTTTTTCAATATTTTTTAATTTTGGTTTTTTGCGATTTTTTTAAATATTATTTTTTTTCAATATTGGATTTTTTTAAAATTTTAGTGATTTTTTCAATTATTTCAATTATAAAATAAATTTAAAATCGCCGAAATTAAAAAAATATGTTTTGAAGAATATAGACGGTTTAAATTTTATTTAGACAATTTTTTTCAATTTTGGTGATACTCTTCAATATTTGCGGTTACTTCCATTTTGTTGACATTTCAAATTTAACTATTTTTTCAAATATTAAAAAGTTTGTAACTGTTTTTAAGATACGGAAGATTTAAATTTTATTTCTGCGATTTTTTCAATTTTTGGGAGTTTCTTCAATATTGGCGTTTATTTCAGTTTTGTCGATATTTAAAATTTTTTCATATATTAAAATTTTTAAATTTGGCGGTTTTTTAAAATATTGAAAACAAATACAAATTTTTGACGATTTTTTTCAACTTTGATTTATTATTAATTATTTTGATTATTAATTTATTATTCTATTTGATTATTTGATTAAATTTTGACGATTATTTAAAATTTTTGTTTAAACAAATTTTTTTAGCCAATTTTTTTCAATTTTTTAAAGCAGCTCTGTGCAATAACTCCCGGTAAAAAAAAAAGTATCAAAAAAAAAATGAAATAAGTCCCAAAAATTTTTAATACTAATTTGGGAGTAATTTCAAATGAAATAATACCCAGTTCTTTTGCAGTTATTTCATTTTTTTAGAAGTTATTTCATTTTTGTTATTAGGTGTTATTTCATAATGCAGTAATTCCGAAATGAAATAAGTACCAACAGAACTTATTTCATTTTATTTTCTTGTTCGGTGTTATTGCATTTGCTGTGGGAGTTATTTAATTTTTAGTGGGAGTTATTCATTTTCAAAAATTCATTATTTTTTAACATTATTAATATTTTTTGTTGGGCGCTATGACGGTTTTTTGTTTGGCCAAAATATTATTATTATTGCCCAAAATCATATTTTTTTTTTTTTTAATGTTATAAGACCTTAAATGTCAAGGCTTATTCATGAAATCAAACAAAAGAGTTTTAAGGAAACCTCAAAAAATTGCTTCAATTTTATTTTTTTGTGTCGCACTCAGAAAAAACTTTATTTCATGTAGCGCCCTACCGCGTTCTACGGAGGAAAAAAACCCTAAGAGCGGCCGAAGGCCGCCACACTGAAACACTTGTTTTTACAAATCCAATGTCGGATTCGTTGAAATCTTATTTTTAAGACAATAAGTAATATAATTTGACCAGTCATAGCTTTGTCATTTAAACAGCTAATAGATTGTTTTTTATCTTAAATAAAAGAGTAGAGCATTGGCTTTCTGTTTATTTAACGTTTAGATACTAATATATACGTAAAATTTTTAGAAAAATAGACTTTTAAATAAATAATTATTAAAAAACAATAAATCTTGGTGTGGGTTGGTATTTTGGGACATAAAAAGTTATGACAGGTCAAATAAATGTTACTTGATGTCTTAAAAATATAAGATTTTTATCGGATTCGACATTTGATTTGAAAAGCAAGTTTTTCTGGCGCTCTTTGGGGTTTTTCCTTCGGGCGCTCTTTGGGGTTTTTTTCCTCCGTAGAACGCGGCAGGCGGCTTCGCGAAATAAAGTTTTATCTGCGTGATTATCATTTTTTTTACGCTTTATACATTTCTTATTTGGCAAAATTAATTTGGGCCTTATTTCATTTGTGATGCATGGACTATTTTTGGGAAATTATTATGACAATAATTATGGAAATTATTTCATGATAAAATAACAACCAAAACCTAGGATTTGTTTCATTTTTGTTTTGGAAATTATTTAATTTTTTAAGAATTTATTTCACTTTTCCGAGACGGGACTTATTTCATTTTTTTTAGAATTTATTTCATTGGGAGCTTTTTCACTGGGACTTTTTGCACCTGGGACTTATTGCATAGAGCCTTTTAAAGAGAGTTTAACGATATTATTATATTTCGGTGATTTTTTTTTTATGTTGGAGACTTTTTCCAAATTTTTTTAAGTTGTTTTGCAGTATTAATAGTATCTCCTAAAAATGTCTTTGAAATTAAAAACAATATTTAATAAAATTTTTAATAGCTATGAATAAAATCTTATTTGAAAATAATATCAATAGTACAATTTATTTATCAGGACCGAGTTTAATTAAACTTTTAATTGACTTAACAAATATTTCAATTGAAACTCGATTTAAGTTATTCCTGTGTAAGTTTTCAAACCCATTTTTGGGTTTTGGTCTGCGGTTTGGTCTATTTTTATTTCCTGTTGGTCTCGTCTAAAATAAAGTTTCTTGTTGCACAGTGTAATAAGTTTGTTTTTTCATAAAAAAAGAAGACTTTAACAATGACAACAATGATGACAATGACTATGAGTATAACAATAATGATAGTGTTGCTGATGATAATGTTGCTACTGCAACATACTAGTACATAACTACCTTTTTGTTGTAGTCAATAGTGTGTGTGTTATAATGTTGTTGGTCGTTATTGTTACTCTTATTAACTGTAGAAGTAGTTAAATGCAATTCAGTTTATGCTACTTAATTTTCAGTGATAATCATCATCAATATGATGAAAATCATGATGACAATTATGATGTTTATGACATTGATGATAAGTATTATTAAGTTGTCATTTAGTGTAGATACTGTGTATGTAACATCTTTCTAAATGAGCTCATAAAAGTCAATTGTATTTTAACTCTAATGTCCATTAAAAACTTTTTCATACTTGTATATGGGAAACATACACTGAGGAAAACAGCTGCATTAAATTAAAAATCTTTATAATATTAAATCGCGAAAAGTTCTCTTATAGTTATAAAATATTTCATAATATTTGTTAATTGTTTAATAAATGTTAAGTATAAAGTTTTCATTAAAGTAAATATGATTTTTCTTTCAGTGTAGTTACTTTGTCGTATAACAAGTGACAAAAACATTAGACTAAATTGCTGTGAAATTGCATTTCAAATGTTTGTTTGATTCTTTCAATTTTTTTTTTCTTGCCTTTGCGTTTTTTATTTTTTTATTTGCACACTTTGAACAATTTAAATGTGATGTGCACTTTTTTTCTCAAAATAAATATATTTAAATTTATCATACGATAAGTAGGAAATTAAGTAGACGATTTTAGTTTATGCATATTTAAAAAGTCATGTAAGGAAATAAAAAAAATCAACCTTTTCGAAGTAAATATGATATTTTTGTGTTACAATTCATAGATCTAATGCAAAAATTCATTGATATCATGCAGACAATTTTCTCAGAGCACAAAACAAAATTTTTATTTTAGCCAAATTTAGCTCTGATCGAGTAGTCAAAAATAATTTTCAAAGTCTTAAAAAAATGTTTAGATGGCGACTAAAAAAGATGAACTTAAGTCAAGTTTACACACAAGAGTCAAGTTTACACACAAGAGTCTAGAGTTTTTCGGTGGATTTTAGATAATTGTTAGAGCTCGTTTGGAAAATGTAACTTTTTAAAATTAAATTAAAAATACTAAAATTTGAGTTTTTGCTTGGATTTAATTAATGCTACATAAATTTTTAGATCTCATTGCAATCATCATATATAAAAACATATATTAAACCTACATAAAAATATAAAAATACACTCAAAAAAATGTTGGTCATATATTAGAACTTACAAAGCAACCCGCGATTATTTTGGGCAACATGATTTTTTACCGGTTTTATAATATTTAATAGGGTTTAGAGTTATGTAATTGCAAGAAAAATTATTAAATAGATTTAAATTGGGTAAACTAAACATTTATAAAGGATACTTTTAGAGGTTATGAAAATTTTGTTTGCTCCATAAAATTTAGAGTCCCTAAAAATGAAAATGAAAAAGAAAACCTCTATAGAATATTTGTTAGGACAATATCCTAATTAAGAAATGTAGAGTATGGCCTCGAACTTGAATAATTTTTCATTTTCATTGCACAATTAAAGGTCGGAAAAACATAATTTTAATTTTTTCATTTTCATTGCACAATAAAAGGTCGAAAAAACATAATTTATTTTATATCAAACTTGACAAAGTACGGTCTTCTTTACTCCCCCTTTACATCTTGTTTTTAAACAAAACATCTTGTTTTTAAACAAGTGTGAAAATAAAAAGAAGAAAAAAACAAAAAACGTGTATTATTTATCTACCAAAGGTAGAGGGTGCACATACAAAACAAGTTTTCAATTTATTTTTGATCAATGGTGATAATCTTCAACTTCAAGCTCATATATTAGTACTCATTTAGTGAGAAAACTAGTCCATATGAATGTTTGATGTTTTGCATGGGATTGTCACTTCTTTCAAAATGTGTTCTGATGATGGGAACCTAGAAAATTCCCGAAATAGATCTATCAACACATTCCTGAAAGTGATCAATTAATAAATTGGAAAACAAAAACTCTATAGATTATTTGTTAGGACAATATCCTAATAAAGAAGTATAGAGTATGGCCTCGAACTTAAATAATTTTTCATTTTCATTGCACAATTAAAGGTCGAAAAAACTGAATTTTTATTTTTAATAAAAATTATATCAAACTTGTCCTTAAAAATTGCTTATGCCTTTTCAATTTTAGTATTAAGCTCATAAAAATCTTTTATTTGATGTACTTATTGGCGGAATTGATACAGCGCTTTAGTTGTCACAAAGCAAAATGAGATTGGAACAAATTGCCACTGTACTCACTAGGAATGACAAAAAGCAGAGATTTTGACAATTTGCCACAGCTTTTGTAACTCATTTTCTCCCAAATAATTAAAATGTATAAATATTGTATTGCCCAATCGTATTTACACTCATAGAAATAAACCTGTAGAAATAACAAAAAATTCTATTAAAAATTAGTTAAAAATGAGCATGCAGAAAAAACTGCTAAAACCCATCAAAAAATAACCTCGCTTTGGTAAGCAGTAACTATATTTGCATTCCATACAATAAAGCCATTAGGAAAGGTATTCTGTGGTGCTTCCCTAAATGACTTACAAGGAAGCATTAAAGAATGCATACCAAGAAGCATTAACGTTGTCAACACACAAAAAAAGCGCTTTTTATTGCCTACGAAGGCATGAATTTATTGCATCTTAGAGCACATGAAAGAAGCGCTTTTCATCTACTTAAAAGAGACATTTCAAGTGGGACATCGTGAACAAAAATCATGCCGTCTTTAATTGTTTCGGAAGCGCTCCTTAATTAAATAATGCCTTTTCAGCCTCCGTACATTTACAAAAATGACGCAAATCAAACATATTAGCTAGGTTGATACTAGTATTTTGATCTGGCTAAAGATTTCATTAGAACCCGAAGTTTTAGAAAAGCTAGTTTAAAATTTGGAAACTTAAAAAGGGGGAAAAGTACCCTTGGCGGCCTGGCCAAACCGCTGAGGCTAGGAACTTGAAATTTGATAGGTCCCACATAGACATCAGCACAGACGAGATTTTTGGAAATTTCTTATGAGAGGGGCCTTAAGGGAAAATTACATGGCTGATTTTTTTATATATACTATTTAGTATCATTTTCCTTGTCTCTACTACATCTTAACATGCAGCGATATCTACTTCATTCTGCGTATATCTTTCAATCTGGTTGTTGTTCACACTATTAATCTGCTTATCAGCACAACCATTTTTTAGTAAAATAAATTAGTAAAACATTAGTAAAATATCAGTAAAACATTAGTTCAAAACAATTAAGTGCTATAACTAAAATTTTAGCTGAAAACACAATTTCACCAAAAAATTTACTCGATTTACAATACGTTTTACTAAATTTTCTACTAACTTATTTTTTTGAGTGTATGTTGTATTAATGTAAAATAAAGAAAATTAGATAGTATTAGTAACAATTTAAAATTGATATATTAGATTTAAAAAAAAATATATACTAAGAGCATAATATGGAATAGTATTCCACATAACCCGACTTGAGGTATTCCACATTGGCCGATCTGCAACAATGTTATTTTAAAAAATTATTAAAAAATTTTTAAACGTAAAATGAACACACATTAATATCATTAAAAAATTTCTTAATTCATATTCTTTCAAACACAAGACCAAAAATTAACAAATCGCACACCTAGTTCAAAAGTGACTTAACTCAAAATTTTAGTTTTTTGGGTTTATATGTTTAAACTATGCACAATACTCTTGTTTATGTATAAAAAAATGTCGGTGTATTTTGTTGTTGTTAACTGTTGCTAAAAAGCAGTTATGTCTTTATTTATGTTACAATTGGTATATGATTGCAAATATTTTTTTTTTGATTTCTGAAAAATGAATAATTTTGAGTTGCGTCACTTTTGAGCGATATATAAAATTGTTTGCACCAAATAAATTTTTCAATAGTTGTTAAAAAAAAAATTGTCAAGCATACCAAGTTTTACTTTTCAAATGATTAAAAACTTTCGGTTATGGGTAGTCTCAGAAATGTAAGCATGACATTTATTTATATGAATATGCATTGGTTTTACCTACAAACAATTCCCAAATAGTCCTTAGTTCCACAGTGTTCCACATTATCCGCCTTTTATAGAAACTTTTTGAATCGGTTACTTAATTTTTAGCGGTATTGCCGGAAAACCCAGATTTTGATAAAACCAGTCACTGATTTTTACAACATTTATAAAAAATATATAAAAATTCTCCCAAAACTTTATTCTCGCACATGCGAATTTATGACACTTGACTTTAACAGTATAAAGTTGTTAACTTTTTTTATAAACTACTTCATTGCCAATGTCAATCAAAATTATAAAATCAAAATAAAATAAATGACCAATAAATAATCCTATAATTGGATTAATTTAACGCCCAGTACAACTGCAAAGTAAAAATTATATTGAAAATTACGAATACAAATCCAAATTAAATAATACAACACACACACACAAATTGTAGCTAATTTTTATTTTTATTTACTATATTGTGTAATAAAGTAGTTAACACTCTACAATATGTCAAAATGTTATAAATGCATAATTGCCAACTGAAAAAAGTTTTCAATAAAAAACAAAAAAAAAAAAAACTACCTGTTGAACGACTTTTATATTTCAAACAATAAATACCGAATAATGAATACATGTGTTAAAGTAATTTTTGCTTTTTTGCTTTTTTGCTTTTTTTATTTTTATATTCATTTATTTATAGATCAACATGTTTAACAAGAAAGATAAAAAAAAAAAAAAACATTACAAAAAAAGTAAAAATTGTAACAAACATAAAACAGATGCTTCAATTTTAAACGTGACCACAATACAATTATTCGCATAGATACGATATTGAATGCAGTGATGCCAACTTTTTGTGAGTAAAAAACGCAACAAAAATCTTAAAAACCAGATTAAAAAAGACTGATATGGAGCTTTATATAATTTTATCTAATTTAATATGTACACATAGTTAACTATATAAAATTTCAACCGAAAAAGTGTCCGATTAAATTGTATCAAATTTCATCTAATTGTAACATAACAGATTAATTACGATACAATTAGAAGTGATTTGTTACACCCTACGGGCAAAGTGACATATCTGGAGCGACACGCTGAATATGTCCCAAGGTGCCGGTGAACATATCACTTTAACATGGCGTTATCATTGGAGGTGACGTATTTGCACCTTTCGAGCACCTGGTGCGGATTGGGATGAAACAATTACCATAATAATTAAATTTAAAAAAATATATTAACTAAATCTTAAAAAATTAAATTCAAATGATTGACATTATTTCCCTACGGGAAATAAACCAGTCACTGGTATGGTCACGTGACTAGAACTTTGTGTGTATGAACCAGTCCTAGTTGCGGTTCTGTTATATGAAAGTGGCCGGTACTTTTAACATGGGCTTGTCATAGGAGGTGACAATTGCCACCTGTGGAGCACTGTGTGACATGGCGAATAACTTGACCAAGGTAACCTATCACCGTACCGACTGAAATGATTATGCTACGGGACAAGTTAGAAGTATGTAGTGTCAAAGTATGACCATTTCAGGATTTATGTGATATGCAACAGAACCAGTGGGAAAAAATGATCACGTGACTGGTGTATTCAAAACAGCGTGTCATACCACCTGTTCAAAAAACCTTCAAAAGGGCACAACAAAAGTCAATTTTAAAATTAGTTTATTAACATTAAATTCATTATAACAATTTAAATTTGGAAAAGTACATAAACTAGACAAAAAGTCCGGATGTTCAAAATATAGATTTTTTGCAAGTTTTTTCTTTATTTGCTAACATTGGTACACTGATAATAATCCATGCGTAAAATTACAAAAAAAATGTCAAAATAACCAAATTTTTTTTAAAATAAACGAAAATTTGTACATTTTACGAAAGTATTTGTAGTTTTGACAATGATTTCGTATTTTTATTCATGGATTATTATGACACTCATAATTAATAAACAAGTTTAGTTTTATGTTCATACACTTCTAAAAAGCACTTCATGCACTTTATAATTTTCTATGTTGCATTATAATTCTAGTTCACAATAATATCTTTACAAAACAAGGGAGCTGCAACAATTCAGCATAACTTTAATGTATATTATAAAATATATACTCAGTTTCAATTTTGTTCCAAAAGAAATTCTTAAAACCCAACAATTACTTACACATAAAAAATCGTTACCAAAAATCTTGTAAAATATCTTAACAAGATGTTTCGAAACCAATATAAAGAAGTTTTGAAATTTTAATATATATTTTTGTAAAGTGTTTTAAGTTCTTGAATAAATTGTGCAAAAAATCATATTCTAGTGATAGTTTTTTGGTAGCGATATTTAAAATCGCCATTCACTCGAAAAATCGCCAGTCAGCTTTCCGAAAGTTATCTTGCCAAACGAGTTTTAAGATCGCGACGTTTGGCGAGAAATCGACATATCTGACAAACTTGGTCACTGTCTAAACAGTTCCGTATTCAGTTATTTTAAACCAGTGAAGTGTTACGTCTTCATTTATACTGTCACAAAGTTGGTACATAAAAAATTCCTTCAGTGTTGTGTCCACTATGTAGCAGCCAAAAAACTGCTTCCTTTGGTACTAATTTACATGTTTTAATCCACTGCTAGCGGTTTTAAACCAGTTCAATGACCAGTAGCAACTTCAACTGCAACCACCCTAGTTGCTTCAGTACACTTTGATGTTATATTACTTTTTCTCCAGTAACGTGATATATCTGGTACCAACCAGAGAATGGTTTGTCACCATAACTATAGTCACGTGATTGGACATTTTACCCACACTAACACTTTTTGGTGCACCACAATTTTTGTTTCACCAGTTGCGTGACGTGCTCCCCAATCATACATCACAGAATTACCACTTTGCATCAATCGACCCTTCATTTCCCGCAGGGTTAATATGGAAGGGATGCCGTGAAACCGTTAACCAGTCATGGAGGGGCAGAATGGATTGCAGGGTGTTTAGGGCGTTATGGCCCGCATTGGACGCATGTTCAACCAACGTTCTTTTGGTATTGGACAGGGATGGTCTCAGGACCCTTACGGGGTTCCTGACCGGTCATTGTTCTGTCAGGGCTTTCACAAGCAGATGGGACAGGGACATACCGGACTTTTGCAGGTTGTGCGAGGACGTTGAGGAACTGGAGACATTTGAGCATATAATGTGCCACTGTCCGAGGTTGCATGGTCTCAGACAGAAACGGCTAGGAGATAGATTTCACAACGAACTTGGGTGTGTCGCTGGATGCAATCCAGTAGATTTGCTGAGATTTGTCAGGGAAATAGGACGGCGGTTTCTGGTAAGAGGACGATAGGAGCATGTTCTGAGAAGTATCTATCCGTTTTTTCTAGATCTTTCTTTCTATCTATCTGTCAATCTATTTATCTATCTATCTGTCTATTCCTATTTTTTTCTTACCTTTTCACTGAAGGGTTTCACAACGGACTGTATTGGCCTCCGAGTGGAGATGTGCCCTTGGGCACAGAACCCTTCTTAACCTAACCTAAGCTAACCCACAGCAAAGACAAATTATAATAGTTCCATAATAGCTCCCTCTTTAGCCAGTCCTGGGATAAGTCCTTTAAAGGCAATTGACTCCTCAATGTCCGTAGGTGAGTTTTGTCCGAATTTTGTCCACCTCCAATTTTATTAAATTGTCTGTTACTAATAGGATGGTCTATATATTATTTTAAATATAAATATCGTACAGTAATATTAGGTCTTCTCATAAAAACTCGCATATAACTTTTGATATAGTAAAATAATCATAAACATAAAATTTATTATAGTTTTCAAGCTATCATTTGAGTTGAAATCTTTTTAAAATAAATTTTTGAATAAATTTTCCATTCTATTTAAAATACTGAAAATTTGCAGTTGATATTGAAAATTTTCATTTGCAATCAAAGATGTGGCAAATTAATTAAAGAATTCTTTTGATTTTTTAAGCAATAGTTCGAATATTCAAATTGAAATTAAAATTTTCGCGTTATTTACGATTTAACTTAAAATTTTCTCAATTAAAAATAGTTAATCACAATTTAAGTTTTAGATTTTGCAAGTTCCAATGCAAAATTCCAAACTAATTCCGAATCAGTTTGGAATTTTGGGCAAGAATGAAATCTATATATGTATTTCATTCTTGCCTAAGAAAATCGTTCGGGGACAATGTTCCTAGAATTTCTTGAAATATTTGTGGTTAAATCAAAAACTCAATGAGAATCACTTGTTATCGTCTCGTTCTCGTGAAATAAATAAAAACCTAAAAAAAAAAAAAAAATACAGAGCTTCAAATTTTTACAAAGTTCTACACCTCATAGTCATTGTAAAAAATAACAAAACGTTAATATAAAACCGCATGTTATTATAAGCAACACTGTATTAAGCGATATAAAATTATATATGAAGTCATACTACTATGTAATAATCCAACCAAAAATAAGCTTTTACCGATTGAATTTAAGCCCTTCAAATATTCAACAAAAAATGTAATGTATTCACCTTAGTTTCTTATTTGATTTATATTATATATTTGAAATTCTTTATTGTCTATTTCAAGTGCTAAAATTCCATGTGTAACAGCCCTATGGGGAATGGGACAGGTTCTGCGTGTGCCACAGGATCGGTCCCTTCATGCCAGAGACCGGTCCTCTGCTAAACCCTACCCTATGTAACATTGGCTTGTCATATGAGGGGGTCATTTGTCCTGCTTTAAGCCACATAGTGGCATGCCACAGGACTATCCAAAGATGGGCATACCACAAGACTGTCGAAAAAGACCCATGTCGTATAAAATAAACGAAAACTTAACAGCTTCCAATGGGTAAAATTCTGGCCAACTGGCTTTTTCTTGTTAATAAGCATTCTGGTTAAGTGCTATGTCCTCCCTTTACCAGTCACAGGATTCGAAATTTTAGGACAATTGCTTAACCCACTTCAGTATTAAATTATACCAGTCCTTTGATAAGTCCTTCTTTAACCATTCACTTTTGGGACAATTGACTCCTCATTCCCCATACGGACCATACAAAGCCTAGACAAAATTATATATGATCATATGAGCTATCACATATATCCATAATAAGCTATATAAAGCTATATGTGTTTTTATAATATTAAACAAGATATGATTGTATATGAACGCTTTTACTCGGGAAGCTTATTTTGTGAATGGCATAAAAATGCACAGTTTTGAAATTCATTTTGAATCTAAGAAATTAAAGTTGGTAATAATTTTGTATAAAACACTTAAATTAAGAAATTTATAAAACTTTATTTAAAAAATGTCTAGTCCAAAATTTACGTTTTTGGCTCATTATTTAATTTTTAAAATTTTCTACAACAATTTAGAGAAAATAAACCAATAATTGTAACAAAAATGCACTAACGAAATATTACAAAAGCTTCATCTTACAAGGGGAGTCTACCGATGGGTCCTCTCCGATCTTAAATAAATTTAGATATGTGATAAAGCAGAAAAAAGTAAGGGACACGTATTTTGTTTTAGCGGCCCAATCTCAAGTTAAAGGGTTACAAGGTGGGGCCAAAGTTAATAGATTTTTGTACGGAAACATGTTTGAAACTAATGAAATTCTGATTTTTTTTTTAAACACAGTTTTGATGTACTCGACAAAACAATATCGCCTATGTAGTGTGTTAGGGTTGCCATTTACTTAATATATTTAAAATATTGGTTAAAAAGCTCTTCGGAGAAAGTCGCATAAAAGCCAAACAATTACGAATGTCAGAAAAAGCTCAGATACCCCCTCGAATAAATTTAATAGGCATAGACACAAATATTTTTTAGCGTAAGCCAACTATAATTCTTTAACAAAACTTCAGTTTTAATATCACTTATAACACAAATTTTTCAATAACAAAAATGCTTGAAAGTTTTCGAACATGTTTGGTATACCAGTTAATGCGTTTCAAAAAGCCCTTGGTACCCCATTTGTCTAGAATTTCTCTGAAACAGTTCGAAATAAGCCGAAGAATCGAAAAATGGGGTCTTGTTTGGCCTCACTTTTTAGCCCCAAAACATGAGATTTGGCCGCTAAAAAAATACATGTTCCTTATTTATTTTTTCTTTACAACATATCTAAATTTTATTAAGATCGGAGAGACTTCATCGGGAGACTTCCCTTGATAGTGCTTTTTACTAAATTAGTCATCGAAAATCAACATAAGTAGTGTTAGCAGCGCCTAGTTGGCATCACTGGTTAAATGTACATTTTATAGACATTTTTGTTTTAAAATGAAAATTTGTTTATGGAATAGCTGCTGTATATTGAAGAAGTGGAAGTGTAGGAGTGTACAAGTGTACAAGTGTACAAGTGTACAAGTGTTTGTTACACAAGTACCGTTTGTATGTGTTTGTCTACCGTCTCATTGAAGGACATATAAATTGTCTGACTGACACACAGAAAAGCGACCTACTGTCACAAGTCAATCTATTTAAAAATTAATTTGCATTCGTAGTCATGATTTTATGCACTTGTTATGTTTCCTACTAGAAGAAACTGGGAAAGAAAAACATGACAATGTGGCAGGGTCGAAGTTTTATATACCCTTTGTAACAGTTATAGAAAAATACTTAAAAATGGGGGCAACATTCTTTTTTTTAACCTTATGGCACATTAATAGGATTTTACACAATAACAAACCACTATTTAGGGACTTAAAATTCGTTTGGGTGAATCGCTTTCTGCAAAAGGGGACATAAGTTATGGCGGTTTTAATTTAAAAATTTTCAAAAATTCTCAAAATTAATATTTTTTGTCGTTTTTATTGAAGCTTACTTC
Source organism: Delia radicum (assembly GCA_021234595.1). Taxonomy (NCBI): domain Eukaryota; kingdom Metazoa; phylum Arthropoda; class Insecta; order Diptera; family Anthomyiidae; genus Delia; species Delia radicum. The sequence continues at coordinate 76,423,660 of CM037854.1, read as the reverse complement.
CTTAATTTGAGCTTTCCAAAAAATCTTTGTTAAATATCGTGATGTTTCAAAACACTTAATTTTTTACTTAAAATCGCGGTTTACGCGATATTTAAAATGATATTTTTTGTTGTGGAGATTATATTTAAGTTCAACGTAATCAGTTAAAGAGAAAATTTATTTTCTTCAAGTTAATTCCAAGTAATTGCACTTTTTATCATGATTCATTTTAATAATTACTAAATTTTTTTTGATCAGCTAATAAACCCTTTTCTAAACCCAACAAGGAATGTACACTTAAAAAAAAAATTAGTAAAGTCAAGAAAAAATTTTTGCTGAGTCAGCTAATTTTTAGTCAGGAGGGTCCTTGCAAAAAAATTCCTAATGTCAGCAAAATCTTTTGCTGAAAATCAGCGAGCTGATTTTTACATGCAATAATGTAATATCTAAAAAAGAAATAAGTATATATGACATAAACAAAATTATCTTCAACTTCTCACGTCAATGATTATCTAAATGATGCTATCTTTTAAAGGAACGCAAATGCCGCAGATAATATTAGAAACGAAACGAAAAAAAAACAGAATATGACATACACAACCTTTTTGGTAATATGAAAAATATGTATTTATTTGCAAATTGACCACACTAGATTATTAATCTCCATAAACATTTAGTTTTCAAACACACATTTAATTTTTATTAAATTTAGATATTCTATTTTGTCTTTTATTTAATTAATAGACAATTACTTTGACAAGCCGGTGACAACGCAAACTTTAAGGTGTTTCAATCCACAATTTTGTTTTATGCATGAAAAACAGATACAAAATTCTTCCATCGTTGATTTTTTATATGTCTTACTAGAGTTGTACTTTTTAGTATAATTTTCCTCGTCACTGCTACATCTTGACCTACTACTACATCTAATTCACTACTAATTTATTCCGCGATTAATGTGCTAATCAGCATAATTTTTTTTTTAGCAAAATAATTTAGTAAAACATTAGTAAATTATTAGTAAAAAATTAGTTCAAAAAAGTTAAGTGCTGAATAAGTATAACTAAAATTTTAGCTGAAAACATAATTTTAGCAAAAAATTTGCTGAAAAATAGTATATCTGATTTACAAGACGTTTGATTAACTTTTCTACTAATTTATTTTTTCGAGTATAGGGTACTATTAAATTTAGCATAGTTTCAATATATTACTGCTACTGGGTAACATGCTGTATGTCTAAGTGCTACATTTCTAACGAAAAAGAATGTGTTAAGGTTAAATAAAACTGTTTTATATAATTAATAAAATATACATCAACATTCTCGACTAGTATACAAAGTCTGCTATCTGGCTCGTGCCATTATGGTTAAGACCATTTTTCTTCTACATTTACTTCAAATTTATTAAAAAAAAAACATTTTCAAACGAAATTAACTTCTCTATGTGTGTGTGTTGAGTTACTTCTGTATGCGAATATTTTCAGTTAAATAACAACCGACAAAAAAAAAATACTTTTCCTTTTAAGAAGTCAACATTTTGTGGTTTCTTCTATTTTTAAATTTTACGAGTAGTTCGGAGTAGCAAAGACAATTATTTGTTAAAAGTTTTTGTCGTTACAACTTTGTACATATTTTGAGTATTTTTTTTTGTTTTTTTTTTTAGTTTTTAACAAACATTTATTTTAAATTTTTTTATGTTTACATTAGCGTCATGTCACGTTTATATTTTAAAGCCATGTTAGTTAATTGGATTAAATGAAATTTAGAAGAAAAAAATATATTGAAAATGAAAGTGGTTATATTTTGTTAAGCCTTTACTGCTTAAAACTCCAGATCTTATTTAAGCGCTTTTCGAAATGTTTACTTCAACGGTTTTATTACTCCAAAACGGAAGTTGTACAAATTTTGGATCACCAAAAAACTAAAATTATAGTGAATTTATAAAAACCAAAATATGTACATCGAAAAGCTTCCCAACGAAAAAAGTTTATATATAGCTTAACATAATTATATATAATTATATATGTGACCATATGTAACAATATATATTTACATCTCATGTTTAATTTTACGAAAGTTTCTAATATAGCGCTATATCTCATCATATATCGTTATATCTTATGTTATATGTAAGTTGGTATTTTTTCTCTCAACGTATAAATTTGATGTAGCCATATATAGTTATGTATAATTATATATAAGTATATAAAATACAATAAACTCAAACAAATTCTATCACATTTATATATGTAACAACTTAACAAAATTTTCACTTTTCTATACAACTAACTATCAGTGAGGACAAAAAAAACGCTGAATTCAAAGTATTTTAAGCAAACAAATAAAAGTATACAGGCAGAAAAACTATACTTTAAAAAAAAGTTCAAAGTTAATAGAATAAATAATATTTTATTAGTAAACAAAGCATTTTAGGCCAGAAAAATTAGTAAACAAAGCATTTTAGGCCAAGCCCAGAAATCTTACGAAAAATCTATTTGATAGCTCAAAATCTCTATAGCCCAAAGAACCGAATCGAATTTGGCCGAAAAAGCCATAATATGCGATATATGTGGAATTATGTTTTTTCTATAAAATTCATTTGTTTTTAATCTAATAAGTAGGATTGATAAGTAAATGCCAAGTCTGGACTTGACTTTAATCGAATTTATGAAAAAAAGTTTTATAAATTCAGATTTTGGACTAAATTCGCTTCAATTTAGGCAAATTGGAGGAGTATTATCTAAAGAAGCTCTAGAAGCAAGAAACAAAGATTTAAAAATGATAGAGAGCACTTTGCTCGTAAATGCAGCCGGGCAAAGTCCAATGCTGATATTTATAATAGATTTCTTCTAACTACTGGCCCATTTATATCTAGCATGAGCAAGAAATATGAGCAGAAAAAAATATATAATCTAAAAACTTCGGAATAAGAGTTATTACTTTTGCCAAATATTTCTGATGAATATGATGATAATGAAGATAGTGATAAAGAAAATGCAGATAAAGAAGATGATGATAATAGCTATCAGGATATTGATGATGATAATGATGTTGAAGATTATGATAATGAAGATGAAGATTATGATAATTGGGATATTTGTAATGAATTTGACAATGCAGAATAACACAATTATTTAAATATTTTTTTATTATTTTTCTTCCAATTTTTTTTATAAAATGTTAAGTTTTATGCATTTGTGATTATTCATCAATAAAAAATTATAATATTTTCATTCGTGACTTTTTTGAGCTATGGCATTTAGTAAAAAAAAATGGATTTTAAATTAAATTTATACTAATATGAAAACATATTATGTAGTCATACTTTAATTTTTTTATAACACATTATGTACGCTGTAATTTTCAATTTTATTTATTAATTTATCACATTTCGTTCCATAGTTACAGTTAAAATTGTCTACTAAGATATCTTTTTTCCGAACAACAAAAAAAAAGCCTAAAGCTATGTACAGACGGTTGTCAGATCTTAAAATATTGTCAGAAAAATGTTCAGAAAATGTCTAACAACAGTGTGATATTGTCAGACATCTGACATTCGTGTGAACACACTACGTTGCCATTGTCAGATAATTGCAAGACATTGTAAACAATTTTTTATTGGCAGATGTATTTAAATGCATCTGACAATGGCAGTATTGTCACAGAAATGTTTCTCTCGCGATCTCTCTCGGACCCAGCCTATTTATGTTATAAGGGTATATGAATACTCCAGTGGAGCAAAAATTTTGTCCGTTTTGGTCTATCTCTCTTAGTTTTGGAGATACTGGACATTTTAAAATATCGCCATTTTGTAAAATGGCTTGTATCTCGAAAACTTAGCATGATATCGCAAAATGGACAACATTTTTGCAAACCTTAACAATACTGTATAAACCGACAACACAATTGTGTACAGTGCTCCGATTCCAATCATTCCCCGTTTCATTCCATATCGTTCCACTTTGGACCAATGTTCCAATCCATTATCTAAGTGATTAAATTTTTATTTTCACGTACTTTTTTGGGTAAAAAATAATTGTTTTTTCATAAAAAATTAATCTTTCGGAATATTTCCCAAACCTAGGATATTTGCATTCAGTCAATTGCAATTTTCTTCCTTTAATTAATTCATTACTAATGGTAATGAAACTTTAAATTATTGCCATTAGTCAATGAAATCAAATCAGTGAAATGCATTATCATTAATTAAACAAATGGTAATGAAAATAATTTCATTACAATTGATATCAATAAAATTGTAATGAAATCATCAATTAATTAGTTCTGTCAATGTCTAACAACAGATCTGGCAATTTTTGCCATAAAAGAATCTGACAACCATGTGAACTGACAATTTTCGTTGGCAGAAAAATTTATTGTTTGACAATTGTCTGACAATGAAATTGAAAAGTTTTCTTACAATCGTCTGAACTGATAATTTACCTCTTGCTAAACATGTTTCATTGTCAGTACATTGCCAGCACATTGCCAGATCTTACAATATTGTAAGATCTGACGACCGTCTGTACATAGCTTAACAGGTAAAAAAAAAAAATTCCAATTTTTTTTTTCTAAAATGCTGTGTTTTTGTGTATTTATGATAACTCATCAATAAAAAATGTTTAAGTTTTAAACTACGCCTTCCCTGAATTAAACACCATTCTGTGCGTGGATTCATTTAATGTCCAGATCAAAATTAAACAAAGCATTTTTGATTATTCAAAAGTTTTAGTTGTAAAAATTGTGAAGTATCAAAAATTCAACTTTCAGACTTAATTTAAGAACCACTAACACAAATCTGAACTCAAAATAGAAATATATCCACGAACAGAAAGTCGGCACTGAAAGGGTTTAAATTAAAAAACATTTTGGTTGTTTACAACTTTTATTTTTTTAACATTGTTCCAAAATTTTGTTTTGATAAAACACAAACTATCTGCAAACTAGTGTAAAAAAGCACACATGTGTCTATAATTACCATTGCGTGCCATTGTCTTCCCATACCTGACATTCGTTTAAAACAATAGCAAGCTTTAGAATCCAGATCTCCATAATTAAAAACAATGCAAATTCATTGAAATTGAATATTTTAATTTGCGACAAAAAAAAGTTAATCATCAAGTAGTATTTTGTATTGTGCAATATAATTTACAGTCATCATCATTATAAATATTGAATACTCTTACATGATTATTTGAGAGTTTATCGGAAATTCAAATAAATTTCTAAAAGATATATTGTTGCTTAGTTTATTTAAATTTTTGTTTTTTTGCATACAACACTAAACGCTCGTTCACACGTTCTGTCACATATGAATTGTTGCTATCAATCTTCTTGAGTGATTGAAAGCTTTTTTTTTTCTTTGTATTATTTATATTTAGATACAATAAAAATCTACGTAGTGTATGATTGAGAATGGACCCATCAAAAGCAAAATTCCTATTAAAAATAATTTTAATTATTTTCTAATTTATCATCACCCTGAACTTGAAATGTTGTGATACTGAGGGTGTGATGCAAAAATTATCATCAATTTAAAACGTTTAAATAACTATAAATTATAATTTAAAAATATTTTCAAACCAACAAAATACGTTACTTTAACAGATTTGATATAAGGCAAAATACGATTTGTTGATGAGCTTCATTATTATAACTCATTATAAAAGATAACGTCGTTTATATGTCATTTTCTTTATAGTTAAAAATATAATCTATATTTTTCCAAACTATTTAATACCCGGCTAAAAATGTTGTTATATGATCGTAGCATATGAAGTATATATGATCATATATGAAAAAAAAGTATTGTCACATATATTAATATGCATTGCTCGCGTTTATTAGGAGAAGTTGTTGTGACTTTTCTGATCCTAATAAGTAAAAGTTGTTATATACGTCATATCGCTCATTTACTACAAGACTGACATAACTCAAAAACCCGATTTTGCAGAAAACGAGTTTAAAGTTTTCAATCCATATCTTGCTCGCTCAACCCTTTCTCTCTTTATTTGGTCATGTTTTTATAAATGGGGGTTTTAATGTATTTTTCTCTTTGTGAGAGTTGTGTGCGAATTCATCGAGAGATCCGTGAATAGCACAGTTTCTCTATAAATTATATACTCTTTGCACCCACTTTAAAGAAAAATAAAATATATTATCCTCTATCTCGAAAAGTATACATGAATCAGTGCTGCCAACCCAATTAATTCAAAAATCATCAAATTTGGTTGAAAAAATCTTCAAAATCGTCATTTTGAGAATTAGAAATCTTCAAAGAATCGTCATTCCGAAAACTATTTACATTTCAATAAAAAATTGATATTTTACGTTTTAATCACTTTAATTGTAATTATTTCAGAATTTTAAAGTTCTTTTTTATTAGTTCCTTTACAAATGACTCTGAGTCTTAAAAACACAATTCCCAATACTTATTTCGGGAAATAGAATTTTAAAATCACTGACCTATTTTAAAATCTGCAAAATTCCTTTAGTTTTAAAATGTTTTGTCGATATTTGGTTTCACAAAATTTGGGCATACATACAATAAAAAGGAAATTAAAGAAAAATGTTGATTTACCTAGAATCAAAAATGTAGAAAATCCCTCTTTTATCAGTGATTTTGAAACTAAATGATTTGAATTATTAAAAAATAAAGATTTTGGATTTGCCTTTGTATAAAAAAATCCATTCGAATTTCGTTGTTTTTTAATTAAAATTAAAATAAACCTTTCCAAATGATGGAGTTTATATGTAGTTGATCATTAAATGGCTGAATGAAGAATTTTTTTTCGATTTGAGATCATTTTATCACATTTTCCTTAGATGTTTTAAACAAAAAGAAACTTGATCAAATTTTGTCAGTAAATTTTAGAAAAATAAATTAAAAAATTTAAAAATTCTTTAAAAATTGCACATTTTTATAAATCGTCATTTTCCATACAATAAATTTTGTGAAATCGTCAATCGTCATTTTATCACATTTCACTTCAAAAATCGTCAAAATGGAGACAAATCGTCAAAGTTGGCAGCGCTGTACATGATATTAATATGAAATTTTTACACAATATAAAGCATGATACAACTAATAAATCTGCATCATTAACTCAAAAATTGTTTGACTTATGACAGTATTGAAGTAAATGAGCGATATGTAATATCCTAATTGGAATACGCTGCTGTAGTCTGGAGTCCATACTGTGGAGTTCATATCTCACGAATTAAGAGAGTGCAGAGAATATTTGTTCAATATGCAATTTCATCGATAACATTTGTTGACCCTATACCTTCATATAGATCAAAGTGTTTACTTTTGGGTTTAGAAACGTTGGACTATAGACGTATATTTCAATCTGTGTTACTTATCCATGATATAATTTCTGAAAGTATTAACTATCCTGTCGTTCTATGTTCCACCTAGAATTCTTTGTAATAATCATTATATTTTTAATATACCTTGTGATCGCACAAACTATGCCATAAAAAGTATTTTAAATCGTGCCTTGTGATCGCACAAACTACCTTGTGATCGCACAAAATATGCCATAAAAAGTATTTTAAATCGTGCGAGTAGTGATAAAAATAGTATTAATAAGATTACGTCCAACAATAATCCTAACCATGCAACTGAATTTTGCTCTTCGAAAGAAACCTTAAAATTGTTGCATTTTTATTTTTTGGATTTATAAATTGCTAATATTTATATTTTTCGATACTTATTTGTAAATATATTAATTTATATATTTATTTTTTAAATCTAGTCTGTAAGGAATTTTGTATGTTCTATTGACTTAATAAATAAATAAATGAAAATAAATTGAAAATTATATGGTTCCATGGTAAGAATCCGTTAATTGAGTGTATATGGACATTAGACTGGCCCATGCTTGTATGCAAAATAAAAGTATAGACATATATAATAAAAAAAATTGACCAAAGTTTTGAGCCAAATTTTTTTCATATTCACACACTAGGGTGATCCGATTTGTAAGGACAACAATTTGTCGATACTGTGCTATCGATTTTTCCATAGCTTTAGCCATGAGGAAAAAAAAGTTCCACTACGACATATCAAAAAAATCATTTTCGAGGCGCCCAAATTTAAATTTTTTGACTTTTTCTTAACTTTTATTTTTAAGGTTTTTTTAGTGGGAAAAAACCAAAATCGGTGAAAAATCGAAAAAAAATCAAAAAAAAAATTTTAAAATTAAACTCGTCCAACACCTCAAGAAAAACATTCTTTTGAAAAAACTGCTACCGCCATCGTTTTTAGCGTTCAAACGAAGTTTGGTTAATTCGAATGAATTTTAGTTGCAACACCCAAAATATTGATAAATCTAATGTAAATATCATTGAGTTTATGAGTCGTTGCCATTAATATACACTTTTCAATACGGTTGGCACTTTATTTCTCTGTGTGCAAGGCCTTTATTTCGGAAGAGTGGTTTAACTTAGGTTTTTTTAATTTAGATTCGTGTTTTAAAAAGGTGGCTCCAGTTTCCTTTTTTTGTATTTGTTCTTTTTTTTCACATTTATTCCAAAGAAACTATATAAAAATGGGTATACTCAGAAAATTAAGAATTTAAAAAAGACAGTTAAAATTACTACAAATGTAGTTAAAAAAGCGCTGACTGTTCTTGTTAAAACATTACTAAAATTGTTGTAATTTTTAAACATAAAACCAACTACTAATGTTGTAAAAATAACCGTTGACTGCAACTGCATATGCATCTAAAATAACTAGCTATGCTATTGAATTAGCCAGCCCATTTTTTTGCCAATGTGTCTTTAAATATATGTTAACACTTTAAAGTGTTTCCAAAAATTCAAATAGAAACCTACAATAGAAATATCAATAAAAATCTAACATTTTGTCTATTGAAAAAAAAATTTAAAAATATTTATAGAAATATTTCTTTGATTTGGTAAAGCCGCATGCGGATCTTGATGAGTTAAACAAAAAATAAAATATAACTTAAATTTACAACAAAAAATTGCCTGGTCTACAAAAAACAAATGAATCAGAAATCGAAAATGTTCCGGAATAGTCCTTTAAAAGTGCAGACTTTTCTTTATTTTAACCTAGGGGAAAAAATATATGGCTCAATAACATTTGGGAAATGGTCTTTCAACATATAAATTTTGTAAAACATTAAAGGCAAGACTTATTACACTCAAAATAGATTGTAGTTTAAATTAACTGAAAATGTTATTTGAAATAAATGATAAATCACTTAAAATCCGTTTTACTTACTTTTCATTTAAATAAGAACCCAGTAAAAAACAACCTGGGTTTGGTAAGCAGTAACTACATTTGTATGCTTCGCCGCCTTGCATACTATAAAGCAATTAGGGAAGGCATTCTAAAGTGCTTCCCAAAATGCCTTCTTTGAAGCAGTGAAGAATGCTTACAATGAAGCAATAAAGAATGCATACCCTGTATCATAAATGTTGTCAACATACAAAAAAAAAGCACTTCTTATTGCCTAAGAAGGCATGAATTCATTGCTTCTCAGAGCACATGAAAGAAGCGCTTTCACCTGCTTAAAAGAGACATACCAAGTGGCACAACTCGAACAAAAATCATGCCTTCTGGATTTGCTTTGGAAGCGCTTCGTAATTAAGTAATGCCTTCCGGAAGCACTTCTGGATAAGCACTATTTTTTTGTTTTGAACAAATGAATAGTAACTTAAAAATAAATGTTCCAATTTTAACTACCCGGTTAGAAATCGACATGTATGCATGAACATCTATTAACTCAATCATGCTCATTAGGGTGATAACTTTTTTTGGACAAAATTCTCCCCAGGGGTTTTCTAATGACAAATATTGTATTAATGATAAAAAAAAACTATTTCAGTTCAATTTGGTAAAAAAACCGTACGCACTGACAGCGATTTCTAAAATGCCTTTAATATATATTTTTTAAATTTTTTTTAATAACATTTTTTTAAAATATGGTTTATACATATGTAAGTAAGCAAACTTGGAAGAAAACTATTCCATTGACTCGAAAATGGACTTTACTATTGAAATCAACATGCCTTAATTATAAAGATGTGATGGTCAGACGTTGAGGCATCAAAAAAATTTTTTTTTTTAACTTTGTTTGATTCGAAATTTTAACGCGTTTGGTGCGTTCCCTTTTTTAACGATAGCGAAAAACTAAAAACGCAGTTCTTAATATTTGTCCATGCCCTACACGATTTTGTCTGGGGAGATTTGATATTTGCAAAAAATGCAAAAAGTTATTACCCTAATGCTCATATATGAATTCATTTGAGGCCATTCATGTCCATGATCATAAGTGTTCACATTTGATCATACATGTAAATATTACTTAATGAATGATTACCCAGGCGGAAAATTACAATCGGCACAGTGTAGGCAAAGGTCGGCATCGGTCGGTTTTGCGTTGGCAGAACGTGGGATTAACAATCTTAAAAGTATTATCCTGTTACCTAATTGATAACAGTGCCCAACAGTTGGTTTTGGTAAGACGACCTTAAAACCTGAAAAATGACTAAAAATTATCAAAAATCGTTACTTTTGATCGACATTAATGGTTTAATTTACATGAAATTTTGAAAAAAAAGTCAAAACATTCCGTAAAAGAAAGTTAAGAAGGAAAAAAAAAACTAATACAGTCGAATAAAAATTTTTTAAATAGCGCAGACTTAGCTATATCCATGAAAAATGGATATATACCGATTTCTCAAAAACTGGAGCCAATCTGACACTTCCACATGTACTTTCGCACTCAGGGGACTCCTCCCTAATAGTTCGAAAAGAATCCATCGAAGTTCATTTTTTTCGGTTCAAAAACTATCACAGTGTAATCAGACTATAATATGTAGCCCCTGTATTCAATTTACCAAATTTTCAAATTATATCAAACTCAATTTTCGGATTAGATTGTAAATCTATTAGATATAAACAAATATCAAATTTGACACATTTCTTTGTTGCATCATATTCTTTTTTTTTTAATCAGGTATACATACAATACCTGCAAGTGAGTTTTATGAGTGTCAGGATCAGATTTAATAGCAGTGTTGAAATCAGTAGTTGGTATTAAGTTGATAGTGTGACTTACCACAGCGATAAAGTTTCGGCAGATTAACTCTTTTTAACAAATTGTCAAAATAGAAAAATTATATATTTTCATATTTATTTACAACATTTTCCGTATATGTATATTCCGGTTTTTTCGATACCTACCTAGAAGAGGTAACTCTTCTCTAAACACATCGGTAGTTTTATTTAACTTAATGGCTTAAAAATATAATTACTTACATATTTGTTCAATTATTTTACTTTAATTACAATTACAAATAACATGCAATTGGCAATTCAAAATTATAATTCAGTTTTTAATATGAAAATTACAAGTAATTGTAATTTTTTAGTCCTTCATTTACTTCATTACTTGTAATTGTAATTGAAAAAAAACAATTACTAATTACATGTAATTTAAATGTAATTGAAATCGCCCAAGTCTGGTAAATATTAACAGTTTTCATTTGAAATGCCGTGGCCTCTGAGAAATAGGATCTGTGTACTAAAACGAACAACAGATTTGAAATCTATGGAAATACATTTAGCAAAACTTAAAATTTTTTAGTTTGGCTAACATTTGTACGTTTTTATGGAATTCATTATGTCTGATACTGTATGTTATATGCAATCATATGTATCAATATATGATAATTTTCAGCCGGGTATACATTTTATTAAAGCATATCTCACCTTTGCTTGATTGCGACTCATATAAAGTTGATTGCATGCTTGAGTGATTGAATCAAATGTGTGAATTTGTAGTTAGACTGCCTCAATTTATTGTACAATAATTATTATGTAGATGATGATGATGAGTGACAGACTGACGACTGAATGATTTAATATGATGCTGATGACGATGCTGGTGACAACCTCTCCACTTTTTTGGTTTTCCACATTAAATATTGTGGGGATTCATAATACGCTTCGTATTTGGTGTATAAGTACAGAAGCGTATGTGCTGGTACGGAAACTAAACATTGCTTCTTTGTTTCTACTCAAATTTCGCGCTTATTTCTTTCGAAAATTATTCATATATTTTTAAAATAGAATATTTGATTATAAACAGTCAAAACTCTATATTTTTTTTGATTTTTTTTTTTGAATTTTGAAAACTTTTAAATAAAAATACAAAACAAATTATAAAATAAAGTTTCCAGAGTTGGCAAAACATTTATGACATTAAGGTTATAAATATACGACGTTTACACTATATACGGCATTACATGAATTCGGTTATTATTATTATTATTTTTTTTTTTTTTGTAAGTAACTTGTACATGTGTCGTCTTTTTGGTGCTGTGTGATATAATGTAGTTTATATTTTACTAAATTTTGTCATGCTTAACTGCTTCTTTTCTGTCTAACAAATAAATGATTGTCACCTTTTTGTCATTTCGATATTAGCTGTGTTTGTGTGACAGTTTTTCAACTTATTCCGGGTGAATTACTGTCTAAAACGTTTAAGATAACGTTCATACGAATGCCACACAATCACAACCATTATTTTGCTATTGTTTTGTAATGCCTAATTTTTATTAAGGTTTTAATTGTTTATAATTAAATAATGTTTTATAACTTAGAAAATAAGAATTTACAGAAATAAAGAATGCTTGCGAAAAATCTTTACATTTTGTATTCAACATAACTTTTATGAAATTAATAGTGTCCGACCGAACAGTTCGGCCAAAAAAACTATATTTTGTCGGTTTTTTGATATCTAGAGGCAATGATGACATATTTTGGTATTGGAAACATGTTAGTTGAGCCGATTTAATTCGATTTTGTGTATAAAATTTAAGAGAAAAGCCGAAGTTTAGCTATAAAGTTAAAAGATCGGCCGCTGAACTATTTTCGATTTGGCCGAACTTTCTGAGGCCGAACAATGAATTCATTGCTTAACTACAGACTTTTCTTCAAATTTGACACTCAAAATATCATCTAATCAGCCCAATAAACATTTTTCCATCCGCCAAATTTGTCCATAATGCTTTAAAATACCGAATACAGACCAAATGCATTTTCTGGCCGAACTGTTCGGTCGGACACTAGAAATTAAAAGCCACAAACATCAAATTAGACATAAAAATCTAAAGATTTGAAAAAATAGAAAATACTTGAAATAGGTTAAGAGGCTTAGCAAATTTTCGCTTTGTCGTCAAAAGGAACCATATTGGTTTTGTACACTATATCACACTATAGGTAAATTCTAAAGATTTCCTGTTATGGAGTTATCAACATCCTATATAAGGGATTTTTTTTTTATTATTAATTAATAATCATATAATTACAAATTATATACTATTACCCTAACCGAGCACTAGCTACTATGGCCTTCGGCGCGTTGTAGCGAAAACAGACTTGTGCCTCTGGTGGGAATCGAACCCACGACCCCCGCACTGATAAGCCAGCACGCTACCAACTAGCCTACCGGGGCGCACAATATATAAGGGATTAATTAGTGTCGTTGGAAAAGAAATTATCTATGGATTACGATATTTTTGAGCCTTAATTTGTGCAGCCTTAACGGGACAACTTTCAATCGGTTTTTTTTTTTTTTGTTTTGTAGAGGACTAAAAAATTAAGTATTAAGTTTTTTAAATTTTTGCGTAATATTTTTTTGAAAAATAAAAAACAACGATTTTTTGGGTGTTTTTTTTTTAATTTTTGTGTTTACCCTAGTACCATTTTAATGTAAATTAAAAATCGAAAAATCCGGCCACGCTAGGGGCTAATAAATGGCACCCGATTTTGACTTTAAAAAAGGAATCTATGAAATGGTTACCAGGGTTGCCATGACAGTCCGAATTCTAAATAATAATTTTACAGAATAATATCAAATATTGTATTTTTATTTCGCAAAAAGAATTTTTTTGAATAAAAAATTGATTTATTTTTTATAATTGCTTTAATATTGTCGTTTTTATTGATCTCTAAAGCTTCAACTATATAAATGGAGTGTAAATTTAAGGTAAGAAATTTCACTGTATTTTATTGACAATTCTACGAAAAAATTAACTTTGTCATTTTGTGTAGTCACTTGCTGTTAATCTCTTGATATGTCAAACTAAATTGTATCATGAATTTCCGTATTATTTGTTAAAAAGTCAAACAAAAAAAAAAAAAAAAAAACAAAAAAATATTGATGGTCATGATTTTGTAGACATTTAACTTTTCGACGGCAAAAATAAACAAGAAAACATTAATATCTTTAACAAAAGCCAACAAAATATTGTCAGCAAATAATTCAAACAATAAAACTACATAAGGACATATGAATAAAGGACACTCTTGCAATAAATAATACAATAAAACCATAAAAACTCTTACACACACATTAGGCAGCTTGTTATTTTTCAAAACGTAGAATTTTGGACGGGACAACCCTGTCTTAGATTAAGATTTATGAAAAAAAAAACATTATCTAATTTTTTCAAAATTTGTGGTTTATTTTAAAACCCTCCAAAAGAAAATTAAAATAGAATTTTTTTTATTACATTTAACTTAACCCCAAATACTCAGGAAAAAAATATTTAATTTTCATAAAATAATGTTTAAAATTTCGTATTATTTGCAAAGCTCTGAAAACAAATCGCAAAGCTCTGTAAAAAAATCAACCATTCGATTTTATTCAGCTCTTCTGATTTCAACCAAGCTATAATCTCCTCCAAATGGCGAACAGCTAGTAATAGCGGATCTTAAAATATCGCATTTCAAAACATGAAAAATATTCGAAAATTTTCAAAAAGCTATCGTGCCCAATGTTCCATATCTTTTTAATGGCTTTACCTAAGGGAGTCATTGATATTGCATGGGCGTTGTGGTGTAATGGTTAGCGCGTTGGACTGTTACACAGATGGTCCCGGGTTCGATTCCCGGTGACGACAACATCATGTTAGAAAAATAATATGTATGAGTTTTCTATCACTTATATGTATCGCTGCGCCCACCTTCGGTGTCCCCATAGCACTTAACCCCACCGAAGTAAAATAATGAATCAGGGCTATGAAACAAAAAAGCTTCAATAAATTCGCCAACTCTACATCAGGTGGCGACCAACAACTGTTCTAAGACTTATCATCTCGCGCGATTACAGTGTTGCCATGTTTGAAGCCCTTCATCTTTCACCACCTTTCATCTCTCCACTATCCCCTTTCCAAAGAAAGCAACACATTAATTAATATTAAGAATTTCCTGAGTGTTGCTTCTCTTTCTAAAAAAAAAAAATGCTGTTTTTTAAACACTGTTTTTTTTTTAATTATTTAAAAAATTAATGTTAATAATAAATTACTTCCCTATGCCGTGTCCAAATCCCTTACGGTAACCTGAGTTATGCATAAAATGGGAAAAAAATTCAACCACAAAGCCGTTAACTCAGAACCATGCGGGAGTACCATTAGGGATTTGGTAGCCATATAGAAGAATAATTTCTAATTAAAATACATTTTTTTAAAAATTCTCCAAAACCAGTTTTTTAAAATACAGCGGTTTGAAGTGAATTATTTTTGAGAAACAGCAAAACCACGATTTAAGTACCTTGAAAATGAGGTATCAATGACTCTTAAATTGGGTTTGAGAAGTCCAAAACTTTTTCATTTCCCGGAATTCCCGGGAAAAATTATAAATTTCCCGGGAATTTTCGATAAATTAATATTTTGCAAATGAGTAATTTTGATCTAATTAAACACTTTGCAAAGTAAAATTAGTAGCTTTTGCCAAAAATATTTTTTAAAATAATTTTTTTTCATCTAAAATACACTGACTTTCCTCCAAATCCGCCGAAATTAAATCGGTCCACACGTTAAGTGGATAAAGGGATCTCTTTAGTTTTGTTTATTTTTTTAATTCTTATGATGTGTTTAAAAAAAGCGCTCAAAATTATTTTAATATCCTACAATTTTTTTATTCATAATTGTAGCTTTAAAAATAATCGTTAATTTTAGACAATTTTTTGGCCTAGAGTGGTTAAGGGTTAAAAATTATATAAAAACTAAATATTTTTTCCAGAGTATTTGAGGTTAAATATAATATAACAAAAAAATTTAATATTAATTTTTTTTAAAAAACTGTTTTTATGAAAATATGTATGTCCTTTTTAAAAATCGGGATAATGTTTAAAGTCTGATAGAGGCCCTTAATTTTTGTTTAAAAATTTGAAAAAATTAGAGAACTGTTTTATGAATCTTAATTTAACGCTGGGTTGTAACGTCCAAAATTCGTAAATTTGTTTTTTTAAGAACCAGCCTAACACAAATACAATGAACGTTTAAAAAGAACATACTTTAGTCGGACTCCTTACATATCCTTAATCTTTATTAATAGGGGAATGATATTAAGAACAACAACACCAAAAAAGGCGGCTAATACAAATACGTTATTTATTTTAAATGTTATAGTGAATTGGTGTTTCTCAGCAAGAAAATGATTTTCATTCTTTTGAGATAGATAGCAAGTGTTAAACAGAAGTAGTCTTCCTATTCCTTTTGGTTTGGAGTTTGTATATAAGGGTGTCCCTTAAAAATAGATTTGTATTTACACCACCCCAGTTTAATTACAAATGTTTGTAAGAAATCGATTTTTTTAAAACACGTTAAACCGTGACGAATTTCGATCGAAAATGCCTCGTTTGTGAAAAAAGTGTATGTTTATTAAAAATACCTAAAAATTCGAAATTTTGAAATGTTTTTTTTTTATTTTGTTTATTTCTGCACAAAACTTTAAGTAATACCATGTTCGCACGACAGCGTTTTTTCGTAATTCACTCTCTCATTCGTAATCCACAACCTAATTATGATCCAAATTACATAATTCGTCATACAAAATTTTGAGAGCGGATTATCTCATTTGTACGTAATTCAATTTTTATTACCCTGTGGATTACTTTAAAATCAATGTGATCTCTAATTTTTATCGGTTTTTTCCCATCACCAGCTGTCAAAGCACTTAAATTATTTTTTTTAAATCTCAACAATTGAAGAATTTATTACTTACGACATATGTTGTCGACCACTAGACTTTCAGAGTGGTAGCTTTTAAATGGAGCCAATAACACTTGTACATCATTAAAAAGGTCCCAATCTGAAGGTGAACCGCCTGTTGTACCAATTTTCTGCTTTTCTCTTCTGTACATAAAAACTTTTTTATTATTATGTTCAATATACATATTTTTATAAAACCTTACCGATACCGCGCGGTCACATTGTGCATCTTTGTTTTCAGCTCGAGTACTGTGTACTTATACCCTTGGGCTTCAAGCTCATAAACCATTTCCTGCAGTATATGGCTATTTTTCCGCCAACCACGTAGCTCACTCATTTTTTCTCGCCATATCTCCAACAATGCCCGCTCGCTACATTGAGTCCATTTGCTAACAGCTTTTCTATTTACTGGGAAAATAAATATTTTATATCTATGTATTTCTTTGAAATAATATTTTTTACTTACTTTTTCTTTCCATTTCAACCGCAAACAAACAATTAAATTTAGCAATAAACAAAATTAATAAAAAAAACAAGAAGAAGAAGAACTGTCAAAACCGATTAAGAAAATGCCGTGCGAACATGGTAATTCAAATAAGTAATTAAAACAGAGAGCGAAGTAATCCAAAGCACCGTGCGAACATGGCATAAATTTACCTAAGCTAACGAACAACCACAATTCTTTATCGTACAAATCTTACTTTTAAGGCTTATAAAGGTGTGGTCAAAAATGGCTACAGGTTCCCTTTTTCGTTTTTTTTTTCTCCACTTTCTTCCAAAGAAACTATACACAAATGGATATCAATAAAAATGTTTTCTTCTTCTTCTTCCTGTTAAGAGACTAACTAAAGTAATATTTAAAATTACTTACGATTGTCATTATCTGACGGTTGCAAAACACTTTCTAACATGAAATTTGAAGAAACTTACTTAACGCCGACTCAATCTCTAACCTACACTTGGTATCCAACTATTCTATGTAAAAATAAAGCGCATCAAAAAACGTGATACTTACTTGTGAAAAAGAGATAGGATTAAGAAGAAGAAGCATACTAGTTGAGAAATGAATTGTGCATTGGTATTAGTTAATTCTGTCTCTTCTGATCGAAACAATACTTGTGTGTACGTAGTGTGACAAAACTCCACTTTAAGAGGTGAGATTACGATGCATAGAGGTGAGATTACGATGCATAGCTTGATGCTAAGGCAGTAAGTTCAAATCACAGTATGACACCAAAAAATAAAAAGTTTTTCATATAGAGCAAATTAACAATACAAAATACTTTGTTCAATTGACACATAAATTAACCACTGACGAGTCCCAGGAGGAGGACGAAACTGCGGCAGTCTGGTGTATCCCTTGTATCCGTAAAATTTTTCAATAAAAATGTTTTCTTCTTTTTCTTCC
Organism: Delia radicum; assembly: GCA_021234595.1. Taxonomy (NCBI): domain Eukaryota; kingdom Metazoa; phylum Arthropoda; class Insecta; order Diptera; family Anthomyiidae; genus Delia; species Delia radicum. The sequence continues at coordinate 76,405,237 of CM037854.1, read as the reverse complement.
TGTAAAGAGACTAACTAAAGTAATATTCTACAGTAATTAATTAAAAATTAACTACGATTGTCATTATCTGACGGTTGCAAAACACTTTCTAACATAAATTAAATGTAGTTTAAAGCTCTATCAAACGATTTACCGATAAAACTATATTTGATGTTCCTGGTGCCATTTTAGAGTCCACCTTTAACCCTTCTTAACCCTTCTAAAAGCGGAAACATTAACCCTATGTGAATCAAATTATATCAAATAATCATTTTGGTCAAGGTGAGATTTTTTTTATAAATTCAAAAGATTTGCAATCTTGTAGTCATAATAAAAATTACGTTTCATGGATCTTTTTTGTCCTCCGGTTACTAAGGATTAAATATTTTTTAAATAAAGGTATAGATAATTATAGACCTGATAAACTAAGGTGAAATTTTTCTGAAAATTATTTAAACTTAGAAGAAAGCAATCAAAATTTTGACAGAATTATCTACTTTCATGATATGTCCAGGAAAGGAGTCGCTCCACACATAAACACAAATTATCATTTTTTGAATTCATTTTTTAATTACAAATATTATATTGTAAAAATACCAATGGACTTCTTTAAGTAGGGCATTTTAAAAAGTCTTTAAAATTCACTTTAAAAAAAATGTTTGCATTTTTATGAAAGTCGTGGGTTATTTTTGATTCCAGGCAAAAGTGGGTTAATGATATACGATGCAGTCAGAATTCCTTATCTGAATAATTTTGAGTGCATTAAAGAAAGAAATGAAATAAAAATTTAATTTCAAAATTTAGAATTTTGAGAATTTGTAATAAAAAATACACTCTTTTCAAAATGTATAATTTTTGGCCCAAATTCGTTTGCGATTTCAAAACGTTTTCTAAAAAAAATCGATTTTTTTCCATTTGGGACCATTTGAAATAAAACTGGAACAAGCTACTGAACAAAAATCGGCAAATCGTTTTTTAAGGGACATCCTAGTGTACACTTAAAATTAAGGATTTGTATCTTTTTCATGAATTTAATATGGACTTAACAGAAGCAAATAAATAATAAATACGATTTTTTATTATGTTTAACGACGAGGGCAAGCCATTAAAATAAAACGGTTCATAACATTTAAAAAGAAATTATTTTATAAATAAAATACGACATTTTAAAAATTAAACAAATGCAATTTAAGTGTTAAGTCGTGAAAATGTTTTGCATGTTAAAATTTAATAAAAGCTACTTTTGTTTAAATTTGTTTAAGTTTTAATTTAATTTTTATGTAGATTTGCAATTTGCATTTTTTTCTATAAAATTTTTTGTTTAAATTGTCTGTTTTTAATTGTAGTTATTTACAAATTACATGTTAATAAATTTGTTAACTGGCATTAAAACAAAAAGTTTGTCACAAATTATACAGCAAATAGAAATCACAAAAAATTGTTATCATGTTAATTTCATTTAAATAATTTGAGAGGAACAATTTTCAATATGTAATGGGACCTACGATAATAAATAATATGGGTTATCAAGTCACAATAAATCAAATGAATAACTTTGACAAAATTTTAAAAATATAAAACTGTCTTTTATTGAAATATCAAATCAAAATGAATTTTGAAGTGAAATGTATTATTAATATTTATAAAATTAATATATTCCCAGTGCTATTGTGAGTGGTTACTGGTCCATATATTTCAATTTCAGTTAAAGGTTTAGTTGTGTCACCCCCCCCCCCCCCCCCCCCCCCCCCCCCCCGGACTAATTCTTTGGGATTTTTTCCTATATATAAGTCAAGATTTTAGGATTCTAAACTGTTAATATCAGCTGCCACCAAGTGCCACTCTTTGTGTTACCGCAGACCTAAGCGGTCTCATTGTTTTTATATACAGTAAAACTCATTTAATACGATTCATCGGCTAATAAGAACTAATTTCAAAGTCTCTACGATTTGGTAAAAATTTCAATGTAAGAAACATCTGATTATACGAACTCGCTTAAGACGACCCCTTAGCTAAGATGAGCTGTTTCGGGCAGTCTCATAAATAAAATTTCATATAATTTTCCATTTTTAAAACAAACTCCCCAAAATTGTGGAAATTTTTCTTAAATTTCTGTGAATTTTAAACCAAATGCACAGAAATTTATTTCAAATGTATTCCGAAAAATCGTTTTACGAAATCAAATGAAAGAATTTCACAGTTTTTGAAAAGTTTTATAAAAAGTTTTTTATATTTTGTGGACAATAAAAAAATTGCCAATATACTTTAATTTTATTAGCACCTCGGAGTTTTTCTTAATCGGGTGTTATTTTATGTCGATTTTTAACAGGGAATTATTATAAGTTTGATATAAGTTTCATTAAAAACAAAAATAATGTTTTTTGACCTTTAATTGTGCAATGAAAATGAAAATTATTCAAGTTCGAGGCCATACTCTATATTTCTTTATTAGGATATTGTCCTAACAAATAATCTATAGAGTTTTTGTATATTGTATATTTACCAAAGGTAGAGCTTGCACATAACGAACAAGTTTTCACTTTATTTTTGATCAATGGTGATAATTGTTAACTTCGATCTCAATTATTAGTTCTCATTTAGTGCGAAAACTAGACTATATGAATGTTTGATGTTTTGCATGGAATTGTCACTTCTTTCAAAACGTGTTCTGAGGATGGGAACCTAGAAAATTCCCGAAATAGATCTATCAACACATTCCTGAAAGTGGTCAATTAATAAATTTGAAAACAAAAAACTCTATAGATTATTTGTTAGGACAATATCCTAATAAAGAAATATAGAGTATGGCCACGAACTTGAATAATTTTCATTTCACGAACTTGAATAATTTTCATTCATTTCGTGAATCGAATTCAAAGAAACCGATTAATGTTGAAATTTAAAAAAAACATTTTTTTTCTGTGCACCTACTCTTTTTAATAAAAATTTCCGTTAAAATGAACGTTTCTGATAAATATTTTTTTATTGCAAAATTTGTGCAAATTAAATCTGTAACAAAAAAAAATCTATGCAAATTACGTTGTTCTGAGAAACACTTAAGGTATTAAAAAAAATTTACATAAAAATAAGATTTCAACTTTGTTGCAGTACCAATCAAAATGTTACAAAAAAATGATAAAAAAAAATGAGGAAAATAAAAAAGTAATCAGCATTAAATCACAAGTTAAATAATTCACATATTAAACAGGCAGACAGTCTATAAAAGTCAATTGAGAACGATGTTTCTAATTTATTTTAATATCAATGCTGTGGCATTCGCTTTTTTTGCCGGTGTTAATGTGTTAACAATTGAAAATGAAAGTCGTTAAAAAGCAGGGTTGGATATCGTTTCAATCGGTCATCGGTATTTTGTGAATATTTCGTTAGGGTATTTTAAGGTTTATGTTGTGTTAAGGTTTACGTTATTTTCTATTATTTCGTTAGTTTAATTTAGAGTTACTGTTATTTTACGTTTTTTCGCTAGGTTAATTTAGTGTTAACGTTATTTCATGTAATTTTTTGTATATTTTACAGATAATAGCAATATCTAGCACACCTAACTCCCCGTTGCCACATGCAAGTACAAGTTCGATAAACTCAATACACTCACACTTTTTTTTTAATACAATTACACTTTTGTCACTTGCGACTCAACTTACAAGGAAGTTCTGAAAGCAAAAATTTTTTTGCCATTTGCGATAAGTTAGACGTCAAAATAAAAATAACAGTGTTGCCTAGTATTACATTTTCTACGAGAGAATAATAATAATTATGACTGAGTATGTGTGTATTTATAAAAAAAAAAATATGATGAATTTGACTAACAGACAAATTTTAATGATAATTTATAACATTCATTTAATGAGTTTTTTAGATAAAAAAAATGTTTACATCGAAATTTTCCCTGGATATATAAAAATTTTGAATACTTGGCAATACTGAGTAGACAATCGCAGTTTTCAAAAGTTTGTTTTTAATTTTTGAAGTAGCCAGGTTAGAAACTGTAGGTCATCAAAGTTCACTACCCAATCGGAACGAAGTTACATCTCAAATACAAAATCTGATATAATTTGATATCGACCGATATTTCTGCTTTTTCAAGTTTATCTTAAAATTGGGGTATAAAGTAATAGCCGATTAGATACTTCAAAGGTATTACCGGATTAAATAAGATCAAAATTGATCACAAAATTGGGGGATCCGAAAATATCTAATTTAAGATCATGACGCAAAATATTCTATTTTATTAATTTAGATCTACTTGGATCTAATTAAATTCAAAAAGATAAGTAATTTGTGGTGGATCCAATGAGATATTTTAAGCTTAGATTACATTTACTTAATTTCCATGACATATTATTTTTAATAAAATTTAAAAAATTTTAAAGAAAAATTGTTTAGGCATCTGCGCATATATATTTATGTATGGTGTTATATATAACAATATATAATTATGTCTTATGTGCATAAAAAATATTAATGATGTTGAATCATATATAATCATATCTCAAACTAAATTTATCTTGTGTCTTATATGGAATCTTACAAATATGAAATCTTTCGTATTTATAACTTACATCATTTATTGGCATATGTAATTTTATCTCGAATTACATTATACATCTGACACCATTATACATTATTATATCTTAGATTATATAGCGTATATGGCACCATATATGATTACATATTGTGTTATATATGAGAATATATTATAATATAATAGATTTACCATATCTTATTACGTATAGCATACATATATGCTTACTATCTGATTTTATTAAGGTCAATATAATATATCGTTATATATGTTTCCACATAAGAAACATATAATAAGATGTGGTGGCCATTAATTACACCATATCTAATCACATAGTATTTATAATATATTTCAGCTATAAATTTTTTTCAAAGTTTTTGAAAAATTAAAAACCTGAATAAAACCGAAAATTTTTAAAATTTAAAAGATCTAAAAACGGGAATACCTATATTGCTCCCTAGAACCTTCCTGTTAACGATATGGAGAAAGTCGGATGACCTGAGGTCAAAAAACTATAATTTATCAATGTTATTTCATAGAATGAACGATATGTATGTATGTTTGTATGTATTTCTGATTAACAAATTTGACCATTATGAACTTTTCTCTGATCATTATAAAGTAATAATGTTCCTGATTTATTATTTACTTCGTTAGTATATTTTACGGTTATCGGTATTTTAGAATTATTTCGTTAGGGTATTTTAAGGTTAACGGTATTTTAAGTTCTGTCGTTAGTTTATTTTAGCGTTATCGGCATTTTAAGTTATTTCGTTAGTGTAATTTTGAGGTTAAAAGTAGTTTCTTGAAACGGTATTTAATGGTTATCCGTATTTTAGGGTTAGTGTTTGCCAACCATGTTAAAAAGTGTAACAGAATAAATATTTATAAATATGTAAACCACAATATTTAAAAATTTATTAGTTATTATATCAAGCTGAGTGGGTGAGTGACATCTTATTTGTGGTATAACAATTAAAATCACTTATACCACCTGTTGTTCTTTTTAAATAACAAAACAATATGATTGACAGTAATAACACGGTGCTACACAGAAAAATCACTCGTCAAATGACCTAGTGTTGGTTGTTGGTCTAGCAGCGTGTATTAAAAAACCGGTTTGAGAAATTGCAATAGACCCAAAAACTTTCGAGATAAAGGGGAAAACACTATTTTTTTACGGCTGGCACATCTGTCATTTTTTTAGCCGATTTTGAATTTTTAAACGATATTTAAAATAATCTTGTCTGGTCTTTCTAAATATATATTGGCCATTCCGCGTAATATCGGTCGAAATCTGACCAATTGTCTTTTGATTTAAATCCCATTTTGCACGTTTTTTTTTTTGTATTATAAAATGATCATAACATGTTTGTAGCAATCATAATATTTTCACCATTTGATACCAAATGTGTCTATAGTTTATTAACTTATATACGAAATGCATATATTAAAAAACAAAAACGTCAAATCGGGTAATTTTTACCCCACTTTTTAACCCCATAATCTCAAGTTTAGGGGTCATGAAAGTAGGGTCAAATATTACCCAATTATACGTTTTGTTAATATATTTCTTGTATAATTTATTAAACTATTGGGTATCAAACGAAAGATATTTTAAAAACGCTTCAACTGGTATATAGAAGATATCCGAATATTTTGTTGTTCAAACAACAATTTTTTAGTATCTACATTTGTATGGTGAGTTGTTTTTGCACTTATTTTATTTTAGAGAGGGAATGTCTGAGCTTTTTTCAATTTAAGTAATCGTTCGGCTTTAACATGACATTTCCCGAAAATCTTTTATAACCTATATTTTATATATTTCAAATAAGTGGCAACCCCGGGCCGACAGCATAGTCAGTAGGGGATCTACATTTTTGTTTTCTCGAATATTTTAATACCGTGTGCAAAAAAATATAAATTTCCTAAATTTTAAGCATGTTTTCATACAAAAAAGTTGTAGTTATAAAGTTTGGGAGCTTAAAAAAAATACATATCTAACATTTGTTTGTCCTCAACAACATATACTTCTCAGCTACACCTACAACCTCACTAGGTCATTTGACGAGTGAATATAATGTGTAGCACAGTGTAATTACAATTAAATAATTGATTGCAATCAAACACAAAGGAAGAAACAAATTAAATTGTAATAGGAGTGCGCCCTGGTAGGCTAGTTTGTAGCGTGCTGGCTTATCAGTGCGGGAGTCGTGGGTTCGATTCCCACCAGAGGTACTGGTCTGTTTTCGCTACAATGCGCCGATGGCCATAGTAGCAAGTGATCGGTTGGGGTAATAGTATATAATTTGTTTGCGATTATTAATTAATAAAAAAAAAAAATTGTAATAGGAATTTGTCCTTTATTTAAATAAATTAAGTATTCCAAAAAGTCATATAAATTGTTGATAACAAATTTAATTGATCACAATATTATTTTCTTTTTAAAATAATATTCCCAAAGCAATTCTAAATGCATTTTTTAAATTTGCATAAAAATAACTTAAAACCATAAGAATTTGTTTATAAAATATTTACTTTATTAAACAAATTTTGATAGTTTCTTTGTTTATGGAAATTTTTTTTAAAAATGTTACCGCATATTTAAATAAATTATGTGTGTGAATACTAGGGTGTCCCTTAAAAATATATTCGACATTATATCCACCAGTTTTATTGGAAATGGTTCCAAATGGAAGAAATCATTTTTTTTTTTTTTTGAAACAAGTTAACCCGTGCCGAATTTCGGCCGAAAATTGACTATTTTTGGAAAAATTGTATTTTTTTAAATTCATGCAATTTGCAATTTTGCAAAATTTTAGTTTTAATTTCATATATTTGTTTAATATACTCAAAATAATTCAGATACAGAAATCTGACTTTGTCGGCTATATATCATGCTATCAAAAATTACCCACAAATATGATTAAAACTTAAAAATGTTTTTTTTTTTTAATTAAATTTAAAGATTTTTTTCTAATTTGGAGATGTCGATTGCTATAATACAATAGTTGTAAATAGAAAAAAAAAAATAGTTGAAAAAATGCTTATTCTTGTTTGTGTACGGAGCGATTTTATGAAAATTAACAATTTTGTCAAAAATTTAACAAAAATTTTGTCAAATATGTAACAAAATGTTAATGTTTTCATCAATGTTTGCATAATTTACGATAAAATGTCACTTGAATTTGATAAGACTATAATTACACTATGCTACACAGAAAAACATTTGTCAAGCGATCTAGTGAAGGTTGTAAGTCTAGCTGAGTGTATTAAAAAACATGTTTGAGAAGTTGTTCTATATCCAAAAATTTTCGAGATAACGGTAAAAGAAAATTTTTGCTACTGGCGCATTTAAACATTTTGTAATCATTTTAAATTTTTAAACGGAATTTAAATGAAAATTACTTGGTCTTTCTAAAAATATATACTTTCTTTATATTATTAATATAAATAGGTAGAGATTTTTTTAATAATAATTAAAATTTTAAATTTTCAAGTTTGATATAATTTTTATTAAAAATAAAAATTATGTTTTTTTCGACCTTTAATTGTGCAATGAAAATGAAAATTATTCAAGTTCGAGCCCATACTCTATATTTCTTTATTAGGCCTCGAACTTGAATAATTTTCATTTTCATTGCACAATTAAAGGTCGAAATAAACATAACAAACAAGTTTTCAATTTAATTTTTGATCAATGGTTATAATCTTTAACTTCAAGCTTATATATTATTAGTTCTCATGTAGTGAGTAAACTAGTTTATATGAATGTTTGATGTTTGGCATGGGATTGTTACCGCTTTCAAAAACGTGTTCTGATGATGGGAACGTAGAAAATTCCAGAAATAGATCTATCAACACATTCCTGAAAGGGTTAAATAATAAATTTGAAAACAAAAAACTCTATAGATTATTTGTTAGAACAATATCCGAATAAAGAAATATAGAGAATGGCCTCGAACTTGAATAATTTTCATTTTCATTTAAAATTTTCTTTTTAAACTTTTTCAACTTCTACGAGGGTTTTTTCGAATGTTCTATGAAAACAACAATATTCTTTAAGTTCGTTTTTTCCTGAGTAAATTGAAGACTCAACCGACTTTAACAAATGGAGGCTCATTTCACTCAGGAAAATATTTGCTTCAAAAGAAGTTTCGAAAAAAAACCCCTTGTAGAAATTAAAAATGTTGTAAAAAACTGAAAATTTTAATTATTGTATATTTAGAATAATTACTAATACTTTGTCAAATTTCTACCTATTTGTTAATGAAGGCTAATTTTAGTCAGGAAAACATTAACTTTTTTAACTCTTTTATTTTAAAAGAAGCTTCGAAAAAACCTACTAGGAGTTGGAAAAGTTGTAAAAAATTTAAATTGTAATTATAATATATACAGAAAAAGTATCATAACTTTGTCAATTTACAACCGCTTTTAACAAATCAAGGCATGATTTACTTAAGAAAAGACAAGCTTTATGAATATTATTGCTTTAAAAGAAGATTCGAAAAAATCCTAATAGAAGTTGAAAAAGTTTAAAAAAAATTTTAAATTTCAATTGCTATTAATAAAATCTCTACCTCTAAAATAAAGAAATATATATATTTAAAGAGACCAGGTACTTTCTTTCAAAATCGCTTAAGAAATGATTGAGTTACAAATGTTTAAATGCACCAATAACAAAACTTATTCTTTTACCGTTATCTCGAAAATTTGATGGTATATTGAAACTTTCCAAACCGGTTTTAGAATATACTCATCTAGACTTACGACCTACACTAAGTCACTTGAAAAGTGATAGCAATTTTTTGTTTTTTGTAGCACCGTGATATCTTAACTTTTATTTAAAAATCTTTAACCCTTAGTGGACTGGTGACATAAAGGACCCATAATACGTAATTTAACTTTATTATGACTACATAAGTGTCAAGCTTTTAAATTAATAAAAAAAAAAAAATTCACTTGATACAAATAATTATTTAAAGCAATTTGATCCATATAGGGTTAATGTTTTCACTTTTGATCAGAAAAAAAAACCCACTAGGAAATTTACAGAATGACTTTTCTTAGATTTTAAATATATTTAGATATGTTATCAAGGGCTTTAAACTAACACACATGCCTAATTCCTTGTTGTACCATTATTTCTTTGAAAAGTTAAAAAACTGGGGCTTTTGCTCACATTTATTGCAAAGAAACTATACAAAAATGTTTATCAAACTGAAGGTATTTTAAAGATCTATCTAATGATTTATCAAAAATATTTAAAGTGGTGTATATCTATTTGTTTTCCTGGGGTCATTTTGGACGTCCGTCTTTTTAACCCTTAAAATTAAGATTGGGAAGATAAAGAATTACGCTTGTTCGTTAGTTTAGTACCCTTTATCACATATCAAGATTTAGGAAAATCTGAAAAAAATTATTCTGTAATTTTTTAAGAGGGTCTTTTTGTTCAACAGTGGAAACATTAAGCCTATCAAGTTACATAAAATAATAATTTTTATCAACTGAAAATTTTGTTGACCAGTTTAAAAGCTTTGCAGTCTTGTAAGCATAATTAAAATTACGTTTCATGAGACTGTTTTGATATCAGGTCACTAAGGGGATTGTTTAAGAAAAATTGAAGATAATTATAATTATAGTATTGACAAATTAAGGTGATATTTACCCGAAAATTATGCAGACTTTGATAAAACATTCAAATCTTATTCATCTTTTCACAAAAAAAACAAATTTTTGTAAAATGTACTGTGAATGAGTCGTTATATATGAGTCGAATTTTAATTTTTTTCCTTAAATTGCAACTATTAAATAGCAATTGAGATCTCCAAACTAGACATTTTAAAAAATCTTTAAAAAAAAATCTTTCGTTTTACAAAAAAAAAAACTAATCGATTTCATGCATTTGGAATCATTTGCAATAAAACTGTAGGATGTAAGGAACAAAAATCAAAAAATGGGTCTTAAGGGACATTATAAAAAATATTCATATCTATTTGTCTTTAAATATGAATTATTAAAACAATACAATACTTAAGAATTTTAGTATTAAAATTTAAAGCTTTATATTAAAAAAGGAATTTAATTTACGATGAAGTGTTTGGTACAGATAAAGAATTTTGTTGCACGAAAAATACTGAAATTTTTCAGTAAATCATTTAACTAAAAGCTTCATACTTCATTGAGTAAATGAAACTTTTGATAAATTAAAAGCCATTTTTCATAGAATTTTAACAAAACCTGCATAAGTTTAATAAAAAGTTTCAATGAACTAATTCCAGTGCAAATTTCATTGATTTTATGCAAAAAAAATCAATGATATCATACTGATAATTCTCTCAGCGTATGTATTGTTAAGTGTGCAATATACGAATGTCTGAATGTGGTTAATAAAAAGACAAACAAAAATAAATTAAATAGCAATTAATAATAAAAATAATTTACACAAAACGAATTATAAGAACGATGGTGATGATAATGATGATGATAATAAACAAAATAAATAAACACTTGAATAAAAAGGAAATAAATACACTCTTATAATTACTACACACTCATACATACAAATTATAGCTTTTATCTAAACAAAAAAAAACCACTTGACAGGAAACACTAACACCTACACAAATAAACACATATGCTCATTAGGGTGGGTCAAAATTTAATTAAGACTACAGGCCAGAACAAATTTGACGAAATTGTTTAAATAGCTGAAAGTATTTTTAATGTATGGTAACTCTGTTAGTGATAATTCGACTTTTTACCTGTTATTCTGAAAATTTTAACATTAAGCCACAAAATAAAGCACATCGACCTGAATTGATTTTGAAAACTGTTATATTCTTTTAATTTGCAAGCAAAGATTAAAAACTTTGTTAATTCAATTTAAAGTTTAATTGAATTCGGTCCTATTAAGGAAATTGTAGTATTAATTATAATAATAATGTATTTAATATTTAACTGAATTAGTTTCAATTAATGATACACTCAGGGATCTTCTGTTGTAAATATTTGTAGTTGTTTGAGTTGTAATACAGTATATTTATTTTTAATTGAAAAAACAGTAATTTGTAGAAGAAATGTTAGTTTTGACTATAACTGTAGTTCATTCAAAAAAAACAAACCACATCAAATTACTGTATTATGATTTTACATTCATTTTATACAGTTGTTTTTATTTTTTATTAAAAAGAAATAAAGCATATAAATGTTTTCTTATTTTTTAATGTATATGTGGTTCATATTTACTACAATTGTGGTTCATTTTTGGAACAGTAAAAAGCAAATGACAATGTTAGTTAAATTTACTTAAATATAAGTCGTACTTTTTTCATGTAAAAATTAATTTGTCCAAGTGTGTATATTAAAAATTGAATTTAACATTGCTTTTAATTTCAAACAAATTTTTGGTAGATACTATTAAAACTTTGATTATTATTGCAAAAAATTGGAAAAAAAATCGAGAAAAGAAATCGTTGAATTTTAAATAAAATCGCTTAAATTGGAAGAAAAAAATGACAAACTCTAAATGGTGCAAAGGAAAAAGAATTTACCATTTTTAAATTTTAATGTTATTAACACAGAAAAAAAATAGAAACAAATATGATATCACAAACTCTGAACATTTGATTTCTTTGCGATTCGTTGCGAAATGTGGCGTATTTTTTCTTTTCTACTGTAAAACTCAATGTAACGTTTTGAACATTTGTAATTTGAATTTTTCGGATGAGTTTATTTTTAAAAATAACAGATTTTTAATCATTTTTTTACTCTAGCCCATGTGTTATAAAAACTTAGCATTTTTAGTATTATATTTTGATTATTTTCACATTATCGTATATGACCCATTCATTATTCTTTTTATTTACAGAAAAGCGACAAGATTTTTGTAGATTATAAGTTAGTGCAAGCACTTTTTAATAAAAAATAGTTTAAGACTTTATAATCTTCTTTAATTGAAAATTTTTCCGTCGAAATATTGTTGTGGCTTTATTTAGTCCTTTGAAACGGCGTTAACCCCAATTCCATTGTCAAAAACAGACCTCGTCCGACATTAATAAAAAATTGTTTATGTAAATATTTTCTAGTTAAACAACTGTTACAAAGTAAGCGATATAAAAAGCAACCTCATGAATAACTTTAATTTCCAATGATGCGTCTATTTAATGTATATTTAAAGGACACTTGAAATTGTGACTAATTGAAATATACAATTTTTAATTTGATATATATATATATATGTATGCACAGCGCATACTTTAGGGACACGACCAAAATTGTCCCCGAAATATGCGGTGTATCGAACCAACTGTCCTCATCTTATACGCTAGATGTATGAAAAGGCGCGAAAACTTTGCGGACTGTCCCCAAAGTAAGCAAATGTCCCTTAACTATGCGGGGCAACGAATAAATGTCCCAAAACTATGCGCTGTGCATACATACATATATTGGTTTAATCTATAAGTATGATGAAAAAGTTCCCAGCAAACTACTATTGCATTTATTTCTCATTTTGTTTTTAAGCTTACCATGTACCTGCCATACCTGAAAAAAACTCGAAACTTTTTTTCCGTGGAATAATTTTTTGCGATTTTTTTTAACAATGTTTTTATAGCGAAATTGAATTCGGGAATTATTTTCCTTGAATTATTTTTCGCTAAATCCTTTTTCCAGCGAAATATTTTTTGCTTGAAATCGTTTAAAATTTTGTTTTTCCTCTCAAGGTAAACAAAGTTCAGTTTATTTCAGTTATGTGACGTCATAACATCCGTGTTTTTAACTATAGAAGAACATTTAGGGGATGCCCCCTACTAATGCAGTGCATTGTGTTGATATCAGGGAAATAGGTTATGGTGAGGAGAAAGTAGGGAGTAGTGTGTATGAACATTTGACTTGAATTTCTCTAAATGGCAAGTGTCAGAAAACATTTGGGTGGTTCGAATTTTCTCTGTAACGCGTTGTGCGATCCAACGACCACAAACGGATAAGATCTACTTGACAAGCGTGTGTTATGAACAAAAACACGGACCCTAGGGATAAGTCCACTTATCTCAGCAGAACACTATATTTACATTACACTATATTAAGTGTAATATGAAGACTTATATAAAATTTTATATTTTGCAATATATCATTATATGTAACTGTATAAAGTAATATATAACTATATCAAAACTTTCTTACTTGGGTGTGAAAAGTTTGTCAAACTTTGACATATTAGGAATTCTAGACGGTTGATATTTTTAAAAATTTTAATTTTTTATAATTTTATTAACAAATATTGTTTCAATTTTTTCAGGTTAAATAATAAAATTTTTTTATTTTGAATATAGTGATTTGAGCATTTTTTTTTTTAATTAGCATATGCCATCTCTGACATAATAATTTTTATAACTGTAGTAGTATTTCAATAAAAACTGGGCATTATTTATGTTTTGAGTAAATTTTAGAGTATTGTCATATTTAAACATAGAGAATTTGAAAAATTAAGGTCCGATCGGTCAGATTTAAAAAGCTGATTTTTTTAACAGAAAATAAATTTTTTTTTTTTCAACATAACAATCAAAAATATAAAACTTTTTAAGCTTTTCCATATTTTTAAATAATTTTTGAAAAAGTTACTATAAAATAATTATTTGCAAACTTTAGATAACAATTTTCTACTATTCTTTATACAATTGCAGTTAAGATGTAATTGTCTTTCAACTGTAATAAATAAAAGCCGCGTTAATATAGTGGTTTGAAAATGGAACCGTTGGTCAATAATGAATTAATAAATGTAGAAAAAATAAGAGAGTTTTATTTGAAAGTGGAATTTAATTGCTTTTATGTGGTGTATTTGTTGTGCAATTCACGATTTTACGTATGATTAATATTAAATACATTAATTATATATTAAGTATACGTAAAAATTATATTACTATAAAAATGAAAAGCTAAATTTGAAAATTCTTTAAGTATAATATTATCAAATTAATACAATTTCTTTCAGTGTTTTGTATATATATTTTCTAATGATATATTTATTATATGAAAAAAAAGTTTTTGATGATATTGTTCAGCATAACACTACCACTATGAGGAAAAAAATATTTAGTATTTTCATATTAAATATTGTATTAACAATAATTTATCTTAAACACCCACTACTACTACAGACATCTTAAGAAACATACACAAACATATAAAATTGTAATCATTCTTTTCTAAATGTTTTTAAGTTTTATTTATACAGCAGCAACAACAAAAATCGTTTCAAACTTAGTGTCGACAGTAATATGACAATTTTCGAAAATAAACTCGGTTAAGCGAATAAAACTGAACAAAATTTTATTTAGAATGGAAAACTTTTGAGCTAGAAATTTAGTGTGCACCAAATTCATGTTTAATTAAATATTTAATAGATATTATTAAACTTTTAATTGAAAGTGATTTCGAAATAAAGGTAAATTTTACTGACAACAATTTGTTCCGTATTGAAACCATTTTAAAACCCGGGTTTAAACTTAATAAGCCGTTACTAATTCACACCCTTGTGTATTTAAACAGTATTTCAACAGTTGAGTTTATTTTTAATAGTGACTATTTCCTTCTTTGTATATTTTTTCATAGAAAATATGAAACATGATATTACATTAATCTAAACTAAAATTAAGATTTTTTAAACGTATTGTTCTTGTTTTATTTCATATTTTTTGTTATAATTCATAACTTGGCTCGTCTTTGCTTATTTTTTTTTTGCTTGTATAACACGCGAGTTTATAAAAATATTATTATTGTATAATAATATCATTTTTTAAATTACACTATTCAACAACAACAAAAAAAAACTGCCTTGAAACATACACATTTTTTTAATTAATGGCAAAATGTTTACTCTTTTGCAATTTTTGAAATATCTGGGTTTTTATATTCACCACATTTGTTTGTATATTTTGCTTAGTTTTTTTTTTCAAATTTAATCGCAAAATCTTGAAATTTTTTTAAAGAGTATAAATCTAAACAAAATTATCTTTAATATGAGTATAATCATGACGCTTAGCTTTTTGGCCAAATCCAAGTGAATTATTGTACCACTTATGTAAAACTTACATGGTATGTACGCGTGGTAACATACAAGAAAATTTCTTCAGGATTTTAAAAATAGTAGTATTTTTATGATCTAAGATACGTGGTTTTCAAATTATACATGCAGCGCTATTTTCGAAAACACTTACAAATACATCGAAATTAGAACAAAAAAGAATTTTTAAAAAAAATCTCAAAATGGAAAAACTTTACTCAGCGAAGACGCTAAACTGCCTATAAAATAGGAGAAACCACCTAAGCCCGACCGTCACGCAGAAAAACTTTACTTAGTGAAGCCACTAAACTGCATATCACAGGAGAAAACCCCTAGAATGAGGTATCAATGAAACACGTATCTGTAAAAGTTAAAAAATGTGGACAATTAAGTACAACTGTTTTTGTTAAATCATCGATTTTTTTCATATATTTTACACAAACGTTAGACACTTACCTTCCATACCAAGTTTGGTTAAAATTTAAGGGAGGTAGAGGTCGAAAATTAAATATTTGTTGATGGTTTTATATAGAATGATCCATATGAAATATGAAATGCATGTAAAAATTCTTAAACAATTGCGCCCAGATTTCTAAACACGCTAAAATTCAAAACCTTTTATATTTCATACAGTTAAAGGCACCGCCATTTAACGGTTTTTTTTCAACTATTGCTTATTTCGTGAATGGTAACACTTAGCTCATGTCTGATTTGACAGATAATTAGTTGTATCCTTCCGCTGAACGAATATGGTCCGTATGTTCGTTGTCTTGTGAAAAAAGTGAAAGAAACTGGCATCCTCATCGATAATATTGATAGAATATTGCTGCTGTGGCAGAAAGTGTGCGTGAAGCGCCATCAACTTCAATTCACCGTCGTTCTCAACAATTGAACATTTCGGAGACATCATTGAGACGAATTTTGCATAAAGACCTTGGTATGACGCCATATAAAGTCCAATTGGTTCAGGAGTTCAAAAAAAAAAGTTATTTGGCGGACCCTTTATATTAGTTTTTTGTTTTTATATACATCGAGATTATTTTAATATTATTTTCAATTTATAACGAGCTTTCAACCTCCGTATATTTACAAAAATATAGCAAATCAAACATATTAGCTAGGTTGATACTAGTATTTCGATCTGGCTAAAGATCTCATCAGAACCCGAAGTTTTTGAAAAGTTAGAGCATCCATAATAGGCAGAACTTTAACAAAAAACTTATTAATAATCAATTTTGCTCCATTCTTGTCTTCTTAGTAATCAAGCACGTGGTTAGGTCTTTTCCTAAAAAGCATCATGACGTTACTAAACTTTGAAGACCAAAAATGTTCTATTTATATAAAAAATTTTTAGTTTGTACTCTGGCTCAAGTAATATTTTTTACAGTTATATTAGTTTTTTGTTTTTATATACATCGAGATTATTTTTGTGTTATTTTCAACTTATAACGAGCTTTCAACCTCCGTATATTTACAAAAATAAAGCAAATCAAACATATTAGCTAGGTTGATACTAGTATTTCGATCTGGCTAAAGATCTCATCAGAACCCGAAGCTTTAGAAAAGTTAGAGCCTCCATAATAGGCAGAACTTTAACAAAAAACCTATTAATAATCAATTCTGTTCCATTCTTGTCTTCTTAGTAATCAAGCACGTGGTTAGGTCTTTTCCTAACAACCCAGCAAAATTTTGTAGAACAGATTACCTTGGAATCTATTCTAGAACAGCTTCTTTTACCACCGGTTACATGGAACCGGTTCTAGAACATGTTCCTGGGAGTCAGAAGATAAGGTTTCACTGTCCCAGAACCAGTTCTATAACTGGTTCTAGAACCGGTTCCAAAGCAACCAGTTCTAGTTTGGAGGTAAAGAACCTGTTGCAAACAGGACAAACTCCATATAAAAAGAACCAGTTGCAGAACAGAAATTAGAACCTGTTACAATACAGTAGAAGCTGTTCTGCAACCAGTTATTTGGATTTTACTATTTTACTGGGAAGTATCATGACGTTACTAAGCTTTGAAGACCAAAAATGTTCTATTTATATAAAAAAAATTTAGTTTGTACTCTGGCTCAAGTAATATTTTTTACAGTTATATTAGTTTTTTGTTTTTATATACATCGATGCAAAAATACTTATAATAAACATGTACATACTTGCAGCCAAATATATATATATATATATATATGTTTGCAGGCAGACGGCCAAATATTTGCAAGCAAACATATTGTATTAGAAACATGGGAAACGGAAATGTTTTCCAAACAAAAGTAATTATCAGCATTAATATTTCCAGCAGGGCGGTTTTTTCAGCTTGCAGGTTTTGCAAAAAGTTGAAAATTGTTGAATAGTGTTAATTTAGTTGTGAAAAAAAAACAATACAACAAAAGTTATCATCACTCTTCCAAATGTTTTTTTGAATGTAATTTAAGATGTTCTATTTTTATGTTTTAAAAAGTCACTTCCTTGTTTTTATAAACAAAATTGTTGTTTAGTTAAAGATGTTTTGCTAAAATTATTTGTATAATAAATATGCAAATACAAAAACAACTACTTAACAAATAAATAAACTTAAATTATGGTAGACATTTTTTAATTTTAGTGAAATATGAAAATTTATTTAAATATGTACTACACTAAATAAACGACATTTTTTAATCTAACAATTTTTTTTTAATATTTTAATATTTGTTTTTCAAATTGTAATATTTGTTCCCTGAAGAAGTCACCCAATGTGGAAACGAAATATTGGAAACAAATAATTAATAAATAAATGATCTTAAGCTCGTTTAAACTAAGAAGAATAAAATAAAATAAGATCGAAAAAAACTTAACATTTTTAATATTTTACTTTTAATTTTTTTTTTATCTTGATAAATGTTTTTAAAAGTCGATAAAACTGAAAAATAGCAACTATGGAAAATAATTAAAACACTTTTACGTATATCCAATATTTTTACAAATATCAAGATGTACTTAAAAAAATCCATCGATAAATTCCAAAGTTATGGCCAACTCTATAAATTAAACAAAATTTAATATTGAAGCAATTCTTGTAGGCGTATGATTGTTATTTAAAAATTTTATTTATAACAATTATACGCACTATTGTTTTGGAGATATATGTTAATTAAAAAAATTGTTGCCCATAAATGGTCATAATTTTAATATTTAGCCTTAGAATAAACTGTTTTTATTCCCATAAATATTTAAAATTTTTAATTTTGGCGGTACACACAACTTTATATAACTTTGCATATTGCGCCTTAATTAGTAAAATGTTAAAAAACTATTTTTGATAATAGCCCTGATATATGCAAATCAGGGCTGGCAAGACAAATTTTGTTTGTAAACCAGCGAAAAAAAAATCTGTTAAAATAGTTCTCACATATGTTTGATATAATAAAGTACGGTCTTGTTTTTTTTTTTTAAGACAAAGTACGGTCTTGTTTACTCCCCCTGTACATCTTGTTTTTAAACAAAACAAAACAAAACAATTGTGAAAATAAAAAATAGGGAGAATAAAAACAGAAAGCGTGTATTGAAAATCTACCAAACGGAGATCTTGCACATAACGAACAAGTTTTCAATTTAATTTTGATCAATGGTGATAATCTTTTACTTCGAGCTCATATATTAATTCTCATTTAGTGTTATAACTAGGTTATATGAATGTTTGATATTTGCATAATATTGTCACTTCATTTAAAACGTGTTCTGATAATGGGAACCTAGAAAATTCCCGAAATAGATCTATCAACACATTCCTGAAAGGGTCAAATAATAAATTTGAAAACAAAAAACTCTATAGATTATTTGATAGGACAATATCCTAATAAAGAAATATAGAGTATGTCCTCGAACTTGAATAATTTTCATTTTCATCGTTCTCACATATGTTTAATACTTATTTTTGCTAAAAAAAATGTGTGCCGATAATGGTAAAATTTTCAAATTGCAAATAGGTTACTCAAATTAATAATAAAAAAAAAAAACCTTAAAACGGTTTTTTCACAGAATGACAGTTAAAAAATAAAAAAAATTAGTTTTCAGGAATTAAAGCGTTTAGATGTTAGGTGTACGAAAACATTCGCAAAATAACTGGCATTGTTTTCAGTGTATTTTTACCATTAAAGGTATCAAATCCGGTATAACGAATTATATATTGTCAGATATATTCCTTATATCGAAATATTTGGTGACTTTATATTTAACATTTCTCAAAATTCTGAGTTTATTGAAAATTAAAAATAAAACTGCAATTGTGGGTACATCCCTTAGTCAAAAGACTCTCCATCAAAAACATATTTGCTTATATCGATTTTTTTAATTTTTTCATATTTTTTAAAAAGCTGTTCCTTATATTGAGTATACATTTTCAAAAAAATTCTTTGTATATGCTAGTTAGTCAATGGAAACAATTTGCTCATTTGTTTTATCCCGTTTTCGTTAAGCCGAGTATTCCGTTACAATGGGCTTTGAGTGCAGTAACAAATTAAAAAACTACAATTTTTAATTGGAAATAGTTGAACAAAAGAGGGCATTTAAAGATGAAAACAAGCTTAAGGCGGCACTCGCCAGAAGTTAAAAAAATTGTATGTTTTGGCACACTCAGAATATTCTTACAGTAACTACATGTAGGACATTCGGGTACTAAACAGTACACTTAGGAAATTATGTTGGTAAAGACGACTGCAATTGTAGTCAAAAACAAATGAAATTTCATTTAAAAAAAGGACGACTTACATTTCATTAAATTCAACTAACATTGTCATTTGTTTTTTAATGTTCAAAAAATGACTAACATTGTAGTAAAAATGAACCACATGGTAGTAAAAAATAAACCAAAAAATTTTTTTTTTATTTTTTTAAATAACAAAAAACAACTGTAAAAAATGAATGTAAAATCATAAAACAGTCATTTGATGTGAGTTGTTTTTTTAAATGAACTACAATGTTAGTTAAAAATTTTATTTGTTCTACAAATGACTTACATTTACATTAAAAATAATGAAACTGTATTACAACCCAAACAACTACATATTTTTAAAGCAGAAGTTCCCTGAGTGTAGTAGTTGTTTTAACTGCTATTGTGGTCAATTTTCTATGAGAAAATAAAAACGACTTATTTAGAAAGTCATTTCAAAAAATAACTAACCAAAAATACTGTTGTACTTCAGTAACAGTTGTTTTAAGTAGTTATTTTATTATTTTAATTAACAACTACCAAACAGTACCAAAACAGTAATTTTGTAGTAAATAGTTAGTTTGTTAGTTATTTAAAATAGAAGAATATGTCGAGTTGTTAAAAATTCTTGCTTAGTTTATATTTGTTATTAGTGATAGGTTCATAGCTTGCAAATAATAATTAGAAAAGTTTATTGTATCTCCAATGCTTAAAAAGTCATAACTGGAATACAGTTTTGAGTTTTGACTTTGCATTTTAAATAGGATGTAGAAAATACTAGCTTTTATTGTAATTAAAAAAATATTTTTTTTTTTTTTTTAATTAAAAAATATTTTTTTTTTTTAATTAAAAAATACCAATAAAATAACATGAACATGAATTTCCAATTATTATAACAGTAACGACAAAAAATTAAAGTTTTTATTACCCTAATGAATAAAAATTAAGAGACAGCGAAAATTAAACTTTATGACAGTTAAAAATTTTGACATATTCATGCAACAACAAAAAAAAAACCGAAAGGCCACATTGGGGAACATTCCCTTACTTACTCTTTAATAAAATATGCTTTAAAAAAATCAATTTATTAAGTAAAAATAACTTGAGAATTTCGTATGTATTGCTGATCTTTTAAAATTGCATTTCATTTTGAATTGTCAGGTTTGAGATTATAATTTAAATGTTACTGCACTCATTGAAAAAAAACCTGTAAAAATAGAAAAAAAGCTACTAAAAATTTGTTCAAAATGACCTTGCAGAAAAAACTCTTCAAATTATCAGATTTTTTTTACTAAATATTAGTAATATAAGAATAGCAAAAGTAAATCTGTTGAATTTACAAATATTTAGTTATATTTGAGCTAAATTTTAGTTGTTTCAAAACTGCAAAATAGTCTGCTAAAATCGGCAAGAGCATTTACTTAATATTAGTAGACAAAAAAATCATTAAAAAGTGTGAAATTTTAAAAGTTTTTGTTTTAGTTTTTCTTTTGGAAGCGAATAAAAGTCTGCCCTTATGAAATCAGCAATCAACTATTTTTTATCAAAACTTTCTGTCGATTTTAGCAAAATAAATTGTTATTTGCATTCTACTAAGTTTGAGGTAAAATATAGCAAAAATTTTGTTAATATTGCAGTTGCTATTTTGAGTTTACAAATATTTAGTAAAAGTTATCGCTAATGTTACAATGTAATATACTATTTTCAATTAACTAAAATTCACATCGAGTATAACTAAAATTTTGTAAAGTTCACAGATTTATTTTTGCTGTTCTTATTTTATTAGTATTTAGCAAAGAAATCTGCTAAATTTAGCAGTTTTTCTGCAAGGTAATTTTTAGCTAATTTTTAGTAGTTTTTTCTGCTATTTTTACAAGTTTATTTCTATGAGTGTACTACAAATAGAAAACACTAATTGTTAATAAATGTAAGAGAAGATGAAAAAAGATCGTAGGTTATCTTCAGCCTTATTCTAATCCATCTAATCCAACTGAATGTTTGATCAACCAACGAACATGAGATATTTTCGTCTTTTCTTAAAAGTTTAGCCAACAGCTTTAAATCTTAAAGCTTAAAGCTTTATTATTTGGCAGTGTTGCCCGTCCAACTGCTAATGTTACAATCACTGGGAACGAAATGGAAATGCGGCATGTATGCACTCATAAAAAGCCATGCTAAAAATACGAAAAAGTGTCAACACAAATAAATTCTTTGTAAAATAAACAAATTTTCGTGTATTTTAGGAAAGTTTTTTTGTTTCACATTTTTTTCGTATTTTTATGCAAGGATTATTATCAGTGTACTAATACTCAAACACAACATATATTCTTAACTTTTTATATAAATATCCCCATGAAAAAATTCCGATATAGGTGTATATTAGGGCGGGTCGATTTAAAAATCGCTTAACGTTCAATGAAAATCGTATTCTAGGAATCAAAATAAGAAACTTTGCCGAAGGAACCATACCTCTAAAACGAATTCTGATGTCCCGACTTTTGACCCATAGGGTCAAATTTTGAAAAAGCCCACATTGATATTTCAGAAAGTAGGTGGAATCTCTCCAAGATTATGGGAGCTACTTCTTCTCCGGGAGACGTGCTAGCAGATTAATGCATAAATCATCATTCTAGGTGACCGTTAAGGGGCTAACATTTAAGTTGAAAGAGGGCCTTTTAGCCGTGTTTTTATAGCAAAATGTACAAATCTCAGGATAGAGATATTTCAGAAAGTAGGAGTAGTCTTTCCAAGATTAGGGTCTCTATTTCTTCTCCGGAAGACGCTCTAGCAGATGAATGTATAAATTATATTCGATTAAGTTGGATTCGATTGGGGCACTCTAAATGGGATTTTTCAAAATTTTACCCTACGGGTCAAAAGTCGGGACATCAGAATTCGTTTTAGAGGTATGGTTCCTTCGGCAAAGTTTCTTATTTTGATCCCTAGAATAGATTTTCCCTGAACGTTGAGTGATTTTTTTGCCTCCATACAAATCGACCCGGCCTAGTGTATATATAGCTCATTTACATTTATTTACTGTGATAAGTCAAAAGACGCGATTTTTGAGTTAGTGATGCAGATTTATTAGTTATATCATATATATTCATATTGTGTAAAAATTTCATATTAATATCTTGTATGCTTTTCGAGTAAGAAGAGAATATATTTTCTTTTTTCTGGAAAGTGGGTGCAAAGAGTATATACTTATAGAAAAACTATGTTACTCACCGGTTTTTGGAAACATGTCAGTCTCTTAGTAAATGAGCGATATATAGTCGTATATAGAATTCACTATCACATCATATCATAGCTGATCCGAAAAATTACATCCATAACTGTATCTCATGAGATCCCACGGGATATTTTCTGATATAATTTGATCCGAAAAATGGGTCTGTCGAATTTTTTCAAGTTACATGTAATTTGATCAAATTTGAAATAACTTCATAAAATTCTTTAGAAATCCGTACTACTATTTTGTTTCACATTTCAAATAATAATGAAAATTTAAATATGAATCAATGGACTGGAATATTAGACATGATTTTAATTTGACTAATATGTGATGCGATATACAATGATATGTAAAAGTGATAGAATTTTTTCTTATATAATTATCAAAATATACTTTTTATGTTTTTTTTGCCTTATTTGGATTTTCCGATTTGGAACAATAAAATAGCTCTTTCTTAAGTGTTTTCGGCTTTTCATTATTTTTTTAAGAATTTCTGACTTAAAGTGAAATATTTTTTTTTCTATTAACTTTGAACTTTTGCTTTTAAGTACAGCTTTTCTAAGTTTTTTTACTTTTTCTTTTTTCTACTTTTTTTTTATTTTTTTTCTTTTTTGATTTAAATACATTGAATTTTGTTAATTTTGATATATTTTTAGTTAGTTTTTACTATATATGTTTATATATAATAAAAGTTTTCTTTTTAATTTGGACACATATATTTATAAACAATTATATATGATGCCATATAAAAGTGATAGAATTTGTTTGGTTTTATTGTATCATATATACTTATATATGACTATTTATACATGAAAGTATTCATATTTATCTATATCAAGTATATATGAGGAGATAGAAAAAATCAACTTATATATAACATCAGATATAACGGTATATGATTATATATAGCGATGTATTAAAAATGATCGTAAAAATAAATATGAGATGTGAATATATATCGTTACATATGACCACATATGTAATTATATATAATTATATCCAGACATATATGATTATATATAAACTTTATTCGTCGGGATGTACTTTTTTAATAATTATAAACTTTTTTGATAAAAATTTACTTTTTAATAAAAAACCACTATTTTGATCATTTAATAAATGGTATTTTCTTCTTCTCATATCAACATTTTATAAAATCATAGTCAAATTGTAATGACTTCAAAATTCTGTAAAATATACGGAAAAATATATAATTTTTAGTTTCTGACCGAACAGTTCGGCCAGAAAATGCATTTGGTCTGTATTCGGTATTTTAAAGCATTATGGACAAATTTGGCGGATGGAAAAATGTTTATTGGACTGATTAGATGCTATTTTGAGTGTCAAATTTGAAGAAAAGTCTGTAATTAAGCAATGAATTCACTGTTCGGCCTCAGAAAGTTCGGCCAAATCGAAAATAGTTCGGCGGCCGTACTTTTAACTTTATAGCTAATCTTCTTCTAAATTTTATACACAAAATCGAATTAAATCGGCTCAACAAACATGTTTCCAATACCAAAATTTGTCATCATTGCCTCTAGATATTAAAAAACCGACAAAATATAGTTTTTTGGCCGAACTGTTCGGTCGGACACTAATAATTTTACATAAAACTATACTATTTTTAGGCCAGCAGACGATTTAGTTAATTTAAGCAAAGCGTGTCGTAAAATTTATCTATTAAATGATGTTTTATATGTATTATTTTGCAAATTATGGTAAAAGTTTAAGTTCATTTCTCTTTAAATATTTGTCTTCTTTTTAAGCAAAACCTTAACAATATTTCATTAAAAAAAAAACTTTCGTACAAACTTTTTTGTAATTTAAACCAAAATTGCGTATTTTACCAAACATGGGTGTAAAGTTTACAAAAAAAAACAGACATGCAATTTAAGTTAAAACAAATAAAAAATCAAGTTAGTTGACCAAAAAATATCATAGTTGGTTAAAGAACTTTGTCAAAATGTCATGTTAAACAAAGTCTCCCCAGGAGATGGTTTAAGCAAAAAAAACTTTAAGAGTAATAAAAAGTTATACAGGTAACTAAGAAACAAAAATGGAAAAAACCACGAAAATAATTAAATTAACAAGAACAACAATAAAATAAAGTTTAACATTAGAATGAAGAAGAAAAACCCATATGAGTTGTAGTTAAAAGTTTTTTTTTTTTTTTGCTATGGAAAATATTAAAAATAAGGAAGAATAAGTTGTTGAAATAATGAACATACTACACCATTTTCTAAAATATCAATTTAGGTATTTTAATTTAAAAATTTAATTAATAAAATTTAATATCAGTACTTTTTTGAAGAAATTTTATA
This sequence comes from Delia radicum, assembly GCA_021234595.1. NCBI lineage: Eukaryota > Metazoa > Arthropoda > Insecta > Diptera > Anthomyiidae > Delia > Delia radicum. The sequence continues at coordinate 76,379,413 of CM037854.1, read as the reverse complement.
ATATTTTAAATTATAACTATTACACTTATTATATTATATCTGTAAAAACAGCTAAAAAAAAAAGCTACTAAAAATTAGTTATAAATGACATTGCAGAAAAAGCGTGGAAAATAAGCTAATTTTTTGCTTATTATTAGTAAAATAAAAATAGTATAAACAAAACTGTTAAATTTAAAAAAAATTAGTTATATTTTTGCTATTAAAATCAACAAAAACTTTAGCCAAATATTTCTTTCTAGACAAAAAAAAAAAAAAAAACAACAATCAAAAACTGTAATATATACCAAATGTTTGTTATATTTACCTCAAATTTAGTTGAACGCAAAAAACGGTAAATTTTGCTAAATCAGCCGAAATTTTTTCTAAAAAATGTAGACTGCTGATTTTAGAAGTGCAGATTTTTAGTGCCATAAAAAAAAATTCAAAAAGCGTTGAAAATTGCACTTTTTTTCTGATGTTTTTCGTCTAATAATATTTAGCAAAATTTTTCTGATTTTAGCAAATTAATTTGTAATTTACAATTGACTAAAATTAAGAAATAACTCCAATTTAACTAAACTTTTGTCGCTTAAACAGATTTATTTTTGCTATTCTTAGCTTATTAATGTTTAGCAAAAAATATCTGCTAATTTTATCAGTTTTTTTTTTTTTTTTGAATATAAAGTGCATTATTATTAACCCTCTGGCAAAAGATGTTTTGCAACGAAATTCATACCATGTGCTCCACTTAAAAAACAAATAATAAGTTCTTCAACAAAATTGTTTATCGTTGCCTAATTTAGGCGATATGAGGCAAAATATTTTAGGGTTCATTTTGAGAAATAAAGCATATAAAAGAGAAGTTTTGAACAATAATTACTTCTCTTACCAAGACATAACCACACTCCAAAAACTATTTTTTTTTCTGCTCCTATTTAAGAAGATAACACGATTTTCGCTTTTTGAAAAAAGCGAAATTAGGTAAAAAAGTATTAAAACTTCAATTTTTATTGTTCAAACTTCAACGCTTTGCTATTAATACTTAATGTCTTCCTTCTGCCAAATTTCATAAAAACCCGTCTCTTAGTTTATAAGTTAAGATGATGTCCTTTAGAGGAATCCTGATAAAATCCTGTAAGCCCTTGAACCAAAGTAAGGACTTATTATTAAAGATATAGCTTCTATCTTACTTGTATATTATTATAAAGATGTATCTAAAAAACCAATTTAAGTTGACTTTAAATTGGTTTTTTAGATTTTTGAAATCTATTTTTTTTCAAAAATAATTAGTTTTTGAAATTTTACGAAATTTTGATTTTGAAACTTTCTCGCTTCCAACCCGTGGACGGCACACGAAAAATTGTTCGCAAAATATTTAGCAAATTTATTTTTCTATCGGAATATATTAATTTAAAAATATGAAACGCTCATTTGACGAATTTGTGATAAATTTTATGAAGACTGCCCTGAGGCAGCCTTACCCATTAGAGGGTTAAAAACTCCCAAAATTGGATATTTTTAAAAATTTAATTTTTTATTTCATTCAAAATTATTCAGATATGAAATTGTGACTTCACAGGATATCACTAATCCACTTTAGCGTGATATCAAACATTACTCAAGAATTTGATTAAAATACAGAAACGCGCTTTTTAATTAATTTTAAAATGTTTTCACAATTCCTAATTTGAAAATGTCGATTACTATTTAAGTGATATAATAGTTGTAATTATAGAAAAAGATATAAATTGTGAAAATGATAATTCGTGTTCTTTCAAGGATATTTTATGAAAATAAAAAGCATTATGAAAATAAAAAGCTTTAAAATTTAAAGTTGAAGATGGCTTAGGTCGAAAGTGTGGCACTCACGCTAGCGCTGATCCCCACAAGATTGTTTCCATCTGCTCATATATTTATTAACAATTAGTATTTTCTATTGGTAATAAAAGTAACATTTTAATTATTATCTCAAACGTGACAATTCAAAATGAAATGCAATTTATGATTTTGTCGAAATTTGAATGTTCTCATTGAAAATTGCATAATTTTTGCAAATATCACCTTAATTTGATTAGATTATAATTATCGTTACTTTTATTTAAAACAAGCTTTAACCGTTATGGGTTTGGCGACAGACAAAGCAAATTAAACTTAATTTAAATTATGACTACAAAACTGTAAAGCTTCTAAATAAGTAAAAAGAAAACCCATTTGAAAATAATTATTTTTTGTAACTTGATCCATAATGTTTCCATTTTGGACCAAAAAAAAAACATACTAGAAAATTTACAAAATGGCTTATTTCAAATTTTGATTACATTGGGTACTAAACTAGCAAAAAAGTGTAATGTAAGTGTAACAAAGTGAGGTCAAAAATGGACCCAGGAAAAATAAATAAATACATACCACTTTAAATTTAAAATACTTTTAAATTGATAACCATTATTGTATTGTTTCTTTGCAACTAATGTGATGAAAAATTGAAAAATGGAAAATGGAGAATGGAGCCGTTTTTTACCCCACCTGTTTAACCCTTAAAAGCAAGATAGGTACGATAAAGAATTGCGCTTGTTCTTTAATTGAGTACCCTTTGTAACATGTAGAAATTTAATCAAAAAATTTATTCTGTAAATTTCAAAGTGGGTCTTTTGTGGTCAAAAGTGAAAAAAATAAAATATTTATGAAATGTAATTTGTTTATAAATTTAAAAGCTTTACATTCTGTAGTCATAATAAAGGGCCCGAAAAATAACTTTTTTTTTTGAAAATGAATATTTTCTCAAATTTCTTTTTCTATTTGAAAGTACAATCCTTCCGGTTAATAATGGAAAATAATTTCATTCAAATGGCTGCCTCGGCTGGCCATGCAGTAGCCAACACGATCGGTCCAATTTTTAAGCACATTATCGATTGTGTGCAGCTGTATTTCACCAATGGCTTCACGAATATTGTCCTTTAAAGCGTCAATTGTCTCTGGCTTGTTGGCGTAACACTTATCTTTGACGGCACCCCACAAATAATAGTCTAATGGTGTCAAATCGCAGCTCCGAGGTGGCCAAACGACAACAGCTCTGCGGCTGATAATGCGATCTTTAAAAACAGGGAGCAAAACATTAGATGATTAGATGATGATACCATGATTTTCAAAGTAATGTCGCAATATTTCCCAGCGTTGTTCAAGCGTATACACAACCATATTCGTTCAGCGGAAGGATAAAACTAATTATATTTAAAATCAGACATGAGCTAAGTGTTACCATTCACGAAATAAGCACTAGTTGAAAAAGAAAACGTTAGATGGCATACCCTTTATAAATTACGTTTTATGGGTCTTTTTGTTCACAGGCCACTAAGGGCTAATTATTTTATACATAAAAGTAAAGATTATTATATTCCAGTCAAATCAGGTTAATAATTTTCCAAAAATTATGCAAGTTTTGATGAAAACATTAAAATATGACTTTTCCAACTACACCCCCTCCGATATGCATGAAACTAGGTGGACTGGCGCTAAATACCACAGAAAATTCTGGAAACAAAACAAAAAAATAACAAAATATGACATACACATAAGCAATAATATATAAAATATAAAAAAAATTACTAAGATGTCTGTCCTTCTCTTTCGCTTTAGTCTGTCTACCTAAAGGTATATTTGTGTGCAATTTTTCCACATTCCATAAATTACGACTATAAAAATTTAGTTTACAAATACACATTTTATTTATATAAAATTTAAATATTTAATTTTCTAAATAATTGAATCAATAATTAATTTCTTTGACAAGCCGGAATCAACACAATATTTGAGTTTATTGGATTAACAATATATATATGAATACACATTGTTGGCGTCCTTTTGTATGAAAAACATATACAAAAATTTTTTTAGTTGTACTTTTTAGTATCATTTTCCTTGCCTCTACTACATCTTGACATGTCACGACATCTACTGGATTCTGAGTATATCTTTCAAACTGATTGTCGTCCACACTATTAATGGGCTTATCAGCACAATTTTTTTTTAGAAAAATAAATTAGTAAAACATTAGTTCTAAACTGTTAAGTGCTGAATTAGTATAACTAAAATTTTAGCAGAAAACACAATTTCAGCAAAAAATTTGCTGAGAATTAGTATACTTGAGTTACAAGACATTTTACTAATTTTTCTACTAACTTATTTTTTTTTTTTTTTTGAGTGTAGTAACACAGCTTTTAAGTTTAATCAATATATATATTGAAGTTAAAGTGCGTTTTCGCTCACGTTTCACGTTTTTAAAATAACCAAACCCACCAGATCTTCTTAAGTAAAAGCACAAAAAGTGTATTTTTTAGAATGTAGTTAAATGTTGGTAAGAGAAATAATTTATGCCTAAACTTTCTCATTTGTATGCATTAGCTTTTGAGATTCGGTCTTAACATATTTTGGCTCATATCTCCTAGAGTAGGCAACGAAAATAAATTTGGTAGAAGAATATATTGCTTATTTTTTGTGCCGAAAACTTGGTATAAATTTCAGTGCAAAAAAGCTTAGTCCGTTTTGAGGGTTAATAGGCATTTAGCACAATTTAGTACACATTTAAAATACACTTTTTGGTACTCTTTCAAAGTAATAATATTTTTTTTAAATTTTTTGAAGAAAAAGTACAAAAATTACTACAATTTACATTTATTTTAAAAGCAGATGTACACTTAAGTTTTTTTTTAATGATTTTTAGTACATTTTTAGTAAATTAGTTCAATTTTTTGTAGAAACATAAATTTATCCTGTGTAAATGGTGTCAGAAAGGGTGTGTTAGAACAAAAATCTAAACAAAAGAAAAAAAATTACACATTCGTATAAAATGTTTGGATTGTAATTCAAAATGTAACAAAAGTTCCATTTGACTATTTTGTTTTTTTTTTTTTGTACTAAACTATTTTTTATTTTGACATATTTGTCTTTATCTGGTTTTTTTTTTTTCATATGTGTTCGTGTATTTTTTTGTGCAGTACCCATGTCCAGTGGTTATATGAGGCTACAACATAAGGATATGGCAACGCATCTATGGCATCAACGTTTCATACGAGATGTGGGCGCAACTATGGCCGCTGCTAATTTGCAAGAACAACAAAAAGAAAATTCATTACAAAGTTCTTCAACAGAAGTCACTTTAGAGCAACCACAAGGTATGAGGAAGAGTTAAAAAAAAACACTCTTGAAAAAATATTTAAAACTTGTTATGTTTTACAAGGGGAGTCTCCCAAAGGGGTCTCCCTGATCTTAATAAAATTCGGCTATGTGATGAATGATACAAAAATAAGGTACACCTATTTTTTTAGCGGTCCAATCACACGTTTGAGGGTTAAAATAAGGGGTCAAAATAAATTAATTTTTGTATGTAAACATGTCTGAAATTAACGAAATCAATATGGGCACAGCGTTGAAATACTCTAGAAAACAACAATTTAGATACCAATATTGGCTAAGTAAGAGTTGCCATTTATTTGAAATATTTTTAAGAAAAAAGTCGAGTAAAAGCCACACAATAACAAATGTCGGAAAAAGCTCAGAAAGCCCCTCGATTAAATTTAATTGGCATTAATATATATATTTTTTAGCTTCATCGAACTGAAATTCTTTAGCAAAGCGCAATTTTTATTCTCTTTCCTTTGGTACCCCATTTGACTGAAATGTGGTAATTTTTGACCCCACTGTTTAACCCCTAAGCATGAGATTGGACTGCTAATGAAAATACATGTTCTTATTTTTTGGTCCTTTATCACGTGTCTGAATTTCATTAAGATCGGAGAGAAATATACTTAACAAGGAGACTTTCCTTGTTAAGAATATTACAAGGACATTGCATTTTTTGTAACTTTTCTATTGTTTTTATTTTCATTACTAAACGTTACTGTTTAATGATGTTGCCGTTACTTATTATGAACCAATACATGTAGGCCAATGTCTATTAGATGGTGAATATGTGCCAGAAACAACGGTTTTCTGTGAAAAACAAGTTGGCTGTCGTGCCATACAAAAGACAGGACACTGTTGTCCTGATTATAAATGTGGTAAGTTTACATATCTTTCTGGCCTCCATTCAAATAACATCAAAAAACATTATTAGATTTTAATGAGACCAACTAATTTCAAGAAAGTCTTAAGATAAAAATTAGTTTTTTGTAGTCTTTTTTACACTCATATAAAAAAATCTGTAAAAGTTTACAGAAAATGCACTAATTTTAGGCTAATTTTAGCAAAACGTATCTTTAATACTTAGTAAAGTGCAAGAAGAGGGAAAATTTTGTGGGAAGTTTATTAATTGAAAATAGCAATTTACTTTGCTAAAATTAGTAAAAAAAACTTTTGCTGAGTGTTTGTAGACAAAAAAAACAGCACACAAAAACTGTAGTATCTACAAAATCTTTTCTATATTTACCTCAAATTTAGTTGAAAGCAAATAACAGTATATTCTGCTAAAAATCAACAGAAATATTTGCCAAATAATTGTAGATCTTTTTTTGAAAGCAGATTTTATTCTAATAAAAAAAATCTAAAAAAAAACTTAAAAAATTCACATTTCTTTGTGATTTTTTTTTTTTGTGTCTACTAATATTTAGCAAATTTTTTGCTGATTTTAGCATATTAATTGAACTTTCAATTTACTAAAACTTAGCTCAAATATAACTTAAATTTTGTAGATATAACAGATTTGTTTAGGATATTATCGTACTAATATTTATCAAAAAAAATTTGATATATTTAGAAAATTTTCCTGCATCGTTAGTAGTTTTAGCAAAAAAAAAACTAGTAAAATCGATTAGTCAATTTATTTACAAAATAATTAGTAAATTATGTTTGTTAAATTAAAATATATTTTTAATATTCTTCCTCAATAATTTAGAATATTAAAAACGAGCAATTCAAGTTAAGAAAAAAAAATTACAACTTGTAAAAAGAGAATAGGAAGATTTTTTTATTTTAAATTAAAATTTAATTTCGTAATAAAAATTAGTACAAAAAATGTACATTGATAAAACTTTTTACTAATTTTTTCTATTAACTGTTTCATTTAAATATAATAATATTTCAATTAAAAGGTATTTTGTTTAGTGGCTGAGTACACTCCGAGTACACTCAAATAAAAAGAACTAGTAAAATTGCAAGGAAACTAAACAGTGGCGAATCCGCAGATTTGAAAGAAACTTGGATATGTTGTAAAGGATTAAAAACTATTAGACACACATTTTTATTTTAGGCACGCAATCTCAAGTTTAAGGTATAAAAGTGGGGTCAAAAATAACCCAATTTGAAGTTTTTTTTAATATATTTCTTATAAAAGTGACTAAACCAATTGGGTACTAAATTAAAGGTAATTTAAAGACACATCTGCTGCTATATAAAATATGTCCGCATTTTCGTAATCGTTCGTCCTTGAATCGACTTTTCCCAAAGAGCTTTTTTAACCCATATTTTAAATATTTCAAATTAGTGGCAACTCTGGACCCACAGCGTAGGCAATATGGGTATCAAAAGTGTAGTTTCCTTTAATAGTGAATTTCTTAAATTTTAAACATGTTTTCATACAAAAATATTATAATGTTTGACCCCATTTTTAACCCCTAACCCTACAATTGTACACATAAAATGTATGTCCTCAACAATATACTCCACAACAACTGATATTGATCAAAAAATTTGATTTCAGAGATTTTGGTGCAAAAAGTAAGATATTTAAATTTTTTGAATAAAAATTCTTTTTTTATCAATATTGCAACATTGCTAAGACAATTTGAAACATTTCACCCTTGCCCCATTAAAATGCTTAATTTTTACGATCAGAATAGAACACAATTGTATATTGTATTGTATATATATATATATATATATATATATATGTATGCGTAGCGCATACTTTAGGGACATGGCCAAAATTGTCGCCGGAATATGCGGTGTATAGAAAAAATTGTCCTCATCTTAAACGCTAGATGTATGAAAAGGCGCGAAAATTTTGGGGACAGTCCCCAAAGTAAGGAAATGTCCCTAAACTATGCGGGGGAACGAATAAATGTTTCTGGACTATGCGCTGTGCATACATATATATATATATATATATATATATATGTATATATTATATATTTTAGTTCCATAATCTCATTTTATGTACTAAATCCATTATTTCCGATTTTTTAAATGGGTACTAACCATTTCAAAAAATCGGAAATAATTCTCAAAATTCGTATATATATATATACATTTCACTTTAAGAGTTGCAAAAGAAAAATGGATAAATATCTTTAATTACTAAACACCAGTTGGTCCCATTAATCCATATAACCAATACCACCACCTAAGCCTTTACTTTTATATTATATTTTTCGCCTCCAAATGCAAAAAATATGATGAATGTTATTTAGGCATAGTGTGGGTGTATGACTGGGTAGATGTAGGTAGACAATTTAAGGTGTAACATTTCTATTCCATAGTCCATAGTGTGTTTCGAATGCAAATATTTTTAAAATATTCTCTCAGAATATATTTTTTATTGTCTATGTTTAATTTTTTGTTTTTCTTTCCCCGTATAGATTGCCAAAAGGATGGTAAAACTTATTTAAATGGTGATAAGTTGGTAGATCCGGAGACACCATGCACTGTTTGCTACTGTCAAGGTAAAGTGTGAAACTTTTACTTGCATTAACTACAGCAACAATTATTGTTGCAAGTGTGGCAGTTGTTGTTGTTGCTGTTGGTTCTTGTGGTGGCAGTCAGTCAGTCAGTCTGTCGTGTTGTGTAGACACACAACATATGGCCTGCTGTTATTTTATAATGCAGTTTAATAAATTTTATGTTTTTCTCTTTCTTTTTCGTTTGTAGGTGGAGAAATTTTATGCAGTTCTGTTACCTGTTTCCATCGCGATGATTGTACACCCAAATATATATCAGGTGTTTGTTGTCCAGAATATGATAATTGTCCGGGTAAGGTTTTTTTGTTAAATTTTTTTTCAATTGTTTTAAATATAATCACAGAAGTTTTTTTTAAAGATATCCGTGTAAAAAATGTTATAATAATAATTATAATTATAACTGAAATTTGAGTCTATCTAATTATATATGAGTCCATATACATTTATATATAACCTTATATATATTTATATATAAACATATCAAAATTGTGGTGTAATGGTTAGCGCGTTGGACTGTTACACGGATGTTCCCGGGTTCGATTCCCGGTGACGACAACATCAATTTAGAAAAATAATATGTATGAGTTTTCAATACTTATATGTATCGCTGCGCCCATCTTCGGTGTTCCCATTAGCACTTAACCCCACCGAACTAAAATAATGAATCAGGGCTATGAAACCAAAAGCTTCAATAAATTCGCCAACTCTACATCAGGTGGCGAGCAACAACTGTTCTAAGAATTATCATCTCGCGCAATTACAGTGTTGCCATGTTTGAAGCCCTTCATCTTTCACCACCTTTCATCTCTCCACTATCCCCTTTCCAAAGAAAGCAACACATTAATTAATAGTGTCTGACCGAACAGTTCGGCCAGAATATGCATTTGGTCTGTATTCGGTATTTTAAAGCATTATGGACAAATTTGGCGGATGGAAAATTGTTTATTGGGCTGATTAGATGCTATTTTGAGTGTCAAATTTGAAGAAAAGTCTGTAGTTAAGCAATGAATTCACTGTTCGGCCTCAGAAAGTTCGGCCAAATTGAAAATAGTTCGGCGGCCAAACTTTTAACTTAATAGCTAAACTTCTTCTTTTCTCTTAAATTTAATACACAAAATCGAATTAAATCGGCGCAACAAACATGTTTCCAATACCTCTAGATATCAAAAAACCGACAAAATATAGGTTTTTGGCCGAACTGTTCGGTCGGACACTATTAATTAATAGGAAGAATTTCCTGAGTGTTGCTACTCTTTAAAAAAAAAAAAAAAAAAATTTATCTGAAGGCATATAAAAATATATCTGATCTCTGATATAATTGAATAGACTCAATTTTGTTATATAATTATATCTGGTCATATCTAAACCTTTTTACTATAGTATGATTAACATTTAATAAATGCACATAAATATATATTTTTTGAAGTAAAATATAAAATGCATTAAGCTTTTTAAAAAAAACTAGCTTAAAACCCCGATACTTCGTTACCGGTAGTTTTAAATTCCGAAATATATTTAAAAGCATACTAAATTCTTTTTCTTCATAATTTTCTCTTAATATTTTTTTTTTTTTTTTAACTCTTGTAGTGTATATTTCAATTTCAAGTCTCAGACTTCTTTCTACCTTATGGACTTTATATAGGTCATTAAACTTTTTATCTTTGAAATCCCAAGTCAGAAAAACACAAACAGATCACCGCTGGCAAGACACTGTAGCAAGTGGTACAAGTGCTGGCAACAAGGGCTTCCCCAATCCTAATATGATAACATCTTATGATAAAAGGTCCGTCTGTTCAAAAAGTGTCGAACAACCACGGGGGATACAAAATTTTCAGCGTTAGCAAAATGTTGGTAAAATTATGAAATAGGTGGTCTATAAATAGATTTTCGGAAATTGTCAGCCGACAGCTCTAACTACTGAGCTAACTAGACATATAATACTTGACGGCTTGGACCGTAAGTGAATGATAACTGCTGGGTTACAGTTGGCTGCACATATATGTCAGCACTGGACAGGCGTGTTTCCAGGGGGAGTGAAAATGTGAAACTTTCTCCCCCAAAGTAATATGTTTCAATACAAATATGTATTTTTAGGCTACAAATATTTAGTAAACGTTTTTGCAAATTTTAGCAGATTAAATTGCTATTTTCAATTAACTAAAAATCAACACTCGAATATAACAAAAATCAACTAGAATATAACAAAAATTTCGAAAAGTTATCAGGTTTATATTTTGTTCATATATATTTAGCAAAAAAAAATCTGCTAATTTTAGCAGCTTTTTGTGCAGTGTAATTTTTAACAAATTTTCAGTAGCTTTTTCTGCTATTTTGACATTTTTATTTCTATGAGTGTACAAACATGCAGCATTTTTCTTCAGTTGTTTTTTTTAACTGTAATAATAGTTGTTTTGAATTCTATCATAACAAAACAACTACTACACAAACAACTCTCATGAAGTAACTTTATAACTATTTTTAGTGTGCCTTATTTCAATGATTGCACCATTTAATGGCAATGAAATTTTTTCATTTATTACAATAGTAATGAAAAATTCCCAGTGAGATTTAAATTTGGAAATTTTTTAAAACTTTGATTGGGATTTCACGAGATTCAAAGAAATTTCTTAAATAAATCCTACCGTTTCGGGCAATAAAAATTAATTCTGACCGTTGTTTTTTATTTATTTATTTGCAGTTGCTACATCCGAATCATCTGTTAACAAAACGCTTGCAACAACATCAACCACTAGTAAACCGGAAATGCCACAAGCCGGAAATAATCCAAAAATAACAATAAAAGAGATCACTAAACCCATAGAAATACGTATAACGGATGATAATAAAGCCATACCAATACATCAAATGTTAAAGCTATCAACGACGACGACAACAACAACAACTTCCACTACCACACCAACAACAAGCAGCAGCACCACAAGTACAACAACGACTACTACCACCACACCACCAGCCACTACAACAACAAGCACAACAATGCCCACACCAACGGTAAATGCTATAAAAGCACAAATTATAAATGAAAATAACAACATTGACTACCAATCCAAAGAAAGCTTTGATAAATTTAACACAGACAACAACCATAATAAAAATGATGGTGCTGCCATAGTAAAAACTAATAATGGTGGGGTTATTAATAGTGGGGACACCTTAAAGTTAAGTGCTTCCGTAGCATATCCATCAACAGTGTTGTCAGCAAGTATAAGTTCGACATATGCCCCCATGGATTCTAGTCTAGAAGTTGAAGATCCTGTACCAGTTCTATCGGTTTTTAGCACACAAGGTTTACCCGAGGATCCTAGTAAAGTAAATATAAAGCGAGAATATTTCATAACCACAGAGGGTGTGGGTAGTAGTTTATACGATGGTAGTGGGGAGTACCAAAATTCGGAATTAATATATAGTCAATCTTCATCAGTACAAACTTTTAACTCGGCAGAACTGGATCCCGATACGGCTGGCAGTGATAATATCTACCATATTATTTTGACTACAGATGGTCCACGATTAAGTACTACTTCGGAAAATTACTTGTCACTAAAGGGTGTATCAAGTACGGAAGGTAAGTTTTGGGAGGACGAAGAAAGCTTTAAATTTGAAAAAACAAACAAGCTTTATTAAACAAATAATAGTTTTATAAAATTTCGCTTAATGAAATCATTAATCATTGTTTAAAAGCGTTTTTTAAATACAATAAAAGTTTCCTTACCCAGTAAAAAAAAGGTACCATGAAATAACTCCCAAATGAAATAACTCTCAAAAAAAAAAATGAAATAACTCCCAAAAATTTTCCATATAAATTGGGATTTATTTCACTATGAAATAACTCCCAATGCTTATTTCACAATTTTCAGTTAGGAATTATTTCGTTATGAAATAACTCCCAAATGAAATAATTCCCAACCAGATTTTGTTGGGAGTTATTTCACTTATTTTTGCCATTGGGAGTTATTTCACATTTGTTGGGACTTATTTCATTTTTAAATGTGATTTTATCGTCGGGAGTTATTTCATTTTTCTTGGGAGTTATTTCATTTATATTAAAATTACATTTTAGTAAATTTTATGCATTCTTGCCTTAAAATAGTCATAAAGTAAATAATAGCAATACAATGAGTTATTTTACCAAAAGGAACGCAGTTCTTGCTAGAATTTTGGTAATTTTGGTGGCATGTCATAACGTCCAATGACATAATGCCACTTTTTGGGTGACATAAGGTCCATGGACATTATACTCCAGTGTGGAAACAGATCAGTAATTTGAAGTTTCTTTTGTGTCGCACGCAGAAAAAACTTTATTTCGCGAAGCCGCGTTCTACGGAGAAAAAAACCCTTAAGAGCGGCCGAAGGCCGCCACCCAGAAGAACTTGTTTTTCAAATCAGATGTCGAGTCCGTTGAAATCTTATATTTTTAAGACATCAAGTAATTTATAAAAACAAGTGTTTCGGCCGCTCTTAGGGGTTTTTTCCTCCGTAGAACGTGGCTTCGCGAAATAAAGTTTTTTCTGCGTGCGATTATACGATTTATAAGTTTAGTTTTATTTTGTGATATACATATATTTAAAAAAATTGTATTGATATACTAAATATTATTAATCTTTTTATTTTAAAAAGTCTGAACGCTATGCCACATTTGAAAGTGACATAATGTCCAAAACTGTCAAATTAAAAATTGTCATACAGTCCATGGACATTATGACACTTTTCGAGTGATATAACGTCCATGGACATTATGTCATTGGACGTTATGACATGCCACCTCTGGAAAGCGGTGCGTACGATTCGGCGCCACCGTAGGTTGCGTCCTATAGGCGCGGCCACGGCCACGGCCGCGAATCGCAGAATTCGATATTTTTGAATTGGGAATTATTTAATTTTTTTAGGACTTTTTTCATTGGGACTTGTTTCATTCTTTGTTGGGAGTTATTTTATTACTATGAAATAACTCCCAAATGTTGGGGCTTATTTCATTTTTTCTTTGGAGGTTATTTCATTTATAAAAATTGGGACTAATTTCATTTTTTTTGGGACTTATTTCATTGGAAGTTATTTCATTGGGACTTATTTCATTTGGGAGTTATTTAACGGTACCGTAAAAAAAAGGTATATATTGTCTTATGTTTTTTCATCTAAAATATGACATTATATATGCTGCCATGTTTAGCCATATATTATTTAGTGGTAACATATCTAACGATATATTATTATATAATGACCTATTAAGCATATATCGCACACCTAGTTCAAAAGTGACTCAACTCAAAATTTTAATTTTTCGGGTTTATATGCTTAAACTATGCACAATACACTTGTTTATCTATAAAATAAATATCAGTGTATTTTGTTGTTGTTAACTGTTGCTTAAAAACAGTTATGTCTTTCTATATGTTGCAATTGGTATAAAGTTGCAGATATTTTTTTCGATTTCTGAAAAATGAAAAGTTTTGAGTTAAGTCACTTTTGAACTAGGTGTGCGATATGATATACATAATAAGATAATGCATTTTTATATATAACATAATATATAATCATATATGGTATGTCACTATATACATTAAGATATAATAATATCTTAATGTATAATAAAATCTGTTTGTATGTGATATAAGATATGCTTATATATGGTGCCATATGTATAATGTAAATTAAGACTTATTTATATGTGATATCAAATGGTATAAGATAAAATTATTTAACACAAGATCATCAATATAGTCTGAGGTATTATTATATACGATCCAGCATCATTAATATTTTCAATGCGCATGAAATATGATTATGTGTTGTTATATATACAGTGCCGGACAAAAGTAAACTTTATTTTAAATCTTTTATATTTTTAAAATGAAAGCTATTAGCCGTATAAGGTATTCAACAAAATTGTTTACTAACTTATTAATAATTTAAATACAACAAAAAACTAACACTAAGCATGTTGTATTTAAAAAAAATTTGCAAAATATTGGAGCTGATGTTACGAAGAAATTGGTCCATTCTATGCCAAGAAGATTAAAAGAAGTCACAACAAAGAAAGACTACTCCACAAAGTATTAAATCATGTGAAATTTTAGTTTTTGTACCAACATTTGACGCTGTGTGAATACTTTTGTCCTCCTTAAATAATACTTTGAATTACATATTTAGTTTTTTCTTATAATATAACATACTAAGAATAAGTTTTTTGTTGTATTTTAATAATTTATAAGTTAATAAGCAATTTTGTTGAATACCATATCCGGCTAGTGGGTTTCATTTTAAAAATATAAGAGATTAAAAATAAAGTTTTCTGCGGTGTGAATACTTTTGTCCGCCACTGTATATATATTTTTTTTTTATTTAAAATTATATATTTCATGGGATTTAAGTAGATTCAAATAAATCTTATTCGATCCACCAAACATTACTTATCTTTTTGGATCTAATTAGATTCAACTAGATCTAAATAGGTCGCATGGAATATTTTAGGATCTACCAGGATCTTAAATTACATATTATTGGATGCCCCAATTTTGATCTAATTTGGTCCAGTAATGCGTTTAAGGGATATAATTGGATATCGCTGGATACCCCAATTTTGAGATTAGCTTGAATAAGATTAAATATCGATCTATATAAAATGGTATATGATTTTATATTGAAGATAACATTTTTTTGGATTGGGTAATTATATTAAACATTTCATCGAAAGATGAAAGTCTTATAAAGTTTTTCATTAAAACACACTAATAGAAAAAAAATAGTAAAATTTTTTGCTAAAATTTCAAAAAAAAATTCAAAATGACATTGCAGGAAAAATGCTAAATTTAGCAGA
The DNA here is from genome assembly GCA_021234595.1 of Delia radicum. NCBI lineage: Eukaryota > Metazoa > Arthropoda > Insecta > Diptera > Anthomyiidae > Delia > Delia radicum. Next base: position 76,363,933 of record CM037854.1, on the reverse strand, counting down.
TTTTTTGCAAAATATAATAAAAGCTAATATAAATGCGTTTAAACTACAACATTTTAGTTATACTTGATTTAAATTAAAGTTAATTTAAAATTCTCAATTTACTAAATATTAGTAGACAAAAAAATTTAGAATTAAAAATTTTAAATTCTCAAAGCTCGTTTTTTAGGTTTTTTTATGCGAATGCGAACGTCTGAAATGAACAGTCTACAATTATTTAGAAAATATTTTAGCAGAATATACTGTTGTTTGCATTCAACTGTTTGCAACACTGAGAGAATTATCTTCACTTTATGAATTAATGGCTGCATAATTATATTGAAAATGGTCACTGGAACTTTTCATAGAATCTATGAAACATTTTTCATTAAAGTCAATTTTATGATATATTTCATGGAATTAATAAGAATATTCATAAATGAATATTCCTAAATGAAAGTATGCGACCCTAGCGAGCGTTACTGGAACATACTTGGACAAATGCAAAAACCCCAATAAAAAAATTATTGGAACAACTGAAAATATCAGTGTAAAAAACTTCATGGAATTAATGGAAAATCTAACTGATTTTAAAAAATCACTGCAATTCAGCTAATGAAGAAAATATCGAAAGCAAATTTTCATTTAGCATATGAAAAGATTTGTTATGAAATTAAATTATTTCTTTATGAAATTATGAAATTTTATTAAAAAAAAGGTTAGGTAAGGAAAAATTTCAGAATCGTAACAAAATTTAACCCATTTTACATTGATATCTATATCATAATATTTATGAAACAGTTTCATTGGAAGAAAGTCTATGAAACATTGTCATATGTATGAAATGTTCATAAATATGAATAAATATTTATAACTTCATCGTTTCATAGAAAAATGTTATCACAATTTATTTATAATAATGGACCATGTATCAAAAACCGAAAGAGGCAAAAAAAAACAAATTGTTTAGTCTACACTCATACAAAAAAAAACTTAGTTCAAAAGTCTGTTAAACGGGTTCCAATACAGTTGAGCTAATTTTTTCTACTGTTATCGTTTAAATCATTTATTTAAATAAACTCATTTTACTTCAAAAACAAATTTCATCGTTATTTGAATTCATTTTTCGGGTTAAAATTTAGTAATTCGTGATTCTCAAATTTACAAATTTTGCCAGTTAATTTAAACCAAAATTGTTTTCAAACCATTATTTATTGTATCTCCTCTATCAGTCTAACTGGTAGATGGCGTTATTTTCTTTTATCATAAAACAGGATATATCTCAAAAACTGAGCGATATAGAGAAAAATGGACCAAAAATCGTTATCTGTACACAGAAAAAATTATCATCCTAAAATATCTAATTAAAGATTTGATTTGATTTAAATTTGTTTCTAAACAAATATTTAATTGAATCAATTAATATTTTAATTGACTTTTAAATATATAAATACATATTTTATTTTAGACGTAATTCTCAAATTATTTTTTCATACATTGAATGCTTAAATAGAACATTTTCAGCATTAAGTATCAAATGAATTTGAAGTTTACAAGCAAAACAACCACACACACAAACATACAAACAGACATAGCATTACCAAAAAACCACATACCAACGCACAGTGGCGTCATTTGAGTTTTTTCGTTGCAAAAATCAAAACTTTCGAACCAAATGAGATAATCAACAAATTTAAAAAACATATGATAGATAATCGATCAACCTATGAAATTAGTATTTGAAAAGTGTTCTACGCCTCTTAGGTGCCTACTTATAGGTTAGCAAAGTTGATATTTGTAAAAAAAATCATTTTCATGGGTAGTAAAAAAAATATTTTTTATTTTTTTTTTAATTTTTTTATTTTTTTTTTTTTTTTCTCTTTTAAAGGCTTTTATGATTTAAAACTATTGCAGAAAAAATTTATTTTTTTTTTTTTTATTTATTTTTCAATTTTTTTTCAATATTGCTCACAGTCCGTAAAGGAAAGTATATCTAAAGACTTATCATTTCTGAACTATAATTATTTTCTAACTCTTTTCGTGACTTTATATGCCGCAGTGATGAAATAAGTGGGTCGGAAGATGCTGCTAATATGTTGAAGATATCCTCATTTTGTCCTACCCTTGATGATTTGAAAGTGTTCAGCAGTCTATATTTTTTATAAAATTTGTTTAGGGACTTCTGTGCTTCTTCAGAAAGCTCTCCAATTGGCAAAGGCTGATATTCAATTATATCTTTTCCATGTGACAATATTTTGTGAACTGTCGGGGTCAACTTTTTCTGTGGATATAAGTTTGCTAAAAGAGATGCAGTTTTCGAGACATATTCTCCATACTTTTCAGAATCAACTTTTTCCTTGCAGTTTAAAATATTCAAGATCGTTCCCAATCTCTTAATGATTTCATTGTCTATTCCAGTGATTCGAGTTACAGCCTCATCATTTTCAAAAAATCTTCTCGAGGTGATTCCATCGTTTGAGTTTCCGAATCCGTGCTTGTTCTAGTCTACTTTTAGTCCAACTTGTTTGAAAAACTCATTATTATAAAAACTCATTATTATAAAAGAAATTTTTGATAATATAAAACAAAATTAAGATAATTAACAAATTAAAAGTAGGACAATATAAAATATTTTAATCAAATAAAACGGGTATAAAGTATAATTCAAAGAGGAGAAATTATTAGGGAAATTCATAAAATATATAACTACGGGATTATATTTTTTTTTTTTTTCAAATATATAGTCTAATCTACCTAATCTAGACTAATCACGGGATAATGATAGTTTTTAAATATAAAGTCTAATCTACCTTGAATGAAAAACAAAAATCTACCTAACCTTGACTAATAACGGGATTATGGTTGTTTTAAAATATATAGTATAATCTATCTAAACTCATAAACAAAAATCATATATATTAACAATAATAATAAGAATGGGTTTTCGCGTTTATATGTCATTAATTGCCCAAAAATGCATGCGACACCTTTTTTGAACCATGTCTTTTTTTCAAAATTTTACCTCTAGCAAAAAATGGGACAAGGACGGGCAGCTGGAAATTTTTGCAATAGGTAAAGGACTAATCAAAGAACTTATTTTGAAAATATGGCAAATATAGTTTTTAATAGTTTTTTTTTATTTTCCACCAAAGTTGAGAAATATTGAAAAAATTGATAGTTTGTAAATATCAAAGTACCTGGACCAATACAAAGCAAACAGTCTAATTTTTTTTAATCTTCTCTTAATAAATATATCTATCAATAACATTAAAAAGAATGACGATCCGTTATCTATTTTTCGAGATTCGGCATCTGAAAGCGGACAAAATTACATAAAAATGTTCTGTTTTTTTGAACACTGAAAATCGGTCAACTTTGAAGGGCTATATCTTCTGAACCAAATCTGATTGTAATAAGAGTGGCATATTTGAAATCGTTGGACAATTTTCTATAAAATAGGTTTATTCAATATTTTTTAGGGGCACATGAAATTTTTGATTTTTGCTACCTCACTTGTTCTACAGGCGCTTCTGTGCAACGTATCGGTCACACACATTTTTTGTGAATATCACATTTTTTTTTTTGTAGAAGTTATATATCACTTTTTTTCCTTTTTAATTTTCAATAAAAGTTTTAATTGATACTATCATTGCCGTGATAGGTGCGAAATCAATTAAAATATTAATTGATTTAACAAATTTTTTAATTGAAAACCCTTTTTCAGTTTTTTTTGTGTACTTATTAAATGCCTATTAAAATTCCCAGTAAAAATATCTTTAAAACGACAAAATTTAAAAATAACCACCAAAACTTAAAAAAAAATCAGCAACAATTTTAAGAAATCTTTAAAATTTAATAAATTTAAAGAAATAGAAAAAAAAATTTAAAAATTGACAAAAAAAAACTGCAAAATTTAAAAAATAACAAAAAAAAAAAAAAAACTGCTAAAATTTTAACAAATCTAGCAAATGCATAAAAATGCCAATATGTTTTGACAAAAATCTCTAAAATTTAAAAAATCTACTAAATACGCTGTATAACGTTCATATCCCAAAAAAAAATTTGTAATTTCGGGGATTATTTAAATTTTGATGATTTTTTATATTAAAATTTTGAAATTTGTTTTCATTTTCGGAGCTGTTTTTAAATGTTGACGATTTTTACAAATTTAACGACTTTCTTAATTTTAACGATTTTTTTTAGTTTTAGAGTTTTTTTTTTAAATTTGAATATTTTTGTCGGTTTTTTCAAGTTTTTGCAATTTTTTTAATTTACTACAAAAGATTTTTTAAATTTTGGCAATTTTTCTTTTAATTTTGGAGATTTGTTTAAATTTTGGCATTTTTGTCAATTAAAAAGCTAAATATGGAAAAAAATATTTTTAAGTGAATCTTCGGTTCCCTACAAGCGATTGAAGTTGCATTTTGGGCTCAAAAGTTTCGTAGTTTTTGGCTTATTACTGAAAAAATGTTTTTATATTTTCTGTGGAGTAATTTTGGTCCACCGGAAGATTTTTTTTAGGTTTGAGCAAGTACAATTGTGGCTTATCATATTGTAAAAATATGATAAGTCACATTAATTGTTTTATGGATTTTTGCTGTTTTCTAGGCATCCATTGATTAATATTTGATAGAAGTCTTGCTTAATTAAAAGTAGATTTTTCAACCTTTCGTTTAGTTTTTACACGAAATAATTGTAAAGATTTGTCTTTTTGCTTATGTACAAAATTGCGTTGACCTTTTGCGAAATGGGAATTTATTTGCTAATCTTGCACATTGATTAAACAAATTTAATACCTAAATATTGTTTAATTTTACCATAAAAATTAATAGAAAATATCTTATTTTTAAAATTTTATGTGTAAAACACTTCGTTAAAACATACATAACTTTAATGCGATTTTTGGGAAAAAATCTGGCCCATATGTAAAAAAATGGGTACTCCAATAAAATGAGCGTTCGGTAGTGTTGTTTTCGTTTTTAGGTATCAATTTTGTAGAGCTGTGTTATTAAACTCTTAATTGAAAGTGATTTTGAAATCAAACTTAATTTAATTGAAATTTTATTTTATTGATAATTTTTTCTGTGTAATATTTAGCAAAAAAAAAAATCTGCTAATTTTAGAACTTTTTTCTGCAACGTCACTTTTAACCATCTTTTTTTATTTCAGGTTCTCCTTTTGAAGACTTTTCGCCTAGTGCTATAACTCCCATTGATAATAATGATAATTTGGATTTATCTAAATTAAAAGATTCTTCCACTACAGAGGGTCCCAGCAAAGAAGAATATTATTCAAAATCAACTACAGAATCTGTAGTACATCAACATTTAGATGATGAAGACTCGGCCATACCCATAGAAAGTAATCCAGCTTATCCCTCATTACCGGAAGATGATTTCAGTTTAAGAGATAATAATTATCAAATAAATGATTCCGATGATAATTTAGATGAACCCAGAAGTATAGGAAGTAGCCATAGTGATCATGGTATTAAAAGTACTAAACATTTAGAAGATTCTGGTTATGGTAGCGGCAGTGGTATGTTACATGATGACTTCTTAGGAATGCCATCCTCTACCGAAGGAAGTGGTGACTTGTTACAATCATCAACGGAAATTATGATAAACTAATAACTCCAGAAATACAACCAATGAATTCTGTTGAAGATTTATCGGGCGAAATACAAATAACAAATACAACTTATTTTAAAATGGAGCAACAGAAAAAAGGTGATACTTTGACAATAGACAGTACTTCTATAGAATCTTCTGAAAATATAAATAAAATGGAAGATATTTTATCATCCGAATTTGGTTCCGGTTCCGGATCAGAAGAAACTAAATCACTTACTCCGAAAAAAGAAAGAGAGCCTACTACAGCTAGACCTAATAAATCTGCTGCAGATATAGATATTGATGAGAATCATGATGCCTCGGGTAATGGACCACAAGATGATCCAAAATTAGATGTAGAAAGTTTAAAATTAGATGAAGCACAACAGGATTCACCCACAAATCCGGATAAATCTTCCAAAAATAATGTATTATCGGTTAAAATACAGCCGGGACAAGAAAAACAAATTTTTGAAGCTTTTCACTAAAAACAAAAAGTTTTAGAGTAAGAGAGTAAGAGAGTTAATAGCATAACAAGAGAGTATTTTTTTAAAACAACAAAATGTAAATACAGAAATTTATTAACAAAAATTGTAAGCTAAAAAAATGTTAACATTTTTTATAGACTGTATTTAAAAACAAGTTTTAATCATAAACTTTTATTTTAAACTAAGCTTGAAAGCTCCTAAAAACTTTGTTAATTTAGAAAGTTAAATTAGTGTAAGTTTAACAAAGCAAAAAAAAGCTATTGAAAAAGAGAACAAGTCATTGTTTTAATATGTTAAGCACTAAAGAGTTTAAACAAAAATAGTATAACACAATTAATAAGAAAGTGAGAAAAAGCTGGGCTCCCAATATGCAATCATTTTAAAATCATATTCTTTTAAAAAGCTTTTAAGAACATTTTAAAAGTTTTGTTTTTTTTCAACTATTTATTTAAGCAAACAAGTTTAATATATTGTGTCCAGTGTGCCACAAGTTTTAATTTTAAGAAAGAAATTTCAATTACAATTAAAGCGTTAGGCGATGGCTACAAAAGAAATAAAAACTAATTTTAAGATAAATGGAATTTTTAAGTGAAGTGACAAACAGCAAGTTACATTTTGAAACATTTTTTTTTTTGTAACCCAAGATTTCAAAATATATTTTATGAAAAAAAAAAACTCAGAAAGTGTGTTTCTGAACATTTTTTTCTTTGAATATTTGATTTTATATTTGTTTATAAAAAGCAATATTGATGCTGAGCAAGTTTTCAATTAAAAATATATTGAATAAGAACGTATATATAAAAATTTATACACACAGAGAATTTTTTGGACGAGTTTTTAATGAATTTTTTTTCGCTAAACAGATGAAGTTTTCTTCACGATGTAAATGACAAAATTCTTAAACTTTATGAAAAAGATTCATAAATTTAATGAAAGTGTTTTTAATAAAACTTTTTCATTAGTGGTATGAAATTTTTAATAAATAAAATGAAATTTTTTATTAAATTTTATGAAAAATTGCATTAATTTAATCAAAAGTTTTAATGAGAATTCTCTCTACACTGAACTTTTTGAACTTTTCGTAGATTCTACGGAGTGATATCGGAAAATTTCTGACACACATTTTCACTTATAACTTTTTATGTTTAAAAAAAGCACTTTTTTCCTACATTTTTATACGATCGGCTCAATATTTCGTTTGGTTTTTTTTTTGGCATCTTTAATGTCAAAATTTCTAGGGGAGGACCATTTCCAAAAAAAGTAACAGTAAATAACTTTAATATCATTTGATTGTTATGAGTTCGGGACAATTAAGCAAATTTTTTGTGAGAAATTTACGATATTTTTTTTTAAATTGTTCGCTTTTAGTTCAAAATCCATTTTGAAACAAACTAATAATTCGATAACGCAGATATTCTGTACATTGTCGAATTTTTAATAGATAACTTTATCTAAAATAAAAAAAAAAAAACATCAATTAAGTTATAAGTGAAAATGTGTGCCGGGAGTTTTTCGATCTCACAACTTTTTTCTGTAGAAATATTTTTCAATTTGCTATATTCAGGCAATTTTTGTCATGAAAACTTCCTAGATTCTGAAAATTGTTTATTTGTATAGAACGTATATTTTTAAAAGAATACATATTTGTCAAAAAATCTTGTTATTTGTTTTCCTGCAAGAAATTTTACCCGAGGCCTAAACAACATGTTTTGACCTCAAAATTTTTTTTCTATTTAAAATAGTTTTTAAACTCAATAAATTGTTATATATAATTTTAAGCTCAAAAATTATTTTCAGTTTAAAAAAAAATACCTCGACGTTTTTTTTTGTTTTGCTAATTCAAAATTTTAGTTTGTAGTCGGTAAATCCTAATATCTCATTAAATAAGATTTGGGACCTTTTTCGGACTAAAAAAGTTACAGTTTTTAGAAATTTTATAAACAGAAAATTTATAAAATTGAAATATTTTTCTAAGAAACTTTCATACACAGTGGGAAGCATTCGTGAGTACATGTAAGTACTTTTTACACCTAAAGATTCAGGCCGAAAAATATTTGACACTAGAACTAAAGTCCAGTTTCCTATGCGTACGTTGAATCCGAATCTGGTGCCAGAATCACTCTCCGACATCAGACGTTGAAAACTATATTAACGTGAAAAATTTCGTTTTTGATCAAAACGCTCTGATTTTTCACCTTCTTGGAAATTTATTTTTTATAAAACTTTTAACTTCGCTCATATTATGTAGATTTGTTAAACAAACTATGCACCAATATAAAAATAAGAATAATTCAAAAAAAAAATCTCGAACAAAGATATGAACTAAAAGGCCTAACTAGTTCAATAAATGGAAATGAACAAAATGAACTATTAAGCACAACTCTAAAAAAACACTTATAAGGCAATCACACCTGATTGCAAAACACGTGTTTTGCCAAAACGAGTGAAAAAGTTTAAAGAACTGTTGGAATACCATAAGACCTTTAATACGTGTTTTGTCAAAACGCGGTATTTGCAAATTTTCAGCTTTTAGAACATTTCTGTTTTAAGCTAAATCAACTTCACCTAAAAAAAAATACCAGATTCTGATAAACTTTCTGTTTGAAAATTTTGACAGATTTTCGAAAAAGTTTTAATTGTGAATATTCTCAGATTCTGATGTGAAATTTACAGATTTTTGTAGAAAAATTCTCTAATTTTTGACACACGTTAAACTCATTAATGGCACGTCGTAGATCCAATGGACATTTTTCAACTAAACTTTGCAGATATACAGGCAAAAAAACAAGTATCATATTATGATAGTTTCAGAGCATCATGTTATGTTTGCAATGTGTAACAATCACAATAGGATCGTAACAAATATACTATGATCCAATATGGCGACAAAATCGTACTCGGTAATCATAATATGATCAGCCAGAATTATGTATATGATAATTAGGATCATAATATAAAAATGTTGTGTCCACAATCATGTTCAATCATATTTTTTCTTTGCCTGTATGCAGCCATGATTCATTAAGAAATAGTTTTAACTTTCTTCGACTTAAAGCCTGTATGACACCTGCTATTTTGAAGCGGTTCTATAAAATGTTTGCGAAAACAAAACGGAATGCCAAAAAATGTAAAGTTTTTGATAGAAAACCTCTGACAGGAGCGCTGAAAAAAAAGTTATACAGGCTTAAAAAGCCTTCTAGTGAAACTATTAGCAACCAAAGTGGAAATTTTGACAGCTTATAAATCCTAGCGAGTGAAGACATTTTAAAAATTTTAATTTTTTATTATGCTGTGAACAAATCTTTATTGAAAAATATTTAAAAAATAACTTTTTTTAGGTTAACCGATATTAAAATTTTATATATTTTTAAATAGTTTTTGTAAAAGGTCCCATCACAAAAGATGAAAAATAGATTTTTGCAAAAAATTATTTGGCAACTCTGGATAACAATTTTCCAGAAAAATTTTATTCCCGATTGTAGTCAAGGTGATTAATAATTGTAAGGTTTTTAAATCACTTAATTGTACTTATCCAGTAAAAAAAAATATTTATATAGTAATTTTAAAGTATTGCGTGGAAAATTGAACACTGTGGCAATAAAATTTCTGTTCTTAAAAACACACAAAACTTAATCTTAAATTTCGTTGTCAAAGGTGTGGTAGAGAAGAATGAGCGTATTTTCTAAAAATCATAACTATATTGCTAATTTTTAATTTTTTCTGAATCAGACTGCGCAGTTTCTGGTATTGAACCTTCGTCAGTGACTCTGTTTTTTTGTATTTTTGAATAATGTAAATTTTGTTATGTCTATATGAAATTTTTCTGTGCAATCACTGACCGTGGTATAGATAAACTGATTTCTAATGCCACATGCACGCGTACTACACGTTAGACAGAGCGCTTTAGCTCACTGATCTATCGTCAGGTCGAGTTTTGTTGTGATTAAAACTAGTTTTATTCAATACACGGTGTTTTTGTTCTTGCAAACATAATCTCAGAAGTACAACTCCAACAACACAACAGTTCTATTTTTAGAAACTTACCTCACTCTAATGTCCACTGTTTTCCCATATGTTGTAAGTGATGCCATATCTATGACATATTCTTTGTATATCCGATAGATGGCGCTTACGTAGTTAGGGAAGAATTGCCATAGAGCAAAGTTTGATTTTTGCTACAATATTTCTATAAAAAAAAAAACTTTTTAAGTTTATTTCAAAAGTCCTAAAATTTGCCATTTATTTTATTTCATAACAAAGTTATCGCCTAACGCCGCAATTGTAACTCTCAACTCTTTCCATAATTTCTTTTTATTTATAAAATTAAAAATAAAACCATCCTATTTTAGTCTCAAACTTTTTTTCTTTTAAAAATATTTTTTGATTTAGTAAATATATTTTAAAAATCGTTACTCTTTACCCGTCATTCATAAAAAAAACTTTTATTTTATTTTTTCATAATTAAATCATTAGAGACTGAATTTAATAAAAGTTTCTTTATTATTTTTATATTCATTAATTTAAATTCATATTTAATTTTATTTACTATTAATTTAAAAAAACAAAAAGTCATTTTTTTAGGTATTTTATTATTTTAATTAATTTTAAATTCATTTCATTAAATAATCATATGCCGCACTAATTTAATTGTAATTCCTCCCCTAATTTCCATTCATTTATTTCTTCAGCTCAGTTCATTTAGTTTTTAGATATAGTTTAAGTTATTTTTTAAATTAAATGAATTAAGTTTTTAGTTTTGCCTAATTAAATTAGTTTATTTTTAAATAAATAAAAAAATAAAGAAATGAATTTGTAAGGTAATTGATTTTAGCAAATAAAAATTAAAAAAAAAAAAAAACCAACAAAATTTGAAATTTTTTTTTCATTTAAAACAACAAGTGCAGGGTTCGATAAAAAATGATTCTCTGTAGAAAGCCCAAAATTGCGGAAATATTATCGAATATGTTTGGCAAAATGAGTGATTATGGTGTATACCCTGAAGTTTTAAAAATTCATAAGGTTGTGCCTATTCCTAAGGGTATTAGCTCTAACAGAGTTGATATGTTTCGTCCGGTATCCGTGTTATCAATTACACAGCCCGACAAAATTAAAAAATATTTTTGCTTCTTTGAATTTATCAACTGATTCTAGTGAATTCAAATCTGTAATCAGTTTGTCTCTATCAGCTCTAGTTTTCATGATATAGCTTTTTTTAAGTATTTAAAAAGTAAAACTTTTCCATAGGGATTTCCGTATTTTGTAAAAGTAACAATGTGTGGGATGGACATATCTCAGGAAGTAGGAGGAGCTTATCCAAGATTATGGTATTAGTCTCTTCTTTGGAAGATTCTAAAGCAGATTAATGCATCAATCAGGTTTGTGGGTGGGGTTTAAGGGTTTAATTTTTATAAAAAAATATAGCAAAATAGCACTATTTTGAAATTAAAAATTAACCCCTTAAACCCCAGCCACAAAAATGATTGATACATTAATCTGCTATAGAATCTTCCAAAGAAGAGATTTATACCATAATCTTGAATAAGCTCCTCCTACTTCCTGAGATTTCTCCATCCCACACATTGTTACTTTTACAAAATACGGCAAAAATAGCACTATTTTGAAATTAAAAATTAACCCCTTAAACCCCAGCCACAAATATGATTGATGCATTAATCTGCTATATAATCTTCCAAAGAAGATATTAATTCCATAATCTTGGATAAGCTCCTCCTACTTCCTGAGATATGTCCATCCCACACACTGTTACTTTTACAAAATACGGCAAAAATAGCACTATTTTGAAAATAAAAATTAACCCCTTAAACCCCAGCCTCAAATATGATTTATGCATTAATCTGCTGTAGAATCTTCCAAAGAAGACAACATGTTGTCAACAGTATCCACGCCACCTATAAGATATGAAATTTAAAGCTCGTAATCAATGACAACAAAATAAGTCTTTAAACGAACCTTTGGTTTTATTATAATATTGAATTATTTTTGGCAATTTTTTTCTGTCGGACTCTACATCATTTAAAGCATGCATTGTACTTTGAAGTACTACTCAATTTTCTTTTCTGCCGATGTATGATACAAGTGTTGTATTTTCGGTGAATGCAAATGATGATTGGAACAGGGGAGCTTTTTTGCATTCTAAAAGTTTTGGTGGAATGCTTGTTTATTTTGCGCATTGTACCGACCATTGTTAGCTCTTAGGATATCAACTTTTGACCAAGTTCGTACGATGAGAAAAAATTATCCGTTGTTATATTATGACCCTACAGTCCACGAACCAAATCCAAAACGACACGCTCACCTTGTTTTTTTTTTTTTAGCTAAACCAACTACGGTTGGATTTTCCAAACGTAAACAAGTTTCAGAGCAAACTAATAGCCAAAATTGTATTCCATATCGGTTAGGCTTAGAAGGCATATACTGTCGAAACTTGCATCTTCCACGAAAACCAAGCAATTGCTCGTCAATAGTAACACACTCAGAAGGGTTAAAAAGATCAGCCAATAGCTCAGACCATTTGTCGAATAGTTCACGAATTGAAGCAAATTTGTCTGTAGAGCTTATTTGATGTCTGCTCATAACGTTATCAAACCGAATAACACTATTCATGTATTGAAATGTTTTCTTAGACATTATCGCTCTAAATATGGGACGTCCATTATCACCATCAAATAAATCCAACATTGTTTCATTTTTTGATTTAAATTATTACAATTATAACTAAAACATTACATTTATTTGAAACACAACATACACAAATAATATACTTGTATACTCCAGCCAAAATAAGAACTCCGATATATGCACGTAACAAGTTTGAGTCGATTTCGATATAGCTGTCGCCACATTGCGCCTTTGCATATACGTTTGACCATTTCAAAATAACATTCTCAGTTGGCGGTGGAAAAAATAACATAAAAGCATCTTTAATGTAATCGACACGTACTCTTGCACATCTTGTTGTGCCTGGGCGCAAATTGATGACATTTTCGTTCCGTAATCTTCCAACACGATCGTGAACTGGTTGGGGATTCCATACTGTACCGTCTTTTGAGACAAATAATGTATCCACCGTTCTATCTTCGGATGATATTTTTATTACGTCGACCTCTGCGCTTTTTTCCAATTCGGAATCATATTCACTTTCTATCAATTCACCATTTTCTTCCGGCAAGTAATTTTCATCACTATCAGAAAAATCTTCATCATCAGAAGCATTTAAAATAAGTTAAAGCTCTTCGTTGGTAAGATATTTTGGTCTAGCCATGTTGTCAAATCCGCACCAATAATCTTAAAAAATATCCAAGTTTCTTCGATATAATAATATAAATTATATTACGAAAAACGAAGAACTTAATGCGAAAAACTCCGATATCGAAGAAACTGGGATATTTTTTAAGATTATTGTTTTTTTTTTTTTAATTTAGTAGCCATTTGATCTAAAGAAACTACATATAAATACTATAAGGAATTTTTAAATGTCATTTACTAAAAACTTTTGTTGGTCCCTTTTATGTCGTTGTAACAAGCCAATTTTAGAAGCCCTATATGGAAATTCATAGCGGTCCTAAGCAAAATTTCCACCTATTAAAATTGACATATAGAAGTAATGAAGTTTTCATTAATATGATGAAAATCTTCTTAAATATTCATGAAAGTTGTTTCAAAACTTCTTTATAATTTTTTTAGAAAAATTACATATCTCAAAATCCCAAAATGATAGGACAAAATGGACTATTTTTTCGTTTAGTACTAACACACTAATATAACAAAACTGTGTCAAGTCTGAGTGAAATTACAAAACGAATCACCTTACAAATATTTTTATAAAACAGTTTAATACATATTTATGAACCAGTTATATTGAAAGAAAATCAATGAAGATTTCAACATATTTATAAAGAATTTCATTGATATAATAACGCTTTTAACGCTTTTGCTTTGAGTGTACTGAGACAAAACTGTCGCAATAATAAATGATCTTAGCAAATGTTTTTCTCTTTTAGATATACTTTTTACTAAAATTTTTAATTAATTTGTTAATTTTTATATATATGTTATATTAGTACTAATAAAATATAAAAACTTACAAAAATTTGAGTTTTTGGAAAATAAAATTAAAGTATTAAAATTGTTCGAGTTACTCGAGTTATTCGAGCAATTTTAAAATCTTACTCGCCTACTCGAGTAAATTAAAAACCTCAAAATCGAGTTACTCGAACAAAAGCAAACCCGAGTAAATTGAATACCCTAATACCAACCATCCACATTAGGCTTGATTATAATTTATCATGTGAAAATAAGCCTTTCGGCAAAAATACTACAAACGAAACTTGGTCACAATTGTTACATCATATTAAAAATGTAAAAAAAAACACAGAAATGGATCACGATAAAGAAACCAAAACAAGTGGAAGCATTACAGTCCGATGTACCGAATTTGGTATAAAAAAGATACCCTCCATCTCGGTGTTTGCATTAACCAGGGAAAGTGCAAACAATATATACATCTATATTCTTTGTAAAAATAACAATAAGTATGTTGTTTTTATAAGTTAAATAAAATATGATAAATAATGTATTTGGGATGACGAAAAAAATGTTGTATCAATTAAAGTTTTGTTCGTTAAAAGCGAACTGCATTGTATATAAATACAGATGAAGATTTACACAATTCACCATATCTGGTTTGTGTCTTTGCTATGAAAAAATCGTCGACATTCATGGCGCTGAAATCGCTATGTTTAATTTCTATGATAGTAAATATATATTTGTATTGGGAATTAAAATCCAATTGCTATTGTTAGAAGAATCCAACTGCAATTGTTGAAAGAGTCCAATGGGGAAAATTGGCAATGGCGCCATTTATTAAGTTATAAAAGGTTAGTTTTAAAGGGAAGTAATAAGAAAAAAATTGTTTTAAAAATAATAAATATATTGTGAATTAAAAATTTAATTTAATATCTAATTGTAATTGAGAAAGGATCTAATTGGAAGAATAACTGGCGCCACCTATTAAATTGTTAAGGGAAAAAAACTTTGGTTTTGTAAATGAATTTAGTAGAAAAATACCGAACACTCGATTAACGAGGGTTATGTGGTCAAAAATAAACTCAGCTTAATTTAAATTCAATGTATTTTAAGTATTTGTTGATAAGGAAAAAATCTAACTGAAAATCGATGTAATTCTCGGTTAATAAAAAGAATTAGGCAATAATATCAAACTGCGTGTCATCAAAATCGAGAATAAAGGCCTAGTTGTATTGCAATAATTGAATGCAGTTTGCTTGTAACACTTGAAATAGAGGAAAAGCACAAATCGATGTCTCAAAGTAACCAATATTTGTAGAAAATAATATTATCCGTACATGAAATATTATCATATAATGTAGCACTGAAATAATTATTTTTTTATAAAACAAAATCCGGGATTTATATAAATTATATATAAACATATTAGGAATATTATATTTTAATAATATTAATAAAAACTTTAAATGTGTTTCATCTTATTTTTCACTGAAACACAAATTAATGTTCAAAGTTATTCTTTAGGTTTGTTCTCAATGAAGGAATTTTTTTTTGGGATAATAGTTGGTTTTAAAATCAGTAGTGACTATTTACAGAATTGATAAAAACTTTGGAAAGAGTTGATAAATCGTTTGCATGCACTGACAGGAATTTAATATAGCATTTTAAACAAAGTTATGCTTTTTGCACATGGACTTATAGAAAAACACAAAAAGGTGATTACGTTGAAACTTTTTCACTGTTTTGTAAATAATACATTAACAAAGTTTAAGTGGCAATCGTTTCAGTTACATATATATTCAGTCGAATTGGACAAAATTAAAGGGAAATGCAAATTGAACTATTTATGGAATCTATGAATATAAGAAGCTCGTAATGTATGGAGGCTTGTTGACAAGACAAAAAAATTTAAATAAAATGAATTCTTTATAACAAAGATTCATTTTGCAATTTTTATTGTTATTGAATTGTAGAGAGAAATTAGTGACTTTTGTCGAAATGAAAAGCATGCGCCAATTAAAAAAAAGTGTATTATCCTTTTTGTTGAACGAAGTTTTATAAGGAAACGGTTATTTTCGGTAAGGTCTAACGGTATTTAAGAGAACATTTAACGAATATCTTAATCATAATTTTAGATAAATTTAAATGAAAAAATGCGCTTGCGGAGACATACATAATGACCTATTAAATACCCGTTTACATTACAACACATGTGTTTATACTATACATCACATAAGTCAAACGGAAAGTGTTTATAAAATTATGTTTGTCAAAAAATTAAATAAGAAAATATTTTGTGTGTTTAGAGTGTTTTCGAGACACAAAAAAATTAAAGAAACTGGTATTTTTTTTCAAATTATATAAATCGGACAACTTTACAAAAAAGTAAACGAAGAAAAATTTGAATTAGTAAAATAGATAACACAGCTGGTTTAAAATATTAAAAAAAAAATCAACTGATCATTTTGGAAAGGATAAAACTTAATTGAAATTGTCGACCAAAAAGAATTTAAAATGTTTTTTTTTACTTCTTCCATAGTTAATAAAAAAAAATGTTCTAAAAATATAAACACAGGAACTAAATTAAGCTAATCCCATAATGAATTTATAAAAATATAAATCCGGTTTGGATTAAGTTTTATTTAATTCTAGTATTTGCATTTTTGCAAAATTGTATTTAACATCATATTAGCAAATAAAGGTTAGCTTTCGATAAAAACAACAATGTTTTTTTTTTAATTTTTAACGAAATGAGAATGATAAATAAATAGGTCTTGCTGACATATTAAACTATTGTCAAAAAATCGTAATTTTGGAAGCAAAAATCGTTTAATAGTAATTTAGTTAGTAAATATCGTCAAAATGACAATAAATCGTCAAACCTGGCAACACTGCATGCGATTGCTACTAAACATACATACATACCATTTATAAAACCTACATATATACAGGGTGAATGATGAATATTGCTACATTAAGAAAATCAAATAACTTTTTTTCAATACATATAAATATTTTTTTATTCTTTCATTTGAAAAGCAATAAATTTTAGTAAGATCACCCCAATCGTTCATTTTCCTTAAATTGAAAGACGAATCAATGAAAAAAAAAAAAATGGAACCGATTAATAACTCAGGAAAAAAAGTTATTACGTTTTTGTTTTGTAGTGGCATTTATCAGCCACCCTGTATTACAAAGCAAAACAACAACAATATTTTGTGGGTTTTCGGATGGTAACCGATTCTATGTGGTTATTGGTTCGGTTAAAGCTATTTTCTTTTATTTCGCTAACGGTATTTTAGCGGTAACGTTATTTTAGGGAAAAGATTTTTCAGTTGTTTTGGTAACGGCATTTTAAGGGTAACGTTATTTTAGTTATTCAGGTAATGTTAATGCACACCACAATTTTTAGCCCCATTATGCCCGAGTTTTAATGACTGGCTAGTTTATGATCATACTTTGGGAAAATATATCTATTTACAGAAGTTTTTTTTCAGAATTGGTAGATTATTTCGGTAACGTTATTTTTAGGATATTGATATTTTAATTATATCGGTAACGGTATTTTACGGATACGGTATTTCAATTATTTCGGTAACGGTATTTTAGGGATAACGATAGCCAGTTGGAAGGGGTTTGAATCGGAGACAGTATTTTAACGATATTGACTGCCATCCCTGATTGCGTATATTATTGTGTATAAGCATTGAATGTACGTACGTATGTATGATGAAATAAATAGAATATTTTAAAATTTGCTTCAAAATTTTTAGAGGGTTTCACACATTTTCACTCATAAGTTTTGAACGCGTTAACCGATTTCGATCATTTTCACTAGGAAACTGCTAATGATATCAACAAACAATTTTACTGAAACTTAGCAACACCTCTTCTGTTTTGTCGGAGTATTTTGTATTAACACAGACATATGGACAGACGGACATTGCTATATCGACTTCTCTATTCATGCTGATCAAGAATATATATTGTTTATGGGGGTCCCAGAATTTTTTTAAAAGAATTACAAACATTTGACAAAGTGATATATACCCTATATATACTAAACGAAAAAATATTTGTCGAGCGTTCAGATTGAAACAAATATTTGTATTAAATATTTATTTAATCAAAATGTAAAAAAACATAGATTTATTTAATCGAAAAACTAACTGTTTTTTAAAAAATTGATCACTCGGGATTTCTCTCGGACCTACCCTATTTATGTTATAAGGGTATATTAATACTCCGTTGGATCAAAAATGTTGTCCGTTTTGGTCTATCTCGCTTAGTTTTGGAAATACTGGGAATATCGCCATTTTGTAAAATACCTTGTATCTCGAAAACTAAGCATGATATCGCAAAATAGACAAAATTTTTGCAAACCTTAACGGAGAAGCCCATACCGACAACACAAATGTGTACAGTGTTCCGATTCCAATCATTCCCCGTTTCATTCCATATCGTTCCATTTTGAACCAATGTTCCATTCTGTTATCGGAATGAATAAATTTTTATTTTCACGTACGACAATACAATTGTGTACAATGATCCGATTTCAATCGTTCTCCGTTTCATTCCATATCGTTCCATTTTGGACCAATGTTGCAATCCATTATCTGAGTGACCAAATTTTTATTTTCACGTAAAAAAATAATTGTTTTTTCATAAAAAAATTCCCAAACCTAGGATATTTGCATTCAGTCAATTGCAATTTTCTTCCTTCAATTAATTCATTACAAATGGTAATGAAATTTGAAATCATTACCATTAGTCAATGAAATCAAATCAATGAAGTTCATTATCATTAATTAAACAAATGGTAATGAAATAATTTCATTACAAATGATGTCAATGAAATTGTAATTTTTTTTTTCGTTTTTTTTAATTGTTTCCATTTTTAGATTTTTTTTAATTGTTAGAATATTTACTTAACCTTCATCTCACCCTCAAAAAAACTTACGTTGTTTACCCATACGGTATGTCTACATATTTTGCATTTGTAACATAATTTTTTTGTAGTCAAAATCATGGTTTACCATCAATAACATATTTATTTTTACATTTTGTTAAGTATTAAATCAAATAAGTTTTTCTTCAATACATTTTACACAAATATTTCGGTTATGAGTATGTTGACATACACCCTTTTGGCAGAAACAACACATTGTTTGGTATAGTTCTTAGTTTTCGACTTTCTGCTATAGCAAATGTGACATCTAGCTTTTCCTTCGATGTTCGGAGGAACACTTTTGGATCTTTTTGGAGGAACGTCGAATGATAGTGATGAGTTTCTCCCGAGATTCTGAACTTTCATGGAACAGCGAAGATGTGGACTGGGCTTTTAAGCTACTCCGGTCGCCCATTAATTCATTTATTGAATTGTTGCTAATTGCAAAAAGCAAAGATGCCGCTGATTCGGTTCGTGGCACGCCTTTTCTCATTGTCATGTGTGATTTTGCAAGTGATATTCCAAGCTCACTCAAGAAAACACGACGCATTGTTGATTTGTTGGTTTGCCAATTTGGTTTCACATCTTTGAATATAATCAACGCGTTTAATGCTGAGATGTCGACCATATTTGCGAAAACTGCCAACGGCCATCGATTCGTCTTTCTTTTAGAACTGTAACAAGACAACATTTTGTCAACAGTATCCACGCCACCTATAAGATATAAAATTTAAAGCTCGTGTTCAATGACAACAAAATAAGTCTTTAAACGAACCTTTGGTTTTATTATTGTATTAAATTATTTTTGGCAACTTTTTTTCCATCGGATTCTACATCATTCGAAGCATGCATTTTACTTTGCAGTACTACGCAATTTTCTTTTCTGCCGATGTATGATACAAGTGTTATATTTTCGGTGAATGCAAATGTTGATTGGAACAGGGGAGCTTTTTTGCATTCTAAAAGTTTTGGTGGAATGCTTGTTTTATTTTTGCGCATTGTACCGACCATTGTTAGCTTTTGGGATATCAACTTTTCACCAAGTTCGTACGATGAGAAAAATTGTCCATTGTTATATTATGACCCTACAGTCCACGAACCAAATCCAAAACTACACGCTCACCTTGTTTGTTTTTGAGCTAAACCACCAACTGGCTTACCTAACTACGGTTGGATTTTCCAAACGTAATAAGTTTCAGAGCAAACTAATAGCCAAAATTTTATTCCATATCGGTTAGGCTTAGAAGGCATATACTGTCGAAACTTGCATCTTCCACGAAAACCAAGCAATTGCTCGTCAATAGTAACACACTCAGAAGGGTTAAAAAAATCAGCCAATAGCTCAGACCATTTGTCGAATATTTCACGAATTGAAGCAAATTTGTCTGTAGAGCTTATTTGACGTCTGCTCATAACGTTATCAAACCGAATAACACTATTCATGTATTGAAATGTTTTCTTAGACATTACGCTCTAAATATGGGACGTCCATTATCACCAGCAAATAAATCCAACATTGTTTCATTTTTTGATTTAAATTATTACAATTATAACTAAAACATTACATTTATTTGAAACACAACATACACAAATAATATACTTGTATACTCCAGCCAAAATAAGAACTCCGATATATGCACGTAACAAGTTTGAGTCGATTTCGATATAGCTGTCGCCGCATTGCGCCTTTGCATATACGTTTGACCATTTCAAAATAACATTCTCAGTTGGCGGTGGAAAAAATAACATAAAAGCATCTTTAATGGCATCGACACGTACTCTTGCACATCGACCATCCCTGATTGCGTATATTCTTGTATATAAGCATTGGAATGTATGTATGTATGATGAAATAAATAGAATAATTTAAAATTTGCTTCAAAATTTTTAGAGGTCTTCCCACATTTTCACTCATTACTTTTGAACGCGTTAACCGATTTTAATCATTTTCACTAGAAAACTGCTCATGATATCAACAAACAATTTGACTGAAAACTAGCAACACCTCTTCTGTATTGGCGGAGTATTTTGTATTTCCACAGAAAGACGGACGGACAGACGGACATGGCTATATCGACTACTCTATTCATGCTGATAAAGAATATATATAGTTTATGGGGTCCCAGAATTTTTTTAAAAGAATTACAAACATTTGACAAAGGAAATATACCCTTCGCACTATGGGATGGAGGGTATAAAAGGTTTTAATTTTTTCAAAAATGCATTAAAATAATTTTTTTTATTTTTCAAAAAGCCCATAAAAAACAAATTGTTATTAAAAAATAAAAATCAAAAATAACTATTAATTTTGACCAAAATAAAAAAATTAAAAAAAAAACTACTTTTATTTTTGCTCAAAAAAAAGTCGAAAAATAAAATTTATTTCTGCTCAAAAAAAAATAAAAGTCAAAATATAACTTTTATTTTTGCCAGAAAAAATAGTAGTCAAAAAAATATGGAGTATGGTGTGTGGCTTTCAATATTTCAATATTTGGTGCTTTCAATATTTTATTGATCTAATTTAGCATCACTTAATAGAATCCACAATTTGTAAAGAATATTAGTGTTCTTATATCATTTACTAAAAAAACTGACATAACTCAAAAAACACGTTTCAAATGTTCAATCCATATCTGCCTCGCTCTTCCCTTCCTGTCTCTATTTAATTGGTCACGTTTTTTATAAATCCGTTTTTAATGCATTTTTCTCTTATTGAGAGTTGGGTGCTAGTCCTCTTATTATCGAGAGAACTGTGAGTAGCATAGTTTCTCTATAAGCATATACTCTCTGTGCCCAATTTACAGAAAAGAGAAAATATATTCTCTTCAAATTCGAAAAGTATACATTAACTCAAAAATCGCGTCTTTTGAGTAAATGAACGCTATGGTTTTCTATCAATTTGGTCATGCTCATTTCGATTTTGCCAATCAAAATAGTCTATCAGCTATAAATTTCGCGAAAATCGCGATTTTCATGAAAAATATGGACTTTTCAAAAGGCATACAGCATGAAGTTGACCTGTCAAAGATTTCGACAGATTCGGATTTGTGTTTGAACGAATTAAATGTAAACGATTAAAACTCTCGTCTGAAAACTACTTCTAAAAAATTTAAAAACCATCCTTGCGTCCTTCATTGAAATCAATGAACGTGAACGGATTTAAGTTACAAATATCTAGGAGTCATTTACCATGTTAATAATACATACCTTATAATATTGCCTATAAAAAATTACAAATAAATGTGTCTAAATATAGATTGTCAAAAAAATATTTTAAAATGTTTTTGATGATCAGTGAGTCACACTATTATGTTGTGAAATAATGTAAAAAGTAATTATGTATCATTACAATCCATGAGTGTCAAATTATTGGTGACTCATTACTATAGGTTTCAAAATAATGTTGAAGGTATGGGTAAACAATGTAATGCGATATGTAACCAACCATTGGTTACTCATTAATTTTTGTTGGAAAATAATAATACGGGTTAGGAGTATACATTACAGGGTAATGCATTACTTTATCGCACCCATTACCAATTTTTCGTGGGACGTTTTAAAGTGTATGATTTTTGCAAAAAAAAAATGCTGTTTTAAGTGCATATGTTTCAAGTTTTTAGTGCATATTTTGTGTTTTTAGCCACATTTTATAAAAGCATATTTACGTTTTTTATGTGCAATAAATTTCTTGCCCTTGACAATATATTCATATTTGCAACCATTTGAGAAACTCTGGCCATAAATCCATCAACTACAAAATCAGCTACTGTAATTTGGGATATTTTAAAGCAAAAACCCAGATAATCTAAATTAATAACATACCAACCATCCACCTTAGGCTTGATTATAATTCATCATGTGAAAATAAGCCTTTCGGCAGAAATACTGCAAACGAAACTTGGTCACAATTGTAACATCATATTAAAAATGTAAAAAAAAACACAGAAATGGATCATGATAAAAAGACCAAAATCAAACAAAAAAAAAAAAAGCACACGATAAGTCAAACATGATCAACTTTAAAATGTGACCAAATACTTTTTAACTCAGACTAAAGATTTTAAACATTGCGGTTTTTACACTGTATACCATCGCAAGTTGAGAATGTTTGTAGAGTCTACCATACACTATTTCCTGCAATGTTACTCACATTATATGAATTCAGTATTGCCAAGTGTTCCAAATTCTAACATATCCAGGGAAAAATTTTGTTGTAAAATTTTTTTATTTAAAAAGCCCTTCAAATTAATATTATAAATTATTATTAAGATTTGTCGGTGTGCCCTTTGTTAATTTGTTTTTTTTTTATAAATATTCACATAATCAGTCATAATTATTATTCCCTCTTACTGAAATTTACTAAATGCCAGTAAACTGGTAGAAAACGTAATACATATGTACTTTGTCGCAAGTGCCAAAAATTCACTTCCTTCAAAATGTCATTGTAAGTTGAGTCGCAAGTGACAAAAGTGTAATTGTATTAGTAGAAAACTGTGAGTGCATTGAGTTTTTCGAACATGTGCTTGCACGTGGCAACGGGGGCTTAGGTAATAGCGCCCAAACCCATAAATTCCAAAATCCGAAAAGTCATGTAGCCCAAAAGGCTACCATACTTCCCAAAGGGGGGTATACAAAAATTGTCATATTGACTAAATGCAAAGTCTTTGACTTTAGATACGTAAGTAACTAGTTGAAAAAAGTACCGCTGGCGAAAAATTATGCAAACCAAATTTTCACTTGCGGTCCTTTTTTCAACTAGTACTTACGTACCTAAAGTCACAGAATTATAGAATTATAATTTAAAAGTCGAATCCAATTTGTTGTAAATATTTAAAATAATCTTGTCAAAAATGGATAATGAACAGTTGTTTAAAAAGTCCTAATGGTGTAACAGGAAATGTTCAATTAAATAAAATCACAGACTACACAGACAGGTTTACCTACCAATGACATATGCCAATAAAGTACCCAGGTATTGGAGATGGTAATATATGTACTGGTGAAGTTGTCATATTTTTAACTTTTACAGTACTGGCCGTATGTCGAAATAATAACACCAATATACGCTTGACCGCAGTTTCCAGCGTTGACACAGTAATGGAATCCAGTAGTTTGCCAGTACTGTAAATAAGATAATTCAAATACTTCAAAATTGGTTTTTAGCAAAAGTAATAAAAATAATCAATAATTAAATTTCAATTTATTAAATTATTCTATAATCCATCTACTAATAAAGATTTATCTCATCTTCCAAACTGGCGCACAGTGGGTTCGATGGTACCCAAAGTGGCGATAAATTCATAGAAGACTTAGTTTTAAAATATTATGTTTTTTATTGATGAGTTTATTATAAGCACATAAAAACACAGCATTTTAGAAAAAAAAAAAGTTGAGAAAAAAATGTTTAACCCGTTATGCGCATTATTGTTTTTTGGAAAAAAAGACCTTAGTTCACAATTTATGCTGTAACTTTGGGATGAAAAGCGATAAATTAATGAATAAAATTGGAAATTCAAGCATACATAATGTGCTATTAAAAAATTCAAAGAGTAAATTTATTATATGCATTTATATTAGTATAAATTTAATTTGAAATCCAATTTTTGTTATTCACATAATCTCATAAATGTACAAATTTATTTCAAGAAAGTCGCAAAAGAGAATATTATAATTTTTAGTAATGAATAATCATAAATACATAAAAATGCAGCTTTAAAAAAATGTAAGAAAAAAAATGTTTTAACCTATTAGGCGCTTTATGGTTTTTAGAAAAAAACTTTAACCAGTGTCGTCCAAGTACTATTTTATTTTTAACGTGGTTCAATTTCTGGGTAATCTTGAGCAGGTTTTTTTACAATATAGTGATTTTCAGCTGTAATGGAAATAAAAATTCCCCTAAATTCCCCTTTCTGTATATCACTATAATCTTGACATATAGTTTTACTCATTTCAATTTTTACTCATACAATCCTTAAAAAAAGGATTTGTTGTCGACCTTCGCGGCGAGTAAGACCAATTTATTCATCATAGATTACATAGATATGAAACTCTTCTTCATCTTTTATAAACAAACACATTTTTACATGTCCATTCAAATATTTTTTGTATGGGTATACCACCTATGTCCAACACATTCGTATG
Organism: Delia radicum; assembly: GCA_021234595.1. Lineage (NCBI taxonomy): Eukaryota > Metazoa > Arthropoda > Insecta > Diptera > Anthomyiidae > Delia > Delia radicum. The sequence continues at coordinate 76,338,722 of CM037854.1, read as the reverse complement.
AGTTACGCTAATGTCAAAAAGTTTTAGATCTATGTAACCTATGGTTTTCACGCTCAGGCTCTATTTGAAATGCCTGAAGTCAACATTCAAGTTTTTCAAAATAAACATATGAAACAAAAATAAAATACAACTTTTTGGAACTTATTTCATTTTTTTGGAGACTATTTCACAGGGGGTTATTTCATTTTTTCCTGTAGGAGTTATTTCATTATGAAACAATCACCAAACTGTTGGTGTTATTTCATTATCTATTTTGGGGAATATTTCATTTCTTTTTTGGCCTTTATTTCATTGGGCGTTATTTCATTTCTTCGTTTGAGTGTTAGTTCATTGGGTGTTAATTCGTAGTGCCGCAAAGAACGCCAGAAATACTTCTATCGAACATACTTTTTAAATCTCCTAGAACCCTGTGTCTTTGAGTCCTTCCAGACTCACTTAACAAATTCGGTTATCTCAACACAACTGAATGGTGGTTGTGACAACTGAATTCGGCTGTGACAACCGAATTTGCGAGGTTGCAACAACCGAGTTGATTCGTTTGCCCAAAATTTTAGAATTTTTATGAGACTGTAGTACGAGTTAATTTGGAAAACTTAGGGACTATATAGAGAACCTAATTTCCTCGACCCTTGACTATTATTAATATTTTGTTTGTTAAAGAGTTTAGATATAAAAATGAACAAATGTTTTGTTTACTTTATTATCAAGGCATGTAGTTAATTTTTTCATTCCCGCAGGGAATGAAGTCGTATGTTTGATAGTTATCGGGACACTATAGTGTACACTAAAAAAATTAGTAAAGTCAGCCAAAATGCTTACAGTGTCAGAAAATTCTTAGTTAAAAGGGTGGAGGTTGCTTCATTTCCCGTAGGGAATTAAAGTGGAAAGTTGCTGATATCAGAAAAAGCGGCAAATCAATGAGCTGATTGTTAGAAAAAATATTGGTAAATTTATCAAATATTTTGGTAATCCTTAGTTGATTAGATAGGAATATTTAACTACGTGAAATAAAATAGACTTTTTACTGTATCTTAAAAACATCTAAAAAAAACTACTAAAAAGTCTGCTATCGTATATGCATATTTTGGGGAAATGATGACATATTTTTATTGTTTTATTATTAAAAAACGCAATTTTAACAAAAACAATTGTTTTACTATATTTGTTACTAAATTATTTATTTTTTGAGTATATGAATGGAAAATTTAGAAAATCAATAGTGTTTTACTTTGTCTTCTTTTAAGATAAGTTACCAGCTCATAGTTGTTAAAAACTTTTGGTATTGCACAAAAATTTAGCAAGAACTTTTGTTATATAAGTTTAATCCTTAATATATACTTTAATTACTACTCGATTTTTACACTCGATATTTCAAATTAAAGCTAAAGGGTTAGGCTTTCCAACAAACCAAACCGAATTCAAATACGTCGACTCTTTCAAAAGTATAGACTTTTGACCGCCTTCTCTTAAAACGTACCACTGCACAGTGGTATAAATCAAAAAATATCGAGCTTAAGTTTTGATTTTGAACTTTCTGCAACTGCCGGGGGCGGCAATATGAGCCCCCAAAATAGAGAAGTTTTTGACATGTTTTTGTTTCTAATCCGATTTTAAAAAAAATTAACGTATTCTAATCTGCTAGTAGAGACTAAAAACATGCTCACGTGTGTGTTATATCTAATAAGTCTAGAGATATTCCCATTTGAAAATGCGAAATGTCTATACGTTAGTTTTTTGCACTCTACAAAACAAAACAAAAAAGATTGAAAATCGGTCCATTCGTTAAGGATGCACAGTGGCACTGGATTTGCAATATGCTGTTTTGAGAAAAAGGCATTTAACTACTTAACTGCGTAATCAAAATATAAAAAAAAACCTTCGCCTGTTGCGTCGAAATTAAAAAACACATGCAGAGTGGACGTATATATACGTCTTACGCAATAGAAAAAAGTTCACACGCAGTAGAGAGGTTAAACCTAAAATCTCGCAAGTAAAATATAGTGCAAGGAGTTTGTTAAACAAGCTGTAACTTTTTTATTTCAGCGAATTTTACGCCAATTCCAAACTATCCAAATGTGAAATAAAAAAATACCAAAATTAAAAAACAATATTAAAGAGAATAAATCCCTTAAGGATATTTCATTTAAATATAAAGGAGGATCAAATTAGAATTAAATTTTTCGATTTTTGATAAATCCTTGCTTTGCAACAGTTTTTAACTAAACAAAAGTTTTTTCAAAAATGTTTTAATTTTTGAATTAAAAATACAAAAACTGTTTTTTAGGACTTTCGATATTTTCATACATTTAGTTAGAATATTGTTCTACATCAAATCCAAAATCTAATATGATATTGTCATATTAGATTTCTTTTGTTGCTTTTCAATAAAGACAATATTTATAATAGACAATGTTTCGTTGGCATCATCCAAATATTCAGTTGTCCGCAAAAGAAAACGATAATTGGCTTAACTCAAATCGATACATTGCATACAACAGACAAAATCTACTTTGAGAGAATTTTTCTGCCATAGTGTAAAAACTGGCTGATTTGGTAAACCTAATTATTAAAATCAAAACTATTTGAAAAGCAAAAATTTGTACATATCAATATACTATGTATATCATTATATGTAATATGTGTGGTTGTTCTATTACAATTCACAAAAAGTTGATTTTGTCTGTTGTATGTAATTTTTCGACTTGACTTAAGCCAATTATGGTTTTCTTTTGCGGACAACTAAAGATTTGAGTGATGCCAATGAAACAATTGTCTATCATTAAGATTGTCTATATGAGAAAGCAACAAGCAAAATCTAATATGACAATATCATATTATATTTTGAACTTGAGGTAGAACAATATTCTAAATATATATAGCAAAACATTTTTTTAATTTACTTTTCTTATTCTTTGTTTTTTTATTCTTTTACTTTTATTGATTTAGGTTTGAAAACCGAGCATGTCAATATGTTAAGCAATTTAATTTTGCAGAACTAAAAACGTACTGCAAATTGTATGACGATATTTTTCGACTTCGTTCGGAATAAATAAATAAAGTATGTGGCAAGCATTTGTACATTTCCGAGAAAGAATGAAAAACGCTTCTCAGCTTAAGCAGTTAATACGATAAGAAATGTCAGTTTATAACTAACCTTCACTTCAAACGGTATAGTTCTTGATTTATCGCTTAGTTGCAAATTTACAAATTAACTTAGAATTCATTAAAAGCGATAAGAAATATAATTTTTTAAATAAACTTCTATTGCAAGCAATCATTATGCCATCTGGTAAGTAGTAGTAGTAAGTTTTTTTTTCTTTATTTACAATAACTTAAGTTTACAAATTTCATTTACAAAATAAATAAATTAATTTAAAATTATTATTGCAACAAATAAAAGAAAAAAAGAAAATTTTACGACAATGTTTTATATGAAACGTCTGTCGAATTAAAATATTTAAAGCATAGATTAACAAAGATTAGTTAGTTGAATACTTGTATCAAAAATTGTCTATATTGTAGAGATGTTTTTAGATACTTGACAAGAGTATCCCAGTCATTGCTGCCAACGCCATTAAGTAGTTGTATCATTTCCCTTTCGGTCATGGTTCTCTTTCCAAAGCAGGCCAGCCGGAATTCTCTCAACAATTCTCTCTATGCACAAAAAATGTTTAATCGTCTCCACCACACCCATATTACAAAGGCTACATAACATATCTTCTTGTAAAGCACCAAACGTATTATAATTCAGCTCGATTAAACCGCATCTCGCGGTCTAATATGTATTCTAGATAATGTATTCTAGATGAATGTATTTTTTGTTGAAGTCGGTCATTACGTTGTTTTTGTATTAGATTCTTCAAAATTTCTTTGTTTTGAATTATCCATTGCTGATTATCAACCTGCGTACTGGACCACGGCATATTCAGATTGTTGGCAATTGTTTTTAATTCCCCGACCCAAAATAGTTTTTTCTGAAGAATGATTTTTGTAAGCTGGTGAGACAATCTGTTTGGTTGGTATTGAAACATAACTCTCTTTATGTATTCTAAGTGTAATTCTAGAGTATACAAATGTTTACTCACGGCACCGGTTTCAAGCATTAGTGCATAATTAGGTGTGCATTCAGGAATCATTAAAATTTTTTTTCATAAAATAGCGTTGCAATTTATCAATCTCTTCGAAATATCCATAACCCCATACTTGAGCTGCATATGCTTGGATAGACCTACATACCGCTAAAAAGAGATTCCATTTTTGTCTTAAGTGTATTTGTTTATTTGAAATAAAATGTTTCCACGTTGAATTTATTGCATTTTTTGCTTGTAAATTTCTCTTTTCCACATGCTTGGTAAACGTCATTTTCGGGGTAAGGACTACTCTAAGATAGTTGTATTCATTTGCTATTTTTATTTCGCTTCCTTTAAAACGCCATCTTTCCGTAGCCTTAAATCGACCTCCATTCCTAAAGAACAGTATTTCGGATTTGTTTAAGTTAACCTCAAGGTTCAATAGTGTACAATATTCTTCTAAGTTTAATATCATTTTCTGTAGTGTATTTATATCATCTGCTAGTATAACAATATCATCAGCATACATCAGGAGGCGAACTTGTATATTTTCAATCCATATTCCACCACCAAGGCACTCGTGCACGTCATTTATGTACAGAGAAAATAAAAGAGGCGATAACAAGCATCCTTGTTAAACACCTGTATTCGTGGTGAAATAGTCTGACAATTCTTCTCCATTCCAAACCGCAGATTTTGTATCGCTATAAATAGCTTCTAATATTTTTACAAATTTATATGACACTCCCATTAAATACAGTTTGTAAATTAAGGATTTTCTTGCAACTTTGTCAAATGCTGCCTTAAAATCGACGAAGAATGCATAAACCTTTTTCTTTTCCGCCATTTTTATTTACACGATGCTTGCAAGGTTGTATATGTTATCAACGGTTGAATATTATTTCCGGAAGAAAGCTTGATACTCTGTTAATACGTTATTATCTTCTACCCAGTTATACAATCTATTGTTCAGAATACCCATCATAACTTTGACAATTAAAATCACCTCTCAAAGTGCTCTCAAAAATAAAAGTCAGTATAGTCAGCAAAATTTTTGCTGGGAGGATTCTTGCAGAAAAATTGCTTATATCAGCAAAAAATTTGCTAAATTCAGCAACACTTTTGCTAATATTAGCAATTTTTCTGCAAGGATCCTCCCAGCATAAATTTAGCTGTCTTTACAGACGTTTTTTTTTTTTTTTTGAGTGTAGTTTGTATTCAATATTTCATTTCAATAATTAAATATTTTTTAAAATAAGCATAAAAAATGTAATAAGAAATAATCACTTGGAATAATTCGATTCATTATTCAACTTTTTTAAATAATCTGTATATTTGCCCTTTTTGTTGGTCCAACATAAGGGTTATCTTCCATATACAGGGTGTGTAACCGAATTTTTTTATAAATTTAAATGTGAATTATAGAAAACCTAAAAGCAGTAGAAATAAAGTTGATATATCAAATTAAAGAGAATTTTATTAAGTTTTTAAACTACAATAAGAAACAAGTTTTCACCACTCTTTGCGAGACTGAGCAAATATTCGCATTCTAGCGAAACTGCGTGTTAGGTGGTAGGTGCATAAATTTTTACTATTAAACTTGAAAGAATTTTTCATATTTTTTTTCATTTTTCAATTTTATAACCTTCTTGAAAATTCACTGTCTTTTGGGTTCAAATGTTTTGCATTTATTGTTGCTCAGTACACCAAGCATTTTTAAGAAGATTTTTGTCTCCTAAAACCGTTTTGTGGAATTCATTTTTATTCGCAGGGTATACCTGCAAATAAGAAACCATATTAGAAATATAATAAGTAGAAATTTGTCCATATTTATTTTTTTCAGTTTTTCTTCTTTTTTTTTTAAAAAAAGAGAAGCAACACTCAGAAAATTCTTCCTATTAATTACTGTGTTGCTTTCTTTTAGAAAGGGGATAGGGGAGAGATGAAAGGTGGTGAAAGATGAAGGGCTTCAAACATGGCAACACTGTAATTGCGCGAGATGATAAGTCTTAGAACAGTTGTTGCTCGCCACCTGATGTAGAGTTGGCGAATTTATTGAAGCTTTTTGTTTCATAGCCCTGATTCATTATTTTACTTCGGTGGGGTTAAGTGCTATGGGAACACCGAAGGTGGGCGCAGCGATACATATAAGTCATAGAAAATAAAAAAGTGTTAAATTTTTTGTATCCATAAGGAGACCAGCTTGGAATACAACTAGACTATAAGTAGACCAAAAACAGCAAAACAAACTTAGCTCGTATTTCTTTTAATAGCCTTATGAAATTTGGCTATTTTCGACTGTTTTTTCATTATGGGTGAAAATTAAAAGTAAACAAGATTATTTGATTATTTATCAAAAAATAAAACACCCCCGGACGAATGAGTACTATATAAATACTTTATATAACTATTATTGAGCATGCGACGAGTATTAGTGGTACAAACCAATTTTTTTGCTGCATACATTCGAGAAACATATTATGAAAACCAAGTGGGCCCCAGACGTATGGGTTATATTTAAGTTTTGATAAAAAATAAATTATACGTTTGTATGTGTTGCTTTTTTAAATTTGCTGTTGCATACTTTATGGGTACATGCGACGTCACAATACCGCTGGACCTAGGAACTATAAGTTTGACATGAATGTCCATTATCCAGCGTAGACGTCCACTAAGACGGGATTTTTGGAAATTCTTACAGAGTGGGGCACTAAGGGGAAAGTCTTCCACTTTGCGTCCTGACCAAACCCCATGGGATAGAAAGCTAAAATTTTCAATACATGTTCTTTCTTCCAGAAACGTGGTAAAATAGTTGCTACTAGGGACAAAAAGTATCCCCCTTGGCGGCCTGGCCACACCGCCGAAGCTAGAAGTTTTGAATGTACGTTCCTAATCACGAGTAGGCAACTGTATAGAGCGGATTTTAGGATATTCGCACGGGGAGGTGCAGTAAGGGTAAAAGTCTCCACCTTTCCAAGCCTCTAATGCGAATAACTAGAAATTTGGTGTTTGGAGTAGATAAATGTATTGACAGTATTTATGAAAAAAGGGGGAAAATCACGCCCTGGGCGGTCTGGCCAAACCGCCAAAGCTAGGGACTTGAAATTTGGTAAGGGTTCCTAATCACGAGTAAACATCTGTATAGTACGGATTTTTAGAAATTCCTACGGGGTGGAACAGTAATTGGAAAAGTCTCCTTCTTGGCGGCCTGGCTAAACCACTTATGTGAAGAACTTGAAATTTTGTATGTTGGGTACCTTATCACGAGTAGATATCTGTATTAACGGAATTTTTGAAAATTCCCACCGGGATGGTCACAAAGGGGAAAAATCTCCCGTTTGGCGGCTTGACTATATCACTGATGCTAGGAACTTGTAAATTGGTACGTGAGTTCCTAAATAGCAGTAGACATCTGTATAGACCGGAGTTTTGGAAATTTCTACTGGAAATGGCAAAAAGGGGCCGCACAACTAAAGCGAGGAACTTGAAGTTTGGTATATGGGTTCCTTATCGTGATTAACGAGATTTTTGGCAATTACCACGGGGAGGGGCAAAAAAATCCCTATTGGCGGAGTAGGCAAACCGTTGATGCTATGAACTTGAAATTTGGTACGGGAGTTGTTAGTCAGAAGTAAACATCTGTATAGAGCAGATTTGGAAATTTCATAGGAGAGTTACATAAAGGGTGAAAGTCTCCCCCTCGGCGGCCTGCCCAAATCCCTTTGGTCAGAAATTTGATAATTTAAGCAAATTTTGCTTCGAATCACTTATATGATACTTTTTAAATTTCTCACCCTCAACGGCCAGGCCAAACCACTAAATAGAGGAACATAGAATAAGGGTTAAAGTTTATAAATCTGTCCCATTTTTAATCGCTTAAGGGAGGGTCTCGAAATGTGATATGTGGGTTCCTGATCCCGCGTAGACATCCCCTTAGAAGTCATTTTTGGGAATTCCTACGGGAAGGGTCAAAATGGCTATAGTCGGCCCTTTGAGGGCCTGACAAAACCCATTAAGCGACATACTTGAAATTTGTTGTGTGGGGATTTAATGGCTGAAAGTTTTAAAATTAAGTCATATGTTCTTTGGAATATGTCCTAAATTACTGTTAAGGATTAAAATTTATAAAACTTTTTTATAATTATTATTTAAAAAATAAAAATTATATTTTTTCGACCTATAATTCTGTTATGAAAATGAATTTATTCAAGTTCAAGGCCATACTCTATATTTCTTTATTAGGATATTGTCCTAACAAATAATCTATAGAGTTTTTTGTTTTCAATTTATTAATTGACTACCTTCAAGAATTTGTTGATGGTTCCATTTCGTGGATTTTCTAGGTCCCCATCATCAGAACAAGTTTAGAAAGCAGTGGCTACCTCATTCACAAACTCAAACACTTATATATCCCATTTGTTAAAACAAATGAGAATTAAGTTGAGAATGAAAATAAAATTTCCACTAACAATTAAAAAATTGAAAATATTTGATTTTGTATACACTCTGTCTTTGACAGAGCCCAGCAAACAATCCGGTCCGTTTATGTGCCGTTTTCGGTACAGCATAGTCGGATCCGGAGTCCGTTTCCGTACCGTTTTCCGGATCAGTATACGGACCAGAAAACGGATTAAAAGGAACATCGAATACGGATTCGAATCCGTTGCAAGTCCGTCAATGACGGACCGTTTACGGACCGTTGGGTAGTGTTACAAACTGACTCAAATCCGTTTAAAGTCCGTCAAATACGGACCGTTTCCGGACCGTTTTGTCGTGCTGAAAACGGATGATTCCGTTTTTTACGGATACAAAACGGACAATAAACGGATCGTGAAAATACTTATTTGGTCCGTATTCTAACCATTTTTTTTACAAAAAACTCAGGGGATTTTAATTTTTTTTATACATTTATTAATTTATTTGAAAAAATATTAAAATATACTTCATTTAACTTTAATTAAATACGAAATTCGCCACAGCTACTTTTTGTATCCAGCTTAGCAGCATCACGGAACATTTGTGGCCGATAATATTCAAAATCTAAAAGGAAAAAAGAATTTATTATTTTAGTTTCAAGAGATAGTAAGAGTTTTCTTGGAATATATTTTTTTTATTTAAAAAAAAAAATTGATACTTACTTTTTCGATGCAGTTTTTTGTTTCCACCAAGAGCATCATTGTTAGTTTGTTTCCCATTATTGAATCACATATCTACATGTAAAAAATATTAAGTGGGGTTTAAAACGATGGATTCTGTCAACAAATATATTTTTGTTTGCAATCTCATTTGAGCGTTTTAAATTATATAAAGACTTACCATCTAACGTATGCAATGCATATTATGCATGCTATCTGAATTTATTTGGCGCCCCGATCTTTTATATTATTTACTTAATTTTATTTTAATAAAACAAATTGAAAAAAATTGTTACCGATTGTGACTGACTTGAAACGGATGAAAATCGGTGAAGTCCGTATTAAACGGCACGAAAACTGATATCCCCAAACGAACTAAAAACGTGTTTTCGAAAATCCGATTAAACGGTCCGAAAACGTACCGTAAACCCCGGATTCAAGAATCCGTACATGCCGGAGAGTCCGTAAAAATGTTTCTTGGGAGATAATATATACATTTTTCGTTTATATTCCACCTTTGTTACTTTTATTTCAAACTAAAATACAATGATTGCGAGGGGATATAAACTAACAGCCGTATTTATAAAAATGTATTTTTGATTTATTACCCGTTTTTAACCAAAATTTGCTATAGTTGTATTTATAAACGAAAAATAGTCTTTTAAAACCTTTAATAAACCATTCATAAAGTAAGAAATTTTATTGTTGGATTTACCCTTCTTTAAACCAAAAATAAGAAGACATTTTGCATTTAGACATTTTGTTTAAATCTGCATACGACTATTGTTTACCTTTTATAAAAATATTTCTGCTGAATATTTTTGAAAAATATTAATAGAAAGTGATTAAAGTGATTATTTTTATTTTCTATATCCTTAACTCTTTTTTTATTAAATCCTTTAACAGCTCATATAAGAAATTGTAAAATGAAAAAAATTATAAGTATGTGTAATAGACATTTTTAAATATATTGAATGATCTTTTAGAACCAGCTCACGAAGCTCTTACCTTATCCTCTTCACACCAGTTTTCAGACCTTTGCCTCTTTTTTGTTTCCTTCAAAAAATAGAAAATATACAATTAAAATTATTTTGGTATGTCCATTCATAGTATTTATTAACACACATACCTTGTTTTCCACTTCTTTTATTGGTTTTATTTGTTTTTGGAAATCTAAATCCATTTTTTATTTTTTTTGGCACAAATCAGTCTATTTTTGGTAAAAAAAAATCACAGAAATAAAATAAAAACCTGACAAAATATGTTAGTGATGTAAATCAGGTGTAAACAAATTCATTATTCGATTATTTTTGTTAAAATATACTACTAAAATAGAAAACTCAAAACAGTTTTGCAATATTTTTGTTTAAATTTTTTTCAGAACTCATTTTATACGTTTTTTATTTTTAAAACATACTTTTTAAGTCGAATGTTGAAAAAAAATTATGGACAAATAAACATATAATTGATTATCGGGTTTATTAAAAAGTGGTTTAAAGCGTCACTAACAACTAAATGACAAGTAAATAAAAAGAGAGTTGCCATACATAAGCAAAAAATTACTACAAACGTTCAATAGTTATGGAGCTGTTATTGTTTCTTTATGAATTAAAACTTTTATGAGTGATTAATAAGACAAAAAGTCTATAATAGCTATTGTACTCTATAAACTCACAATAAGACTTTTTTATAAATACGGCTGTAAGACTTTACTTTGTCTTTTTCAAAAGTTTGTTATAATTATTATTTAAAAAATAAAAATTATGTTTTTTCGACCTATAATTCTGTTATGAAAATGAATTTATTCAAGTTCAAGGCCATACTCTATATTTCTTTATTAGGATATTGTCCTAACAAATAATCTATAGAGTTTTTTTGTTTTCAATTTATTAATTGACTACCTTTAAGAATTTGTTGATGGTTCCATTTCGGGGATTTGGAACCATCAATTTTTTAATTGCTAGGTCCCCATCATCAGAACAAGTTTAGAAAGCAGTGGCTACCTCATTCACAAACTCAAACACTTATATATCCCATTTGTTAAAACAAATGAGAATTAAGTTGAGAATCAGAACAAGTTTAGAAAGCAGTGGCTACCTCATTCACAAACTCAAACACTTATATATCCCATTTGTTAAAACAAATGAGAATTAAGTTGAGAATGAAAATAAAATTTCCACTAACAATTAAAAAATTAAAAACATTTGATATACAAAATCAAATGTTTTCAATTTTTTAATTGCTAGGTCCCCATCATCAGAACAAGTTTAGAAAGCAGTGGCTACCTCATTCACAAACTCAAACACTTGTATATCCCATTTGTTAAAACAAATGAGAATTAAGTTGAGAATGAGTTTGTGAATGAGGTAGCCACTGCTTTCTAAACTTGTTCTGATGATGGGGACCTAGCAATTAAAAAATTGAAAACATTTGATTTTGTATATCAAATTTTTCAATTTTTTAATTGTTAGTGGAAATTTTATTTTCATTCTCAACTTAATTCTCATTTGTTTTAACAAATGGGATATATAAGTGTTTGAGTTTGTGAATGAGGTAGCCACTACTTTCTAAACTTGTTCTGATGATGGGGACCTAGAAAATGCCCGAAATGGAACCATCAACAAATTCTTGAAGGTAGTCAATTAATAAATTGAAAACAAAAAACTCTATAGATTATTTGTTAGGACAATATCCTAATTAAGAAATATAGAGTATGGCCTTGAACTTGAATAGATTAAAATTTATTTTATCTACATTTTTTGAAATTTCTGCTAGGAGGGGTTAAAAGTATTCCAACTGAAACTTTTATAAAGAAAAGCGTAAAATGCTGCTTTATTTGAGGAAATGTCTGCTCCTTAAAGCCGTTAAAGTAATGATCTAAAATTAGCTTTGTATAAACCGTTGAAGGAACTTATAATTTGGTGCAGGCATCCGATAAAACTGGGTATTACAAAATATTTAACATCCAAAAGGTCTGAAATTTTAAATATATATATTTTTTTTTTTTGAGATATGGATTAATTTATTGCATGTGTCTTTTGGCTTTTTATAAAATCTTGGTATAAAAGGGGTTTAAAAGAAATTTAATGACCTATGCATTTTCTTTAAAGTAGAAATCTGAAACTTGAAATCACAAAATATCCACTTAACAAGGATAAACTAATTTATAGAAACAAATTCCTTAAAAAATAATTCATTTTCCATCCTAATATATTTCGATATTGAAAACTATCGGTAACGAAGTTTCGGGCTTTAAAGCTCGTAATTTATAAACAAGGAAGACAAAAAATAGCAAAATCCATTATGTTTATGGCAAAAAAAATTTGTGGAAAAACGCAAAAAGGAGCAAAACTACAAAAAGGTAAAATAGTTACACCTTTAAAAGGAGGAATTAAAACTCGCTAAGGAAAAAAGTATTTAAACTGTAATGTTTATATTATGGGGCGAATGCTGGTTCGCCTTGTAATCCAAAAATTAAAGAGGCGAGTTGTTAGTCTGTTAAGAACTGTATTTATTTTCTATTTTGTTCCTGCTTATAAAGCTAATATGTGAATAAATCTTAGCCTAAATTCTGAGTCACTTTCTAAAGTCACTCAAATAACTTAAAATTATTGTATTACAATTGTCCAGTATTTAATTTTAGAGTATTACTAAACATTGGTATTTAATTCTATAAAGTTATAAAACATTTCTACTAAGGTCACATGATTTTCAGAAAGCAAAATATCAAATCATCGATTTGATATTTGAGTGCATTTTAAACTCCACCAATTGGATATCGACTGCATTTCTATATATTGAGTGCATATCGAGTGTACTTTAGATTCCACCAATCGTGTGTTGAATGCATTTCTTTATATTGAGTGTAGCTCAAGTGTCCCCAGTTCAATTGTTTATTTCGTTCTATTTTGGTTTCTAAGTGAAACCCAAAATCTTTGACCCAATTATGGAGTAGAACGATGGACTGTTTAAATATTTGTTCAAATCACTGACCTTGAATAACACCAATGTATAGTCTACATATAAGGGTTTCACTTTCATAATTTTATGTTCTACTGTTACTTTTACATGTAGTGTGTGTGTATTTGCTTTGAATGCAATCGAACACAATGAATGCATGACTACTTGTCATTTGTTTATTTGTTTCATGCATTCACTACACCCCTACCCTTTCAGTAAAATAGTACAATTTTTAGAAATTTGTAAGAGTTTAATCGATTTGGTGTGTATTGCATTCAAGCAAAATTTTCATTTTTATTATTTTAATTTGAATACTTAAGTGTGCAATGAAATTATTTTTGAAAAAAAAAATTTTTGTTTGTTTATTTTCTTTTCTTGTGGTATTTGTTTATAATAATAAAAAGTGTCTTCGATTACTTTCCCAGTAAAGTCCAGTAAAAATTACTCAGTAACAAAATTAGAGAGAGTAAGACAAATTTACAAAAAATTAAACGAACGGAAAATTTGTACACTCAAAAAAAAAAGTTTGTAAAGTCAGCAAAAAATTTTGCTGAGTCAGCAAAATTTTAGTCTGGAGGGTGCTAGCAAAAAAATTGTACTGTCAGCAAAATCTTTTGCTGAAAATCAGCGAGCTGATTTTTAGCAACAAAATTAATAGATTCAGCAAAAGTTTTGCTAACACTTAGTACATTAGAAATAAAAAAGCGTTGGTAAAAATTAATAAATTTTTTGCTGAATTTTAGTAGACTGAAAAAAACGCAAAAAAATTGTAAAAAAATTGTAATGTAGTTAATATATTTGCTGAAAATCATAAAACATATTTTTGTGATTCTTTTAAAAATAACTTACAATAATTACGATATATAAAAATTTTCATTTTCCCAGATTGATGTCATGAATTAATTTAATATCTGAAAATATATAGAAATAAATATATATAACAAAACAAAAATTTTCTTTCAACTACTTATATCAATGGTAGTCTAAATGATGCAACTGCCGAAGATAATTATAGAAACGAAACGAAAAAATAAACAAAAACAAACGAAACGAAAAAACAACCCTTTTTTTTGCAATACGAAAAAGGAACCATACTAAGATGTGTGTCTTTGTCTTTCGCTTTACTCTGTCTACATGTCTACATATGTTTGTTTGCAATTTGACCACACTAGATTATTAATCTATTAACATTTATTATAGAAATACATATTAAATTTAAATATTTTCTTTTGTCTTTTATTTTATTAATAGACAATTATTTTCACAAGCCGGTGACAACGCAAAATTTAAGTTGTTTTAATCCTCAATTTTGTTTTATGTATGAAAAAGAGATACAAAAGTCTTTCATGGTTGATTTTTTTATATGTCTTATTAGAGTTGTACTTTTTTGTATCATTTTCCAATTCTCTACTACATCTTGACATGCCGCGATATCTGCTTCATTCTGCGTATATCTTTCAATCTGGTTGTCATCCACACTATTAATGTGCTTATCAGTGCAATTTTTTTTAGCAAAATTAATTAGTAAAACATTAGTATATTAGTAAAGCATTAGTATAAAACAGTTAAGTGCTGAATAAGTATAACAAAAATTTTAGCTGAAAACACGATTTTAGCAAAAAAATTTGCTAAAAAATAGTATACCTGATTTACAAGACGTTTTACTAACTTTTGTACTAACTTATTTTTTTGAGTGTACTATTAATTTTATTATAAGATTCTAAACTTCTAGTTTTCTTTGCTATCTCTATGAATTCCTTAGATTTCTTTAACGTAAATTTTAATCTTATTTCTAATTCATCTGCGCAGTTATTTAAGTTATATACTCTATCATTATTCATAACCTCCTCACCTGGTAAACTCGGTAGTTTCACAAAAATTAGTTCGAATGGAGAATAACCTGTGTCTACATGTGGTGTTATGTTATAAGCGAAAGAATAGTAATGTATCCACTCATGCCAATTGTCATCTTTCACAAAAGACAAAAAGTACTAGTTTAAAACTCTATGGTTCCTTTCTACGGTACCCAAAGTTTCAAGATGGTATGGTGTGGACAATTTTTGTTCTATTTTTAGTAAATTGCATATTTCTTTCATTAACTCATTTACAAATTCGCATTGCATTGTTAGTATATATCGATAATTTTCTGATGGTCGTAGAGGTCCGACTGTATCGATAACTATAGTGCTAAAACTGCCTTCCGGTGTATCTGTTATACACAATGGCTCTTTTGTGTGTCTGACTTGTGTGTTTCTCTGACAAAGATCAAACGTTGATATATATTTCTGTACCATTTTACACATGTTCTTTCATATGTATTTCTGTTTGTGTTTTAATAAAGTTTTTCTAACTCCAAAATGTCCTCCGCATGGTATGTTGTGATATAATTCAATTAATTCACGTTTCTTTTCTTCATACATTATTCTTTTAGGATTGCTATATAGTAGAATTCTGACATCTTTTTCTTTACTTTTATTTAAGATTTCTTTGAATCTTTCTTTATTTACTTTACTAAATATTTCGTCACTACTTTCAAGTGCGAACATATTATAATCTAATCTGCTTAAAACAGAAGGTAGTTTCTCCAACATTTTACCTAAGTAAAGGGGATTGTCGCTACATCTGACGGCCGTTTGATTTAGAGCATGATTATTTTCTATTTTGAATTCTGTAGTCGACTTTTCTAATATAAACTTCAATTTTCTTGCAAGTTTCATATCTTTCATGGATGTACATTCCCATACTTTGAGTTGATCAGGCTCCTTTGGAATCGTATTATTTCCCATGTTCATAGCTTCTTTTTGAGCTTCATTACGCATATCCTCTTTTTATATATCTTGTCATCACCAGCGTTTTCCTAATTGATTCATCAATTGTCTGAGGTATCATTGTTTTTAAAATATCCGAATATAGTTCTATTCTGGATAGTGCGTCTGCGTTAGTATTATTTTTTCCTTTTTTGTATATTATTTGAAAATCGTAATCAGATAATTCCAATCGAATTCTGGTTAATTTGGAACTCGGGTTTTTATGTGAAAATAGTGCGATTAGTGGACGATGATCTGTCACGACAATAAATTTTCTTCCGAATAGGTATGGTCGAAAAAATTGTATGCCCCAGTGTATACCAAGTAATTCTTTTTCTATAACAGGTTTATTTCTTTCATGTTTGCTTAATGAGCGACTTGCAAAGGATATTGGTTTATCTTCTCCAATTTCACCTTGTGACAAAACAGCTCCTAGTGCAAAATCTGATGCATCACTTGTTAATATAAACGGTTTTCCGAAATCTGGATATTGCAAAAATGGGTGGACTTATTAGTTTATTTTTTAGTGTTTCAAATGCCGTTTGGCATTGTTCTGCCCGTTCAAATTGTTGGCCTTTCTTCAACAAATTATTCAAAAAATTTGCTATGTCTGCAAAATTTTCGATAAATCGTCTGTAATAATTGCAAAATGCTACAAATCTTTCGTTATTGCATTAAATTTTTCAGGGTCTGGTTTGATTCCATCTTTTGTTATTAAATGTCCTAGATATATGACTTCTGGATTTAGAAAACAGCATTTGTCAGCGTTAAGTTTTAAATTGTATTTTCTCAACTTTTCAAAAACTTTTACTAGGTTGGCATTATGATGATTTAAACTACAACCAAAAACTATTATATCATCAACGTATAAGAAAGCTTCTGATTCAAATCCAGATAAAGCTATTGTTAATATACGCTGAAAGCTATTTGATGATATTTTTAGTCCAAAAGGTAATCTTGTATATTGATATTGATCATTAGGTGTAGAAAAGCTGTATATGGACGAGATTGTTGATCAAGCTCGATTTGATGAAAAGAACTTGTCATATCTAATGTTGAGAAGTATTTGGCTCTACCCAATTTATCCAAGATGTCGTCTAAACGTGTTAATGGAAATTTATCGTTGATAATTTTGTCATTTAATTTTCTAAAATCAACTACTAGTCTCCATTTTTTTAAATCTGTTTGTCATTTTTTCGGGACTAATAACAGTGGTGCGTTGTACGGACTTATTGATTGTTCAATGATGTTACTTTCTAAAAGCTTTTGTACTTGAGAATTTATTTCTGTGGTAAACGGTAGTTTTTTATATATACAGGATTTTTATCATGTAAATCTATCGTTTGCCTATAGAAATTATTAGTTGTCCATTCTTCATCGTCAATATGAAATATTGATTGATATTCTCTCAAAATTGATATAAGCTCTTTTTTACTTTTATAATCCAAATCATCAAAATTGAATTTGTCTAGTAACTTGATAAATCTTTCTTTCGTATATTTAATTTCACTCACTTTCTTATTAATTGAACAAACATTGTAGTTTTTTAATGGGATAGTTCCCACTTTTAAATTTTCGATGATGACAATTTTATCAGTAACGTTTAACAATTTTATATGTTGATGACCATTTTTGGGTATTATTGCATTTGCCAAATATACTCCTTTAATAATCTCTCTATTTAACATTACTGTGTCTTCTTCTAACATGATTTTAAATGGTAGAATCATCTTACTTCTTTGTCTTATTCTTACTTTATTAAATTCAAAAGTATTATCGTGTATAGGAATCATTATCGTTTCACCATTAATGCTGAATGTTAACACATATCTATCGTAATCAATGTTGCATCTGTATGCTGCTAGAAAATCTCTACCAAGAATTCCATCTGTACTTATTGGAAAATTATTGTCTACTATCTGTATTTTCTGTTCTATTATATCGCTATTTACATTTATCTTAACTATTGTGGAACCCAAAGACTTAATTATGTCTTAATTATGGTAGCCCAGCTGTTTATCTTCCTCTTACCTGGTTTTGACATTTCTTACATGGTTTTGACAGTACAAAGACTGTATCTTGAGTATTTTGAAATGTCAAAACCCTGTTGTTTTTGTATTGTTTGTTGTAGTTGTTGTTCTAGTAAGACTACCTATATGAATATATCTTGATCTTGATTTACGTCATATTTGTGTAAAAACTCTTCTTTGCACAGTGAGACGTCTGCTCCTGTGTCAATTAAAAATGTAAGTACATTGTCCGTATTTTTAATGTTCAACCTTACATAATTTCTGAGTTTTGATGATATGCTATATATTCGTTTAGTTTCTAATTGGTTCCCATAGAAGACTCTGTTCGTGCAGTCTCCGGGTTTTGGGAGTTTCCCTGGTTTTGAATCTGATTTATGTTACGATTTCTATTATTATTTTTTCTTCGTTGGTTGTTACCTCTATGGTTATTATTGCCATTATTGTTATTGTTGTTGTTTCTATTATTGTTATTATTATTTGTAAAAAGACTAAACTGGGCTTGTGT
This sequence comes from Delia radicum, assembly GCA_021234595.1. Lineage (NCBI taxonomy): Eukaryota > Metazoa > Arthropoda > Insecta > Diptera > Anthomyiidae > Delia > Delia radicum. The sequence goes on along the minus strand of CM037854.1, from coordinate 76,320,215 downwards.
AGATATTGAGATATCGGGGAAAAATAGAGATGGTGTGGACTGTATAGGATAGGGGATACCTAAATATTGGTGACAGTTGGTTAGGCCTTTTTCAAATGTTTTATAAAGCCTCGAACTCGAGACAATTATAAAAGAATTAGTAATATGGAACAAGAAAAAACGTTAGAAATAAAAAGAGTTAGTTTGGGTAGTTCAATTATAATGAGTAGTTTATTGTGCTCACCGTTTGCTTCGCTGGGTACAAATTAAGTGTTTAATGCAATGGTTTTTAACTTACAAGAAACTTCGTTTTGTAAGTCGCAGATAAACTAGATAAATGCTATGTTTTACCTTTTCCGAATATAATTCACAATAATACTTAATCGTTACAATTACTTTTAGAGATACAATTCAGTTTTTTTATATAAATTCATTTCGATAAATTATTGTAAGATTATTGTTTAAATTTTGAATTTAGACATGCTGCCGCGTCAATTTAGGTGGACTTTCCACTTGGATGTGCACAAAGCACTTCGGCAAGAGACCGGATAGCTTCTGATAGAATATGTTGATTCGGAACAACAGCATCCTCATGGTTATTAGTAGAATGGCGATTGTTAGTGTTCGGCACGCTGCTGCACTTGTTGTTGTTTCTGTTGTTGTTGTTGTTGTTGTTGCTGTTGTGGTTGCTACTATTGATGTTTCTCTTATTGCTTCGTCTGTTATTATGTCGCACATTGTTACGCTGTCTTTGCTGATTTTGGCGCTTGTTGATTCTTCTTCTCAGGTCGTTCCTAGCACGACTCGGGTGCAATAGAGTGTGATGATAGCTATTACATTTCCGGCATAAATCGAGTGATTGGCAAGATCTCAAATCGTGACTTCTTGCTAAGCAATTTTCACAATATCCGTATCTGCGCACAACTCGGTTCCTTTCCCTTGAGTCCATCCTCAGAAATTGTTGGCAGAACCTGAGTGAGTGGAACTTTTTGCATACCATGCACTGATGGATGTCGGGATCACGGTCACGGCGATTTTGGTTTCTGTATGAATTGAAAGAGAAAGGAAAACAACAAAAGAGACACAAATAATAAGTTAGTGGTATTTTATGAGAGTGATAAATGGAAATTTTAGTTGGTGATTTAATAGCGAGATAATGAAAGATATTAATTTATAGGTGGGTCACTTTCATTAAGAAAGGGTAAGTAGCAAAGCTTTACTATTGGTCGTGTAATGGTACCGGTAGCTGTGCGTATGTCTGCGACTCTAACATGGTTGTCGGACCCGACATGAGTAGTCTCTATTCTGCCTAACCGCCATTCGTTAGGGGGCAATAAATCATCCCTTACGACTACGAGATCGCCGGGTTTCATATTCGGTGTGGAATTCTTCCATTTATACCTTTTGTGTAACGATTTTAGATAGTCTTCCTTCCACCTTATCGCGAATTGTTGGTGGAGAGCTTTAAGCTTTTGCCATCTATTTACAACAGATATTCTCTCGGATTCTGGCTCTGGGAATGCCGTTATGGGTTTACCTGTGAGAAAGTGGCCTGGAGTTAAGGCCGTTCTGTCCGAGGGATCTTCTGACACTGCAGAAATGGGACGTGAGTTCAAGATCCCCTCAATTCGAGCAAGGACAGTGGAGAACTCCTCGAAATTAAATCTATGAGAACCGGCAACACGTTTTAAATGAAATTTAAAACTTTTGACCCCAGCCTCCCATAGACCGCCCATGTGAGGTGCATGAGGTGGTATAAAGCTCCATTCAAACCCATGAGTAATATAAATTTGAGCAATGTCTGCAGATGCAGACTTTAAGAATTTTGCGAATTCGCGACCCAATTCCCTGCTGGCGCCAAGAAAATTACGGCCATTGTCGGAGACAATCCTGTAAGGGAGCCCCCGCCTCCCTACGAAGCGAGTGAATGCCGCTCGAAAGGCTGCAGTTGACAAATCAGAGCATGCTTCGAGGTGAATTGCCTTAGTACTGAAGCAAACAAAAACGCAAACATAGCCTTTTATGTAAGGTGAGTTTCGCAAAGTGGAGGTTTTGAGCTCAAATGGACCCGCAAAATCTATACCCGTGGTTTGAAATGGAACTGAGAGATTGCATCTATCTGAGGGTAAAGGTGCCATAATCTGAGAACATTGTTTCTGTTTAAAGATTATGCAAGTCTTGCATTGGCGAATAATTTTCTTTACCCTAGGTTTAAGACGAGAGATATAAAATTCTGTTTGTGTCATTCTACACATTTGATTGCATTCTGCATGAGCTAAAAATGTGTGTAGATGAAGCAAATAGAGTTGGCAGAGTCGGGAGTTGCCAGGTAAAATTATGGGGTAGCGCTCACTGTAGGGTAGTGACGAGTTAGATAAACGCCCATTTACACGCAAAACTTTATGAGAATCCATAAAAGGATTTAGCGGTTTTAGAGAGCTTTTGTCCGAGATTGATTGTGATTCTGATAATCGCTGATATTCCTCTTTATAATGTGCCGTTTGAGCAAGAACAATCAGTTTCCTTTTTACAAAGTTTATTTCCTTTTGAGATAGATCATGAGTAGAGTGACCAGTGTATGGTCTAGATTTGGAGAGACTCTTATTAAAGAAGCGAAAGACATAGCACAATACGCGAAGAGCTTTGTGATACGAGGAAAATTGCTCTAATATATCATTCGTTTGAATGGAAATGTGCATTGCTTGTACTTTGTTCTCCGAGTATTGTGTAACTGAAGAATGCAAGGGGTTTCCCTTTGGCCATTCCGATGGTGGGTTAGTCAACCATAATGGGCCATGCCACCATAAGGGATTTATTACAAGATCCTGAGGTCTACAACCTCGAGTTCCCAGGTCAGCTGGGTTATCATGAGTGGGAACGTGACGCCAAGTTGCAGTTGGCAGTAGTGTGTGAATTTGGGATATACGGTTGGCAACGTATGTTTCCCAGGTCCATGGGGGTTTTGACACCCATCCCAAGACAATTGAAGAGTCTGACCATAAAATGATCTCAGTTTCCTTCAAATCAAGAGAATTGATGACGTGATTAACCAAATTAGCTAGTAACACAGCTCCACAGAGCTCTAGCCGAGGTAAACAAACCGTTTTTAAAGGAGCTACTCTGCTTTTGGCAACGAGCAAATTTGAAAACGCTATATGTTCTGCAGTTTGGCATCTAACATAGACAACTGCGCAATACGCTCCTTCCGACGCATCTGCGAACCCGTGAATTTGAATGGAATCCTTGGGATTATACTGAAGCCATCGTGGTATAACCAGTTCCTCTACGTGAGAAAGATCAGAAAGCAGACAGTTCCATTTTGCGAGAATCTCAGAACTTACTTCCTGATCCCAATCAATACGTTCGAGCCATAGTTGTTGCATAAGCATTTTTGCCCTGATAACAACAGGGGTAATCCAACCTGCAGGGTCAAACAATTTAGCCACTGCAGATAAAATGGTTCGTTTAGTAATATTCGAGTTCCGAGAAATTGGGGAAAAGTTATAGCTGAAAGAATCAGTTAGGGCGTTCCATTTGATCCCTAAAGTTTTTGTAGCGCTTGACTCATGAAAACGAAGAAGATTGGAGTCATAGAGATCTTCCGCTGGGAGATGAGAAAGCAATCGAGTGTCGTTAGCTGTCAGCTTTTTTAAGGGAAATCCAGCTGACTCTAGTGTCAAAATTAGCTCCGATTGCGCTTTTAATGCCTCCTCTATCGTGTGTCCCCCCGACAAAATGTCGTCTACGTAAGTTTCCCTTCGCAAAATCGAGCTCGCCCCGGGATATTGCGATTCAGAGTCCGAAGCAAGTTGTAGTAGAGTTCGGATTGCTAGGAATGGAGCACAGTTAACTCCAAAAGTGACAGTTTTTAACTGAAAATCTTTAAAGGGGCCTTTTTGTTCGCTTTGAAAAAGTATTCTCTGGAAGGGTCTGTCAGCGGGATGTACTAGAATTTGGCGATACATTTTCTGAATATCGCCACTAAAAACAAAGCGATATTTGCGCCAATTGAGTATTACATTCATGAGATCCTGTTGGAGCGTGGGTCCAGTGTACAATGCGTCATTTAAGGAAAATCCCGATTTCGTTTTCCGAGATGCGTTGAAAACGACCCTAACCTTAGTTGATATGTGTTCAGGGCGGACTACGGCGTGATGTGGCAGGTAAAATGAAAAGTATTTGTTCCCATCGGTAACTTCGCGAAAGGAAGTTTTTTCCATATGACCCAGTGTTAAATATTCGTCCAGAACTGCATTGTATTGCGCCTGAAGTTCTGGGTCTTTAGAAAGTGATCGCTTCATTTGAGAATATTGACCGAGAGCCAAAATTCGAGAAGATCCAAGGAATATAGAGTCGGGAAATTCTTTCCTGAATGGAAGTCTTACGACATATCTTCCATCCGACTGCCGCGTTGTGGTCTGTTCATAATAATCTTCGCAATATTGATCTTCATCTGAAGTATGCATGATTGGGGGCAATTCCTCTTGCTCCCAAAATTTCCTGAGCAGATCGTTCAGTTCCACTGTTCTCGAAGGTACTACTGTTGTCGTAAAAGACTGTACAACGCTTGTATCAATGGGACCACTAATGACCCAACCAAATATCGTGTTGTAGGCAGAGGCCAGGCCGCAAATACCCTTTTTCGTACCCTCAAGATTAAAGTGCCTTTCACAATCGTTTCCGAGAATGATATCGACTTGCGAGCGTTGATTAAAATTTGGATCCGCTAGATCGAGAGTTTCCAAATTGGAAGAATGTGGGATTTCAAACGAGGTTAAGGGAACATATTTTTCGACATTTGAAAGCAGAATGGCAGTAACCGAAAATTTTATATTGGTCCTTTTGGAAAATATAGTTATATCACATTCTCTGGTAGTAGAACCAGGTTTTTCCCAAATGCCATATACCTCATAGTTGGATCTACGAGTAGGAATTTGAAGCCTTTTCATTAAATTGTCAGTCACAAACGTCCTTTGTGAACCTGGATCTATAAAAGCCCTAGCCCTATATAGCTCTCCCATGTGTTCGATATGCACCAGGGCTGTACGGAGCAATATATGACTGCTACTAACCGACATGTTAGCTTGGACGTGAGATTTGAAGACTTGCTTGGATGTAGATGGAGTAACATCGATATTTTCACTATTTTTATGAGACTCATTCTCAAATTGTTGTGAATTACGCGAATAAAGTTTTGGAGTTCGAGCGAAATTCGAAGGATTTTGTGAGTTAGTGGGGTTAGAGGAATGTAGCAATGTGTGGTGATCCGCTTTGCAGATAAAGCAAGTGTTCTTACTAGTACACTTTGCTTTGAAATGATTTGGGGAAAGACAGTTGTTGCACATTCTGTTATCGTGAACAAAATCAATTCGCTGTTGGACAGTAAACTTTTTAAATTCGGGACATATCCTCAAATTGTGGTCACCTTTGCATAATTTGCAATTAATATTGGGTTTCTCTTGGGAAGCATACGTTTGAGTTCTAAGTTTCGGTGTGTTACTTGGCTGTTTCATACTTTCCCTATTTGGAAGACTCAGTCGTTCTTTTATGACCTTCATACTAGAAATTCTATCGACAGCTTCGTATCTGTCTATGAGAAACTCTTCTAATTGGGACCATGTTATCAAATCTCGATGATTTTTAAGCGATTGCTCCCAAAGGGATAGTGTCTCATTTGGAAGTTTCGAACGAACAAGAAAAACAATAAAGAAATCACAGTGTTCCGTTTTCACATCCAAAGATTTAAGAGTCTGTAAAACATCACTAACAGTGGAATGAATTCTTTGAAGAGACTGACTGTCCTCCGAAGTGGCAACAGGAATGTTGAATAGAGTCTCGAGTAGACGGTCGACCAAATCCCACTTGTTCTCGTACCGAGATTTGAGTGCTTCCCAAGCAAGCTGAAAACTGTCATCACACAGCGGGAAGCGTTTTACTATCGCCCCTGCGTCACGAGTAGTTTTTCTACGTAAATGATATAACTTTACCACGGGAGGGCAATTTGTTCCATTTATGTACACAGCTGTGAACATATCGCGAAATGAAGGCCATTTTTCGTAACTGCCTTCGAAAACTTCCGTGTCGCACGGCGGAAGCTTGATACCACTACCGGGATTATGAATTGAAACGCTCTGGAAAGGTAAACTCATTCGAGAAGTGACATTTTGGGAAGAAGTATTAATTGTTGCAATTTTTAGCAAGTCTATAATGTGAGATCTACATGCATAAAAGGATTCCGAGCACGCATTGAAATTTTCCTTTGCCTCTTCTTTCAAATTTTTGGTAATCTCAGGGGCTTGGGAGAGCATGAGATTTTCGTATGAAACCTCTAATTTATTCCATCTATTTTCGAGATCCCTTAATTTTGTTTCCAAAACTGAGTCTGTTTGGTCCTCAATCTCCACATTACTGAAGTTAGTGCAAAATGTGAGTAAATGATCGCTATCGAATACAAATTTTTCCCGAATTAACTGGGTGCGCATGGCGCCCTCATCCGCATTAGGCATGATTCTAAACTTTTATATCCGAGAGTGAAAACTTGATTTTAGCGAAATTGTTTGCAGTATAAGAGCACCTAAAGCTCCTATGAAATTATAATGCAATATCTTAAAAGTTGTGTAACGCAAAACCAAGTTTTCCAAAACGAGACTCTTAATCTGTAATTTCAATATTTGTGTTAAATAAATTTGTTCAAAATTTATTCTCAGGCAGAATTAAAATCCTTTCTGCCTAAGAATAAATTGCCTAAATTTAGAGAATATGAGAACAACCGAAGTATCGTTTTCTTTTCAAATTATCAAATGATATAATTTATTGGTTTTTTTTTTTTTTGAAAAAGTTCAATGGAGATCATATATAAAAGTTTTAGTTTTTCTTTAACCAAACTGTTCAATCGAGACAAACAATGTTCAGTTGAGACTATATTATATTTCCTATGAAAATTATCAGTTAAACAAATTGTTTAATCGAGGTAAATGATAAATAAATCGTAGTTTGTACTTAGAACCTGTTCAATTGAGACAAACAATGTTCAGTTGAAACGATATGAGAAAAATTGTCATTGAGACATAAAACGTTCGATCGAGACGCTATGAACCGAAAGAAAGTTTCCGCTTTCTTTGAAATGTTCAATCGAGACAATATTGCAAAGAACTTATTGTTCACCTTTGAAAAATGTTCAATTGAGACAAGGAACAAATTGTTCAATCGAGACAATGTGAATCGTAGGTTTTCGTCTTGAAAATGTTCAATTGAGACTATATGAGAAAAAATAGCAGCTTTCTTCTTAAATGTTCAATTGAGACAATATAACAAATGAAATCCTACAAAAAGTGTTCAATCGAGACACATTTTTTTTTTTTTTTTTTTTTTTTTAATTGAGACAATAACGAAATTGTAGATTCTTTTCCGAAAAAGTTCAATTGAGACAAATAAATATGTTCAATTGAGACAATATGAAATTGAAGAGTTCAAATAAAATATTTGTTTCAGTTTAAATTGAGACAATATAATAAATTGTTCCGATTTTTCCCAACTTCCAAACAGAAATCGTAGCTTTATTCCGAGATAAATAAGAAAATTTCCATTTTAGCTTCAGTTTCAAATATACATTTGAATATGGGGAAGCAATCTGTTATCTCACACAATATTCCGTATTCAATAATGGTAATTATAAAAATCGAATGTTTAGTTGTTTAATGGGTTAAGGCGTGAACATTCAAACGAGTAAAGTTTAAAAATTAAATAACAATAAAGTTTTTCTAATTCCATTTGATACCAACAACAATGCTGACACTTAAAAATTCCACTTCTTTTTTTTTTTTTTTTTTTTTTTCAAATGATATGAACCGTTGCGCTTATTTTATCGTGGGGTTAAAGATATTACTGAAAGTACTTTTTTTTTGCCTGATAAATAATTAAGGGCACTAAAACATTGATTGAATGATGCCTAATTACAGTAGAAAATTTAACAAATTATTTGGTTCAAGTTATTCGTTGTACTTTTTGATTTATATAATTTGAATTGTTAAGCTCAAAGAGATTAAATCTTAACGCAATTTTCTATAAGTTTTCAGATAACAGGAGAAAAAAAGATAACAGGAGAAAAAAAGACAATTTGTTAGAGTGCTGCCAGTTTAGGTGAATCTATACAATTTCATATGAAAACATGGTTTAATAAATTTAAATTTATTTAAATTTTTGTTGTTTTTATATTATCTCTTTGGCTTTGTTGATTTATTTGTGGAAAATTATTTTTCGTTTTTGTAATGTTGCACAGTGTTATGGGTTCAATAAGTTGAAATAAGTTTTTTATAACGGAGTAAACATTGCACAAACTATTTGCTACTGTACAAAAATAAGTATTCTTTATAGATTTGTAATAAAGGTATTCAAAACCATTTTAATTAAACAAAAAAAAATTCAACGTGAGCCATTTGGACTATTAGAATAACATTAGGGGAAATCAAATCGAAGTCTGGCAACACTGAATGATTGGAACTTTTTTTTTTTTTTTTTTTTTAACGTTGTTTTTGTTGTTTCAAAAAATCGAACACAAAATTGCGAATAAAATATTAAATTCAAAGCAGTCAACACTGAAAAATTATTATACCAAATATTTTAATTTTTAAATTAATGGCGACAAAAATTATTTCTGTTTTTAATGTTTTCACAGGGAATATTTTTTAGTGTGGCAAATGGGCAAAGTAAGCACGGAATTATGAAAATTTAAATCAACAATGCATTAATGTTATATTATTCTTTAACTTACTTTATTGTTAGAACAAAAAAAAAATATATTTGAGCTGACGAAGTTTGATGACTCGGTTTGATGACAAGGTTTGATCTGACAAAGTTTGATGTGATGAGGTTTGATCAGCCAATTTATTTACGACCGAAAATTTATTATTAAGTTGCAACGGATGAAGTTGTGTGTTGGATTAAATTGTAACGTTTGACCGAACACGAACCTTTTTTTTTCTTTTTTTTTTCAATTGAGACCGCACTAATTTCACCACGGATTTTTTATATATGTGCAAATTACTCTTTACTTTTCACTTTTTCTTTTTTTTTTTCTTTAATCTTTTCGTATATATTCCTTTTTCTCAAACGGCTAAAAGCAAATTGCAAACCAAAAACCCGTTTTATGTAAAAAAAAAGTAGCGGTATTATTTTTTTCTTTTTCTTTTATGATTAAACTGAAAAACGTTTTCTTAAATTTTATAATTTTATTTTCTAAAATTAACGGGAATATATTTTTTGGGATTTTTGGTTTTTTTTTTTTTGTTAACTTTTTATAAATTTTACCGTTTTTCTCGGGTTTAAATCTCGCGTCTTTTCTCGATTTTTAATATAATTTAACTTTTTTCGTTTTGATTTTACGCTTTTATTTTATTTTTAAGATTTTTCTTAATTTTTTGTTCAAATTTATCCGCACTTGTTATATTTTTTGTTTTTGTAACCTCGACACTACCGTCTTCTCTAATTATTCTTTACCTTTTGATCGACCGATATAAACTAATTAGGGTAAATATGAAAGATTTACTTTACCTCATTATTTAATGGTGAGAGTCTGTAGACAGTTTCCAGTGGTGTCAATGTTCTTCAATTTCCTTAAGGTTCGAAGTGACCATGTAAAAAGACTAAACTGGGCTTGTGTAGATATTGAGATATCGGGGAAAAATAGAGATGGTGTGGACTGTATAGGATAGGGGATACCTAAATATTGGTGACAGTTGGTTAGGCCTTTTTCAAATGTTTTATAAAGCCTCGAACTCGAGACAATTATAAAAGAATTAGTAATATGGAACAAGAAAAAACGTTAGAAATAAAAAGAGTTAGTTTGGGTAGTTCAATTATAATGAGTAGTTTATTGTGCTCACCGTTTGCTTCGCTGGGTACAAATTAAGTGTTTAATGCAATGGTTTTTAACTTACAAGAAACTTCGTTTTGTAAGTCGCAGATAAACTAGATAAATGCTATGTTTTACCTTTTCCGAATATAATTCACAATAATACTTAATCGTTACAATTACTTTTAGAGATACAATTCAGTTTTTTTATATAAATTCATTTCGATAAATTATTGTAAGATTATTGTTTAAATTTTGAATTTAGACATTATTATTGTTGTAATTATTTCTATTGTTGTTGATATTATTTCCAGTTCTGGACATATTCGCAAAATGGTTTGGTTTACCACAAATGTTACACGTTTTACCCTCTGCAGGACATCTATTGGTGTGAGACCTGCCACATCTATAACATTTTGACTGTTTATTATTTTGTCCACTTGAATTATTTTTATGTGCATTTTGGTAAAATACTTTTTTCTGTTCCACTCGGGATGTGAATTTTTCTGCAATTTTAAGCGCTTCGGTAAAAGTATTTACCTGGCTTGCCTCTATTGTGGATATAACTTGAGGATCATTCAATCCATTAATGAATTGGTTAAATGCTATTGTACAATTCATTTTAATGATTGTAGCTCTTTTATCCTCGCCTTCTTCCGCTATTTGGATCTCATTTAGTTCTGTAATAAGATCTTCAATTTTTGTAGCGAAATCATTTACGTTATTATTTCTTTGCACTGTTTGAGTGATTTCGTTCAGAATAGTATTTGTCGTTTTCGTAGGTTTATATGCTTTTTTCAAAGACTTTACCAATTCTTCAATAGTGGTTGTTAATATATATCTTAATTCTGTTTTGGACTTTTAAATCCAATCTAGAGTTGAAAATGAAGTTAAAAAGTGCGTTTCGTTTTACAGTTGCCACAGTTCCATTGACCATTTCAACATCTGTTATAAATTTATGCAATTCAGACTTTTGCCTGTAAAAAGAGGTACCAATTTGGTAATGATGGATAACTCATTCATATCCATGTTTTCCATTATAACACACACCCGTTTCTCTAGATCTATTCTCTTTTTGGAATGTTGTTTAAGCAAATCAAGTGCTTCTATTTTCGTTTTCTCGAATTTAATTAAATTTTGTTTTCTAGTATCTGCCGAAGTACTAGATTCTGATAACAATTCTTCAAATTTGTTTTCCAAATCTTCGATTTCTATCTTTTTACTGTTTATGGTCTCTACGAAGTATGGTCTGTTCTGGGATTTTTTCGCGTTTACTACTATGGATTCTAAAGATTGTATTAGATTATCCATTTATTTTCATTAAATCAAATATTTAAAAAAAATTCTATTTGGCGTATTTTCGCATCATCAGAATGGTTTCTATTTCCACGTCGTTTATTAAATTTTCCTGTTCTACAAAACCTATATCTTTTCTAAGTTTCAACAGCTATTCAGGTCTCTCTTCAGGGTTGTAAGGTTTTTCTATCTGCAATGTATCTTTGGGGTCCCAAATAATTACATTTTTTGCCCTACTATTGATAAACTTTCTAGGCATGTTAAAGAAAAAAAAATTTTTTTTTTTATATACGAGTAATTTGAAATTTTACTGTTCTATAACAGATTTGATTTTATTCTTCCTTTTCAAATATTCTACTTATAAATGAAGTATTTTGTAATCTAGTAATATCAAAACCGGTAACAGTACGCACGCTAAAATGAACCATCCAATATATTTATCATAATATTCTTGTATTGTATTTCTTATGGTCATGGTAACAAAAATGCCAAAATGTCTTTGACTGAAACTAGATTGTTATTTTGAGCAATGTTACTTAATTCATTTACACTCTGTGTCAGGGATGTTAAATAGGGTTTTCAATTTTGTACCGACCTCCAAAAAAAATTGTACTTTTTGGACCTTCGCGGTACCATTTTTTTTAATTTATTAAAACCACAAAAAAAGTACATAAAAATTCACTTATACACAAAGAAAACAAAACTTAACAATAACATATGAATACATGAATATATGAATATATGAGATCAAACTCATGGAATTATTTTTTTAGTTAATAAACTATTTGGATTTTTACATCATATTGAACATATTGACATTCAGTTCATTTTGAAAATTAGCTACTACCGACCAAAAACTACAAATGTTTTCACTTTTTAACGACTTCAGTTGCTCAACATCAGCTAAAGCTCTAAAGTGATTATTTATTGAATCAAAATTTGCAATTTTTGTTTTTTTCTACATGTTTTACCTGAAATAACATTTTCAGGAGTAAATTTATGGAACCACATTAATAATTCGTTAATAAAGTTGACTTTGGTTGTCTTCGCAAAATTTTATATAAGATTGTTTGGCATCTTTAACAATAAGTTAATTTAATTTTCACTTCTTCAAAATTTTAATAAATTAAAAATAAAAGAGAAGTTGGCTGCAACAAGTGTCAATATATGTCAGAGCTCTATACAACACAATACCAGCCGCATACACAGCTGCCAGATAATTTTTGTAAAAAATCGTCATATATCCGATATTTAAAAAAAATAAATGCAATGAAAAAGGACACACTAACAATTTGTTTGCTTTACTAAAAATTCAAAAAGGGGAAAAATTTAAAACTTCGGGTTCTGATGAGATCTTTAGCCAGATCAAAATACTAGTATAAACCTAGCTAATATGTTTGATTTGCTTTATTTTTGTAAATATACGGAGGTTGAGAGCTCGTTATAAATTGAAATTAACATAAAAATAATCTCGATGTGTATAAAACCAAAAAACTAATACAACTGTAAAAATGTTTAAATTGTACCAAATGAGTCGCGGCAGTATCACGGTGCTTTAGAAGGTCAAAATGTACCAAAAAAAGTACAATTGTACCAATTTTAACATCCGTGCTCTGTGTTATTGTGTTGGTAATGTAAGTTTTTACCCAAGATACAGCAACTAAAGTGAACATTGAAAATAAAAATAACGTTATAATCGTTATTAGTATTAATTTCTTCATTTTAAATTCAAAATGGATTAAATTTGCATAAAAATTTATTAAAAAAAAAATTTCGTTTGTACATATCTTTTTCTTTTTTTTTTTTTTTGAGTGGCTGATGGCTCACTATTTATTTTTATTCAATTTCAAATTCATAATATAAATTCATTAGTTAGTTTTAATTAATTTTAGTTATTTTTACTTTTATTTACTATAAAATGAGCTTATATTTCCTTCTGGATTGTATCAATCCTTTCCCAATACTGAACCGATAGGTTCCACGGGGGCGGTGGTGAAGAATTGACTGGCCTCTTAAGGTTGGCCAGTTCTCGTTTCTTCTTTACTAAATAGCCTCCCCTACGCTTAGGTGGCTTAATTTTTGGAATGACAATTTCCACAGGTTTTACCCTTGTGGCTGCCCTTTTTCTATATTCAGAAATTGAGATCGGCTGAGGGCCTACTCTTGGAAGTGTTTCTTCCATCCAATTTATATTTAATTATTTATTGTGTTATTACTGAACATGGGCGAAGTCGCCTCCGTTCAACTAGGTGATCAACCAGGAGCACTCCGATTAAAAAAAAAAAATATGTTCGTTTCTTAATACCGAAATAACTAAAATGTAACGTTATTTTATATCTAAAATACCGTTAGCAAAATAAATAAAATACCGTTAACGCTAAAATCCCGCAACCGAAATAACTGAAGTTATTATTTTCTGAGTTATTAATCGGTTCCATTTTTTTTTTTTTTGGTTTCATTGATTCGTCTTTCAATTTAAGGAAAATGAATGGGGTAATGAAACTAACATTATGATTGTGCGCCACTACAATGCTTTTAAGGCTGGCGTTTCCGCATAAACAAACTTAACGGGCACATTAGGCGGCACTCCTCCGAGCAGATTGGGCTCGTAAATTATTTTGTCAATCGTGGGACAATCATTAGGACGCCTTATAATCAAAATTTCTCAGTTCGAATGTAAGAAACAATTGTTGCCATAGTTGCTGCAATACAAGTCAATTCTAGAGTTTCGACTTGGAATATTTTTGCTCATATATGTATCACCAGACAGTCAATACGGACAGTTCTACTTAAGGATTTTCATTTTTCTCCTTTAAAAAAATCAAATAACAAGCAATTGAACGCAGTAGACTTGCCCCTTAGCTTGGAATTTTCTCTGTAATTTGCACGGAATTTCACTTGCATTTGATGTCATCAGGCGTGTTAGTCATTTTAATTAAATACTTAATAAAAATGTATGGCTTTTCAAATGTAAAAACAAAGAAATATTTGTATGCATTGAAAAAAAAGTTATTTGAATTTCTTATTGTAGCAATATGCATCAGCCACCCTGTATGTATGTATGTATGTATGAAGGTTTTTATAACTGGTATGTATGTATGTATGTATGCATTAGAAGCAATCACAAGCAGTGTTGCCAGGTTTAACGATTTATAGTCATTTTGACGATATTTAATACCAAAAATAACTAAATGACTTTGGACGATTTTTTCTTTCAAAGAATTTACGAATTTTTGACAAAATTTAATATGTCAGCAAAACATATTAATTTGTCACCGGATCTATTTTTTGATTTATATAATTTAAAAAAATACCAGTTTCTTTAATTTTTTGTACCCCGAAAACACTTTAAACACACAAAATATTTTCTTTTTTAATTTTTTGACAAACTTAATATTATCACACTTTCCGTTTGACTTGTGTGATGTATAGTATAAACACGTGTGTTGTAATGTAAACGGGTATTTAATAATTATATCATTATGTATGTCTCAGCAAGCGCATTTTTTATAAACCTTTTTTTTAATTCGCGTATGCTTTTTAAACCCTAAATTCACTAAAACTAATTCACTGAAACACTAATTTCCCTCTAAAATTCAATAACAATAACAATTGCAAAATGGATCTTTGTTATAGAGAACTCATTTTATTTAAATTGTTTGTCTCGTCAACAAGCCTCCATACAAATGATGTCTGATATAACGAACTTCTTATATCCACAGATTTCATAAATACTTCAATTTGCATTTCCCTTTAATTCTGTCCAATTCGACTGAATATATGTAACTGAAACGATTGCCTAGAGATGATTCTTAACACTGTATAGGTAGCGCGCAAAAGTGAAAAATTTTTTAATTTAATTTTTTTTCCTTTTTTCTCCTGTTCAGGTGCATAGGTAGCAAACCCAATTCCCAGGAAGTTTATATGTTCTAGAAATTTGTTTATTGAGATCTTAGGTAAATTTTTGTAGTTGATTGTTTCCCTGAATTTTGAACGGTTTGCTACCTATGGACCTGAACACGGGAAAAAAGGTAAAAAAAAATCTAATTTTTTTAAGTTTTTTGCGATTTTGATCTGGAAGGTGAAGTTTTTTTTATTTTATATGTTTGCAAGATATGAGCCTGAGAAAATGATCACTTTTTTGCGAAAATGATACCGAGGCCCCCAAATCTTTGGCGGCCCATAAACAAAAAAAGAGATGACTTTGGGAAAAATTGGGAGACACGGGTCTTTTTTTTAGTCTTTTATCACGTAGTGGTGTCCGTATATGGTTATTTTTTTCGTGTTGCACTGTGTTTGTGTTTCAGTGAAAAATAAGATGAAAAACATTTAAAGTTTTTATTAATATTATTAAAATATAATATTCCTAGTATGTTTAGATCAAATCGGTATGTTTTTCGCTAAAATTAAAGTGTTTTTGTATTTTATACAATTCATTTTGGTTATAATGCTAAGAGCCTATTTTGTGGCTTTTTTATACTAAAATCACGGGTTTTGTTTTATAGAAAAATGATCATTTCAGTGCTACATTACATATATGTAAATATTTCATGTACGGATAATATTATTTTCTACAAATATTGATTACTTTGAGACATTGATTTGTGCTTTTCCCCTATTTCAAGTGTTATAAGCAAACTGCATTTAATTATTGCAATAAACTGAGTTTATTTTTGTCCACATAACCCTCGTTAATCGAGTGTTAGATTTTTTTCTACTAAATTCGTTTCATTTACAAAACAAAAGTTTTTTTTCCTAAGAATATTTTTTTTCTATTATTTTTCTTTTATAAACTTCCGTTCACAATTTAAAAGGTGGAGCCAGTTATTCTTCCAATTAGGTCCTTTCTCAATTACAATTAGATATTAAATTTAATTACTAATTCACAATATATTTATTATTTTTAAAACTATTTTTTTTTTAATACTGTCCCTTTAAACCTATCCCTTTATAACTTAATAGATGGCGCTATTGCCAATTTTCCCAATTGGGCTCTTCCATCAATTGCAATTGGATTCTTAAAAAAATATTAATTGGATTTTAACTCTCAATTCAAATATATATTTAATATCATAGAAAGTAAACATAGCGATTTCAGCGCCTGAATATTGACGATTTTTTTATAGCAAAGATACAAACCATATGTATTGAATTGTGTAAATCTTTATCTGTATTTATATACAGTGCAGTTCGCTTTTAACGATAATTGATACAACATTTTTTTCTTCACCCCAAATACATTAATTAATCATATTTTATTTTACTTATAAAAACAACATTGTTATTGTTATTTTTACAAAGAATATAGATATATGTATATATATATATGTATATGTATGCACAGCGCATAGTTTAGGGACACGCCCAAAATTGTCGCCGGAATATGCGGTGTATAGAAATAATTGTCCTCATCTAATACGCTAGATGTATGAAAAGGCGCGAAAATTTTGGGGACAGTCCCCAAAGTAAGCAAATGTCCCTAAACTATGCGGGGGAACGAATAAATGTCTCTAGACTATGTGCTGTGCATACATATATATATATATATATATATATATATATATATATATATATATGCGCAGCGCATACTCTAGAGACATTTATTCGTTCCCCCGCATAGTTTAAGGACATTTGCTTACTTTGGGGACTGTCCCCAAAGTTTTCGCGCCTTTTCATACATCTAGCGTTTAAGATGAGGACAATTTTTTCTATAGACCGCATATTTCGGCGACAATTTTGGCCATGTCCCTAAAGTATGCGCTACGCATACATATATATGCATATATATATATATATATATATATGTATGCACAGCGCATAGTTTAGGGACACGCCCAAAATTGTCGCCGGAATATGCGGTGTATAGAAAAAATTGTCCTCATCTTAAACGCTAGATGTATGAAAAGGCGCGAAAATTTTGGGGACAGTCCCCAAAGTAAGCAAATGTCCCTAAACTATGCGGGGGAATGAATAAATGTCTCTAAACTATGCGCTGTGCATACATATATATATATATATATTTATATGTATGCGTAGCGCATACTTTAGGGACATGGCCAAAATTGTCGCCGGAATATGCGGTGTATAGAAAAAATTGTCCTCATCTTAAACGCTAGATGTATGAAAAGGCGCGAAAATTTTGGGGACAGTCCCCAAAGTAAGGAAATGTCCCTAAACTATGCGGGGGAACGAATAAATGTCTCTGGACTATGCGCTGTGCATACATATATATATATATATTCATATATATATATATATATATATATATATATATATATTGTTTGCAATTTCACTGGTTAATTCAAACAATGAGATGGAGGGTATCCAAAAATTCGGCACAGCCGAATTTAATCTTTTTTATACCAAATTCGGCACATCGGACTTTAATGCTTCCACTTGTTTTAGTTTATACTTTTTTTTTTTAAGTGTAAAGAAATATTTTTTTGTCCTTTTTCTATGCATTAAAACTGTTGTCAAGTAAAATTGGAAAAAAAAATCCGTTTAAAATAAAAATGTATTTTTAAATTAGTACCTCTTTTATGATTTGATCAAAATTCTTTAATTTACAAAGGTTTTGTTGCATATTTGAAAAATAAAAATTTTTTACAAAAATATGAAATTTTTACCAAAGAATATCAGTTAGCCACATCTCTACATTTCTAGATTTTGAAAACATATCGCTCATTTACTGCAAGACTGACATGACTCAAAATACACGATTTTGCTGGAAACTAGTTTAAAGTTTTCAATCCATATCTGCCACGCTCGACCCTTTCTCTATTTTTCTGATTATGTTTTTTACAAACAGGGGGTTTTAATGTATTTTTCTCTTAGTGAGAGTTGTGTGCGAAGTAGCTAATTATCGAGAGACCCGTGATTAGCACAGTTTCTCTATGTAGTATACACTCTTTGCACCCACTTTAAAGAAAAAATAATTATCCTCTATCTCGAAAAGTATACATACATGATATTAATATGAAATTTTTACACAATATAAAACATGATATAACTAATAAATCTGCATCATTAACTCATCATTTTTTTTTACTTATAACAGTCTTGAAGTTAATGAGCGATATGTAAACATAATTTTCCTGCGCCTGAAATGTATTTTTGGCAAAAAAAAAAAATGGAGATCCTGGCTCAGTGGGCAACGGCAGTGTAAAAATACCCCCAGAAACATATTTATAAATTACTTTCACTTTCTATCTTTACAGTTTCTGTAACCACGTTTTTAAGGCAATATCCCGATTTTGATAACATCGAAAGTTATGCTTACTTCAATTGGAATCCAACTCAATACGTTGGCGAACCATTCGATTACGATGAGAATGTTCGCAATCGCGAACTGTACGCTTATAATGGTGTATTAAATGAGAGAATAATCAGAAAGTATTTATGTACTCTATTCAATAAAAATGAAGTTATCGATACATATTGTGAAAGATACTTAAATGATGAAAATGATGATGAGAAATTGGAAAAAAGTTATAAAATTTACAAAGATATTTTGAAGTATAAACTTGACGATGTTATGGATCACATTAAAGTTGTTGCCAAAGCTCCATTCTATTGGCATAAGGACATGGAAATGGTTGAAGCTGTTATGGCCATTAATACCAATTTCGATAGAATGTTAGGTTTTTTGAACACCTTACCAACAACATATAAAACAATGGATTACGAACAAACTATCGAATTACCTTTACTGACTGTTTTATTGACAGGCGTTGTTAACTACATATTTGATGACACTGTTTTCTGTCAAATATCAACATCATCAAATGAAAATTATTTTCAAAGTAAATTGTGTCAGGTTTTCTGTTACATTTTATTTGAATATAACAGAAATTATTATGTACAAAATATATCAAGAAATTATACCATCATGATATACAATCCCCTTTTAGGGCAATTGCATACCAATGATATTAACATTACACCACAGTTATGTGCTGGATTTATAAAACAGATCGAAAACGCTAATAGTGGCGAACCAATTAATTTTGATGGAATTTTTGAATGAAGTTCTGACCATCAACTATATACACTCTTAAAAAAAGTGCAACACAGTGTATAAGTCCAAAAAAAAAAAAAAAATTTTTTTTTATTTTTTTTTTTTTTTTTGATTTTCACAAAAATATACATTTTGAATTAATAATTAAATTTAAATTTAACTGTAAATTTAAAGAATTATTTACATTTATAACAAACTAGCTGACCAGGCAAACGTTGTTTTGCCTTCAAATTTTAATTGTAATTAATTCTTTAAATCAAGAAATTTCTTTTACATAAATAAATAATTAAAAAAATAAATTCACATTAGTAAATCATTTTAAAATTTGTAATTTCATGGGAAGCCCAACGCCTCTTTGTCCTTCTATCGCCTTTATTTGCTGAAGTATATAAAATGAATAGCTGAAAACAACTGCCATAACAACTGCGACGTCACCTGTCACCGGTGCATTGAAGCGCCGCTCATGCTCACCAGCCGGTGTCTTGGCAGCTCTTATCACAACCGTATAATCATCTGTCGGCATCTGGTCTAGGGCTGTTTTGAATAGACGGATGAGGCTGTTGTGTTCGTGTAACATAGCTGGAAGATTAACATAGGTTTTTTGTAAATATCTTCGGAACTACATAACCGATTTAAGAACTTGATATCTCATTTTCAGTTCGACTTCTAATATTTGTAATTGATGGACTCGTACAAAATTTGAAGGCTATATAGCTTATATAGAACCCTAGATATATAATATTAATATTAATTTTGTACATGAGCTAAATAATCACTTTGTATGGGAGCTGCCACGCCCACTGGTATGATCCCGCCCAATTTTCCCATGACTATTCATAATATAATCAACGTGCACAAATTTCTAAGACTCAGGCTATAATAGAACTGCAGATATATGATATTAAATATTTACTTTGTATGGGAGCTGACACGACCACTGGTCAGATTTTTCCCATGACTATTCACATTAACAAATAATCAACGTGCACAAATTTCTAAGACTATGGCTATTATATAAGGTGGCGCAAAAATAACCTTCCGATGTTTTTTTTTATTATGTATTTATTATGTATAGCATTTTCTGATAGGAGGATTACTTTTGCGCCACCTTATAGTACTGTAGATATATGATATTAAATATTTTCTTTGTATGGGAGCTTCCACTCCCACTGGTCCGATCCCGCCCATTTTTTCCTGATTATTCAAATCAGTAACATATGGGATACTGCAATGTTTCAAAACTCTTGCTATCACAATAGTCAAGATATATGATGTTATTCAATTTATGTGGGAGGGGCCACGCCCATTTGAAATATGTATAGCCGAAAACCTAATTTGGACTATAACCTTTCAAATGAAACCGGTTTGGGCCCAATCGGTTGGATAGTTTTAGAGTCTATAGAGGACAAACATTGTATTTTATATATATAGATAGATTGAAAGCAGATTAATTATAATTTAAGGTAAAATGGGGCGAAAAAGGGTTATTTGGTAATAAAAAAATGTATGACTACCTTACCTGTAGATAAAAAGTGTATAAAACTTTAGTTAATTACATACTACAAAAAACTATTGCAAACATTGTTAGTGGTATAAGTAAGTATCTGAATTTAAAAAAGGGGGCGGTGAAGTGGGCGTGGTTCATAGTTATATGGCGACGTTAACAGTATTAAGAGCATTATACTACCAAATAAAAAAAAAATCCGTTGGAAAGAACAAATTTGTACAGAGAACAAAAAGTTTAAAACTTTCAAACTAAATTTTTCGTGAAAAGGGGCGTGAAAGGGGGCGTAGCGTAAGAAATGTTTATTTCTACCTCGCCTGGAGTATAATGTGTATACAATTTGAAGTAAATCTGTTAAAAACTATATGGGAGCAATTACATAATTTTAAAAAGTGGGCGTAAAAGTGGGCGTGGTAAAAAAAAGTACCCTATTAATCATGCCAGATTCCCAGTTAAATGGTGTGAAAATTTCAGGAAGATCAGTCCAGAGGTTTGGTCTCCTATAAGGTACAAACAAACAAATAAACAAATAAAAAAACACACACTCAATTTTATATATATATAGAAGAAGAAGATAGAAGAAGATATTTTACAATTACTTTTTTTTATTTATTTTAAAGTTAGCAATGCTAACAATTTAAATGTGTATGCAACATACAGATATATAACACGTACTTAGAGTTAAATAATAAATAAATTTGAAAAGGCATTTTCTAATACTTTTATAACTAGCTTCGGAAAGAAAGGTCTAAGATATGATATCTCTTCAGTCTCCTAATTTCGTCTGTTTCGTCAAATAAAGCGATAGCCAAGGGGTTTACATGATTGCTTAAGCTATGTACAGACGGTTGTCAGATCTTACAATATTGTAAGATCTTTCAAAGTGCTGGCAATGTACTGACAATGAAACATGTTTAGCAAAAGGTAAATTGTCAGTTCAGACGATTGTAAGAAAACCTTTCAATTTCATTGCCAGACAATTGTCAAACAATAAATTTATCTGCCAACGAAAATTGTCAGTTCACACGGTTGTCAGATTCTTGTCTGGCAAAACTTGCCAGATCTGTTGTTAGACATTGCCACAACTGTCAAAGCATTTGAAAGAAATTATTAATAGTCAATTGTGTGTTTAATTAAATTGAAAAAGTAATAATATTAATTGTCATGGAACACAAAAAGCAATTGCAACGATTTTAGCTGCATATGTATTAGAAAGTAGCGAGGATGAAGACAAAATATTTTTGCAAATTGCAGTTGAAAGAGGTGTGGAGATTTGCCCATTTTCCTTTGCAATCGTTCACACTTATCTGGATGGCGTCTGCGACCTCTTGCCATAAAATATCTTTGGGAAGTTTATACACAGCGCAACCAACATCCCATAAACTTAGCCGTACCTCAACTTCCTCGATAAGTTTGATAATAGTTTGGGTGTTGGTCTTTGTTTGGGTGTTGGTTTTTTCCTGGCTTTAAAACCTGTTGGCGACTGGGAGCCTCTTGGCGACTGGGTACAAAACATCAAGTCAGTTGGCTCATAGCTGCAATCTATGACGCAGGTTTCATTACTGAATAAGTCGCTATTCAAAAAATTTAAAATTATTAATATGAACTTTTGTTTTTGTCATTATTTACAGTGTCGCCAATAGAAACATTTATGTGACAATACTGCCATTGTGCCATTAATTTAAACACATCTGCCAATAAAAAATTGGTTACAATGTCTTGCAATTATCTGACAATGACAACGTGGGGTGTTCACACGAATGTCTAACAATATTATTGTCTTACAATGTACAGACAATGCTTTTTCTAACAATGTTCCAAGACAAAAGTTGTAAGTTCGCACTGTTGTTAGACATTTCATAAACATTTTTCTGACAATATTGTAAGATCTGACAACCGTCTGTACATAGCTTTAGTCTAGTCAAATACTATTCACTATAATATCTGATAACTTCTTTAACTGTTGGAGTTTTGAGATCATTATGGATAGCCTCGTTTGTAATATACCATGATGGTGATTGGACTATAAGTCTAAGTGTCTTGGGCTGATATCTTTGAATGTAATATAATAGTAATAATTATTTTGACATTTTTCAATTGAAAAAAAAGTAAAACAAATTAAAAAAAGGTAAAAAAAAATCTAAAAATTAATAATCATTGGGAATAGGGTAGCCAGATATTGAATTGGCAAAAAAAGTACTTCAAAGAAAAAAAAAGCAGTATAATTAAAAAAAAAAGTACATTTTTATTTTTATTGAAAACGTCCTTAGATTCATTAAATAACATAACATAAAATAAAATAACATATAAAGGGTCCACCAAATAACTTTTTTTTTTTTGAAAATGCTATAAAAAAAAAACTACTGAATATTTTCTCAAATTTCTTTTTTTATTTGAAAGTACAATCCTTCCGGTTAATAATGGAAAATAATTTCATTCAAATGGCTGCCTCGGCTGGCCATGCAGTAGCCTACACGATCGGTCCAATTTTTAAGCACATTATCGATTGTGTGCAGCTGTATTTCACCAATGGCTTCACGAATATTGTCCTTTAAAGCGTCAATTGTCTCTGGCTTATTGGCGTAACACTTATCTTTGACGGCACCCCACAAATAATAGTCCAACGGTGTCAAATCGCAGCTCCGAGGTGGCCAAACGACATCAGCTCTGCGGCTGATTATTGCGATCTTCAAAAACAGGGCGCAAAACATCGAGTGTAGCTTCGGCTGTGTGGCACGTAGCGCCGTCCTGTTGAAACCAAATGTTGCCAATATCCTCCTCTTCAATTTTTGTGAACAAAAATTCGTTCAAAATGGCCCGATAACGATTGCCATTGACTGTAACGGCCACTCCTTGCTCATTACCATGATTTTCAAAGTAATGTCTCAATATTTCCCAGCGTTGTTCAAGCGTATACACAATCATATTCGTTCAGCGGAATGATAAAACTAATTATCTGTCAAATCAGACATGAGCTAAGTGTTACCATTCACGAAATAAGCACTAGTTGAAAAAAAAACGTTAGATGGCGGACCCTTTTCTTCAGTAAAGAATATAAAAATTAGATCGTAAATGTTAACTTAAAATTAGTCAGGTTTTTAATTGTGTTTGAAAACAAAGTTAATTTGAACAAGTTTATATTAATATGTTTAATACTAAATATCACTTGTTTGTTGAACATTTCGGTTTATTTCGTTTATATAATTATTAAATAATTATATTATTTCTTTTTTAAATAATTCAAAAATTCTACAAATATTTATCATTCTTTAACAATTAACAATTCCATTTTTGCCATTTTCAGTTTTTAAAAAATTAAAAGACTCTACACATGTAAATTTAAAATTAGTTTTAATGGTCAGTTCACTCTCTAAATTTTGAATTAAAAGCTTGTTTCTTTCCTTTCTCCAAAAGGTAAACATTAAATTGAATATTCTCTCAGTTGGCGCAATTCGAATGTGGTATGAGAAAAATAAACATACAAATTTCAAAAATATTTACGATTTGTTTTGATTAAGAACTTCATCACAATGCTGGAGACTGACGATTGATTAATATAAAGAAGAAAAGTCGTCACGACTGGCGATTTTTTGCTCCTCATATAAAAAATACTTCTGTTAGTAGCCACAAATGTGTTCAGTTTGTAAAGACATTTTTACAGGACTCTTCTAACTGTGAGAGTTCTTCTGCACTGAAAAAATAAATGTTACTAAAGATAATAAACAGGGAAAAAAGTACAAATAAAAGTACAAAAGGAAAAAATAAGTACTTTAGCGTACTTTTTTAGGGGTTATGCAGAAAACAGTACATTGACTAAAAAAAATACGCGTACTGCTGAAAAAAGTACGTCTGGCTACCCTAATTGGGAATTCCTGTGAATTACTAAACAGATTAAAATGTATAAATGTAATATTTGTGATATTAAATTAAAAAAACTAGGTAATGTACCAAAACATTTATACATGCATAAATGGAACAGTGTTTGCAGACTAATTGTGTGCTTTAAAGAATTCAATCCTTCATTAGATTTTTCAATTCTAATTGATGCTTTAATTCTCAAAACACAATTTTACAAATCGAATGAATTCTCAATTGGTCTCATTCGATTTTATTTCTAAAGACTTCAATCATTTTTCATCAGTCAATTTATTCAATCAATGAAAACAATCGTTGTGAACTAAATAGATTTTAACTCAATAGATTTTAAAAAATCGCCAAATTGAAAAAATAGCCACAAATTAAAAAATCGCTAAAATTAAAAAAAAAATCTTTAAAATTGAAAAAATGTTTCCAAAAATAAAAAAGAAAAATTTAATTAAACGCTAAAGTTTGAATAAAATCTCCAAAAAAACAATAAAAAATCGCTTAATATTTAAAAAAAAATATTAAAACGCGCTAAAAATTTAAAAATTCTTTAAAATTGAAAAATCGCCAATATTAGAAATTAAAGAAAATCTCCAAAAATTAAAAATCGCTAAAACTTAAAAAAAAAAAATTCCAAAAAATCGCTGAAATTAAAAAAAATAACGCCAATATTGGATATTACAAAATTGATAAAAAAAAAATCAGTAAAATTGAATAAATACTCCAAAATTTAAAAAAAAATCGCTTAAATTGCAAAAATCGTCAAAACTGAAAAAAATTGCTAAAAGTAAAACAATCGTCAAAATTAAAAATAAACGTTAAAATTAAAAAAAGACGAAATTAAAAAAAAATCGCTTAAATTTTAAAAATAGCTAAAATTGAAAAAAGGCAATAAAAATTTAAAAAATCGCTAACATTTAAAAATTTTTTTAGCGGAAATGACATTAGTTGTCTATGTGTCCATTTATCTTTGTTAGTTTTAGAAACACGGGCGATGTTCCAAATGTAATGCTTCGTTTTCAAGAACAACGCGATCTAAGCATCTAGCCAATCCAGTCGAAATTTATGACCGCTGTTGTAATGGGTAATGGGCTTGAGTTTTGAATAAAGGGACAAACATTTTTCCTCTAGCTCTTTTAGTTTTCGACTTATGGACAATTTTTATTTATTCGATTTTTAAAAGGTCCATATTTCGAAAACTAATGGTGCTAGAGCAGAAATGTTTTCACCATTATTCAAAACTAAAGCCCATTACCCATGCAATTGACGATTTTTTAAATGTTGGTGATTTTTTTTTTAATATTTTTCAAAATTAGCATTAAAATAAAATTTAATTGTATATTTTAAGCTTTTTCATGCATTTTATAGGCACCTAAAACATACTTTTTTAGTGCATAAAGTTCCTGCCCCTGTTTATTATAGTTAATTATTATAAACTTAAAAGTTGTAAATTTTCGTTGCTTCAAAGGAAAGTCTTCAACGATGCCAAACAAAATTGCACTTTTACAAAATTATTTTAAAAAAGCAATAGTTTAAGTTAGCAGCAAACGGCAAAAAAATCATGCCCTATTTATGGCCTAAATGATTTTTGAGAATTTTTTTCAGGGTCTCTGAAACGGAATTTTAATGTATCATGAAATTTTTATTTTTTAGCTCTTGTGAATTTATTTTACAAAACTACTAAAAAATTATTCGGCGTAAAAACTATTAGTTTAAGGGTTACTTTTATGGGCATTCCATTTAAGACATTGGTCGCTTTGTATAGCAGGTTTTATTTCGCTGTTTTACCGGTTTGATTTTGAAATGTCTTGATCTACCGTAAGGATAACGTTAAATTACATAAAGGCCGATTAATAACGGTATTTCGTAGAAATAACAAAATTTAATGGGTAAAATTTTAAAATAACCCCTGTAATATTAGAAAATACATTCCATTCCCAAGTAAAAAAAATTAATGTGGAGCATCATCAAATAATATTAATTTATATATAAATTAGATACGCGATGAGATAAAATTTGATCCGAAACAAATTGTATCGAATTAGATATAATTCGATGCAATTAATTACAATTTTGTACAATTTGATGTGTATTTAACACAATTTCATTCGAATTTTGTCAACATACAAATTTTTGTGTATTATATATAATTGTGTCGAGTTAGATATAATTCCATATTATGAGATAAAAGTTGATACAAACATTTCCTAGTTTTTCTCAACAATTACATCAAATTATATCTAATTTCATAAAGTAGTATATATGACTAATATTATTTCTACAGTTTCTTCACGAATATGAATCTGTGGCGCCAAAAAATCAATTTAACTCCGAACAGGGTTATTTTGTAGAAAAATTAGCTTTGGCCAGATATGTTCACTATTAAAATGAGGTAAGTTGAGAGACGCTTAACTTTTTTGTTGATTTCCTCTTAAAGAACATAGGTAATACTTTTGCGAAAGTGCGCACCTGGAGCTAGAGTCGTTCCTGTCAACAAAAATCTAAATGTGAGATTTTATTCGTTCGGTTTTAGATCATGACAAATTTTCCTCTAAATTACCAGAAAAATTATAATTTTAATATGATAATTTACTTTGACTATTTAAAAAAAAACACAGAAAAAGTTATTAGACACTAGCATGAATGGAATGCATTTTCTGACCCACTACGGTCTTCATCAACATTCTTCGTGCCATTTAGTGTTAATCGTAAATATCATCTATTTAACTCACACGTTAAAGAAATTGGGTAACGTTAAATCCCACATTGAGTTAGAATGAAATTTACCACGAACGATTTCTATTTGTAGTGTGTTTGTTTTTTCTCAAGTCATTATCATAGTTACCAGTTTAACTTTCAGTTCGGTCCCGAGCAACCCGGATAATCGAGGTTCAACTGTATTAAAAAATACTTATTTTATAAAAAAAATTAAATAAATTTGAATTTTTTTATGATTAAACACGATTTTAATGTTTTTATAAATTTGTTTAATAACATCGATATTTCGGTAATACCGATTCCCAATTAAATACCGTTGCCGATACCAAAACCGAAACAAACATAAATATTGACTAAACCCGTTATTCGATTTGGTTGGCAACCATGCTTACAGAAAAATTTTCGAACATTTTCAAAATTAGCTAGAAATTGCAAGGACCATGTCGTATAAGTACTTCGAATCGGTGGAAAATTCAAGTTTTTCTGGAGCAGGGGGCATATTTTTCAACTAAATTTTCTGAAAGCCGTCCACCACCTGAAAATATATAATAATAAAATAATTAAAAACGGTTGACAATTATAATAAATGAGTGATAGCAATAACTTACCGGAAGAGTTTCACAAGTTTCGATTTGACGGCTCAGTTTTCCGGTTGCCGATCTTGGTCCAGTGCTGGTTGATTTATCCAAAGCTTCAAAAAAATGCCGAAACGGAAGTTCGTTGAAGTGTAGAAGGCAAACGAACCAATGCAATGGCCTTTTTAACAGCAATTCGAATCGTCGTATAATACCACCGTGTGGGTATTTTTTCCATTACTAAGTAAAATTCATATTTTCATTTACATATGTTCTGATTAAATAAATTTCTAAAGAGAAAAATAAACTCCAAAAAGAAAAAAACATAGCCATTTCGCTGATTTTTTCATGTAAAGTGCCAAAAATGGTGATTTTTTTAAATGGTTGTATGGGGAACCCCCCAGGGTTCCATGGGGTGTGCCACTGGCATGGGTGGGTCGGCCCTCCAAAGTTAGTAGGGGTCGGTCATACATTTGGACTCGATTGGGGCGCTCTAAATGGGTCAAAGTGGAAGTTTTCAAAATTCGTTTTAGAGGTATGGTTCCTTCGAAAAAGTTTCTTATTGTGATCCCTAGAATACGATTTTCCTTGAACGTTGAGCGTTTTTTTTTGCCTCCATACAAATCGACCCAGCCACATTTGGTCACATTTTTTTTTTTTTTTTTAGCGCCACAAAATATTATTAAAGCATGATGAATATGGAAAAAAAAAATATTGAACACGTACAACGTGATTTGCAGCATTTGCAACAAATAAACAATATAAAAAGTAATGGATAGCAAAAATAACCAACTGCAGCGTTGCAGTGTTGTCAAGTATTTTTTTTTATTATGAATTCCCCTAAATTGCCAAAAAAAAAAAAAAACATCTACATTAACTCTACTACCAAAAAAAATCCCCCTAAAAATTATTTTTCCTAAAATCTGCTAAATTTTTTAGTTCAAATTCTTTGAATAAAAATTTTAAAATACACTAATTTCGTTTAAGTTTCAATGTTTTCATAGTCAAAATCTGAAATTTTATTTGAACGACGTCGTAAACTGTATGCATTTTACCAAAGGTCTAAAAAAAGTGAAAGTTATGCAAAAAAAGTTTGATATAATTTTTATTAAAAATAAAAATTATGTTTTTTTCCACCTTTAATTGTTTAATGAAAAATTAAAATTATTCAAGTTCGAGGCCATACTCTATATTTCTTTATTTGGATTTTGTCCTAACAAACAATCTATAGAGTTTTTGTTTTCAAATTAATTAATTGACCACTTTCAGGAATGTGTTGATACATCTATTTCGGGAATTTTCTAGGTTCCCATCATCAGAACACGTTTTGAAAGAGGTTACAATCCCATGCCAAACATCAAGCATTCATATAAACTAGTTTTCTCACTAAATGAGAACTAATATATGAGCTCGAAGTTAAAGATTATCACCATTGATCAAAAAATAAATTGAAATCTTGATTTTTGTGTGTAAGGCTCTACCTTTGGTAGATATTCAATACACGTTTTTAGTTTTTTCTCCTTTTTATTTGTACATTTGTTTTGTTTAAAAACAAAATGTTTAAAAAGAAAATGTACAGGGGGAGTAGTAATTTAGTTTTTGATCAATTGTGATAATCTTTAACTTCGAGCTCATATATTAGTTTTCATTTAGTGAGAAAACTAGTTTATATGCACACAGGGAAAACATTAGTTGAAATTCAATGATAATAACTTCTAATCTGTATCTACCACAAAAATTTAGTTAAAATAAAAATTTATTTTGATTAAGGATCAATTGTATATCTTTATTATTAAAGCAAAGGGTGTATAACTTTTAGAAAGTCATATTGTCCATAATATTTGTTATCCCGATTGTTTCTCACAAAAATAATTTCTAATTGTATGTCTCTACTGCTGCAACTATTTTTAAATCGCATTTTAAGAGCTTGAACGATTGTTTAGTATTCACAAAAGAAATATAGAATTAAGACCAATTTTTTTTTTACTCAAAATATAACTTACCAAATTTTCAGTAAAAACCACCTACTGTTGGTTAACGAAACTCGTATTTTTCAATCAATATTTGTTTCCATTATGAAAATTAAATTATTGTTAGGCAGAGAAATTAGTAATATTTGTAACCGAAAAATTATTTTAATTTTCAAAATTAACCTGTCAAAATAAAATTAAATTCAAAACTTTTATAGGAAAGAGAAATTATACAAAAAAAAAATATAAATGAAAAAAGTCCTAATAAGTGTTAAATTAGCCAACTAAAGTCGCCAAAAGCATCGTCTCTTATATAATATTGATATAAATAAGGTTTGTTTTCTACGTTTGATTTCGCACATCCAAATATTTCATGGAAAATAATAAATAATATTCCTTGCAGAAAATGTAAAAATATGCAAACGTTTTATTTGAAATAAAACTGAATGGCTCTTAACCAAATTTATAAATCAAGATCGGAATACTGGAAAGGAATTGGAAAGCCTTTATAACAACTAAGACTCTGACGCTTTATGTTCTTATGGAAATTGTCTAAAACATTATTCACCAACACATTATTACACCGTTCACCAATATATGGTATGTTGTCATGATTTTTCGCTGATGCTTAAAGATTACTAAAAAATAAAGAATTCCTAGTTAGTATTTGTGTACTTTTGTATTATGCTGCGTTTTGACTTAAAATGTTAAAATGAGGCCTGATTTTTTCAGATTGTAGTCAAAATCTTTGTGTATTTTAATTTCTTTTTTAAATAAATTATATTTAAAACATTTCATTGATTCCAAAAAATTTCGACACCAATTAAAACTGAGTTTAGATGCCTCTTATTTCTCAAGGTGTTACAAATTGAGAGAAACAATCGACAGAGTTAGGTACCTAAAAAATAGGACATGTAAAATTTCACGTTAAAAATTTTAACCTAAAGAATTAATGGCCTTGAAAATTGCAATACTTTTTTCTTTCATTTTATTTGATTGCTCATTTTAACTTTCAGATCCAACCAATACAAAATGGATTCCAAGACATGGGAGATACATTCACTAAAAAGTTGTATGGTGGTTTACCAGTGAATCCGAAATTTCCAGATTTTAAAACATTTTTCGAAACACGTTTCGCGTTGTGACAACTTAAGAGCTGTATCAATTCCCCCAAAACGAAAGACATCTTTCATCTTGCTTTCCAAAATAATTTCGGATTTACTTTTAAGTTCTAATATATGACAAAAAATACGTTTGAGTGTATTTTTATATTTTTTGTTGGTGTAATATATATATTGAAATGTGATAAATACAATGATATCTATAAATTAGTGTAACTTTAAGTAATTCCAAGCAATAACTGAAATTTTAAT
This sequence comes from Delia radicum, assembly GCA_021234595.1. Taxonomy (NCBI): domain Eukaryota; kingdom Metazoa; phylum Arthropoda; class Insecta; order Diptera; family Anthomyiidae; genus Delia; species Delia radicum. The sequence goes on along the minus strand of CM037854.1, from coordinate 76,289,069 downwards.
ATTTTTAGTTTACTTTCAAATTAAAACCTCTTTATTTGTTGTGCTGTTAAAGACAAAAGATTAAATCGGATGCTTAAGCACCGGCTAACACATACTCAATACGTTATTCATGTCATACAATTTTTTTTTTTGAAAATGTTAGCCTCAAATTGTCGAAAATTTTAGAAATTACACAAATTTAACATAAATAATATAAAATTTACAAATAAGTTTTATTTCAATGACTGCGGTGTAATGTACTTAAATAAATTTGGTTGAATGCACTACATAAACTCGATTGTGCCCACAAACATATTTTTTTTAATTCGGTTGGAATAATTATGAGTATCAATATTCATAACAAAATATTAGTCGATCCAATAGAGTATAAAAACAAATATTTTATTAGTACATGTAACTATCAAAATTCGGTTGGCAAATAATTCGGTTGCAACAATGAATCTTTTTTCTGTGTGTGAATGCTTGATGTTTGGCATAGGATTTTTACCTTTTTCAAAACGTGTTCTAATGATGGGAACATAGAAAATTCCCAAAATAGATCTATCAACGCATTCCTTACGTTGTAATGCTGGAAACTGGGCAAGAAGACGGTCACTTCTACACATATAGCCTACACTTAGAGTACATTTCCAGGACCATTTATGATTATGAAACTAACAGATTACCACACATACTTTCAACGAAGATAATGCAAAGAGATATTTTTTGGCACAGTGACCTTAAAAATAAAATGTTGGAATATCACGTCGGCTACATCGATCACACCCATGACAAACTATCATTTAATAATTCTTGTTTAAATTTAATAGTGGTGATGAAATGGTCAAAACGTCAGGAATATATTGAGATTTCTCAGAAAAGTCAACAGAGAATTTACAGACTACTCGACCCCACCAAAAGTCCTACTTATTGTAATCAGAGTTATAATATGGTGCAAATAAGTTTTATTATGAAGGCCAGAGGTGATTTACTTTGGTTAAATGGCAACAAATACAGGATAGGTAGTCAAAGATTATGCTCAATGTGCAACCTAAGAGAAATAGAGACAATGCAACATTTTTTGGGAAGATGCCCTATTCTAAACGAATTAAGAATAAAACATTTTGGTAATATACGGCTTTCAGATAGTAGCATAGTGAACATATTAAATGGTGAAGATGCAAGTTGGTTAAATCTATACGGTTATGTTAAAGAGGCAACTAGTTATAGGAGAATGCTTATAAATGAATTCAATTTTTAAATAAAACTAAACAGGATAGAACGTAAAAATTTTAAATAGGTAACGGCCTAACACTCTGGCAAACGGTTTTTTATATAAAACCAAGCCACTTTTCTTTATATAAGATGTAAACTAGTAATACAAACTAAAAACTATTGTAAACAAATTTTATGAAAAAATAAAGAAAACTATCTAAAATCTAAAAAAAAAAAATCATTCCTGAAAGTGGTCAAGTAATAAATTTCAAAACAAAAACTCTATAGATTATTTGCTAGGACAATACCCAGCAAACAATCTGGTCCATTTATGTGCCGTTTTCCGGATCAGTATACGGACCGGAAAACGGAATAAAAGGAACATCGAATACGGATTCGAAACAGTATAAAGCACGCTAAAACGGACCGTTTTCGTACCGTCATGCTGTATATAAAACGGAGTGTACGTTCAAAACGTACCGTAAACTGTCCGTCATTTATTTTAAAAACGGAGTGGACTCCGTTTTTAATATACCGTATACGGTCCGAATATGGTCCGTATACGTACTGTTTTTTTTTTTTTTTTTAAATGGTCAATTTTTATTTTTATTTTTTATTTATTTTATCTTAATGATTTCTCCTTTTTTTTAATTTAAAACAAAAGTTTGGTTTTATTTTTAAATTTTTTCATTTATAAAGATATTAACAAAAATGGATTAACAATTACATTAAAAATAAACTAGAAAAACAAGATATGTATGAATTAAAAATAAGAAAAAAATGAAATTATAAGCAGTGGGTCTACTTTATTTGGAAAAATTGACTGAAATAGATTTGTTGTGTCCCTGCGGATGATTTATAACTACGCATGTTGAGATTGCTTATATTACTGATGCGGGAAATTTTGTTGCGTAAGAGTCTATTGATATTAATAGATTAAAAACTATTTAAGATTTGTCAACTTACATGTATCAAGTTAATGTATCAAAGTTATTCCGTGGTTATTTCTATTTTATTATATTATTTTATTAATATTTAATTTTTATTAATAAATAAAACTGTTTGATTTTTTTTAAACAAAACACACTCCGGTAATACCGGAAGAAAAACGATAACGGTTGTAACGGAGTTTTAACTGATAAAAATCGGTGTAGTCCGGTTAAACGGCACCGAAACGGATACAGCAAAACGGAGTTAAAACGGATAATTTTCGAAAATTTGAGTAATCCAATTTTACTGTACGTTAATGGTCCGTTTTCGTACAAGCTTCGACGGATACGTCAATTCCGGTCCGTTTTCGTACCGTCAATGCCAGATTCATGAATCCGTTTGTAACGGACAGTCCGTAAAGTTGTTTCTTGGGTATCCTTATAAAGAAATATAGAGTATGGCCTCGAACTTGAATAATTTTCATTTTCATTATGGAAAACATTTTAGAAAAATAATAATCGAACCGCAAACTTTATTTTTATAATGGCAAAATTACCTCTATTAATTAGATTTGCTACCCCCTAATGTCTCCCTAAACGACTAAAAAAAAAACCGTAAATCTAGTGGGGAAACCGCTAACTTGGCAACACTGAACTGCAACAATAATCGTAAAATTTAAGTAGAGGCCACCGGTATGATTACATAATTTCAATTAACGAAAAACAAAACTCAAATAGTGAAGAGGATGTAATAAACCACTCCACCACTCACTATAGCTTCAATATTAAAAAATCAAGTTGATAATTATATAATTACACAGTTAAACCTAAAATAGATACTTAATATGCATTAGAGGTAGTAATTTCACTAATGGACATGTCAAATTGTTAAAAGAAATCAACATTTAAGCATTTGAAAATATAAAAAAAAACGGCTAAAAGAGGAAGAAATAGCCACAATTCAAGACAATACAAAAAAAAAGCGATTTACAAGATCGTGTTTCACATGAAAGTGAGAGTTTAAATACGTTTTTTTTTTGTCTGTGGTATTGGTTGGGGTATCAATGCAGAGGGTTCAACAAAAACCATGACTTGATGGAAAAAAAAAATAAAATTTTAAACTTGTTTTATTTTATAAGAGGATTAACAGTTTGCAATAATGAATTTTCGGAAATAAAACACAATTTTGTAATAAAATTTTTTCTAATTTAATATTTTTGGTTTATTAAAACTAAAAAAAAAAATACATCAACAAAATAAAAATAATAATAAAGTTTCTTTTTTTTTTTTAAATAAATTTTAACAAAGTTTAACTTTTATATAAACAAAATGAGGAATTTTTAGCAAATTTTTCTTTGCATAAATAACAATGAAATGAGAAATGTGTAAAAGAGCAGACTTCAAGTTAAATTTTATCTAATTTCTGCCAATTTGATCAACTTGAGCTTGTAAATTATTGATTACTTCCGAGGGAACTTGATCACCCAAAATTTCAAAAAGATTTATACGTTGATTGCCGGGTATTTGTTCATAGGCTCCCAATTCAATGCCTTCTTGTACATTTTGTATTTGAGCATCTTTGGGTATCAGGAAGGTCTGTTGAGCTTGACGTATGGCTTCATTGGTATAAGCTGCACCCTCACGTTGTTGGGGCATGCAAGAGGCGAAGGCCACAAATGCCAATACCGCAAAACACACAGTAAAAGATTGCATTTTGTTTTTATGATTTTTAACACTAAAATGATAAAAAAAAAAACAAACAAATAAATTACACGGTGCTACAAAAAAAAATTATTGTAGGTCTAGCTGAGTGTATTCCAAAACCGGTTTGAGAAATTGCAGTATATCCTAAAATTTTCGAGATAATGGTAAAATAGTATATTTTACGACTGGCGCATTTAAACATTTGTAACTTAGTAGTTTTTCAACCGATTTTGATTTTTGAAACGGTATTTTAAAGAAACTTACCTGTGCTTTCTACTTCTTAGACCTGCTAACCGATCTCACATAAACCAAAGTTTAGGGCTTAACCATAGTTATGAATGTCAAATTTACATGTGGTTAAAGTTAAACTCAGGTTATTTATAGAAAAGTTACTCGCCCTTAATATTATTACTATAAATTTGGAAAGATTTTTTTAATAATAACTAAAATTTACAGTTTTTTTTTTAACTTTTTCAACTTCAACGAGTTTTTTTCGAAACTACTTTTAAAATAACAATATTCTTAAATTGAGTGTTTTCTTAAGTAAAAGGAGCCTTCATTTGTTAAAATCGGTTGAAAATTGACAAAGTTATGGTGCTTTTTCTGTTTATAAAAAGTACCATAACTTTATCAACTTTCAACTGAGTTTAAAAAAATGAAGGCTCATTTTAAGCATCTTTTTTTCCTCAAATCTTTTTTTAAAAAATAACAATATTCTTAAATTTAGTGTTTTCTTGAGTAAAAGAAGCCTTCATTTGTTAAAATCGGCTAAAAATTAACAAAGTTATGGTACTTTTTCTGTATATACATATATAAAAAGTACCGTAATTTTATGAATTTTCAACCGATTTTAATAAATAAAGGATCATTTTAGGCAGGAAAACACTAACTTTAAGAATATTGCTCTTTCGAAAACATCTTTATTATTTAAAAAAAAAAATCTCTACATATTTATGTTAATAATATAAAGAAAGTACAGTGGAGTTCGGTTATAACGAACGCAACGCATTTACTAACATATTTCACACAAAATAATACGGTTATAACGAACTTTTTATATAGCGAACTCTAATTGTATGGACCCTTTTTGTAGAGTTTTCATATATATATTTTTACGCTTATAACGAACACATTAAAAAATCGAGGTTCTAAAATAAAAATTCTTCCGCAAATCTTAAAAGTTTTAGCTTTTTCAGGTAAAATTTTATTAAAAATAATTAAAAACTGTATAAAACATTATTTAATGGAAGAATTGTTTCAGAATTTCAAACAAAAATTTTACAATTAAGAGAAGTTAAGAAAAAATTCTGAAATTTTAATATTTTTTTGGAAAATGTTTACCTCGCTTACAGCGAAATTCGCTTATAATGAACTAAATCATCCGGTCCTCGCTAGTTCGTTATAACCGTACTCCACTGTTAATATATTTGGAAAGACCAGGCAAGTTTCTTTTAAATACCGTTTCAAAATTCAAAATCGGTTAAAAAATGACTGAGTTACAAATGTTTAAATGCGCCAGTCACAAAAAATACTTTATCTTGAAAATTTTAGGTTATATTGTAACTTCTCAAACCGGTTTTGTAATACACTCAGCTTAACCTACAAGCCATACTAGGCCATTGGACGAGTGAATTTTCTGTGTAGCACAGTGTTATTAATAACCACTTTAAAATCCTCTATATTCAATATAATTTTTAATTTTTTTTTGAAAGCGTTATCACCACTTTTATTTTCAATATTCAGAGTTGTGGTCTTACCTTAAGCACGTTTCACACGTTAATAATAACAATTTGTTGTATTTTACCACTGTTTATAGACTTTTTAACCAACTTTACGATACAGTGATAGAGGAGTTTACTCTTCGTGTTCATTTTGTCTGGATTTGTTTTTTGTTTTTTTTTGTTAAGAGAACTGGAATTCATTTTTTGATTTTACAAGTTAAGTTTATATTTTTAATATTTTTTTTTTAGTTTTAGCAAATTTAAAATTGTATGTTTTTTTTAAACTCATCTTCAATTCAAGACACGTTAGTATTGTCAGTCTTGGTGTTTTGAATATAATCATAATGAAAGTGGTCATATCTTTAAGTTACAGATATTAAGTTCAGTGATTCTCAAACAAAATAAAATGAATACTACTGGCCAACTGGCAACATGATCGAGCACTCAAAAATGTTTTACAGTTACTACATGACAGTTATTTGTGTAGTAATCTGCTGTTATTGTTTTCAACTGAAATTATAGTTGTTTTTCTATGAAATAATTGAAAATAACAATAATGACCGTTATTTAAAAAAATAATTGTCAGAATATTTAAAAAAAATAACTGTATTTTTGTAACAGTTATTTGTTGTTCACACTTTAAACTATTGTAGATTCCATGCGGGAAACGAAGGGTCGATTGATCCAAAGTGACAAATCTGTGACATATGTTTTTGGGGCACGTCACGAAACTGGTGAAACCAAAATTGTGGTGCACCAAAAAGTGATAATTTTGGTGAAATGAATTTAGTTAAATCTGTTAATGAAGTTGAAGACTTAGGAATAGTATTTGATTGTAAGATGACATTTTTGCCGCATACACAGAAAAAACTAAAAACGGGTTTCAATTAAAAATTTTATTGAATCAATTAATATTTTAATTGATTTTGCACCTACCACTGAAATGATAGTATTAACTAAAAAAATTTGCAGACAGACAGTCTTTCAATTAAAATAATAATAATATCAATTAAAAGAGTTATTGTTTTTCTTTACAACCTCAATTAAAAAGTTTAGTTAAATTGATTAAAACTTTAATTGAAACTTGAGAAGAAAACAATGGTAGTTTTAATTGAAAACTCGTATTTTTTTATTTTTGTTATATGCCCCCAATTAAATAAAAAAATTAAAGCTTTTTAATATAAAAATGTATTATAAGAAAACAAATAAAAGTAAAGACAAAATCTTTGTTTTGCTTGTCTTGAACTTTTTCTTGTAATTGAATTGCTTTCTTAAAAAAATCACACACAACTTTAAAATGATAGTTTAATGACACTTATACTTATTGAAAATTTAATTATTAACAAAAATAATAGTTTAATTGTCCTTTTTCGATAAGGTTTATTAAAATCCACATGTGCACTTTTATTACCATAGATAAAACACGTAACTGCATTAAGTTTTCGTGCGTACACCAATATCTCAACAAAGAAAGTGTTGCAAACTCTAGTGAAATAACTACGATTTTGCGTGTATTTGAAATCGGTAAACTATTCAACTTATTAAAAGTTAATAATTCGCTATTTTTTTTCTTTTTATTTACAAATTAAATAATATATTGATATAATTAAACCTTTGTTTGATTATTTAATCTAAATAAAATAAAAAAATATTTTGCCAAATTTTTAAAAATTGTGTTTACATGTTGTCAATATTGTATGGATTATTAGAAAATTCAATAAATTTTTTAATTGAATCAATTAAAAAATTGTTTAAATTGCCATTGATATTCAAACAATCGATTAATTAGATATTTTTGGCCCATAATTTTTTCTGTGTATGGAAAAAATGATTCCCAAAGTTTACTCTACTTTTGCTTTTATTAGAAGAAATTGTAATGATTTTTCAGATCCCTATGCCTTGAAATTGTTGTATACTTCTTATGTGAGGTCTAAATTAGAATATGGTGCAATAATTTGGAGCCCTCATGCAGATATTCATATTAAACGTATTGAAAAAATACAGAAAATATTTATTAAATTTGCATTACCGCATTTGAATTTTGTTTATCCAGTTCCTACATATGAAGTCCGTTTCATGCATCTTGGTTTGGAAACGTTAGAAGCTCGGCGTAGGATTCAATCAATGCTATTCTTATTTGATTTAATAAATGGTAGTATTGATTGCTCCAGTCTCTTGGAGAAAATTCCGTTCAATGTACCCAGTAGACGTCTTCGTCACAATGATTTGTTTTTTTGAAATTTGTCATCGTTCTAATTATATCTTGAATAGTCCTCTAATCAGGACAATTAGAGAATTCAATTTATTGAATGTAGATCAAATTGTAGAATTTAATACATCAAAATCCAATTTTAAAAATTTTTTGCTATTTAATTCTGTAAAATTATAGTAGTTATTTTAATAATTATTTAATTTTTTAAATTAATTTTAATTAAAAATTAAGATATTCTTAGTCTGTAAGGAACTATGTTCTATAGACATTAAATAAATAAATAAATAAATAAATAAATAAATAAATGACCAATCACGTGACTATAGTTATGGTGAAAAAACATTCACTGGTTGCTACCAGATATATTATGCAACTGGAGAAAAAGTAACATAACATCAAAGTGTACTGAAGCAACTAGGGCCGTTGTAGTTGAAGTTATTACTGGTCATTGAACTGGTTCAACACCGTTAGAAGTGGATGAAAACATGGCAATTAGTTCTTCACAGCAGACATAACACTGAAGGAATTTTGTATGTACCGACTATGTGACAGTAGAAATGAAGACGTAACACTTGACTGGTTTAAAAGAACTGAACACGGAACTGTGACCAGGACTGCCAGATATGGCGATTTCTCGCCAAACGTCGCGATCTTAAATTTAGTTTTTTGTTGGGTATAGACAAAATAAGCTAATTATAAAATTGATTTTTGTTGTGCCTTTTTTAAGGTTTTTTTGAACAGGTGGTAAGACACACTGTTTTGGAAAAGTAGAGTGATTGGTTCCGGACGGGCTATTAAGCAACTCGTGCATAATATGACATACACTGAATAAAAACTGACAGGTTACTTGCTAATTACTTTTCGCATGCCCGGCGACATGTACCCCTTAGACCAGTGCAGTGGTACGTCTCAAAACTATTTCAGTCAAACTACCCCTGTTACAGAACACATTGTTCTCCAGTTCCAGTAATAATTTTTTTCCCACTGGTTCTGTTGCATATCACATAAATCTTAAAATGGTCATACTTTGACTACTACCTACTTCTAACTTGTCCCGTAGCATATTCATTGTAGTCGGTACGGTGATAGGTTGCATTGGTAAAGTTATTTGCCATTTACACAGAGCTTCACAGGTAGCAAATTGTCACCTCCTATGACATTCCCATGTTAAAAGTACCGGTCACTTTCATATAACAGAACCGAAACTAGGACACACAAAGTTCTAGTCACAAAACCAAACCAGTGACTGGTCCATTTCCCGCCGAGTTATGAGTGGAACAAATTATTTCATTAATTTTTTTTCATTTAATCAAGAATTTATTTAGTTAAATATTCATTATTTTAAGAAAGCAAAATTTTAAGAAGCAATCGTAAAAAGCTGGACTTGAGTCCGACCAAATTTGGAATTTCACATTTTCAAATTGGAATATCTCTGGACATATTAGAGATAACCCGCACAGCTAAGCATATTTTTTGTTAGTCTCTCCTACAAATAAATATGTTAATTTTTTGAAAGTCAGATTAGAAACAAAAATAGACTAGTACTCAAAATGTAATATGTAAAAAGTTCCCCATTTTGGGTGGTCATATTGCCTCCCCCGTTATGTTTGGAAGGTTCCAAATCAGGACTAAAGCGCGATATTACGTCACTTATGCTACACACAGAGAAAAGATTCGGTTATTAATAATTTAAGACGGTTGGCACAACTAAACATTTGTTGTCACAACAAAGTTCAGTTAATTCAATTAAATTCTAGTCGCAATACCCAAAATATTCAGAAATCTAATGTAAATATTGTTGTGCTAACTGAATTCATAGGTTGTTATCATTAATATACACTTTTCAATTCGGTTGGCACTTTATTTCTCTGTGTGTAGTTCAAAATTACATTGCAATCAGACCACTAAGTAAGAAATGGCCGAATTATATCTAACAATTTTGTAATTTATCTCACTGTGCGCTACTTTTCTTTAGTTTTTTTTTTTTTTTGTTTATAAATATCATAAAAGTTGTTTTGAATTATTTTATGGAAAACAACTGTAGTTACAACAACTATTAATTACTACACAAACAACTGTCATATTAGCTTGTTAAACGTCTCATTTATATTTCCGAGTTTGAATTTTAACTTCTTTTTCAGACAATTGCAATTAATACTATAATTAATATGCAATTTTATTTAATTTTAATTGTGAAAGGCGTGGTAGAGAAGAATGAGTGTATTTTCTAAAAATCATAACTACATTGCAAATTTTCAATTTTCTGAATCAGACTGCGCAGTTTCTGGTATTGAACCTTCGTCAGTGACCCTGTTTTTTTTTTTTTTTTTTGAATAATGTAATACTTGTTATGTTTGTTATTTATTCGATTGCGTCTATATGAAATTTTCTGTTCAATCACTGACCGTGGTATAGATAAACGGATTTCTAATGCCACATGCACTCGCACTACTCGTTAGACAGAGCGCTTTAGCCCTCTGATCTATCGTCAGGTCGAGTTTTGTTGTGATTAAAACTAGTTTTATTCAATACACGGTGTTTTTGTTCTTGCATACATAATCTCAGAAGTACAACTCTAACAACACAACAGTTCTATGTTTAGAAACTTACCTCACTCTAATGTCCACTGTTTTCCCATATGTTGTAAGTGATGTCACATCTATGATATATTCTTTGTATATTCGATAGATGTCGCTTACGTAGTTAGCCAAACAATGCCAAACAATTTGACATTTTAATTTTACTAATGAGATGTTCAACACCGTAACTCTGAAGGTGACAATACGTCCTCTTTTAAAGAGGACAATCATCTATTTTAACTGGCTGTCATCTATGAAATTTGGGTCCTCTTTCTGTCATCTTTTTTCATAATAGAGCTGCAAAACTGTCGATGGCACTATCGATAGTATCGATAGTTTTATTTTTAATGGACTATCGATAGTTTTTTTCCGATAGCGATACTATCGGCAAAAAAAAACATCAATATTTTTTTGCACTAGTATGTGTTTTACTGGTGGCGTTTGAAGAAGAAGAAGCTGAATAAAAAGATCAATTGTAATTCGTATTAAGATTAATTGTAATTCGTAAAAGATCAATGGAAATTCAGTTGATCTTTTTCGAATAACAACTGGAGGTTTTCAAATACAAATTTAAAATGGAATTTTCGTATTACAACTAGAATTTTTAAATTAAAATTGATCTTTTTGGAATAACATCTGTAAATAATGTAGTATGTAAGTGTAAATGGTGTAGATGTCAGCAGTTTGATAAAGAGAAAGTCAGCAGTATGTCATCGGTATGTCATCGGTGTGTTTTTTTTGCCAACTGGGAATTGATCTCAGTGAATTCGTTATTTTATTTGTTTCTTATGCGTTTTGTCTATTTTTATTTGTTTGTTTTTTTATATTAATTTTAATAAAATATAATTTTTTTTCGTTGAAGGATTTGTTTCCCTAATAAATATTACAAAAAAAACGAACAATTTCAAAATATCCGATACTATCGGATACTATTTCTTAACTTCACCTTTTTTTGCAAGGAAATCCATTTCATTACTCATTCGATTTTAGAATCACAATGCAAATTTGAAGATGTTGGCAATTGCCTTTTTTCAATTGTATTTTTTAAAGATATTTATTTTTCACTTTTCGAACACTTTTTTTTACTCGAACTCAAATAATTCCATTTACAACTATTGAATCCAAATAAATACATTTGATAAATGTTAATTTATGAATGGGTAATTGAATTAAATGTTGAATCTTGAAGTTTCTCTGAAGTTTCTAAAAATAGAACTGTTGTGTTGTTGGAGTTGTACTTCTGAGATTATGTATGCAAGAACAAAAACGCCGTGTATTGAATAAAACTAGTTTTAATCACTCTCTGTCTAACGTGTGGTGCGAGTGCATGTGGCATTACAAATCAGTTTATCTATACCACGGTCAGTGATTGCACAGAAAATTTCGTATAGACGCAATCGAACAAATAAAAACATAACAAATATTACATTATTCAAAAAACAGGGTCACTGACGAAGGTTCAATACCAGAAACTGCGCAGTCTGATTCAGGAATATTGAAAAATTTACAATGTAGTTATGATTTTTAGAAAATACACTCATTCTTCTCTACAACGTCTTTCACAATTAAAATGAAATAAAATTGAATATTAATTATAGTATTAATTGCAATTGTGTAAAAAAGACGTTAAAATTCAAACTCAATCTTTAATTTTTATTTATATGTAAATAGTACTAAAAGAGTCAAAGGAGTACCATGGTACTTTTCCGGATCAAATAGAACCAAAAAGAGTACTATAGTACTAACTTTATCATCCCTGTGTCCCTATCAATGGTACTTTGGCCCTTTTAAATTGTCAATTTGGCCCAAAACAAAAAAACTCAAAATGCATCACTGGTACAAAGTATAAAAAAGGTTTTGTGACGTATTATCATAATGTCGTAGCAACTGCTGTTGTTACCTAACAGACTAACCACACAAAACAGCCACCCGGAACGGCACGTTACAGAAACGTCATGGAACGCAGACTAATGTAGCCTTAATGATCACATTACAAAGTATCATCTTAAAACCAAAACCTTAATCACTCATCACATATACAGCAATTGAAATCCACTTTAAAGCCCATTCATTCAATATCCTCTTAAATATAACCTTCTTCATTAAAGACCCATAACCATCAATAAGCCGCGCACCCACTCCAATGGCTGGCTACTTAACCTCCAAAGTAATTATTTCTATGTTTTATGCAATGGAATGAACTAAAAATTTATTATAAAATACTACGGCATACGAGTAACATACAAAGAAACATTCAATACTTGTTTAATATTTTATAATGATAATGATGCTACTTGTTTGTTATGGCCATTTAACTTTGTCTTTTTACGTAATACTTGAACAATTAAACGGTTTCCTAAAGGAGGTTAACTGAAATTTAACTGACCACATTCACTACATACACCAACAAAAGCAGCTCTTTTTTACACCAAAAAAGAGTGTAATGTAAAGTTCATTTCAACAATATCATAAGTATGAGAGTAGTGTGGCAAATAATTCATTAAGAGAAAGGTTCATTTATTTATAAAACACACGCAGAATCAGCGCTGCCAACTTTGACGATTTGTCTCCATTTTGACGATTTTTGAAGTGAAATGTGATAAAATGACGATTGACGATTTTACAAAATGTATTGTATAGAAAATGACGATTTATAAAATTTTGATAGAATTTTTTAATTTATTTCTCTAAAATTTACTGACAAAATTTGATCAAGTTTTTTTTTTGTTTAAAACAAAAAAAAAAATGATCTTAAATCGAATAAAAATTCTTCACTTTGAAAGGTTTATTTTAATTTTTTAAATCATTTAGCTTCAAAATCACTGATAAAAGAGTGATTTTCTATATCTTTGATTCTAGGTAAATCAATATTTTTCTTTAATTCCCTTTTTATTGTATGTATGCCCAAATTTTGTGAAACCAAATATCAGAAAAAAATTTTAAAACTAAAGGAATTTTGCAGATTTTAAAATAGGTCAGTGATTTTAAAATTCTATTCCCCGAAATAAGTATTGAGAGTTGTGTTTTTAAGACTCAGAGTCATTTGTAAAGGAACTAATAAAAAAGAACATTAAAATTGTGAAATAATTACAATTAAAGTGATTAAAACGTAAAATTTAAATTTTTTTATTGAAATGTAAATAGTTTTCGGAATGACGATTTTTTGACGATTTCTTATTCTCAAATTGACGATTTTAAAGATTTTTTCAACCAAATTTGACGATTTTTAAGTAATTGGGTTGGCAGCACTGCGCAGAATAATGCAGTAAAATGAACTGAATATAATTTACTACTAGAGAGGCCCAAAAACGGGAAATCCCGGAATTTTCTTTTTTAAAGATTTGGGGATTGGATTTTCTGCCAAAAATTTAAATGAATTACGTTTTTTCTTGAATGTTTTTGCGAGTATACGCGTAATAATTCCAATGTGTTTGTTGTAAATTTGTTAAAAATTGTATTTTTTATATAAAATTTTAAATAAGTACACGATATAGTGAAATATTTATTGGTTCGTTATTTTTAGATATTTTTTAAATTTAAAACCCGATATTACTATTGTCATAAATTAAAATATCATTAGCGATATTTACTATCGTTATTCCAGGGAATTGTGATAGCGAAAACGGTATGATAATTTTATGAAAAAACGATATCGTTGGGAAAGGTACATTTAAGGACAAAAAAACTAAGGTTTTCGTATCACAAGTAACTTTCGTTCGAGATTATTTGAAGATTTCTTAGACCGGGGAAGTCACACTGAACCAAAAACAGCGGTGCAATCAACTAAATACCATGTTAAATTGATGAATGTGTGATCACTATACCACCAATAAAACCTGTACGTCATTTTAACAAATTGTTTAATAAGTTGACGTTTAACTATTTGTTGATTATTATTTTGACGAAATATCGCCTGAACAACGCTTCCAAATTGTGCAAATTTATTTTGAAAATCATGGTTCTGTTAGAAATACGTATCGCGCACTACGTCCATTTTACGGTCAATATAATCGTACTTCAGAGCAATTAATTCGATTAACTATGAAACGTTTTCGCACTACGTTTACTCTAAATGATAATATGCATCCACAGAGACGTCGTACAGTGCGTAGCGTAGCGTAGAGGAAGACCCCAATAAGTCTATCCGCCATCGTGCACAGGAATTGGATATGTGTCCATCCACTTTATGAAAGATTTTGGGGAAAGATTTTGATTTGCGTACTTACAAAACCCAACTCGCGCAACAATTGAACAATCAAGGCTTAGATTCGGTGAATGGGCCCAAAACAAGATTACCGTTGATTCCGATTTTCATAAGCGAATTTTGTTTAGCGATGAAGCTCACTTTTGTTAAACGGATACGTCAATAACCAAAACTACCGTATTTGAAGTGATGATAATCCTCAAGTGTATGTTGAGAAACCGTTACATCCAGAAAAACTGACTGTTTGGTGTACTTTATGGGCTGGTGGAATCATTGGTACGTACTTCATTAAAAACGATGGTGGTCAAAACGTTACTGTCAATGGTAACCGCTATAGAGCCATTATTACTGACTTTTTCGTTCATCAATTCAACAACCATGATAAGCAGGAGCTGTGGTTTCTACAAGACAGCTCGTGTCACAATTGATTTATTGAAGGAAACGTTTGGTAACAGCATAGTATTACGTTTGGGCCCCGTGAATTGGCCTCCAAGATCGTGCGATTTAACGCCGCTGGACTATTTTCTGTGGGGATATGTGAAGTCGCTAGTCTACGCCAAAAAACGAAAACGATTGACCACTTGGAGGACAACATTCGCCGCGTTATTGCCAATATATAGCCACAAATGTTGGAAAAAGTTATTAAAAATTGGACCTCCAGATTAGACTACGTCCGAGCCAGCCTTGGCAGTCATATTTAAATTATAATGCCAGAAGATTATTTTTCAAATAAAGTAAATTTCATGTCATTTTAAAAAATTCATCTCTGTTTTATTCCATTTCAAAGTTCTATACCTCTATAAAAAAAAACACCCTTTATATGCTCGTTTTTTGCTATTCAACCTGAATTCCGTATTATATAGGGTCAAGGATTTTCATTAGCTGTCTGGCTATGCCATTTTCAAAAAATACGAGTATGGCAGCACTGGGAATTCTACTTTGACATTTCTCAGCATGTGTATGAGAATTGTCAAAACGTGTTTAAAAAATTATAGGAAAACACTAAAAAGTTGTGACTTTTACAAATTATATTAAAAATTGTTCACGGAATTAAATAAAAACTATTAAATATTGTATATAAAATAAAAGTTAATGCTTTAAAGCATAAATTGAATTAAACTATTTACAAAACACATACATTATTTGGGTGGAATCTTAAGTTAGAAAACAGAAACTAAGAACCAAAAATGGAAACAGAAAACGGAGAGGGTCAAGTACAAGTACATTTAAAAACAAAACAGGAACAGTAAGTGGAGATAAAATTAATTTCGCGAATGAGTAATAAATGGTATATTAAATGTATTACAGTTATGCGGTACCAGATGTTCCCTATTCCATAGATGCCAGTCTGACAACGACCGAATTGAATACCTTTGTTAATACGTTGTTAGAACAAACGGCTGCTGAAGATTTTAAAACTTCCGTAGAATTTGATTTTTTAGTATTTGATGAATATTTAAGAGGACGTTTATGTGATCATTTAAAAGAGAAAGCCATTTCCTTTGAAGATGCCATAGATATTGAATATGTCGAAAGGTTTCCAGCTCCCGAACCACAAGACTGTTTGCTACACGATGATTGGGTGTCTGCAGTAAAAACTTGTGGCAAATGGGTATTAACTGGATGCTACGATAATACCATCAACATATGGACTATAAAAGGAAAACATATATTAACTATACCTGGTCATACTATGCCCGTTAAGGCTGTGGCGTGGGTGTCTTTAGATAGTGAACGGGGTAAATTTGTTACTTGTTCACAAGATCAAACTGCTATGCTTTGGGATTGGAAAATCGAATCAAATTCTGTTGAATGTGTATCTGTGTGTAAGGGTCATGAACGTGGCATTGATGGCGTAGATGTTAGTCCTAATAAACAACGTTTTGCCACTGGCTCCTGGGATACAATGTTAAAAATATGGTCAGCGGATATTAATGAAGCGGGAGAGGGTACTTCGAAAAGAGCCAAACCGGATGGGGGATCAACAAGGGTAAGTGTTTGATTAAGAGATTTTACTAACCTTTTTTATTTTCTTTAGAATCTGGAGAATTGTTTTTTTTTAGATTCAGAGTTATTTATTCTAAAGAAATTTTCTTAGATTCTAAAATATTTGTTATTCAAAAAAAAAATGTTCTATCAACTGTTAAACAATTCTCAGATTTTGATATACATATGTTTCCTCTTAATTTCTCAGCTTCTGAGGAATTCGTAATTTATTTAAAAAGTTCCGATTTCAATTGAAATAAAAACTATGAATTTTATTTTGAATTTTCTTAATTTTAAATAGAAAACCTCAATTTCATTTTGAAATTTCTTAATTTAAAATTCAATCTGAATCCAAGTTCCTTTTGGCTTTTCTCAATTAAAAATTAAAACGCTAAAATTCATTTGAAAATATTTCAATCTTTAATGAAAAATCTTAATTTCATTTAGAATTTTCAAAAACTTTATCCGGAAAGTTCTCAATTTGAAATAGAAATGGTGTAGAATTTTTCAAAATCTAAAAAGTTTTTCAAAATGTTCTACGGAAAAGAATCTCATAATCTGAAGAATTTTCTTTACAATAATAATTTTCCATTTTTATACCTATTGACAATCATAATTTTGTTTGAAATTATCCCGATTTCAAATGAAAAATGTATAGTTTATTTAAAAATTTAGTAATTTCAAACAAAAAATTCCGATTTTATTTGGAATTTATTTTGAAATTTTTTAATTTTAGATTTTTTGAATTTAAAATACAAAATCAAATTTTTTTTTTAAATTTTCTCAATTTTTAATGAAAAATCTTAATATTATTTAAAATTTTCCCAACCCAATTTTTAATGAAAAATATAAATAAAACTTTATTCGTAAAACTTATAAACTTTATTCTAAAAGCTCTAAATTTAAAATAGAAATTCTAAAAAGTTTTTCAAACTTTCTATAGAAAAAAATCTTACAATCTGAAGAATTTTCTTTAGGGCGAGCAAATTTTCTAAAAATAATCAAGTTTTAACTTTACCACAGATATTTTCATATAAATTTGACTTTCATACCTCTTGTTAAGCCCTAAACTTTGGTTATTTTGAGATAAGTTAGCAGGTCTTAGAATAATTATTTTTTCTTTTTTATGTTGAAAACTACAATTTTGTTTAAAATTTCTTCGATTTCAAACATTTTGCAATGTCCAAAAAAAATTGATTACAATTGGAACAAAAATTTTAATTTTACGTATAATTTTCTTAAATTTAAATGGAAAATCTCAATTTCATTTTGAAATATCAAAATTTTAGATTTTTCTCTATTTGAAATAAAAATTCAAAATGTCTTTTTACATTTTCTCAATTTTTAATGAAAAATTTAAATTTTATTTTAAATTTACCACTCAATTTTTAATAAAAAATCTCAATTTCATTTGGAACTTTCCAGAACTTTATTCGGAAAGCTCTGAGTTTGAAATAGAAACGTAGAATTATTTGAAATCTAAAAAGTTTTTTAAATTTTTTATAGAAAAGAATATCATAATCTGAAAAATTTTCTTAAGAGTAATAATTTTTAAATTTTTTTGTAAACACAATTTGGTTTGGAATTTTTCCGATTTCAAATAAAAAATGTCTATTTCATTAAAAAATTTCACAATTTCAAACAAAAAATTCCGATTTCAATTGAAATAAAAATATTAAAATGAAAATTATTCAAATTCGAGGACATAAATAATAAATTCGAGGACATAATAATAAATTTGAAAACAAAAACTATAGATTATTTGTTAGGACAATATCTTAATACAGAAATATAGAGTATGGCCTCGAACTTGAATATTAATTTTTTTTTTATTAAGAAAACCCCAAAATTAAGAAATTTCAAAATGAAATTGAAGTTTTTCATGTAAGATTAAGAAAATTCCAAATAAACTTAATATTTTTTTATTTTTAATGAAGTTGAAATTTTTTGTTGGAAATTGTGAAATTTTTAAATAAAATTGACATTTTTCATTTGAAATCGGGAAATTTTAAAGCGAAATTGAGATTTTCAATATAAAATTGGAAAAATTATAATTTTACAGAAAATTTTTCAGATTATTTTATTTTGAAATACAAAGTGATTCAAATATTAATTTTTGTTTTGAGGTTTTCAATATTTTTTGTCAAAAAGCATTTTTTTAACAGAAGAAAGTAAGAATCACAAATATGAGGGAAATATTTTATTAAAAAAAAATAGTTTTTTTTAACCATCGAACTTTTTTGTAAATAAAATAAAAAATGTAAAATATCTGTGTGCGCGGATTTGTCTTAATATTGCTTTGAAATCTAATGATCTACAAAAACTATTCTCAATTAGTGAGTGAGTTTGCCAAATATATAAGTTTATTTTTCATATATTTTGTGAATTTTTTTAGTTGTTAAAAATAAAATGGACATGCAAATGTCCAAAAATTATTTGTATCGCACTCAGAAATACTCAAAATTGATCTCCAATATACATGGGAAATTTAGATTCAAAAAAGACTCCAATTTATGAGGGAATTCTCCTTGACACTCTTTTGGATCAACATTTTTTTGAGCACATTTTGTAATAATTTTTGAGCCCATTTGCAGGCTGGGATTTAACAAAAGAATTTAATGGGTAATTTAAAGAGCAATTCACACGCTATTTATCTCTGTCCCTCCATATTAACTATTTCCCAGTATTGATGATACGAATTGTCATATTCTTGTAAATTCTCTTTTGAAAATTACAGTTCGTAAAATTAATACTGGGAAATGTAGACATAACCCAGCAAGAACAGTGACGGTCATATGACCGGTCAAATGACCGACACTGCTGATGGAAATATCCATCAATGCGTAGAACAAAGTTTCTATCATTTTCTTAAGGGCAATATGAAGAAAGTGATGGAAACTTTGTGTACGTGTGATTTTGCATCTCCCTCTAATTTATAAATTCATAAGTTAGAGGAAGATGCAAGATTTGCATGTGTTAGTTTCGGTCATCCATTTCTTGTAGGGAAATTAATCTAAATTTCCCTCGTAGATTCGAGCCCATTTTGAGGCATTTCGGAGTAGTGTGAATCGTGCTTAATCTTAATTCACACGCTATCCACCACTATCCACCCAAATTTACTATTTCGCTGTATTTGTCATTTTCAAAAGAGAATTTACAATATGACAATTGGGGTGGAATGCGTGTGAATCAAGCTTATCCACGCCGGTCCTCTCATCAACTATTCTACACACTCAGAAAATAAAGAAGGTTGAAATTACTAATAATGACAGTTGAAATAACTACAAATGTAGTTAAAAAGGGAATGAATGTATTAGACATAAAAAACTTTAAAAAAAACATTTTTACAATGAAAATTATTCAATTATTTTTTTTAAGAAACATTTTTTTTTGTATTTCCTACATCCTATTTAAAAAGCAAAGTAAAAATATGAGGCAATCTAGTGTATAGTCAAAGAAAATGTTTAAAGTTAAAAATATTTTATACAAAAAGAAACAAACTATAAAATTATAATAAACAATTTGATTGAAACTTCTTATATCACTTCAGACTCCTCAAATGACTTTACAAGGTCATCGTGAATGTATTTCCGCTGTTCAATGGATGGATGATGTAACATTGTTAACTGGCAGTTGGGATCATACTATGAAAGTATGGGATCTTAATATGGAGGGTATTAAAACGGAAATATCAACCAATAAGTCGATATTTGATGCAAGTTATTCAAATCTGAGTAGACTTATAGTAACAGCATCGGCGGATAAAAATATTAGACTTTATGATCCCAGGACAAATCGTAAGATGTTTATGGAATATTTCTATAATAAATAAAATATTAATTAAATTTGTTTTCGTATTTTAGATGGTTCTGTTGTGCGCAACACTTATTTAGGTCATCAACAATGGGTACAGACTGTTATGTGGTCAACTACCGAGGAGCATTTATTTGTTTCGGGTTCTTATGATAATCAAAATAAATTATGGGATTGTCGCAGGTTTGTTACTCTTTTTAGACTTTCAAAAGTTTTTATATATTTATACCAATTTTTTTATTTTTTTCGTTACTATTCAGTCCCAAGGCTCCTCTTTATGATTTAATAGGCCATGGTGATAAAGTTTTGGATATTGATTGGTCTAATCCTAAATATATCGTTTCTGGTGGAGCAGATAATACAGTACGTGTTTATAAATCTCGTAAAGCTATTGCATCGGACACTACCATCATGGATACCAAATGAAAACCTGTTTTGTCTAATTGAGGTATATATATTTTCCAGGAAAATATTTCTCCCTTTGTGACTAAATTTTTAATATAAAAAGTGTTTTTTTATGGTATAGAGATAATTAAAATAAATTTTCATAAAAAATGAATCAGAATTCAGTTTATTTTTATTTAAAAATGTGCCTTTAAACTTAATAATGTTTAATTATCGACCTATTCTGGCATGTGATGAAAAACGATCGTTTTCAAATCGAATTAAAAAAAAAAGTAAATTTATAATTTTGAAATCAATCGCAATCATAACCGATACGTTTTCATCACATGCCAGTATAACTATTTTCCCTCTTTGTGTAATTTAAGATTTAAAATTGTATACTCAAAATCGGATGATTTGTATGCGTCATTGCAATCATTATAATGTTACTTTTCATTTAAAAATGCTCTTGCCGCAATTTTACAATCATTCGTAAAAGTGGAAAATAATGTTTGCCAAAATTGGACTTTATGGGGAGTTCCTCAAAATAAAATAAGAATATGACCCCCTCTGGAATTAAAAAAGAAATTTTTTATATCTTCGGGGGCCCCGGTAACCTTAACCGAAGATAGAAAAAAAATTGGCAAAAGTGCAGTTTATGGGGCGTGAGGAAAAAAAAAAAAAAAATATGACCCCCTCCGGAATAAAAAAAAAAAAATTTTTTGTTCTGGAGTTAAGGGGGCCGGGCCCCCTTTGGCCCCCAGGCCCTAAAAACTGATACACCACCGAATATACAAGTATGGGTATTCAAATCAAAGGAAATTTTCTCCCGATTCCAAAAATAGTATTATTTTTTGGATAAGTGAACCAGGGCGGCAACCAGAGCCATTTTAAACCCCCAAAAGGGGGTAAAAAAAAAATGCAAATGTTAATGGAACCTATCCAGAAAATAATACTATTTTTGGAATCGGGAGAAAATTTCCTTTGATTTGAATACCCATACTTGTATATTCGGTGGTGTATCAGTTTTTAGGGCCAAAGGGGGCCCCGGCCCCCTTAACTCCAGAACAAAAAAATTTTTTTTTTGGCTTAAGTCTAGTTTAGGGGCCTCGCTCGGATTTATTTCAAATTTTCACCATTAGTAGAACTTTTAATGCTGAGCTCAAAAATACATTTTTTTTTTGTCGGCGACTCTCGGTTCCCGAGCTATGGACTTCCAAAGTTTGAATTTTGAATCTTTGCATCTTCACCATTTCTGATCGGATCAAAACAATATACATATCATTTGAAAGCTTATTAAAGCACCTTTCATTTGATATATAATACTTCTAATTCCATTAACCCGTTAAGCGTCAAATTAAAAAAGTCTGTTTTTTAACCGAATTTTTTAGACAACCCTCGTATTTTCTCAAAATTTGACTATTATAAAGGTACGATACAAATAATATTTATTTGTAGCTAAGATTTCAAGCTTTAATTTGATATATAATATTTCACTTTAACCCTTTTAACACCGTAGATATTAACATTTATATCGTTATTTAATTTTCTTCATTTTTGTACTTTTGTTCTTATATGTATATGTAAATTAATAACTTTGTTAAATTGCTAATTTTAGAAACAAATACACTTTTGTAAACACGCCGAAATTTCTGCAGCCCGGGGCGAAGCCTCAGCGAAGCCGAGAATTGGACTGATGGGAGTAAAAAAACCCCTAAGCCCGGCCGAAGGCCGGTTACACAGAAAAACTTTGCTCGGCATATGTATATATAAATTAATAACTTTGTTAAATTGCAATTTTTAGAAACAAATAGACTTTTGTAAATACGCCGAAATTTCTGCAGCCCGGGGCGAAGCCTCAGCGAAGCCGAGAATTCGACTGATGGGAGTAAAAAAACCCCTAAGCCCGGCCGAAGGCCGGTTACACAGAAAAACTTTTCGTAAACTACATTTGTTCCCCAACTTTAACCATTAATAACTTTTTTATTATAAGAGATATAGTAACACATTATACCTTAAATGAAAGCTTGTAAAATGGGCTATAATTTTCTATAAATTTTTTATTTACATATATAGACGTTTTTTTGAATAAACAGATATGTTATACAAAAAAACTAGAATAAAAAATGAAAAACTTAAAACTGGGCTGTAATGGGTTAATTTATGAGGACATATTGTACCTCATTAGAAAGATATT
Source organism: Delia radicum (assembly GCA_021234595.1). NCBI lineage: Eukaryota > Metazoa > Arthropoda > Insecta > Diptera > Anthomyiidae > Delia > Delia radicum. The sequence goes on along the minus strand of CM037854.1, from coordinate 76,266,146 downwards.
TTAAAGAGCTTTCATATGACACCCATATTGTCGTGATCGAACTTGTACTTTTTGAGATAATCGTTAAAAACTATTCCAACTTTAATGCCCATTTCTGACGCAAGGGGGCGTCGCCGACAAAAAATTTTTTTTTTGTTGAAATCAGCTCAAAAAGTACTATTCAGGGTAAAAAAAAAAAAAAATCTGAGCGAGGCCCCTAAACTAGACTTGTTCCAAATTTTTTTTTTAATTCTGGATGTGACGACATACTTCTTTTTTTGGAACGTCCCATAAAGTGCAATTAAGCCTAATTTTTGTATAGACTTTAAAAGAATAATCAAAATCACAGATTATATTGAGTTTCCACTTAAATGTTTTGAACAAAGCATGTGTTTTGGTGAAAAAAAACGTGTTTTACTTCAAAACACCTTCAGATGTTTTACCAATGATAATGGTCAAAAAAAAGTAAAGTCGAACCGTATTGGTTTGTTACATACTTATAGAGAATCTCCATGTATTTTGCATTAGATTTTTGTTCAATTTCTTTTGTTTTTCTTAAATTTTTGCATTTAATTTTTCTCATTTTATTTCCGCCACATTGCCACAGCTGATTCCTAAATGTCTGTAATCTGTGATCAAAATACTTCGCTTAGCCGCTCAAACACAAACTACTCAGACAGGAATCAGCTGATGAATTCAAAATGAAGGTAAGAAAATGAGTAAAAGAAAATGTAAAAGTTATAATGATTAACAGAAAGGGATAGATATATACATAAAATGTTTAATACAATGTACATAAAGTACAAATTAAATCGCAGAGATCATTATATTACTTGTGTACCACACATTACTGCTACTGTTAGTATTATATCTTATATCAAAAAGTGTTGTTACGATAAATCTCTAAACAACAATATCATGATATGAACTGTCAAAATTGTAAACAAAAAAATAAATAAAAGGCAAACGCCTAAAATTAAAAAATTACAAAAAAAAATTTATTAAAAATGGTTTAACTGTTATAAATCAATTTAAAGTTATTCCTTAATCGCACACTGATAATAATCCATGCATAAAAATACCAATAAATGTGAAAATAACAAAAACTTTCGTAAAATAAACCAATATTTGTTCATTTTACGAAAGTTTTTGTTGTTTTGACATTATTTTCGTATTGTTATGAGTGCATAGTTGAAAATTGTATGAATAAACGGACTTCTTTACTCAACGGGAGACAAAAAATTATGAGAACACATGATATAAATATGAATACGTGTTTTCCACCCTTAACATTAATACGAACATATGTAGATAATTCAATTCCGTTATTCTATTGGCGTTCTCGCACATATTATATCCAACTTAATATCTAATGTGGACTCCGTGTAATATAAATAAACCCATACAGTCCAAGATTGCTTTTTAGAGATATGTCATTGGTAACCTGCCTGTGTTGTCTGTGCGCTCAAATAAGATTTCCCTGAGACAAAAGCGCCAAATTAGCAATTGGTATATACCGGCTAATTGACATTTACATATATGGTTGTCTCTTTCATTCTTATTGTTTGGGTAGTCGTATTTAATTTACTTAAGAAAGTTACCAGATCAATAAAAAATACAGTAAATCTCCAAAATTTCCAATTGGCAAAGAGAAAAGTTAGTCGTGTATTTTGTAACACAAAAAAATCGTTGCCAAGTAACTAGAAGCATTTCAACTAATAACGTTTTTCCGCATAAATTATTTAATAATTAGTTAAAAGCAAGTAATAACTTGGTAAAATGTTACTAGTTTTCGCATAACTTTTGTAAATTAACTTTATTGCACACAAAACAAATCTGGGGTATCGTTTATCAAAAAAGTGTATAATATTACCAAGTACAGTAGCAGCATTTCAACTAATAACCATTTGAAGGAAAGTTTGTCAATCAACTTAGGAAAATGGTTTGAAGAAATGTAAATTTGACATTTAGCTACAAAATCTTGTTAATTTTTCCTTTTTTATTTTATGATTTTCAAGCAAAACCTATTTATAATAGTCTGCTTTGTATAGAAATCCTTATATAGCTTAATAGATTGTACTATTTTTTAGATTTAAAATGCAGTTTTTTTATTTTGTTAAAAAATTAAAATGTATTTATTAAATATTAAAGAATCACATTAAATTAATTATAATTAATTCCTTTACTAATAAATTGCTAAATCATTTATCACATTCAGCACCAATGGCAAAGGCCAGAATATAACACAGTACCAATGTATAGTTTTCAACTACAAAAAATAAAATTAGGGTTAGAATTTTTCTTATTATTTAACGACTTGAATACATTTTTATAGCTTTTTATTTCGAGCTACTGTTGAAAAAGCACAATAAGTTGAATGTTAGTTGGATTTATTTGAATTCAATTTTACTTTACAAATATTAAACTCAATTTACATTTCACCATTTGGACTTTTGATTCGTCCAAAACTATGTTGCTACATTTTACCAATTAATGCTTGATTAAATTATGTAGAAAAAATGTTAGAGGTATGCAATATAAGTTTGACATTTTGTAAAATGTATTAATATATAAAAATGTTAAGTAATATTTTATAATGTATGAAAAAATTATTTGTTACGTTTAAAGTAGTTTATGAAAATTGTGTAAATGCAAAATTAACACAATGGGATGCTTAATTTACACAAAACTTGATAATATCCCTAGGATTTGAATGAAAAATATGTTTTCATCGTATTCCCTCGGGAATTTTTTGTTCAAAGTTGAAATGTTCGTAATTACTTGCAAAAGATTATTTGTGTGAACACGCTTTTGCAAACTTTTAGTATTGCGAAAAACAACATAGCCAGATATAATTTTCCGATTTTAAGGCAAATCTACATAATGGAAAAAACTGCACCGAGATACCCGAAATTTTTACAGTTTAGTTTTCCCATTATATACACTTACCACTATTTTTCTCATCAAAAACTGCACAAAATTAGAGTGTTTTCTTGCTATAAGTGGCTTATAGCTGCAATGTTTTTCCTATCAAAATTTTTGCAAGACTAAAAGCCAGAACTAAAAAAAAATTTAAACGGATAACAATTTCCACAATTTTTAAATCAACAAAAACCCCTAAATTCTGAGAACATTATTCTATATTAATTAAAATTAATTACACTCTTCCAAATACATGTTTTTTATAAGTACATTTTTAAAAATTCGGATAATCATTTTGGTGGTCCCATGTGGCATAGAATATATGTATATTTTAAACTCTTCTTCTTCTTTTAACAACAAACATACTTTTTCATACACTTTGAAATATTTTTTGTATAGGTGTACCACTTTTGTATAGGTGTACCACTTATGTGTTCTGAGTTATGTGCACTGACAGCTAATGTCAGAGTTTGCGATCTGTGTAATCTATGCCAGGGGGCCATGTTTGCTAAACATGTTTCTACTGAATATGTTTTGAAACAAAACATGTTTTGCACATGTTTGCCCATACATTTTTTTTTCAACAAAACGTATGTTTTGCTCAAAACACGCAAGTGGAAACATAGTAATAATCTTAATTACATGTTTTGCAAAACACGTGTTTTTCATTTAGTTGTGAACGTGGCTTTTGCGTATTTTTCTTTTTTAGCACACTGCACTCTGAAAAAATATAAATCTTTTTTCCCCGTTGCCGACTATTTGAATATGAATCCACCAGAAATCTGGCAGCATTTTTTTTTAACAAATGACTACTGTTTTGCGAAAAAAATCAAAGCGTTTCAAAAAAGTTTGATGGGAGATAGAAAAAAAAAATAATTTTAATTAAAAACTACAATTTATATAAAAAGCAAATAGAAACAAACCAAGGTGATATAGTATAAACACAAATAGAAAGAGTGAAAAAGGATTTCAAAGGAAAGAAAAACCAGACAATATATAAAGAAAAACGGTAAGAAGGCAATGTCGTCGGAAAAAGTGCTGGTAAAAAGTATCTAAAAAAAAGACATTTTTTTATATCAAATGTGTGAAATAGTTTAATACTATAAAGAATTAAAAGAAAACTTGCAAAAATTAATATTATATATACCTAAAAGTCTGCAAGTATAAAAAAAAAACAACAACAAAGAACTTCAAAGAATATTGAAAAAAAAATTTTCTTTTTGCGTTTGTAATCTCTGCCTCTGCCATTAGTGGCAGCGATAAAAAACACTGCCTAATCGATGTCCGTCATAAAAAATTGCAATTTTTACTTGCTTTGCAATTCATGGATACGTTTTTCTGGTTAAATTTTGTGCTTATAAATTTATAACCATATTTTTAAATTCCATAGATTGTGTGTTTAGTTGTATGTTTGTAGCTCAGTTTAGTTGAAGGGTTCTCTGCTTTTGTCTGTGACTTTGCCATAGTAGTGTTGTTGTTGTCTGCCTTTTTGTTTTTTTGCATTTTAATACCCAAAATGGCCGCTAAAGTAAAACAATCGTATTAAATTTTTTTTTCTATTGTCTGTCAATCGGATGTCATAAATTATATGGAATGCAAGAGAAAACGTATGGGTTAAAATTACTTGGAAAGATGTTGAAGAATAAAATAAAACAACGTCACAAAGTTCTTCAATCCTTTCTGCAAGGACATTGTTGAGTTTATATCAAATTAAAAAAAAAAAATCGACGTAGAGTTTCCGACGTCAGTTTTTTTTTTATAATTTAAGCTGGTATCAGAACTTTAATAGAATGCATTTTCCTGCATGATTTTAAAATAATATTTTAAAATCATTAAGTTTTGTTTTGCCGCCGCCGTTTTAATCGGCTCGCATTGTCTTAAAATGTGAGCCGGCTAAAGCGGCAGCCGCCGAATTTTTATTTGCGCCGCTAATTTTTTGATTAGAGCTTAATAGACCAATTTTGTTACCATTTGGAACAAGTCTAGTTTAGGGGCCTCGCTCAGATTTTTTTTTTTTTTTTACCCTGAATAGTACTTTTTGAGCTGATTTCAACAAAAAAAAAATTTTTTGTCGGCGACGCCCCCTTGCGTCAGAAATGGGCATTAAAGTTGGAATAGTTTTTAACGATTATCTCAAAAAGTACAAGTTCGATCACGACAATATGGGTGTCATATGAAAGCTCTTTAAAATATCTTTCTAATGAGGTACAATATGTCCTCATAAATTAACCCATTACAGCCCAGTTTTTCTGTGTAACCGGCTTCGGCCGGGCTTAGGGGTTTTTTTACTCCCATCAGTCGAATTCTCGGCTTCGCTGAGGCTTCGCCCCGGGCTGCAGAAATTTCGGCGTATTTACAAAAGTCTATTTGTTTCTAAAAATTGCAATTTAACAAAGTTATTAATTTATATATACATATGCCGAGCAAAGTTTTTCTGTGTAACCGGCCTTCGGCCGGGCTTAGGGGTTTTTTTTACTCCCATCAGTCCAATTCTCGGCTTCGCTGAGGCTTCGCCCCGGGCTGCAGAAATTTCGGCGTGTTTACAAAAGTGTATTTGTTTCTAAAATTAGCAATTTAACAAAGTTATTAATTTACATATACATATAAGAACAAAAGTACAAAAATGAAGAAAATTAAATAACGATATAAATGTTAATATCTACGGTGTTAAAAGGGTTAAAGTGAAATATTATATATCAAATTAAAGCTTGAAATCTTAGCTACAAATAAATATTATTTGTATCGTACCTTTATAATAGTCAAATTTTGAGAAAATACGAGGTTTGTCTAAAAAATTCGGTTAAAAAACAGACTTTTTTAATTTGACGCTTAACGGGTTAATGGAATTAGAAGTATTATATATCAAATGAAAGGTGCTTTAATAAGCTTTCAAATGATATGTATATTGTTTTGATCCGATCAGAAATGGTGAAGATGCAAAGATTCAAAATTCAAACTTTGGAAGTCCATAGCTCGGGAACCGAGAGTCGCCGACAAAAAAAAAAATGTATTTTTGAGCTCAGCATTAAAAGTTCTACTAATGGTGAAAATTTGAAATAAATCCGAGCGAGGCCCCTAAACTAGACTTAAGCCTACCATTTTAATCAGTCGCGTTTGGTTGTGTGGGAAACTCTGTAAATGAAACTGTCAAATAATTTGGCATAAATTTGGTTTACCGACACCTCACCAAAATAAATGAAATTTTGTCCTTTAATAGAAGAGACCACGCTGAGTCGAAATAAAAAAAAATTTTGCGTCGCTCACGCCCCCTTTTCAGTGGGCGGGGCTCCAAAGTTTGAAATGAAATTGCAAATAACTTCAAAACTACTTATCCGATCTTAACAAAATTGGCGTCGTTGGAAAGGTCTCAAAAATATCTTTCCAATGAGGTATATAATGTATTAACCCCTTGCTGCCCAAATAAAGCATTTTTGTTTTTTTTATGATTTTTTTTTTAACGCTCTTTTTGTTAAATAACGCCTTTATAAGTACACAAAAAGTGTATAAAAAGGGAAAGTCTGTTTTATAAGCTTTCATAAAAGGTGCAACATGACCCCATAGGTCTTGAAATGAAGTAGTTATTAAGGGTTAAAGTTGACCATTAATAGGCAAAACTATGATTTTTGCAAGATTTTGAAAATTAGATTTGTTGTATGGTATGGTTTAAGATTTTGTATGCAAAAGAAAACTTGTAAAAATGCCAAAATTTCTGCGGCCCTGGGCGAAGCCTCAGCGAAGCCGGTGGGAGGACTGGTGGGAGGAGAAAACCCCTAAGCCCGGCCGAAGGCCGGTTACGCAGAAAAACTATTTTGCAAAGACCCATATATGGTCACGTCGATATACATATGGTTCAAAATTTGAAGAAGGGTGTGTAAAAAAAATCATTATGCTTTTTTTGGGCAGTAAAGGGTTAATATTTTAGGACATTATATACACCATTGGAAAGATATTTTTGAGATCTTTCCGCCTGAGAAATATGGTCACGTCGATATATGGCTCAAATTTTGAAAAAAGGACGTTTAAAAAAAAAAAAAAATATAAAAAAAACAAAAATTGTTTTATTTGGGCAGCAAAGGGTTAATATTTTAGGACATTTTATACTCCATTGGAAAGATATTTTCAAGACCTTTCCAACGACGCCAGTTTTGTTAAGATCAGATAAGTAGTTTTGAAGTTATTTCGGATTTCATTTCAAACTTTGGAGCCCCGCCCACTGAAAAGGGGGCGTGAGCGACGCAAAAAAAAATTTTTTTGGACTCTGTGGGGTCAAATGTTCAAGGTCAAAAAATTTCAAAAAATTCTGAGAGGTGTCGGTAAACTGAATTTGTTCCAATAATTTTTTGACAAAGTTTCATTTACAGAGTTTCCCACAATACCCCCCTCTGTAAATGAAACTTTGTCAAATAATTTTTTGTCAAATAATTTTAGATTAGTCGTTTGTAATTTCTTTCAAAAATCAGTTCCACGTAGTGGAGTAACAGAGGCCCAATTCCTGTGAACGGCGCCGAATTGATAATTCACGGTCATCAACATCACTGGTGGATACAGCTGCGATATTTTACTCTGTCCGCACTCTACGTATGGTGTGGTGGTTTAATGTCCAATAATGTAAATTTGGTGCGAAATTAAGTCCGAATAGCCTTCTCAGAAGTTCGTTCAAACTGACCATCAATTGGAAGAAGTGCACGATGCACTTTCTTAACCGAGCATGAATTTTGATAATAAAATTCCATAATCTGCAAGTGTTGTTAGTTTGTAAGTCGGTGCATGGTTAAATTATAGACCAAATTGAACAAAAACAGTGTTGCCAAAAAGAAAGTTGCTGAAAAAATCACCCTTACAACAATTGGCATATTAGTTTGCTCTAAAACTTGATGTCAAACAGCCACGAATGCAAAACAGCAGTTCACGCGAAATATATTAATATTCTTCTCTGATTACATATGCCCAAACTATGATTCTGATGATGACATGGAATGGTTCCATACCATCTTACAAATAAACATTTTTTAGCACCGAAAACTTCAGAATCCGATTCTCAAGATTCAAGATTTTTCATACTTTTATTAAAGTAAAAATCTAAGTTTTTTGCATTTTTAATTTATTTTTAATTTTTTCTTCTTTCTGTGAGTTTTTGTTATTTTGTACACGTTTTACAACCAAAAACGACTGATTAAAATGATAACAAATCGGTCTATTGCGCTCTAATTAAAAATTGGCGGCTGCCGCTTTAGTCGGCTCACATTTTAAGCCGATGCGAGACGATTAAAACGGCGGCGGCTTGTTTCTCTGGTTGCAATTACCAATTAACCAAATAATTAAAGATTTCACTTTACAAAAGTTTACTTTAGCTAAATATGACTGTTTCAATGTATTTTCATACAATCGCTCATTGCCTTAATTTAACTTCGTTAAATATAATATAGCTGTGACGGCAACATCAATTTAGAAAAATAATATGTATGAGTTTTTTCTAACCCTCATATGTATCGCAGCGACCACCTTCGGTGTTCCCATAGCACTTAACCTAATCGAAGTAAAATAAAGAATCAGTGCTATAAACCAAAAAGCTTCAAGAAGTTCGCCAACACTCCATCAGGTAACGAGCAACAACTGGGGACAGATTCTCCAAGAAAAACGATATCATTTCGTTCAAAACGATACCTAATTTTCTATCTTTTTGGCGATGTTTCTTACGAAAACGTTAAACTAAACGATGTAAAATTGTTTTTTTTTTTACAAAAATCGTTAACATTATTTAAAATTTGTAGATAATATTGTCATAATTTGACTTCGAAAAGTGGAAGAATATCGTTGATCGTCCTACAGAATTCCTTTATATAGTTGCGCCTTAAATTATATCGCTTTTGATCAACAAGAGGGTATTAACTCAAAATTTTTAAAATATCACTTTTTTTAAAGAAATCAACTAACAACATCAATATCTATCTATTGTAAAAGTTTCAACGTATTCCTATTACTCTTTCATCTCGAAAACCACTTTTGAGACCTTAATTTCAACAAACATGTATTATTTCGAGTTAATACAAAAGTTCAAATACAAATTAATACAAAAGTTCAAATCAAAATAATACCTTTTTCATAAAAAAAGTATTATTTTGATTTGAACCTTTATTTATGTTAAAAATAATCAAACTGTTTTATTTATATTTGGTTGTATTTTGAGTTGATACTGTTTTGTTGATAAAATTTGTTTTATTCAATAAATTTAAATCGATAAAATTTCAAAAAAATGGTATTAACTCAAAAAATTGTTTTTTTTTGCAATGAGTGGAAAAATTTAAAACAAAAACAATGTATATATATTTTAAATGGAATTTGCTTATTATGATATGTTTGAATTTTTATTAAAAACACAAACCATAATTAGTGTAAATTTTAATTTATAACAAGCTTTCAAACTATGTATATTTACAAAAATAAAGCAAATTTATAATATGTTAGCTAGGTTGATACATGTATTCCGACATGTCAAAAGATGCCACCAGAATCCGAAGTTTTAGAAAATGCTTTAGCATCCAGAATAGGCAGATCATTAACTTAATTTGCTATTTAATTTGCTTTATTTTTGTAAATATACGGTTGTTAAAAGCTCGTTATAAACAAAAATAACTACAAAATAATTTCGATGTATATAAAAACAAAAAAAAAAACAATGAAAACAATATAAATTTGGTTTTAATTTTTATTACAGCTCGTTTAAACTTACATTTTATATTTGACACTCTCTATTTTGAGTACCACTATGTCCTCAACATCAACGACAAGTGGTGGTCCATCAACAACTAATTCGTCGGCCTCGACAGCTACCCCTACGGGTCTTGTTTCCAATTCACCACCAGGCACTGCCAATAATATGTCTGCCACCAATAATGCCACCACAAATTCAACACCAACTACGGGACGTGGTCGTAATGGGAATAACACCTCTGTAGGTGTCAATAATCCCGCCACTTCGGGTACATCAACAAATTCTTCCTCTGTTATGGTTGGCGGCGGCGGTGTTGGTGGTGGTTCTTCTGCTGCTTCGGCAGCTACTACCAGCGAGGAGACACGTAAAGATCCCAAGCCAAATCCAAAAATCTCAAAAGCTTTGGGTACCTCAGCCAAACGTATACAAAAAGAACTTGCCGAAATTACTTTAGATCCACCACCCAATTGTAGTGCTGGCCCTAAGGGTGATAATCTTTATGAATGGGTTTCAACGATCTTGGGACCACCCGGATCTGTTTATGAGGGTGGTGTTTTCTTTTTGGATATTCACTTTTCGCCCGAATATCCATTTAAGCCTCCTAAAGTTACGTTCCGTACTCGTATCTATCATTGTAACATCAATAGTCAAGGTGTTATTTGTTTAGATATTCTCAAGGATAATTGGTCACCAGCATTGACCATATCAAAGGTATTGCTGTCAATTTGTTCCCTGCTGACTGATTGTAATCCTGGTAAGCTATTAAACAAACGGCTTTCTCGTTGATATTTTAGAATATTTTTTGATGAGTTTTTTTTCTAACTTTTTAGCTGATCCTTTGGTTGGTAGTATTGCTACACAATATTTACAAAATCGTGAAGAGCATGACAGAATTGCCAGACTTTGGACAAAAAGGTAAGTTTTTTATAACTAACAAATATTTGTTTTTCTATGTGCATGAAGGGAAGTTTTTTTTTAATATTTCTTTCTATAAAATTCAATGCTTCCAATTTTTGTTTGTTAGTTCTCACCAAGTCAAGTGTTAATCCTTTTCCTTTAAAAATTAGACATTCTTTTGCCCCTTTAGTTGATAAGTAATTATTTGTTTTTTTCTTTTAAACCAATTTTATTTTTAAATTTTTTAAAGAAAATTCTGAACAGAAAAATTATGAAATTATATTGACAAAATTAAAAAATGATCAACAATAGTTATGAAATTGTAAAGAAGTATATGAACTGAACAATACGTCACTACACCCCTTCTACATTGTTCCTCTGAGAATTTTCTTGAACTCATACAATCTTGCTCACGTTATAATTTATGATAAGAGATCAAACAGTTAAAATTAAGATTCATGAAAAAAAAATTCTCTAATTTTTTCAAAATTTTGAAAAAAAAAATTTAGGGGTCGCTACCAGACTTTAAAAATTTTACCGATTTTCAAAAAGACAAATTTTCATAAAAATAATTTCTTTAAAACACAAAAAAAAAAAACACAAAAATTTGATTGAGTTATATAATTTAACCGGGACAATTATATATTTAACCCCAACAATTCAGGAAAAAAATATTTTGTTTTTATAAGATTGTTAACCCTTAACTACTCTATGTCAAAAATATTTTGGATTTATTTTAAAGCTCCAATTAATTAAAATAATAAATAATTATAAAAAATTTAAAGATTGCAAATATTAAAATAAGTTTGGTCGTTTTTCTTTACACACATCATGCGGATTTAAAAAAACAAATAAAAAATTAGTATTAAAAAATATTAACCCTTGTCTACCGAAGCCCGAAAAAGTCCCGACAAAAAAATTTTAAACGGATTTGGCACATGAGAGGATATTGATGAATAGCAATTTTTGACAAGTATTAGGACTCAAACCGCTAAATGGTGAATAATATTATGATTAAAATATCCGCTTTTTGCCTCATGTATAAAAAACTATGTAATTTTTGTTATTTTAAATTTATAACGAGCTTTCAACCTCCGTATATTTACAAAAATAAAGCAAATCAAACATATTAGCTAGGTTGATACTAGTATTTCGATCTGGCTAAAGATCTCATCAGAACCCGAAGTTTTAGAAAAGCTAGAGCCTATATAATAGGCAGAACTTTAACAAAAAACCTATTAATAATCAATGTTGCTCCATTCTTGTCTTCTTAGTAATCAACCACGTGGTTAGGTCTTTTCCTAACAAGCATCATGACGTTACTAAACTTTGAAGACCAAAAATGTTCTATTTATATAAAAAATTTTTAGTGTGTACTCTGGCTCAAGTAATATTTTTTACAGTTATATTAGTTTTTTGTTTTTATATACATCGAGATTATTTTTATGTTATTTTAAATTTATAACGAGCTTTCAACCTCCGTATATTTACAAAAATAAAGCAAATCAAACATATTAGCTAGGTTGATACTAGTATTTCGATCTGGCTAAAGATCTCATCAGAACCCGAAGTTTTAGAAAAGCTAGAGCCTATATAATAGGCAGAACTTTAACAAAAAACCTATTAATAATCAATGTTGCTCCATTCTTGTCTTCTTAGTAATCAACCACGTGGTTAGGTCTTTTCCTAACAAGCATCATGACGTTACTAAACTTTGAAGACCAAAAATGTTCTATTTATATAAAAAATTTTTAGTGTGTACTCTGGCTCAAGTAATATTTTTTACAGTTATATTAGTTTTTTGTTTTTATATACATCGAGATTATTTTTATGTTATTTTAAATTTATAACGAGCTTTCAACCTCCGTATATTTACAAAAATAAAGCAAATCAAACATATTAGCTAGGTTGATACTAGTATTTCGATCTGGCTAAAGATCTCATCAGAACCCGAAGTTTTAGAAAAGCTAGAGCCTATATAATAGGCAGAACTTTAACAAAAAACCTATTAATAATCAATGTTGCTCCATTCTTGTCTTCTTAGTAATCAACCACGTGGTTAGGTCTTTTCCTAACAAGCATCATGACGTTACTAAACTTTGAAGACCAAAAATGTTCTATTTATATAAAAAATTTTTAGTGTGTACTCTGGCTCAAGTAATATTTTTTACAGTTATATTAGTTTTTGTTTACCCAATGAAAAAAGTTTCTATATACTCATAGACAACTTGATATCATTATATGTGCTTACATGTGCGGCAATATGTTACGATTTATGTTCATATCTTATACTTAGTTTGTGAACTTTTTTTTTAATTTCATCTTATATCATTGTATCGTATGTTATATATTTGCATATCTAGTATATCTATAATTCAGTAGTGACTGTCGTGTGGATAAGACGATTTTTTCTGATACTAGTTTGCACTAGTTGCTGTGAAGCTGTTGGTAGCGTTTTTGTTATATTTTTAAATGATGTATTTTTAAATGACCACTTAACTCCCGCAGGAAAGGAGCTAATCGCAGTTTGCAAAAACTTAAAATTATCAAATAAAATAAGGAAGTTTACCTTTAAAAATTATGACGTTCCGAAAGCAAAGGTAATAATGTGCGATGGCTCTGTAAAGATTTGCAACTATCAGGAGTGCGTCAGTATACTTGAGGAGGATAGTGGCTCTTTTTCAACTTCATGTAGAACGAGTGGCAGATAATTGAATATTTTGGTCATTTAAGTTATTTTTTTTTTTTTTTTTAATTTTATTGTTTGTTTAAACAAACTTAATTATATCAGCCATATTTTACAGTACTTTTTTTATCTGTTTATTTTTTTTTCTTTATACTATGTGTACGTAGTCATTCCACAACTTTAGTGGTGCAATTTGTATTTATCATAAAGTAGGTTTCCATGATTTATAATTTTATAATTTTCGATTAATTTTCAAAATTGGTTTTTATGAATATTACTACGAATATTATATTATTGCTGTTGTCAATATTTAAGCAATTAAATTTTTATTATATTATATTATTTTCTATTTTTCCTTTTTTGAAAATTCTAAAATGACTTACAATTGTAATTTAGGCACTGTAACTAGCAATAGTTCATTCTTTGGATCTCAATTGCGGAATTGTGGTTCTAATTTGATGAATATAGGTCACATCAATATTCAAAGTTTTGCGTTACGTTCATCTAACAAGTTAGATGAACTGAAAAATGTACTTGGTAATGCCTTGTTTGATATTGTAGGGATTACGGAAACATGGTTATTGGATGAAATATCATCGAATGCTGTTAATATACCAGGTTATGTCCTATGTCGAAGTGATCGCCCTGGTCCACGAGCTTGTGGAGGTGTGGGGTTATATATTTCTAGGAACATCAAGTTTAAGATAATTTTAAAGGATATTAAATATGGTTTTAACAGGAGGAGAAACACTACGTATGTTTCTGCTGAGTTTTTGTTTATTGAAATAAATGTGTCTGGTCGTAAGATTCTTGTAGGCGTTGTTTATCTTCCTCGAGGAGGTTTAGTTACTTTTGAAAATAGTGTTTCAGATATATTATTAGAATATTCCGATATAGTTATGTTTGGCGACTTTAACAACAATATGTTTAATGCTAAAAAAGCTATTTCTCTTAGGGAAATGTGTGGCCGTTTAAATGTAATTTGTCATCATAACTCTTTACCTACGCATCTTGATGTGCGGCACGGTTCCACGTCATTAATTGACTTTTTTCTGTTTTCTTCTTTATCTGTTACTGTATCTGGCCAGGCACAAATACCCGGTACTTCTCGTCATTCATTTATATTTGCATCATTTGAAATTATTACACAACATTTGGATGACGTGATTGAATATTTTGATTATGGTAATGTTGATTTATGTACTTTGGAAAATATTGCTGCGTCATGCAATTTTAACAGTATTCTGGATACAGCCAATGTGGATGATCAGGCAAATTTATTGAATTCATACATGTATCGTATGCATAGTGCAGTGCCACTGGTAAAGCGTAAGGTTAGTAGCTCGAATGATAATTCCTGAGATAAGATATAGTCTGTCAGTTCGGGATATTGCTTATCGGTCATATCTCGATGACAGGACTGACGGAAATTGGAGAATTTTTTGTCGTTTAAGGAACCATGCTAAGACGGTAATCCGTAATGCTAAACGTAGTGCGCATGCTAAACTTTTTTGTAATAAAAGCTCAGGACAGATTTGGAATACACTTCGTGCTAACGGTCTTGCTGATAATGCATCAACCGTTGATAATGTTGATGTTGAGGATTTGAATTTGTATATTTCTTCTAATCAAGGTAATAACCCTATCGATGATAGTTTTTTAGATAATGTTCTGGATGAAAGTGGGTTTTCATTTCATAATGTTGATCTTTGTGAACTGATATCTGCTCTATATTCAATTAAATCGAATGCCGTTGGTTGTGATGAGCTCTCCTTAAAATATTTGAAATTGATTTTACCTTATGTTGGTAAATATATTCTTTATCTTGTCAATAATGTAATTACCAAATCAATCTTTCCATCTTGCTGGAAAACTGGTAGGATAGTACCTCTTAAAAAAGTTGGTGAGTCTAATGACATGGATAATTTGCGTCCCATTTCTATACTTCCAGTACTTTCTAAAATTTTGGAGATCTTACTTAAGAACCAATTAGAGGATCACATTGCTAATGTTTCTTTTTTTAGTGATTCTCAATATGGATTTAGATGTGGTAGAAACACCACGTCGCTTCTTTTAGGACTTACTGATACGATTAGAAGGTCTTTAAGTATTGGCCATGTCAATGTTCTTTTATCCATTGACCTTCAGAAGGCTTTTGAAAAGATCGATCATAGTATATTAATTTCTAAACTATACCGTAATTTAGGTATTTCTGTTTCTTCTTGTAGGCTTATATCATCTTATCTCAGAAATAGAGGCCAATACGTATCTATTGGGAATAAATATTCTCATGTATTACCCGTTATAAGTGGAGTACCACAGGGGTCCGTACTTGGACCATTGTTATTTAATATATATCTCAACGATTTATTTAATTGTATTAATTTTTCTTCATGTGTTTCATTTGCATATGCAGATGATTTGTTTTTTTTATTTAGTGGCGAGAGGCAATTCTCGGATGTTTTGCAACAACAGTTAAATTACTGTGTCTCTAATATTACGGATTGGATGTTGGAAAACAAATTATATATTAATGCGGATAAGACAAAGGCTATGTTTTTTGGATCACCCTTACTGGATTTGGTAATAAATATTAATGGTACTAATATTGAGTTTGTCGATCAAATCAAGTGTCTTGGTTTGTGGTTGGACAATAGTTTAAATTTCGAAAGACATGTAAATTATGTTATTTCTAGGGTCAACTACTCCTTGCGTAGGCTCTATAATGTTAATTTAATTTTACCTATGAGAATCAAGGTTATGCTCATACATTCTTTAATTATGCCTTTATTTTTATACGGCATTGAAGTTTATAGTGGCACTTTTGGCTACATTATGAAAAGGCTTTCAGTGTTGTTTAATAGAGTAATCCGTTATCTATTTTGTTTAAGGAGACTTAATCGTACCCATATGACGCCGTATGTTTCGAGATTCTTAGGTTGTCCATTTTCGAACTATGTTAAAGCAAGGACTATACTTTATTTTTATAAGATTAATCATAATGATGACCTTGTATATTTGAATTCATTTTTTTCTTTTGGCCATTCTACACGAAATCGTCAAATTCAAATCCCTTGGTTAACCTCACTCTTAGAACGATCATTTCATGTGCGGGTAGCTCATATTTTTAATCACTTGCCTACAGAGCTCAAGTCCTTGGAATTACCATTCTACACTTTTAAACGCAAAGTTTTGATCTATGCTCAAGGTAATGAGTTATAATATTTTTGACATTTTAATGGAACGTGTGATTGTAATTATTCATTGGTTTACAGTGCCTTTATATTGTTTTTCTCTTCTTTCTTTTAACTTCTAATGTTTTTACTATTTTATAATACATATATGTTTATTTCTCTTTTTTTTTTTAATATTATATTGTTATTTATATTTTTGTTTTATATAATACAGTAGTCTTGTGTTGTAGTTATTTCTTAGCCATATATGGCCCTTTGGGCTCGGTTATTTAATGGAAGAATAATAAATAAATAAATAAAATGCAAAAACTGCAGTGGTTTATATCATAAATTATGTTCTGGAATTAATAATCATGATTTCAGTGTATTAATAAATTCAACAAATATTGTCTATAATTGTAACAAATGAGTTAATTCCATATTTATGTTTATGCTTTGGAGGTAGTTACGGGTACTAACAGTAATATGCTTAGACATCTGCATCTTACATTTATAAGTATAGTGAGATATGTTTACAGATTGAGGATTAGAGAATATATCTCTCCGTTTGTGTTGGATTTTATTTGTTTTTCTATTGAGGATTTTATAAAACTGAGAATCTTGTGATTGTTTTACAAGCTGTTGACAAATTTAGATTTATAATATCGTTAAAAACTTTTACAATATCGAATGGAAACCCTCAGATCCTTTAATGTGAGAATAACTAGAGTCTGGAATTCGTAACCTAGACATCTTAAAAGCTTTGTTGTTGCAAGTGCTACGTTTAAACGCAAACTAAGGCAGTGTTTTAATCACTCACTAGAATTTTTATAATTTACGATTATTTTTAATATTTTTTTTTTAATCGTCTATTTAATATGAAATTCTTATTGCTATATTTTGGATCGTTAAACTTTTGTTACAATTTAATTTATTTTAGGCATTTTTTTTATATATAAATTTATTTTATTTTTTTTTTGTGTAAAAATTTATTGCAGAATACGAACCATATTTGGCCCTATGGGCTTGGTTTTTGAATTAATAAATGAAATTAAATTTTCATTACATTTAACCAACCTAAAATTAATTAATTAAAAGTACCACTTTTACAATTTTCTTTGTTTTTTGTTTTTATATACATCGAGAGTAGTTTTTGATTATTTTATTTATTTATAACGACCCGGTGAAAAAAGTTTCGATATAATCATATATGATTATATATGCTATCATATATACCTAAACATTACATCACATATCATCTGATTCGAAAAATGGTATACATAAACTGATCTCATGGTATCTCATGGTATCTAATCTCATATAGTTTGATCCGAAAAATGGGTCTATCAAATATGATCAAATTATATATAATTTGATACAATCATATCTAATAAGTTTTTTAATTAGAAAACAAATTAAAAATGTTTTAGAGATCAGTACTTTTTACATTAATTCAATTATAAAACATATAAATAATAATTTTAAAAAATAATGTTAATTAAACAGCAAACTTTAAACGTCCTTGTTATACAAAATAATTAAAAATAATAACTATACGGTTGGTATTATGGATCTATACGATATTTTGTTTATGAAGGAAAAATCTCCTTAGATTGTTCAACACAACTATTTTGTTAACCAAAAAAACAGCTCCCATATCTTACCTATTTGTATTATCAGGGTTAATAAATACTCCTGAGGAGCAATCATTTTGTCCGTTTTGTGTTTAGTGTTCCAATATGACTCATTCCATTTCGTTCTACTTTACTTGGTTACAAACCATATTGAAAATTGGTTTGAAGTCCTTCTGTCAATTTCAAAGTGATGTATCAAAGAACTCATGATATGCGTATGTGTTAATTTACAAATAATAGACTTTTTGGAATTTTCGAAAGTAACGTTGTAAAAGTGGATTCTAAAAAGGGGAAAAGTCTTCCCTTAATGGCCTGCCCTAACCGCTGATGTTAGAAAATTGAAATTTAGGTATATATTTCGTGGCCATCATTTTATAAAACTCCAATAAAAGCGTGGTCCAAATGAATTTTAAAAGGGAAAAGGTCTCCCTCTTACCTAGCCCAAATCGCTGGAGCAAGGAACCTAAAATTTAAAATTTAGTCATTCGCCATAACTGGGATTGTGAGAAAAAAAAATATTAATTAAAGTTATGTTTGGGCTTATGAAAATACACTTTTTGTATTTGAGGTAAAATCTCGATATAAATTCAATTTGAAAGACAGAAAGTAAAAAAGTATACTATTGCTATAGTGACACTAAGCAACTAAAGGGTGGTTTTTTAAAAGCTATCGGATTTGATTTAAAAAACACATAAAATTTAGAGAAATGTATGAAATATCTACTTGAGTCGAAAGAACGATCTATATAATTCAATGTTTAAAGATGATTTCATGTAAATGTTAACCGTGGCTACGCCTCAAATGGTTCATACGCTGCGTCCAATTTTTGCAACAATCGGCCGGTATCTCACAAATAAATATTGGCTTCTAGTGTATTAACCGTTGAGGGCTTGTCCCTATAGACATGAGCCTCAACATAGCCCCACAAAAAATAGTCGACGGCGACTAAAGTCGACGATTCTTTAACAAAAATACACATTCTTGTAATTTAATTCTTATTTTTAAAAAAATATGCTAGTATATTAAAAAATAAAAGGAACTAGCATTTGCTTATAGCATTTAAGTATAGTTATATATTTGTTTTAATTAGATAAAAATGGTGCTAATATTGCCCTGTTGTCATGAACGAACAACTGTTTTTGCACAGTAGCAGGATTAAGACAACTTTTTAGAATTAACGCAGTTTCCAGCGACCCACTGTGTCAGAATCAGTAGGAATTTTTGGATTAGTTTGTGTAGTAGAGAAATAGTTTTTTATATTTTTTGCGACATTTTAAAATTTTTAATATTCACTTATTCTTGCAACGCGAAAAATATAGCGGGACTTTTTTTACAGACGCTATGGAATATTTTTGTGTTGCCACATATTGAAAACTTAATGTTACCAGGTGATTGGCGGTGTTTAAAAGATAGAGGATTCTCATAAAATTCACCTCTCGTTTATAAAAAATTATAAACGCCGTTTTGTAGAAGCAATCAACCAACTTAGCTGATTGAGTCGGCTAACATTTCTAGGCGAAATTAGCCGCACAAGCCGGCTGCGGCTCAAGTGCCTGAAAAATAGTCAGCCGATCGGCTTTGTTCTCTGCCCCAAACGTGAAATAAACGTTCAACGAACTCGCCTCTCAATTGGGCCATTGTCTCGCGTGCTGTGTGGCATATGACACCGTCTTGTTCAAACCACATGTCACCCAAGTCCAGCTCTTCCATTTTGGGCAAACAAAAATTTGTAGTCATCTCAAGGTAGCGGTTATCATTTACAGTAACGTTCCTGACTTCGTCGTCTTTGAAAAAGTACGGTCCAATGATGCCACCGGCCCATAATCCATACCAAACAGTGCGTTTTTCGGAATGCATTGGCAGTTCATGCAATGCTTCTAGCTTCTCTTCAAACCAAATACGCCAATTTTGCTTGTTCACGTATCCATTCAACCAGAAATGAGCTTCGTCGCTGAACACAATTTGCACTTTCTGAACCGAGCATGAATTTTGATAATAAAATTTAATAATCTGCAAGTTTTGTTCGTTTGTAAGTCGATGCATGGTTAAATTCTAGACCAAACTGAACATGTAACTCGAAAACAGCTGAGCAGCCAAACCCAGTGTTGCCAAAAAGAAAGTTGCTAGAAAATCACCCTTTATTAAGTTTTTATAACTGAAAATTAAGAATCCATTACGCATTATATGGGTTGTGTGTTTCATTTTTTTAAACAAGCCGTTTCCAACGCTCTCTTCTAAAAACCTGAACTGGTTTTCGAAAAAAATATGTTAACTATGGTACTTTTAATTATTTAATTTTCATGCTTTTAAGGAATTTTAATTAAATTTTAAAGTTAATGTGTGTTGTTTCATGTATTCTCTGCATACGTTTTGTATAATTAACACAACATTTTGTTTATATATACTTAAAACTATGCATTAAACAACCTCTAAAAAGCTGTTTCTCTTCAAACCAGTTTGCATATAAAATTTAACAGATGTTTAGTACCTTGGTTCTTCTTTAGTCTATATGTTTGTTGGTTTAAAACCTAATAATTATAACATTGTTTTTTTAATATTTTAATAAAAAAAAAATATTAATAATCAATTCAAAACAAAAAACCGTGGTTTTTAATGTTTTTTGCAGTACATTTTGAATCTCATTTATATTCTAATTGTAAACAATGCTAAAAAATATATATATTTTACTATATATAATTATATATGATATGTTTTGCCAGATATAAAAGTGATAGAATTATTTTTGATTAATTGTACCATATACACTTACATAAGATCATATATGATAGAATATATGGTCATATATGGTAGATCTATATCTATTTCATATGATCAGATATACAAGATATGCTAATATATTTAATACGACATATTAAAACATTTTCATAAACTAAGTATAATGTATGAACATATATCTTAACACATTCGCGGACAGTTCATTTTCTAATGTTCCCCTCGTGGGTCACATGCTGTAAATCCCGTCTTGCTTTTGCTGATGTGATTAGGTACGCAACTTGTGTTTGCAATTGTGACAACGTTTTTTTTTGTTCTATGTCACATAGAGTGGAGCGGAAGAAAATTTACTATGACATATTGGCAAACCATAATTTAACATTAACTTTGCTGCGGGAGTTACCGTCTTGTCAAAATGATTAAAAAAACTATTGACGGTATATGCCGCGCTGTCATAACGTTTTGATCTCAATTTGACGGGATATGCCGTCTTGTCCGCGAATGTGTTAATATATTGCCACATATATAAGCATATATAATGATATCAAGTTGTATATGAGTATATATAAACTTTTTCATCGGGAAAGTACTTAGTGTATGCAAAATAACATGTGCCATATAGTGTTAATACCATTATCAAATTCCTTCGCAATCGGATAAACTGAAGAAAATTTAAAAATCTTCTTGTGAAAGGCGTGGTAGAGGAGAATGAGTGTATATTTTAAAAATCATAACTACATTGTAAATTTTCAATTTTTTCTGAATCAGACTGCGCAGTTTCTGGTATTGAACCTTCGTCAGTGACCCTGTTTTTTGAATAATGTAATATTTGTTATGTTTTTATTTGTTCGATTGCGTCTATATGAAATTTTCTGTGCAATCACTGACCGTGTTATAGATAAACTGATTTCTTTAAAACAGGAGTGCCCAAAAGTTCCTTATGGAAGAGCAAACACCAATACATTTAAAGAAAAACTAATTTTTATTCAATATTTTTTGTTGTAAAAACCAATCCATACAAAGAAAAAAGAAAAAAATATTTCAATGTTTACCAGCAAAGCATACGAAAGTGTTGTTGCTTTGCGCTTGCGTGTATAAAGTGAAGAACGACAAAAAAAAACTAATAAGACAAAGTTGTTTGTGCATTTCGTATTGCTAGTGCTGAGCGCTCTATATGTGTATTAAAACACACAGCCTATAGCTAAGTGTTTTTACAAAAACAATTGAGTACCAAGCGCATAGGCCGTGGGCACCCCTGCTTTAAAATATGGTTTTGTCGGATAGAGCTCAATATCCAGATAGTCTTTGTGTGTTATAATCATCGAGAACAAATTCACTGATTTTAAATGATTTTCGATTTCTTTTATAGTTTACACAAAATCCATTTACTCTTGATTTTTTAAATTATTTTGTACTTTCATATTCTTTTAATTATATTCCAGGTACGCAACATGATTTCCCCAATCAATAACATCATCTAACGAAAGTTGTAGTTTTAAGAAGAACCTCAAATATTATAACAACATAAATACTATAAACTATTATGGATAGAATTGAAAGCTACAACAACAATTTATTATATAACATATAGAAGAAAAAACAAAAAAAAAATTTAAACTGAAAAAAACGAATTATTATTGCAAATTACAGCAAAACTATATAATTATTGATTTATAAAAACCATAACAAAAAAAAAAAAAAGATACAAAATCTTATTAATAAAATTAAAATTAAACTTATCCTAAAACTCTTAATTAATATATAAAAAAAAAAAACAGAAAATAAAATACACAATACACAAAAAGTAAATGGCATTATTGAGAAAAAATGATAAACCTAAAGTTAAGAAAATATCTATGATAAAGTTTGAAAAATAACAAATAGGGATGCTATAACACTCTATGACAAAATAACAGATTGATATGAAATCTATACGTTAGCAAAAAAAAGGTGACTGATAGAAAAAAGTCTTTAAATTTGAATTATAATTTGCACAGATTCAGTTGATTTCATTTCGTAACTAATTTATTTTCTTTTTTTTTTAATAAAGTCACAATTTGTTTAACAATCTAAAGTCCGTTTCATATTTATAACCCATGTGTAAAGTTATACTTTGCAGCTCCACAAAGTTTAAACTAATCAAGTTATTTCAATTTTGACAGCTGGTAATAATTGTTTGTTTCGCTGGTTACATATCGCAATTTACAAAATCTTGAAACTATAAGGACCATGTTTCAAAAAATTCTAAGAGTTTCTTTTATAACCCGGTTGAAGATACATTTTTTTTTTTAAATAAAAAGCGTATTTTTAACTTTTTAATAGTCAATTTGATCACCATTCATTTTTGTTAGCTCAAATAATCTTTTATACATAGAACTGATTAAGTTTTGTAATAAGTTTAAGTCCAAATTTAACCAATCTTTTAAAATGACGGTTTTAAGCCCTTACAAACTAATATACGCCATAGATTTTCTATGAGCTTCAGATCAGGTTTGTTGTTTCTTTCGCGAAATCATATTTTAGCTTCATTGCTGTTATGAATTCTTGCATTCTCTTGCGTGATAATACAGTTTCCATTGGGGTGGTCTCGTAAAAATGGCACCAAACTGCATTTGCAATACTGTAGTATAATCAGAACTATGATGATGTGAACTGAATTTCCAGCATGTCTACTAAGGAAAACGCACCCCACATCATTACATTAACGCCTCCAAAATTGCGACATCAGAAGTATCGTTTTTCTGTACATAAATCAGTTGGTTTTTTAGTCAGGTCCATTCAAATTCCATTTTTTACAGTCCGTAAATATGACCTTGAGTGAAAGAACGGATTAATTTATGAAAAACGAATATCGTAATTTTGGCATACTGTGTTCAAATTTGTGGTCTGTTTAACTCTGCAAATTCCATACTTTTGATTTTGTGTCGTTTTAAAAGTCGTGGAACTACTTTCATTTTACGTAGCACAATATTTTCGGATGCATTTATAACTCTCAAAGCTATTAATTTGCTCGCCGAAGTGGAAACTAGGGCAATGAGCTCTCTGCAGCTAAAGGTAGAATTACTTGCAGTGTTTTAAATCCACTTCTCTTCTATGTTCAATAGTTTTCCTTATTATTAAAAAAAATTGGCGATCACATTTTGACTTCGGCCAATTTATAGTGAAATTTTGGAAATTGATAGTTTTTGGATTGTAAAAGACTAAATTTGTACTTTTTTGGTGGTTCCTTCTGGTTCCACTGGAGCATATAAATACTAATAAATACTGATTATAAAAAAAATCGCTAAAAAATATGGATACTTTTAAAAACCAAAAAAAAAAAAATTTCTTATCCGGATTTTAATTATGAAACTCGAGGAAAAAAAAGGCCTTCAGAAAAAAAAAACAACAATACACAATTGATTCAAACCAAATAAACTGCTGGGTAACCGTTGCTTTCTCAAATATGCAAGCACCGGCATAATGTTAGCTGGAAACAACTTGCCAACGTTTGGAAAACAAAAAAAAAAAGTGGTATTAAAAGAGCTTTTACAGAAACAAATAAATCAATTTTATATAAAAAAAAAACTATTAAAAAGTATAAAAATTACAAAAAAAAATAAATTATGAATAGAACCGGGATAGAAGTCGAAACATTTTATTTTCAAAAATGTTGTAAACCCGAAATCCAATCATAAACCAAAAAAATTTTCCCTAAATTTTGAAAACAATATTGAAGACAATGAAAAAAATTCTAAAGAAAATGTGGTTAGAGCTATGTAGGAAGAATTGGTAGATAGTCCAATTAATGTTTTCCAAAGATTGTCTAATTCGCTTCCTAGCATATAAATAGGGATTATTGGAAATAGCGAAATACAAATTTATCATAAATTCGTGTTCCAAAGGATTCATTTTTAAAAAGAAACATTAGTGAGCACTCACTTTTTGGAGTTTTAGAGCAGATGTTTCTTTTTGTTGTTGTATTAAGACAATTTAGGAATCTTTCGGTTTTTTTTTTATTCCGTAGTAATACAGTAGATGTTATAACTAGGGCAAGACATTTTATACAACTAAAAAAATAAAATAGCCACTTAAAACATGCAGTAAAAAAACTAAAATTTGCGCTTAAAATATGTATTTAAATCGAAATATGCACAAAAAACCAAACCATATGCACTAAAAATCCAAAAATGTACACTAAATATCAAAAAAATATGCACGTACAATTTTTTGATTTTTAAAAATCGATTTATTACTCGAGCTTTTGCTGATTTAAAAATGAAAGCCCAACAAATGAATGAAAACTAAATGCCATGTTCAGTGTTAGAAATGTTTTATTTGATTTATTTTTAGTTAAAACTGAATTTTAATTTTTTCAAAATATGCAAATAAATTTAAAATATGCTACAAAAAATGCCAAAATATACCATAAAATATGCATTTATAGCAAAATATACAAAAATATGCATTAATAACAAAATATGCAAACATATGCAACAACAAATCGATGCCATTTTGTTGCAAATTCATTGATCAAAATCGATTTTGGGCTATTGACAACAAACAAACAACATTTGCATGAAATTCCTTGACCTAATTATCATAAATAAAAAGTGGTGACTATATTTTAATAAAAGTTGAAATCAGTGTTAGTTAAATCATTTTAAAATGCATATTTGTGGTGAGCACTCACTTTTTGGAGCGACTGTATGTATATGCAAACAATGTTAAATAAAATTTGTATGTGATTTTTTATTTCTATCGCACTCCGCAAATCACAAATCCATACGGTTCAAGATTACTTTTTGTTTTTGGCATATGGGCAATTCCTGGGCGACGGATGCGACATTCGCACACTTTTAGTTGAGCCAAAAACAAGAAAGGAATATAGAGATGCGGTATATATCCTAAGTGTGTTGAAGCAAGGAAGAGTGCTAAATTTGAGGATGAACATTGGGCAGAATCAATAATGTAGTAAAAAGATATAAGCAAATATCAGCGAGAAACGGACGCGATAATATCTTACATATTTGTCGCGTCCGTTTCTCGCTGATATTTGCTTATATCTTTTTACTACATTATTGATTCAGGGGGCGTTGTGGTGTAATGGTTAGCGCGTTGGACTGTTACACAGATGGTCCCGGGTTCGATTCCCCGTGACGACAACATCAATTTAGAAAAATAATATATATGAGTTTTCTATCACTTATATGTATCGCTGCGCCCACCTTCGGTGTTCCCATAGCACTTAACCCCACCGAAGTAAAATAATGAATCAGGGCTATGAAACAAAAAGCTTCAATAAATTCGCCAACTCTACATCAGGTGGCGACCAACAAATGTTCTAAGACTTATCATCTCGCGCAATTACAGTGTTGCCATGTTTGAAGCCCTTCATCTTTCACCACCTTTCACCTCTCCACTATCCCCTTTCCAATGAAAGCAACACATTAATTAATAGGAAGAATTTCCTGAGTGTTGCTTCTCTTTAAAAAAAAAAATGAATACACAATTAAAAAATTCAAGGTAATTTGATTAGTTTAAATTTTATAGAGCTGCAAAGTATAAATTCATACATGGGTTATAAATATTAAACGGACCTTATAACAATTGAAATAACATTTTAATTTAAATTCTATATTATTGAATTTGCATTAATTCAAAAAAAAAATTTCAAAAATTGGCAGATAAAATTCAAATTAATATATTTAAAACTAAGATGAATTTTAATTAAAATTATATCTTTTGCAACTGTTATTTAGAAAAAATCAATTTGAGTTTAAATAATGTCAATTGAAATTCAGAAAACGACAACTGAATTTTAGAATTTCCATTTCCATTTGCAATTTATAAAATATTAAATGAAATTAAGATTTCAAATTTGATATTCAGAAAATATCATTTCAAATTTAGAAAATATCATTTGAAATTCCGAAACACATCAATAGAAATACAGAAATCATCAATTGAAATTCAGAAAATATCAATTGCAATTCAAAAAACATCATTTGAAGTTCAGAAAATATTAATTGAAATTAAAAGTTTTCTTGAACAAAATAAAAAAAGTTTTATTTTTATTTATTTAATTCATTTTATTGTAATTTTAAAGCCCACGGGGCGGGCCAATTAAGCAAAATTACAAAGACAACTTACTAGCTAATGTGCATAATAATAATAATATATTAAATATACATAAGAATATAAGAAACCCACTCAGCGATAGTTATTTTATCAATGAATAAAAGTATTTACTTCATATTATAAACTCTGTTAATATCTGAAGTATAGGATCCTCGTGCTCTATTTAAATAGACAATATTTACAAGTCGATGTTTTAATTAAAAAAAGTATTGAGAAATTATGAATCTGTGATTTGTGCTTGTTCATAAGCATTAAGACGACGCCTCTGTAAAGCATATGAATTAGAAAATGATTTAAGCGCTCTAGGCAGAGCGTTATATAATTTACCCACTCTTACAAAATATGCACGATCTAATATCGTAGTTAGCTTTGGTAACAAAATCTGTTTATTCCTATTAGATCTACTAAATCTAAATCGATCTATAAAGCCGGAAGGATAACCGTTCTTAAATATTCTGTAAAAGAGAAGAAGATTACGAATCTTGATAAAACTATTAAAACTACATCCCAGAAAGTCTTGCACATAAGAAGATATATGATCACGGTTTCTTAGTGAATAAACATATCTAACAACACGATTGAAAAGTAACGACAATTTTTTCAAATTAAAACCAGGGGTACCAGTATATACCTCAATACCATAAGTAAAGATAGGCATAACCATAGCATGAGCAATTTTTCTCCTAACTGCTAATGGAATATATAAATTAGTGCAATACAGCTTCCTTAAAACATAGTGAACTCTAGATGATATCGAATTAACTTGGTAAACAAACTTTAGTTCGCTATCAATAACCACACCCAAACAAGACAACCTATCTACAAACTCAATTTCCGTAGGTCCAACAAAAATTGATATATTATCCCTATACGAGGGCTTTCCAAAAAACAAAGTCTTGGTTTTATTTGCATTGATTACCAAACCATTTCGATTCATCCAATCAACTGTCTCATTAACATAATAGTTAATGTTTGACTGAAAAGGTTTTCTGAATTTCAATTGATATATTATTAATTTAAAGTGATATTTTCTGAAATTCAATTAATATCTTCTGAAATTCAATTAATATTTTCTAAATATAAATTGTTTTTATCTGAATAACAATTGATGGTTTTCTTTCAATTGATTTGCTAAATTACAAATAATATTTGCTAAATTACAAATAATATTTGCTAAATTACAAATGATATTTTCTGGGTTTCAATTGATGTTTTCTGAATTTCAAATGGAAATTCTGATTTTCAATTGATATTTTCTAAATACTGTTGTCCCGTTATCTACTAACTGGGACTTTAACTGACACATTTTTTGTCGTTTCCCATATAAATTTTCAATTTAACTGTTAAATTTTAACTGTACATTCTGTAATCGGTCCGCCGCAATAATATTTTCTGATTTACAGTTGCAAATGGTGTAATAAATTAAAAGTTTCTAAATTTGAATTTTTTTCTAACATTAAATTTGCAATCATCTTCTCCAATTTCAAAATTTGTAAATGACGTTAGAGCATTTAAGTAAATATTTTTGAAAAATATAAAACAACAGCAGATTTCAGTAAATGGTTTTGCTAAAAAGAATTTAATTAATTTAAACATAAAATAAAACTCATAAATTTTAAGTATGCAACAAAAAAAAAAAATAAAAGCAAGGAACCCATAGTTCTTCACTCCCTTCCCATTTAATAGTTGTAGTTTATGTACAGTTTTAAGTAATTAAACTAACAAAATAAAAAACGAATTAATTTTAAAATATATTATGAAAAAATATATTTAAAAATATGTCATTTATAAATTTTTCATTTCGCAATTGGTATTACAATTTAATTCTTGTTTTAAAATTTTTAATATCTTTACATTAAATCAAAGACTTATTTGGAAAATGACAGTGTTTTTTTTATAATTTTATATATTTTTTGCTTTAAAAGTTTGCTAAAATTGATTTATTTTTTTTTGTAATTCCTTAAATTATTTAGTTAAGATAAGATGGATTTTTTTTAAAGACATCTTATCTAAAAATATATATAAAAACAAATTTTTCAAAAATAAAATTGATAAAAACAATTTGAAAAATTTAAATAAAAAACACATAAAAAGTTAAACTGAAGTTGTTTTATTTTGTTTTAGGTTTAGGAGTCCCTCCCTAGATTGTAAATATTTGAAAACTGCATTTTTAAAAGTTCAAAATAATGGCGTAATGCGAAAAAAACAACGTTATGGTATAACAAAAATGCCATAAAACTTATCCGCTTCTGACATCCCGTAAATAAACAAATATATGAAACTATTAGTGTTCGACCGAACAGTGCGGCCAAAAAACTATATTTTGTCGGCTTTTTTTATATCTAGAGGCAATGTTGACAAATTTTGGTATTGGAAACATGTTTGTTGAGCCGATTTAATTCGATTTTATGTATAAAATTTAAGAAAAAAGCCGAAGTTTAGCTATAAAGTTAAAAGTTCGGCCGCCGAACTATTTTCAATTTGGCCGAACTTTCTGAGGCCGAACAGTGAATTCATTGCTTAACTAAAGACTTTTCTTCAAATTTGACACTCAAAAAAAGCATCTAATCAGCCCAATAAAGATTTTTCCATGCGCCAAATTTGTCCATAATGCTTTAAAATACCGAATACAGACCAAATGCATTTTCTGGCCGAACTGTTCGGTCGGACACTAGAAACTATTTATTATTTGCTAATTTTTTATATATTTTAAATTAAAATTACACAGGACAATACCAGTAGTAATATTTTAGTACAAATTGGGTACACAGAATTTAAAATATTTCCGCTAATTTGGGCGTTATCTTTTGCGGTTTTTGCTAGCTTTATAGCGAAATTAACAAAATGCCTAAACACATGTACATTCAAAGCAAAGGGTCAAATAGAAAATTAGAAAAGTTGTTTTATATGGCGCCCAATTATTAATGCATCATAACTTTCCAAGATTTCCAATTTTTATTATAATGGGCCTGATTGATTACGGTTGTCGTAGTCGTATTTCTACTTTAGTCGAAGTCGTTGTCGATTTTTATTTGTTGCGGTATTACGTAAATTTTTCGACTAAAAGGTTTTTGTAATAGATTGAAAACAACAGAGTGTTGACAAATTTGTTAAATTTATTAATATTATGAAGCACTCTATGACGATCTGTCAAAAACAGCTGATTGGCGGCAATAAGAAATTTTTAATTTTGTTGTTAAATTATCAAAAATAAAAAAAAAACATAATTTTTATTTTTAATAAAAATTATAACAAACTTGTATAAAAGGCAGAGTACCGCCAAGTTTACTTCCCCTGTTTTGCTTACAAAGTAAACAAAATATAAAAAGGAGAGAGAAACAAAAAAAAACGTGTATTGAATATCCACCAGAGGTGGATCTTGCACATCAAACAAGTTTTCAATTTATTTTTTGATCAATGGTTATAATCTTTAACTTCAAACTCATATGTATATTAGTTCTCATGTAGTGAGTAAACTAGTTCATATGTATGTTTGATGTTTGGCATGGGATTGTTACCGCTTTCAAAACGTGTTCTGATGATGGGAACCTAGAAAATTCCCGAAATAGATCTATCAACACATTCCTGAAAGGGTCAAATAATAAATTTGAAAACAAAAAACTCTATAGATTATTTGTTAGGACAATATCCTAATGAAGAAATATAGAGTATGGCCTCGAACTTGAATAATTTTCATTTTCATTGCACAATTAAAGGTCGGAAAAAAACATAATTTTTATTTTTAATAAAAATTATAACAAACTTGTATTATCAAAAATATATAAAAAATGCTAAGTTTGGACTTATTTTTTTAACTTCAGATGAAAAATATGAGTGCCTATGGCTGAGACGAATGATATTCGAAGAAAACGGCTAAGTGTCGTTTAGCAAAATAACTCCGATCACCTCCAAACTTTTACCTCGCATAGTACTTTTTGAGCTGATTTGAAGAAGCAAAAAAATTTTGTCGCCAGAGCCCCTTTGCGTCTAGTTTTTTTACAATTATCTCAAAAAGTACTCGTCCGATCATTACAATATACATGTCATAGCAAAGCTTATTAAAATATCTATTCAATGATGTACGATATGATCTTAGAATTTAACCCATTACAGCCTAATTCAAAATTTTCTTATATTTATTTTTGTTTTTTTTTTTGTAAAAAGATCACCTTATTAAAAAAATCGCCTATATAAGCATGTAAAAACTACAAAAAATTAAAGAAAAGCTTTCACAAGCATTCACAAGCTTTCATTAAAGGTATAATGGAATACCATATCTTTTAAAATAAAAAAGAGATTAAAGGTTAAAAAAATCGCAAAAAATCCACATTGTCTAAATTTAACCTTTGATATTTCTTTTTTTGTTTAAAGAGATATGTGGTCATATTGTACCTCAAAAGAAAGCTTATAAATCCGGCAATCCATTTCTATAAACTTATTAAGTACTTACACAGGCCAGTTTTGAATAAAAAGCACATTTTATCTAAAAAAACTCAAGCAAAAATAAGACAATTTTAAACCGGCCTTTAATGGGTTAATTTATATTGACATATTGTACACCATTGAAAAGCAATTTCATACGACATGCATATTGTTATAAACGGACTTGTACTTTTTGAGATACTTAAAAAAACTTTTTTAACTTTAATGCCCAGCCCAGCCGCAAGGGGGCGCGGGCGACTACAAATATTTTGTTTCTTGAAATCAGCTCAAAATTAATTTTTGGGGTAAAAGTTTTAAAGTAATCGTTGTTATGTTTCTAAACTGCACTTGTTCCAGATTTTGCCAATTATGTTTTTTTTACCCTAAATGATCCTCAAATTTCGCAAACAGCTTCGGTGCTATAATTTTTATTCTAAAAGTATTTAAATTTAATTAAAATTTCATTGAAATTTGCATTTTTTAAGAATTTTTTAAATCTGTCGTGAGAAATAAAATAGACGACTGTTTTTATACATTTTGACAGTCGAAAACGACAACCGTAATACGGAAATTGTAATAGATTTTCTAGCAGTGTTTTACATTCGTAGTTTTCGACAAACGTAATACCGTTTTTAAAAAACGACAAATTTTCACTACGACAACCGTAATCAGGCCGAATGTGTTAATACCGGCCATATAAAAATATGTGACAAATCGGAAAATTTTTAATAAAATTTGAACCATAAATATTACTAACGTTTTTAAAAATTAGCACATTAAAAAAATGCAAAAAAATTTGTTATAGTTTAATATATTTATTTATATACAGGATGTAATCCGCGGATGCGTTTAATAATTAATTTGTTACACCATAAATAATTTTTTGGCAAACCGAAATTATATTGCAGTTTTTAAAATACTGTTTTTAAATTATTAGACTGTTTGTGACTGTGCTGTTTTTTGTGATACCTTGTTTTGCACAACAACTTAGCGGTTTTGTTGATACCACAAATCATGCAAGTTTATGAAAACCGAGAAATTTATTTCGATTTTATTTGCACAAATATTTTGAATTTTTTTTGTTGTTTAATACTAAAGTTTAAAAAAGATTAAAACTTTTTTCAACTTTTTATTTTCAACCTTGTTATTTTTAACAATAATTTTATTGTTTGTTTTTTTTTTTGTTATTAAAGTTTTTTATAGTTGGAAATAATTTTACTTTTGTTAAAAACAAACAGAAAACGTCTTCCGCTCTGTGATTTTTTTATAAAAAATATACTGAAATATTACACAATCTGATTTATTCGATTAACTCGATTAAACGACAAAAATTGTTCGAGTTATTCTACACTCGAAATCGGCCATTTTAATTTACTCGGACAATTTTTTGATTAAATTTCATCAATTAATCGAGTAAGCGTTAACCGATTGAATACCCTAGTAGATAGTATGTCTGATCGAATTTTAGGGTTGATTCAAAAAAATGGAGACCCCACGCAGTGTTGCCAGGTATGTTGAGCATAAAATCGTCCAATTTTCCAATAAAAATCGTCAAAATCGTCATTATATTTTCAAAAATCGTCAAAACAAATAATATTTGTTACAAGTGGCATAAAGTTTTAATAAAAAATGGCAGGCAACTGCCATTGTAATGAAGTAATGAAAAGGTAGTGTTTGCCAACCATGAAAAAAGTATGCACATACTCAGGGAACTTCTGATGTAAATATTTATCGTTGTTTCAGTTGTACTACAGTATTTTTTTTTTTAAGCGAAAAAAACAGTCATTTGTAGAAAAAATTTAATTTTTGACTACAATTGTAGTTCATTTAAAAACAAACCACATTAAATTACAATATTATGATTTTACATTCATTTTCTACAGTTTTTTTTTTTATTTAAAAAAATAAAACAAATTAATGTTAATACACTGACTGAACCTGTCATTAATAATACAATTCTAGTTAATTTTTTGAACAGTAAAAACCAAATGATTATGTTAGTTGAATAAACTGAAATGTAAGTCGTTCTTTTTTCTAGTGAAATTTCATTTGTTTTTAGTTACATTTGCAGTGGTCTTTACCTTTATTGAGTGCAGAAAATAAATTAAAATAAACCTAGATCCGGTGATTTTTTAAGAGTAGCAAATAAACATGTTTTGCTGACATATTAAACGTTTGTCAAAAAATCGACATTTTGGAAGCAAAAATCGTCATTTAGAGTAATTTAGGTACTAAAAATCGTCAAACCTGGCAACAGTGACTCCACACATTATTAAAACTGCTGCTTTAAAATATTTTTCCTAATTTTTTTGTAAATTTTGATATATCGAGTTAAGTGTATTTATTAAGCCGGGTCGATTTGTATGGATGTAAAAAAATCGCTCAACGTTCAAGGAAAATCGTATTCTAGGGATCAAAATAAGAAACTTTGCCGAAGGAACAATACCTTCTTCTCCGGAAGAAACAGAGTATAAATATTTTCGATTGGGTTGGATTCGATTGGGGCACTCTAAATGGGTCAAAGTGGGATTTTTAAAAATTTCACCCTACTTGTCAAAAGTCGGGACATCAGGATTTGTTTTAGAGGTATGGTTCCTTCGGCAAAGTTTCTTATTTTGATCCCTAGAATACGATTTTCCTTGAACGTTGAGCGATTTTTAAATCGACCCGCCCTAGTATTTATAGTTATGGAACACTAATTGATTTTGATATTCCTTTTTAAATAGTAAAATAAGAAATAAATTTATTGTTTTTTTTGTTAAATATTATTAATTTTCCATTGATTTTACTCTTATGCCGGTTAAATTCTTTTACTTTTTTTTTAAACTTACGAAATTTTTTTTTTTAATTTAATTTTATTTATTTTTTATTTAATCAAGCCTCCGAGGCCATATATGATTAATACATTATTAAATTCATGTGTAATGAACAGTAAATTCTTATAATTAACTTAAAATAAAAGTTAAACTAACAAAATCCCAAGATGAAAATTTATAGGTCCCATTAAAAGAAAATGCAAAAAAAAAATAAATTAATGAGTGCTTTTGAAAAAATCTAAATACTTTTGTTTTAATATTGAACTAGAAAATGCAAAGGTTTTCAAGTAAATGGGAAGTCCATTCCAAAGTCTAGAAGCTCTAACCAAAATGAGTTTTCAATGCTCATGTTGTGCATTATCGGATAAATCAACTCAGGATTACGTTCCGAGTGAGATAAATGAAAAAGTTCTGCAACACAAGATGGAGCCTTTGTTGTCAAAATCCGGTGCAGAGACAATAAAATCCTAATTTTAACAAAGTCCTGAAAAGTGCAATCAATAAAATCCAAAGAATAGTTAGAGACAGAGTCTGACAATCTTAGCCCAAAAATATATCTCAGTATCCGGTTATATATCAAGCGCAACCGTTTCATATTAGTTTTAGTTGTTCCACTATAAACGTCTAAGCAATATAAAATATGTGTCATAAGAAGAGAGTGAGCCAATCTAATTTTGACACGTTTTGGCAAGAAACAATCTATGTTATACAATGCGCGAAGAGTACTTCCAACTTTTGCAGCCACATCAGATATATGATTTTTAAAATTCAGCTTACTGTCTAGAGTAATTCCTAAGCACTTCATGGTGTTAACGAACTGTACACAGATACCATCAAATGAAATATTTAATTAGTACTGGGGATTGGATATAGTCCCAAAAATTAAAGCCTTTGTCTTATACGGGTTGAACCTTAGTTTATTATTAACCGCCCAGGTTGAAGCCTGGGATAAAACATAATTTATCGTTGCTTCATGACAGTCAATAAACCTTTTATCCCCCGTAAAAAGCAGATTTATATCATCAGCAAATAAGAAAATTTCGCATAGTGACGTTCCAACAAATTGTATGAAGTCGTTCACATACAAAATTTAGTGAAATTAATATGTAATTATAGGTTTGCAACGCAGTGTATTAAGGTTTACTAATTTTTGCTACTACTTTCACTTTACTTGCTAAAATTAGCTAAACGGCTTGCTGGCATACAAATAGTGAACTTTTCTGTAATTATACAGATTTTTTCTGTAACTTCTACAGAGTTTTTTGTTTAAGTGTATAGCTTAAATTTAAAATCAAACACCGTTGGTATATTTTTAACACAAATCATAAAATATGTATTTTTTATTTAAATTTACAAAAAATATACTTAATACTACAAGACTAGAGATTAAATATTATCGTCACGACTAGAAAAATCTAAGTGTTCTTTTGGGATATTTCTTTATTTTAATTTTTTGTTTTATTTATTTTATTTTTTTAAGAAAAGAACATCAAAAAAACATACTTTTCAGTTTATTAAAATTTAGTTTAGAATACAAGTTTTATATGATTTTGTTTTATTGTTTATTAGTAATTTAATTTGTTTTTAATTAAAAGCCAATATAAAAGAGATAAACACATTAAGAAGAGATTTTTACAAATACATGCCATTCACCAGAAAATCAGCTTCATGCGAATAAGGAGTTTTACCACCTAAACGACGAGCTCGTCGGCCCACTGTTCTCATGCGACAACCGATTAATATGGCTAATGCAGCTGTTATTAAAAGTCCTAGGGTAAGGGATAAGACAGCACCTCCAGGTCTTTCCGACTGGCCATCATGATCACGAAATTCTAAAGCCATATTTTGATGTATAATTTCATATTGTTCATGCACTGGGGATATGGCAGTTTTAATTGATTTTCCGGAATTTACGTGAGATTTTAAAGCTGTTGCTTCATCATCGACAGTGTCATCTTTGGATTTTTGTAAATCTTTTGATTTTGATTTAAATTTTTTATGTTTGTGCTAGAAAGAGAGAAATAAATTAATGGATTAATTGAAAGGGAAATAAATTAATAGAATTGCTTAAAGGAATTTATAAAGGGTGTTTTTAATAGAGACATAGAACTTTGAAATGGAATAAAACAAAGATGATTTTTTTAAATTGACATGAAATTTACTTTATTCGAAAAATAATCTTCTGGCAATATACTTTAAATATGACTTCTGGCATATGGCCGCCACGGCTGGCTCGGACGTAGTTTAAGCTGAAGGTCCAATTTTTTATGACTTTCCAACATTTGTGGCCATATTTTGGCAATAACGTGGCGAATGTTGTCCTCCAAGTGGTCAATCGTTTCGGGCTTGGAGGTCAATTCATGGGTCCGAAACGTGAAACTATGCGGTTGCCAAACGTTTCCTTCAATAAATCAATTCTGGCACGAGCTGTGTGACATGTTGCGCCATCTTGTTGAAACCACAGCTACTGCACATCATAGTTGTTCAATTGATGAACGAAAAAGTCAGTAATCATGGCTCTATAGCGGTCACCATTGACTGTAACGTTCTGAGCAGCATCGTTTTTAAAGAAGTACGGAACAATTATTCCACCAGCTTAAAAAGCACACCAAACAGTCAGTTTTTCTGGATGTAACAGTGTCTCAACATACACTTGAGGATTATCATCACTCCAAATACGGCAGTTTTGTTTATTGACGTATCCATTTAACCAAAAGTATTCATCATCGCTAAACAAAATTCGCAAAATTCGTGCGCGATACGTATTTCGAACCGAACCATGATTTTAAAAATAAATTTGCACAATTTGGAAGCGTTATTCTGGCGTCAGTCTATTCATGTTAAAATGCCAA
The DNA here is from genome assembly GCA_021234595.1 of Delia radicum. Lineage (NCBI taxonomy): Eukaryota > Metazoa > Arthropoda > Insecta > Diptera > Anthomyiidae > Delia > Delia radicum. The sequence goes on along the minus strand of CM037854.1, from coordinate 76,229,200 downwards.
ACCAAACTGAACAGAAATCACTTGACAGCTGACAAAATGGCAGCCAGTTAAAAAAGTGTTGTCAACTTAAAGTTCTATACCTGTATAAAAAACACCCTTTATAATTTAGGTTTAAGATTAAAAGCAGTAATTTAAAAGAATTTATATACAATAATTAAAAAAAATATTTTTTATTTATTACGATATATCCGCTGGAAATTTCCTAACCAAACTTGGAAGATATATAGAGCCCTAACTGCCAAAAAGACGTAAGCGCCTCGATTTTCCATTTTCGGTTTTTGATTAAAACCTTTTTTTTTTCGATAATTTGCATCATTCCTCAAAATTTCATAACTCTACTTTCTAATAATCCATGCATAACAATACGAAATTATTTTCAAAACTACAAAAAATTTCGTAAAATGTACAAATTTTCGTTTATTTTACAAAAAATTTGGTTATTTTGAAATTGTTTTCGTAATTTAACGCATGTTTTATTATCAGTGTAGGAAATACCGTTACAAATTTCAGAAACCGTTAGCGCCAATACCTATAGCACACTTACTTCGTGACAGCAAAGTGTCGCTTACACTAAAAACAAAGTCTGTAAAGTCAGCAATATTTTTGCTGCGAGGATCCTTGCAGAAAAATTGCTAATATCAGCAAAAAAAATAAGTTAATTCAATGAATTTAGCAAAAATTAGAAAAATTTGAAATATAAGTAAAATTGAAAATTAAAAAAAAAAAAAATTTGATAAAGTTCGTAAATATTCCAAAAAAAATTAACATTTCATGAAAATCGATAATTTTTTTGAAAATTAATAAATAAATTTTAAACTTGATAATAATAACGGATATTAAATTTACAATGGGCTGCAAAACTTTAATATTTTGTGGAAATAATCTGCACGTAATTCTGACTTGGAATTTTTCCAACTTGTGGAACAAAAATCTTACAAAACTGGCTCTTGAATTCAGAATGTCCGTTATACTACACTCAAAAAAATAAGTTAGTACAAAAGTTAGTAAAACGTCTTGTAAATCAGGTATACTATTTTTTTAGCAATTTTTTTTGCTAAAATCGTGTTTTCAGCTAAAATTTTTGTTATACTTATTCATCACTTAACTGTTTTATACTAAGGCTTTACTAATATACTAATGTTTTACTAATTAATTTTGCTAAAAAAACTTGTACTTATAAGCACATTAATAGTGTGGACGACAACCAGATTGAAAGATATGCGCAGAAAGAAGCAGATGTCGCGGCATGTCAAGATGTAGTAGAGAAGAGGAAAATGATACTAAAAAGTACAACTCTAATAAGACATATAAAAAAAATCAACCATGGAAGACTTTTGTATCTTGTTCATACATAAAACAAAATTGAGGATTAACACAACTTAAATATTGCGTTGTCACCGGCTTGTGAAAATAATTGTCTTTTAATTAAATAAAAGACAAAATAAAATATTTAAATTTAATATGTATTTCTAAACTAAATGTTTATAGATTAATAATCTAGTGTGGTCAAATTGCAAACAAACATATACAGACATGTAGACAGAGTAAAGAGAAAGACACACATCTTAGGTAGATGTTTATGGTTCCTTTTTCTTATTGCAAGAAAGGGTTGTTTTTTCGTTTCGTTTGTTTTTGTTTACTTTTTCGTTTCGTTTCTATAATTATCTTCGGCAGTTGCGTCCTTTAAAAGATAGACAACCATTGATGTAAGTAGTTGAAAGAAAATTTTTGTTATGTTATATATATTTATTTCTATATATTTTCAGATATTAAATTAATTCATGTCGTCAATGTGGGAAAATGAAAATTTTTATATTTCGTAATTATTGTAAATTATTTTTAAAAGAGTCACAAAAATATGTTTTATGATTTCCAGCAAATAAATTAACTAAATTACAATTTTTCTACAAATTTTTTGCGTTTTTTTCAGTCTACTAAAATTCAGCAAAAAATTTATTAATTTTTAGCAAGGCATTTTTATTTCTAATCCACTAAGTGTTAGCAAAACTTTTGCTGAATCTACTAAGTTTGCTGCTAAAAATCAGCTCGCTGATTTTCAGCAAAAGATTTTGCTGACATTAGCAATTTTTTTGCAAGCATCCTTCTGACTAAAATTTTGCTGACTCAGCAACCATTTTTGCTGACTTTACAAACTTTTTTTTTTGAGTGTACATTCATATTGAACTCCAAATATACTTATTTTGGTTTTTTTTTAAAGTTTTCGACTATCAAATTCCATACAAATAGAAAACTTGGAAAAAGAAACGAAAATACGTATTTTGGGGTTCAATATGAACGTAGTATTACTTAACATAAATTTATATGAAAAAGATACAGACTTGGCATTAAATTGCCCATATCTCACAAACTGAGCTAGATAAAGCGAAACAGATAAAATTGTTGCGCTATGGTTATTAATACACCCCCATACCGCAATTGGTTTGTCAATAAACTGGCTGAATCTTTAGATTGCAATTTGCTCGAGAGCTAATTTGGTACTTTGGGGGTGTATGTATTAATAACCTTGGGGTATTAATTGAAAATATTGAAATGTAGTAAATTTGCAATTTTTTTTTTGGCTTTTAAAAATTGTTTGCATAAATTAGCAATTTTGTTGAAATCAGAGTTTTTTTTTAAATAGTTTTTAATTTATTTTTAAAAAAATATTAAACAAAATTTAACTTAAAACTTACATTACCAATTTATTGATAATGTTCTAGAATAAATACATACTGAAATTAAATTATTTAACTTAATAACCTAATAAAGCTAATGAGAATTTATAAAATGAATTTCAAATATGTATTTATTACCATAGATGGGCATATTGCAGTACCAGTAAAATTTCAGTAAAAAAAAATTTTACTGGTTCCTGCAACGAAATTTTCATTACCAGTAAACTGTTACTGATTACTGAAAGAAAATTACAGTAACCAGTAACGTTTTACTGATTACTGAAATAAAATTGCAGTACCAGTAACGTTTTACTGATTACTAAAAAAAAATTCCAGTAACCAGTATTTTTTACTGATTACTGAAAAAATGCAGTAATCAGTAAATTTGTACCAATAAATCAATAATGCACTTGATAGCAATTAAATATACCAACTAAAAATGAGTGTTATAAAAAAATATGCCTACACGCAAAAAACAAAATGTGTATTATTATCTAAGTACTTAGGTGAAATACAACTTGAATAGTTGTTTGGTTAGTTACACATTATCTAAATTAAAAAATTATATTTTCTTAGATAAGTTACAAAAGAAAAAACTTAGGTGACTTAACAAATTTTTAATTGCTTCAGAATGGAATGCAACAAAAACTACGGAAAGTTAACAAAAACGAAAAGTATATAAATCTATATTCATTTTTTTATTAACTCTCACAAAATACTTTTTAAGTTGTATTTTACCTAAGTAATTCGATAATAATACACTTTTTTTTTTTGTGTGTAGTTATCATTTTTAAATTTGTTTGTTTAAAATTCCCAGCAGGAGTTCAATTACAAGGCTACTTTTAGAGAGCCAAAATCGGTTTATCAAAGAACTTGCTTCTAAGCTTGAAGAAGTTGAATATGTGCGCATAACTGCGGATGTGTGGTCAGGTGGAAAAAGATCGTTTTTTGGTTACACTTGCCATTCGTTAGATGCTAAAAATTTCGAAAGGAAGTCTCTAGCACTGGCTTGTCGAAGATTTAAGGGAACCCGTTATTTTGACAGTATAACGAAGATGAAATGCGACATAAACAAACAATATAAACTGCCAGTTGATTGTTTATACGATCACTGACAATGGATCAAACTTCATTAAGGCATTTAAAGAATTTGGAGTTAATTTGAGTAAAGGATATAATCCCAGCCCTATTAATGCACATAACAGTGATGATGAATCTGGCTCTGAATTCGATTCGGATGACTCGATCGATGTTTCAGGCCCTCAATTTGGTTCTATAACTACACGACTATCAAAACATTTTCCATGTGCGAGCCATACTTTAAATCTTCTGGCTACAACCGATTTCAACAAAAGTATGAATTCTTCAAGTCAGGATTTAAAAGATGTTCATAAAAGGTCTTTCGACAGGTAAACATTTACTTAATTTTAAGTACACTTTTCATTTATATTATTTACATTTATAGATGCACACAGCTCTAGAACAAGTGCAATAGACCAACTTCTGCAGAAGTAGTCACTGAAGTTTTAGGCGCCAATATAATAACTCCATGCGTTACAAGGTGGAACTCACTTTATGATTCCGTTAAGAAGTTGCTGAGATACAAAACCAATTTACCCGAATTGTGTTATCGTCTGGGAATTCCCACCATTCTAGGTGATGAGGTTGAGTACTTAGTGGAATACATAAAGCTTATGGAGCCTATAGCAGAAGCGATTGATTTTCTTCAGGGCGAAAAGACTATGTATTTTGGTTACTTTGTTCCTACTATAGTGTCTTTAAGAATAAAACTTTGTCGTTTGGAGCGTGCGAACTTTAAGAGTTTAGCTGAAGTAAGCGAAAAAATTCAAGAATCTTTACTCAGAAGATTTGAGAAATATTTCCTAATGAAGCCCGAAGCTTCGGATGCTATTATTGCGGCTATATCTGTTCCTGAAATAAAATTAAGATTTTTAAAAGCTTTGTTGGAAACAGCGACAACACAAACAAAAGATGAAGTGAAGAAAATGTTCAACACTTATATATTTAAATATGGCAAAATAACCGAAGCTGAAACTCGTGCCATACATGCAACAAAACAGAATTCATTTCAGGAAACAGTTTTATACCTGGTCGAACAAGACACGGCAAGAAAGTGCCTAAATAATCACATTGCCATTAAAAACGAATTTCTCATATACAATACTGCATTACCCTCATCTGCACCTGTAGAACGATTGTTTTCATTCGCTGGAATTGTAAATCGTTCCAGAACACAAAAGCTCAGCGATGTAAATTTTGAAATGCTTGTGTTAAGAAAAGCTAATAATATATAGTATCAATAAAAACAAAAATAGTATGTCGACCAATTCTTTGATATTTGAAAAACTGAAATCGTTAATTTTTAAGTGCGTTCAAAACCTATAAATAGAAAATTATGATTGAAATTTGAAAACGCAAGGTCAGATTTTTGACTTTTTAACAAAAAAGTAATGGTACGCTTTAATTTTTTAACAAAAATTGTGATGCAATTTAATAAATTTGTTTTGTTAACATTTTACTGATTACTGCATTTTTTTCAGTAATCAGTAAAAAATTACTGGTTACTGCAATTTTATTCCAGTAATCAGTAAAACATTACTGGTACTGCAGTTTTATTTCAGTAATCAGTAAAACATTACTGGTACTGAAATTTTATTTCAGTAATCAGTAAAACATTACTGGTACTGCAATTTTATTTCAGTAATCAGTAAAACATTACTGGTACTGCAATTTTTTTCAGTAATCAGTAAAACGTTACTGGTTACTGCATTGTCTCTTTCAGTAATCAGTAACATTTTACTGATTACTGCCAATCGTAGTGCAGTAAAGATATACTGCAGTGTGCCCATGTATGTTTATTACTAATACATAAACATTTATAAAAAACAACTACATACATAAAAAGACAAAAAATCAAAAACAATACGTTGGTATTATCTTGCTTTTAACCGATAAAATAAAAAAATGTCAAGCAAGTTGCGAATTTGAGCAATTATTTAATTGATTCAATTAATTAACTGACAGCTTTTAAAATGTTTAACAAATCAATTTAATTTAAAATAATTGGTAAATACTTTTTTTTTGTATGCAGAGGTCCAATACTGTATTCTGTTACACTTTATTTAAATCACCCTTTTCACTATACGAAATCAGAATAAATTCCTATTTAACCTGTTCCACTTATAAAATACCTTTAGTTTTGAGGTTTTAAACATAATTCCCATTAATTTAGAAATGTTGAGGGTAAGAAGAATAAACGCTTTTCTCTAAAGATTATAAACACTATTAATTTTTAAATCAGACTAGACTAGTTTCTACCTTTTTATGGACAGGCGTCATCAGTGATTTTGCATTTAAATTGTATTATTATTTGTGTGTTTATAATTGTCAGATTGTCTCTATATGATATATTTTTTAACAACCTGCGGCTGTAAGAATCAAACCTGCGCTCTTCTTACATTACAAAAGTAACAATACCAAGTCATGACCGTTTAGCGATCACACCCAGGTATGGTCTCGAATGTAATGCAGCTAAATTACAGTCTTCTTTCCTATTAGCTTTTCTGTTATTGTATATTATACTCAGAAGTGACCAACACTAACAAACACAAACATTCTATTTTTAGATTTTTCTTTATTTTTCTAATCTCCTCCGTCTCTATTTCACAACGTTAATTTATAAAAATAAAAAAATAATTTTCGTATATGTTCAATAACCAGTTACCTAGCCCGCCCATAATTACCATATGTTAACAGGGCATTCTGAATGTCCTGGAGACAGGACCAAAAACAGATTGCACTTTTTTTTTATACTCAGGTCAATACGAAAACATATGTAAAATAATTTTTTGGGTGTTTCGGGTTGAATAAAAATTTAGTTGCTACAACAAATTAATATTAAAAATTTTAATTCAAAAATTAAAGAAAAAAATTAATACGAGCGATTTAAAAAAAACGGAGATCAGAGATCTTACTGTACGTGTTGTTATAGATGGGGTCTCATCCGACGAGTTTCAGTTATGTTCAGGGGTACCACAGGGCTCTGTTCTTTCTCCATCTTTCTTAATGACCTCCTTGGTCGAACTATCAATCCTATTTACTCCTTTGCAGATGACAGCAACATTTGTATTTCTTTTTTCTTCGATCGTAGGCCAATCCTTGTGGAGGTCGAGGGCAAAAGACAGATTACATGACCCACTCAATCATGACCTTTTGACAATCTCAGAGTGGGGTCGTGCGAACAGCGTCGATGTTGACCCATAGGTCTGTGGACTCAACTACGTCATCTGTGTATATGAATGGGATCGTTACTGAGGATTCAGATACTCTTGATGTTCTGGGCATGAGAATACAGTTTGATGTCCGTTGGACAGATCTCATTATTCAAATATCGAAAGAAGCTTTCAAGTGTCTTGGTTTTCTAAACCGGTGTTAGAAATACTTCACCCCACCAGATCTCCTTACTATATATACCACCTTAGGGTGGTCTTTCGTTGTATGGGCGAAAAATAAAAATGAGATTTTGACTGTACCCCCCGCATAAAATATTTGTTATGGCGTCAAAACACGCCACGCAAAAAATTAGAGTTCCAGCATAACGGGAAGATATCCCGCATCGCCCTTGAAAATCGGGCCCCTTGGAAAAATGGGCATAATTTAAAAAAAAAATACAAATTTTTTTTCTTCAAAATTAAAAAAATATAAAATAATTTTTGTGTTGGGTTTAATCATAACTACTCAGATAAAAAATATTACTTTCCCAGAAAATCGCTAACTTACCCTAACTTTGTGTCAAAAAAATTAATAAATATTTTGGGTGTACCTCAAAGTGACTTTTTTGCATTTTTGAAAATTTTATTCAACAAAAATCAAAAACCTAGTGTTTGCTGTCAGGTATTTTATTAAACACATCTCAAGTATTAAATAAGCCAAGTACTGTGGATATCCGTTGGTAAATTTTTTTTTAGAGCATTTTGATTCTCGGGGATTTCAAGGTTTTTTTTTTTATTTTAATACTTTTTACTTTAAAACAAGGTTTTAATAATATTTCATCAATATTATTCTATATGCTCTTTTATATGATTGTAATAACTTTATTATAAAATACTATTTTTTCTGTTGATAGTTAACCCATGTTAACCTGGGGTCAAATATGACCCACGTAAGAAAAATGCAACTTTGTGTCAAAATTTATAAATAAAATAAAAAAAGGAATAATTCAATTTATATTTATTCTAAAAAATTTTCGTTAACCGTTTCTAGTCTTTCGAGTAGGTCAATTTAGTAAAAATTAGAACTTAAAACTTTTCCACAATAATAATTTTGAGGGAAAAAAATTGACACTATTAAATTAAAAATACCTTTTTTTAAAAATACTCCTGAATATGTACAAAAAAGTCAATTTAAATATGAATACAAATATCTGAATTTATACTAAATAATTAATTTTAATTAATTTTAAAATGTTAATAAATTACAATTAGAAACATAAACAAAAAATTATTTTGTCATCTTTGTGATTTTTGACTCTCTAAAATACGAGGGTCAATTGTGACCCCATGAAAACACAGGTTAACTATGAAGACGAAAAATTAAACTTTATAATAAAGTTATTAAAATTATATAAAATAGTATACACAATAACATTGATGAAATATTACAAAAATCTTGTTAAAAAAAAGTCTATACAAATTAAAAAAAAAACGTTGAAATCCGTTAGAATCAAAATGCTCTAACAAAAATTTTTGCCAACGGATATCCGTAATACTTGGCTTATTTAATACTTGAGATGTGTTTAATAAAATACTTGACAGCAACCACTAGGTTTTTGATTTTTGTTGAATAAAATTTTCAAAAATGCAAAAAAGTCACTTTGAGGTACACCCAAAATATTTATTAATCTTTTTTGACACAAAGTTAGGGTAAGTTAGCGATTTTCTGGGAAAGTAATATTTTTTATCTGTGTAGTTGTGATTAAACCCAACACAAAAATGATTTTATATTTTTTTAATTTAGAAAAAAAAAAATTTGTAATTTTTTCTAAATTATGCCCATTTTTCCAAGGGGCCCGATTTTCAAGGGCGATGCGGGACATCTTCCCGTTATGCTAGGACTCTAATTTTTTGCATGGTAAATTTTTGTACCCAAACAAATATTTTAAGAGGGGGGCAGCCCCAAAATCGCAAGTTGAAAAATAAGGACCACCCTAATACCACCTACATCCGGCCGAAGATGGAATATAACTCCCATATATGGGCAGGTGCTTCAAAGTCTATTTTGGGGCTTCTGGATCGTGTACAACGGAGAGCGTTGATGCTTATCAACGACAGTAGGGTTTCGAACTCTATTGACTCGTTGGAGCATCGTCGGAATGTGGGTTGTGTGATTTTGTTCTATAGATATTACCATGGGAAGTGTTCTGCTGAGATAAGCCGACTCATCCCGAGGGACCGGGTCTCTGTTCGTACTACCCGCTTGTCAAGCAGATCTCATCCGTTTGTTGTCTATAGCCCGGCAAATCTCACAACGCATTACAGAGAAAATTCGTTTTTCAGTCGCACTAGCCGTATGTGGAATTGTCTTCCTACGGAAGTCTTCCCTGCAAATTACAATTTAGAAAAATTCAAGTCAAATGTCCACAAACACTACTCCCTCTTTCCTCCTCCCCATAACCTATTTTCCAGATATCAACACAATGCAATGCATTAGTAGGGGCATCCCCTGAGTGTTGGTTCAACGTAAAAAAACAAAAAAAAACTGGCATTCAAAAATTAATTGAATCAATTAACTATTAGCTCATATTCTGAACTGTTGTTGTTGTATTTTGTATGTATTTGTTTTTTTATAAATGTTTATGTATTAGTAATAAATATGTCAAATCCATTTTAACTAGATTTTACGAATTTTCATTAGTTTTATTACTTTATTAAGTTTTACTTAATGAAGTAATATTATTTAATTTCAGTGGCTTAATAGTGAATATTAATTTATTGTAAAACATGATAACAAAATTGATAATGTAATTTTTAAAGTTAAATTTCGTTTAATAAAAATGGAACCATTTTTTTAAACAAAAAAATGGCTCCTTTTTGGGAAGGTATACAATATTGATCACATTTTAATCAAATGATTAAATTTAATTAAAAAAAACATAAAAATAAAAACAAAAAACTAACAAAACTGTAAAAAATATTACTTGAGCCAGAGTAAAAACTAAATTTTTTTATATAAATAGAACATTTTTGGTCTTCAAAGTTTAGTAACGTCATGATGCTTGTTAGGAAAAGACCCTAACCACGTGTTTGATTACTAAGAAGACAAGAGTGGAGCAAAATTAATGATTAATAGGGGTTTTTGTTAAAGTTCTGCCTGTTATGGAGGATCTAACTTTTCTAAAACTTCGGGTTCTGATGAGAACTTTAGCCAGATCGAAATACTAGTATCAACCTAGCTAATATGTTTGATTTGCTTTATTTTTGTAAATATACGGAGGTTGAAAGCTTGTTAAAAATTAAAAATAGTGTTATTATTTAATTGAAAAATAATTCAATTAAAAAGCTAGCAATTTCTAATTAAATTACGAATTATAGTTGCTGGCGGAATTTCAGCAATTAAAGTTATTGAATCTGTGGATTTTTTTTTTGTTCAGTTATGAATTTCAAATGAAAATATTCGTGGTTAAAGTTAAACTTTAGTTATTTTTTAGACAAGTTACTAGCCCTTAAAAAACTTTTTGAATTAGAATTTATAATTTGAATAAAAATTGATGACAAAAATTAAATTTCTAGGTCTGTCCATATTTTAAAAAGTTTCAGATGCTACAAATAAAGTTAAAATTTACCTTTTTTGGTGGCTCTGTTGATTTTTCTTCCGAATCCTCATATTCATCAGAATCCTCTATTTTCAATACTTTTGCTTCGCCAGCATTAACTTTTGAAATTTGCGACTGTTGTTGGGCGACAGAATTAGCATCTACAATTTGAGTTTGCTGTTGATTTAAAGGCACCAAATTTTGGGAAGGGTGTTGCTGTTGCACGACATTTGTTGTTATCTGTGGCTGCTGCTGCAGTTGACCTGCATCATTTTGTCCCATAAAAACCGAGGAACTGTCAGTCAGGGGTTGTTGTTGAATAGCTTGAGAATTGGTTAAACCGGGTAACAGTTGCTGTTGCTGCTGTTGTTTTTGTTGTTGATTTAAAATGGCCTGTTGCTGCCAATTTGAATTTAAAGGTGCTGGTGGTGGTGGAGGCGGGGGTGGCAATAAAATATGTTGTTGCTGCTGCTGCTGTGACGAATAAACATTATTTGCTATTTCCTGTGTATTATGAGGCATATAAAGACCACTTTGCTCCAATGTAGATGATCCACCATTGTAGGCCACATTATTATTTTGTTCACGATTATTAACGTATGAGGTAAAACCATCACCTTGTGTTGCAATTTGTTGAATATTTGCAGATTCTAGGTTACCTAGAATAAAAGATTTATATTTGTAATGAATGCTTAAAAAATTTAAAACTTTCTCCGTTTTTTTTTCTTTAACCCTTTACTGCATGGAACTTCAGATCTTAGTGAAAGTTGTGTATTTTTAGATAGTAAATTGAAAATAAGTGAACACCTATTTCGTCGTTTTTCGATATTTTTTTACTTTCAACGACTTTATTAGCAGAAAACCAAAAAGGGTAAACATTTCGGATCATCCAATTTTGAATTTTTGAAATTTTGTAACCAAACTTTGCAGATATATAGAATAGGGCGTCGCTTAAAAATAGATTTTATTACTAATTTTTCCAAACAAATCAATTTATTTTTTTTTTTAACAAAAGTTGGCCGAAAAGGGTCCATTTTGGAAAAAAGTGTAAGGGATTGTATCCTAACGTGGCCTATACCTGTTATTTGGGTTATATAAAACAACTAAGTGAAGTATTCGAAATACATCAGATTGAAGGCCAACTCCTAGATCATTTTCTTGTGTGAACTAATTTAAAAAAGTTATATAAAAATTTTCAAACAACTCAAAAGGCCCACATTACCTTAAATTAATAGTAAATGAACTGAAAAAACTATCCAAAAAAGTCGATTTCTTCCATTTGGATCCATTAGTAATAAAATTGTGTACACACAGAAAAATAAAGTGCCAACCGAATTGAAAAGTGTATACTAATGGTAACAACTTATAAAATCAGTTATTACAACGATATTTATATTAGATTTCTGAATATTTTAGGTGTTGCAACTAAAATTCTATTGAATTAACCGAACTTTGCTGTGATAACTAATGTTCTTTTGTAGCAATCGACTGAAATTCGTAATAACCGAATTTAAGTGATAGTAACCGAATTTCAGTTGGCGAATAGCTAATTTTTTTTCTGTGTGTAGGTTTAATAAAATCGACAAATCGTTATTTTAAGAGACATCCTAATATAGAACAATGTTTCATTGTTTTGCCTTAAACCGCCCTCTTGCGGAATTATTAGCAAGCACAGTTGGAACTTTGGAATATAAATCATAGACGGTTGAAGATATTTAAAAAATAAAAATGTTGTGTAATTTTGTGAACAAATCTTATTTTCAAAATATATGCATAATAATTTTTTTAAAGTAACCCGATTCTTAAAATTTGCTGGAAAAATATTGTCGTTTTTGACATTAAATCATTTGGCAACCCTATAATTATAGTATTTTAATAAAAATCAACTAATATTTATGTTTTTTTAGTGAAAACGATATAAATTTGGAATATTTTAGACTTTGTGTATATAAAAAATAGATTTTAAAAAATTTCATACAATTGATGAACTATTTTTTAGCTGAGAAATATTTTTTTAATTTTTTCATCATTATAACAATCAAAAATATATAAAAATAAAAGACTAGCCTTTTTTATATTTTTAAATAATTTTTGAAAATGATCCTTTAAAAAACAGTCGCAAATTGATTTTTTCAAATAATTATTTGTTAACTCTGGATAACAGTTTTCTACCATTTTCTTATTGGCGATTGTAATCAATATGTTGAGCTATTTTATGATTTTTGGCCCACCATATTATCTTTATCCAGTAAAAAATATAGGCTTTTAAAAGTACTGGGTGGAAAGAGGAAAACGTTGGCAATAACTTTTAATTTATTACTGCCTATATATTGTAATTATTTAAAAATTATAAAAGCAGCAGTTTTTGGAATTACAGTTTTTTTTAAGTTATTTTAGAAATGAAAATGAAGGAGGAGATTAGAAAAATAAACAAAAATCTAAAAATAGAATATTTGTGTTTGTTAGTGTTGGTCACTTCTGAGTATAATATACAATAACAGAAAAGCTAATAGGAAAGAAAACTGCAATTTAGCTGCATTCGATTCGAGGCCATACTTGGGTGTGATCGCTAAACGGTCATGACTTGGTATTGTTACGTTTGTTATGTAAGATGATCGCAGGTTTGATTCTTACAGCCGCAGGTTGTTGAAAAATTTATCATATAGAGACAATCTGACAATTATAAGACACAAATAATAATACAATTTAAATGGAAAATTACTGATGAGCCTGTCCATAAAAAGTCAGAAACTAGTCTAGTCTGATTTAAAAATTAATAGTGTTTATAAGTTTTAGAGAAAAACGTTTATTCTTCTTCTTAACCTCAACATTTCTAAATTAAATTTGTCAAATGCATATTAATTAAAAATTAATTGCGACTGTCTATATGACGTTAATATAACACTGTACTAAAAAGAAAATTATTCAAGTTCGAGGCCTTACTCTATATTGCTTTATTAGGATATTGACCTAACAAATAATCTATAGAGTTTTTGTTTTCAAATATATTAATTGACCACTTTTAGGAATGTGTTGATATATCTACTTCGGGAATTTTCTAGGTTCCCATCATCAGAACACGTTTTGAAGGAAGTGACAATATCATGCAAAACATCAAACATTCATATAAACTAGTTTTCCCACTAAATGAGAACTAATATATGAGCTCGAAGTTAAAGATTATCACCAACATTGATCAAAAATAAATTGAAAACTTGTTCATTATGTGCAAGCTCTAGCTTTGGTAGATATACAATACACTCTTTTTGTTTTTATTTCACACTTGTTTTGTTTTGTTTAAAAACAAGATGTAAAGGGGGAGTTATTTTAGAAATATAAACAGTAAAACCCGGTTAAGACGAACTCCGAGGGACCAAAAATATTAGTTCGTCTTAAGCGGGTTTTTTTAAACGATAAAAAATATGTATTTATTAAAACAAAAACAAGATTTTTACATAAATAACAAATAAAATTAGCATTTCATGCATTCGCAACTAAACATTCAATTAAAATTCTTCATAAAAAAAAATCTGTTATTTTTTTGTGAATGACTGAAGTAACGATTTCATTCGTTATAAGTTTTTCTATTCTCAGCTTCTTCGGCACACGATTTTTTTCGAATATATCACTTGACAAATTTTCAACATCGGCAGGATTAACATTTTCCAATATTTCTTCACCTGATAAAGTATGTGACGTCAAAACATTAGCATCTATATCTAGAAAGTCATCCACGGATATAAAATTCATAAAGAGTGTACTAAACATGGTAATTTGTATGAAAACCAGTTTTTGGGACTGCTTAAAAGAGTTCATAATAACCGAGGGTTCGTATTAACCGAGTTTGTATTAAAAGATTTATTTTATATGAAAATTGTTGCCAAAACGTCGGGACTTTTAAATTAGTTCGTAACCGAGGGTTCGTCTTAACCGAGTTCGTCTTAAGCGAGTTTTACTGTATAGATGAGGCTTTATCGTATTGAATAAAAAAAGATGTATCTTATATCATGCGCTGCATTCATTCATATTATTCGTTACATATATGTAACGCCACGTAAACACATAGAAATAAAAGGCCAACCGAATTGAAAAGTGATATTTATTATAGATTTCTAAATATTTTGGGTGTTGCAACTAAAATTCAGTTGAATTAACCTAATTTTGTTGTAAAAACTAATGTTCAATTGTATCAACCGACTGAAATTCGTAATAATCGAATTTAAGACGTAGTAACTGAATTTCAGTTGGCTCAATAGCTAAATTTTGCTCTGCGTGCAGTAAATGGTTAAACTTTACTATCATTTAAATTTTGTTTATGTAGCTTCCATGTATCTTCACATTTTCCCTTTAATATCTTAATTTTCTTTTTTATTTCCGTTACTAATTACTTTACATATGTTCTGTATTCGTTTTGAAATGGAATCTTCTTTTCTTTTGCAGTTTTCCACTAGAATGAATGCTTATTTAGTTTAAATATTCTTGTGTCTGTTCTAATCTTAATATCTGTACAAGTGACACCATTGCATGCCAATTGTGTTCATTGTGGAAGACTTTAGTTATAACGACCATAACCTCAATTAAAATGTAAATAATGTTATCAAAAGTAGTCATTTAAGAAGTTCATGTCTGAGATCTAAAATTTGATTCGAAAGTGATTGCGAATACTAAAATTAGAACATAGAGGTAAATTACAAGAATTAATTGAAAATCCTACTTGTCGATGGCCATAAATTGGTTCCATTTGCTCAAATCAGCAAAAACATTTTCTAAATATTAGTAGACAAACAAAATCATTAAAAAAATTTTGTAAAATTGGGATTTTAGAGTTTTCCGGAGTCATAGTATTTGTTTGCGTTATCAAAAAAAAAATCGTTTAAAATTGGGTATTTTCACGTGATTTATCGTAATTTTTGAAACATTTAACATAGCAAATTTGTTATGTTACATAGCTCAAGAAAAGTATATTCTAGTCTCAGTTTTACAAATATTATTAGTACATAATTGCAACTATTTAAAAAAAATAAAATATATAAAAATATTTCTCAATTTGTTCTTCTCTGTCACATTTCTGTAACGAATCGAAACTAAAAAAAAAATAATACTTAACGAATTAAAAAAAAAATTAATATACTTTTAAAATTAAGAACACAATCTAAACTTTCTGATTATTAAGTTTTTTTCAACTTTTATTACTTTTAAAAACACAAAAAATTGCATTTTATCTCTCTTAATTTTGAAAATCACAATTCAGCTTTAATTTCACAAAAGTAAATAAATCTAATTAAAATCAATTTAATAGGTTGAACTAAAATTTAAAAACTAAATATTTAATATGCAATGAATTCCCATAGAAAGAAAAATTGGAATCATTTTTTAACCATCCGCTATAACTTAATTAAAATACTTTTGAATTAATAGACTGATGAGAATATTATTGTATTTTTTAAGATCATTTATAAATTTAATTTTTACATCGTAAACTTATTAAAGACATTTCATAGATCCGCCGGACATTTTTCAACCAAACTTCGCAGATATTTAGAAAAATGCTTCATTAAGTAATTTGTGTAATTTGGTTTGCCCCCTATTGGAAATATTTGCAAACAAAGATGAAACTTTTACAGAATATAAATAATAGACGGTTGAAAATATTTAAAAAAAAATTAATTTTGTATAAAATTGTTAACAAAATTTTTTCATATATATGAAATTTTAATTTTGTAAATCAATCGACTTTTTTTTTTAAAAAAGGTCGTGTGTTTTTTGACCATTTTTTAAAAGTTTCATATGGTAACCCTGATATTATAATATTTTAGTAATTTAATAAAAACCAGCCATTATTTAAGGTTTGAGTCAAAACGGAATAAATTTTGGAATATTTTAGACATTCTGAATTTAAAATATTCATGTTCCGATCGGTCGGATTATCGAAAACTATTCACTACTGATGAACTAATTTTTAGCGTAGAACACATTTTCATATTGTCTCATTAACATAACAATTAAAAATATATAAGATTATGCGTTTCTATATTTTTAAATAAATTTTGAAAAATATCCCATCAAAAAATGTAAAAAAATAGATTTTTTTAAACAATTATTTGGCAACTCTGAACAACAATCTTTCACCAGTTTTTATTTAAGTTTGTAGTGAATATGATAATTTAGTTTAATGCTTTTAAACTGCTTATCAATTAAAAAATATAACCGTTTAAAAATTCTGGGCTGAAAACGGAACACTTGGTCGATAATGAGTTTTTGTTTGTTTTTCATACTGTAAGATGGGAATAGTAAAATTTTCTATTAAATTATTTTATTTGAATGTTTTATATGAACTAAAAAATATAAATAAATTTGTCCCGAAATCCCGAAAAATTCCGGGATCTCGATAAATTCCGGGATTGCAGTTTTCAAAATTCCGAGTCCCGGGATTTATAAAAATCAATCCCGTTAGGCACTAGAGGTGTCGACACTATCGTCATGACGATATCGCTAATGATATAATAATCTATGACAATAGTAATATCGAATTTTATATTTAAAAAAAAATACCAAAAAATAACGAACCACAAAATATTTCACTAAATCGTGTATTTATTTAAAATTTTATGTAAAAAAATACACATTTTTAACAATCCCAGCAAAACCACACATTACCAAATCATGGGTAAAGTAATGTATCGCCATAGGGCTTCACGCATTACATTACACCTTACTTCACTGATGAATTTTACAGGCGATGAGCCTAAAAGTAATGGGTGGACTCATTACCATGTAGGGGATAAAGAAACTGGTTACTTATATGGTTACATGGTGGGAAAAGGTAATGTGTATATAAATAGATTTTCATAAAAAAATGCATTAAAAACTTTTTTTTTAATTAAATAAATAATTTTTTTTTAAATTTTTTAATTATTTGAGCTAAGGTTTGTTTTTTTATATAACAGTTTTTTATTTTCGATATTTCGCTACTCCTTTGTGTAGCATCTTCAGGAAAATTAATAAATTTTCAAAAAATTTTAAAGTTTGAAAAAATTTTTGAAAGTTTGAAAACATATTTAAAATACTTGACAAATATTTCTAAAACAAAAAATATAAATAATTAACACTTAAAAAATCTATTGATGTAATATTTGTTATAAATTAATATAGTATGTGTTATTTCTTTTGTAATAAATATTTATAATTCTGAGCTAAATTTTCAACATCTATCTTAAAATTAATTCTATTTGTTAGTGGTGTATTAATTATCTGTAAAAAAAAAAAAAAAAAAAAAAAAAAAAAAACTGTTATATAAAAAAACAAACCTTAGCTCAAATAATTAAAAAATTCAAAAATAAGAAATAAGGTTAAATAAACGAACATAATAACTTTTTTTTATTATTATTAAATAAATTACATTATCATGCTGGGATTCAAACCTGGGGTCTCTGGTATTTAACAATTAGTTACGCGAGAACTCCACCAACTGAGCTATCGATACATATAATATTTTAATGTTTCAAATGTAAATGAGTTGTTGTGCTTCGTGTTTTCGTTCGTGATATCAAAAATATACACCCTACCCTCATGCTTACAAAAAATTACAAAGTAATGTGTCTATCATTAGATTTTCAAAAATATATATTAATAATTACTTTACGTTAATAATTCATGCATTATGTAATTGATGATCGGTAAGTCATTATTTTATGTTTTGAAGTAATGTTAAATGTAATGAGGTATCATTACAAGGTAATCCATGATTGTTCAATTATCGATAACTCATTATTTCTTGTTGGAAAATAATGATACAGGTAAGCAGTACACATTACAAAGTAATGCATTACTTTATCGCACCCATTACCAAAGTTTTGCTGGAAGTTTATATTGATCACATTAAGATTATTATGAGTGCACATGCAAAAAATAAAGGTGCTGTTCAGAGTCACAAGCATAAAAAAATATATGGACAAATTCAATAATAAAAACATTATTATATTAAATTTTAGAAAAAATTTAAATCCCGAAAGATCATAAAAAATCACGAAAAAACCTTGGATATAAAAAGAAAGTCCCGGGATTTCTAATACCTACTATGTGTCAACTGCATATATTACTACAAATGAATAAATGTGCATATTTTACATTAAAATGCATATTTCTAATAACATTTATTGATATTTTACAAAATTTATATATTTTTGTTTATTTTCAAATTTATATTTTTATATTTTTAAACGGGCCGCGATAATTCGAATAAGTTAATAATGTTTTCGTCTTTTTTTATTAGGTTAACGTAAGTTATCTTAAAGTTTTATAAAGAATATTGTTTTATATATTTAGTTAGAATATTGTTCTATCTCAAGTCCAAAAATCTAATATGATATTGTCATATTAGAAATTATTTGTTACTTTTCAAAAAGTTTGATCATTTTCCTGATAGACAATACAATTGTTTCATTGGCATCACCCAAATCTTCAGTTATCTGCAATAGAAAAAGATAATTGGCTCGAACCGAGACATTACATACAACAGACTATCTAAATATATGAAAATATAGAAATTCCGAAAAATCAATTTTTGTATTTTTAATACAAAAATTAAAATATTTTTGAATATTATTTTATTTATTAAAAGTTTCAATCACTCTATAAATAAGTTGCATCAAAAGTCTAGTTTCATGAAGCATGAAGCTTTTCATTGGTTTAATGAAAATTTTCATTAATTTTATGAAGAAATGTTTACTGAAGTTTTTGTCCATAAAATTCTTCTAAATGGGCCAACAAATTCTGAAAAAAAACTTTATTTTAAGCAAAGTACAATGCGATGGAAATTTTGAATTCAAAATGCTATACTTTTGAAACTACATGGAATTTCGTTTTAACATTTTAATCTGATATAATTTGAACATGTATAGAACATGGGCAAATTATAGAAAAAAAAACTCCCTGTAACAAAAATGCCACCAGTAAACTTAATTCAATTAACTTTGAAGTGCAACTTTGAAGGAAAACACAAGCAATTTGCAGCAGTAATAATGTATGTAGTGGGAAAAATATAAGTACGTTTTTGCAGCATAACTATTCATCAAATTAATGTTTATACATGAAGTGAACAAAACTCATATATAAATCAATGTCTGAAGATAACAAAATTACCGAAGAAAAAAAAACACTACTGGATGTGCATAAAATGCATGGAAGATTTAATCGTATCAGAGATGGAAGTGTACTACATGCAGTTGATAGTGACGGCTCATGCGAACAATGTGACAAAGCACCAAATTATTTCTGCACACAAGCAATTAATATGATTGTTGACTGCAACAATAAGACAACAGAAAAATATTCAGCTCCTCCATAAATAAAAAGTGTAATGGAAAGATGTGTGGTGTGTGATCATGACGTAAAAGTAACACTTTAATAAAATTATAAAACAATACAATTTTGTCTATGTTACACTGAGAGAATCGAAAAGGAATATATAGTGAATCTTACAAATCGTTCGAAAGACTCGGTGGTTGGTAAGATATCAAATGAGTAGTTCAGATTCTAAAACTTTAGCAAATCTAATAGTGGAATTTATGGCTCATATTAAAGAAGAAAGGAAGCTTTGAAAGGTCCTTCAATGATCTCTTTTTTGTCTGATATGAATAATTGTATGTGTGTTAGCCGATGTTTAAGCATACTAAATCCATCCGCGTAAATCATTTATCTGTAACGGTGCACAGGGGGGTATTCGAAAAATATAATGGTAATAAATATAGAACTTCTTAACTACTCATCCGATCGGTACGAATCAAATTGGTTATTGTAAAAGAGGTGTTAATCTTTTGTAATATTGTGATTGGGTCACTCCGTTTACAGGGTGTACTTAGAGGTTATACAAATTGACGTGTATCATGCGGAGGATGTAACTTTTGCAAATGCGGACCGATTTCTAAAAGCCTGCAGTAATGTACGTTGTCAGATAAAGAAAAGTTATTTCAATTTAAATATAAATTTAATTAAAAAATAAAATCCCAGTATTCGGAATGAACGAAATCCCGAAAATCCGGTTATCCCTAATTCCCACCATTTAAATTATTACAACGTACAAATTACCATTGGTCTATTATGTGAACATGGTACACGTTTTAATAATTATTCGCATACTTTAATATATAATTTGAAAACCCCCAACGATATTTAAGCGCACGCGTATAGACCATTCAGTAACATACTAATTTGCAATCAAAACAAGTGAATTTGAAGACTATATGACTTGAATTACTTGTGATACGTTTGCGTGTCACAAATGCTTGTTTTTCAGTTAAAAATTTATTTCCCTCAAATGAAAATAAAAAAAACACTCATGTGTTAATTTATATACGTTTAATAAATCATCACTGAGATGAGTTTAACTTGCAACAAAGCAAAGAAATAGATATTCCCATTTAACAAAATGTATGTTTTAAAGTTAATTTCCTATGTTTTTCTAACTCAAATTAATAAGTTAGTAAAACGTCTTGGAAATCAAGTTTACTTTTTTGTAAATTTTTTGATAAAATTATGTTTTCAGCTATAATTTTAATGTTTTACAAATTTACTAATGTTTTACAAATTTTTCTTACTAATGTTTTACAAATTTATCTTGCTAAAAAAATTGTGCTGACAAGCACATTTGCTAAAAAAATTGTGCTGACAAGCACATTATGGACGACAACCAGATTGAAAAATATACACAGAATGAAGTAGATGTCGCTGCCAGAGAAACAAGAAGACCAGCGCTAATTTTTTCCATTTTCTGCCGCGGCCGTTTTAACAGCGCTTTAATTTAGGGTCGGCATTTCCGCTACTCGCGGCATGTCAAGATGTAGTAGAGAAAAGGAAAATGATACTAAAAAGTACAACTACTATATATCTTACAATATATACAAAACTGAACCATGGAAGGTATTTGTATCTGTTTCTGATACATAAAACAAAATTGTGGATTAAAACAACTTAAATTTTGTGTTATAACCGGCTTGTGAATATCATTGTATATTAATTAAAGACAAAATAAAGTATTTAAATCTAATAAAGATTAAATCTGAGTTTGTAAACTAAATGTTTATAGAGATTAATAGATTAATAATGTAATGTGGTCTAATTACAAACAAATATACATACGTTGAGGTAGACAGACTAAAGCGAAAGACAAGGACACACATCTAAGGTGATTTGTAGTGTCCGAACGAACAGTTCGGCCAAAAAATTATATTTTGTCGGACTTTTCTTCAAACTTGACACTCAAAATAGCATCTAATCAGTCCAATAAACATTTTTCCATCCGCCAAATTTGTCCATAATGCTTTAAAATACCGAATACAGACGTCGAAATCAAGCATTATTATAAATATTCAAAAGTGAACAAATTCAAAATGAAAGTGGTTGAACAAAACAGTTTAAGAAAAACGAAGTGTTACATTATTTCCTTAAGGACCAAGTACCACGTAGCACAATATATTCCATATTCAAACGGTTTGAAAATATAGCGGCATCAATCGGGATAAAAAAGATAAGACGTCAAAAAAATTGACCACAGCTGAGCTTGTTAAATTGAAAAAATCGGCGGTTAATCAAATAGACGTATTAAATAGTAAGTTGGCCAGAAAATTTCGAGTTTCCAAGGAAACAATTCGCAAAACTTACTCCAAACGAACTTGAAACACTACCCAAAAATAGTAAAAAACGATTGTCAGAAATACCAACAAAATGCAGACAACTGTGAAAAACTTCATGAAAAAATTTTGGATTATAAAAAATACTTATCTTTTTCTTGGAACAACGCAAGTATTAATTTCGCATTTTTTTCGGATAACTTGGAAAAAACTCCTAACAATGTTCGGTATTTGGCCAAAGCGAAGAGTGAACAAAAAGTTCTTAGTGTGGGCAGCCATTTCGGCAAAATGTATATCCCAACTTTATATGCAGAATTCGAAAGGTATGGCTGTAAACACGGATGTTTACATTAATAAATGTTTAGTGAAACTGGAAAAATTTATCAAAGATACACACTCTAAAGACGACATATTGTTTTGGCAGGTTTAGCAAGGATGGCTTAATGCAGGACACATAAGCTTTTGACCCAAAATACGCAAATCCTCCAAACGTCCCAAAAGCAGGTCCAATTAAGAACTTTTGGGGTCTTTTATGTCAAAAAGTGGATGAAAATGGCTCGAAAGCCAAATGCACTGAAGAATTCAAGAAAACATTTAAAAGCAGTGTAAAAAAATGTACATGAATGTCTTCCAAAGCATGATTGGCTCTCTACAAAAATAAACTTTTTCAAAAAAAAACAATAATTTTTTTAACTACAAGCGTTTTAAAATTGTCCAACTACTAAATTGGCATAGGTTATATGTCACACTTTGATATTATTTCGTTTCGTTTTTCGAATTATTTACGGCATTTGTCTTGTATTAAAAGATGCCAGCATTAAGACAATAATTGATGTTGAAAGTTAATTTTGTTTATGTTATATATAATTATTTCTATATTTTTTAAGATATTACATTAATTTATTATTTTTATATTTGGTATCTTAATGCAAATTATTTTCAAAAGAATCACAAAAAAATGTTTAAGATTTTCAGAAAATAAATTAACATAAGTATAATTTTTCTATAAATTTTTCGAGTTTTTCAGTCTTCTAATATTCAGCATAAATTTTGTTAACTTTTGGCAATGATTTTTAAATTTTTAATCAACTAAGTGTTAGCAAAACTTTTTTGAATCTACTAATTTTGATGATTAAAATCAGCTTGCCGATTTTCAGCAAAAGATTTGGCTGACTTTACTTACTTATTTTTTGAGTGTACCACATTAAGGGTAATTTTAGTAGAGGCATCACATTTTTATTCTCGCGTTAATTATTTCAAATGATGGTAAATGTTAGTTCTTTTTAGTCAATTATAATCAATACAGGGTGTTGCATACACTCAAAAATAAGTCAGTAAAGTCAGCAAAAAATTTTTACAATAAGCGACTAGGCCTTAAAGCAGGGGTGCCCAAGGCCTATGCGCTTGGTGCTCATTTGTTTTTGTAAAAACACTTAGCTATAGGCTGTGTGTTTTAATACACATATAGAGCGCTCAGCACTAGCAATACGAAATACACAAACAACTTTGTCTTATTAGTTTTTTTGTCGTTCTTTACTGTATACACGCAAGTGCAAAGCAACAACACTTTCGTATGCTTTGCTGGTAAACATTGAATGTATTCTTTGTATGTATTGGTTTTTACAACAAAAAATATTGAATAAAAATTAGTTTATCTTTAAATGTATTGGTGTTTGCTCTTCCATAAGGAACTTTTGGGCACTCCTGCCTTAAAGAGTGAAACATGCGTTTATATGGAGAAATACAACTTTTTTTCAGTTATTGCAAATTTTTCTAAATATTGTATTAGTTTGTATTCTAAATGGTATTTTATTCGACATAATGATAATATTATGTCTTCAAACAGGTATAAAAATCCAAAATCGGTTAATAACTTGCCCAGTAATAAATACTGCCAGAGACCACTAATGTGCCAATTATTACTTGACCTAAAAATTCGAGCACACATCTTAAAAATTTTTGAAATTGATTACTACAATAGAATTTTTTTATTTAAAAGACTCAAAATTGTGAGATATGGAAAAAGTTTTTTTTTTTTAATGTCGTTAACCTGTCTTAAGGTGATATTAAAAAACGAACAACATTTTTGGGGTGCTTTTCAAATCCCTAATTTCAAATTTTAAAATGTTTTCTTCAACAAAAGCGAAAAAATTGATATTTGCACTACCGGGTCTTGTTTTAAACATCTTAGAGAATAATAGTAAACAAATTTAAAATTATCCCAAAGTACATTTGGGTAGGGCAACGATTTGAGTTTTACGGTTTTCGAGGAAATTGTGTTTTTCGGTAACAACAAGGCTTATTTGTTGTCATAAAATTATCAATGAAATCGAAAATTAGCTACTTTAGCTACTTTACTAACTTTTGTTGTTTTATTTTACAACAGTAACTCAAGGTTGAAAAAAAAATTTTGTTGAACATCATTAACCCGTGTTGTCATGTGACCCCAAATGACCCCACACTTATTTATTTCAATTTACAAAAAAGGTCAAAACTTTGCTTACTACTATTGAATTTTAAGAAACGTGAAGAATCTGTGCCAACAGTTTTGAACAAATTAAAGAACATTAACCCATGCCGTACCGCATTTAGATCATAGGAGATATTTAAACAAAAAATATTTAAGTCCTTTTCTTTACAAACCTATTTTTTAAATTCCTAAAAAAATATTCTGAGCTAAATTAACCCTTAGATGCTTTTGGTGTTAAAGTGACCCTCTGTTGAAAAAATTTAAAAATACATTTTATGCAGCAGATATATAACATGAAAGAAAATTTTACAAAAATTGTTATAAAAAGCAGACAAAATATCACAAGTAATCTTTTGAGAATACTTGACCTGTTATTTTAGGAGCAGTTTCCTTTTCAGAAATTGATTCTTCTGATCCTAAAGAACTGTTAAAAAATGGCACCAGCATTTATGGTATTTGTCAGCAGAAAATATAGCGTTAGCTCTTTTTACGTCTGGTGGAAAAAATTGTTTTCCAAAAAAAGGCCTAGTCGCTTAGGGAAGGCGTTGTCGTAGAGTCCTTAAACTACACATGAGCTATATTCAAGTCAAATATTAAAAAAATAGAGGGTACCGTATTAACATTTCCAACATTTATACTTAAGGGACACTCTAATAACGATATATGATCTGACTTTCAAGCAAGCAATATAAATGAATTCACATATAAAGTGATGCCGTTGAAATATATTATGATTTTTTTAACTACACAAAAAACTACACAAAACTACACAAAACTATCAAAAATGTTGCTATATTAAAACGATAGCACGTTAGCACTTAAACAGTGATTTCCATTTATGTAATTTCTACGGCGACTCAAATAGGATCTTGATAGCTCGATATACTAAAACTATCGCCCATTAATATATTTAACTTTTCAACGATATTTAAAACTGTAATTTTTTCATCACGAGATAATGCCAAATGTCGTATGATTGAGATATATTTTGGCGTTACTAAGTCTAAAATGATTGCATTTGAAAAATTCTTTAAATTTTGAGATGATAGGGTAAAATACTTTAAATATTTTTAAAATTATTTTTATTCGCTCAATTAATCGAATAATTTATAAAAATTAATCGTTTGATCAAAAATTGTTTGATCGTTTATTCGAACAAAATAAAAAAGACGAATAATTGACAACACTTGTATGTACACTAGGGTGAAGGGGGCCCACATATCGTGGGCCGTCTGTAGAAGGGCAATAGGATATAAATGGGGTCTGAATCCCAGGATGACACACTGGCTATACATTAGCGTTGTCAGACCTATACTGACGTACGCATCTGTAGTATGGTGGACATTGATGAGATTTGGCTCGTATGTGGGACTATTACAGAAGGTACAGCGCCTATGCTGTTAGGGCATTAGTGGCGCAATGAGAACCACATCTACTAGGGCTGTCGAGACTATTCTAGCAATTCGCCCAATTGAGGTACAGGTGAAGTACGAGGCCGCATTGACTATGATGCGGCTGAGGGCTACCGGGGAATGGGACAGTAATGGCCATATTACCGGGCACCGTACTATTTTGGACCAGTTGCCAGGGTAATGCGTCCCAGAATGTTACTGCGACAGGATTTCAGAGAGGTCTGTCACGACGCTCTGTGACACGTTAATCCCCGACAGGGAACCATGGTGGGACCATCCGGGGATCCACTTTTAGACGGATGGATCGAAACTGGATGGGAAAACGGGTCTGGGTGACGCTGACTTCAATGTACGCAAATGCTTCCGTCTTCCTGACCATAATACCGTACTACAGGCGGAGGTCAACGCGATTACGGAGTGCATTAAGCAGGTGAATATCATGGGCTTGACCGTTGATATTGTGATTTTCACGGATAGCGAAGTGGCTATCCGGGCTTACTCTACGGACTCTGTGGGATCAATGACGATACTCAGGTGTAAAGGGGAAATTAACGATTTCTCTGCACGGGGACGCATTGAGATTATATGGGTGCCGCGACACTGTGGTACAGCGGGGAACGAGGTGGCTAATGATTTGACTAGGGGAGGATCTTCCCTGGAATTAGTCACTTTGGGGAACGCTAAACCTTTTCGAGCTCTTAAGGCGGAGCTGGTGGACTGGGCTGACACCATGCATAGGACCATCTGGGAAAATGCGGGTGTTGGCAGGACTACGAGTATTCTCTGGGGCAACCCGGACACGGACAAGACGAGGGAAATTCTGAATCTCAGTAGGAAGGAACTGAGTCTTTTGATGGAAATCCTCTCGGTACACTCGACACTTAGGGCCCATCTCCAACGTATTGGTAGGGCGGACTCGGAAGTGTGCAGGGCCTGTGGGGAGGACGAGGAGACCTTGGAACACTATCTCTGTGAATGCCCGGAATTTGCCGGGATCTGGGTCGAAATACTATCCAGTGACCCAATATCCACATTGGGGGATCTTAGGGGTAGGGTTGCCATTCGTACTGTTTTAAACAGTACATGTACTGTTTTTTGAAAAATGTACTGTTTTATTCACAACACCTAAAACAGTACGCAAAAGTACTGTTTTTTTTGGATTTGTACTGTTTTTGTTCTGTTTTTTTTTTGTATATTTTACTTATTTTTATATAAACAAGTTTTTTTGCGTGTACACAGAATATATATTTTTTTAACCATGTTTTTTTTGTGTGTACAATAGTTTTTTATATAAATTTTTTGATGTTTGTAAACACAATTTTTTTTCATGACACTGCCCAATGCAAAAAGTAATGGCGTAGAAACTAATAATTTTAGCCAATTTGAAGAAATTATTCAATTTGATGACATTAAGTCAATTTTACTTCTTTAGAGGATGTAAACTTGACGAAATTTTGTTGATTTGAATAAAATTTGTTAAATCTTAAAAAAAAAATTGACAAAATTTCGTTAAAGATCTACAAAATTTTTTTTGTTGATTTTACCTACGCTATTTGGTTCGGTGTATTAACTTATTTTAAGTAAATATGTGATGTATTGAAGTAAAAGTTATGTTAACAATAAATACAAAAATGTACTTTTTTTTTTGAAAAGTACTGTTTTTTTTCATCAATGTACTTTTTTTTCACTTTTCAAATATGGCAACCCTACTTATTGGCATAGGATGGAAGAAGTTGAGGAGTTTCGTCAGTGCGACGGAGTTCCTGGGGTAGAAAAGTGACACAGGACCGATTGTTTAGAGCGCACAACAAGCCGACATTCTGGCTTAAGTGTAAGTCCTCAGTGACTTGAGTCGGATTAGAGAAGTATTTTCCCTTCTCCGAATCCTCTTTTCGACCTAACCTAACCTAGTATGTACCATAAAAAATTAGGAGAATATGTAATATTTTTAAAATTTTATGTATAATAACTACGATGAAATATGCAAAACTTTAATACAAAAAATCTGGCTCATAAGTGAAAAAATCAGGGTGGCCGAAATATTTAGTTATCATTTTGTAGCGCTGTGTTATTATAATTGAGCAAAAATATAGAAAACTTAAAATGTAATGCATCTATTAAAATTTCGTTTACTATACTCTAACAAACAATGGTTTTTCCTATTTATAAAATGCATAATAAATTTGTACTTTTAATTTAATTTATTTCCCTTAAGTTGAATAAACCTTAAATGATCGATGCTCTAATTATGCCAACAGTTAAATCATCTGTAAACTGATAACACTGCTAAAGAAGGAGTGGAGTTAATATTTAGCTATCATATTCTTTTTAATCACTTGCATGTCGTAATAAGTAATAGGGCAAGGAATTTCATGCAAATGCATATTTGTAGTCAATAGTCCAAAATCGATTTTGACCAAATACTTTTAAGAATCAAATTAATTTGCAACAAAATGGAATCGACATATTTTGTTATAAATGCATATTTTGCTAAAAATGCTTATTTTATGGAATATTTCTGGAATTTTTTGTTGCATATTTTCGATTTAATTGCATACTTTTGCATATTTTATAAAAATAAAAATTAAGTTTTAATAAAAAATAAACAAAAGAAAACATTTGTAACCCTAAATATAGCATCTAGTTGTTATTCTAGTATTGGATTTCATTTTTAAGTCAATAAACTCATGTAATAAATCGATTTTTGAAACTCCAAAGATTTTCCGTGTATATGACAAACTTCAAAAATTCTCGACACTTGCATGTTAAATATTTAAAAAAATGTTTTTGGATGACATGAATAACTTTATAGTAATATGTTAGCCGATGTTAAACACCACTAAATCCATTCGCGTTAATTATTTACCTTCAACGGCGCATTATTTTTTATTATTTACGTTCATATGGCGGTTTTAAGTTTCAAGCGAATAAAAAATTTTAAAATCACAGTTTTTGCTTGGATTTAATTAAAGCTACATTTATTTATACAACAAATACAAAAATACACTCAAAAAATTTTTTTCTAACATTAGAACTTTAAAAGTAATCCTGGACTATTTTGGAAAACACGTATTTTTTTCATCAGTTCAATGATATTAATTTGGGTTTAGGGTTACATATTTGCACGAAATCATATTAAATACTTTTCGAAAAATTAAAAGTTGTATATAAGGATGCTTTCTGAGGATATGAAAATTTTGTTTGCTGCATACAGTTTAAAGTCCTTTAAATTTGTTGATGCCTTATCGATTTTAGTATTAAGCTTATTAAAATCTTGTATTTAATGTAAGTTTTGGCGAAATTGATACAGTCCTGTAGCTGTCATAAAGCGAAAAACTGCCGCTGTACTCGCTAGGAACGAACAAAATTTAATGTTTTTGCACTTAGATACGTAAATATATTCTCAAGCCATGTTTTTTTATAAAGAAATGCATAAAAAAAAAAATAAATTTAGGAAAATTTTTGAAAAGTTCATAAAATGTTTGCGTTTAGAGTTTTTGGCTAAACTGCACTTTATGGGGCGGTCCCCTCCAGAATTAAAAAAGAACATTATTTTCTATTTTTGGGCTGGTATGTATGAACATATTTCTTATAAAATATTTTTTGGCTTTTAGTGCATGTCATTTGGTTTGCTGAGAATATTACGATTTATATGCATATTTTAAGGGCATATTTTGGTTTATATATTGCATATTTTAAGCGCCTATTTTCCTTTTTTAGTTAAATTAAATTCCTTGCCCTAGCAATTACATAATCGTTTAAAGTCACTTATTCTTCCTATCTTATCGCTACAAGTCTAGTTTTAAAACAAGATTAATTAACATTTAATTTGTGAAAATAATGATTAAGAAAATTATTAATTAGTTAAGAACATTGCTTATTATAACTGCTTATGTTGAAGAGGAAAAAGATTTTTTAACGATGTGCAATAAAGGGTCCTAAAAACTAAAAAACGAATCAATTAAAGTCCACAAAAAACTGAAGGCGATCATTAAACTGAAGTCATTCGAGAAAAGTTAACAGACCAAAATTTAAAGGGAACTTTAAGGAAAAGGTATTCAAACTCGTGCTATAAACACATAGACCACAGCAGACTGCAGAGCTACACGACTGCAAATGCCGTTGACTGCAATCGTCGCCGTGTGGTCAGCTACTTATTATTTTGGAAACGACAGCAGCATAGTAAACAGCTGATCACGATTCAATTTAAAAATATCAACAGCTGTTTTTTATACAAATCAGGGATGTTAAAGTTGGTACAATTGTACTTTTTTTGGTACATTTTGACCTTATAAAGTACCGTGGTACTACCGCGACTCATTTGGTACAATTTAAAAATTTTTAATTTTTCCCCTTTTTGAATTTTTAGTATAGCAAACAAATTGTTATTGTGTCCTTTTTCATTGCATTTATTCGTTTTATGTAATGAGCTCTTAAAATATATGCGACTATATCCGCCAGATTTTACGATTTATCATCATTTTAAGGATTTTGAAGAATAAAGTTGGCAATTTTTTTTTTTTAATATCGATTAAAAATTTACGATTTTTTACAAAATTTATCTGGCAGCTCTTACATATATTGACACTTGTTGCAGCCAACTTCACTTTTATTTTGAATTTATTAAAATTCTGAAGAAGTGAAAATTGATATATAGATATGGCATCACTTATAACATATGGGAAAACAGTGGACATTAAAGTGAGGTGAGTTTCTAAAAATAGAACTGTTGTGTTGTTGGAGTTGTACTTCTGAGATTATGTATGCAAGAACAAAAACACCGTGTATTGAATAAAACTAGTTTTAATCACAACAAAACTCGACCTAACTATAGCTCAGAGGGCTAAAGCGCTCTGTCTAACGTGTAGTGCGAGTGCATGTGGCATTAGAAATCAGTTTATCTATACCACGGTCAGTGATTGCACAGAAAAATTTCATATAGACGCAATCGAACAAATAAAAACATAACAAATATTACATTATTCAAAAATTCAAAAAACAGGGTCACTGACGAACGTTCAATACCAGAAACTGCGCAGTCTGATTCAGAAAAAATTGAATATTTGCAATGTAGTTATGATTTTTAGAAAATACACTCATTCTTCTCTACCACGCCTTTCACAATTAAATTAAATAAAATTGCATATTAATTATAGTATTAACTGCAATTGTCTGAAAAAGACGTTAAAATTCAAACTCAAACGAAAATTAAATTATTGTTAAAGAAATGAAAGAAAATTCCAAACAATCTTATATATGTTTAATTTAGAACGAGCTCTCAACCTCCGTATATTTACAAAAATAAAGCAAATCAAACATATTAGCTAGGTTAATACTAGTATTTCGATCTGGTTAAAGATCTCATCAGAACCCAATGTTTTAGAAAAGTTATAGCCACCATAATAGGCAGAACTTTAACAAAAAACCGATTAATCATTAATTTTGCTCCATTCTTGTCTTCTTAGTAAAAATATTACTTGAGCCAGAGTAAAAACTAAAATTTTTTTAACTGAAGTCGTTAAAAAATTAAAACGTTTGTAGTTTTTGGTCGGTAGTAGCTAATTTTCAAAATGAACTGAATGTCAATATGTTTCCAGACATTTCTAGTCGTTGCTGGAATTTTATCCATTCCACACTGGTCTGCAAATGTGGAAAGAGTTTTTTTCTTTTCAAAATATAATAAAAACTAAGGAAAGAAACAGACTACATTAGCCAACATTATCAAGTCTCATACAGACTAAGGATTGGTTAAGAGCGACAAATTTATGCTGCTATGATGTAGAAATTCCAAATAGTTTATTAACTAAACAAATAATTCCATGATTTGGTCTCATATATTCATAAGACTTTTTTATGCCTTATTTTATTCATACATATAATGTATGTTATTGGAAGGTTTTCTTTTTTTTTCTGTACAAGAGAATTTTTATGTATTTTTTTTTTGTTGTTTTAATAAATATAAAAAAAATGGTACCGTCAACGTCCAAAAAGTACAATTTTTTTTGGATGTTGGTACAAAATTGAAAACTCCATTTAACATCCCTGATACAAATGCATTTTTGTTTCAGTAGTGCCAATTACATCTTTTTTTTTCTTTATTAAAATAGAACAACATGCTTGGTTGTAGACACGTATATAAAGTTCACTTAAAAATACAATTACTTATTTATAATACATTATTATAACGTGAAAATAAATTTATATAACCCCTCTTGAATATTAATGCAATTATACCATTTGATGTTGCGACGTTTTTTGTGTTTAACAAAATAAAATATTTTTAAGCACTAATTTGTTACATATTTTGTTTTATTGTCAACACTATTTTTGTTTTGCAGCCAACAAAAATAGAAATTAACCTAAGTTGACTACAGCGGCAAAAGTAGTCGGGTAGCCGTGTAGTTGTGTTGGTGCCAAAATAATCGTTTTCATATAAACGTGTGTATTTTATTTTTGACAGGCTGTAGTCGTGTAGCTGCAGTCGTCTATGTGTTTATAGCATCGATTGTGGATAATTTCTTGATAATACCCCATATTAAATAGTAGTCAATCATGGGAAGTTTACAGATCAAAATAGAAAGGCGGGGAGGGGAAAATTAAAAGTCTCCCCTCGACGCCTGTCTAAGGCTCGATCGAATCTGACCTAACTCAATGATATGATTCTTTTTGGAATTTTGGCCAGGAAAGTGGTAAACATAGGTGCCTTGGTGATCTGGCCTAACCTCTATAGCGAAAAACTTAAAATTTGGTACATCCTACGCGAAGAGGCAAAAAGGAAAGTCTTCCCCTGGTGCTATCGAATATAACCTAATTCAATGATATGATTCTTTTTGGAATTTTGGTCACGGACGTGGTAAAAAATAGCAGTTAAAAACGAAAAAGTCTCTTGGCTCTTACCCAAACTTATTTGTCTGTAAACCTGAAGTTTAATGTATGTGTTCCTTGCAGTATGGGCTAATTTACTAAAAATATTATGTTCAAAGTTTTGATCCGGAACTTGGAAAAATGTGATCTAAAATTGGAAAGGCATCCCTATTGGCAGCCTGGCCAAACCGCTGAAACTATGAACTTTAAAATATTTTGAAGCTTCCTCCTCCCGCGAAGACGCCTGCTAAGACGGGATTTAAGAAAATTCGTTCGGGGAGGCACATAAATGAAAAACGTCTCGTCATGATTCTGATTCTCTTGACTTGAAATATTGTGTTTAGTTTCCTCCTCCCATGTT
Organism: Delia radicum; assembly: GCA_021234595.1. Lineage (NCBI taxonomy): Eukaryota > Metazoa > Arthropoda > Insecta > Diptera > Anthomyiidae > Delia > Delia radicum. The sequence continues at coordinate 76,195,960 of CM037854.1, read as the reverse complement.
GAAAATGAACCTGTTAGATTTCTACTTGTTATTTTAGAAACTATTTATGTTTTGAATCTGTTTTTATTTTGTCAGTTTATAGAAAATATTTTTTCAATAAAACAATTTACTTCTGTTCAAACATTCAAATCGAATACCCGGAATTTATTCTACTTCCACCATTTTCAATAGGTTATGGGCCTCTTGTCTCGCGTGTAAAATAAAGTTTCGTGGTATATTGTAAAAAGATTGTTACGTATTAAAAAAAAAAAAATAAAAATAAATTGTGCTGAAAATTACTAAATTGAAATGGCATCGAATTCGTTAAGTTTTCCATTCGAAAAATTACGAGGTCGTGAGAATTTCGATGTTTGGTGGAGACATGCGAAGTCATATTTAGTAATTAAGAATTGTTGGAAAGTGGTGAATTTCGGTGTTACCAGTCAGCAAGACATTGAAGTAAATGAACGTGCGCTGGCCGAAATTACGCTTATGATTGAACCAAGCAATTTTGCACACATTGCTACAGCAAAAACAGCTAAAGAAGCCTGGGATGCTCTTCTTAAGGCATATCAAGATATTGGACTAACAAGAAAGGTTGAATTGCTAAAAACTCTAGTGCAACTGAAGTTAGGTGATTTTGATTCCATGCAAGATTATGTAAGTGCTATGGTAATGACATCACTAAAGGTAAGAAATGCTGGTCTTAATATTGATGATGAGCTGACGGCATCTCTTATGCTCGCTGGTCTCCCGGATGAATTTCGGTCTTTGGTAATGGCTGTAGAGAATTCAAAAACCAAGTTGACCGTAGATGCAGTCAAAAATATGTTGCTTCAAGATGCAAAATTTGACAACAAATGTAGCGAAAATGCGTTAGTGTCGAAAAATAAATTTAAAAATAAAAAATTTAAATGTCACTCGTGTAATGAAGTTGGTAAAAGTAAAAATTGTCCTAACAAAAATAATGTAAAATGGAACAACGAAAAATATAAAAACAGTTCTAAAAATAATGGTAAAATGTTATATGCATCATTATTTTCAGGTAAAAAAGATTCGGTCGAATGGTATGTAGATTCGGGCGCGACATCTCATATGACAAATAATGAAAATTTTCTGTGCAACAAAAAAGACACAAATAATAAACAAATTGTCGTGGCAAATAATAATACAGTGTCCGTGTCGTGTGTTGGCAATGTTAAAATGTTGCTTAAAACAAAAAATAATAATTATGATGCTGTTGTGAACAATGTGGAATATGTTCCAGATTTGTGTACAAATTTACTTTCGATCCGTCAATTAACCAAAAAAGGAAATAAAGTTGTGTTTGAAAATGACATTTGTGAAATTTTTGACAATGATAAAAATTTAATAGGAAAAGCTTTTGTTGAAAATGATTTGTATCGGTTAAATTGTGATGTTTTAACTCCAAATGGACAAGTGTTAATCGCTAATGAAAACGCAAATTTGTGGCATCGTCGGATGGGTCACATTTGCAACAGTTATCTAAAAAATGTAAAACGGTCGTGTGATGGTATAAACTGTGACGTTAATTCAAATGATCAGTGTGTAACGTGTGTAAATGGTAAACAAACCAGAAAATCATTTAAAGAATCTGGTAGTCGTGCTACGAGTTTACTTGAAATAATACACTCGGATGTCGTTGGACCTTTTAAACAAAAATCGTTTTCGGGAAATCGGTATTTATTAACACTTGTCGATGATTACTCACGTAAAGTATTTGCTATTCCAATAAAAAGAAAGTCGGATGTTTTTAATGAATTCGTAAATTTTAAGAATTTGGTTGAAAATCAGTGTTCCAGTAAAATAAAAATTTTGCGTTCAGATAATGGAACTGAATATGTTAACAACCAATTTTCAAAATTTTTACAACAGCATGGCATCGTGCATCAGAAAACTTGTCCCTACACTCCTGAACAAAACGGGGTTGCTGAACGTATGAATCGAACGCTAATTGAGAGAATGAGATGTATGCTATTTGATGCTGGATTGAAAGAAGAATTTTGGGCTGAAACGTCTGTTACTGCTGCTTACTTAATAAACCGTGTTCCATGTAGAGGAAGTGAACGTACTCCTGAAGAAATTTGGTGTAACAAGAAACCAACATTAAAACATTTGCGTGTGTTTGGTTGTAAAGCAATGGTTCACGTCCCTAAGGAAAAACGTAAGAAGCTTCAACGAAAATCGGTTGATGGTATTCTGGTGGGATATAGTGCAGAATCTAAAGCTTATCGTATTTATAATCCTATAACCAAAGATGTTATAACAAGCAGAGACGTGGTTTTCTTTGAAAATAAAAAATGTGAAGTATCCCAAAATAACAATTTGTATTTTCCAATACTCGTTGATGATGTTAAAGGCTATAGTGAAGAAACAACTTTGGAAGAAATTTCACTTAATGTCGAATTGCCACCAGATCCTGATTTTGACAACGAGTCCACAGTGAGTGGTGAAGATTTTATTGGTTTTAATGAGCAAGAAGTTAGTGATTTACAACAATTCGAAACAGTTGCTGGTAATGAGGTACGTTCATCTGAAATAAGTAACAAAAGGCCAAGAGAAGAAGATGGTTTTGAACTTCGACGTTCTGAAAGAATTGCTAAAATGCCTCGATATTCATATAATTTCTGTGCTTCAGAGTTTGTGTCTGATGATCCGTCTACTCTTAAAAAGGCCATGTCATCACCAAATGCTTCTGAATGGTCACAGGCTATGAAGGAAGAATATGAGTCGTTGATGTATAATAAAACTTGGAGTTTATGTGAATTACCTCAAAATAAGAAACCGATTTCGTGTAAATGGGTTTTTAAAACCAAAAGAAATGCTACTGGCGAAATGGTTCGAAGAAAAGCTAGGCTAGTTGCTAAGGGTTATAGTCAAGAAAAAGGTATTGACTATAATGAAACTTTTGCTCCTGTTGTAAGGTATGAATCTATTAGATATTTAATTGCGTTGGCTGCTAAACATAATCTAATGATTCACCAAATGGATGCTGTGACTGCCTTTCTTAATGGAACCTTGGAAGAAGAAATCTATATGAATCAACCAGAAGGTATGAATGATGGTACTGGAAAAGTCTGCAAGCTAAATAAGTCGATATATGGACTGAAACAAGCAAGCCGTGTGTGGAATGAAACATTAAACAAAGTTTTGTTGAATATGGGTGTCAAACGAAGTGAAGTTGACCAATGCATTTATTATCGTAAAACTGAACACAAAATCTTGTTTATTGCCATTTACGTAGATGATGTTTTAATTTTTTCAAATGATGTGAAAACAATTAAACAAGTTAAACAAAAACTGACAAACCATTTTAAAATGAAAGACATGGGAGAAGCATCTTCTATTTTGGGAATTCAAATAACTCGTGCTAATAGTTTTATAAAATTGGACCAGTCTCAATATGTTTCTGATGTGCTAAAACGTTTTAAAATGGAAGATTGTAATCCTGTTAAAACTCCTGTTGATTGCAATCAGAAAATATCTGCTGAATCATGTCCTAAAACTGAAGCCGATAAAAAATATAAGTATGTCGAATGTGCCGTATATGCAAGCAATTGGATGTTTATTGTTTGCTGCCCAAGTTACTCGTCCTGATATCTGCTACATTGTGAACGTATTAAGCAGATATGGTGGGAATCCAGGAAAGGCTCATTGGGAGGCTATCAAACGTGTAATGCGCTATCTCAAAGGTACACTAGATAAAGGTCTTGTATACTCTAAAGGTAATAGTGATCTTACTGGCTATTGTGATGCAGATTGGGCCAGTGATGTGGATGAACGGCGTTCAACTACAGGATACTTATTTACTCTTCAATCTGGTGCTGTCTCGTGGTCTACAAAGCGACAGAAAACTATTGCGTTGTCTACAACTGAAGCGGAGTTTATGTCTATGGTGGCAGCTATTCAAGAAGCTATTTGGCTGAAGAAATTAGAAAACGAAATATCTCCAAATCCTGTTAAAACGATGATTCTGCATTGTGATAATAAAAGTGCCATACATGTTGCTCTTAACAATGCATATTCATCACGTACTAAACATGTTGATGTAAGGGTGAAATTTATTCGTGAATGTTTTGATAATAAGATCATTGAACTTAAGTATCTACCCACTAATGATATGTTGGCAGATTTGTTAACAAAAGGTGTTCCATTTCCAAAGTTAAAGACACTCACGGATAAGTTTGGCTTAAAATAATTATGTTCTAATCTTTGTGTTTTAATACTATATTAAATCAGATCAAAATATAAATAGCATGTTCAGGGAAGGTGTTGAAAATGAACCTGTTAGATTTCTACTTGTTATTTTAGAAACTATTTATGTTTTGAATCTGTTTTTATTTTGTCAGTTTATTATATTTTTTCAATAAAACAATTTACTTCTGTTCAAACATTCAAATCGAATACCCGGAATTTATTCTACTTCCACCATTTTCAATATCCCAAGTAGACATCCGCTTAGACGAGATTTGTAAAAATTCCTAGGATGAGGGAAAAAAGGAGGCCTTGACGACCAGCTTTAACAGTTTAGGCTAGAAATATGAAATTCAAATATATTTCCTAGAGTATCTGCTTTGGAATTTTTACAAGAATCAAAATAGAAATGAGGGTTTAAAAGAAGAAGTGAAGAAGGTTCGGAACTTGAAATTTTGTATATAGATGCACCCTAGGCGTTGACATCCGTTAAGACGTAATTTTTGGAAATTGCTAGAGGTGTGACAAACCGCCTTAGATGGGATTTTTGGAAATTCCTACGGGTAGGGGGAAAAAGTGGAAAATTTTCCCCTTGATGGCCTGCTTATAGTTAGATAAGTTAGAAACTTCAAAATTAAAATATGTGTTTACAGGGGTATGGACTAATTCATTGATATTGCAGATTTTCAATGCCAGTATACAATTTTTGGAAATTCCGTCCTCCGTCAGAAACTTGAAATTTTGCTAAGATAGAAATTTTTCAAATTTTGAGGGGTCGTGCAAAATGGAAAACGTTTTTTTTCTTTACGTCTTGCTCAAAAGCGTTTCGCTAAAAACCATGGTTTCTGAAAACTGCAATAAAAACGTGGTTAAAAACCCGCTGCAGCTATGAATTTTTAAAAAATTTGGAATGTAGGCATTTGATAGGACAAGTGATTCGCAATTTTTTACAGAGAGGAACTTAAAATTTTGTATGTAGTTTCCTCCTTCATCGCTAAGACAGGATTTTTTGAAATTTTCGCTTAGAACGCGGCGAAAATGTGTATTCAAAACAAAATTTAAAAATTTTTACATGGTGGAAGTTAGGAACTTGAAATTTTGTACGTAGTTTCATCGCTAATACAAATGGGTATTTGGTATGTAGGTGCGAAATTTGGTGTGTAGGTGCCTAATCCACGTAGAAATAGGCTTAGACGGGATTCTTGGAAATGCCTACGGATGGGGGCAAAAAGACCGAAAAGAAGTCTTAAATTTTCTTCTACAACTAAAAAAAGAAAATATTTACCGACAATCGTGTATTTCGAAATTTAAAAATTTTTATAGGGAGGAAGTTAGGAACGTGATTAAAATGGGTAGAAACGCGATTGAAATGGGTATTCAAAACGAAATTTGGTGTATAAGTTCCTCCTCCCGTGTAGAAACCGCCTTAGATGGTTTTGCAATTTTTATAAATATTTTACAAAAAGGGGAAGTCTCTCTCTAAGCATTCTGCCCAAATTAATTGAGCTATAAGTCTGAAACTTAAAATATGTGCTTTTTGGAATTTTTATAAAATCGTAGTATAAATGGGGTTTAAATGAATAAAAGCTCGACCTTTATTGACTTATGCAAAGACTTTAGGTAGAAATTTGTAACTTTCTTTAAGGAAAATTTCCTCTCCTTTCACAATATGGCTGTTTTTTAACTTACTAAAAATTACAACTATTACCACAAAATGACAAATTTTACCATACAAAAAGCAAATGTTTAAACTGCAGTTAAAGTAGTATTTTGAATAAACGAAAGAAATAGTAAATTTTTTTATATTACTAACCCTGATTTCCATTACTAACTACTTGCGGAGTGCCCGAAACTATTTTGCGGCTTTCCCAAACATTAGGATCTTCACGATTATGAACCATTGCAACTGGTGGAATTATAGCTTGATTTTGAGAATGTTGTTGTTGTTGTTGCATACTTTGCAATTGTTGTTGAGGTGACTGTTGCATTAGCGAAGGTTGGAATTGAGGCGAAGAAGGCGCAGAAGCAACTTTATTACTGACAACTATATCTGAAGTAGATTTGGTATTACTAGCACCAGAACATTCGGGACCCTCATCGCTGCCATCCTCACACTGGGGTATACCATCACAGGCATTATAGACAGCAATGCATTCGCCAGAATGACAAGCAAATTGAAAGCGACCACATTGTAAAGTAGTATTAACTAGAATTGGGTTTAAAACACGAAATCAATTAACGCTTAATGTAATTTATGTAGTTTACACACCTTTTTGCATTAGATTCGAATCAAGGTTGGGCAAATTATTAAATGATTTTTTACTGTTATTGTTGCCGCTCAGAGAATTTCCTGTACCCTGTGTTGGTAGACCTATTTCTTGTGTTTTTTCTCTTGTTTCCGGTTTGATTTTCAAATTTGATAATTCCCATTCTTGTTGTGATATATTTGAAGTGATACTATGCTGCAGATGTACGGCTGGGGGATGGGGTGTGGTAATATCACTAACATGCCGTAGAACAGGTGTTAGAACGGCACTTGTGTAATTGGCGTGACGCGTAAATTTACAATGGAAATTTTCGGGTGTTCCACATTCGAAGAGATAACAATAACCATCTTTTTTACTTTCAAATATATAAACATCACATGAGTCAGTTTCACAGCATAGACGTTGACATTCTTCCATAGTGTCCAATTCGATGCCTTGTAGATATTTACCACCAATAGCTTGTGATTCACCCGTACGTATAATAGTATTTTTATGAACATCAAATTGGCCTATAAAAAGAACACACACACAAAATGTGAACATGAAATTAATGAATCATCAAAACACAATGAATGCACGCCTCGTTGGAAGAAGCTCTAAATCGAAAGTGCGAACACCAAATGTGTTTTTCTTTATTATGTATTTGGGTTGTCTCAGAACAATTTTGCGATAAAAATCAAAATCTTTGATTGAGCACTTTTTGCAAAAATCTGGTTTGAATTAGCAAAATTAAACTTTTCAAAATTTTCTCGAAAACTTTGCGAGTTGTTAGGCTTTGTACGATTACCAAAAAAATTGCGTGTCGGATCCAGATAAAATGGATATTGTTGAAAAGCTTGTTTTAGTACATAGACAAAATTATTGTCAATCAAATTTTAATTATGGTTTTGTTTGCTTTCAATCTCACTTTCAATTAAAAGTTTAATAATATCTATTAAATGTTTAATTGAAAATGAATTTAGTGCACACACAATTTCCAGTTTTTATTACACTCAATAACAACAAAGTGAAAAAATTTCAGAATTTAAAGAAATTACCAAAATTTGAAAAAAAAACAAAATAAAGGGTCCGCCATCTAACGTTTTTTTCAACTAGTGCTTATTTCGTGAATGGTAACACTTAGCTCATGTCTGATTTGACAGATAATTAGTTTAATCCTTCCGCTGAACGAATATGGTCCGTATGTTCGTTATCTTGTGAAAAAAGTGAAAGAAACTGGCATCCTCATCGATAAACCAAAGCGTGAAAAGCCAAAAACAGTGCGTACACCCGAGAATACTGCTGCTGTAGCAGAAAGTGTGCGTGAAGCGCCATCAACATCAATTCACCGTCGTTCTCAACAATTGAACATTTCGGAGACATCATTGAGACGAATTTTGCATAAAGACCTTGGTATGACGCCATACAAAGTCCAATTGGTTGAGGAGTTAAAAAAAAAGTTATTTGGCGGACCCTTTATAAAAAACTCTAAATTAAAAAAAAACTATTGAAGAAATTGGCAAAATTTTAAAAGAAAACATAAAAAAAATTACCACAATTAAAAACAAAATCCCCAAAATAAAAAAACGATTCATTTGAAAAAATTGCTAATAATTAAAAAAACGCAAAATTTGAGAAAAAACACCAAAATTTCAAAAAATCTGCAAACTTAAATAAATCGCCAAAAACACCAAAATTTAAACAAAAATGTATTGAAAAAAAATATTAGGGACATGTTCCCAATTGTGGCCGGTTCCCTAAAGTGGACCTTTCGTTATTTTTCGTGTTGTTACATGAACATGCTAACACTGTCAACAGTCATCGAGTTTACTTTCCAGCTGTCATCGAGTATAATTTCCAAACGTGTACATTCGCGTTTTTCTTGACTTTATTGTGTCGTTTAAAAAAAACCGCAATATAAAGTGTAATTTATTGTAAAATTTAAAAGTGAATAACAAACAAGTTTTAAAGAATTTTCCGAGTCGCATTTTTGTAAACGGTAAGAACTTTATTCACAATTTTAATAAAACCGATTGATTCCAGAAAAAAGCAAAATAAGTAAAACAAAAATGCGAAAAATTTAATTTTCATGTTCCCTAAAGTGGACCTTCGATATATTTGCTTACTTATTTAATTTTTTTTCCAAGTGTTAGTCTTTTTAAATGGTTTGTGCATCCCTTTTACTGTTCTTGTTTATTTTGGACAATTTTTCAATATGTTTCACAAAAAACTAACGTTTTTTACCGCAATTAAAAAAGTTAGCGTTACATATGGTAGCCGCTTAAGCCGAATCAAACGAGACATATAACGTTTTAATATACAAAATTATAATAAATTTAAGTTTGAATACAAATTTTTGTCGATTTTACTTCATTTTCTAATAGTTTTATATGCTTTAAGAGAATTTTTTAATTTAGGTCCACTTTAGTTCACATGTTCCCTAATGTGGACTATTTGATTTGTGTTAAAAATTGTTGTGCAATTTTTTTGAATTAGTTGCCAAAAGAATATGATCTATAGCCGAAAATGCACAAGCAGCTGGCGTACAAGCTGATGTATTTGGATTTGGAATAGTTCATTTAGTTCTTTTATATAGCCCAAACACCAGGTGTAGGTCACATTAGCGTAAATTCCCTTACAAAAAAAAAAAAAAAAAAAAAAAAAATGAATGGAAAAATTATAATTATATATATTAATTTTATCCATTAAAGGATATACAAGGTTCCGATGTTTTTTGGCTGTAATTTAAAAAAAAAAATGAAAAACTTTGATTCTTCTTGTGGATTATTTTTATTTGGTATTTCAATTTTTTTTACATCAAGTCGAGAATATGATGTCATGTAAATGGCCGCCGCCACAGTTGATTGTCATTTGAGCCCTTTTTATGGCATTTTCCATCACTTTGGCCAAAACTTCCGGCGATAGGTCCTCACATTCTTAACGGATATTGTCTTTAAGAGCTGCAAGAGTCTGAGGCTTGTTGACATAAACCCGCGACTTCAAAAAGCCCCACAAAAAGAAGTCTGGGAAATGCATCATTCAGCATATCGGTTGTGGCACGTGCAGTGTGTGCCGTTGCACCGTCCTGTTGGAACCACATGTTTTCCAATCCCAATTCATCAAGTTGCGGCAAAAAGAACTCGTTGATCATTGCTCTGTAGCGCTCACCATTCACAGTAACCGTTTGGCCCGCGACGTCTTCGAAGAAAAAAGGTCCGATGACTCCTCCAGCGAAAACAGCACACCATACAGTGACTTTGAGCGGGTGTAATGGCTCTTCGTGGGTTACACGCTGATTTTCAGTGCCCCAGAAGCGTACATTTTGCTTATTTACGTACCCGCTAAGATGGAAATGGGCCTCATCACTCATGATTATTTTTGATGAAAAATCATCTTCCTCTTGGTGGTGATTAAGGATGGCTTGATCGTATGTTACACGCGATTGGCGGTCAGCAGCTAACAGCTGATGCACCGTCTGGAATTTGTACGGAAACATCTTCAAATCTTGTACCAAAATTCGCTGTAAAGACCGTCAACTGATACCCATTTGCGTGGCACGTCGTCTGGTCGATGTCGACGGCGCTTCCATGACATCCTCGGCTACAGCAGCAATATTCTCTGCAGAACGGCTACTCCGGGGTCTGCCACGCCTGGCAGCATCTCGTGTTGTGCCAGCCTCTTCGAGGCGAGCGGCTAAACGTCGCAGTGTTTCACCAGTAGGCGTTGGACGGCCAGGAAATCTACGACGAAATTCACGTTGTGCCAAAGTCACCGACCGATTATTGGTCAAATAAATAGTCACCAATATTCCGCGTTCTGGAGCAGTGTAGCGTAACATTGTTTATTAACGTGTATTTCGCATGTGTTTACTACACAAATGTCAAAACAGAACTGACATTAGGGGCCAATCGCAAAATTTATAGCATTTTCTGATAGGAGGATTACTTTTGCGCCACCTTGTACATACATTTTTTGGTACTAAATAAAACCAAAACTTTTGAGCTTTCGAATGATGTATCACATGTTGCCATTTCCCAATTAGAAACCAATATTTTCTTAAAAAAAGCTATGAAACCTAATATTTTATACGAACAAAAAAAACTTAAATTTTGAATAATAAGTCTTATTTAGTTGGAAAACTTCTTCATGCATAAGTTTTATTAAAATTATGAAAAAAAATTATACAAACATTTAAAATTATATATTGGTTATAACTAGGGCCAGGAATTTCATACACTTAAAAATGTAAAATATGCACTTATAAAATGTGGCTAAAAACGAAAAATATGCACAAAAAACATGAAAAATATAACGTACTTTAAAACATAGAAAATAAAAATAAATGTGCATTAGGTTGTTTTTTTTTTAAACAGAAACTAAATTAAACGCTTTTCTTCGGGCCAGCAAGATTTTTCAAATTTTAAAATGATTTTTCTTAAATCAAAATATAAAATGTATACATATTTTATTTTCTTGTTAACAACCCGATCAAAAAAACGCTACATCTCTAATACAAAATCAGATCTCATTTGATATAGATCGATATTTTTTCTTATCCAAGTTTATCTCATAATTGGGGTATCCGATTAGATCCCTCAAATATATTGCCGTAATAAGTTAGATCAACATTTATCTCAAAATGGGGGATCCAAAAATATGTAATTTAAGATCCTGATGGATCCCAAAATATTCAGTGAGAAGAAGTTAGATCAACTTGGATGTAATAAGATCAAGAAAGATAAGTAATTTTTGGTGAATAGAATGAAATATTTTACGATTTAATTGGATTTACTTGTATCACATGACATATTATTTAAAAAAAAATATGAAAAAAACCATATATAATCATATCTCAAACATAATTGTTAATCTTAATTTTATATATAAATATATCTTGAATTGCATTATTCATGTGGCACCATATATAGTATAAGCATATCTTATATAATATACAAAAATTCTTTTTATAAGACAGCATATTTTATACCTTAAGTTATAAACCATATATGTCACCATATTTGACTACATATTGTGTTATATATGAGAATGTACTATTATTATTATATATGACAATATATATATCATATCTTATTATGTATAGCATATATGCTTAATTTCTTATTTTATAAAGATTAATATTTAACAATATATCGTTATATATGTTACCATATAAGAAATATATGGATATGCATGACACCATATGCAATCGTATATTAAAATATTACAAATAAACAAAAAATATTAAAAAAAAGCACAAACATACATTAAAAGTCTAAAATATGAACTTTTTTTCAAAAAAAATATAACAGATTTTTTTTTTTTAATGAAGAATTTTAATTGCATGAAATGCTAATTTTATTTTTTATTTATGTAAAAATCTTGTTTTTGTTTTAATAAATACATATTTTTTATCGTTTAAAAAAACCCCGCTTAATACGAACCTTGCTTAAGACGAACTAACTGTTTTGGTCCCTCGGAGTTCGTCTTAACCGGGGTTTACTGTATTGTATACAAATTTACTTGTATTGAAATAACTTATTTTTTAACCCTCTTCCATCCCTGGATAATATATAATATTATATGTCATTTTGAAGGTACTTGTACAGGCTTCCTTACGAGACCAGTTTTATCTGATATCCGATAAGTACTTTTAAAGATAATCGCTAAAAACTTCTCCAACTTTGAAGATCCGCCCACCTTAAAAGGAGTGTGACCACAAAAAAGTTACGACATTGAATTCATCATAGGCAATTTAGTGGATGACCAATTTTTGAGCCATCTCAGTCGACTTGATGACAAAAAGACAATATATTCGACATTGACAATTCTTATTTTTTAACAGCTTTAATATTGCAATGCAAAATTTTAAAGTACGCCACATCGATTGTATTTTTATTTTATTATTTTGGTATTGAGTCTTTTTTTCGTAGCACGAAATGTTTTCGAGAAAATTAGAAAATTTGAATTTTTGCAAATTCAAAACAGATCTTCGAAAATAATGATCGATTGCAGAATTAAAAGCAAAATTTAGCGGAGATAACTGATATACATGAAAACAAGAAAAATATTTTTTGATGTTCGCACTTCTTCTTCCTACGAGTAGTGAATATAGCATGTTGTTCTTCTTTTGGATATGAAAAACTTGACCATATTAATATTTTAAAATAAAAATGTGTTTAAGTGTTTGTATATTTTTTTACGCTCTTACCTAAACATGATTCCAAATCCATGCGCTTTGTTAAACGATGCGTTTCATAGTGGTTAATGTTGTTAATTTCAATATTTTGTTGCTGTTGTATGTCTTCAAATGTTGCAAGATTGGCTGCCGCATAACTACCAATTTGCGCAACATTTTTTATTAAAATTAGGAACACAATCGTTATAAATTTCGAATACTTTAACATGTTTAATTGATTCTGTATTTGTTAGTATTTTGAAAATATTGAGTTTTTTTAGTAGATCTCTATATATTGAAAATTACATTTAATCCAAATTTTTTAACTTATAAATAGCTGCTAATTTGTAAGCAAATTTAAAATCATCAAATCTAATATATATATATTACAAATATGAAATCCAAATTAAAGTCAGAGTCGTGGAATTCGCGAAATATGCAAATTTCTTACAAAAGAAGTGTTGGTCTTTAATCAAAAAGTTTTCATATATTTAGCGCTAAAAAAAAAATTCTTTTTTGCATCAATATATTTCTGTGGAATCAAAGAGTATATACAAATAGAGGGACTACACTTCCCGCGCCTCTCAGCAACAAAATACCGAACTCGGGCAAGCAAACGAAAATATTTTCTTTTACACAAAATAATTCCAACATGTTGATAAAAAATTGTTGCTTAAAACACTCACTTTTATTTTGCTTATATTTTGTTATTTTATATTAATTAATATTTAATGTATTTTAATTTTATCTTGTTTATTTTATCATTAAAATTTTAAATAAATAATCCTTTTATTAAATTATTATTCAAAAACATATTAAAATTAATTTAAACATTTAAATTTCTGCAACATGTTTTCATTTGCTCGACGTGAGTTTACGCACAAATAAAAAGAGGGTAGATAGAGAGATACTGAGGTGGATAGAAACCCACTGGTGAAATGTATTAGTATAGGCTTGTCTTTCTTTTGCACCATTACTCTGGACTTCATAACGTTTCAAGAGTACACAGAAAAAATATCAACCTAAAATATCTAATAAAAGATTTGATTTGAATTAAATTTGTTTCTAAACAAATGTTTAATTGAATCAATATATTAAATATATAGATTCATATTTTATTTTACTATACTGTATGTTAAATAAAAAAGATTCTGTATAAAATTCCCTACTTTTTTCAATTAATTCGATTTGTTGAAAATTTTAAAAGCTGTAGAACTTGCCTGCCATTTTTTATACTATCGCTCAAATCATATTTTTGTTGTTGTTGGTAATATTTATGTATGTATGTAGTTTTTTTTTATAAATCTTTATGTATTAGAAATACATATTTCAAATCCATTTTAATTAGATTCTATTAATTCTCCTTAGGTGTATTACTTTATTAAGTTAAATAATTAAATTTCTGTGATTTAAATGTGAATATTAATTTATTCTAAAACATTATCATAAAATTGATTATGTAATTTTTAAAGTTAAATTTTGTTTAATTAAAATGTAACAATTTTTTTTAAACAAAAAAAATGCTAAAAATAAATTAAAAATTACTTAAAAAAAAAATTTGGTTGGATTAATTTTAGCAAAAAAAATCTAATTGAATTTGCCATACTCCCTACGTTATAAAGAAAAAACTAATTTCTGTGAGAATTTGTTCACATAAGTATACATAAATCTGCTTACTAAATGAGAATTACATGCTGGTTTAAATTCAATGTTATAAAATTCAAGCTATAAATAAACATTTGTTATGGCAACAACTCTTTATCCAATTGTTTTTTGCTTTTTGAGAAGGTATACAATGTTGATCACATTTTAATCAAATGATCAAACATTTTAATTAATTGAAAAATGATTAAATTAAAGAGCTATTAATTTGTAATTGAATTAGTACTTTTCGTTGTTGGCGGAATTTCAGCAATTAAAGTTATTTAGTCGGTGTATTTTGTGATTGAAATTGGTGTTTATTTTTTGTGTGTAGTTTTCAAACAAAACAAGCACAAACACAAATACACAAACAGACACAGCTTTACCTAAAACACATATACACACAAACGTGTCGTTCACACCTTTTTTTTTTGAGTATAATTTTTTTTGTAGATAGTTATTTATGGCTTTTTTGCTTCTTCATTTTCAATAAAAGTTTTAATTAATATTATCATTGCCGTGATAGGTGCAAAATCAATTAAAATATTAATTGATTCAAAAAATTTTTTAATTGAAACCCGTTTTTATTTTTTTCTGTGTAGCTATGCAGTGCTCTATTTTTATTTCCGAAAAGGTACGTTGGGCTGAGCTCAATTGGAATCTTTGTTTTTTTAGTTTAAAATGGTTGAACAAATTGTAGTGCTTGGAATAAAATTATTTATTCCCACGAAGCGCATTTCGGCTAAACAAACAGATAAGTGTTGGTCTAGCCAGACTTGCAAGAATGCAATCAAATCAAGAGATGAAGCGTTCAGAAATTGGCGTAATAATATTAATATAATTCTGATCTGCTACGCAAACAGGAGAGATCCGATTGTTCCAGGACACTAAAACGTAAAAAACTTCTTTACGAATAAAGTCTTCGTACCAAAGTTCTTCCCGCTATTCGGGGTAGGAAGACCTTTTGGTCATTTGTTAAAAGAGAATGAAGGATAATGCTAGTTCGTCTATCCCAACACTTATAATAGATGACCAAATATTTACTGATCCGGTTGATAAGGCTAACCTTTTGGCTGGAATGTTCGCGGAAAATTCTACTTTATCGGAAAGCGATCAACCACTGCCCGAACTCACAAGTGTATCGTATGCTATACCTAAGATATTCTTCCGAGCTCAATTTAAATAAGTCAGCAGGGCCGGATGGTATACCAGTGCTGGTGCTAAAACATTGTTTAAATTTTTAAGCTCGTCATATCGTGCAGGTGTTTTCCTTTTATTCTGGTAGGTATCCAATGTTCAGCCAGTTCCGCCTAATTGCAATATGATCTGCGCTCTGGAATGTGATGGAGAGCATGGTTAATAACTATCTTGTAAATTACCTAGAGTCACTTATTAGTGATCGACAGTAAGGCCTTAGCAGAAGCTGTTCTACGGGAGACCCGTTAGCGTTCCTTTCCTGTCGTTCCATTCACAGATTTGGTGAGAACAAATTGTTTGCTCTAGATATTTCCAAGGCGTTCGATCATGTGTGGCATGGAGCACTAATATTAAAGCTTATTGCCTTTGGTGTCGGCAATGACTTCTCTCGTTTTATTTCGACCTTTCTCAGTGATCACACTATACGTGTTGTTATAGATGGGATCACATCAAATGAGTTTCAGCTAAATTTAGGGGTACCGCAAAGTTATGTTCTTTCTCCCTCTTTTTTTATTATCTTTATTAATGATCTTTTTGATCGAATTTTCAACCCTATCTTCTCTTTCACGTATAACAGCAACATTTGTCATTCATTTTCCTTCGATTGTTGGCCAAGCCTTGGGAGCAAAAGGCAGATTATGAATGACACACTTAATGGGGACTTGACTACAAGCTCAGAGTGTGGTCGTTTGAAAAGGTCCGATTTTATTGTGGTCATTACCCAATATGTGTAATGTTGTCTCATTGGGATGTGGGGCCAACGTTGTCATCTGTGTATATGGGTGGTATACATATAGGGGAATCAGATACTCTTGATGTTCTGGGCATGAAAGTTCGTTTCAATAAGCATGTTTTCAAGTGCCTTGGTTTTTTAAATCGGTGTAGGAACTACTTCTACCCATTTAATCGCCTTACTATTTATACCACATATATCCGACATATATGGGCAGAAGCTTCAAAATCTATTTTGGATCTTCTGGACGCTTATCAATGACAGTAGGGTATCCAACTCTATTGACTCATTGGAGCAATGGTCGGAATCTGGGTTGTGTAACACTGTTCTACCGATATTACCGACCGAAATAAGTGAACTCGTACTCAGGGCGAGAGATTTCGTGCCCAACACCGTTTGTCGATTATCCAGTCTATCACACAGCGAATTATAGGGAAAAATCGTTTATCAGTCGAAACTGCAATATGTGAAATAAACGCTGAGGTCTTCTCTGAGTATTACATTACCTATTTTCCTGATATCAACACAACGCACTGAATTTGTAGGGGCATCTCCTGAGTGTTAGTTAAACGCAAAAAAAACCCATACATAATCATATAAAATGTCATCCGAAAAATGGCCCGACTAAATTGTAGCAAATAACATCTAATTGTATCATATTAGAATAATTTAGATACAACAAGAAGTGATTTGATATACTTAGTTTAGTCCGATTCTTGTCCTCATCTCCTTTAATCAAATGTTACGTTATACCATAAGATTATATCTAATTTACTATAATATAATATTATATGGCCTATATATTATTTTATAAATAAATATCGTATGGTTCCATCCAATTTTCGAAACATTAATATAGTATGGTCTTCTCATATAACGAGTTTGTTGTATTTATCGTACGAGTATTAACTATTTCCTCTGAAATGAAGAAAATTTAAAATAATGTGTTCTATGGAACATGTTCATTTGTAATTAAAGAAGTTATAAATTAGTTAAGGATTTCTTTTAAATTTTTAAACGCTAAAGCAAATGTTCAAATTAAAATGAAAGGTACACTCGAAAATCGTTTGAAGGTACACTTATGATAGTGTTTTGAAAAATTTAAACTATCTATTTTCTTCACTATTTTCTTATTTATCGGATAAGTCTACCCATTTTCAATGCCCCATTTTAATTTATGGTAAACATGGATCTAGAATGGATCTAGAAGACCATTTTTTTTTTCAAAATGTGCAAAATATACGCAAGAAATGGAACGTTTCAAGGTACACCACTTTCCCCTACATAAATTGTTTACACTTTTTGGTTGGTTAAATTTTAACTATGTGTGTAAGTTTACAAAACAAGTAAAAACAACAAAAACTATTTTTACAAATACTAACAGACAAATTAACGATTTTAACCGTAATTCTGATAATTTTTTTTTATAAAATTATGGTTTTAAAATTTTGCATAATTGTTAAACATTATTGTTCAAATATGTATAACAAAAATAATTGCAGCATTTTATTGTAACTATCTAACTATCCCCACCCCCCCCCCCCCCCCCCCCCCCTCACCACTTAGGAAGATAATTAACTTTTATTACAAAATTCACACATTCAAAGAACTGTACACACACACAAAAGAAAATCTGTATATTATTGATTTTTTTATTTTTTCTTTGCAATATTTTTGTAAGTGGAAAAAAACATCCATGTAAAATCCACCTTTTTCACTAAAATTTTTGTTAACTACTTCTTTTTTTTTAAGTTAATTTATATTAATTTTCTGATAAATATTTTACTTTTATTATTTTATTTTATTTAGTTTTACTTTTTATTTAATTTGTTAAATTGTATTTCCTCGTTTGCAATGTCTTTACCGTTGTGTTTCTTTTTGCTTATAAACTGATGGCAACACAAATAAAGGAAGAAGAAGAAATTATCAAAATATAACGAACAGTGTTGGACAAAACATTTTGAACAAACATTAAATTTTAACTTTCATGTTAGAAAGTGTTTTGCAAGCGTCAGATAATGACAATCGTAATTAATTTTTATATTAATTACTGTAGAATATTACTTTAGTTAGTCTCTTTACAGGAAGAAGAAAACATTTTTATTGAAAAATTTTACGGACCAGACTGCCGCAGTTTTGTCCCCCTCCTGGGACTCGTCAGTGGTTAATTTATGTGTCAATTGAACAAAGTATTTTATATTGTTAATTTGCTCTATATGAGAAACTTTTTTTTTTTTTTGGTGTCTTACTGTGATTTGAACTCACTGCCTTAGCATCAAGCTATGCATCGTAATCTCACCTCTTAACGAGTTGAGCCACGGTCGACACAGCGATGACTGTGGCTAAAGTGGAGTTTTTGTTACACTACGTACACACAAGTATTGTTTCGATCAGAAGAGACAGAATTAACTAATACCAATGCACAATTCATTTCTCAACTAGAATGCTTTTTCTTCTTAATCCTATCTCTTTTTCACAAGTAATTATCACGTTTTATGATGCGCTTTATTCATATACAATAGTTGGATACCAAGTCTAGGTTAGAGATTGAGTCGCCGTTAAGCAAGTTTCTTCAAATTTCATGTTAGAAAGTGTTTTGCAACCGTCAGATAATGACAATCGTAATTAATTTTTATATTAATTACTGTAGAATATTACTTTAGTTAGTCTCTTTTTAATTTATAAAAAATTTTATGTTGCTAGCTATAAAAGGTTTTCTCTATTTAAAAAGTCAATCCTTCTATGTAATAAAAACAAACATTTATTTCATAGACTTACACTTTAAAATTATAAAAAAAAAATAAAATACAAACAAAACTCAAAACTTTATGTGACAAAACATTTTGAACAAAAATAAAAATTTCAATATTTAGTTGCTTATCGTTTATTTATTATGACATCTGCACATCTTTTATGCATGAAACTCACAAGATTCTCTATGGTCATCATTGGAACTGCGGACCATGCATCTCTGATGGCTCGGAAAATTACATTTTGATCACGCCCCACTGCTTCCCGATTAATCTTTTTGTTGACAATTTCCCAGAGATTTTCAATTGGATTAAGGTCCGGGGACTGTGCAGGCCACTTCATGACATTGACCCCTTTCTGCTCCAACCAATTCCTGACCACGTTGACATCATTTTCCTGTTGGAACATCCACGGTTTTTGCATTATCTCCTGGGCGTGAGGTAGCATAGTATTTTGCAATATATCCTTGTACATGAACCGATCCATGATTCCATCGATTTTGTGTAAAGGTCCTAAGCTTTTTATAGAAAAGCAACCCCACACCATCACATGACCACCGCCTTGTTTAACAGTCCCCTGACAGTAGCTTGGGTGGAAGCAAGTGTTTACGGGCCTCCGTACTTTTCTGATTCCATCTGAATCAACAAAGTTAAACTTTGATTCATCTGAAAACAGCACACTGCTCCATTGTTCTACAGTCCAGGAAAGATGTTCTTAAGCAAATTTTAAACGAGCTCTTCGATTTTTTTTTAGAGATAAATGGTTTTTTCGCATAGCTATAGCTCTTCAGCCCAGCTTCAACAGCTCTCCTCTGAACTGTTCTAGAGCTCACTGGTAGGTCCAAAGACTCCAAAACACTGCACGCGGAGTTATAAGGATCATTTTTAAATTCTCGAACTATTCGAGCATCATCTCTTGATGAAGTACATTTTGGTCGGCCTCCAGAATGTACGGGGCCACAGTTTTGGTCCTTTTAAACTTGCTTATTATGTAATTCACCGTAGATTTTGGCAAAAGATACTTTCTGCATAAGTCATTATTACACATTCCGGCTTGGAAATCTTTTATAACTCCATTTTTTACATCGTTGCTATGTTTTGCCCACGCCATATTTATAATCAGATAATATTCTTTATTTTTGAATTTGTTACTTACCTCAGCAGCAGGTCATGGTTTATTGCCTAAATCACTACAACTATTTTCGAAAAATGTGTTAAATGTAACTGAAACCAATTATCAATCGATATATTTGAATAAAAAATCTCTTTTATACAGAACCGGTTTTGTTCAGAATGTTTTGTCCCTTTACTTTTTGGTTTATGCTATTAGTTTATTTATTTTTATATTTGCAATGTTTGAATAACTGATTTTTTTGTTGTTTTTAATTAACTACAGATGTTTCTTTATATACTGGACTTTAATTTACATAGTATATATCGTTAGATTTTTTTAATCCCCAAAAAAGTCGACATACGATAATTGTTCAAAATTTTTTGTCCGACACTATAAGTATAACATTGGAAATGTTGTTGGAAAATGCATGCAAAAATAACTTTTGTTTCCTTTCAAGCTATACAAAATGTAAACAATGGGGGGAGTTACAGCAAGGGAAAGCAACCACCACTTTATTTGACATGTTGATGTGTCGACAAGTTTTTTCTTGAGTGTAACACAGACAGGGTTGTTAAATACTATGGACGCGGTACCGTTTTTATAGAAGTGACACAATACTTTTTATACATATTGTACCCAGTGTTGCCAGGTTTGTTGAGCATAATAAAATCGTTAAATTTTTCCGAAAAAATCGTCAAATTCGTCTTCATATTTTGAAAAATCGTCAAAAAAAAAAATTGTACAAAATAAAAAATATTTTTTATGTGTATGTGGAATTAAGTTTTAATAAAAAAAAAAAATAAAAGATCAACATTTCAAGTGCTAACGTGCTATCGTTGTAACATAACTCGACTTTTGACACTTTTATATGGTTTAAAACTTTGAAAATCATGATATTTTACAACGATAGCACTTTACTTCAACAAAAGTCTGCGAACATTTCATTAGCACAATTTTTAAATCTTTAATTCTTTTACAAAACTTGGAAATTATTTAACAATGCTATTTTCTTTAATTATTAAATTTAGACTTCTTTTAACGAATTAAAATTTATTATCAAATTCAAATCGCTTTACATTTAATGACATACTCGTCATAGGTTAATACAATGTATTCTGAAATGTTCGATTATCCCGGGTAAACATTTTAATATGGTGTCTAATATAATTATATCTCATTTGATAAGTTTCCTTTTAACAACAAACACAAATTGATTCGAAAAATGGTTAATTTACATGTATCTAATTATATTAAATAAGACATAATTTGATAAAATTTTATACGAGATTTGTCCATATCCGGGATATAAAATTATATCTAATTGGATAGGAGCAGATCTGATTTTATATAATTTTAGCCGATGGTAGGTATGATTTTTGTGACTTGAAGTTATGCTTGTGACTTGAAGTTATACAATTTTAAAGACTCAACATTTTTTTAAATGAAACATAATGAAATGTTTAAAAAATAACAAGAAAAAATTTTGTGTTTCAAAAATAAATAATTCAGGGGCTTCCCAGATAAATATGTGCACCCAGAAGCAGTGATGGAAGGACTTATTTAATTACCGAGCGCTTCCTGAAGGCTTTCCAGAAGACATGATTTTTCTTCGCGATGTCCCACTTGGTAGGTCTCTTTTAAACAGGTGAAAAGAGGTTTTTTCATTTGATCTAAAAAGCGATTCAAGAAGCAGTAAAATATATGTGTCAATATGCGCTTTTAAAAGGCATTGTTTTCATTGACTTCCAAAAAACTTCTTTTATGAAAAAATTGGCAAAAAATTAATTTTCATACAATTGATGAAATTTTTTTAAATCAATGAAATCAATTCATTGATACATTAACGCATCATTGTATGCATTCATTACTACTTCTTTGCATGCATTCTTCACTGCTTTATTCTATGCATTATTTACTGCTTCAAAATAATGCATTTAGGAAAGCACAACAAAATGCCTTCCTTAATTGCTTTATTGTATGCATGACGACAAAGAGTTATTTTGGAAGGAAGGAACTGCTTACCTAATCGAGGTTATTATTTTTGCTGAGTTGTCTTATAAATATACCAATTTTATATTTGGAATTATATAAAAGAAATCCCTAGAAAATGATTTCGTTATCAAATTAATTTGGTTATATGTGAAGCCATATGTAATAAAGTCTTAACTTGCACATAACTTAATTTGGTATTGAACTTTACAAAATATACATGGGATTATATATAAAGCTATATAAAATTATAAGTATGTCGTCACATATAGTTTAATAAGACTTAGCAGTGGAATATATATAATAGAGTTAATTTTGAAAAATAGATTTCTGGATATTATCACTTTTTAGAAGGTTTTTGTATCAATAAAAATAATGGCGTATTTTTTTTTTTTAATTCCAACTCCTTCCCGTGCCTATAGGCGACTCAAATCCAATAAATTATTATATAAACCAATAAATTATTTTGTATTCACTAAAAAATTAAATTTTTAAACTTTAATAACTTTTGAACGGGTAACTACAAAATTAAAATTTTTGGACCATTTTTCCAGATGTAAGTATTTTTGCATTGTAAAAAGAAAATTTAACAAAAAAAAATATTTTAATTTTTTTTTTAAAAAAATATTTTTTGAACGTCTCTAATTATGCATTCTGTTGCATTCCAAAAACTAAAAAAAAGCCTATGGGCCTAAGTTTTCCCGTAGAATCGAATACTGAAGTACGATTTGACATATATTTAGCCGTTTTTGTTGTATGGGAAAAGGGACCCAAAATCCGTGATTTGAGTCGCCTATAGGCACGGGAAGGAGTTGGAATTAAAAAAAAAAAATACGCCATTATTTTTATTGATACAAAAACCTTCTAAAAAGTGATAATATCCAGAAATCAAAATAAAAAAAAATTGAAAACGAACTCCAATATATAATCATATAAATCACTATAAACAAAAAAAAAGTTAGTAAAGTCAGCAAAAATTTTTACTGAGTCAGAAAAATGTTAGTCAGAAGGGAATGCTGCCAGAAAAATTGCTGATGTCGGCAAAAGCTTTTGCTGAAAATCAGCGAGCTGATTTATGGCAACAAAATTAGTAGATTCAGCAAAAGCTTTGCCAACACTTAGTTGTTTAAAAAATCCTTGCTAAAAGTTAATAAAATTTTTTCTAAATATTTGTAGACTAAACAAAACTCAAAAAATTTATAGAAAAAGTATAATTTAGTTAATTTATTTGCTAAACATCATGATTTTTTTTTTGTGATTTTTATAAAAATAACATATACTTCATTCTGCGTATATTTTTCAATCTGGCTGTAGTCCACACGACTAATGTGCTTATCAGCACAATTTTTCCGCAAAATAATTTAGTAAGACATTAGTAAAATATTAATAAAACATTAGTTCAAAACAGTTAAGTGCTGAATAAGTATAACTAAAATGTTAGCTGAAACCACAATTTCAGAAAAAAATTTTGCTGAAAAATAGTATACTTGATTTACAAGACGTTTTACCAACTTTTATAATAACTTATTTTTTTTAGTACATTAGGATGTCCCTTAAAATAACGATTTGTCGATTTTCATTTATTACACACTCCAGTTTTATTGCAAATGATTCCAAATGGAAGAAATCAATTTTGCAAAAACATCTTTTGTTAAATATTTTTTAAAATGCTTAAGTTGAAGATGTCGATAGTTATTTTTATAATATAGTAGTTGTTATTAAAGAAAAAAAAAATAAATTAGAAAAATAATAATTCGAGGTTGTATTTGGAGCTATTGCTTTCCAGGATATTTTATGAAAATAGCAAAATTTTAATGTTTTCATCAAAGTTTCCATTAACTTTATTAAGAATATAATTGTCTTTACCGTCATTTAAAAAATATTTAACCCTTAATTGCCTGGGAACAAAAAAGTGTCATGAAACTTAATTTTAATTCTGACTATAAGTTTGAAAAGTTATTAAATTGATAAAAAAATCGCAACTTGATAAAAATATTTATTTTATGTAACTTGATCCATAAAGGGTAAATTTTTACACTTTTGCCAAAAACCCAGTAGGAAATTTTGAGAACGACATCTTTCATAATTTTCGGAAAAATATAAATATATGTAAGACTATAATAGAATATAACACTATAAACGAATTTACTTTTATTCAAAAACTATTTAACCCTTAGTGACCGGGGTACAAAAAATATCCATAAAACTAAATTTAAATAATGACTTAAAGATTATAAAGCTATTGATAAAAAAAATTCCACCTAATAAAAATTATTATTTTGTGTAACTTGATCCATATAGGGTTAATGTTTTCACTTGTCTCCAAAAAAAAGACCGACTAGGAAATTTATTCGGATAAGAGGTACAAAACTAACGAACAAGCGCTATTCTTATTTTAAAGTGTTATTTTTGATCCCACCTTTTTAACCCTGAAAAAAGTGTAAGTTTCCTAGTGGCTCTTTTATGATGATAAGTTAAAATATTAGCCCAATATAGATCAAGTTACACAAAATAATAATTTTTATCAAGTGGAAATTTGTTTTGATCCATTTAATATCTTCATATTCTTTTCTTGTAGTCATAATTTAAATTAAGAGACATGGGTGTTTTTTGCCCCCGGACACTAAAGGTTAAAGATTTTTTGAATAAAAGTAAACATAATTATAGTCATATCAAATGTAAGTGATATTTTTCCGAAAATTATGAAAGATTCTGTAAATTTGTGTATTTTTTTCGACAAAAGTGTAAAAATTAGCCCTATATGGATCCAGTCACATAAAATAATTATTATGATCAAGCTAACAATTTCGTAGACATAATAAAATTTACCTTTCATGGGTCATTTTTGTCCCCAGGCCAATAAGTGTAAATTATTTTTTAAATAAAAGTAAAGATAATTATAGTATTAATAAATTTAAGTGATATTTTCTCGAAAATCATGCAAACTTTGATGAAAACCGTTTTCATAAAATGTCCTGGAAAAGAGTCGCTCCTAGTACAAACTCGAATTATCATTTTTCTAATTTATTTATTTTTATTTAATAACATTAAAAAATAACAATTGACATGTGCAAATTAGACATCTTAAAAAATCTTTAAAATTAATTTAAAAGAAAGACGTTTTTGCATTTTTAGTAAAGGTGTGGTTCATTTTGGATTCCTGGCTAAAGTGGGTTAATGATATCCGATGAAGTTAAAATTCCATATCTCAATAATTTGGAGTATACCAAATGAAGAACTGAAATAAAAAGTAACTTTTTTTGAAATTTCAAATTTTGGGAAAATTTCAAAATTTTGCAAGGGTTAACGTTTTGTAAAAAAAAAATTATTTCTTCCAATTATAATAAAACTGAGGGTGTAATGACAAATATATTTGTAAGGGACACCCTAGTGTAGACATATTTTGATTACTATTATAAGGCTTACACTCATAAAAAAAAGTCCAGCTACAGACAACAGAAAATAGTACCTGCATTTGCCCCAGCAGAATTTTCAATGAAGTTGAGAATCACGTTCTGTTAAATTTAGTTAACCTAAGTAAAGGGTCCGCCAAATAACTTTTTTTTTTTTGAAACTGCTATAAAAAAAAACTACTGAATATTTTCTCAAATTTCTTTTTTTATTTGAAAGTACAATCCTTCCGGTTAATAATGGAAAATAATTTCATTCAAATGGCTGCCTCGGCTGGCCATGCAGTAGCCTGCACGATCGGTCCAATTTTTAAGCACATTATCCATTGTGTGCAGCTGTATTTCACCAATGGCTTCACGAATATTGTCCTTTAAAGCGTCAATTGTCTCTGGCTTGTTGGCGTAACACTTATCTTTGACGGCACCCCACAAATAATAGTCCAACGGTGTCAGATCGCAGGTGGCCAAACGACATCAGCTCTGCGGCTTCATCTGAAAAGATGATTTTTTTGGCAAAATCGGCATCTTCTGTAAGTCGATCGCAGGCCCACTTAGCGAAGCGAAAACGCATTAGATGGTCAGTTGGCTTCAACTCCTGAACCAATTGGACTTTGTATGGCGTCATACCAAGGTCTTTATGCAAAATTCGTCTCAATGATGTCTCCGAAATGTTCAATTATTGAGAACGACGGTGAATTGATGTTGATGGCGCTATATTTCCCAGCGTTGTTCAAGCGTATACACAACCATATTCGTTCAGCGGAAGGATAAAACTAATTATCTGTCAAATCAGACATGAGCTAAGTGTTACCATTCACTAGTTGAAAAAAACGTTAGATGGCGGACCCTTAATTAGGTAAAAATGCTAGTTAAATTACAATAATTTGTCAGAAAATCTGCAAATGGAAATGAAAATAAATAAATCAGTTAAAATTAGCACATGTTTTTTTCTAAATGTAAGTTGGTTAAAAACAAATCAATATTTAATTATTATACAAAAATGTAGAAGAATTTTTGTTTAAAATATATTCTTGTGAAATAACTATAAATTTTTTCGATTATTTATTAAAAAAAAAAGCAAATTATAAGTATTCCTTATTTAATTTTATTGGAAAACACTCTATAAATGCACTTAAAATTGTTTTTTAGGCTTGGGTATTTTAGGTCTTTCTAAAGATCACTCTTTACAGTTCAGCTCCTTTCAATGAACTAGTTCGCTCTTCTAGTTCAACAGCTCTTTATCCTAAATTGAGCTGTGCGACACGAACTATTTGAAGTGAATTGAATTAGCTGATGCGAAACAAAATGTGTAACTTTCTATTAAATTTACTATCGGAGAATAATTCAACACTTTAAAATATATTTAAAATGATTGTTAAATCATAAAATTGTACATAAATTATCCAGTCTTCCAGACATTTTATAAACTCAAAATTGAATTTTTTATTAATTTTCAGAAATTATTGTATTTTTCAAAGAACTAGGTAACAATTTTTCGAAAGAAGAAGAACGTCTTCTTTAAACGTTAAAAAAAATTGAGCTGGCAACATTAAAAAAAACTCAAAAGCAACATAAAGAAAATAAATATTACTCAAAATACAAAAGATCGAAAAGAGCGAAATACCTAAAAGAGCTGATGATTGTGATCCAGCTCACTAGTTCAAAGAAAAGACTAGTTCAATTGAACTAGTTCGTTCACGAACTACACAACTCTATTGTTTTTATTTTTCACTTTTTTATATCACCCTTGGCTGTTTGTGTTTGTTTTGTTTCCTGTTTTCTATATTAATGTCATGTAAAATTGAATTTGAAAATATAAAAGGGCTGAACGAAAAACAATATTTAATCATATTCATATCATTAGTAAAAATATTTTTTTTTTTTTAAACTAACCTTAATATTTTAGTAATTTAATTATATTTTTAATTATATTTTAGGACTCGTCTTCCTACAAAAAAAGGACACATATTTGAAAAACAACACATTTTGAAAAGCAATTATTTTTCTCGATCATGTCTGTTTGTTTCTTTGCTAATGCCATGTTTGAAAATATTAAAGGGATGTAAGAAAAATAATATTTAATAATATTCACATAAATAAATATATCATATCATTTATGAACATATATGAACTAATCCATGCTCAAATATATCTTTGTTTAGGTTTGAAAATTACAATCATTGTAAACATATAAATAATAACCTGTAAACATATTCAACATTGTCTTTTTTCTGCGTGTACTATAACCAGAAACTAGTAGTTTTTGAAAACTTAGTTCTGATAAAAAAAGTTGTAGTATTAAAAATAGTTTTGATAAAAGAAAAATATGGAATTTGACAAGTACTAAATACACTCAAAACTTCTTCCAGCAGTGTCGTAAACGGTATTACTCATTAAAATTGGACACGCAGATAAAAACTGGGGGAATATTTTCAAAGTGCTAAGTAATTATACAACTACATAAGTTTCAAGTAAGTTTTACAAATTTCTAGTAAAATATATGAATGTTTCAATGAAAATAAAAATTATTCAAGTTCTAGGCCATACTCTATTTTTCTTTATTAGGATATTATACTAACAAATAATCTATAGAGTTTTGTTTTCAAATTTATTAATTGACCATTGTTGATAGATCTATTTCTGGAATTTTCGAGGTTCCCATCATCAGAACACGTTTTGAAAGAGGTAACAATCCCATGCAAAACATCAAGTATTCATATAAACTAGTTTCCTCACTAAATGAGAACTAATATATGAGCTCAAAGTTAAAGATTATCAAAAAATAAATTGAAAAATTGTTTGTTGTGTGCGAGGTCTATCTTTGGTATATATTTTTTGTTTTTTTCTCCTTTTTATTTGTACACCTGTTTTGTTTAAAAACAAAATGTACAGGGGGAACAGTAAACAAGACCGTACTTTGTCTTTTCCCATCATCAGAACCTAGAAAATTCCCGAAATAGATCTATCAACACATTCCTGAAAGGGTCAAATAATAAATTTGAAAACAAAAAACTCTATAGATTATTTGTTAGGTCGACCTTTAATTGTGCAATGAAAATAAAAATTATTTCAAGTTCGATATTAGGATATTGTCCTAACAAATAATCTATAGAGTTTTTTGTTTTCAAATTTATTAATTGACCACTTTCAGGAATGTGCTGATAGATCTATTTCGGGAATTTTCTAGGTTCGCATCATCAGTACACGTTTCGAAAGAAATTTTCATTTTCATTGCACAATTCAGCGAGCTGATTTTTAGCAACAAAATTTGTAGATTCAGCAAAAGTTTTGCTAACTCTTAGTAGATTAGAAATAAAAAAGCCTTGCTAAAAATTAATAAATTTTTTGCTGAATTTTAGTAGACTGAAAAAAACGCAAAAAATTTGTAGAAAAATTGTAATTTAGTTAATTTATTTGCTGAAAATCATAAAACATATTATTGTGATTCTTTTAAAAATAATTTACTATAATAACGAAATATAAAAATTTTCATTTTCCCACATTGACGACATCAATTAATTTAATATCTGAAAATATATAGAAATAAATATATATAACATAACAAACATTTTCTTTCAATTACTTACATCAATGGTTGTCTAACTGATGCTATCGTTTAAAGGACGCAACTGCCGATGATAACAAATAAACAAAAACAAACGAAACGAAAAAAACAACCCTTTTTTGCAATAAGAAAAAGGAACCATAAACATCTACCTAAGATGTGTTGGTTTGTCTTTCGCTTTACTCTGTCTACATTTCTGTATATGTTTGTTTGCAATTTTCCACACTATTATTATTCTATAAACATTTAGTTTAAATAAATAAATATTTTATTTTGTCTTTTATTTAATTAATAGACAATTATTTTCACAAGCCGGTGACAACGCAAAATTTAAGTTGTTTTAATCCTCAATTTTGTTTTATGAAAAAGAGATACAAAAACTTCCATGGTTGATTTTTTTATATGTCTTACTAGAGTTGTACTTTTTAGTATCATTTTCCTCTTCTCTACTACATCTTGACATGCCGCGACATCTACTTCATTCTGCGTATATCTTTCAATCTGGTTGGCGTCCACACTATTAATGTGCTTATCAGCACAATTTTTTTTTAGCAAAATAAATTAGTAAAACATTAGTATATTAGTAAAGCATTAGTATAAAACATTTAAGTGCTGAATAAGTATAACAAAAATTTTAGCTGAAAACACGATTTTAACAAAAAATTTTGCTAAAAAATAGTATACCTGATTTACAAGACGTTTTACTAACTTTTCTACTAACTTATTTTTTTGAGTGTACATAAAATATTATTTATATATTTATTTCAAATATTTTAACAATAAAATATACTTAATTTTTAATGTTCCGCCTTTTTTGTGTGCTTAAAACTCTACAGCAACCAGAACTCTTCGGTTGCCAATATAATCCCTATTTGACAACTAAAGTTGCCAGCTGTCAGTTGCCAGTTGCCATACGTAATATGTTTTTGGCAACGCAACTGAAGTTCGGTTGCTATCCATAATCGACCCATAATATTAATTGTTTCTTTGGTAATTTTAAACACTGTGGGTTTAACAAAAATAGTAGTGGTTTGTCAGTACTATTTTTTTCTACTTGGGTGTATAATTACTAAACACTTCGATAATATTCTCCAAGTTTTTTTCTGCGTGTAATTGTTTTAATTTTACTTGAGGAAATGTCAAAAATGGTCATTAAAAAAATAGCTAACCAAAACACCGTCTTTTAGTAACAGTTGTTCTGCGTAGTTACTTTGGCAACTGAGCAAGAAAAGCTTCAAAAAATATTGAAATGCGTGTAAGTTTTAAATATTTTTATTGCTATATTTATTTTTTGATTCCAGAAAATAGTAAAAAATTTAAAAAACCTCAAAACTATTAATTTTATTAAAAAACTGTTCAAACATTTTATGAATTATATTTAAGCGTAGCTTTTGGCTAAGTTGCCAAAATAAATACACAAAACAACCGTTACTAAAATAAGGTATTTTTGATTAGTTATTTTTTTTAATGACTGTCAAAAATAGTTCTTTTACATTTCTCCATAGTAAAATGGCTGTAATTACAGTTAAACTGACTAATACCGTTTACTATACGAATGACTGACAAGTAGTTACGAGAAGGATTTTCTGAGTGTACGAATTTTAACCCTCTAACGCCTGACGATGACATTTGTCATCGTTTATAAAATTGAACCCAAATGCTTCGAATGAGTGTTTTATACTTAGAAATTGATATAGTTTGATATAAAAGCGAATTAGCTAAAAGTTTTGCGAAGAAACTGTTCGTATTCAGTGCACTGTTAAAACGCGAGAAAGCTTTAAAGTTCAAATTTTGTAAAAATTCAAAAAATAATTATTTTTTAATTAACTGAGATTTCCAACAACTAAAACACTTATTTAAGTTGATTTAAAACTCTTGAAAATTAAGTATAAGTAAGATTGAAGTATTACCTTTATTAATCAGTCCTTATTTTTCTTCAAGGACGAACAGGATTTTATCAGGATATCTCTAAAGGACATTGTCTTAACTTATAAAGTAATGGACGGGTCGTTTTGAAATTTGGTACAGAGAAGACAATCAGTAATAGTAGCAAAAGTCTAAAGTTTGAACAAAAAATATTGAAGTTAAGATACTTTTTCGCCCTATTTCGCATTTTGCAAAAAGCGAAAATCGCCATATCTTCTTAAAAAGAAGCACAAAAAGTTTATTTTTGGATTCTGGTTATGTCTTGGTAAGAGCAATAATTTTTGGTACAAACTTTTGTTTTACTTGCATTAGTTTTCGAGATAAATTTTAAATTATTTTTGCTCATATCGCCGGAAGTAGTCAGCGAAAAACACTTTTTTAAGAGAAATTATTATTTTTTTGCGAGACGAATACATGGTATGCATTTCATTGCAAAACAAAATTCGGGCATTAGAGCGTTAAATCGAAAACTTGAAAAATGAAAATATTGTTTTTTGTATGTTTAGTATGACCGTAGTATAATCTGCGATTGCAAAAACCCATTTGACATTAACAGTTTTTAACAAATAAATGCTTGTTGGGTTGTTTAACAACAACAACAAGCAGGCATGAAAACAAAACCGGTTCCGTGTGTGTATTTGTTGCGTACGTTGGCAACGTTGCGCCCGTTGCTATTAAATAAAATTGAGAGAGTATATTTAGTATTTGCAATGAGTTGCTATAACAATGTTTGTTAGCGCATGAAACGTATACAAGTTTTTTTCTGTTTTAATTGTGTGCGCTGGAAAACAATTTGAAATTTGATATCGCGTTAAATAAAAAATATTTATGTACATATAAACAATGGCTAAACAATGCACATTAAAAAAAGACATACTACTAATCGAAGAAGTTAGAAAACATAAAAATTTATATGACCGAAATGATGAACAATTTAAACAGAGCCAAGGTCGAAAAGAAACCTGGGCTACTATAAGTTTTAACCTTAAAACGGATCGTAAGTAAAAGCAATAAATACGCAGTATTTAAATTAAGCAATTTCAATTTTCAATTTGAATTTTATTGAGACTTATAAAAAATAGATCACAAAGCAGCTTAAAATAAGAAAACATAAGGTGTATATAAACTTAAAACTATTGAGTATTGTTTTAATAAACATTTAAGACATTATATGTACAGAATAACGCTACATGCTTATATAAAAGGACGAATACGAGGTTTTACATCAAAAGATAAACATTAAAATTATATCGCTCAAAATATAATAAAAGTTTACAAACATTGTTGAAATGTCAAGAAAGAAATCTTATAAGCAAACTTAAAACTAAACTATAAACAAGGAAAACATATTTACAACAGAATAAAATAATACAAAAAAAAAGACTAGCCCCTATTGGAACCGTGAACTGAATGAGAATAAAACTCTGGTATACAGTATTCACTTGAGTTTATTAACAAGTTAATGTTTTCGTGTAAAATACCAACTGGAGACATGTACAAACTGTTTGACCAATTAAATTCAGACTGATCCCTGAGAACGTCCCTCATAAGACTGTTCTCGTGGTTCCTCAAACGATTTACGAGATTACTGACCATGACCAACGCATACGATGAAAGTGGTTTGAATCTCAGCCTTTTGATAAATAACAGTGTTTGAAAACCGTTTAACAAAATTCTCATAGTTAGCGTTAACGCAAAATCTCAAACAACTTCTTTCTAAAACCTCCAACTCCTTCATAACCGTTTGAGAGATTGAAAACCATATGGGAAACCCATACAGAATCGCAGAACGAATGCACACCTTGTAAATGAGTAATTTTGCCCTTTGACTCAAGTGTCTGTTAACCAATAACCCTGCAAACATGCCCTTGATGCGCATACCCTTAAGTTTAGCAATTCGACCATGATGGTTGAATTTAAATAGTTTATTAAAAGTGACCCCAAGGTACTTTATATTATCCATAAAGGGAATAGCCGAACCATGAAGAGAGAGATTTAAATTCCTACTTTGTTTTACAGCATTACGTGGACCTTTGCCCGAAGCGTTTCGAAAACAAATAGCTTCCGATTTCGAAGTGTTAATTTTAATACCCCAATTCCTGTAGTAATCATCAATAATCAAGAGATGGTTCTTTACCTTCTCTAGGGCACTTTTGGGACAGCTGTGATGTGCGTAAACTAACGAGTCATCCGCGTAAAGGATGCTCTTGGAACCATTGAAAACATGAGGGAAGTCATACACAAGGATATTGTATAACAAGGGGGCCAAAATTGCTCCTTGAGGGACACCGCAAAAAATTTCACCTACATCAGATTTTGCATTGTTAATTTCAACAAAAAATTGTCTATCCTTAAAATAGCTCATAAAGAGCTTCACCATGAAAGAATTACATCCAAGTTCTATTAGTTTAAATAAAATACCAAAGTGATAGGCTCTGTCGAATGCCTTTTCAATATCCAACGAGACAGCGATTGTGCATCTTTTACTCCTTAAATTGCAGGTAACATCATTATGAAAATACATCAGAGCGTCAACAGATGAATGCCCCTTTTTGAAACCAAATTGGTATTTGGGTATCAAATCCTGAATGTTTAAATTTTCTAATTTAATCTTCATTAGCCTTTCTAGTATTTTTCCAATGTTGGACAGCATTGATATTGGCCGAGAGTTGCCAATATGAAAATCATTTGCCTTTTTCGCTAGAGGATAAATCTTAGCCAGTTTCCAGGCCATGGGGAAATACCCGTTATTCAGGCAGTTATTAAAAATAATGACGAGAAATTCTATCGCCGAAAAAGGTAACTTTTTAATTAAAAAATTCGATATATTATCAACCCCAGCTGATTTTTTCGCATTTAACGACTTTAAAATATTACCTACTTCCGAGGCATCTGTAAACTGAACCCGATTATCAGTATGTAAAGCAGTGGAAATATCATTAAATTGACAATAATTTTCAGAACAGTTGTTTAAAAATGTTTCCACTGTGTTCGGGACTACTACTGCATTGGGCCTGTCCGGAGCAATAAATTTATAAATATCCAAAAAGTGATTTTTAAATTGATCAACTTTATCAGAGTCCTCAAAAAAAGTGTTCCCATTTACAATAAGATGTTCAAAACCCTTCTTTTTCCTATTACCAATAGCCTTAAAAACCTCTTTAAAAGCCCTAGGACCCGGTTTAATCTTTTCCAATCTCTGGTTGAACTCCTTAGTTTGATGAATTTCCACTTTTTCTTTTATTATGATCTTAAGAAGCTGTACTTGACCACTTAGAAGTCGGTATTCATCAGAACATCTATTACCGTTCCTGTGAAAAATTTTCTTGAGCTCCTTTTGCCATGAGTGTTTTATTCTAAATAGCTTCCGTATATTCTCGGGTACAAAAAATCTCTTGTTATTTAACTCGATCTTCTTTGAATGTCTGTCCACTTCAAAATTTATGCAATTGTTAAACCGAGAGATTCCCTCGTCTATTTCGAAGTTATCTAAATTTCTGTTACAAGGTGGGTATGAAAACGAAAAACTATCATCAATATCTCTTCGAAAATCCTCCCAGTTAGTGTTTTCAAATGATCTAAAAAAAATTGGAGGAGATAAAATTAGATCGAAGTCCGAAAACTTAAATTCTAACTTTAGAGGGAGGTGGTCTGAAAAAGATGATAGGGTGGATATCTCAAAATTTTTATCCACCGCATCAATTAGACTCGTACTGATCACAAAATGATCCAGAAACGATGGACCCAGTGGAAAAGTTGGATTTACATCACAAATTCTAGTAAAATTAGCGCCAGAAATATTTAACCAGTCAAATAAGTTCTGTCCGTTCATGTTATCAAACGAATCGCCCCAACAAACATTTCTAGAATTTAGGTCCCCACCTATAAAAATGCCATCGTATGATGTTGAAAAGTTACGTATAGAATCCATACTGCAAACGAAGTCATCTCGAGGAAAATTAGTTGGAATATACTTAGATACTACCTAACAAAAATCTTTTAATCTGCCCCATAAAAGATAAACTGATTTCAATAAAACAATTTGGAAATTTCAAATTATTTATAGAAAAAGTATTAAATTTAATGCCCTTATTTACCAGTATCGCCGTACCTTGGCTAGAGTAATCGCGAATAACATTGTAGTTATCAAAAATAACTTTCGAATTTTTCCGAAAACGTGTTTCTTGAACGAAACAAAAATCAACCTTATTATAGTTAAGAATTTTAACTAATTCGATACGTCTGCTTAATTCGACTAACGACCTTACATTGTATGTGATGAAAATTAATTTATTTCGGGCCATAAGTAGAGAGAACTTCATCTAATAAATTTCCGTATTCCTGTCTTGCCATTTCTAATGGTTGAGATCTATATGATCTAAGAAAATTTAAAATTTTCGATTCTAAAGTTTGCTTTTTTGGTTCCCTAAAATAATCTCCAAGCTTTAGGAATTCTTCTATAGCCGAAGGTACTTGCTGTACCTTTCCCAATTGATTATTGCCAGAACTAAAAAGGCTAGCGAATGTCGTATTTTCGTTTACAATTTGACTACTCCTTACAGCAGCATTAACATTATTTCTAATTTCCTCTTTTCTAGTTTTAGCTTTTGCCAACAACTCTTTTTTTCCCTTTATATACGATTTGTAATGTTTACAACCTTTATAATTTGCGGCATGGCCGCTTTCATTACAATTTGAACATATTGGTACATTTTCGCCCCTTTTAATGCTACAGAACCCAGGCTCATGACTTAAATTACATTTCACACACTTGAATTTGGAATTACAATTACGTGCAGAATGTCCCCAAGATTGACACCTAAAACATTGAATCTCTTTCCTCTTTGACTTGGGGGACTCCCATGAAATAGATTGGTTTAAAATATAGCGTATTCCCCTTACGTCACCCAGTGACTTACCTTGTACTAAGGTAACAACAAATAACCCAGTATCAACATTTTTTTTCGCAGAATACTGCGTAGTCAACTTACTTACTTTTTCAATTGTATCAGGTACTAACTCGTCAAGGGCATTTTTGATTTCAGTCACTTCAGTCAAATGGTATAAACCCCTCAAAATTACGGACACTCTTCTCAACTCCAACGGTGTGAAAGAGTATGATCTAATATTTTGAGCTCTTAGAATCTCCATCATCTCTAAGTGAGCGGAAAGATCCTCAAAATAAATTTTGCTTTTATGTTGAGAAGCATTAACTATTTTATAAACTACTTTCGGAGACCTATCGTTTAATTGATCAACCAGTTTTTTCACGTTTACATTATGCAGAATAATTGGTGGACAAAATTTTTTTCTTACCGTCTTACCAGAGTTTTTTTTCAACATTTTTGCTGTTGTCTTTGATTTTAGCTGCTTTGCTGCTTGTTGTTGCACTTTCATTAAAATCTGGAAACGTCTACATTTGCCTTTAAAGTACTCCTGTCCTGACTAAGATTAATCCTTTCCCCATTTAGGTTTCTTTTCTGCCTTTTTGATTTGACTTCCCGGAAATCTTCATCAGAGCTGTAGTCTTCGGAAATAAATTCCATATATGCTTCATCAGTCGTAGACTGCGTAGAAATTCCACTTTGTAGCATTAAATCACCAATGCTATTGCCTCCATTTTCTTTGCCTTTGTCCGGTGGCAGTTTTTCGGCACTTGGTTGTGGTGGGCTCGAATTAGGTGAATTCATACCCAAATTAGGTATCTACCAACAGCTATTGCCGTAATTTACCAAATATGCCGGTTTTATTAAAATAAATTTACAAAATAGTATTAAAAATATTTAATTTATTAAAAAATTATAAAATTTTCTGGAGCAATTAAAAAACGTGGTATTGTCAGGTAGCAGGGTTGCCAGCTTTCTCTAAATTAAGCAAAATAATGCATAGTAGGTACCCGATGAAAAAAGTTCCGATATGTGTATATATAAAAATATATAGTCATATATATAATTTCATAACACATTATATCGTAGTTGATCTGAAAAATGGCATACATAACCTTATCTTATGTGACCCCAAGGAATCTAATAAAATATAATTTGATCCGAAAAATGGGTCTATCTAATAATGAATTTTTATGGAAAATCTGGTTTGAAATTACGTTTCATAACCAGATTGTCACCAAAATCCGATTTAAAACAGATTTCAGGTGTATTGTCAATTCACTATAAATTCACTATAAATTCACTTTAACGTTTTCTTTGTAAATACGTTACAATGTGGCATCACCTAAACAAATTATTATGTAACAGCTCTTTTGTTTTGATAAATTTATGCTTTGAGTACGCCGTTAGTTGCCGAAGAGATAAGTTATCTCGTCACTCGCATTAATTATTAATGGAGAATAACGGTTAATTTTATTCTTTTTTGTAATACTATAAAGCGTGTCTCAGCATGCCGTTAGACTGTTGAGTCTAGCCATATGCAAACCGTTCGGATTCCTTTGGAGACATCGTTTACTCCTCCATTGCAAAGGCAATGGTTGTTTTGTGCACGTGTTGGTCTGATGGCATCCGTTCTTTTTCTGGCGAATTGGGGCCTCATCTCGCTGAGCCTCCATTGCGAAGGCAATAGTTATGTATGTGTTGCTGATGTTCCTGTTCGTCTGATTTTAATCTATTACTTATTCAGTATAACTATACTGTGTGGATTACCCTGGCTCTTTGGTTACGCACATCGCCATTGATTTCGAGAATTATAATAATAATAATAAATTTATGATTTAGTTTAACTGGCAAACAAGGTTGGTTTAAACCTAAATTAAAAATAATAAAAACCATATCTGAAAAATAAAATTGTAGGTTTAACTAAAGCTTAACTAACAAGCACATTTAATCTACATCTTAAAAACTAGGCCTTGAAATAGAATAAGAGCTGGTCGTTTATTTAAAAAGCGTCGAGCGATGCAGTTGTGAATGAAATATAATCTATTTTATTTTCACAGCGTTTGTTCTTATTCTCTCATTTTTTGTTACTCAATCTTTTAACAGTGTTGCCGCGTTTTAAATTTATTTTGTAAACAAACAACATATGATAAGTGAAGCTAACATAGATATTCTCTGGCTCACATATTCTCTTAGTGTTCCAGCGAATGAACAATGTTATATAAACCAACTTAATATATTCGAATCCTAAACTTTCATTTAAATAATAAAATAAAAAATAATAAAATTGTATTGTCAATAAGCGAAAGAGATGCTGGAGGAGGAATCCTCTACCTCTACGATAAAAATAAATATGACAGCTTTTCCTTTCACTGTCAAACGTCGTTATTTTGGGCGCTTTTTCTCTCGAAGTGACAATCGTTCTTCGCTATGCTCGAATTCTAGGCCCACACTTTCAAGAGTTGTACTTTTTAGAATCATTTTCCTCTTTCATTCTGCATATATTTTTTACTCTGGTAGTCGTTCACACTTTTATTATGCTTATCAGCACATTTTTTTTAGCAAAATAAATTAGTAATACATTAGTTAAATATTTGTAAAACATTAGTTCAAAACAGTTAAGTGTAAGTATAACTAAAAATTTAGCTGAAAACATAATTTTAGCAAGAAATAGAACTAGGTATACCCATTGCGATTTATATTCAAAATCCCGGGATTTTAGGACTGTTTGAAATCCCAGGTATTTTCGGAATTCTGGTATTTGTTTTTGTTAACAAAAAAAAAATTGTAACCACAAAAAAACCACTCAATTGGCAAAAAATTCGATTGATCTGTGCACCTTTCGCAGCGGAATTTTGGTAATTTTGATGGTAAAAATGTTCTGAAAACAATACCAGTTATTAGAAGTTCGGTAGTCTTAAATGTGTGTAAAGTGGACATTTTTAAACTTCTAATTATTAGAATCTAATACAATTCTGATACAATATTGACACCATTTTTGCTATCGCAATTTCCTGGAATAACGATAGAAAATTCACCCAAGTTCAGTCTGGAATAGATATCGAAAATTATATCGCTAATGATATCATAATTTATGACGAGGGCAACCAAAAATAAACCAGAGCTTGTTTTTATTTGAAAGAATAGGACTATTTAGATTGAACATAAGTTCTGATCTTGAAATTACGAACGCTGTTAGAGCCTTTTTTGGCATATTTTTTATATATGCTTATTTAAGCTTACTTTGTAAGTTTTAGCTCATTTTTGACTTTTTCTTAAAAATTGGTTTTTTCAAGCAATCGGTATTTTGAATTTTGTTTTTTCTTTTTTTAATTGAAAGTTGAAAATTTAATATTTCATGTGGAAGAAGAACAACGAATTGGTTTATCAAAAAATTATGATAAACCAATTTAAACTTTGAAGCCTAAGAAAAACCATTTCTGCTTTGCATCTTCAAGGAAAAAATGTTATTTGCAGTAAAGATTAAAAAAAAAAAAATTATGAAACTTATCGGTTTCTTTTTTAAATTGCAGGGCTTATTTTTAAATTTTAACGACTTTTTTTTTTACTGTTTTCGAGTTTTTTTGGGCGCTTAAATTTTGGCTTTTCATTTGGTTCACGCGAGGATCTAGGGTGAGGGAAAATGGAACATTTCCTCCCCCAAAATAAAATTTTTCAATACAAAAATGCTAAAAAGATAAGAAACGTTAATCAAAAATACTTTAACTTTCACTATAAGTATAATGTATTTATTTAAATTTAAAATCTACGCTCCAATTTCGGAATTATTTTTTCATTATTTAGTTTCATTATTAGTTTGAGCATCTCGTTCCATTTTAGCTTACGAGCTTTGTTGTAAAATGTATATATTTTTGACTCGCTCGCGAGCTTTTTCCATTCCTGCTTGAAGCACATTTTAATTACTACTTTTCTTTTTCATTTTAGTCGATAGTTGTAAAACTAGATGGCGCAGCATAAGAGATCGATTTGTAAAGATGTTTTCTAAAAAACTGGCCGAGGGTATTCAAGCTGATGAGAATCCACTCAATCCAAATGACTGGATACTTTTGCCCCACTTAGACTTTTTAGTAGAGTATGTTGCAACACGACCAATGGCACCAGCAGTTGAAAGCCGACTTGATCATGCAATAAATGATGAACAGTTAATAGCAGAAGTTAAGAAATATCCATCAATATACGCAAAAGATACACTGGCCTCCAGAAATAAACCGAAAAGAGCAGAAGCATGGGCAGCCATAAGTAGTAGCCTTAATACAGACGGTTGTTACAAGAAATCTAATGAAATTTAAAAGAACTCATTTTTAAATTAACATTTATTAAACATTTTTTATTGCAGAAGCTATATGCCAAAGAAGATGGCGTAGTATAAGAGATCGTTTTGTAAAAACATGCACTAAACGCAATTTAGCTGGTGGAAATACATCTGGATATACCGATGATGCAGACTGGTATCTTTTACCACATTTAGAATTTCTGAGCGCCTACATTGGTAAAAAGAAATCACAAAAATACCACAATGTACAAGAAGATCCAAATTTAAACGATGATTATTCATATGATGATAATATTTGGAATTATCCTTGTCCAACAAACAACTCACCAGAGAGTAAAAGAAGAAGAACTGAAATGGAGGTACAAGGAGAAATTTTTACTATTTTAGATTGTTCCTCTCCTAGCACATCAGAGCATGTGAATAGAACATCCGAAACAGATGTCCATGAACAGATGTGCAGCCTTATTGATCGTATACGAGAACTTACCGAGGAGAAACTAAAAAATGAACAAGAAGTATATACAAATAAAAATAGAAATTTTTTGAAAATGGTTGATGAAAAATTGGAACAAATTCAACCGGAGGAGAAAGAGGATGCTAAAATGTTTGTATTAAATTATTTACATAAATTGACAAAGCAATAATAGTTCAAATGATTGTTATAAATAAATGTTATTTCTGAGATTTAATAAGTAAGTATGTTTAGTATTAGAGTTGTGCTCGATAGTTCATGTAGTTTCCATTTATTGAACTAGTTCGTTCCCATAGTTTATATGTTTGTTCAATATTATTTATTTTTTATCAGTTTTTCATATTTTCATATTGGGGAATGGTTTGCATAATGTGATAGAAAATCACAAAAGAGCGGTTAATATTGAACAAGTCGAACAAAAATACGAACTAAAAAAATTAAATAATTTAATAAATAGAAATGTACGAAAAGAACTATTACGCACAGCTCTTTTTAGTATACATACATATTTAAAGATTTACATAAAATTCAACATAAATTAATTTCGATCATATGTAAATTCAATTCAAATTATACCAAAAAAATCCAATAAACTTAAATTACCTCTTAAAAAACGTTTTCTTAATTTTTAATCTCAAACTTTATTTAAATTTAACAGAATATATATATTAAGAGATCTTAATTTCAGAACAATTTCGAAAAAGAATTAATCGAAAATACACCTATAGTTAACCCAAATTCGTATTTGAAATTTGTATTTGATTTATGTTTGTGAATCAATAGGTCTACTGATATTCTTTACATAAACTTATCTGCAACTAATTTACACCCAAAAAAATAAGTTAGTAGAAAAGTTAGTAAAACGTCTTGTAAATCAGGTATACTATTTTTTAGCAAAATTTTTTGCTAAAATCGTGTTTTCAGCTAAAATTTTTGTTATACTTATTCAGCACTTAACTGTTTTATACTAATGCTTTACTAATATACTAATGTTTTACTAATTAATTTTGCTAAAATTGAAAGATATACGCAGAATGAAGTAGATGTCGCGGCATGTCAAGATGTAGTAGAGAAGAGGAAAATGATACTAAAAAGTACAACTCTAATAAGACATATAAAAAATCAACCATGGAAGTTTTTGTATCTCTTTTTCATACATAAAACAAAATTGAGGATTAAAATAACTTAAAGTTTGCGTTGTCCCCGGCTTGTGAAAATAATTGTCTATTAATTAAATAAAAGACAAAATAAAATATTTATTTATTTAAACTAAATGTTTATATGTGTGGTCAAATTGCAAACAAACATATACAGAAATGTAGACAGAGTAAAGTGAAAGACAAAGACACACATCTTAGGTAGATTTTTATGGTTCCTTTTTCTTATTGCAAAAAGGGTTGTTTTTTTCGTTTCGTTTGTTTTTGTCTATTTTTTCGTTTCTATAATTATCTTCGGCAGTTGCGATAGCATCATTTAGGCAACCATTGATGTAAGTAATTGAAAGAAACTTTTTGTTATGTTATATATGTGTATGTATTTCTATATATTTTCAGATATTAAATTAATTCATGTCGTCAATGTGGAAAAATGAAAATTTTTATATTTATATTTCGTTATTATAGTAAATTATTTTTAAAAGAATCACAAAAATATGTTTTATGATTTTCAGCAAATAAATTAACTAAATTACAATTTTTCTACAAATTTTTTGCGTTTTTTTCAGTCTACTAAAATTCAGCAAAAAATTTATTAATTTTTAGCAAGGCTTTTGTATTTCTAATCTACTAAGTGTTAGCAAAACTTTTGCTGAATCTACAAATTTTGTTGCTAAAAATCAGCTTGCTGATTTTCAGCAAAAGATTTTGCTGACATTAGCAACTTTTTTGCAAGCATCCTCCTGACTAAAATTTTGCTGACTCAGCAAAATTTTTTGCTGACTTTACAAACTTTTTTTTTTGTGTGTACCTTAGATGTATGTCTTTCGCTTTAGTCTGTCTACTTATTGCATATTTGTTTGCAATTTGACTCTACAAGATTATTAATATACATAAGCATTTAGTTTACAAATACACATTTAATCTTTATTAAATTTAAATATTTTATTTTGTCTTTTATTTAATTAATAGATTCAGTTGTTTTAATCCATAATTTTGTTTTATGTATGAAAAACAGATACAAAAATCTTCCATGGTTGATTTTTTTATATTATGTCTTACTAGAGCTGTACTTTTTAGTATAATTTTCATCGTCACTACTACATCGTGACATGCCGCGACATCTAATTCATTCTGCGTATATCTTTCAGTCTAGTTGTCGTTCAAACTATTGATGTGCTAATCAACACAATTTTTTTTAGCAAAATAAATTAGTAAAACATTACTAAAATATTAGTAAGACATTAGTTCAAAACAGGTGCTGAATACGTATAACTAAAATTTTAGTTTAAAACATAATTTTAACAAAAAATTTGCTGAAAAATAGTATACTTCTCTACTAACTTAGTTTTTTAAGTGTACATAAAATATGCATTAGCGAATATCCATGTAAAATTTAAAAAAATATTCATTTATTATGTTTTTTTTTTATTGTATTCAATATTATTGACACAATTTAAATAATTTTTGTCTTAAAAATTGGCTAAAAATATGAAAATTTGCGTTAACCCCAATTTATAACACTCACCAATCCCGTTGGAATTTTTTGACGAAATTTGGTAGAAAGCTGTAAATGTGCCTCAATAAGCTTTTTCTTTGAGGCCAATTCACGTGTCCGAAATGTGTAACTATGCGGTTACCAAAAGTTTCCTTCAATAAATCATTTGTGGCACGAGCTGTGTGACATGTTGTGTTTAGTCTTTTGACAGCTAGTTGAAACCACAGCTCCTGCCCATCTTGGTTGTTCAATTGATGAACGAAAAAGTCAGTAATCATGGCTCTATGGCGGTCACCATTGACTGTAACGTTCTGACCAGCATCGTTTTTAAAGAAGTATGGACCAATGATTCCACCAGCCATAAAGCACACCAAACAGTTTGTTTTTCTGGATGTAACAGTGTCTCAACATACACTTGAATATTATCATTACTCCAAATATGGCAGTGTTTATTGACGTATCCATTTAACCAGAAGTGAGCTTCATCGCTAAACAAAATTTGCAAAATTCGTGCGCGATACGTATTTAGAACAGAACCATGATTTTCAAAATAAATTTGCACAATTTGGAAGCACTGTTCAGGCGTCAGTCTATTCATGTTTAAATGGCAAATCCAACTAAACATAAATCTTTTGACAGCTGGCAAAATGGCCACCAAATAAAAAAGTGTTGCCAACTTAAAGTTCTATACCTGTATAAAAAACACACTTTATTACAAATATGAAACACTAATTGTTAATTGATGTACGAGAAGATGACAAAAATCTTGTGATGATCAGCGCTTGAGGGAGTGCCGCACTTACGACCTAAGGCATTAGTTTTTCTGTCTAAGTGTGATGTCCGCTGGAATAAACACATTTTTTAAGTGTCGAAGTATCTCGATTTCTTACAAGGACTTACTATTTATACCACCTACATCCTATAAGGTGGAATACAACTCCCATATTTGGGCAGGAGCCTCAAAGTCTATTTTCACAAATGTTCATAAACATTAATACAGCTTTCCTTATCCCCATAGCCTATTTTCCTAAGGACAAGATAATACACCTTATTAGGAGGGGGCATCAAAACCATCCAAATATAATATGGATAACTTTATCATCTGCTTTAATTTTCTAAATTTTAAAGTATTTTAAATAAAT
The DNA here is from genome assembly GCA_021234595.1 of Delia radicum. NCBI lineage: Eukaryota > Metazoa > Arthropoda > Insecta > Diptera > Anthomyiidae > Delia > Delia radicum. Next base: position 76,151,574 of record CM037854.1, on the reverse strand, counting down.
GTTGAGCCCAGCGCAGTAATTTAAATATTTTTGTACTTTAACAGTAACCTTAACATTAATGTTAACTCTCCCTCTCAATTGTCAACACGCAGGTACAATAGAAAACTCTCGAAAACTTTAAGCCAGGAGGAAGATGATAATGAAAATCTGGTGTGATAGAAATAATCTGGTGTGATAGAAATAATGAGAACACTATACATAGATAAAATAAACAATCATCATGCAAACATCCATCCCCAACAAACGAGGAGGTAAAAGTTCAAATCACCCCTCTCACCATAAAGTAAATGTACATAAAATAATGAACATGAAAAAGGGTCGAAATCTAACCCTAAAGCATAAAATTGCATAGAATGTACGTACAGTTAAGGGGTTAAAAATAGCATTTTAATAAGAGATGACCACATGTGCGGTAAAAATTATTTAAATACAACGTTAAACGAAGTAAAATGACTGATGGGGACGTGAAACTGAAAACAACAGAAACTAACAAGGGAGGTATACCAACCCAAACATTCCGATTTATATGAACTTTGAATATGGAGGGTAAAAGTTATCAAGACAACAAAAATGTTGATAGCCATATTGCCGATATCGTGGATACACTTTTGAATTATTTAAAATATAGGGGAAGAAACTCTTCAGGAAAAGTCGAATAAAAAACGAATTGTTACAAATATCCGAACAAAATGCAGACACCCCCTAAATTAAATGAAATTATTAGCTTAATCCAACTATACGGAGAGAATTCCTTGGACCAGTTTTAATGACATTTTTTTAATGAACTGGTGAAATTTTCTTCACTGTGTGAATGGAAAACTTCATGAAATAGCTTAATAGTTTTAAGGAAACTGTTTTTAAAAAAAAAATTTCATTAGTCGTATGAAATTTTTAATAAACAATATGAAATTTTTCATAACATTTTATGGAAAACTGCATTACTTTTGAGAATTTTGTATGTATTGTTGATCTTTTAAAATTGCATTTCATTTTTAATTGTCAGGTTTGAGATCATACGTAATTAAATGTTACTATTACAAATAAAAAAACACTAATTGTTAATAAATGTAAGAGAAGATGAAAAAAATGAAAAGTTTCAATGGACGAGTTCCATTCATAGATCTAATGCAAAAATTCATTGATATCATGCAGATAATTCTCTCAGAGTACAATTCCTTAATTAAGCGCCTGATATGCTACTAATGCTACACTCAAAAAAATAAGTTAGTAGAAAAGTTAGTAAAACGTCTTGTAAATCAGGTATACTATTGTTTAGCAAATTTTTTTGCTAAAATCGCGTTTTCAGCTAAAATTTTTGTTATACTTATTCAGCACTTAACTTTTTTATACTAATGCTTTACTAATATACTAATGTTTTACTAATTAATTTTGCTAAAAAAAATTGTGCTGATAAGCACATTAATAGTGTGGACGACAACCAGATTGAAAGATATACGCAGAATGAAGTAGATGTCGCGGCATGTCAAGATGTAGTAGAGAAGAGGAAAATGATACTAATAAGTCCAACTCTAATAAGACATATAAAAAAATCAACCATGGAAGACTTTTATATCTCTTTTTCATACATAAAACAAAATTGAGGATTAAAACAACTTAAATTTTGCGTTGTCACCGGCTTGTGAAAATAATTGTCTATTAATAAAATAAAAGACAAAAGAAAATATTTAAATTTAATATGTATTTCTATAATAAATGTTAATAGATTAATAATCTAGTGTGGTCAAATTGCAAACAAACATATACAGACATGTAGACAGAGTAAAGCGAAAGACAAAGACACACATCTTAGGTAGATTTGTATGGTTCCTTTTTCTTATTGCAAAAAAAAGGGTTGTTTTTTTCGTTTCGTTTGTTTTTGTTTATTTTTTCGTTTCGTTTCTATAATTATCTTCGGCAGTTGCGTTCTTTAAAAGAAAGCATCATTTAGACAACGATTGATGTAAGTAGTTGAAAGAAAATTTTTGTTATGTTATATATATATTTATTTCTATATATTTTCAGATATTAAATTAATTCATGTCGTCAATGTGGGAAAATGAAAATTTTTATATTTCGTAATTATTGTAAATTATTTTTAAAAGAATTACAAAAATATGTTTTATGATTTTCAGCAAATATATTAACTAAATTACAAATATATTAACTAATTACACTACTAAATTACAATTTTTACAATTTTTTTACGTTTTTTTCAGTCTACTAAAATTCAGCAAAAAATTTATTAATTTTTACCAAGGCTTTTTTATTTCTAATCTACTAAGTGTTAGCAAAACTTTTGCTGAATCTACTAATTTTGTTGCTAAAAATCAGCTCGCTGATTTTCAGCAAAAGATTTTGCTGACATTAGCAATTTTTTTGCTAGCACCCTCCTGACTAAAATTTTGCTGACTCAGCAAAATTTTTTGCTGACTTTACAAACTTTTTTTTGAGTGTAATTTAAACACATTTATTTAATAACCAGAATACTCAAAAGTCCTTAGGCAAGTTTTTTTTACGAGCTTTCATTTGATACCAAATTTGTTTGAAAACCGATCGTTACAGATCGAAATTTCCTTTAAATTGATTACCAATGCAATACCGAATCTCTTGACTTCAAAAATACCGGTAATAATTAATACCGGTATTGAATCGGTTTCATAAAAAATAGATTTTTTATGTTTTATTACACTGTACAACACATTTTTTGGGGGTGAAGAATTCTTATGCCAGATAAATAAGACTCAAAAAGTAGTGTAATAGTTCTTTTGATCTAAACTCTGATTTCGGATGTCCCTAACACAAATTTAAAAGGCATTTTTTCGTAGAATATTTCAAAACCTATATCTGCAATTTCCATGGATTATTTTAGTAATTTTTTCAATTAATACTAATAAAGTATCATAAAACGTGCGCTTAATGGGTTAAAATGTTTTGCGAATATGCTCTGCAGCAAAATTTACTAGAAGGTGTCGAAGGTGAAAACGTCACCCGGTCATGTTAAATAACTGAAAACGTGAATCGTAATGGAAAACAATTGTAATTTGTTTAGAAAACTATATACAAATAAGTCTGTAAATTAAAAACATTAAAAAGCGAAACATTATAATCCTTGAAATTCCGTAGTTTCAACTTTTGCCAATTAAAAAATGAAAAAAAAAAATTATCAGAAAAAGTACGATAAAAAAATCCATTAAAATATTACATTAGGTTTTAACATAATATAATATGACATAAATTTAGAAAAATTAACCTAACATTGTCGATGGACTGGTCTAAACGTAATAAATTAAAATTCACCTTTCTAGTGATTTAACATTACCGGATGCCGTTTTCGTCTTCGACAATTCCTAGTAAAATTTGCTGCAGATAATTTTAACCACGTTTTGGGATAGTTTTTTGATATTTATTGAAAAATTGACTTGAATGGCCGTGAAAATTTATTTATTGAAGGAAACGTTTGGTAACCGCATAGTTTGACGTTTCGGACCCGTGAATTGGCCTCCAAGATCGTGCGATTTAAAGCCGCTGGACTATTTTCTGCGTGGACATGTGAAGTCGCTAGTCTACACCGATAAGCCCGAAACGATGGACCACTTGGAGGACAACATTCGCCTCGTTATTGCCAATATACGGATATAAATGTTTTTAAAAAAGTCATCGAAAATTGGACCTCCAGATTAGACTACGTCCGAGTCAGCCGTGGCGGAAGTCATTTTTAAATTATAATGCCAGAAGATTATCTTTCGAATAAGGTAAATTCCATGTTAATTTAAAAAATTCATCATTGTTTTATTCTGTGCCAAAGTTCTACACCTCTATAAAAAACACCCTTTTACAAATAGCACTTACAATAACAGAATTTTTACGTATTTGAAAAGAAAAAATACAATTTTATGATGTTTTCTTTGAACTTTGTCAATAATATCTTTGTTTTACTATCGTATTTTTAAAATTATGCTAAAAAAGAAAAATTCTATGAAAGTAATTAAAAAAAAAAAAAATATTGAAAAAAAAAAATATCAAGATTTTTATGTAAGTAAGTGTAAATGTACTAATTCTACTATATTTTGTAATAAAACCAGGGAAGGCAAGCAATACCGCTAAAATGACATTATCGAGTCATAGCCGTTTCAACTATCGTTGTACAAATCTTATCTCATATGAAAGACACAGAAAAATTCCTGGTTAATATCAGCAAACAAATTTTTAAATTCAGCAAAATTTTTAGCTGAATGTCGAATTGTTTTGCTGATATTAACAGTTTATCTGCAAGGATCCTCAAAGCAAAATTGTTGCTTACTTTACTGACTTTTTTTTGCGTGTAGTTTTTGAAGTATTAGCAACTAATTGTACATCTTTTTGATATTTTTGAAGTGTTTCTTAAAAAAAGACAGTATATTTTTCGAATTTTGAAAAACTTAACACAGCACACATATCATAGGAACGTTGAATATCGATGTACTCACTTACACATCCATTCCAAAAATTACTTAAATCGAATTAAAATTTTTTCGTTAGACTCTGCTATCTTTTAAAACCACATTATGTTTTCGAGTATATAATGTTGTAGAAGTGCATGCACCAAACAAAGTCTACAATTTACAAAACATTGGTAAATAAATAATAAGGACGCCAAAGTGACAACAATATATATACGAGTGCACAGAAAAAAAAAAAAAATAAATAAGCGAGGAGCTGTTTGAAATTTATATAGTACGTGTATAGTAAAACGATGTGTAAAAGTAGACATGCAATAAGCATGTTTAACAAAAAAACGGAGGGAGAACGATAAAACCAAAACATACGACGAGTTTGGCAATAATGCAATGGGGTTTGAACAAGAAAAAACGTTATAGGAGACTGGCACCTTCCTCCCCTAAAAGAACTTTTTTATATGGAAATTGCACGAGACATGACTACTAAGTTTTATAGTATGGTATGTATGTAAATATAACATAAAAGAAAGGAGGTGGTAAAAATCTCGTGAGGTTGTGTAAAAAGAAAATCGATTAACCCAAAAACGGATGTTTAGTTTTCTCATAACAAAAAGTTTATGCAAATGGCGAAATATGTTTTTTTTTTTAAATATTTATTTGCGGTCTATTTTACAATAATAAGCAAATTGTCTTAAGATAAATATTAACATACACTCAAAAAAATAAGTTAGTAAAAAAGTAAGTAAAACATCATCTTGTATACTATTTTTCAGCAAATTTTTTGCTAAACTTATGTTTTAAGCTAAAATTTTTGTTATACTTATTCAGCACTTAACTGTTTTGAACAAATGTTTTACTAATACTTTACTAATGTTTTACTAATTTATTTTGGTTAAAAAAAATTGTGTTGCTTAGCACATCCAAAGTGTGAACAACCACCAGACTGAAAGATATACTCAGAATGAATTAGATGTCGCGGCATGCCACGGTGTAGTAGTGACGAGGAAAATTATACTGAAAAGTACAGCTCTGGTAAGACAAAATATAAAAAAATCAACCATGGAAGATTTTTGTATCTGTTTTTCATACATAAAACAAAATTGTATGATTTTTTTTTAATGCAAATATAATTATTTTCCATGAAGTATTAACGTTTTTATTTTTTTTTTTTTTTGCATTAAGAAATAAAAATTTAAATTATGTTTTTTCATAATTTTAAGTTCCACAAAGAAACATAAAAAAAAAATCTGTAACAAAATATTTTTATTCTTATGTATAACTCAATATAATATACTGCACATATTATTAATTGTATTAGGGATATTTTTTTGTTAAAGCAAATATCAATCAAACCGTAAAACACAATTTGATCTACCGGCTAGAAATTTTCATATATGGATCCATAAACATACATGCATGTCCCTTCCTGAAACATCTCCATACATACTTGCATTTGTCTCCATACATTTGCATTAACGAAATTTGAGGTAATGTCTACAAGTTTGTACATGTATGATCACAAATGAACACGTATGATAATGCATGCAAATATTACCCCAAATGTCGTAAATGCATAACTATCTATGGAAACATGTATGGCGACTTAGGAATGGAGGTATATGGAAGCATGTGTGTCTATGATCATGTGCACACTTACATTGAACTTTTATGGATCCTTATATGAAAACTTTTACCCCGGCTATTCGATTTGCACGATTTTTGAAAAATATTGATGTTTTCAGCTTTTGAAATTTGTTTGTTTGTTGAAAGAAAATTGATATTTTTTTACATTAAAACAGAAAATAAAGTAGTTTTCTGAATATGAAATATTTTACAAGATTGAAAGTTTCTTAATCCGATCTTTAAAGTTTACGTAAAATCAAAAAATGTGCCCATACCTCCTTAACCAAATTCGCATATAACCTTTCTAACACCGGCCTTCGTTCTATAAATTAAAAATTATTCAAAACAGTGCTATAAAAAATTTTAAAAATTATATTAATAGTAATATGGCAAAATTATTAATATGGCAACCCTGGGACAATAGTTTTAAAGTCTTTAAAATTATTTGTGTAGTAAAATCCTCAAATTTCCACGTGAGTTTTACAGCATAATTATATCGCCCTCCTATCCAAAATTATCTACCCCTAGAAAAGGTGTTGCTTTAAAGCAACGGCAGTGTACAGTGGGTTAAAGCAGAATATAGGAGAGTTTAAAGTTTGTCCGAAAAAGTTGTATTTGAAACCAATGTGCAATGTCGGCATATTGCATACTACTTACATATAATTTAACACCAAACAAAATATTTTACAAAATTATAATAATTTTAAATTTTACAGCAGAATTATTAACAATCTAAGTTTAGTATACAAAGTACTATCAAAATGCACAATAAATGAGGTCATATTGTGGTAATTAATGTACAGTGGAGTACAGTTATAACGAACTCGAGAAGACCGGAAGATTTAGTCCGTTATAAACGAAGTTCGCTATAAGCGAGGTTAACATTTTCCAAATAAAATTATTAAAATTTCTCGTTTTTTTTTTTTTAAATTAAAAAAATTTTACAATTTTTTACAATTATATTAGTTTTTTGTTTTTATATACATCGAGATTATTTTTTATCAATTTATAACGAGCTTTCAACCTCCGTATATTTACAAAAATAATCAGAGCCTCCATAATAGGCAGAACTTTAACAAAAAACCTATTAATTATCAATTTTGCTCCATTCTTTCTTCTTAGTAATAAAAAATGTGGTTAGGTCTTTTCCTAACAAGCATCATAACCAGATCGAAATACTAGTATCAACCTAGCTAATATGTTTGATTTGCTTTATTTTTGTAAATATACGGAGGTTGAAAGCTCGTTATAAATTGAAAATAACATAAAAATAATATCGATGTATATTATTCAGCTGCGTAAATAAAATACAAAATAAAATATTTAAATTTAATAAAGATTAAATGTGTATTTGTAAACTAAATGTTTATATATATTAATAATCTTGTGTGGTCAAATTGCAAACAATATGTTTTGCAAACAAAAAGGGTTGTATATTTTATATATTTCGTTTTTTTTTTCGTTTCGTTTCTATAATTCTCTGCGGCATTTGCGTTCCTTTAAAATATAGCATCTTTTAGACAATAATTGATGTACGTAGTTTAAAGATAATTACTTTTGTTTTTAGATATTACATTAATTCATATCGTCAATTTGGGAGTATGAACATTTTTATATTTTGTAACGTATTGTAAATTATTTCAAAATTAATCACAAAAAAATATTTTATGATTTTCAGCAAATAAATTAACTCAAGTATGATTTTTCTACAAATTTTTTGAGTTTTTTTCAGTCTACTAACATTCAGCAAAAATTTTATTTAAAGGGTCCTCCATCTAACGTTTTTTTTTTCAACTAGTACTTATTTCGTGAATGGTAACACTTAGCTCATGTCTGATTTGACAGATAATTAGTTTTATCCTTAGGCTGAACGAATATGGTTGTGTATACGCTTGAACAACGCTGGGAAATATTGCGACATTACTTTGAAAATCATGGTAATGTTGCAGAATGTATGCGAAAATTTTGCCAAAAAAATCATCTTTTCAGATGAAGCTCATTTTGATCTTGGCGGGTATGTAAACAAGCAAAATTGTCGCATTTGGGGCACAGAAAACCCGCACGCATACATTGAAAAGCCGATACACCCAAAACGAGTCACTGTTTGGTGCGGATTTTGGTCCAGAGGCATAATTGGGCCATTTTTTTCGCGATCTTTATCGGGCCATGTTGAACGAATTTTTGTTCACAAAAATTGAAGAGGAGGATATTGGCAACATTTGGTTTCAACAGGACTGCGCTACGTGCCACACAGCCGAAGCTACACTCGATGTTTTGCGCCCTGTTTTTGAAGATCGCATTATCAGCCGCAGAGCTGATGTCGTTTGTCCACCTCGGAGCTGCGATTTGACACCGTTGGACTATTATTTATGGGGTGCCGTCAAAGATAAGTGTTACGCCAACAAGCCAGAGACAATTGACGCTTTAAAGGACAATATTCGTGAAGCCATTGGTGAAATACAGCTGCACACAATCGATAATGTGCTTAAAAATTGGACCGATCGTGTAGGCTACTGCATGGCCAGCCGAGGTAGCCATTTGAATGAAATTATTTTCCATTATTAACCGGAAGGATTGTACCTTCAAATAAAAAAAGAAATTTGAGAAAATATTCAGTAGTTTTTTTTATAGCATTTTCAAAAAAAAAAAAGTTATTTGGCGGACCCTTTATTTTTAGCAGGGGGTTTTTAATGTGTACTCTTCTAAGTGTTAGCAAAACTTTTGCCGAATCTACTAATATTGTTGCTGACACTAGCAATTTTTTTGCTGACTCAGCAAACATTTTTGCTGACTTTACTAGCTTTTTTATTTGAGTGTAGGTTTTATCTCCACTGAGACTAAAACATCTAAAAAATTTGTATATATACATGGATAATCTATATATCGCACACCTAGTTTAAAAGTGACTCAACTCAAAATTTAAATTGTTTGGGTTTATATGCTTAAACCATGCACAATACACTTGTTTATCTATAAAAAAAAAAATATCAGTGTATTTTCCTGTTAACTGTTGCTAAAGCTGTTATGACACTGTATAGTTTTTGTATAGTTTCAAGATGTATTGGGAGAAAGAAACAACACTAATGTGCGAATGAAACATATATACAATTTGTAAACAAACAGTTTTGTTTTTTTTTTAAACTGACAGTTCCAAAAAGAAACTGACAACAAACTTATTTGCCTGTGAGAAATGTCAAGATAAAGTTCAAAATTTTCGTTTGCACTTTTGACAGATATCCCAATTTTTCGCTGATTTATCGATAACAAAAGTATTTGTTTTGACATTTACTACAATTTGGCACTATGTGTTCGTACTCTTTACACTAGTTAAAAAATTGAGTAAGAATATATTTGTACTGCTTTAATTTAGATTGTCAATACAAAAACTATACAGTGTCATACGGGCTTAAAAAACAGTTATGTCTTTCTTTATGTTTGAATTGGTATAAAGTTGCAAATAATTTTTTTCGGTTTCTGAAAAATTAAAAACTTTGAGTTGTGTCACTTTTGAAGTAGGTGTGCGATATAATTTAATTTATTTCATTTATACATATTTACAAAAATTAACAATGTTTATTTTTTAAAAGAAAGGTATAGAACATGGTGTCTTTTTAGTCTTGGTTCCTCATTACTGTCATCTAACAGACTAATTGCAAGCGGGTTAGGATGATTACTAAGACTTTCCATATATCTGGAGCTAAAATTACTTATTTCTTCTTTAACTTTTAGTATATGTAGGTCCTTGTGAATGTTATTGTTAGTTATGTACCAAGGCGCATGTGCGATCATTCTAAGTGTTTTTGATTGATACCGCTCAAGAATTTCGATGTTGGAGTTGCTTGCGGTACCCCAGAGTTGTATGCTATATGTCCATATGGGTTTCAAAATAGTTTTATATTATAAAACTTTATTTTCAAGGCTTAATTCCGATTGTCCACCTAATAACCAATACATTCGTTTTGTTTTTAAGTCCAAGTGATCTCTTTTTTTCTTTACATGATTTTCCACGTTAATCTTCTATCTAAGTGCATACCAATATATTTTACACAATCGGTTTTTGGAAATTGTTCATCATTGAGAAAAATATTACGACAATCTCCTTTTCTCAGTGTAAATGTAATATGCTGAGATTTTTCTGCATTTACACAAATGTTCCATCTTTTCAACTAAGAGGCAATGTTGTTCAGGTGTCTCTGGACCAAGTTTGAGGCTTCCTCTTGTGACTCATTACTTGCTATTAAGGCCGTGTCATCAGCATTAAATATGAATTTGAAGTTTAAAAATGCTATTAGTTTTACTGGATCAGTTATAGTTTTAGAGTTATCGCACAAAGAAATTTAAAAAAATCGTAATTTTTAGCTATTTTTTTTTAAAGCCCATAGATTAAAAAGTGAATTTTTCGGTTAAATTTGATTAATTATAATATAAAAAAATAGCAAGTATAACTCAATATAGCTTTTATTTTGTCTAAATCTCTCCAAGTTAAGGAAATCTACACTCAAAAAAAAAGTTTGTAAAGTCAGCAAAAAATTTTGCTGCGTCAGCAAAATTTTAGTCAGGAGGGTGCTTGCAAAAAAATTGCTAATGTCAGCAAAATCTTTTGCTGAAAATCAGCGAGCTGATTTTTAGCAACAAAATTAGTAGATTCAGCAAAAGTTTTGCTAACACTTAGTGGATTAGAAATAAAAAAGCCTTGCTAAAAATTAATAAACTTTTTGCTGAATTTTAGTAGACTGAAAACGCAAAAAAATTGTAGAAAAATTGTAATTTAGTTAATTTATTTGCTGAAAATCATAAAACATATTTTTGTGATTCTTTTAAAAATAATTTACAATAATTACGAAATATAAAAATTTTCATTTTCCCACATTGACGACATGAATTAATTTAATATCTGAAAATATATAGAAATAAATATATATAACACAACAAAAATTTTCTTTCAACTACTTAAATCAATGGTAGTCTAAATGATGCTTTCTTTTAAAGAACGCAACTGCCGATGATAATTATAGAAACGAAACGAAAAAATAAACAACAACAAACGAAACGAAAAAAACAACCCTTTTTTTCAATAAGAAAAAGGAACCATACAAATCTACCTAAGATGTGTGTCTTTGTCTTTCGCTTTACTCTGTCTACATGTCTGTATATGTTTGTTTGCAATTTGACCACACTAGATTATTAATCTATAAACATTTAGTTTAGAAATACATATTAAATTTAAATATTTTCTTTTGTCTTTTATTTTATTAATAGACAATTATTTTCACAAGCCGGTGACAACGCGAAATTTAAGTTGTTTTAATCCTCAATTTTGTTTTATGTATGAAAAAGAGATACAAAAGTCTTCCATGGTTGATTTTTTTATATGTCTTATTCGAGTTGTACTTTTTAGTATCATTTTCCTCTTCTCTACTACATCTTGACATGCCGCGACATCTGCTTCATTCTGCGTATATCTTTCAATCTGGTTGTCGTCCACACTATTAATGTGCTTATCAGCACAATTTTTTTTTAGCAAAATTAATTAGTAAAACATTAAAACATTAAAAAATTAGCAAAACATTGCTAAAAAATAGTATACCTGATGTACAAGACGTTTTAGTAACTTTTGTACTAACTTATTTTTTTGAGTGTAGTTCGTTTAAAAAAGCAAACCACATTAAATTACTGTATATTTTACGTTCATTTTATACAGTGATTTTTTTGTTATTTAAAAAATAAAACAAATAAATGTTTGCTTAATTTTTACTGCATATGTGGTTAATTTTTACTACAATTGTGGTTCATTTTTTGAAAAGCGAAAAAATAAATGACAATGTTAGTTGAATTTATTGAAATGTAAGTCGTCCTTTCTTTAAATGAAACTTCATTTGTTTTTAACTACATTTGCATTGGGGTTTACCTATATAGTGTTCTAAGTTTTTCCTTATTATTCAGTTAAACATCCAGGTATGAATAATCACCAAATATCATTCCGAAAAATAGTTCAATTGCGTTTTTAAAAACAGAAATTCCCACATATTTAAAAATCGTGTTTAAATATCTGAAAACAAAATCAGTGTTGGTAAGCGTTAGCTCCTATATAGACGAAAATATGTACCCAATTTATGAATTTTTATTACGCAATTACTCAAAAAAATTGATACGATTTTTTTCAATATATGTACCCGATTTATTCAGTGATAAATTAATAAATGCGAAACCAGTGTTGGCGAGAGTTTGTTTTAAAAAAGACTTCAAATAGTATATTTCGTAAACTTGGACAGACTTTGATAAAATAAAAGCTGTTTTGAGTTAAACTTGCCATATATTTTAAAGCTACACACAGAAAAAAACTGGGGGAATATTATTGATGGGCTTAGTAACTATACAACTACATATTGTAAGTTTCAAGTTAGGTTTGCAAATTTCTCGTAAAATATATGAAATATTTTACAAAAATTTGTAAATATTGCACTAGAACTTTTTAAAACTACCTTCAAACTCATGTTATTGTATAATTACAAAGCACTTCGATAATATTCCCCCAGTTTTTTTCTGCGTGCAATGTTATAAGTACATCTGAAATGTGCTTAAAGATAGAACATTTGTTACAAACTCACCAATTTGTTTAGGCTCTCCACAGGATATTTAAAAAACAGGAGCATTACTAAGGTTATACGAAAACCCAGTATGCTTAATATTTTTGTTAATTTTTTTTAACCTAAATCATTATCAGACGAACCGTGAGGAGTAAAGATTTGACTTTTCTCCAGGAAAATTTTTCAAAACTAATTGTGGTGATATAAAATCTGCAAAACGATTATTATAACGGACTTATGCCTTGTGCTGAAGCTTCATATACAAAGACAAGGGCACTGAATATTATCCTTATTCCATTATTATATTTTAGTTTAATTTAAATATGATTTATCTAAACTATTGGATATCGAAATTCCAAATCTTCTTAATTTAAAAAGATGCTTCAACTGTCTTAAAGTGACAATCTAAATGTGTTTAAGACTTAAATATTCTATTGAAGGGCTTATTGTAAAAACTTGATAAGCCGCATTTAATTTTTAGTTTCTCTTTGCCTTTTAAAGATTAAAAAGATGTAAAAAATATGACTTTTGCATCACATTTACTTGCAATAAGTGTTTAAGCAAGACTTCTACTAAATATTAATCAATGGATGTCTAGAAAATATCGAAAATACAAAAGCAATAAATGTCGCTTATCAAGTTTTTACAATAAGCTCTTCAACTATATTGTTTAATTCAATACATATTGGCATAGGTGAGTTATGGGTGGACTTAATGAGCGCAAATACAGACTCTAACACTCAGACTATAAAATTGTCCAATGATCTCATAGATAGGAAAAATGAAGAAGAAGGCAATAAAAAGGAAGTTAAATTGAAATAAAAAGCAAGAACCCAAAATAATTATTATCATTTTTAAGAATTATTAAAAAAGTTAAATTATAATTACACAGTTAAGCACTAAATATGCATCGGACATGCGACCTATCAATTCTTATAGATTTTACGACGTAGATTACGAATGTGAACACACAATTTTTTTGGTTTTTCAAATATTCGTCAATTTAACTTTACCCAAAAATCTAGTTTTCATTTAACATTTTTTTATTAATGTACATATATATAAATCAATCAATATTAAAGCCAAGCTAGATTCTACTCCGAGGAAGTCTGCTCCTTCGCTTACGACTATAAAATATGGGTTGGCAGAGTTTAAACGAGGCCGTATTAGCCAGAAACGATTAAGAAATTCCATAAAATGGTATTGCAAGATAGTCGGCTGAAGGTGCGTGAGCTGGCTGAAATGGGAGGGAGTTCAAAAAGTGCTATACAACGTATACTGACCGAAAATTTGGAGATGAGAAATATGTGCGAAAGGTGGGGTCCTCGTTTGCTCACAAGAGAATAAAAAAAAAAAACGGTCGTAAAGGTGTTTCAATAGAGTGTTTGATGATGTTTCGATTTTTGATTCGTAACCAATGATGAGACATGGGTCCACCACTTCACACCTGAAAGGAACAGTCCAAGCAGTGGACTTGAATGGAAGAATCGTGTCCAAAGAAGGCGAAGACAGTTCCATCTTCAGGCAAGGTCATGGCGTATTTTTTTTTTGGCGTCGGATAATTTTTATTGATTATCTTCCAAAGGAAAAAAAAATCAACGGCGAGTATATTTTTCTTATATTTCTTATATTTATTAAATAACAAAAAATTTGTATATAAAGCCTCTTTTGTGGCGAGGAAATGGCAAACATTAAAAAAAACTTCATTAAAAACAGCTCTTTTTAGAATTTTTAAATAATTACAATTTATAGGCAGTAATAATTTAAAAGTTATTAAAACATAAAAACTGCCCTGAGAGAATTATCTTCACTTCAGCAATGAATTTCTTCATAGCTTTAAAGAAAATTGTCACTGGGACTCGTCCATTGAAACTTTTTATACAATCTATAAAACAGGTTTCATTTAAGTCAAAGTTTATGAAATTTTTCTAGAATCAATGAAAATCTCCATAAAACTAATGAATCATTCCGACAATGAAACGTTTATAGAATTTATGAAACAATTTTATAAAAACTTTTAATATTAAGAAGTTTCTTGAATTAATGAAACTCTTCATGAATGTCTTGAAAAATGCATTGGAACTAAGCCAACGAATCGCTTCATATAATTTGGTCTTTATATATTCGCTATATTTTTGGTAATAAAATCGTTAAAAGCGAAAATATCAAAAAACGCCAAAATAGGTGTTCATTTATTTTCAATTTACTATCTAAAAATATACAACTCTCATTTAGATATGGAGTACCATGCAGTAAAGGGTTAATAAAGAAGATTCATTGAAAGTTGTTGTAATGGAATAAACATGTAAAATAATAGGACAAATTGGCTTTTTTTCACATTTAAGGTTTAATTTCTATATTTGTATACAGATTTTTCTTTTCAGTTTTTTGTTTTCAGACTTGAAGTGTTTAATATTTAGAGCCTACATGTAAATAAGAAAAAGAAAAGGTAGCAGGACTAAAATGAATACTATTCCGTACATATTTTCATCGTATGGTAGGTATTCTTTAAATATTTGTTAAAGATGCTTAACAAAACAACAGGCTTGTACTTGAAACCCATCAAAAGGAAATGGTATCCTTGTAAGAAATTTTTTATGGCTTAATTTATACTGGAAGAATATAGAAGGGGGGAAAATCTTAGAATTCTTTGTTCAGGAGTGTGCATGTGAAATGTCTATTGTTGTTGTTGTAGGTAGTTAAATACATACAAAGAAGAAATATTAAAGTTTTTATTACATTTTTTCATATTTTTTTCTATTTAAATTTCAAACTTTCTATTGCACAGTTTTTCTTTTTTTGCCATTTTAAATTACTACCCCTTTGTAAGTGGAAAGTCGGTCCTTTTCCCAATGATTGTGACTGTGTAATGTCAACATACTTTAGGTGTTAGATGCTGCTGCTGTATATTGTTGGATATTTAACCCTCTAACCGGCAAGCCCGTAAGTGCGCCAAATAAGGTTTTTATAATAAGAATTTAAGCTATTTCGAAAGAAAACTAAATTTATAAAATATTTTGTGAAGCAATTTTTTGTGTGCATAATGAATGACACGGTTTGGAAGCCAGTAATCGTTTAAGTTAAAATTACTTACTTTTGTCCAAGTACATACAGGTATCCAAAAGACTACTTGTAAAGGACATCACCTTAATTTGAAAACGTTTGGACGGAATTTTATAAAATTTGGTAGGGAGATTATATTAAGTACACTCAAAAAAAAAAACTTGGTAGAGTCAGCAAAAAATTTTGCTGAGTGAGCAAAATTTTAGTCAGGAGGGTGCTTCCAAAAAAATTGCTAATGTCAGCAAAATTAGTATATTCAGCAAAATTTTTGCTATCACTTAGTTGATTAAAAATTAAAAAGTCTTTGCTTAAAGTTAATAAAATTTTTGCTGAATATTAGTAGACTGAAAAAAATTCAAAAAATTTGTAGAAAAGTTATATTTAAGTTAATTTATTTGCTAAAAATCTGAAAAAAAAATGTTGTCTTTCTTTTAAATTTTAAATAAAACACAGATAATAAAAAAAAAATCGTGAAACTTTATTATATCGTAAAGTAGACAGAATGAGGTTATGTATGGAACAATATATCGTGCAGATGGCCGCCGCGGCTTTGCTGGCTGCACGCGATCTTTTAATGAAATTTTCAATGACCGTTTTGCATGAATGCTGCGGTATTTCATTAATGCAGCGTCCAATTTCCTCTTTTAAGGCTTGAGTCGTTGTCAGCTTATTCGCGTAAACCATCGACTTCAAAAAACCCCAAAGAAAAAAATCTAATGGTGTTAAATCGCACGATCTAGGCGGCCAATTCTGATCTCCAAAACGCGAAATAACACGACCGGGAAATGACTGATGCAGCAATTGAATTGTTTCTCTGGCTGTATGACATGTGGCGCCGTCTTGTTGGAACCACATGCCCTCCACATTCATTTCTTCAATTCTAGGCAAGAAAAAACTGGTTATCATTTCACGATACCGAACACCATTGACTGTTTGCGCTTGACCTGCCTCATTTTCATAAAAAAAGGTCCAATGATTCCTCCAGCCCAAAAACCACACCACACAGTGACACGTTGAGGATGCATTTGCTTCTCGTGAATCGCTCGAGGATTTTCCTCACCCCAAATGCGACAATTCTGCCTATTGACGAAGCCATCAAGATGAAAATGGTCCTCGCCACTGAAGATGATTTTATCGGCAAATACAGCATTTTCATGTTGTCTCTCCAATACCCAATTAACGAACTCCCTTCGCTGTCCATGGTCAGCTGGCTTCAGTTCCATACATAACCTCATTCTGTCTACTTTACGATATAATAAAGTTTCACGATTTTTTTTTAAATATCTGTGTTTTATTTAAAATTTTAAAATTGCATTCTTCTTGGGACACCCTTTATAAAAATGTTCATGCGCCCAAATTAACTACATGAATTAATTTAATATCTGAAAATATATATAGCAATAATTTTATATAACAAAAACAAAATTATATTTCAACTACTTACAATAATGGTTGTCTAAATATACTACCATTTTTTTTCTGCAAACAAAAAAAAAAAGAAACAAACAAATATACCTAAGATGTGTGTCCTTGCCTTTCGCTATAGTCTGTCGACTTGAACGTTTGTAATTTAAACACATTACATTAATAATTACTTTAAAGATTTAGTTTACAAATCTACATTTGAAGGGCTTATTGTAAAAACTTGATAAGCCACATTTATTATTTTGTGGATTTTTACTGTTTTCTAGACATCCATTGATTAGTATTGGACAGACGTCTTGCTTAAACACTTATTACAAGTACTTAGATTACAAATGTGCTGCAAAAGTCATAGTTTTTTTAATTATTTCTGACCTTAAAAGCGAAATTAGACTTAAAATAAAATGTGGCTTATCAAGTTTTTACAATAAGCCCTTCATTAAATGTTTATTAAATTTAAATATTGTAGTGTATCTTTAATTTAATTAATAGACAATTACTTTGACAAGCCGGTGACAACACAAAATTTTAGTTTTTTTAATCCGCAATTGATATTCTTTTATTTTATTATGTACAAAAAACAGATACAAAAATCTTCCATGATTGATTTTGTTATATGTCTTACAAGAGTTACACTTTTTAGTATAATTTTTCTCGTCTTGACATACCTCGACATCTACTTGATTCTGCGTATATCTTTCAATCGGGTTGTTGTACACACTATTTATGAGCTTAGCAGCACAATTTTAGTTGCAAAATTAATTAGTAAAAAATTTGATAAGAAATAGTATATTTTCATATCTTCTTAAATAAAAGCACAACATTTTTGGACTGTACACACAGAGAAATAAAGTGCCAAC
This sequence comes from Delia radicum, assembly GCA_021234595.1. Classification (NCBI taxonomy): domain Eukaryota; kingdom Metazoa; phylum Arthropoda; class Insecta; order Diptera; family Anthomyiidae; genus Delia; species Delia radicum. Next base: position 76,133,583 of record CM037854.1, on the reverse strand, counting down.
CGAATTAAAAATTGTATTTAAATGGTAACAACTTATAAATTTAGTTAGTACAACAATATTTTCATTAGATTTCTGAATATTTTAGGTATTGGAACTGAAATTTAGTTGAATTAACCGAACTTTGTTGTGAAAACTAATGGTCAGTTGTACAAAACGACTGAAGTTCTTTTTAACCGAATTTGAGTCGTTGCAACCAAATTTCAGTTGGCAAAAAGCTAAAATTTTCTCTGTGTGTAGCTATATCTTGGTAACAGAAATAATTTATGTCTAAAGTTATATTATTTATATGGATAGCCCAAAATAGGCAACGAAAAAAGTTTGGTAAAAGAACATACGAGGGCGTATCAATAATTCCGTAAGCCGAGGTACCAATTCGTAGCCCAATTCATGGAATTTCGCCATTGCGACTGCACACGTGTGCACCCGTGCATTATCTTGATGAAAAAGAACTTTTTTCTTGGTCGTTTTTTTTTTTAATCCTCGTTAAATCGGCCCAATAAGTTGGCATAATATTCGCCGTTTGAAGATAATCGATGTGGATTATACCGCGTGCATCCCAAAAAACTGTTGCCATCATCTTATTGGCCGACAAACTTACCTTGGCTTTCTTCGGAGCCGGTTCACCCGGAGAAACCCATTGTTTAGACTGCTGCTTGGTCTCCGGAGTGTTGTAATGGATCCACGGAGTGTTGTAATGGATCCGCAAAAACTCATTCGAATTACGGTTAAACAACTCCAAACAATCCTTTGAAGTTGTCACACGATTATGGTCAATTGAGAGCAAACGCGGCACCCGTCTTGCAGACAGCTTTCTTAAACTCAACTGATCATTTAAAATCGAAACCACACTTCCATATGAAATGCCTATGGCACCAACAATCTCACGCACGAGTAACTTCGATCGGCCAACACCATATCGTGGATTTTTTCGACATTTTCGGGTGTATTGACCTCAATTAGCCGTCCAGAACGTTCAGAGTCATTTGTAAATAGTAAACCACTGTTTTACCATTGAAATCGATGGTGCAGAGTCCCCATAGTATTTATCAAGCTTTTTCTTGGTTTGATTGACGGTTTTTTTTCGCAAAAAATAATGTTTAATGAGCACTCGAAATTCACTTTTTTCCATTTTTAAAAAAATCCATGAGGTTGTATGTTTTGAACAGCTGTTAAACGCAAAGTAAATGACGAAACTTGCTCAAAATTTGACAGTAGTCTATTAACAGGTGGTACTTGATGGGAGCAGTGTTGTATTTCATATAACTACGAGGGATGTTCGAAAAGTCACGGACTTATTGATCCGCCCTCGTATTGTTAATTTGTCGTGCCGAACAAGTGTTATAAATTTCATTGTAAAAAAGCTTAGGCCAGTTTGAGGGTTAAGGGTTGATTTGGTTATTATTTTTTTTTTATCATCAACTTAAGTAACATTTGAAAAGACGAAGAAATATAAAGTTGCCTAAAAATAATTTAATTTAAGCTGTAGCACGTGTCATAATAACTTGGTAGCAATCGTATTAAAATTGTCTTTGAAAATTTTTACATTACATTTAGACCCGATTACTGAACGTTCTATAAGAAATGGGCAAATGGTTAAAATCAAATTTTATACTGGAAAACAACAGCAACTCTGTTTGGCTAAGTCCCAGTTCGTAACTAACCGCGCATTGTGGAAATAAGACCAGTGTTGGATCCAGCCCAAGCTTTTGAGGGGGATTACTTTTTGAAAATGTTTGCAAACTTTTCTCTAGTCAATTTAAACAATGTTGAACACCGAATCGAATACCGATATAATTGTATAAATTTACAAAAAAATTTTAATCGTTTTTAATTATAAAAAAGCTCTTCTTTATTATACAGGGTGTCCGCCGGAAAGGTATACTACTTTGTTTTGCCGCCATTTTGGTAAACATCAGTCTTGACAGTTCATATTTGGCAGTCGTGAAGTAGACACGTGGCAAATTTATTATAGAAAAATATTCGATTATCCAACGTGTTTCAATCGTTAAAACATTTTATTAAAATCAATCATCGATTACTGTGACGATAAGAAAGTTACGTGAAATTTTTGGGAGGAACAACGTGCCAACAAAACACTCTATTTATCGTGTAGTAAATGATTTCGAAGAAAGATAGTCTGTAGGTGATAGGCCTAAGCGTGGACCACAACGTACTGCAAGATCAGCTGAAAGCATTACTGCTGCTCAAAAAAGTGTTCAAAACAATCCATCAACTTCAATTCAACGCCATGCTCAGGAGCTTGGTCTTCAAAGAACAACTTTGGCTAAAATTTTGCACAAGGATTTGCATTTGTTTCCATTTAAGATTCAGTGGTATCAACAAGAAGGTGCCACATCGCATACAGCCAGGATTAAACGGTCGCCTGATTAGACTGCTCCGGACTTCTTTTTGTGGGGATATCTGAAAAGCACGGTTTATGCAAACAAACCAGAAATGCTTGAGCAACTCAAATAAAATATTCGTGATGAAATTAATGAAATACCGCGTGAAATGTGTGAGAATGTAATGACAAATGTGCTCAAAAGGGCTCGCATTTGTGAGGATAACAAAGGCGGACATTTATCTGATATTGTATTCCATACGTAATTTCCGACATTAAATAAAACATTTATCAATATAAGATCCATTTCTTTTAATCAAAAATTATAAACAAACAAAGTAGTATACCTTCCCGGTGGACACCCTGTATATATATGAACATAGAAATGTCAAAATCAATGAAAATCCCGTTTAGATTTAACGAATACATGCACTCAAAAAAAAAGTTAGTAATACGTTTTGTAAATCCGGTATACTATTTTTCAGCAAATTTTTTGCTAAAACCTCAATAATGTCCAAAGGACGCTGAGGCACAAACTATTGTAAAACTAAACTAAAATTGCAAAAGATATTTTTTGAATAAAAAAAAAAAAAAAACTTAGCTGTTTTCAGCTAAAATTTTAGTTGTACATATTCAGCACTTAACTGTTTTGAACTTATATTTTACTAATATTTTACAAATGTTTTACTAATTTATTTTGAATTCTACTTGCATTCAAATTTAAACAATATTCTAATAATACTTGCAATCAAGGCCTAACGTCAAGCTTAAACCAAGCCATAAAATAACGCTTATCTTTGTTTTTGATACAATTTATTTATATTTAGATATCTTTTTATAACATACGATTGCTGATTCCATAAACGCAGACTATTTTTCGCATTAAAAAAAACTAAAGAAAATTGCACATTTTTTAATGATTTTTTTGTCAACTAATATTTAGTAAATGTTTTTGATGATTTTAGCAGATTATTTTGTTACTTTCAATTAACTAAAATTTAGCTCAAATATAACTAAATATTTGTAAATTGAACAAATTTATTTTTTTTGCAGGCTCATTTTTAACTAATGTTTAGTATCTTTTTTTTTAATTTTATCCGTAAATAAGGTATATTTCAAGATTAATTAATAACAAAAAAATAACACCTATCTGCAAAAATGTAATGTTTTGTCTCAAAACATAGCTTATTCTAAAGACTTGCACGATAAAATCAGACCATTCCGATAGAAACTAAGAAAGTTTCAGACATTTTATTTAGTCACAAAAGTAGAGATTACAAAAATATGACTTTCGGCACTTTAGAGAAAAAAATGCTTTTAAAGTTTTGGCAAAAAAATCGGTTATTTTTTTTAGTTCTCCTAATAAACAAATATACAAGAAATAAAAGCTAAATAAAAATTTTAAAATCAATTAATATTCCTTTAAACTAATGATATTTTTTAGCAGTCAACAAAAAAAGTAGTATTTCAAAACTACACTCGATATATCGCTCATTTACTAGGGTATTCAAATGACTCAGCTTCGTTCAAGTAAACGAGTAAAACGATTTTGAGGTTTTTAACTTACACGATTAATCGAGTAAGATTTTAAAATTACTCCAGTAACTCGAATAATTTCAATAGTATTATTTCAATAATTTTTGCTTAAAAATTCATAATGAAACACAAAGTATATACAAACTTAGGAGTTCCGCAATTATTTTAAATAAAAAAATATTATAAAATTAAAAAATATTTCAGAATTTCGGCAAATATCAAAAATAATATGGCATAGCCTCTGGAAAACATAGAGTAAAAATCATATAAATTAAATAAACTTTTAATTTATTTGATTAAGTTCGATATCGATCAGAGTTGAAGAAAAGAGTGAACGGCCAAACCCGAGCTGTAACACCAAAAGATTATGATGAGTTCAGTACAATTCGAATCTTGCAAAAAAAATTTAACACAACCTAATGGTTTTGTGATTGTTGTGATTGTTGCGATTTGTATTTTTTATTGAATATTTAGATACTTAAAACTTTCATTTAATTTATAGGAATCGTACCTTTTGGTCTTACATTTTTGTTATAGCTTCGACCATTTATTTGTTCAAGGACATTTTAAAAATATCTTTAGAAATTGCTAAAAATGGGATATTTTAGACATTGGTCTCGTTGCCGAATGTCTTTTCTATAAAATTACCAAAGAAAAATATTTTTTTATCAATATAGTAAAAAAGTTTCTACGTAAATAAGTTATAGCCCTACTGGAAATTCACACGGTACCTGGCACATTATACTACTTTATTATACTACTTCCTTATTGAACCCCAAAATACGTTTTCGATTTGTTTGAATTAAAATCATTGATTAATCGAGTAACGGTTAGCCGATTGTATCATTTACTAAAAGACAGTCATAAGTCAAAAAACGGGATTTTGAGTTAATAAAACAGATTTATTAGTTATATCATGCTTTATATTGTGTAAAAATTTAATAATAACATCATGTATACTTTTCGAATAAGATTAAATATATTATATTTTCTGAAAAGTGGGTGTAAAGAGTGTATACTTTATAGAGAAACTGCACCACTCATGGGTACCATGACAGTTAGCGAATACGTATCCAACTCGCACTAAGATAAAAATGAATTAAAAAACTTATTTATAAAAAACGTAATCAAATAATAAGAGAAAGTGTCGAGCAAAGCAGATATGGATTGAAGTCTTTAAACGAGTTTTCTGCAAAATAGTGTTTTTTGAGTTACGTCAGTAAATGAGCGCATGTAGTACTACAAAGTTTTTCTTTAAAGTCAATATTTTGTTTTATTGTAAATATATTCAAATATTAACAACAACAAATTCTAATACTTAATTTAAAAATTAAATTTTGACAATTAATTTAGTAAAACTTATTATAAAATATGCTAAAAGTTTAGTGACTTTAGCGACACCTTGTGACGCCAGAATGTACTATATTATAAAGAATACTTTTTATACGATTAAATAAATTATTTTAATATATATATTTTTTTTTTGTTTTGAATATTGTCCATGGGACAAAGTACTGTGCCACGGGCCCCTTAACCGATAATAGAATAAAAATTTATTTTTTAATTCTAGAGGGGTCTACATTCGTTTTTTTTTTTTAGGAACGCCCCATAAAGTGCACTTTAGCCAAATATTTTACTAAATTCAGCAACAAAAATTAGTACAAAATTCTGTAACTTGTACAATAAAAATAACAAAAAATTTTACTAAAATAGTAATAAAAATTAGTACAAAAATAGTAAAGTGCGATTCAAAAAATTTTTTACAAACTTTTTTTTTTCTGAATGCATGTAAATTCTGGGAAAAAGTTATGAAGTTTTCCATAAATATGATGAGAAACTTCATTGATGTTCGTCCAATGTAACACTTCATAAATATAAAGAAGCCGTTTCATAACTGATATCATGCTTCTTCATATTTATGAAATTTTTCATAAATGTGATGAAGAAGTTTCATAATTTTGTATGAAACGATTCATAAATGTTATTAAATATTTGATAAATAGGATTAAGCAGTTCCATAAATTTCTATAAAAGTTGTAAAATTTTTTTTGAAATGTTTCATAAATTGTTATGAAATGCTGCATTAATATTATGAACCGTTTCATATATGTTTAATGTTATTTCGAAAAATTATATTTAAATTTAATAACACATCAAATAATATATAATTGATGTTTCAGAATTTTAAATCATTTCTACACAGAAAAAACTAAAAACGGGTTACAATTAAAAAATTGATTGAATCAATTAATATTTAAATTGATTTTGCACCTATCACGGCAATGATACTATCAATTAAACCTTTTATTAAAATTAAGAAAGAAAGTAAAGTTATAAATAACTTCTACAAAAAAAAAAATAAAAAAAATAACTTCTACAAAAAAGTGTGTGATCTATACGTTGGTATGTGTGTTTTTTGCAATGCTGAGTCTGTTTGTGTGTGTGCTTGTTTTGTTTGTTAACTTCAAATGTATTCGGTATTTTATACTAAAAATTACAGTGTATAAAAAAATAATATGATAATTGCGTCTAAAATAAAATATGTATTTATATATTTAAAAGTCAACTAAAATATTAATTGATTCAATTAAATATTTGTTTAGAAACAAATTAAATTCAAATCAAATCTTTAATTAGATATTTTAGGTTGATAATTTTTTCTGTGTAGTTATTATTTTGGGTCCTTAGTTTGTGAGTTTTAAAAAGTCTAAATTGCAAATAATATTTTCAAAATTTCAAATATAAAATAAAAATTTCAATAAAAAGCAAACATTTTCTTTTCACAAAGTTTATGAAAATTTTTTATGAAATGATGAAGATCTAAGAAACATTTGTCATAAATCAATATGAAACATTTCATCATATATATGAAAACTTCACAAATATGGTGAATAGTTGATGACAAACAGCTTATGAAACAATAACATCAATATGATGAAACTTTTTTCCCTGCACACAAAAAAAAATAAAATTCATAATTTTTTATGAAAAAGTTTATATTTTTAAAGGTTCATACTATTTATAAAATTTACTTACTATTTATGAAGTGTTGCTAGTTTCCCTAGCATTTATGAAAAGGTACATAAAATTCCCAGTATTATTACAATTTATGCAAGTTTTCATAAGTATTAGGATTTTGTACATTGGCAAATTTTTTAAGTACTTTTTCATAAATATTAAATGTTTCTACATATATTTTAAGAACCATGCCATAATTTACGAGACATAAACTTTCGCAGTATTTGTTATGAACTGTTCATAAATGTTATGAAAAAGTTCATAAATTAGTACATTTGAAAATTTTTCATAAAGTATTCATAAATAGTATGAATTTTTTTTGCGTGTGAAAGTACTAATAAACTATTTTAGCGCTTTTAACTGCAAATTCCTTCATTACTGGTTTTTATTAAAATATTATGAATTTAAAAGTCTAGGGCAACCAAAAAAAAAGTTGAATGTGCAAACCTACACACAGAGAAATCAAGTGCCAACCGAATTGAAAAGTGTATATGAATGGTAATAACTTACAAATTCAGTTATTACAACGTGTTGCAACTAAAATTCAGTTGAATTAACCGAATTTTGTTGTGAAAACTAATGTTAAGTTGTGCCAACTGTCTGAAATTCGTAACAACCAAATTTAAGACGTAGCCAAATTTTTCTCTGTGTGTATTTAATTTAAACATAATTTAAAATTACAGTTTTTAAGTTGTTTTGTGTCGTATTATATTTTTTTTAATCGGTTTTTGGATCATCCCCTGGATCCGCGCCTGAATAAGACCAAATTGAATATTTCGAGTGTATTCATTTCAACTGAAGGATATGTTTAAACACTTATCAAAATATTGTCCTTTTTAAAGATTTCAAAGTAATTTATAAATGTTGGTTTTTTTCTGTGGTTTGTGGTTTAATAAAGCTACCACAAACTTTTCAAATGTTTACTTTAAATATGGTAATTTATCTCTTTTACTCCTCATACCATGAGTTGTGTGATCATAAATATTTGTCATCTGTTAGCTTGTTAGTATGTAGTATTTCAATTTAAGCCAATTTTATGGCATACATTAAATATTTTTAGTATTTATTTATGTTTTATACTTTTAACCCTTAACTACTTTACAACATAATTGCCATGTCTAGTCGGGAATGTTCAACAAACCCACACATATACAAATTTTCATATATGAGAGCTACAATAATTTCAAATAAGGGTGGCCAAAATCAGAAAAAGACAAACAAAATATTAAGCGCTATTTTAATCACTTGAATTTAATAAATCCACATAAAAAAGTCCATATATAAAAGAATATTAGAATGTCCCTTAAAAAACTTTTTATTGATTTTCGTTCACTAAACGAAATATGCAAATAAGGTTCTGACCATGAATTCTATATGTTTCGGGCATGCGTATTTTATTTAAATGCTGTGGTGGACCAAAGTTATTCTACGGAAATTTGAAAAATATTTGTTGTGAAAAACTTCAATTTGTTAACAAAATACACTACGACAGCCATCTTTAGACGCGTGTAGGAGATAAAAGAGGCTAGTGTTGAAAGTGGGTTTTTTAAAAAATACCTACACTAAGCAATAAAATCCCTTTTCTCCCTACATTATCGAATTTTTTCCCCTACAAAAATCGCTACGAAATTTTTTACATTTTTATAAACTAAATATGCTTTGAAATTTTCATACTTTCAACGACAATTCCAATTATTTTCAAAAATTAAAATTAAATTATCGAAAATTTGTTCGAAAATTAATTGAAAATAAAAATTTGTTAAATTTTTCAAAATATTTTATATATATTATAGAGCAATTCCATATGAAAGCGATCACCTTTTGGACGACCCCTCTCCGATTTTAAAATAAATAGTCTCAATTGATTGCCCAGCAAAAAATAATGTACCTACATATTTTTTTTTTTTTTTTATAGTGACTGGTTTAGTGGTGGTGTGCACCACTGTCATGTGACAAAATTGAAGAATTCTTCATAAGGGACCTCATTGAAAGTTGATCGCAACGAGTGATAGCTCGTTGGAAAGGTATTGAATCAGGCTTTAATTAAAAAATAAAATTTTCCTAATTTTTCTCAGAAATTTACCTTTTTTCCCATGAAAATTAAATTTTCCCATGAAAATTAAATTTTCCGATTTTCCACAGAAGCTCCTAAATTTTCCGGCTAATTTTATTTTTTTTGGATTCCTCATAATTTTTGCTTTAAGAATCAGCAATAAAAAAATGGGCCCCGACTCCTTGTTTGGACAGGAGAAGAGCATTTAAGAGACCACCTTGTTCTCATTGTTTTTATATTTTTTATAATTGAATTATTTTTAATTATTTAACAAGAAAAATTAGGAAAATTTTATTTTTCAATTAAAGCCTGATTCAATACCTTTCCAGCGAGCTATCACTCGTTGCGATCGCTAAAACAACTTTCAATGAGGTCCCTTATGAAGAATTCTTCAATTTTGTCACATGACAGTGGTGCACACCACCACTAAACCAGTCACTATAAAAAAAAAAAAATATGTAGGTACATTATTTTTTGCTGGGCAATCGATTGAGACTATTTATTTTAAAATCGGAGAGGGGTCGTCCAAAAATTTGCCAATTTTGATCGTTTTCATATGAAATTGCTCTATATAGTTTTAAAATTGTCAATATTTGCCAAAACAAAAATGATGCCAGCTATCAAAAAGTTTAATTTCATACTAGCGGTTTCTATTTAATTTTTATTTGGTGTTTTTTTTACATAACCCATCAAAAATTGTATTGCTTTTCGTCTGTAAAATTTAACATTGGTTTTTCATAGGTGGGAAGCAGTTCATACAATGCTGCACAACAACTTCCAAAGGATAACTTTCTAAATAACTTCCAAAGATATTGTTAGTTAAAAAACAAACAATCATCTATTAAAATGACAAATTATAAGAAATTAATTTTTTCTACTGAAATATCTCTCAAAATATAATCATTTTACAAAAAAATGAAGATATAACTTTTTTGAAAAGATTTGCATTATTTGGAAAAAGTACCTAAATTTTGACTAATTTGAAATATCTGACCCTTTTCCCCTACGCCGTTATTTTGAAGGCAAAAAACCTACATGTAGGGATTTTCCCCTACTTCTGGCAACACTGAACGAGACCCTTCAAAATTTTTTTATAATTATTTTTCTTAAATTATATGAAATACTTAAAAACGTGTAACGAAGTTTCATCAAAAAAAAAAAAAATTATTTGTTTCAAACTTTGAAATGCTATGGTGGACCAAAATTACTTTACAAAAATTTTAGTAGTCTTCTTTCCTTAATCTACTAGACATTGCGCAAATTTGGACACCAAGTTTGCGAAAAAAATTCGCAACTTTTTTTTTGGCAAAATACACTACGATCGCCAACTTCAAACGCTGGTAGGTGATGGAAAATGTCATCCAAACACATTTTTTTTTCTTTTTCTGTAATTAATTTTTAATTTCTCGTCATTTGAGACCTAACTAAATTCCAAAAACCGCTGAATTCGGGTCATCCTAATGTTCATATATTATAATTTTCATCTGGGTATCTAATCTCCATTTACTTGGAGATTAAATCATAAATTGTTTAATTTTTAGTTAAGAAATTTGATGATGTTACTAATAGTTATGGTCACCCTAACTCAAGCAAATTATGTATGTATAAGTATTATATATAAGTGTGTATGGGTTTGTTTATATGTTTTTGCTATTTTTTTTTGGGTTTCATTTTTCTTTTTTTTTTAGCAAAATAACATAAAAAAGAATGCGAAAACCCATTTCATTGCCCATGAAAACGGTTATTGACATTACGAGCCATTGTAACAGAAAATTGTTAAATAAATATGAAAATATAAAATTGGAATACATAAAAAATTCTGTATGTACAATAAAAATTTTCACATAAACGAAAATGCTCAATGAGCATTCGAAAAAAAACAATAAAATTCTCTTTAAAAAAAATCTACAGAATTACAGTCATTGTTGCCATATTCTGAATGTGTTTGGGTGCAAGATTGTAAAAAAAAGAGCTGGAAAGTGCTAGATTGTCAAAAAAGTGCTAAAAAATTGCAAAAACTGTTTTTGACAGCTCAGCTGTTTTCGTGTAACATGTTACTGTTAGACATGTTCAGTTTAATCTATAATTTAACCATGAATCGACTTACAAACGAACAACGCTTGCAGATTATTGAATTTTATTATCTAAATTCATGCTCGGTTAAGAAAGAGCATCGTGCACGCATACGTAGAGTGCGGACAGAGGAAAATATCGTAGTTGTATCCGCCAGTGTTGTTGATGACAGTGAATTATCGTTTCGGAGCCGTTCGCAGTAATTGGGCTTCTGTTACACCACTACGTGGAAAATTTTGAGGAAGGATTTGGGTGTAAAAATACAGCTGGTGCAAGAATTGAAGCCACACGACGTACCACAACGACTAACTTTTGGTGAATGGAAGATGCAATTTTTTATCGGAAAATTGTTTTTAGCGACGAAGCTCATTTCTGGTTAAGTGGATACGCGAACAAGCAAAATTGCCGTATTTGGTGTGAATTGCAGGCAGAAGCATTGCAAGAACTGCCAATGCATCCCGAAAAATGCACTGTTTGGTGTGGGTTATGGGCCGGTGGCATCATTGGACCGTACTTTTTCAAAGACGACGAAGGCAGGAACGTTACTGTGAAGGGCTAGCGGTACCGCGCGATGATTACAAACTTTTTTTTGTTCAAAATGGAAGAGTTTGACTTGGGTGACACGTGGTTTCTACAAGGCAGTGCCACATGCCACACAGCACGCTAGACAATGTCCCAATTGAGAGGCGAGTTCGGTGATCAGTTTATTTCACGTTTGGGGCCGGTCAACTGGCACTGGAAGCCAATATTGAAGAATGTATTCGTGAGATACCGGCCGATATGTTGGAAAGAGAATGCCTATATTGGACCCAGCGTATGAACCATTCGAGGCGTAGCCGCGGTCAACATTTACATGAAATCATCTTTAAACATTGAATAATATAGATCGTTCTATCGACTCAAATAAATATTTCATACATTTCTCTAAATTTTATGTGTTTTTTTTCTAAATCAAATCCGAAAGCTCTTAAAAAATCACCCTTTATAATAATTTTAATAAACCTATGTACACGATTCCAAATCTGGCAAACTTATTTTCTCGTTTGCAGTTTTTGAAATATCGCTGCATTTATATTTATATCATCCTCCCATTTTTGTGTATATTTTGCGTAATTTTTCGAATATAAATCCAAAGAACATAGATACGAAAGGAGAACCAACATCTGTTAAATTTTATATGCCAACTGGTTTTAAGAGAAACATTTTTTTAAAGGATTTCTAATTAATATTTTTTTAGTATATTTAGTATATTTACGTGTTGATAAATCTAGACAAAATTATCTTTAATTTGAGTATAATCATGTCGGTGTTTGTATCATAATATAGCACTCACTGGTATGTATTACAAGGAAGTTGAAAATTTAACTTTTTTATTTGTATCCTTATAAATTTTATGCATGTTAAAAACTTTTAAATATAATTACTATGCGTAAACTAAACATTCCACTGAACTTATTTTTTTTTTTATTGAAATTGCAAATCCCATGGTTATACTCAAATAAAAGATAATTCTGTGTGTATTTATATAAGGTGGCGCAAAAGTAATCCTCCTATACATAATAAATACATAATAAAAAAAAACATCGGAAGGTTATTTTTGCGCCACCTTATATTATTAAAAATAATTTCATGGTTTTGCGGTTAAATTTCAACAAATATTAATACCGCGTTATTTCGAAATCTACAAATGAGAAAAACATTTTATGACAGATTTGAATTCTGCGTATTAATGGACAAGGTCTTATGCAGTGGACAAAATAAGAATTTGATTATAAAGAAAATTTAAATATTGTATTACTTGGTCTGTAAAAAGGTATTTACTGGAATTATTATATAAATATATTATATATACATATGTATATTAGGGCAGGTCTATTTAAAAATCGCTCAACGTACAAGGAAACTCGTATTCTAGGGATCAAAATAAGAAACTTTGCCAAAGGAACGAATTCTGATGTCCCGAATTTTGACTCGTAGGGTGAAATTTTGAAAAATCCTACTTTGACTCATTTAGAGTGCCCCAACCGAATATAATTTATACATTCATCTGCTAGAGCGTCTTCCGGAGATGAAATAGAGACCCTAATCTTGGAAAGACTCCTCCTACTTTCTGAAATATCTCTATAATGAGATTTGTAGATTTTGCTATAAAAACACGGCTAAAAAGGCCCTCTTTGAACTTAAATTTTAACCCCTTACAGGTCACCTAGAATGATGATTTATGCATTAATCTGCTTGGAGAGATTCCTCCTACTTTCTGAAATATCAAAGTGGGCTTTTTCAAACTTTGACCCTACGGGTCAAAAGTCGGGACATCAGAATTCGTTTTAGAGGTATGGTTCCTTCGGCAAAATTTCTTATTTTGATACCTAGAATACGATTTTCCTTGTACGTTGAGCGATTTTTTTGCCTCATTACAAATCGACCCGCGCTAATATATACATATGTATATATAAAATTATATATAAGTCAAATAATTCTTTTTTACATTTTCTAAAAACGCTTCATTAAATTTTTTTCAGAAAAATTATTTCAACAATATTTTATGTATGTATTAGTTTTATTTTGGAAAAAAAAATATTAATAGCCGGATTCATGTAATGTCGTATATAGTGTAAACATCGTATTTTTATAACTTTAATGTCATAAATGTTTTGTAGAGTTGTGTAGTTCCTGAACGACCTAGTTCAACTGAACTAGACTTTACTTTGAACTAGTTAGCTAGTTCTCAATCTTCAACTCTTTTCGTTATTTTTTGTGATTTGAGTAATAATTCTTTTCCTTATGTTCCTTGAGTTTAATTTTGATTTTTTTTTTTTTCAATGTTGCGAGAATAAATAAAAATAAGTGTCTTATATGAATAATTCGCTTAAAAATAATCAAACAAACGATCTACCGAACGATTGAACGAAATTGTCAAAGATCGATTGAACTAGAAGAGCGACCAAGTTCATTGAAAACATTTGAACTAGAAAGAGCGCTTACACAAACGAACTAGATTGGCCAAGTCGAATGTTTTGCCAACGCTGGAAAGTTTATTATACAATTTGTTTTGTATTTTTATTTGAAAGTTTCAAATATTTAAACAAAATGAAAAAAATTATAGTTTTGACAGTTGATAATAAAATATTCTATTTTATAAATGTAGGTATATTTATCGAAAGAAATAAATGCGATTTTTTTTTTTTTTTTTTAAAGAGAAGCAACACTCAGGAAATTCTTACAATTAATTAATGTGTTGCTTTCTTTGGAAAGGGGATAGCGGAGAGATGAAAGGTGGTGAAAGATGAAGAGCTTCAAACATGGCAGCACTGTAATTCGGCGAGATGATAAGTCTTAGAACAGTTGTTGGTCGCCATCTGATGCAGAGTGATATCAAAAATATACACCTTACCATTATGCTTACAAAAAATCACAAAGTAATGTGTCTATAAATAGATTTTCAAAAATATATATTAATAATTACTTTACGTTTATAATTCATGCATTATGTAATTGATGATCGGTAAGTCATTATTTTATGTTTTGAAGTAATGTAAAATGTAATGAGGTCTCATTACAAGGTAATTCATGAGTGTTCAATTATCGGTAACTCGTTACTTCTTGTTGGAAAATAATGATACAGGTAAGGAGTACACACAGAGAAAAATTTAGCTATTTGCCAACTGAATTTCGGTTATTACCACTCAAATTCGGTTATTAATAATTTCAGACGGTTGGCACAACTTAGCATTCGTTTTAACAACAAAGTTCGGTTAATTCAACTGTATTGTAGTTGCAATACCCAAAATATTTAGAAATCGAATATAAATATCGTTGTACTAACTGAATTTATAAGTTGGGACCATTAATATACACTTTTCAATTCGGTTGGCACTTTATTTCTCTGTGTGTACACATTACAAGGTAATGCATTACTTTATCGCACCCATTACCAAAGTTTTGCTGGGGTATTATGAACATTAGTCTTGTCTTTTAATCGGATTAATTTTCGGATTTAGTTTATTTCGTCAAAAATTTCATAGTTTGCTTATTAGTTTGACAAAAAATTATAATTTTAGGTAAGTCTAACACTTACTCGTTATTACAATTAAACAAAAAATTTTCAAGTATGTTACTCCTGGAATAAATCAAAGCTAAATGAATTCTCAGTTTAGCAATATTTTAATTTTTAAGTGCTAGAATAAGATAAAAATATAATTTTAGCGAAATAAAATAAATTCTTCTTATTTTAAACGAGCTTTATATATTAATTATAACTACCCAGGTAGAAATTTGGGATGGTACAAAAAACGAAGAGTTTTCAAAACGTTTGTTTTGATGGT
Source organism: Delia radicum (assembly GCA_021234595.1). NCBI lineage: Eukaryota > Metazoa > Arthropoda > Insecta > Diptera > Anthomyiidae > Delia > Delia radicum. The sequence goes on along the minus strand of CM037854.1, from coordinate 76,118,237 downwards.
ACTAAAATAAAAGCGTTTCCAAAGCGATAATTGCAAATAATACGAAAAAAAAGCATTTAAAAAACATTATTTTGGATTGCTATTCGAACGTTCGGACAAAGTATTTTAGGAATACTTTTTATACAAAACTTACAAATATTTGTGAAATAAAAACACTGTAAAAACATTGGTTCAAAGCGTTTTTCCAACGTTTGTAAAAAGTACTTTAGAAGTTCTTATCGTACAAAATTTACAACGGTTTATAAAATGAAACCAATGTAAAACCATTGCGTTAAAGCGTTTTTCTAACATTTGCCAATAGTACTTTAGAAATACTTTTTTTTTACAAAATATTTTACTGATTAAAAAACAACACTGTCATAAGGGGGTCTATCTATATGCGAACTCGGTTTCTTATGCAATTTTTTTATATGCTTTTCTCTTCATGAACCGAGTTCAATAAATCACTCAATATGGTCAGCCCATAATGTAGCGACTCTATAAAGTGTATAGTCCTTGTATATCTTTTATAAAGCACTATATTTTGAGGACAGATAAAGCAATATTTTAGAGGACTTTTTCAAAACTTAATAAAACGCTAGTTAAACTATTTAAAATTACAATGTTTTGTTACTTTATTTATATTATTTTAATCATATTTTACATGTTTCATAATTATTTATGTAATAGCGTTATAGCAATTGTTTCATTGTATATTTTTTATACTAAATCACATGTCCCTTAATTTAAAACCCTGAAGTAATACTTTTATGTTTCAAGCTTATTAATTTATATTTTGTTACTTTAAAATATATTTTAATTAAATTCAATAAAAATATTATTTTTCAAAATGTAAATATATAAAATTGTTTAAAATTATTATTCTGATATTTGTGTTGAAAACAATGACAAAGTACTTTAATTGTAGCTTTTTTAACGCTTAGAGAACGTTAAAACTGTAAATTGGTATTTATGAACAATTCATAAAGATCTTTAAAATTTGTCTTTCGAGCGTTTTGACAATGTTCAAAATTACAACCCTCAAAGCGGTTATCATTTGGGTCGTTTTCATAACGCTTAATAACTGTAAGCCAAAATGTTCTGCAAATACTTATTTAACGATTGAAAAAGCATTTCAAAAATTTTGTTTTGCAATGTTTTGAGAACGTTATAAAATACCATCCTCATACCGTAAATTTGGGTTATCATTTTGCACATTCTCAAAACGCTTTAAATTTGTAATTTGGTATGTTCTGAAAACGCTTGTACCATCATGAAAAATGCTTTTAAAACGTTTTAAAGATTGTATTTTTCTACCTGGGTATTTATTTCCAATACTTTCAATCAAATTGTAATAATTGTTCCCTGAAGAAGTCATCTAATGTGAAGACGAAATATTGAAAATAAATAATTATAATTAATAAATAAATGATCTTAAGCTCGTTTAAAATAAGAAGAATTAAATAAAATAATATCAAAGAAAACTTAAAATTTTTGATATAAAATAAATACAATAATAATTCCAGTGATTAAAACACAGGGCTATTGTATGAGTTCTATAAAGAGAAAAATTTTGCTGACTCAACTAACTTTTTTTTGCTAACTTTACGGATTTGGTTTTTTTAGTGTAAATCGAAAAAGCGCATTCTATTAAAATTTAACAAATACCACAATTAAGAAAATTAAGTAAGAAAATAATAGTAAAAATAAATATGTAGAATGTAATAAAATTTAGTAACATTTGATCTAACTGAAAGTAACAAATGAATCTGTTAAAATCAGAAAAAAATTTGCTAAATACTAGCACATAAAAAAAAATCACAAAAATATATCTTCTTCTTCATTTTCGCTTAACTCCCTGTGGAGCATATTGCCTCAGAGGTTTCTAAAATACTGCCTAAACATGAATTGCTCCCTCCCAGACACGTGGAGCTTGCCGCCAAAGCGGGAGGATTTGACAAACGTCTGTGACCTAATGGGAGATTATTATTTTCTGTTTGCGTTTTATTCATGTTTTTGTTGACTAGTTTGCCAGGATTTCTTCGATGCATGTAAGGATAAAGAAGATCTTAGTTGAGCCTGACACTCTTTTTTGACTAAGAACAGGCGTACGCTTCCTGTAAGCTTATGGGCGCTACCGTTGACTTTTAATGGTTCTTCCGCTACCATCCCTATAGCACTATCCAGCCATAACAGTGCCGTATTCTGCTTGACCCTATTCCCCGAATATGTCGGGTTGGCCCAAGAACAGACGAAACGTTGTTCACATTTGCTAATATCATAGCGGGTGCTATAATATCATTGCCCGATGTCCACCTGCCCCGGAGGGTCGGAGGTCGTGAATCTTCTTAGTTAGTTACAAGAGCAAGGATTGGTTCTAGGCTTTACCAAGTTAAAGACGATCAGTTCCGTTACCTTGTCTGCCTAACTCTGGACACAAAAATATATAAAGTTTTTAATGTCTTTGTTACTTTTTTCATACGAATAAAAATCTGACCTTCTAAAATAAGCAGTCTACAATTTTTTAGAAAGTATTTAGAAAAATGTATTCTTATTTGCATTCAACTAAATTTAAGGTAAATATAGCAAACACTTTGTTGAAATGAAATGTTGCAAAAAATTTGCTATTTTTGGCAGTTTTTGCAACTACAGTTTTAACTAATTTTTAATAATTTTTTTCTCCTACACTCAGAAAAGTTCTACAGTTACTACATGACAGTTATTTGTGCAGAAATGCTTTTGAAGTTGTTTTAACTGCAATTGCAGTTGTTTTACTTAGAAAAATTGTTTTTAATTTTTTTGAGGGTTGATTTTTTAAAACAACCTACTAAAATTAACGCATTTCGGTAACAATATTTTATGTAGTTGTTTCGACTTTTTGACAAAGTGAGTGTACATCGAAAGATACCAACATGGCGTTGTAACAAGCGGCTTTCTTTCTCTTTTATCTTTAGTTTAAAAGAGAATGTTAAATAAGATAGACAAATAAAATGAAAACGCTGTAAATGTTTGTTAAATAAATAAAATAAATGAAATATTAACGTAAGATTTGAAAGATCATTTTTTTTATTGGAATATTATTAAATGTTGTATTTCTTTTCTTGTAACTTTTTAATATTTATATATTATCTAAATTCTATGTGACGAAAAGAAATCAAAGAAACAGTGCGCCCCGGTAGGCTAGTTGGTAGCGTGCTGGCTTATCAGTGCGGGGGTCGTGGGTTCGATTCCCACCTGGTCGATTCTGCACTGGTCTGTTTTCGCTACAACGCGCCGAAGGCCATAGTAGCTAGTGCTCGGTTAGGGTAATAGTATATAATTTGTAATTATATGATTATTAATTAATAATAGTAATAACATAGAAACAACATTCCATCTCCTGAAGACAGACAGGTGGCAGAAATGATTTGGAATATAAGAGTGGAACGTGAATATTTAAAGTGATATTTTATGTAAATATATTTTTACTACACAATATTAAATAATAAAATCAGATTAAGAATATTTATCAAAAAAATCATTTTTTATTAATATTTTTTTTAAATGCGGGTATGTTGATTTTACTGCATTTATAGATGTTTTTACTACATCCGACAATTAAATTTTGACAGTTAAAAATAACTACACATTGCAGTTGATTCAAATGCAAATGTAGTGTACACCTTTTCAACTGCAAATGTAGTTATTTTAACTTCCATTTGTAGTTGATTCTCCCTACATAATTTTATTAGTGTATTTTTACAGGTTTATTTCCATGAGTGTAAATTTCTAAATCCACTCGATTTGAATTAGGTTTTTAAAAAAATCAAGTTGAATTGAAGATTTAATGAAACTTAAACGCGTTTGCAGAATCCTTTTAATTTTTTTATTTTTTTTAAGAAAATTAAATGTAAAATTAAAGTGCTTCTGTCTGTTGCAAAAATACAATGTAAATTATTTGTTTATACACTCGTAAATTTTTCTACAGGTAAATACGTCATGAAGAGTTAAAATTTTGTTCATAGACTACCAATATGGCGTAAAGTTAAAAAAGGTGTAAAAACAATATTGATAGATTTTTTTCTGTCTGCTGCCTGTCAGTAGAAATAAATGTTATGGAAAAATTCTTATAAATTTTGTTTTTGGATGCGCAATAAAATAAATTAACATTCAAACAATATTTATGGCTTAAAAGTTTTGATTTGCTTCAATAAATTTTGTATAAAAAGAGGCTGTTTTATTTGTTTTATGAACAAAAAAAATTAATACTTTTTTACTATAGAATTAAAATTTGTGGATAAAAATATAATAAATATAATATTCACTAGGGTAGTTCATAAAAACAAAAACAATCGATTTTGTTATGGGACAATCGGAATATATATTGGCCCACATAAAAATCACAAAAAAGTTTCATATATGAACCACACTAGTATTTACGATTTGCAAAGAAGGTTTACAAGGACGGCATCGAGACGCAAATCCGCAGATTTTAGCTGCCCAATCTCTCGTTTTAGGGTGAAAAAGTGTAGGGAAATATTAATTTACTTTTGTATGAAAACATATCTGAAACTAAAGAAAATTAGATACATGTGTACACAAGGTTAAAGTACTCAAGAGAACAAAAATTTTGCTACACATTTTGCCTATATTGTGGACCCAAAGTGGCCACATTTTTTTTTTTATTTGAAATATGTATATGGAAAAGAATGTCTTCTGGAAAAGTGACATAAAAACTAAACGATTTCGAATATCGGAACTAGCTCAGGCACCCACTCGATTAAATTAAATAGGAATTACTACACACAGAGAAATAAAGTGCCAAATGAATTGAAAAGTGTATCGTAATGGTAACAACTTATAAATTAAGTTAGTGCAACTATGTTTACATTAGATTTCTGAATATTTGTGATGTAGTAACTAAAACTCAGTTGAAATAACCGAACTTTGTTATGGAAACTAATATTCAGTTGTACCAAACGACTGAAATTCGTAATAACCGATTTGAAGTCGTATTAACCGAAATTCAGTTGGCAAATAGCAAAATTTTTCTCTGTGTGTATGCATTATTTTTAGCTTAATACAACTACAATTCCTTAATAAGGCGCCGCACAGTGGGGTATTTGCAAAAAAATGGTAATAAAACTTTGAAAAAAACTTTGAAAATTTTTTTTTTTAAATGAAACTCATATTAGATCTAATGATGATTGTGCGCCCCGGTAGGCTAGTTGGTAGCGTGCTGGCTTATCTGTGCGGGGGTCGTGGGTTCGATTTCCACCAGAGGCATTGGTCTGTTTTCGCTACAACGCGCCGAAGGCCATATTAGCTAGTGCTCGGTTAGGGTAATAGTATATAATTTGTAATTATATGATTATTAATTAATAAAAAAAAAAAAAGATCTAATGATACAATTAGAAATTATTTGAAACGATTAGACCAAATTTCCTAATTACATGTGACATATGTTATTATATATAGAGCGATATGTAATTATATATTGTTACATATTGCACTATATGAAGTGTTATATAAAAAAAGATATAATTATACATTTGAGACATAATTTTATATGATTTTATATTTTGGAATATGAGCCATTCTCTATGAAAACACCGAAAAAATTGAAAAATTGTTGCTGGACCATTTTGGATTTTGTTAAAATTTTGTGGAAATGTTCCTAAGGGTTCCAAGAACCAAAATCCAAGAGGATTTAATTTTTGCACACGGCACTACCGGTTCACGCAAAATAGAAAAACTAAAAAGTCTTGTTTTTGTGCGTAGTGGTTTGAGCTGTTAAAATTTTTCTGCTAAAGATATCTACATGATGAACACATTGTTTTAAAGCTGAAGGATTATAGTTTCTATCAAAAATATAAAATTTGACTTAATTCATACACGAAAAATAACGTGGTATTGAAAATAAGCATATTTCATTGGTTTTTTTGTGTTTTTCAATGAACTCCAGTGTCGGCGCTAATGAATAGAAAAGCATAATAATTCTCAGATACAAATTAGACATGTCTGAGAAAAATACAAAATTAAAATTGGCTCAATCTGGCAACTCGTTATGAAAAAATCGTTACTTGAAATTTGGAAATTTTGAAAATTTGCATATTTCAGGCTACAATTTGGTCATGTTTGTTAGCAGATACAAACTTGAAAATTACAGAGTATTTACTCCCTGCTTTTAACTTCATAACACTTCAAGACCCGCTTAGTTATTTTCACTCCTCTCGGATTTACAGGGTTTTAAAGAAAAGCCTTTTTGATTTTTTGTATGTATTTTTATACTTCCCTCAATTGTTATATACAGAGAAATTAAAATAAAAACAAGTATTATGAAGTAACAAAGAATAATTATGGACTAAAAAATATATTTAATAAATTCAGTAGATTTTTGATGTCAAATTTAAATAACTTTTAGTAGTAGAAGTGATAACCTCCCGGGTAAAACTTTTAATATGGAGCCTAATGCAATAATATCTCAATTGACAAGTTCCCATATATATACACATACAAATTGGTCCGAAAAATGCTTCATCTACATGTATCTAATTATATCAAATTAGATATAATTTGATACAATTTTATCGGAGATCTGTCCATATCCGAGACATTAAGTTATATCTAATTTTATATAAATAGATCTGATTTTACAAAATTTTAGCCGATAGTAGGTATGTTTTTTGGAACTTGAAGTTATGCTTGAAAGTATTTAAGTTGAAAATTTAAATTTCTAGAAATCAACAATTTTGAAGACCCACATTTTTTGAATGAAACGTAAAGAATTTCTTAAAAATTATCCAAAATAAATTTAGTGTTTCAAAAATGTTCCCATTTTTTTATTTAAAATTATATAAAAAAAAACACTTTAAAATTATTTCGTTATAAAATTATATAAATCCATATATAATTACATAAGCCATAAATAATTTGGTAAAGTTCAATATTAAATTATATATGGCTTATATAGTTATATATGGATATCAAGTAACATATAAAAAATTCTCTCAATAAAAATTATCAGGTGTGTTTGTATAAAATGATATAAGCCGTAATATTCAAAATCAAATATGACTTAATTATATTATACATGACTAGATATCACTATATATGACCCGGGCTAGCACTGTAACCAAAATTTAGTTCAAATATAACTAAAAGTATATATATTTTGCAATTTTGTTTTTGCCGTTTTCATCTTGCTAATATTTAGTACAAAAAATCTGCTATTTTCAGCGTTTTTTTCAAAAAAGTCATTATTTTTTACTAAATTTTATTAGCTCTTCCTGTTTATTTCTATGGGTGTATAAAAAACAAAATTAAATACATCCAATTAAAAAGAGAGCACTTTAAAAATGGCCACAAAAACAATAACCACAAAAAGACCAAAGCTTATTGTTAACGATTGTTGGAATAAAACTCAAATTGATTTTTTTTAAACCTTCGTAACTTTTTTGTTACTGAATAAATATATATACTGTAAAAGACAAAATTTCATGGAATTTAAAAAACTTTTTTATCGTTTAGAAAAACTCGTGAATTAGGGTGGTAGAAATCGAGTTTCCAGAAGTCACTTCTAGAATTTGACGTCGGAGTCAAAAGTGATCAAAGTAGAAAATGTAGCCGTTGTCATTCCAAAAACAATGATATATCACACGTTACGATCGGCCTATAAATGGAGCCACAGGAAATAAAAAACCAAATGCGCGGGGTCAAGGGGCGTGGCAAAAAAAAAAAATGTTTTTTTTCAAATCTTCTTCAAATTATCTTTAATTGTAGGGGGTGACCGGCACAACTTTTTTTTTGTATGGGGTGCGAACCACTCTAATGTACATATACTGTGAAGAGGGTAAATATTAGTTTGTTAATAATATCGTAACGCATAAAAATATAGGTATAATACCCCATAAAGTATATATACTACCCTAACCACAAAAGGTTCGTACACCACTATTAAATTTTAGTATTTAATTTTGGAGAATCTGTATACTCCACAAAAGTTAAAGGATTTTAATAAAAAGAAACTTTTTTTAGAGATAATTTTATTATCTTTTGAAAAAATAAACATAAGGCACTTTTATTCAAAGATTTTAAAATAAAATAACAAAAATTTCATATACCTAAAATTAATTATTGTTTGATTTTGACCATTAAAGGTTCGTACTGTATATTAAATAAAAATTAATACTGAGTAACGTCACCCTTAGCTTCAATCACGGCATGGATTCTCCGGTTCATAGAATTAATTAAAGTTTGACACTCATCAGGGGTTATGGATTCCCAAATTTCACGAATTTTCGCTTTCAAACCGGCGATCGTTGTTTGCGGTTCGTTTCTTAACCGTCTTTTCATTATCGCCCATACAGATTCTATTGGATTTAGATCTGGACCGGATGATGGCCAGTCCAGGACACTTATATTATTTTCTGCGAACCATTTTTTCGTTACTTTCGCCGTATGAGCTGGTGCTCCATCTTGTTGAAAGGTGTATTCCCCGAATGATGTTATGATGGGTACTGAAGCCATTAAGTGTTCTTCAAGTATTTTTATGTAGCAGACTGCGTTAACTGTGTTTTCTATAAAACTTATCTGTCCGACCCCTTTGGCAGACATGCAACCCCAAATCATCACACTCGCTGGGAATTTGACAGTGCGTCTTAGGCAATCTCTATGAAATGCCTCTTGTCTCGTTCGAATGACTTTTGTAGAAGTGTCACCCAAACACAGCTCAAACCGGGATTCATCACTAAAAATTATTGCGTCCCACTCTCTTTGGGACCATTTTTGTCGCTCATTTGCCCACAGTAAGCGTCTTCGTTTTTGTACTTTGGTTAGAAAAGGTTTTGCTTTTGGCTACAAAAAAATTTTATTTTTGATTCAAAAGTGTAGTTTTTATACGAAATAAACTCTTACCTTGTAAAAAGCGTAATTAAGTTTTTTTTAAATTTTATCTTGTAGTTTCCCGTCCCACAGACTTTCCAATAGACGATGACCACTCAACCGCTAATTTGCGTACCGTAGTTCGTCTATTAGTCTTTATGATTTTTTCTAAATGTCTTAAATTACGTGGAGTTATTTTAGACACTCTTCCACATGTTTTTAAATTAGGGCTAACTGATTTATTTTTTTTGTAAAACTTTACAATGTATTGAACAGTTGACTTTGCCAAATGCAGTTCCGAAGAAATATCTGAATAACTTTTCCCATCTTTGGATTTTTGGATTATGAGTTCCCGAATTTCTTTTGAAATAGCTTTACCACGCGCCATTTCTTTTTTTAGTTTATTTGGTGTTACTTATATTTTTTTCTTTTTCTGATCACACACGTTAATTGACTAAGAAAGATTTTACAGAAAAGCACGTTTTTAAACAAACATAACTGAACTTTCTTAATAGTACGAACCTTATATGGTCAATTTAAAAACTTCCCATTTTAAGGGATATTTAAAAAAATCATTGCTGTATAATGGGAAATAATCACAAATGTAAATTTAAGTATTGCATTTTTTGGTAATAGTAGTAGATTATATTTAAAAAGGCAAACGTTAATATTTGAATTTTCGCAGAATATTGAAAATTTGATATTTAAACTTTTAAAGGGGGTACGAGCCTTTTGTGGTTAGGGTAGTATAGTCTTCATTCTTTTTAAATTTTAAGACGATTTAGCGATGGTCGTCTGTCTATTGAAATGTCGATTACGGCTCGAAAACGCAATACGGACTGCTCAGCTTTGCACAGATCGATGTACATTTTTCCGAAAACTTTCGTATTGAAAATGAGCAAAATGGGTCCAGCGGTACAAAAGTTATGAGTGAATTTACCTCTGAATTCTCCATACACATTGGTGAATACTAGTACAATTTCATAGCGTCTGGTGTATAAAATAAAACGTCATATTTTCACCACAAACATTTTTTTTTTACCACAAACATAGTTTTTCACCCCAAAAATGTTGTTTTACCACACAATTTATTTTTTACATCCAAAAAATATTTCTGCTAAAAATTTAGTTTTCACCTCTAATATATTTTTTTTAAACTATATTTGATGTTGTTTCATTTGAAAGTGTTGTTTCATTTGTAAAGTGTTCAAATCCATATTTAATGCATTTACTTGACTTGTCTTGAAATTAAAATAAAAACATTTCATTCATAAGAATAAATGTTTTTTAGGTATTACCAAAAATTAGATATGAAGTCATTTTAGTTTGCTTAAGTTAAATATCCGGTTGTGGCTTAATTCAATTTACAAGACACAGTTTTTAAAAATACTTATACAAATTTAACACTTTTAAATAAGCGACAAAAGGAAATGTTTAACTTTTATAAAAACATTAATTCTTAGTAAAAACAAGCTAAGAAAACCTCAGTACAAGGTCAAGATCAAACGCTTTGTGTATAAATATATATTTACATAATTTTACAAAATATTTTAAATACGAAAAGTGTAAGTTGAAACTACATTTCTTTTAAGGAACATTTTTAAAGTGAAACTGAAGAATTGTATAGATTAGGGGAAAGGCTTGAAGGTTGCCACAACTTAGCTTTTTGCACATAACTGTGGACGTTGTGGTGTAATGGTTAGCGCGTTGGACTTTTACACAGAAGGTCCCGGGTTCGATCCCCGGTGCCGGCAACATCAAAATAATATGTATGAGTTTTTTCTATCCCTCATACGTATTGCAATGTCCACTTTCGGTGTTCCCATAGCAATTAACCCCACCGTAGTAAAATAATGAATCAGGGCTATGAACCAAAAAGCTTCAATAAGTTCGCCAACTCTCCATCAGGTGGCGAGCAACAACTGTTCTAAGACTTATCATCTCGCGCAATTACAGTGTTGCCATGTCTGAAGCCCTACATCTTTTCCCACCTTTCATCTCTATACTATCCCTTTCCAAAGAATGCAATACCTTAATATATAGAAAGAATTTCCTGAGCGTTGCTTTTCTTAAAAAAAAAAAAAAAAAACGGTGGGGTGGTGGCAACCTGCAAGCACTGGCAGCATGCAAGCCTTAACTTTACAAATTTGAATAAGAAACATTTTGGGGTATTAAGGTCCGAATTTGTGAATTCTCTTAAATAACTATAGAAAACTGGATAATTTTTTCTATATCCACTTAAGTCAATAAGTTAAAATATCTTATGAATTTAGACCTCTTTTCTACACACAGAGAAATAAAGTGCCAACCGCATTGTATTTTAATGGTAATAACTTATAAATTCAGTTAGTACAACGATATTTACATAAGATTTCTGACTATTTTGGGAGTTGCAACTAAACTTCTGTTGAATTAACGGAAACTAATGTTAAGTTGTGCCAACCGACTGAAATTCGTAAGAACCGAATTTGAGTTGTAGTAACCAAACTTCAGTTGGCAAATAGCTAAATTTTTATCTGTGTGTACAATTTGGATTAGATTACATTTCTTGACAGTTTTTTGCTTACGCCACTTGATAGCCAATTTCCGGAATAAATTCCATAAAAGCTACAATAAGTTTATTTTTGTGTTATATAAAGATAAATGAGATTTTAAAATACAATATTTTTTTTAATTCTTTAAACTTTAAGCTTCAATTACGAAAAACATAAACTTTAATGTATTTTTACTCTCACACCTTTTCTAACCAAAATTAATCTATAACAAAAAGCTGCTGACTAATCTTTTGTGCTGTAATTCTATCCAAACCATGTTCTTTATTTAACATTTTATTCGCTTTGTCAATGATTCTGAGCAGTGGCGTACCGAGTTGGCCCGGGTCACCCACGAAATGATTTGGATTTTTTTTTTCTTTATGAATTTATAATTTTTTGTGAGTTTAAAATTTTATTAAGCATAAAAAATGTACTTTGTGTTTCAGCCACAGAATTAAAACTTAAAATATAGCAGATAAAGCTACACTCACAATATTTTTTACGTAAAGACTATTGCATATACACATTAAATTAACTGAAAATCAGTTAAAAACAGTACTACTTACTTTTCGTTAAAAACAATTGTATTTTTTTATTTATTTTCAACTGTTGAAAAATTAATTCACAAAATCGATAAAAACAATAGATTGTTTTCGTTACTCAATATAATAAACCAACTTTTTGTTTTAAATAGAAAGTTTTAACTGAATATTTTAACTATTGCTGAAAGTCCGTTTTTTTTGCTTATTTTGTTTATTGAATAACAGACAGAAAGTTAAAAAACATATTTCTCTGGTAATGTAACTGTATATTTAAACAACTTTACCGATTAAATTTTTAAATAACTGTTGATTTTTTAAGGAAAAGTTCTTGTTATATTGCAAAAGAAGAATAAGACAGCAAAAATAAAACATTTAAATATACAAAATTTTAATTATATTGGAGTTGAATTTAAGTTAAAATACAGCAATTTACTTTGCTGAAATTAGTAAAAACTTTTTCTTACTATTTGTAGAAAAAAAAAACAGCAAACAAAAACCTTAATATTAAAACAATTTTTGCTATATTTACATTAAAATTGCAATTAAACGTTTTTTTGACTTCAAATTCACTTTTCATTAAGAGTTTAACACTACATATTAGGCCGGGTCGATTTGTATGGAGGCAAAAAAATCGCTCAACGTTCAAGGAAAATCGTATTCTAGGGATCAAAATAAGAAACTTTGCCGAAGGAACCATACGAATTCTGATGTCCCGACTTTTGACGTAGGGTCAAATTTTGAAAAATTCCACTTTGACCCATTTAGAGTGCCCCAATCGAATCCAAACCAATCGAATATAATTTATACATTCATCTGCTAGAGCGTCTTCCGGAGAAGAAATAGAGACCCTAATATTGGAAAGACTCCTCCTACTTTCTGAAATATCTCTATCCCGAGATCTGTACATTTTGCTATAAAAACACGGCCAAAAAGGCCCTCTTTCAACTTAAATTTCAACCCCTTAACGGTCACCTAGAATGATGATTTATGCATTAATCTACTAGCGCGTCTCCCGGAGAAGAAGTAGCTCCAATAATCTTGGAGAGATTCCTCCTACTTTCTGAAATATCAAATTTTTCAAAATTTGACCCTTTGGGTCAAAAGTCGGGACATCAGAATTCGTTTTAGAGGTATGGTTCCTTCGGCAAAGTTTCTTATTTTGATCCCTAGAATACGATTTTTCTTGAACGTTGAGCGATTTTTAAATCGACCCGCCCTACTACACTGAAAATGAATTTGGAGCACACAAAATTTTCTATAATGCCAACAAATTGAAAAAAAATGCAAAAATCCGAAAACTTTTGACGATTTTTTGTTTCAGTTTTATAGATGTTTTTTCAATTTTGGCGATTTTTTCAATTTCGGGGAGTTTAAAATTTTGGTGATTTTTTTAAATTTTGAGAATTTTTTAATTTTGGTGATTTAAATTTCTTGACATTTTTCCACATTTAAAGATTTTTTTCAGTTTAAATTTTTTTTTTTTTTTTGAATTTATGACGATTTTTACCAATATTTGGCAATTTTTTTCCATTTTTAATTAATATTTTAATAGTATCTACAAAAATTTTTTTGAAATTAAAAAGTATATTCAATTAAATTTTTAACATTTATAATTAAAATTTTAATTAATTTGGCATAGTTGACAAGTATTCCTCCAGTCTGTTATTATTCTATCCTTTTTATTGTAACACCCTGTTTTTATAAAGTTTTAGGAACAATTCCGCTAGAAAAATGTGTGTATTTTGTTATTGTAACAAAAACAATGTACACACATTCCCCTAGAGGAATTATTTCTTTCGCTTTATAAAAACAGGGGGTTACCTCCTAACTGAATAATATCAAACATTAAAGACTTACTAGCTCTAATATGTCAAACATATGAGAATACTTGTCATAATAAATTTAAACGACGGTTGAACGGACAAGAATATGAGTAAAAGACAAACACTATAAATAGAGAAAAAATTCGAAAAGTATATTTCATCTTAATGCTATAAACACATAGACGACTGCAGCTACACGACTACAGCCTGTCAAAAATAAAATACACACGTTTATATGAAAACGATTATTTTGGCACCAACACAACTACACGGCTACCCGACTACTTTTGCCGCTGTAGTCAACTTAGGTTAATTTCTATTTTTGTTGGCTGCAAAACAAAAATAGTGTTGACAATAAAACAATATATGTAACAAATTAGTGCTTAAAAATATTTTATTTTCTTAAACACAAAAAACGTCGCAACATTAAATGGTATAATTGCATTAATATTCAAGAGGGGTTAGATAAATTTATTTACACGTTATAATAATGTATTATAAATAAGTAATTGTATTTTAAGTGAACTTTATATACGTGTCTACAGCCATGCATGCTGTTCTATTTTAATAAAGCAAAAAAAAAAATGTAATTGGCACTACTGAAATAAAAATTCATTTGTATAAAAACAGCTTTTTATTATGTTGCTGTCGTTTCCAAAATAATAAGTAGCTGGCCACACGGCGACGATTGCAGTGAACGGCATTTGTAGTCGTGTAGCTCTGCAGTCTGCTGTGGTCTATGTGTTTATAGCATAACTCAACTAAGCAAAGTTTTTTAAACATCTGACATTTGCTTTGATTTGGTGAGTTACAAAAGAGATATTTACAATTAACACTACAGGGCACGAAGAATGTTGATGAAGGTCGTAGCTGACCGGAAAATGTACATTCCATTCAGGCTGGTGTCTTATAACTTTTTCGGTGTTTTCTCACAAATAAATTATAATTTTTCTATTAATTTAAAAAATATTAGAAAAATATTGATCTTTAACCGAATGAAAAATGGTGTCTCACAATATTAAAAAAATTTAAAATTCAAGCAACTTTGAAATCTATTTTCACCCTCTAAATATGCGTTTGGGTCATTATGTTTCTTACCAATTATTTTTATAACTTTTGTCTTCTTGATTGTATAACCAAATTTCAAAGAAACCTGGAGGTACAAGGTGCAAGCCAAACAAGTTTCAAATATGTATAAAATGGTGCATCGCGAGTATCTGAGTTTTTCATACGAAATACATGTTGGGAGCCCACGAAGTAAAATCCTAAGTATACGCTACTGATTGTGAGTGACAATTACATGTATTGTTTTTTTTTTTTATTAAATACAAAACTTAAATTTTAACAATAAAACGCGTTTAGACTTCACAAAAAAAAAACTACAAGATATGAAATAATTTTTAAGTTTCTACAAATTAAATCGTAAACTAGGCGTTAGACTTTTCATTTTAAAAATGCAAAAGCTAGATTTGGAATTTAGTGGATTAAATTGGCAAACATTTTTTTCTAAACAAAGCGTTTAGAATAAAAATATTGGTAATTTGTTCGAAATCCACTAGATTTGATCATAATCTACTAGACTTAATCGTTATGTACTAGATTTCATAACAATCTATAAGATTTATTCATACCTTTCTAAATCGAGTGTATGTTTGTACTAAGTATTATAAAGTTTTATGCTGTCAAATTTTTAGAAACAAATTTTAAATTTCCTTTTCAAAAATGTATATCGCCTATTCTAAATGAGGGTCATTTAAAGTCTTTTATGTTTTGTACACGTATTCTCAAGGATGCCGGAATTTTCTTTTTTATGAATTACCAAATCAAATGCAATTATTGAGTACATTTGGTACTTTTTTCATTCGCTTCGATTTTGCATCGATGTCATTTTTGAAAAATTTATTATTTTTGGATGAAACAACAACTTCGACAAAATATATTTAATAATTTTTTAAAAACAGTTTACAACTTTTTCCATTTTTGGTTTTTAAGAAGTTTTTTTTTACTCAATTTAAAAAAAAACTCATAACAGCACTGAACTTTGAAGAGCATTATCTTCTAAAGTATGTTGACTATTTCAATAATTTCAAAATAATTTAAAAGCTGTAGTTGTCTAGTTTACGATTTGCGGTTCAAAAATCACGAAGTTTTTATAAAATGCATTTTAAATGCAAATGCGGTTTTTTATTGAACCTTGAATTTAAAAGGGATTTTTGAATATATAGAAAAAATCATTAGATATAGTTAACATTCTGGTCCCAAAAAAGTCAAAGTTGTTACTTATAAAAAATAATACATTTTTCAAAACTGATAACGTTTTAAAAATCGAAGTTGGGAATAAAGTGCAATATGCAATCAAAAATTAAATTTATATTATGAATGTGCTTTTGCACAAAATTGGTTGTTTTTTTAAATCTTTGAAATAGTATAATTACTTTAAGAAATATGGCTCTTTAAAGTTCACTATTTTTACAATTTTTTTCGATTTTTAAAAAAATTAAAAACGGAAATAAAAACGCGAATTTAAACAAAATTAAGAAATTGTATAGTATACGTATTAGGGCGGGTCGATTTAAAAATCGCTCAACGTTCAAGGGGTCAAAATAAGAAACTTTGTTGAAGGAACCATACCTCTAAAACGAATTCTGATGTCCCGACTTTTGACCCGTAGTGTGAAATTTTGAAAAATCCCACTTTGATATTTCAGAAAGTAGGAGGAATCTCTACAAGATTATGGGAGCTACAAGATTATGGGAGCTACTTCAAAATTAAGAAATTATATAGTATACGTATTAGGGCGGGTCGATTTAAAAATCGCTCAACGTTCAAGGAAAATCGTATTCTAGGGATCAAAATAAGAAACTTTGTTGAATGAACCATACCTCTAAAACGAATTCTGATGTCCCGACTTTTGACCCGTAGTGTGAAATTTTGAAAAATCCCACTTTGATATTTCAGAAAGTAGGAGGAATCTCTACAAGATTATGGGAGCTACTTCTTCTCCGGGAGACGCGCTAGCAGATTAATGCATAAATCATCATTCTAGGTGACCGTTAAGGGGTTAAAATTTAAGTTGAAAGAGAGCCTTTTTAACCGTGTTTTTATAGCAAAATGTACAAATCTCGGGATAGAGATATTTCAGAAAGTAAGAGAAGTCTTTCCAAGATTAGGGTCTCTATTTCTTCTCCGGAAGACGCTCTAGCAGATGCATGTATAAATTATATTCGATTGGGGTTGGATTCGATTGGGGCACTCTAAATGGGTCAAAGTGGAATTTTTCAAAATTTGACCCTACGGGTCAAAGTCGGGACATCAGAATTCGTTTTAGAGGTATGGTTCCTTCGGCAAAGTTTCTTATTTTGATCCCTAGAATACGATTTTCCTTGAACGTTGAGCGATTTTTTTGCCTCCATACAAATCGACCCGGCCTAATACGTATGCCAAATTTTAACAAAATCAAAAATCCGTTTTTGAATGTTCTCTCATGGAGATATTTGAAGCTTAAGTTAACTTTATATCAAAATCTTTTCAATATCATGTTTGTCCATCTAGTGTAAACGTAGCACAAGTACATTTCATGTTATTTTAAATTTTTTGTTAATACCTTTATCGTCGTGTATTGTTGAACACAATTTTCTATTTATTTTTGGTTGATTTTTATTTTTTTTTGATTATCGCTTCATGGTATCAACTTTTTTCGACACCATTAAAAATGTAAATGGATATTTTGCACGACATTTAATATGATTTTAAGTTTTGCTTCTTATTTCGGTTGTTGACATGTAATGATTGTTAAAAAAAGGTCATTATCATGTTCAATTAATATGTATAATTAATATTTATACTGTGTAATGAAAGTTTATCTTTCGATAATAGTTTCAATAGAATTTCTTTAAAAGGAATGATGTAACCAATGAACAGGCAAAGTTTTTCAAAAGCCTATTTTAATTTGTTTATTCCCGATTGAACAGCAATTCAAAATACCGATCAACTGATGCCTAATTTTAATATACCTAGCAAAATTTTGTATTGCAAATAATCGGCTAATAAACAAACCAATTCTCTTCTCTTAAATTATAAAAATTTGTTTCATTTCATTTATAAATTCAAACCAGACACAGTGCGATAAATCACAAAATTTGTGGAAATAATTCGGCCATTTGTTAACTTGTAGTCTGATTGCAATGAAATTTGGAACATGCATAAAAGACGTAAAATGGAGTTTAAGTTTTGATTTTAAACCTTCCAGACCCTTTGGGGCGGCAAAATGGCTGCCCAAAGTTGGGTACTTTTTTCATAAAAAATTTTGAGTGTTTGCCATTTTTTTGTTTCTCATCCGATTTTCAAAAACATTAGTAATCTTCTTGTTTTAAAAAAGGTTGAATTTAGCCATCTTGGTAAAACAAAAACTTGGGTAATCCAAATATGAAGGTAAAAATTTCAGTTTTTGCTTAAATGAAAATTTTCACTATTCAATAAAATATTTATTAATAGACATAATCCAATGATTTTTTGGATTTAACTAGACTTTAAGGTCAACAAATCGAAACAAATGTCAGAATTTATGATTTTCTGAAAACAATCCCACAATTCCTAAAAATAAAAAAAAAATTTCCAAAAATGGGATTTTTTTCGTTTTTTGCTGTTATGTCGTTTTGCTGTTATGTCGTTGAAATGACTTACACACTACATTAAGTATATGTTGGAGTATCTAAAACCGGTTTCCGCTACCCAATTGGAGGCGTGCACAAATTTTAACTGTGAGTTAAAGTTGATATTTACCTAAAAAATATGGCAACTTTGGAAGCGGATGGGGGGAAAAGTATTTACAAATCAAATTTTTTTTTGCCACAACTCGCATTTATATAAAAAGACCTTCCAGAAAAGTATACATACTTTATATGTTCAGAAGAAAAATATTTGTCTGGAGCGATAAGAAGTTTGGTGCTTTTTGGGGAAAATATCGCCAAAATTTACTTTTTTTTTAATTTCTACTTTAAACTAATTTAATTTTTGACTGAAACAAGATATTGAACTTTTATTGGCTAAATAACCGTTATTTTAAAACGAAAATTGGATGAGAAACAAAAAAATGGCAAACACTCAAAATTTTTTATGAAAAAAGTATCCAACTTTGGGCAGCCATTTTGCCGCCCCAAAGGGTCTTGAAGGTTCAAAATCAAAACTTAAACTCCATTTTACGTCTTTATGCATGTTTCAAATTTCATTGCAATCGGACCACAAGTTAACAAATGGCAGAATTATTTCCACAAATTTTGTGATTTCTCCCACTGTGCCAGAGAAGACAAATATGGCAAAATCCAAGGTGTTTATGGCAAAAATATATCGTAAAAAAGGCAAAAAAAAAAAATAAAAACAAAACAAAACAAAGCAGAACAGAACAAAACTCCACAAAAGGTAAAAAAAAATTAACTTTTTGAAAGAAAAACAAAATAAATAAAAAAATAATTTAAAGCGAAGATTAGGCCTTCTCATACAAAATGACGCTGATAGAATTCTCCTTCATGACATTAATGAAACAATTTTATAGCTTTTTTTCGTAAATTCAATGAAAAATTTCATTATATCCAAGAAATGCTATTAATATTTAGAAATTTTTCATAAACTTTTTTTCATAAAATTTCATAAATTTCATTTATTCGATTTCATAAATTATCTCTTCATAAATTTAACGAAAATTTTGTTTAGAGCTATGAAATTATATCAAAGACTTAATTTTTGTATTTTTTCATAAAATAGCCTCACTTTATTAATAATGTTAAGTTTTCTTCGATCTTCTTTTATTTTATTCTTTTTAGTTTAAACGAGCTTAAGATCATTTATTTATTATTTATTTATTTACAATATTTAGTCTCCACATTTGGGTGACTTCTTCAGGGAACAAATATTACAATTTTAAAAAACTAGTTTTAATAATTAAAAACTTATATACATATAATAAATTAAAAAAAAAAGTGGGAAATCAAAAAAAATATTTTCTGTCAATATGCAAAAATAAAAATATCCCAGAAATCAAAATTAAATAAAAATATCACAGAAAACAAAAATAATTATAATAATATTTAAAATCTTAACTAGAATATTAAAATACATATATTATTAAACATCATAAAAATTATCTTAGTTTATATAAACTAGGTTAGGTTAGGTTTAGAAGGGTTATGCGGCCAAGGGCACATCTCCACTCAGAGACCACTACGGTCCATTGTGAGTCCCTTCAGTGAAAAGGTAAGAAAAAATAGGAATAGACAGATATATAGATTGACAGATAGATAGATTGACAGATAGATAGAAAGAAAGAAAGATCTAGAAAAAACGGATAGATACTCCCCAGAACAAGCTCCTATCGTCCCATTACTAGAAACAGCCGTCCTACTTGCCGGAAAAATCTCAGCAAATCTACTGGATTGCATCCAGCGACACACCCAAGTTCGTCGTGAAATCTACCTCCTAGCCGTTTCTGTCTGAGACCCTGCAACCTCGGACAGTGGCACATTATATGCTCAACTGTCTCCAGTTCCTCAACGTCCTCGCACAACCTGCAAAAATCCGGGATGTCTCTGTCCCATCTGCTTATGAAAGCCCCGACAGAACAATGACCGGTCAGAAATCCCGTAAGGGTCCTGAGACCCTCCCTGTCCAGTCCCAAAAGAACATTGGTTGCCCCAGCGTCCAATGCGGGTCATAACGCCCTAGACACCCTGCAATCCATTCTGTTCCTCCATGATTGGTTAACGGTTTCGCGGAATTCCTTCCGTATAACCTCAAAGTAGTAACATAGTGGGGGCTTTACCCCCCGTCCCTAACCGCCAAGTCCAGATTCGAACCCTTCCTCGCAAGTTCGACCGCCAACTCATTGCCATCCACCTTGCAGTGTCCGGATACCCAACACAGCCTCACTGTAAATGCCTCTATGAGCTCCCTCAAAGTACACCTACATCGTGCGTCCAGGCGCGAGCGCACCGTGTAGTTTGTCAGTGCTCTGAGCGCTGCCTGACTATCGATATAAATTGTCACCCTAGATCCCCCAACGATGTGACCCAGTATCACTTCCGTCGCCCTCCAAATCGCTAGGATCTCAGCTTGAAAGACACTGCACTCATCTGGGAGTCTGTATGACCTTTTCACGTCAGTGTCAGCAATATAAACTCCGGCACCCGTGCCCGTGTCCATTTTGGAGCCGTCCGTGAATACTGCCCACCCCTCGAACAGCACCTTGGATCCACGCCAGACTTCCCTGATCGGGAAGACCACCGGAGGTGTTCCACCGAAGTCTAAGGTCAAGATCATATGATCCGATATTCCCTCGAGAATACTACCCTGATCAAGCAGTCCTACTTCGTACAGTATTTTTGTGTGATCATCCCTCCAAGGTCTTTCCAGCGCAGACTCGTAGAGCCTAAATCAGTTCCTAGCAGCCACACTCCTCACATAATGTTCAATTGGGGACAGATACAGTATGATATCCAACGCTGCCTGTGGAGTGCTTCTCCTCGCACCTGTAATACCAAGAGATGCACTCCGTTGGGCCTTGTTGAGCATTTTCATACAGTTATCCACTCTCAATGCATCCCACCAGACAGTACATCCATAAGTGAGAATAGGTCTAACTACCGACCTGTAAATCCAGTTTACCATATCCGGTCTTAGTCCCCAATTCTTACCGATGGAGTTGCTGCATGTGTAGTAGGCATTGAGTCCCCTTTTCATCCTTTCCTGAGTATTTCACTTCCAAGACAATTTGCTGTCTAGGAAGCAACCCAAATACTTAGCACCGTCCGATAGAGTCAACCCGACGCCATCTAACACTGGCCACCTAAACTCCTCTATTTTATACTTCCTGGTAAAAAGCACCAGTTCAGTCTTGTTAGGGTTTACACCCAGTCCCCTATCTTTCGCCCATGCCGAGAGCTCGCCCAGCCTCACCTGCATAATGACATTTAACTAAATGTCTGTATTTTTGTGCAACATTTGCTATGTCTGTCTTATAGTTAATGCGTTGTGTAAATGGTACTTTCATTATTTGTAACATTTCTAACATATATCTACGTTTTTATATTATCTTATTCTCTGTGTTCAAAATTGATGTATTATCAAAATCTGGATAATGATTAGAATTACTACAGTGTAATGATAATGCAGTTTTCTGTGTAGAAGTAGTCTTATTGTGTTTTTGATCAGATTTATGTCCTGCAATTCTAGTCTTTAGTTTTATCTTTGTTGTACCTACATATACCTTGTTACAATTTTCATTATCATTACCTTTACATGGTATCTCATAAAATAAATTAGACATTACTAATTTATTTATTTTATTCTTAGTTTTGCTGAATAATCTACATAATGTGTAATGCGTTCTATGTGCCACTAAATATTTCTTATTATTATAAATTTTTTATTTTTCTAACCTTTCAGATATAAGAGGAACATAAGTTAGAGGTTTATAAATTTTAGGTTCAGTAACCGTTCTTATATTTAAATTATTTCGATTTTTATATTGTCTTATTAATTTACAAATAATGTCCGTACGAATGGTGCCAGTAAGAATATCTCTGTGATGTAGTTGATATCACAAGCAATGCACTTTTTAATGATCCGGAAAAAGATCGCAGTTAAAAAAGTGTCAAGAAATGTTGCCGATACTATTAATTGTTATAAATAAAAAAAACTCCTACAATCCAACAAACTTTAGATCGTTCCATAAAAAATGACCTGTACACTCATTTAGATTAGATTATATGGCACTATGCACCGCGACCAACTTAGGTCTTTTGTGCTGCCTAAAGTTACCCTAAAGATTCAAGCTACCTATAAAGCCAATAATCCTATTAGGCAAAATCTTCATAATGTCCGAAGGGGAGACAAAGCGATTGCCAAGAAACTTTGCACGCCTTTCACATAGCCTCGGACATTCGCAAAGAACATGCTCTGATGTCTCAGCTACCAGTTCGCAAAACCTACACTCATCCGTGTCCGAAAGACCCCTTTTGAGCAGGTGGTATCTGAGATTGCAGTGTCCAGTCAGGTAAGACACCAGGGTTCTCAAGTCACCCCTCCCGAGGGACAAGAGTCTCCTCGATCCTGCACTGGAAAAAGAAATCAATCTCTTAGCCTGTCGTTGGCCAAGAGAGTTTTCCCAATAGAGAGAGAATTCTGACTCCCTCCACGACCCGAGCTTCTCCCTAACATACCCCAAAGGTATACCACAGAATGGTTCAGGGCCAATAAAGGGCCTTCGGGCCCCGCAATTAGCAAGACAATCTGCCCTCTCGTTGCCCTCATGCCCCTCGTGACCAGGAACCCACCCTAAGGTAAGCGAGTTGCGCCTGCCAAGTCGGTTAAGAGCCAGAATGCATTCCATGACCAGACCAGATGACACCTCATAGGACATTAAAGCCCTTAATGCCGCCTGACTGTCGGAAAGAATGTAGATACGAGATCTAATAGTGCACTCATTTAAATTCTGCTTTAAAAATATGTAGTTGTTTTAGTTATAATGCAGTTTCTTTATTTTTATTGTAAATGTCAGTCATTTGTAGAACAAATTAAATTTATTACTAACCTTGTAGTTCGTTATAAAAAAAAACAAACCACATCAAATGACTGTTTTACGATTTTAAATTCATTTTTTACAATAGTTTTTTGTTATTTAAAAAAATAACAAAAATAACTGTTTGTTTTCAATAAACATGACTTCAACTTGAATTTAACAAATTTTTTGTAAATTTAACAATTTAATTTTTGCTGTTCGTTTCTTACTAATATTTTGCAAAAAAAAATTTAAATTTTATCAATTTTTCTGCAACGTCATTGCATATTTAACAATTTTTAGTAGCTTTTCCCGCTATTCTAAAGGGTCCGCCATCTAACGTTTTTTTTTCAACTAGTGCTTATTTCGTGAATGGTAACACTTAGCTCATGTCTGATTTGACAGATAATTAATTTTATCCTACCGCTGAACGAATATGGTCCATATGTTCGTTATCTCGTGAAAAAAGTGAAAGAAACTGGCATCCTCATCGATAAACCAAAGCGTGAAAAGCCAAAAACAGTGCGTACACCCGAGAATATTGCTGCTGTGGCAGAAAGTGTGCGTGAAGCGCCATCAACATTAATTTATCGTCGTTCTCAAGAATTGAACATTTCGGAGACATCATTGAGACGAATTTTGCATAAAGACCTTGGTATGACGCCATACAAAGTCTAATTGGTTCAGGAGTTCAAAAAAAAGAAGTTATTTGGCGGACCCTTTAGTTGTATTTCTATAACAGTTTTTTAGTTTAAGCTTGAAAAAACTTAAAGAAACACGTTTTTGTGTAAACTTTTTTGGACCTTGCAATGAAAAATTCATTAAAACTGTTCTAGAAAACTAATGACAACCAAGATTTTGATTTTTTTTTTCAAACTTTAAGCACAAAAACAAGTAGCAGTAAAAAAAAACAAAAAGAAAAAAGTTTGTATGTTTAAAGTTTTACAATATCCCAGGAAAACTATTTTTAACATTTTAATTTTTAACCTTTTTTTCTCTATTCACAAACTTTGAACGCGTTTATCTCGAAACCATGTTTTTCGTACTAGTTGCGGCACTAACGGGTTCATTTTTTGATGAAATTTTTTTTTGTATTTTTTTAAACTTGATTCGCTATCGTATGACACGAGCTTTTTTTAAATTTTTTATGAATTTTTAAAGTCAATATTTTTTTTTTCGAAAAAACACACTTTTAAATTTGGAACATCACCAAATATTGTTAAGATTTAAAAAAGTCATTTTTTTCCAGATCGGACAATTTTTGCGACTCTCAGCGCTGCAACCACGAGGCCCCGTTTTTTTTCTTTGCCGCCAGTTTCGAGCTCTATAAAACCATGTTGGAGTGAAAAATATATTTTTTTGAATTTTTTTTCTTGTAATTTTTCAATTCTCTACAATAATAAAAACAACTTTGGAAAAATGTTTGTTTTTGACTGAGTTATGAATTTTTAAAAAAGGCCTGTTTTCTCTGCCGCGAATGTATTGTCCCCCCTTAAACCTTAAAAACAAAAAGTAATGACTTATTCAGCATTAATTATATAATGCATGAAATATAAACGTAAAGTCATTTTTTAAATATTTTTTTGAAAATCTATATTTAGAAACATTACTATGTATCTTTTTGTAAGCATGAAAGTAAGGTATTTATTTTTAACATAGCAAATTAAAACTCGAATCGCAATTTATTTACATTTTAAGCAACCCATTATTATATGTGACGATAGCTCAGTTGGTAGAGTGCTCGCATAACAAACAGAGACCCAGGTTCGAATCTCAGAGAGAGCACGTGATATATTTAATTAAAAAAATGTTTGCAATAAATTTTTTAATAATTTTTTTTTAATGAACATCTACTTATAGACACATTAATTTTCCCAACACGGTAACTATATAAGTAACCAGCTACCTTATTCCCTACTAGGTAATGAGCCCGCCCATTACTTTTTGGCTCATCGCCTATAAAACTCATCAGAGTAGTAAGGTGTATTGTAATGCGTGGGGACCTATGGTGGTACATTACTTTACCCATTATTTGGTAATGAGTGGTTTTGCTGGGTTAATTTTGACAGAAACATTACATTTATAATATCTACAAGAAAGTTTTAATTCTCATCCTTTAAAGAAAAAGAAAAAAATACTCATACACACTTGTAACTGTAAGAGTATATGTGTAAGTACGTTTGGGTGTGTTTTGCAAAAAAGAACGTGTCAGGATTTAACATTAACTTGCTGTTGTTGTTGTCTCAAAAATTCAGAAAAAATAATAGACAAATACAAAATACGGCAAATGGCTTTTGACCTTTTAAACATGAATACGGCCACAAAACACACACGTGTCATTATTTTCTATGTATTTGGTAGACACTCATAAAAAAGTTAGTTCAGAAGTCTGTTAAACGCGTTCCAATTCAGGTGAGCTAATTTTTTCTATTGTTATCGTTTAAATCAGTTATTTAGTTAAATTTTTTCGTTATCATATTTTACCTCAAGAACAACTTTCATCAGTATTTTAACTAATTTTTCGACCTAAAATTTAGTAATTCGTGATTGTTAAATTTACAAATTTTGCCAGTTAATTGTTTTTAAACCATTTTGTTCTTGTGTCTCCGATATCAGATAGGTTATTTTCTGATATTGTTAATCATAAAATAAATTATATCTCAAAAACTAAGCGAGATAAAGAAAATTGACCAAAAATCGTTACTCGTACATATTAAGTAGTATTTATTAACTACTTATATTCCCGGTAATAAATATGGACCTGCCTCAGGTCACATCCGGAAAGACCCTTTTAGCAGAAATTTTCTGTTGTTTAAGTTTTGTTGATTTAGCTAAATTTTTACTATTTTCTGTTGTCGTAGCTGAAATTTCAACTATTTGTACGGGCTTTATGAGTGTAGAAATAAATCTAAAAATCCACTTAAAACTTATTCAAAATGACGTTGCAAAAAAAAATCTAAAATTAGCAGATTTAATTTGCTAAATATTAGTAAGATAAGAAAATAAAACTGCTAAATTTGCAAAAGTTGTGTTATATAGGAATTGAATTTTTGTTAAAAAAATAGCAATTTAGTATGCTAAAATCAGCCAAATTTTTGCAATATTTACCTTAAATTTATTTGAATGCAAATAGCAGTATATTTTGCTAAAATCAACAGAAATATTTGCTTAAAAATTGTAGTGTGCTGATTTCCGTAGGGCAGATTTTAAGTCTTGTGTAGTTCGTGAACCACCTAGTTCAAATGAACTAGTCTTTACTTTAAACTAGTGAGCTAGTTCGCAATCTTCAGCTCTTTTCGTTCTTTTTTGGCATTTGAATAATATTTATTTTCTTTATGTTACTTTTGAGTTTAATTTTGTTCTTTGTCAATGTTGCCTGTTCAATTTTTTTATGTTAAAAAGAGATATCTAATATGAATAATTCGCTTGAAAAATATCAAGGAAACGATCTACCGAATGATTGATCGAAATTGTCAAAGATCGATTGAACTAGAAGAGCGATCTACACTCAAAAAAATAAGTTAGTGGAAAAGTTAGTAAAAGATTTTGTAAATCAGGTATACTATTTTTCAGCAAATTTTTTGCTAAAATTATGTTTTAAACCAAAATTTTAATTATACTTAGTCAGCACTTAACTGTTTTGAACTAATGTTTTACTAATATTTTACTAATGTTTTACTAATTTATTTTGCTAAAAAAAATTGTGCTGATTAGCACATCAATAGTGTGAACGACAACCAGATTAAAAGTTAATTTCAGAATGAATTAGATGTCAAGATGTAGTAGTAGTACAACTCTAGTAAGACACATAAAAAAAATCAACCATGGAAGATTTTTGTAACAAAATTGTGGATTGAAACAACTTGAATTTTGTGTTTTCACCGGCTTCTGAAAGTAATTGTCTATTTATTAAATAAAAGACAAAATAAAATATTTAAATTTAAAAAATATTAAATGTGTATTTGTAGTCAATTTGATAACAAATATACAACAGGTAGACAGACTAAAGTGAAAGACAAGACATCTTAGGTAAATTTTTATGTTTTCATTTTCTTATTGCCAAAAAGGGTTGTATATGTTACATTTTGTTATTTTTTCGTTTCGTTTCTATAATTCTCTGCGGCATTACCGTTCCTTTAAAAGATATCATCATTTGATGTAAGTAGTCTACTAATATTCAGCAAACATTTTATTAATGTTTAGCAAAGGTTTTTTAATTTCTAATCCACTTAGTTTTAGCAAAAGTTTTGCTGAATCTACTAACTTTTTTGCTAAAAATCAGCTCGCTCGATTTTGCTGACATTAGCAATTTTTTTGCAAGCACCCTCCTGACTAAAATGTTGCTGAATCATCAACATTTTTTGCTGACTTTACTAACTTTTTTATTTGAGTGTAGTTCATTCAGATCAATCGAACTAGAAAGAGCGCTTACTCAAACGAACTAGATTGCACAAGTCTACAGATTATTCGCATTAAAGAAAAAGTCGAAAAAAAACTTTAAAAATTTCCCTTTTTTTCTACTAACATTTAGCAATGTATTTTTGCTGATTAACGTGTTACTTTCAACTTTATGGATCTTTTCTTATCTTACTATTATTTAGCAAAACTAATCTGCTAGTTTTAGCAGTTTTTCCAGCAACATCATTTTGTAATCATTTTTAATAGTTTTACCAAAAAAATTTACTAATTTTTTTCTATTAGTGTAGCGACTAACATGAAATAACACTTAAATTCTAATGCAAAATGTAAGATACAAAGAATAAGAATCTATATATATAAAATTCATTTTCTGTTTGTTTATTTGTTCGCTATACAAATTTTTATTTTTTAACGGATTTCTCTGAAATTTGTTACACTTGATCCTATTACGCCATATACATTTTTACCGACGACTCCCAATTTTACGCCCACTTTTTATATAAAAATACTAATTTCTTATTTAGTAATGAAATCTTTGTTTTCCAACAGATTTCGCTCAAGCTTGGTACTAATGTTCTTTATACCTCAGCCGAGGTCACCATATACTTTTCATTGGCCATACCTTCTTTTACGACCTCTCTTTAAGTTGTGAGTTCATTATTTTTCTTTAGATAAAATTTTTTTATTTCATTGGAACTTGCTCAGAACTGTCACACGTGCTATTCAAACCCCAGCCAAGATCGCCAAATACCTTCAATCGGCCACGCCTACTTTTACGCCCACGCTTTTAAAACGTGTGAGTGCACTTTTCAATTTAGATGAAACTTTTTTTTCTCACTGAAACTTGCTCAAAACTGGCACAAAATATACTCATATCCTAACCAAGATCGCCACATACTTTTCATTGACCACGTCTACTTTTACGGTCACTTTTTTTTGGAAATTTTTTGTTTTACATTGGATGGTCTCTAAATTTATTTTATTTTTAGCGGACTTCAACCGAATATACTCCACATGATTCTCATATCCTAGGCAAGGTCGGCACATATTTTTGTAGCCACCACGCCAATTTTCACGCCCACTTTCTTTTAATTTGTATATCTGCTTTTGGTGTTTGATATACACAATTTAATTTTTCAACGTATGTATCTAAAACTTATGCAAGAACCCTTTACCACGGGCAAAGTTGACATTCAAGTTTTTATTGATCAGTCCCATCTTTTCAAAAATATATGAACAAAGCCCACATAAGTTTTTTGCTTAACAAATTTTGATTTTCTTATCGATTTCATTCAAATTTGGCACTCATACGCCTAGGGTGAAGACACCAAATACTTATCATCAGGAACATTTGCAATCTTAATATATGCACTAAAAAAATATGCACTTATTTTTTTTTCTTAATTTCTGTTAAGTGTCCTCCTCTAACATGCAAATTGGAGTTCATGAGAAACAGTTTATAATGCTTTTTATATACGTATTTTTCAATATAAATATTAAAGATTTTGTGTTAAATCTAAAAAACGAGTGCGGAGAATCCTACTTTCATTACACAGCTTATTTTTTAATTAAATTAAAATTGCTTAAAAATAATTAATTTTAAGTGCTTTTGAACGTTTTTTTTTTATTTTGCTTCGAAACTCTCAAATTTCCAGTTCAGTTTTTAAAAAGCTGAGTACGTATTTTATGGTGAAATATAAAATTTAGACTAGAAAATAAAATTAAAAGTAATTTGTACGACAAACTAAGCAAAAATGCAACAAAAATATGCATTTAACTAAAGCGAAATAAGTAAAAATATGCAATAAAAATATGCATTTAAAGAAAAATAAGTAAAAATATGCATTTATAAAAAATATGCACTAACAAGTCAGTGTTATTTTAAAAATTACGATCCAGTTAAGTTATAGTTATTAAAGCTTAAGTTATAGTTAATAAAGTGAGTGTTGCTATGCTTGAATTGGAAAAATAGGCTCCGCAGCAAAAAAATTTAAAAAAATCGCGCGCGAATTTTTTTTTAATTTTTTGTCTTTTTCTCCAATTCAGAAATAACAACAAACTTTTTAATGAATAAGAAATTAAAATAATTTTTAACAAAATTTTGAAAAAAATTTTAAGGATTTTGCAAAAGTTATACACTTTTGGAAAATTTTTAAATTTTAGAAATTTTTTTAAGTTTTGAATTTATAAGTCTTTTACTCCAAAACTGTCTAAGCTAATGACATTTAATAAAAACAATATTATTTCCATTTTTATTGGCAAACTTTAGTAGTTTTTAAATTTTTTTTCCCAGTTTCCAGAAACAAAAAAAAAAATTATTAAAAAAATTAAAATTTTAGTTTTCAAAAAAAAAAAAATCATCTCTTTCCTGCAATAGTTAGAGGGAATGTAACTATTTTTATTACGTACCAATTTCAAAGATTTTTTCTGTAAAATAATGCATTCGGTAGGTTAGGTTAGGAAGGGTTATGTGCCCAAGGGCACATCTCCACTCGGAGACCAATACGGTCCATTGTAAATCCCTTCAGTGAAAAACAGTAAGAAAGAATAGAAATAGACAGCAAGATAGATTGAAAGATATATATAAAGAAAGGATATATACTCCCCAGAACCAGCTCCTATCGTCCCCTTGCTAGAAACAGCCGTCCTATTTCCCTGACGAGTCTCAGCAAATCTACTGGATTGCATCCAGCGACACACCCAACTACGTCGTGAAATCTATCTTCTAGCCGTTTCTGTCTGAGACCCTGCAACCTAGGACAGTGCCACATCATATGCTCAACTGTCTCCTCAAAGTCTTCGCAAAGCCTGCAAAAATCCGGTATGCATTCGGTAAGATAAATGAAAAATGTGGAAACAGCTAAATTCTATATATTACAGTTATACACAGAAAAAATGATGGTCCAAAAATATCTAATTAATCGATTGTTTGAATATCAATGGCAATTAAAACAATTCTTTTAATTGATTCAATTAAAAAATTTATTGAATTTTCTAATACAGTGTTGACAACATGTAAACAAAATTTTTAAAAATTTGGCAAACTATTTTTTTTTTAATTTTGTTTAGATTAAATAATCAAACAAAGGTTTAATTATATCAATATATTATTTAATTTGTAAATAAAAAGAAAAAAATCGCAAATGATTAACTTTCAATAAGTTGAATAGTTTACCGATTTCAAATACACGCAAAATCGTAGTTATTTCACTAGAGTTTGCAACACTCTTTTTGTTGAGATATTCGTGTACGCACGAAAACTTAATTTAGTTTCGTGTTTTATCTGTGGTAATAAAATGCACATGTGGATTTAAATAAACCTTATCGAAAAAGGACAATTAAACTATTATTTTTGTAAATAATTAAATTTCCAATAAGTATTAGTGTCATTAAACTATCATTTTAAAGTTGTGTGTGATTTTTTTAAGAAAGCAATTCAATTACAAGAAAAAGTTCAAGACAAGACAAGCAAAACTAAAATTTTGTCTTTACTTTTTTCTTAGAATACATTTTTATATAAAAAAGCTTTAATTTTATTATAAATAAAATGTCAATTTAATTTACAAACCTACATTGCTTTTTTTATTTAATGGGGGGCATATCACAAAAATAAAAAAATACGAGTTTTCAATTAAAACTACCATTGTTTTCTTCTCAAGTTTTAATCAATTTTTTAATTGAGGTTGTAAAGAAAAACAATAACTCTTTTAATTGATATTATTATTTTAATTGAAAGAGTTTTAATAAACTGTCTGCAAATTTTTTTAGTTAATACTATCATTTCAGTCGTAGGTGCAAAATCAATTAAAATATTAATTGATTCAATACAATTTTTAATTGAAACCTGTTTTTAGTTTTTTCTGTGTAGAGAAAATTTCTTTTGAAAATTAAAATTTTAATTTTTTGACCAGACTATTTTTTGGCAATAGGTCAAGCTTTTTATTGAAAACTGGGAAAAATTTGTTTAAAAACATATTTAGATTGTCCAATAAAAATTGTTAATATTGTTTTATTCCATATCATTATCTTAGATTGTATTTGAGTAAGGGACTCTCAAAGTAAAAGCTTAAAAAGAAAATGTTCAAAATTTAAAAAGTTTGCAAAAGTGAAAAAAACCTTCACATTTTTTTCAAAATTTTGTAAAAAAACTTAAACATTATTTTATTTTTTTCGTCATTAAAATGTTTTTTATTTATTTTTGAATCAGAGAATTAGGCTCCGCAGGCAAAAAATTAAAAAAAAATTTGAGGCGCGTAATTTTTTTAAATTTTTTGGCTGCTAGTTTTCCAATTCATAAATAACAACACACATTTTAATAACTATAAAGCCGTTTTAACCGTTCAAAACCAGTAAGTAAGAAATGGTGGAATTATTCCCAAAAATTTTGTCATATATCCCACTGTGCGTCGGGCGTGCCTTAAGTTATGCACAAAAATTTGTTTTTAATATATGTTGTTTAACAAGTATTTGACTCCCGGGCAAGACCGGCTACAGCTAGTTAATATCTAAAACATATCCACTTAAATAAATTCTGTAGATAATAAATAAATAAATTAAATTTTGAATAACGAAAAAAAATTAACTATAAAATTTTCATTAATTCAAAATAAATTGAACATCTTTCCAAAATTTTGAATATTTTCTTTGTGTCTAAAAATAAAGGTCAAAATACTATTTTATAAAAGTCATTCACATACATATTTGGATGTTCGCGCACATTTTTTTTTAGCAGCAATTTAAACAGTTTTTGTCCTTATCTATGGTACTTAATGGTATCTCGCATGGTACCACATAACACTATAATTTCTGGTGCGTTAACATTTAAATTGAAGTTGTTTTTCATGCATGTCCAAAAATGGTGTTAGATGTAATTTAAATAATTTAATTGTTAATATCTCAATTAAAACCACCCTACATATAAAAACATTTTTTTTTTTTATATGAAAACATCTTTAAAATTTAAAAAATTTCGATTTTTTTGTACACTGTAGTTAAGTACTTTAGAAACAAAAAATTTTAATATACATATTCGCCCATGTCCCTACTTTAGAACGTTTTGCAATTAGAACGAATTTGTGAAATCACACGAAATTGAAATTTGGTGTTCTCAAATCCTAAAAGCTTTCGAAAACTCGAATTTTTTTCGAAATTATTATCGAAGTGCCAAAAACATATGGTTTTATGGAAAATAAAAAACATATGGAAAGTAAAATGCTTTTAAGAAATGCTTCTAACATTGTTGTCAATTTGTTTGAGTGTTTTCTAGAATATCAAAACAAAAAAATGTTTTTTTAAAACAGTTTTTTAGAGTATAAACAATACAACCAAAAATACAATAAAATCAGAAATAAGTAAAAAAAAAGTGTTAAATTTTTAATATTAAGCACCTTTTTTGACCCTAAATTGTAATTTATTCATTCGTTTTACGACCAGGCTTTTTTTACACGGAAAAACGTTCTGATTTAATCGCAAGAACACCGAAAAATTCTAAAATTTTCACTTTCGCTCTGATTTAAAAGCCGTAACAGGTGTGATTGCTTATGCTGTGGGCACAGGGTTGCCACTTATTTGAAACATTTAAAATATGGGTTATAAAAGCTCTCCGGAAAAAGTCGTTTTAAAGCCGAAAGATTGCGAAAATTGAAAACAGCCCAGAAACTCCCTCGATAAAATAAAATAAGCCTTATTATTCGATTCTGCTACAATAGGGTAGCAAAAAAATTAACACAGTTTGGCGAGTTTGGTAAACAATTCTGAAAATCAGTGGGACCCTTTGAAAAAACGGTGTCATCAGCTTTTATCCAACAGCTAATTCAAACTTTGTTATACCGCTTCATATTTGCCAATAATGTTTCTAAGCATCCGCTGAAAAAAATTTATTAATATTTTATGCATAAAAATAGTTTTTTCTTGCACTTTTAAAAAACATAATTTGTTTTAATTTTTTCTGCATAACTTACAGGGACTAATTATTTTTTATTAATGCTATTTGGCAAAATTGTGGCGACGGTAAAGCTGAACAACTTTTGTGAACTATCTGAACGTGTCCAGCCACACTAAAAAGCTCATAACGACCACTTTGTACCTTAAAAATTGTCGTCTTCTAGTAGACTATAGAGCATTTTTTTTTTTTTTTTTTTTTTTTGTAATTTAACCAATACTCAGGGGATGCCTCCTACTCATGCAGTGCATTGTATTGATCAGGAAAATAGGGTATGGGAAGGAGGAAAGAGGGAGTAGTGCTTGTGGATATTTGATTTAAATTTTTCTATATTGTAAACAACAGGGAAGACTTCTGCGGGAAGTTTGTTCCACATACGAATTGTTCGACTAAAAAACGAATTTTCTCTCTAATGCGTTGTGCGAAACACAGGACAATCAACTACAAACGGATGTGCTCTACTAGATAAGCGAGTATTACGGATAAAAACTCGGGCTCGAGGAATAAGTTCACTTATCTCAGATGAGCACCTCCCATGGTAATATGGATAGAAAAGTGTCACACAACCCACATTCCGACGATGCTCCAATGAATCAATAGAGTTGGATACACTACTGTCATTGATAAGCTTCACCGCACTCCCCTGAACACGGTCCAGAAGCTTCAGAATAGACACTGAAGCCCCTGCCCATATATGGGAGTTGTATTCCATTTTCGGCCGGATATAGCTGGTATAAATAGTAAGGAGATCGGATGGAGTGAAGTAAGTCTTGCACCGTTTCAGAAAACCAAGGCACTTGAATGCTTCTTTCGACACTTGAAATACGTGCTTATTCCAGCGGACATCACACTCTATTTTAATGCCCAGAACATCAAGATTATCCGATTCCTCGATACATATACCATCCATAGCTACAGATGACAATGTTAATTCCACAGCCCGCCTGTGGGTTAACATACAACATTGGGTCTTGCGTGCATTAAAATCGACCTTATTCGCGCGACCTCACTCAGAGATTGTAGATATGTCTTGATTGAGTGTGTCATTCATGTTCTGCCGTATGCTCTCTAACTCCAAAGAGCTTGGCCTGTGATCGAATGAAAATGAATGACAAATGTTGCTTTCATCTGCAAAAGAGTAGATAGGATTAAAGGTCTGACCAAGGAGGTCATTAATAAAAATAAGAAAAAGGGTAGGAGAAAGAACAGAACCTTGCGGTACCCCTGAATTTAGCTGAAACTCGTTTGATGAGACCCCATCTAAAACAACACGTATAGTGCGGTCTCTGAGAAAACTCGTTATAAATCGAGAGAAGACATTACCGACACCAAAAGCAACTAGCTAAGTCACGAGTGCCCCGTGCCACACGCGATCGAACGCCTTGGAAATATCTAGAGCAACCACTTTACTCTCACCAAAGCGGTGGAGTGACCGGCTCCAACGTTCCGATAGAAACGCCAACAGGTCTCCCGTAGATCGACCGCTACGGAAGACATACTGTCGATCATTTAAAAGTGAATTGGTCTCTAAATATTTCACAAAATGGTAGTTAACCATGGTCTCCATCACTTTGGAGAGCGCAGAGCAAATTGCGATTGGGCGGTAATTTTCAGGGTTGTTAGCCGTACCCTTTTTAGGGATTGGCTGGACATTGGCCACCTTCCAGCATGAGGGGAAGACTCCCGCACGGTACGAGGAGCTGAAAAGTTTGCCAATGGACGTGCCAACGTAAAAGAGCACTGTTTCAGCACCAGTGCTGATATGCCATCCGGCCCCGGTGACTTGTTTACGTTGAGATCCTCAAGAACCCTTTTGACTGCCCGGGCCCGAAAGAAAATCAAAGGCATAGTATAGGATACCCTTTCGAGAACGGGCAGTGGTTGATCGCTTTCCGGCAAGAAAGAATTTCTTGCAAAAAGTTCAGCGAAGAGGTTGGCCTTATCAACCGGATCGGTGAATGATTGATCGTCCTTTATAAGAGTTGGAATAGAAGAACTAGCATTATCCTTTACTCTTTTAACGAACGACCAAAAGGTCTTACTGCCCCGAGGAGCAGAAAGAACTTTCGCACGTAGACGCCGTTCGTATAAAACCTTTTCGCGTCTAAGTACTTTGGCACACTCGGTTCTCGCCTTTTTGCGATGCAGATCAGTAACGACGTTCTTATTCGAACGCCAATTACTGAACGCTGCCTCTCTGGATCTGACTGCATTTTTGCACGTCTGGTTAAACCAACACTTATGTTTTGATTTTCCCGAAATATGCTTCGTTGGAATTTTTATAAAATTTGATTAGTATGTGTGCCAGTAAACGCATATTTATAAAACAATTTTTTTTTTATTTTGAAAACTGTGGCAACCATTTTGTCGTTTTTCGTCAAACAAAGTAAAGAAAATCGCATTGAAAAAGTCGCCAAAGATCGTCAAAAACACTTGTTTAGTTTTTTTGTAGAAGTATGACACTAAAAAAAAACAATATTAAATATTTTGAAGAGTAATTTTTTTTTTGTTTTTTTTTTTATTTATTTCAAATTTAAGAAATAATAATAATAAATTAATCAATTAAAGAGCATCAAAATGCTGTTTAAGGGTTTCTACTGGATCTAGAAAATCTAAAATCATCCCTAATGTACTCGGGACAATTTCGCATAACGACTTTTCGAAAAAGTAACAAAATTGTCAATTTAATAAAATTCTCAAAAGAAAACTCAACAAAGTCCATTACAAAGGTAGCCACATGATCCATTAATCTCAGTTTAAAAATATATCTAATAATACGGTAAAAAGTAAGATGCATCCTTCTTAGAACAACGCTGTTGGTACCTAAATATACTTCCATAGCATAAATAATCTGCGACATGAGCTGTGAACTGGCAACAGGCTTCCTCACGCGAAGAGGCAAATATAAATCTAATGAATATAACCGTCTAATGGTACATATATGATCAATATGTTTTGCAATACTCAATACTGCAACGATATATTTAAGTCATTTGAATCTAAATCAAAACACATTGCCCGAGTTTTACCAGGATTAATATTCAACCCATTCTCCCGCATCCACAGACTAAGAAAAAATCAATGTTGGCTTTCAACACATCTGAAAATTGTTTATCTGATGAAAACAAAATCTGAACATCATCAGCATAAAAAAATGTCTCAATTGAGTTATTATCAAAAATATTAACAAAATCATTTAGGTACATCATAAACAAAATGGGGCCAATTACTGATCGCTGAGGTACACCACTAGCAACCTCCAAGGTCAATGACTCCCTACCATCAACTGACACAAACTGCGATCTATCACGGAGATACGACTGCACCAGCTTACAGGCTGATTTAGAAAAATTATACATACTACATAATTTGTACACTAACTTTGAGTGTAAAACTTTATCAAACGCTTTTTGAAATCAGCACACTAAAACAATTTTTTTTTTAAACCTTGTTGTCAAAAAATGTCTAAGATTTTTTTGTTTTGCTACTTCTAAAAAGCATTTGACTTAATTTAGTTCACAATATTATAAAAAGATGGAGCTGCAACAAAGCAACTTAAATTTAATGTAAACTTTTATTACAGAAAAAATCCTAAACCAAAAAAAATTTGTAAAACAGAGTAACAAAATATGTAGTCAATTTGAATTTTTCACCCCAAAAAAATTCTCAAAAATCGACAAATTACATACACGTAAGAAATTGTTGCCAATAAATTGTTAAAATAATAATTAATAAGATATTTGGCAAGCAATATGAGATATTTTTTTTTAATTTAAGTGTATACACTGCGTTGCAAAACAATAACACATTTCGTAAGTTAAAAAAAAAGTAGAAGAGTTTAACTGGCATAAATGTAAAACCAAAGGAAAATTAATAATATTTAACAAAAAAAAAATAAATAATTAATTTATTTGTATTAAACTATATAAAAAGGAATAACAAAATCAATTAGTTACAGTTATATTAGTTTTTTGTTTTTATATACATCGAGATTATTTTTATGTTATTTTCAATTTATAACGAGCATTCAACCTCCGTATATTTACAAAAATAAAGCAAATCAAACATATTAGCTAGGTTGATACTAGTATTTCGATCTGGCTAAAGATCTCATCAGAACCCGAAGTTTTAGAAAAGCTAGAGCCTATATAATAGGCAGAACTTTAACAAAAAACCTATTAATAATCAATGTTGCTCCATTCTTGTCTTCTTAGTAATCAACCACGTGGTTAGGTCTTTTCCTAACAAGCATCATGACGTTACTAAATTTTGAAGACCAAAAATGTTCTATTTATATAAAAAAATTTTAGTGTGTACTCTGGCTCAAGTAATATTTTTTACAGTTATATTAGTTTTTTGTTTTTATATTATTATTGTTTTTATATTAATTAGTGTTGCATAACTATAAATACACTTAACATAATATATCAAAATTTACAAAAAATTTAAGAAAAATATTTTAAAGCAGCTTCCTTTTTATTTCAATCAACTCGCAAATTTGATCAGACATCGCTACTTACATGCAAGCAGGTTTGTAAGGGAGTAAGAAAAGAAGCCCTTGCAAACGATACCTATTTTTAATAGATTTTGTCTCGCAAATCTGTTTTATAAATTTTTCCATCACTATACGAACTTTAAACTTTACTTTTTCAAATGTAGGCGAAAAACGTTAAAATTATTACATCAACTTTATTTTAATTGCATTTCAAAAACACTCAAACAAAGTCTGTAATGTCAGCAACATTCTTAGAATCCTTGCTTCTTTTTGACTTTGTACTTTTAAAATTACGCTTATTTTAGATTTTTTTTTTTTTTTTAAAGAGCCTTTTTACTATTTGCTAGCAATTGTTATTTTGAAGTATTTTTTGTTCTCAATTGAAAGTTGAACACTTAATGTAACGTGTTCTTGGTTTATCAAAAAAAAAGTTTAATAAACCTATTTGAACTTTGAAGCTTAAGAAAAAAAATTTCTTTAATGCTCCTTTGTTTGACTTATGAAGTTCCAAGGAAAAAATTTTCATAAATTTTATTTGTAGTAACGATTTAAATAAAAAGTTCTGAAATTAACGGGTTATTTAAAATTTAAATGTAACGGCGTATTTTTATAATTAAACGGATTATTTTACTATTTTTCGAGCTTCTTTTTGAGTGCTTAAAACATTTTTTTTGAGCTGTTTTTGGTTGCCCTAGTTATAACGTCTCAAATAGGCGTTCGATCGCGTGTGGCACGGGGCACTCGTGACTAAGCTAGTTGCTTTTGGTGTCGGTAATGTCTTCTCTCGATTTATAACGAGTTTTCTCAAAGACCGCACTATACGTGTTGTTTTAGATGGAGTCTCATCAAACGAGTTTCAGCTAAATTCAGGGGCACCGCAAGGTTCTGTTCTTTCTCCTACCCTTTTTCTTATTTTTATTAATGACCTTCTTGGTCAGACCTTCAATCATATCTACTCTTTTGCAGATAACAGCAACATTTGTCATTCATTTTCATTCGATCACAGGCCTAGCTCTTTGGAGATAGAGGTCATGCGGCAGAACATGAATGACACACTCAATCAAGACCTTTCTACAATCTCTGAGTGGGGTCGCGCGAATAAGGTTGATTTTAATGCACGAAAGACCCTATGTTGTATGCTAACCCACAGACGGGCTGTGGAATTAACATTGTCATCTGTAGCTATGGATGGTATAGGTTTTGAGGAATCGGATACTATTGATGTTCTGGGCATGAGAATACAGTGTGATGTCCGCTGGAATAAGCACGTATTTCAAGTTTCGAAAGAGGCATTGAAGTGCCTTGGTTTTCTGAAACGGTGCAAGACTTACTTCACTCCATCCGATCTCCTTACTATTTATACCAGCTATATCCGGCCGAAAATGGAATACAACTCTCATATATGGGCAGAGGCTTCAGTGTCAATTCTGAGGCTTCAGGGGAGGGCGATGAAGCTTATCAATGACAGTAGTGTATCCAACTCTATTGATTCACTGGAGCATCGTCGGCATGTGGGATGTGTAACACTTTTCTATCGATATCACCATGGGAGCAGCTCATCTGAGATGAGTGAACTAATTCCACGAGCCCGAGTTTTTATCCGTAATACTCGCTTATCTAGTAGAGCACATCCGTTTGTAGTTGATTGTCCTGTGTTTCGCACAACGCATTCCAGAGAAAATTCGTTTTTTAGTCGAACGATTCGTATGTGGAACAAACTTCCCGCAGAAGTCTTCCCTGTTACTTACAATTTAGAAAAATTTAAATCAAATATCCACAAACACTACTCCCTCTTTCCTCCCTCCCATACCCTATTTTCCTGATCAATACAATGCACTGCATGAGTAGGAGGCATCCCCTGAGTATTGGTTAAAAAAAACAGTTTTTTCTAAACTTGATGATAAGATATCTTTAAAACCTGATACAATGGAGAAATTCTGAGGTCGATTCGGGTTTAGCGCACCTCAGGCCTTTAAAATGTATGCTTTATTCTCAGGGTATTGACCTCTCCAAAATTGGTTAGGCCTGTGTTTTCATAACTTTTAAATTGGCCTTTTTTTTAAGAGGCTTTTATGAAATCGGAAATATAGTGTTTATTTTTTTTTTTGTCAATACCTGATTCTTGACCATCTGTGATTATGATTATGAAGACTTTAAATTTTGAAAAATAATTTATATTATTAAAATAAATAATTTACAAGTAACTACTTTAAGTATATATAATGTTGTTAAATTATAAAATAAACATTAGGGTGGGTCTATAAAAAAGAGTTGTGCCGGTCACCTCCTAGTATTAAAGATTAGTTGAAGACGATTTCAGATATATTTTTTTTTATTTTTTTTGCCACGCCCCTTTATACCGCCCTTTTTCTTTTTGTTAACGAATTGTTAACGAATTTGGCATAACAAGTCAAATTTGACTCATTAACAAATTTTGGTTTTTTCAACCTCTGTAACTTTTTTGTTTATTAAAAATATATACTGTGAAAGCAAAAGTTTCATGAAATTTAAATCCTTTTTTTCGTTTAAAAAAAGTGGGAATTATTGAGGGGAGAAACCGAGATATTATAAGTTACTACTAGAATTTGAAGTCGGCGCCAAAAATGATCAAAGAGAGAAATGAAATTATTGCCAAACTAATAACAATAATATGTCACATGTTGCGATCGGACTATAAATGGCAACGCAGAAAACAAAAACCAAAAGGACGATATCAAGGAGCGTGGCAAAAGAATAAAAAAATATATTTTTTTAAATCGTCTTCAACTAATCTTTAATTTTATGGGGTGACTGGCTGGCACAATTTTTTTTTGTATGGCATCGACCCATTCTATTATACAGCTTAAGAAAAGTTAATGACAAAACATTAGACACACGAGTAGAAAACTTGTAGTTTTTACACGATAAATATTAAGGAAATGTTTCATGTTGTTTAGCCCCCAAAAAAATAAAAAAAACATCTGTACATTTTCTTTCTGTCATGCTGTTGTGCGCGCTCTTTTGGCTATTAAACAAGCGTGTATACAAAATATTTATAACCAGGGAAAGTTTAAAATAGCACAAATAAAGTTAAAAAACGCTTGCAAATATGGAACGATGAACCAGGAAAAATGGAGTGAAAAAGGCGAAAATTCAATTGTTTTAATATTTTTATTAAAAAATAATAACGAAGTTATTATTTTTTAATATTTATGGTATGGTAAATGGTACATTGGTATGAATTTGAAACATAAATAATTTCGTTGCTGTACAACAAAATATACGTACCGAAATTATATATCTGCAAACATTAAAGAGATATCGGTCATTCCACCGTGGCATAGCAAAAAAAGGAAATTTTTTGACTTTAGGCCTTCCGATTTCAATTATATTTTGCATTCAGAAACTCTATGAAGCCACTTAAAGATTGGAGTTTTTAGTTTTTTAAATTTCAAAAAATTTGAAATTTATGAAAAATTTAGTTTTTACAAAAAATGAGAAATATGCAAATAATGTGTAAGTTTGTAAATTTGCATTAATAGTCATCGAAACCATTTAAATTATATGCATTTTTTTAATATGCATTTTTAAAAAATTTGGCCACTCTTAGGTAGGGGGAGGATTTTATTTTATAACCACTCGGAAGACGGCCTAGCAGATTAATGCATAAATTATATTTCTAGTTGCCGTTTAGGGGGTTAATTTTGAGTTAAGTAGCTATCTCTTCTCCGGAAGACGCGCTAGCAGTTAAGGGGTTAAAATTTAAGTTGAAAAAGAGCCTTTTTAGCCGTTTTTTAGTGCAAAATGGCCCAATCTCGGAATTGAGATATTTCAAAAAGTAAGAGGAGTCTTTTCAAGATTACATAAAAAATAGACGTTTAAAGGTTCCGTTAACACTGCATTTTTTAATTTAATTTTAATAAATCTGAAAAATAAAAAAAAAAATAAAATTGTTCTTTCTTGTAAAAGAACTTTTTTTTTAAAAAAATATGTAACCCCAAAAAAGTAAATGTGCGACTTTTTTAGTAAAAATTTGATATATTGCAAATATTTATTCTTGTTTTTAACCGATATTGTCCAAACTTTAAAAGAATGCATTGAAAAACCTAACCTATGCTATTCTGTTTGACAACGCAGTATAAATTAGAGGAGTGTACAATTTCAATGCATTTTCAATGACAATGATCCGATATATATTGAAACAACTACGAATGTCAAAACTTATACACTTCTTACATATTTTTTGTTTAAAAAAAAAAATCGCGATTAAAAACATGGTTTTTTCGAATTTCGAGAAAATAATAGCCACTCCTAAATCGGCTCCATAGAGTTTCTGCGTGCTAACTATAATTTAAATCGGAATGTACAGGGTCAGCTATTAAACGATCTATCGTGGAATGACCGATATATTTTTAAAAAAATTTTGAAAATGTTGTACAAAGGTCGGGCTTCGATTATATTTTACATCATATACTTTTTTTTTTTTTTTTATTTTTATTTTATTTATTAATAATCACATAATTACAAATTATATACTATTACCCTAACCGAGCACTAGCTACTATGGCTTTCGGCGCGTTGTAGCGAAAACAGACCAGTGCCTCTGGTGGGAATCGAACCCACGACCCCCGCACTGATAAGCCAGCACGCTACCAACTAGCCTACCGGGGCGCATTACATCATTTTTTAATAAAAAGTCTTAAAAACTAGCAAAAATGGCTTTTCTTGTCAAGGCTAAGTAAAAGTGGTATTTTTACGAAAAAGTTGATAAAATGACAAAAGTAGAAAGTAATGGCAAATGCTAGAAAAAACTTGCCCTATTTATAACATATGAGTAGTACATATATGTATAAAATATTTTTAAAAACTACATTATATGTGCTTTTTTCTTTTTCTTCTTCTTTTTCTTCAGGTAAAATATATAGAAAATTTCCATTTCGTTACATTATCGTATGCATACATGGTGTAGTAAGTAGGGTAGAAGGGGAGCATTCTCCACTTTGTTTTAAAACGCTGTTGTTTCGCAACCAAAGATGTTTTTGGAAAAATATTTTTATCTAAACTTTTACACTACTTAACTTTAGTTTATATAATTAAAACATAAATAACCCATGTTTGTGTAATTTGCCATTTTCTTCGATGAATTTAACGTTGGCTTGTCATATTAAGCATTCCAAATATCCTTCTTTGGAAGTTTTCTGCCTAAGCAACTTCTTTGGAAGATATTTAGGCATAAAATATTCCTAGGTAGAGGTTTTCAGCATAATAAGAATGTTTCCTTCCCGTGACAAGCGAATGTCAAATTCATCGGTGAAAATGCTCAATTAGAATTGTTCTTTGGCAGAACAGTTTTTGCCGGGTATCTCTCTTTATTCCTACTAAAGGGTCCGCCAAAGAACTTTTTTTTTGAAAATGCTATAAAAAAAACTACTGAATATTTTCTCAAATTTCTTTTTTTATTTGAAAGTACAATCCTTCCGGTTAATAATGGAAAATAGTTTCATTCAAATGGCTGCCTCGGCTAGCCATGC
The DNA here is from genome assembly GCA_021234595.1 of Delia radicum. Taxonomy (NCBI): domain Eukaryota; kingdom Metazoa; phylum Arthropoda; class Insecta; order Diptera; family Anthomyiidae; genus Delia; species Delia radicum. The sequence goes on along the minus strand of CM037854.1, from coordinate 76,074,582 downwards.
AGTAGCCTACACGATCGGTCCAATTTTTAAGCACATTATCGATTGTGTGCAGCTGTATTTCACCAATGGCTTTACGAATATTGTCCTTTAAAGCGTCAATTGTCTCTGGCTTGTTGGCGTAACACTTATCTTTGACGGCACCCCACAAATAATAGTCCAACGGTGTCAAATCGCAGCTCCGAGGTTGCCAAACGACATCAGCTCTGCGGCTGATAATGCGATCTTCAAAAACAGGGCGCAAAACATCGAGTGTAGCTTCGGCTGTGTGGCACGTAGCGCCGTCCTGTTGAAACCAAATGCTGCCAATATCCTCCTCTTCAATTTTTGTGAACAACATGGCCTTCCTTCTTCCTTCCTTCTTCTTCCAAAATCCGTACGCAATTTTCGCACACATTCTGCAACAATACCATGATTTTCAAAGTAATGTCGCAATATTTCCCAGCGTTGTTCAAGCGTATACACAACCATATTCGTTCAGCGGAAGGATAAAACTAATTATCTGTCAAATCAGACATGAGCTAAGTGTTACCATTCACAAAATAAGCACTAGTTGAAAAAAAAACGTTAGATGGCGGACCCTTTATTTCCTTTTTTAAAATTTCCAAAGTAACTCAAATCGGCTAAAGTTAATGTTGCTCTTTTTTCAGCTATAACAGTTCTGCTGATGAACTTATATTTTATATAAAATAATTATAAAAATGGATATCAATAGCTGTAATTTTAACAAACAAAAAAAAAATTTTACAAATAGTATATTTTCTTCGAATTTGTTAAACAAATATTACGCGTGATCCGTGCAACAATGTAACGAATTAATATTACGTATACGTATTTTAGAGCTAGTTTTTGGGATGTAGTTCAACCTTGTTTATAGTTTTAATGAAGTTTAAACTTAAAATGCTGTTTTTGAGATCAAGTTTATTTTATTTTAATTGTAGTTTAACCAGCCAGCATTCGCCGTTTAAACTAAGTTTTGAGTTGTGAAAACATAACAGCTGTGATTGAAAATTATACAAAAATAAAACAGCTTTTAATTAAAAGTCCAAAAAAAAAGAACAATATGAGTCATTCTCTATGAAAACACCGAAAAAAATGAAAAATTGTTGCTGGACCATTTTGGATTTTGTTAAAATTTTGTGGAAATGTTCCTAAGGGTTCCAAGAACCAAAATCCAAGAGAATTTAATTTTTGCACACGGCACTACCGGTTCACGCAAAATAAAAAAACAAAAAAGTCTTGTTTTTGTGCATAGTGGTTTGAGCTGTTAAAATTTTTCTGCTAGAGATATATACATGATGAATACATTGTTTTAAAGCTGAAGGATTATAGTTTCTTCCAAAAATATAAAATTTGACTTAATTCATACACCCGAAAAATAACGTGGTATTGAAAATAAGCATATTTCATTGGTTTTTTGTGTTTTTCAATGAACTCCAGTGTCGGCGCTAATGAATATAAAAGCATAATAATTCTCAGATACAAATTAGACATGTCGGAGAAAAATACAAAATTAAAATTGGCTCCATCTGGCAACTCGTTATGAAAAAATCGTTACTTGAAATTTGGAAATTTTGAAAATTTGCATACTTCAGGCTACAATTTGGTCATGTTTGTTAGCAGATACAAAATTGAAAATTACAAAGTATTTAGTCCCTACTTTTAACTTTATAACACTTCAAGACCCGTTTAGTTATTTTCACTCCTCTCGGATTTACAGGGTTTTAAAGAAAAGCCTTTTTGATTTTTTGTATGTATTTTTATACTTCCCTCAATTGTTATATACAGAGAAATTAAAATAAAAACAAGTAGTATTATGAAGTAACAAAGAATAATTATGGACTAAAAAATATATTTAATAAATTCAGTAGATTTTTGATGTTAAAAAATTTACAGTGGTTTCAAAAAATAGGCAAATGGTATATTTTTATCATTTAAAGTAGAAAAGTTATAGTTTAAATGTGGGTAATTAAGAATCGTGGTATAAGTTTTATATTATTTTCATAAAGTAATTGTTCTTATAATATTCGGAGTTTCAAAGTTATCAGAAGCTGAAAACTCTCTAACTTTTAACTGACTGTGAGAAATCGGAGAGAAACTGTGGTAGTTTCTTGTATTTTTAATTGTGCAAACATCAATAAATCTTTTTGACAAAAAGTTTTCGATAGCATCAACATCAGGAATGGATACAAAAAAAAATTATACCAGGAATTTGGGTGGAACAAAAATCAAACATTGCTGTAGGTGTTAGGATATGATGATCCGCAGTTCGCTGTAGACTTGCTTTCCTTACAGTCCGCTTAATTGTACCTCCTGCTCCGTCACAAGGACTTTTGCCTTGAGAAGTGGCAAAAAAGTGCCACTCAGCTTCTAAGCCGAAATCGTCTTTGTGATGACAAATGTTGATAAAAAATTTTTTATTTTTGTAAAATTACATAAAAAATCTACTGAATTTATTAAATAAATTTTTTAGTCCATAATTATTCTTTGTTACTTCATAATACTACTTGTTTTTATTTTAATTTCTCTGTATGTAACAATTGAGGGAAGTATAAAAATACATACAAAAAATCAAAAAGGCTTTTCTTTAAAACCCTGTAAATCCGAGAGGAGTGAAAATAACTAAACGAGTCTTGAAGTGTTATAAAGTTAAAAGTAGGGAGTAAATACTCTGTAATTTTCCAGTTTGTATCTGCTAACAAACATGACCAAATTGTAGCCTGAAGTATGCAAATTTTCAAAATTTCCAAATTTCAAGTAACGATTTTTTCATAACGAGTTGCCAGATTGAGCCAATTTTAATTTTGTATTTTTCTCCGACATGTCTAATTTGTATCTGAGAATTATTATGCTTTTATATTCATTAGCGCCGACACTAGAGTTCATTGAAAAACACAAAAAACAAATGAAATATGCTTATTTTCAATACCGCGTTATTTTTCGGGTGTATGAAGTAAGTCAAATTTTATATTTTTGATAGGAACTACAATCCTTCAGCTTTAAAACAATGTGTTCATCATGTAGATATCTCTAGCAGAAAAATTTTAACAGGTCAAACCACTACGCACAAAAACAAGACTTTTTAGTTTTTTTATTTTGCGTGAACCGGTAGTGCCGTGTGCAAAAATTAAATACTCTTTTATTTTGGGTTTTCAGACCCTAAATATCATTTCCAGTTAGTTTGAGTAAAATCTAAGATATGCCAGCTTTGCCGATTTGGTGATTTCATACAGAATAACTCACATATAAAAAATTTTTGAAATTGTTTTTTCTTCAGATGATGAGTATTATAGTCATTCGAAAATTTACGCTAATTTAAAAATAACCATAATCAGAAAACCAAAAACAATTCGAACTCGTCCAAATAATTGTCATTTACATAATGATTTGTAGTTTCATCAGCGCTTCCGCTTGTCCAAACCATCGGTTTATATGGTGTTGGAGCTCATTTGTTAGACCACACATTAAAAATTCAACTTCTTGGTAAGCGTTTCTATTTAATTTTATGGATTTTCAAAATTATTTAACAAATTACTTTTATCCACAATGCCTTGTCGGAAGAACAAATGTTATTAATAACATTGCGGTTGTATGCAACTGGGGGAATGTTAATGACGATTGGGGATCTTAATGGTGTATCTAAATATATTATTCCAAAAGTAGTTAGAAAGGTTTCTCATAATATTGCCCTTTTAAGGGACCATTTTATAAAGTTTCCCGAATCACAGCATGAAATTTTAAAATGCAAAAAGGATTTTTATAAAAATGGTGCGTTTTTTTATCCATCAATTGAATTAAAAATTGAATTTCTTTTGTTGAAAAATTGTTTGTCCGTCTGCTGCCTTCCATTTTTACATTCATTTAAGAGTCTATTTTATATTTAATTTCAACCAATACTAAACAAAAGAAATATTTAATTTAGAAATGTTTAGGTTAAGAAGAAGAATAAACGTTTTTCTCTAAAAATTAAAAGCACTATCAATTTTTAAATCAGACTAGACTAGTTTCTGCCTTTTTATGGACAGGCGTCATCAGTGATTTTCCATTTAAATTGTATTATTATTTGTGTCTTATAATTGTCAGATTGTCTCTATATGATCTATTTTTCAAACCTGCGCTCATCTTACATTACACAAACGTAACAATACCAAGTCATGACCGTTTAGTGATCACACCCAAGTATGGCCTCGAATCTAATGCAGCTAAATTGCAGTTTTATTTCCTATAAGCTTTTTCTGTTATTGTATATTATACTCGAAGAGACAACACTAACAACACAAATCTTCTATTTTTAGATTTTTGTTTATTTTTCTAATCTCCTCCGTCTCTATTTCACAATGTTACCAGATTGACGTATGGTTTTTACGTTCAGGGTTGTCAACTTTTGCGTTATATGTTGAGAAATCGCCATATGGCAAATTTTATAATGTATTTCAGTACAGTGTTGTATTAACGTCATATAGATAGTCGCAATTAATTTTTAATTAATATTCATTGACAAATTTAATTTAGAAATGTTGAGGTTAAGAAGAATAAACGTTTTTCTCTAAAAATTATAAACACTACTTAATTTTTAAATCAGACTAGACTAGTTTCTGCCTTTTCTTCTTAACCTCAACATTTCTAAATTAAATTTGTCAAATTCATGTTAATTAAAACTTAATTGCGACTGTCTATATGACGTTAATATAACACTGTACTAAAAAAATTTAATTGTTGGGCACAAAATAAACAAACATTTTTTTTTCTACTCGCGTTGTTTTGTTTGTTTTTCATTTTTGACATTCGCAAGTGCTACCATATTTATTTTGAAAATGGCATTACTTTTTTTGGTGTAAAATATGGTAATCTTATTTAATTTGAGATCACTGAAAAATAGCATGGAGGTTTAAAAGCAGTTTATATCTTATTAAAGTTTAACTAAACAGCAGTAAAACTAAGTTTGAACGTCCTCCCAAAAACTGGCTCTTAAAGTGCTAGCAATTTTTGCTGACGAAACTTCCACACCTTGTGGTTAGCCGCTTACATAATTTTGAATTGTTTACACTTTTTAGAAATAAATTTTAAAAAAAATCGCGTTAGCATTATAATATTAATATCAACGCTTCGACATCTTAAAGAGTATTTTGTTTTAGTACACGAAATTAAAAAGTTATCCCAAATATACTAACTCCATACTATGTTTTTTGCAACTCAAAAGAAACATACAAAATCATGTCTATTCTCGACCACGTGTGAATCACACATGTAAAATTTGGCGACATTAAAGATAATCAATAACTGCACAAATTAAGGAAAGGAAGATTTTTAGTGTCCGACCGAACAGTTCGGCCAAAAAACTATATTTTGTCGGTTTTTTGATATCTAGAGGCAATGATGGATGACAAATTTTGGTATTGGAAACATGTTTGTTGAGCCGATTTAATTCGATTTTGTGTATAAAATTTAAGAGAAAAGCCGAAGTTTAGCTATAAAGTTAAAAGTTCGGCCGCCGAACTATTTTCAATTTGGCCGAACTTTCTGAGGCCGACCACAGACTTTTCTTCAAATTTGACACTCAAAATAGCATCTAATCAGCCCAATAAACATTTTTCCATCCGCCAAATTTGTCCATAATGCTTTAAACTGAATACAGACCAAATGCATTTTCGAACTGTTCGGTCGGATACTAAACATTTTAATAACTCTCTGAAATATGGCGAATACAACGGGTGATATATGTGCCCCAGTGACGAAACCTCCCCCTTCTACCCTACATTACAAGTATATAAAATGTATGCTTCAAAACGTAATTGTGCACGTGCAGATTGTTTTTCTTTTTCTCAACGTTTCTTATGACGTGACTGAAGAAATACAAAAAACACGAAAAATTAAGTTAAGAAAAAGTTTTAAAAATAATTTTAAGCAAATAAAATTTGGAATTTTTTTTTGAAAAAACAACATCGAATTTAACTTTTTAAATTCGCTGTAATTTAAAACATTTTTGTTATATTATTTTTTTTTTTTGGTTGGTTTAAATCATCAACTGTATGCCAATTGAGTTTTAATAGTATATACAAAAAGTTTATAAAGGAATTATTTTTTTTAATAATTTACATCGACTTGCAAAAAAAACGTGTATATAAAACGCATTCAACCCTTATGGTATTTGTTTGATTATTTTGGCTAATAAGTCTAGAGTGTTTGCCAACAATGAATTAAATGTTATTGAACTTTTAACTGCAATTATTTAGACTATTCAATAGAGAATTTAAAAAAATATTCCAAAGTTAAATCAGCAGTTGAAAAATATTGGCAATTTAAAAGGGATTTTTATTTAATGCGTAGTGTCCAGACGTATGAGTAATATTAATTATTATACTGAGATCCTATACGGTGTCGTATACTTAATGCAGAATTAATCAATTAATTTGGAAATAAATTAAAAAGAAATTTAAAATATTCAAAATTTTAAAATTTAATCATGTGGTAGTTTCAAAGGCACTAAAGATCACGGCCAATCCAGTTACCGTTTTTGAAAGAGGGTGCGTGCCACCTCCCATACAACCGACAATTTTAAAATGCTTTGATATGAAATTATAAAATAACATCTTTAAGACTCGCTTTTATTATGATCAGTACAGGGCGAGTGGAAGTGGCATTTCCCCTATAACCTAAAATATAAAAACGTCAAAATTTCGTTAAATAAATAGCCAGATCGAAATACTAGTATCAACCTAGCTAATATGTTTGATTTGCTTTATTTTTGTAAATATGCGGAGATTGAAAGCTCGTTATAAATTGAAAATAACATAAAAATAATCTCGATGTATATAAAAACAAAAAACTAATATAACTGTAAAAAGCTCAAGAACTCACGAAATTCTAATAGGATATCTGTAAAGAACATAATCTATACCATACTTGGGATTTTTTCATTAGCATTGGAATTTCATTAGCATTAGTTAACTAATGCTAATGCTAAAAAAAATGTCATTACCATTTAATTGTAATGAATCACACTAATACCTGAAAAGCTAATTACAATTGAGCAAAAACAGCATTTGTTTACAACAAAAAATGGAGTGTAAATTGTAACACTGAATAAGGGAAACGAAATGGAACGAGTAACTAACTTTCTATTATCCGATAACATATGTTTATGTTTATATTATCACGTAAATTAGTAAATTAATGAAATCACCCTGTGGCTGTTTGTTAAAAAATTTATCACTCGGGATCTCTATCGGACCTATCCTATTTATGTTATAGGGTATATTAATACTGTGGAGCAAAAATTTTGTCCGTTTTGGGCTATCTCGCTTAGTTTTAAAATATCGTCATTTTGTAAAATGGCTTGTATCTCGAAAACTAAGCATGATATCGCAAAACGGACAAAATTTTTGCAAACCTTAATAAAAACCACTGTACCGACAACACAAATGTGTACAGTGTTCTTATTCCAATCGTTCCCCATTTTATTCCATATCGTTTCATTTTGGACTAATGTTCCATTCTGTTATCGGAGTGATTAAATTTTTATTTTCACGTACGACAATTGTGTACAGTGTTCCGATTCCAATCGTTCCCCGTTTCATTCCATATCGTTCCATTTTGGACCAATTTTACATTCTGTTATCGGAGTGATTAAATTTTTATTTTCACGTACGACAACACAATTGTGTACAGTGTTCCGATTCCAATTGTTCCCCGTTTCATTCCATATCGTTCCAGTTTGGACCAATGTTCCATTCTATTATCGGAGTGATTAAATTTTTATTTTCATGTACGTTTTTGCGTAAACAAATAATTGTTTTTTCATAAAAAATTAATCTTTCGGAATATTTCCCAAACCTAGCATATTTGCATTCAGGCAATTGCAATGTTCTCCCTTTAAATAATTCATTACTAATCGTAATGAAATTTGAAATCATTACCATTAGTCAATGAAATAAAATCAATGAAATTCATTATCATTAATTAAACAAATGCTAATGAAAATAATTTCATTACAATTGATATCAATGAAATTGTAATAAAATCATAAATTTCATTGGTCCATTCAATTAATTAGTCTCATGTATGATCTATACTTTAAAACGAATAAACGGAAATTATGCATTTTGAAAATACATGTTACATGTTATGTTGCGCAGACTTTATTTCGAGTGTCACAAATTTGTGATCACACAAACAAAGAGGTCCAAAAAAAAGGACTTTCTTCTCCCCATTTTAACCACTAAATTCTCTAGAACATGCAACTATTCTTTTTATTGTGTTTTTATATAAAAGTATTCAAATTTATGATTTTCTCTATATTTTTCTTATGAATTTTTTGTTCACATGCTACAAGGACCGTCCCAAAACTAGCCGACCTAACAAAGAAAACTCAACAAAATTGGGAAAAATTTTCTTTAAATCTCAATATAATCTCCTTTTAGCTAGATACACTTTTCCCAGCGATATTCAATAGCTTCGATATCCTGTTTATAGTAAAAACCGTCGAGCTTCTTAAAATAGCCACACTTAGAATACTATGTAGATAAAGGCCACTGCAAATGTAGTTAAAAACAAATTAAATTTTACTTAAAGAACGGATGAGTTACATTTCAGTAAATTCAACTAATATTGTCATGTGTTTTTTTTTTGGTTAAAAAAATGAACCACAATAGTAATAAAAATTTACCACATATGCAGTAAAAAATAAACAAATTTTTATTTGTTTTATTTTTTTAAATAAAAAAAAATAAAAATACTGTATCAAATGAATGTAAAATCATAATACAGTAATTTGATGTGGCTTGTTTTTTTTTTTTTTTAAATGAACTACATTTCTAGTCAAAACTTGTACAAATGGCTGATTTTTCACTAAAAAATTAATTTTTTACTATTAAAAATGTCCCAAATTTGTCATTGTGAAAAAAACTTATTACATTATATTTTACAATTGGGTCATATTGACCCAACAAACACAACACATTTGGTATAATTTTTAACAGGACCGAAGTCTTAAATTAAGGAATATAGATGCAAACAAGGCATTCACAGCAATTAATTGTCAATCAAGTATTTGTATAATATAAGTTTTCGTAAGATATAGCAGAAAAATTTTAAAATATTACATAATCACAGAATTGAATTGCTAAGTGCAAAAAGGGAATATCTGACATTTTGACCGAAATGAGTTAATGATGCAATCATATAGATTTGAATACGCTCTATTTAATGGGCGCACTAAGATAATGATGCGAAAACTATTTGATTCAATATTTATAATTTTAGAAGTTTATAGACTTTAATAAGTGCAAAAGGAACATCTACAGCAGTAGACCCCTTTCTGCACTTAATCGAATATTTTTTGAATTTCATATACTATTCAGTTCCGTTATATCATTGTGCAGATTTTATAACATTTCCTCATCTTATTACACTGTGGAACAAATACAGGTTAGCAAAAGTTAGGTCGATTCTGAGAGTGAGGGGTGAAAATAGAGGCTAAATTAGAAGACCCGTATCGCGGCGTTTGTTTATGTTAGTTCGAATTGTTTTTTAATCGACCTTCGAACTTTGCAGTCAAATGCCGATTTTAAGCATATTGTTTATATGGTTTTTTGGCTATAACTCGTCGACTAATTGATATTTTTTCGATCTGTAAAAGCCAAATTATTGCTAGAGACCTGTCCGACAATTAAATGTTTATAAAAAATTTAAAAATACTTAGTTTTGTGGAAAATATTTTCAAAAAGCATGAAAAAAAAATTTTTTTACAACATTTTTTTTCGTCATGATGCTTGTTAGAAAAAGACCTTACCACGTGCTTGATTACTAAGAAGACAATAATGGAGCAAAATTGATTATTAGTAGCTTTTTTGTTAAAGTTGTGCCTATTATGGAGGCTCTAGCTTTTCTAAAACTTCGGCTTCTGATGAGATCTTTAGCCAGATCGAAATACAAGTATCAACCTAGCTAATATGTTTGATTTGCTTTATTTTTGTAAATATACGGAGGTTGAAAGCTCGTTATAAATTGAAAATAAAAAATGACTTATTTAGACAGTCATTTCAAAAAATAACTAACCAAAACTACAGTACTTCAGTAACAGTTGTTTTGAGTAGTTATTTTAGTGTTTTAATAAACAACTACCAAAACAGGAATTTTGGAGTAAACAGTTAATTTTTGTTAGTTATTTAAAAATAGAGGATTATGTCGAGTTTTTAAAAATTTTCATTTATTATTGTGATGTCCATAGTTCGCAAATAATAATTAGAAAATTTCATTGTATAAAAACGTCATAACTTGAACACCGTTTGGAATTTTGACTTTGTATTTTAAATAGAATGTAGATAATACAAATTTGTATTGTAATTAAAAAAAAAAATAATTTTTTTTATTAAAAAATATTTTTAATAGACCGAAAAAATAATTGTTAAAAACAGTAGTTTTTACAATTTATGTACACTCAGGGAACTTCTGCTGTAAATATTTGTAGTTGTTTGAGTTGTAATACAGTATCTTTATTTTTAAGTGAAAAATCAGTAATTTGTAGAAGAAATTTTAGTTTTGACTAGAATTGTAGTTCATTTAAAAAACAAACCACATATAATTACTGTATTATGATTTTACATTCATTTGATACAGTATTTTTTATTTTTTTTTATTTAAAAAAATTAAACAAATAAATTTTTATTAAATTTTTACTGCATATGTGGTTAATTTCTACTACAACTGCCGTTTATTTTCTTTACAGTAAAACACAAATGACAATGTTAGTTGAATTTACTGAAATCTTAGTCGTTTTTTTTCAAGTGAAATTTCATTTGTTTTTAACTAAATTTCCAGTGATCTTTACCTACATAGTATTCTAAGTGTAGTCGTTTTAAGTTCATTGTTTTTATTGTTTTGTTGCTCGTTTTTATGGTTTTTTGAATTCATTCAAGGTTAATTGTTTTTGACCGCTTATACAGTCGTTTTTACTAACATTCAAGTTGTTTTATCAATAGTTAAAAATGACTACATGATTAGTAATTTGTATGACAAATAAAGTCATTGCCTTTTTGACTACATTTGTAGTCATTTTAGCTGTCCTTTTTAGTCATATCTGCCTTCTTAATCTCCTGAGTGTAGGCTTTATAATTAAATTTTAAAAAATATTGTCCATTTGTTTTTAATATTTTCAGTAAAAAACTGAACACAATTATAACTGGCAGAATATGAACAAAATTCAATTAAAAACTCAACAGGAAAAATAGTGAAAAGCTGAAGAGACGAAAGTTTATTAAAAAAAAAAAAAATATTGATTTTCTATTGGATCAAGTTCATACCACAGTTATTAGAAAAACGCAAGTATCAGCAAAAACCCACCACCAACACCCAAAATCAAAACTTCACATTGAATACACTTTATTTACACTCAAATAAATACACACTTGGAAAAAGAGCACATTGTGCAAAATGATAATAATAAATGACTTGTAAAATTTAAAAAAGCCAGATAATCTTTGGCTAAAGTCATGTTTGGGGCCTAAAAGACATAAAAACATAAAATGATAAACAGTTTGTATTACAATTTAAAGGTTGTTCAAACCGACACATTATTTATGATTTAATTTTAAATTTTTTAAACGATTTTCAAGTGTTTTATATTCTAACGTAAAAAATAGCATGAAATGAGAATGAGAAAAAGTTTTCCCATATTATTTAACATAATTATAACAGAGATGTGTGTGTTATGACAGAGATGGAATTAAAATCTCTGCTGTCCAACGTACAGAGTTAAATATCTCTACTTTCAAAAGTCGAGTTTCGCAATATGAAGACAATATTAATTTATCCATTATGGAGGTGGGAGTTGAGATATTACTTTCGGAGACTCTTAAAAATACATTAAAGTGTGCCGAAATCGTCTTGAAAATAGCTAACCGGAGGGTTTTACGGTCGCTGAACTCGTATATAACATTATAATTTTAAAATGGCTGTTCCGATATGGCAGATGTTTTTAAAAAGTTTCGGAATTTGCTTTAAAATTGTCACTTAATATTTAATGGATTTTGGGACCACTGAATACGAATCTGACATTAGATTAACAAATTAAAAATGACGAATCCAATACGGCGGATGATTTTTTTGGAAACCCGATCAAAAAAAAAGTTACATCTGAAATACAAAATCAGATCTCATTTGATATAGATCGATATTTATATTCTTATACAAGTTAATCTCAAAATTGGGGTATCCAGTGATATCAGATTAGATCCCTCAAATATATTACCGGATTAAGTTATATCAAATTGGTCTTTAAATTGGTAGATCCAAAAATATCTAACTTAATATATAATGAGATATTTTGATATTAAATAGGATTTACTTATATCCCATGACATATTTTTAATAAAAATATAAAATAAATTTAAAGAAAAATAATTTGGACATCTGCGCATATATGGGGTTATACATATATTGCAATATGTAATTATGTATTAGACGCATGGAAAATATTAATTATGTTGGGCCATATATAATCATATCTCAAACTAAATTGTTAATCTTAATGTCATATATTTTATATATATATATATATATTTTAAATTTCATTATTCATATGTCACCATATATGTATAAGCACAAAAAATATTTTATAAGACAGCATATTATTATATCTTAAATTATATGGCTTATAAGTTACCATATATGATTACATATTGTGTTATATACGGGAATGTATTATTATATATTACGAGCATTAGACCTGGTCGAGCCAAAAATTATCCGATAGTTGCACAATTAAGATCTCTAAAGTATTTACCAAATGGTGATGTTAAATTTAAAGTGAATTTTTATGAAGAACCGAATTTAAGAATACACAGGACATACTGAACCAAAACACCTACATACTTCTCAACTTAAAATTCAGCCTTTCATCTTATTTATTATTAATTATTTTATTCTGAAAACAATACGATTTTAATTAATTTGCATAAAAATGCCACATTATTCATATCTAAGTGGTATTGAAAAATGGCAAATTTCAGCCTATTTAAAAAGTGGCTTAAGTTTTCCGTAAACCTATATATGTGGTTGTCACATATTTTACAAATAATCCTAGTATTTAAAGTAAAAATAAGCAGGCGGCCCGTGAAAAGCTTTCTGATCGGAGACTGGCGTAAAATAACATTTTGGAACAAAATGAGTTTCATGGTCTTGGGGGTGGACGATTCTTATACCGATCAATTAGCTTAGTATAGTAAAACCCCCAAAGCGTTTGGTCCTGTGTGGGTACAGTCAAATTGTATGGCCGTTGAAATTTTTAATTTTTTTCGCCAACACTGTATTGAATAAGAATCAAAAAGTTGTGTAATAGTTCTCTTGAACAAAATTCTGCGTTCGGATCTCCCCAGCAGAATTTAAAGAGGAATTTTTCATAGAACACTTTAGCCATACACCTGCAATTTTCATGGGCCATTTAAGTCCCATTTCCAATAAATTCCAAAACGGTCATTCAAAGGCATTCTGTTGTGCTTCCCTAAATGCCTTCTTTGAAGCAGTGAATAATTCTTACAATGAAGCAGTAAATAATGCATACCATGAAGCATTAATGTTGCCAACACATAAAAAAACGCTTTTTATTGCCTACGAAGGCATGAATTTAATGACTCTTAGAGCACATGAAAGAAGCTCTTTTCACCTGCTTAAAAGTGACATACCAAGTGGGACATCGCGAACAAAAATCATGCCTTCTGGAATTGTTTTGGAAGAGCTAGGTAATTAAATAATGCCTTCCAGAACTGCTTCTGGGTAAGCACAATTTTTTGATGGGTAGATGTTTTAAAGTACAATATCACTTAACAACAACAAAGTAAACTTTGTAATTTTACTAAAGAAATAATATATGTAATTTATATTTGTACTGCGGTTGTTTATACTTGACTTTGATAGAAATATATAAATATATAAAAAAAAATACAAAGTTGTCTCCGATATTCTTACACTAGTTTATTTTTTGCGTGTACGTTTTATGTCAAACATAAAACAGCATTAAACGGTTAAATCTGAAATGTACCAAAAAAAAAAGTAACTTTTTCTACAGATTATGTTTTATCATCCCTGATTAGCAATGTAAAAACAGTACTATAAAGTTATGTGTTATAACATTATTATGTTAAGCTCTCAAAGCGAGTATATTATAAACTTTGACTATGTTATATTAACAGTATCTCTCAGATACAAAATGTTACCGTTAACTTAACCAATACAGCTTCCGTTTTGCGGTTAAGCAGTTAACTTAAAAAAAAGAAACCAAAAAAAAACTCTACCCTAGTTGATACGCTTTTATGGAACTCTTTTACTGCAGTCTCTCAACGATTTTGATATTGAGCATCAAACTCAATATTGAAACATGTTTAATTTTGAATATTCCTCTAAAGTATTTTGTGTTCTTGCGCTGTTCCAACTGCTGCTACATCTGTAAAATGCATAGATTATACATACACAAATTATGTTCCATGTTTATGTACAACATATTTTGTTTTTCCATCAATTCACTGTCATGGACATTAGGTTTATAACTTTAGATATTCTTTATTGCAAATTTCAAATTTTAGCCGTAAAATCCATAAAGATATAAAAAAACGCAATAATAATTTTTCGCAATTTTCCAAAAAGTTTTCGCATAAACTTTTTTGAAGTACGACACAATTTTTTTTTTGTTTAATTTAACTCAAAACTAATATTTCACCAGGCGCGGTTGCAGGAGGAGGAAAAATGGGAATATTCCCAGATAAAACAATATTTTTTAATACAAAAATGTAAAAAAGATTAAAAAATTAATTAAAAATACTCTAAGTTAACTTCTCAAAACCTTTTGCTGGTTTCGCGCCTGTATTTCGCATACAATTTTAAGAGAAAATGAATACTCATCTAAAAGAACACAAAGATTTCGCGGATTTTTACAAAAAAAAAAAAGATTTTAGCCGTTTTCGCGATATGGGCATCAAAAGCATATGACATAAAAAGTAATTTAAAAATGTTGTACAGGAATTTTGGTCCATTAGTGCAAATTTAATGGTAAAAACGTAAAAAAGGGAATTTTTAGAAATTGTGAGAAATTTTTGTTTCAAAATGGCCCGAAAAAGCAAATTTTTATCATTAATATAGTATTGTACATCACGTGGATTAAGGCAAACATTTTGCAAAAAGTTATAACCCTAATGGACATGCTCTTGGTCAGAGTATTACCAACATTTCACTGCACCATAGACTCGTGTTGTACTATTCGTACTTTAAAATGTTAGACACTGAATTTAAGAAAGATAAAAATAACGCCTTTATTGCTTTCGTTGTTATAACTAATTGTTGTTGTTATTGCTGTTGTCATGGTAATTTGTTATTTCACATTGAGGTTCATAGAGAGTTTTCTATAAAATGTTTTTTTTTTTTTTTGTTGAAATTTTAAAAAATGAAAACATTTCAAAGAACTTGCCGTGGGGCTTAAAACCAACAATTATAACAACATTGTATTGTAGATTGCTAGTTATTGTTAGATATTTAAAGCCATCATGGTTTTGTAAAATGAGGTTTTCTCAAAAAAAAAAATAAAATGTTTAAGTGAAAAAAATCCTGATTAAAACGCAAAGGGACATACATTTTAGTTTTAAGGAGAAACTTGTGCTCTTATGCATTTTTAGCTCGTCCTTGGCGAAAATTCCGAATGTAACACCAGGAAACACCTATTTTAATTTTTTGTAGCTAGCCAAAGGGGCATGGGCAGACCGTTAAGCAAAAGACTTTTCTCCTTTTTTGAAAGTCAATTCGACAGGCTATACCGCTATTTTCTTTTATTTCGGTAACGGTATTTTAGAGATAACGACATTTCAGTCATTTCGATAACGGGTTTTTAGCGTTAACTGTATTTTATTTATTTCGGTAACGGTATTTATAACGGTTATTTATAAAGGAAGTCAGTTGAAAGGGGTTTGAATCGATAACGTTATTGTAGCGGTATTACCTGCCATCCCTGCTTTACTACTATATCGATTCAAAACCTTTTGAACTAACTATAGCTATCCCTAAAATACCGTAATTGAAAACCCCTTATCCTTAAAATACCGTTACCGATATAACTGAAAACCCGACATACTTAAAATACCGTTACCGAAATAACTTAAATACCGCTATCGCTAAAATACCGACACCCAAATAACTTAAATGCCGTTATCGCTAAAAAAAAACCGTTTCCGACATAAAATAAAATAGCGCTACCCTTACCAATACTCGCATCGATTCCATCCCTGAAATATAGCTTATCAGTGAATTTTCTAATTAAAATAGTGTGGGCGAGACGTCAAGTCGGAGACTTTTCAACATTCGACCATACACTCAGGGAACTTCTGCTGTAAATATTTGTAGTTGTTTGAGTTGTAATACATTATTTTTATTTTAAAGTGAAAAGGCAGTCATTTGTAGAAGAAATTTAATTTTTAACTACATATGAAGTTCATTTAAAAAAACAAACCATATTAAATTAATGTATTATGTTTTTACATTCATTTTATACGGTAGTTTTTTTTTATTTAAAAATTTTAAATAAATAAATTTTTGTTTATTTTTGCTACAATTTTAATAAATTTTTTGAGCAGTAAAAAACAAATGACAATGTTAGTTGAATTTACTGAAATGTAAGTCGTTTTTTTTCCAAGTGAAATTTCATTTGTTTTTAACTACATTTGCAGTGTTCTTTACAAACATCTAAGTGTATCCACATGAAATTCTAAAAATTCTGTCTAAAGGAATATCTAAAGCGCTGCTCAAAATTACCGCACTTACTTAGCTATATTTTTTGTTCGAATAACTCGTTAACGAGTTATTAGGAAATTGTAGTTTTCGGCATTTAAAATCATGACTTCGTTGAGAATTTAAAAATGCAGATACTTACTTATTTCCTTAACTGTTAAGAAAAAGAATTGCAATTGGTGGTAGGATCTATAAAAGTAGTGTGTAAAAATTATAGCGCACTTTAATAGAATCTTAAGAAAAAAACTCAAAACGTGGTGAAATAATTTATGTTGAAATGAATTTACTTAGCTAAATTTTTAAACAGCTTGTTTTTTAAAAAATTAAAGTAGTTTTTACCATACATTTTAATAAAATACCAAAGTATTTACTAGAAAAAATAGATTTTTTTTTTGTAAATAAAATATTTCAACAAATTTTGACAATAAATTTTTAAGTCGGATACTTCGTTAGTGGTAGTTTCAAATAATGGAATATATTTAATTATTTTTCCACAGAATTTTCTTTTAGAATTTTTTTTTATTTCTTTATTTTTATTTTTTTGTAGTGTATGTTTTAATTTCAAGTCTCAGATTTCTACTTTATGGGCTTTGTATAGGCCATTAAACTTTTTATCTTTGAAACCCATTTTTATACCCATTTTATGTCTCAAGAAACTCATATTTTAGGTTTTAGTCGTTTTGACAGAACTTTAAGGAAGCCTTTTTGCTTCTTCCCTTAAAAATTTCCAAATTCCAATATTAGCGGGTGCGCACATTCCAAATTAAAATTTTCTAACTTCAGCGATTTGTGTGGTCCATTAAAGGGAAGAATTTTGAACCTCATTTTTTACTACGATCCTCGCGAAAATTCCACAAATACCTTATCTCTGAATTCAATAGACTTTTGAACCTCAATTTTTACTACGATCCTCGCGAAATATCTACAAATACCTTATCTCTGAATTAATACATAAACATTATTAAAATTTAATTCTCTAGAAAAAACTATGTAGGCTGACCGTTAAATACTCCTTTGTTTTTTTCCTCCACTCCTCCACAAGAAGAAACCTACACAGCAAACTTAAAATTCAAAGCATTAACAGAATGTTCACGGCGTTAATAGGTAGACCTTTTCCCCTTCATGCCCTCCTAGAATAAATTTTTTAAAAACCCCGCCTAAGCGGGCACACATACCAATTTTCAAGTTTCTTGATATAGCCGTCAAGTGGAAAACTTTTCCCAATTAGGAATTTCCGAAAATCCCGTATAGGCTGGGAACCTACATAACGAGATTTGAAGTTCTCTCTTAAGTGGTATCGCTTTTAACGCCTTTTTTTAGTACGTTTCTGGTCAAAACTCCAATAGCTATTATTGAAAGAAACATATGAGATGGAGAAAGACTACAAATTCTTGAGACATTCCCCTTTTTACCCCCCCCCCCCCCCCAGTTTCGCGAATTTCCAGTTACTCGTGTTAGTGGTTTGGCCGGTCCGCCAAGAATGTACATTTTTCTTTTTGGGTTTTAAAACGCTACATCTAATTTCAATTTACTCGCTTTAGCTGTTTGTTTAGCCGCCAAGGGGATTACTTTTCTCTTCTACGCCCCTAACTATTGGAATTTATCAAAACGCGGGTTTAGGAACCCACATACAAAGTTTTAGGTGCCTTTCTTAAGCTGTTTGGCTACGTCGCCGTTTTAGCACCTCTACGTAGGAATTTCCAAAAACCCCGTCCAAGCGGATTTCTATTTGGGACTCTTAACAAATTTACCAAATTGCAAGTTCCCCGCTTTAGAAATTTGTACAGGCCGCCAAGGGGGAGAACTTTTCCCTTCATGCATCTCCCCGAAGAAATTTCCAAAAATCACGCCTTAGCGGATGTCTATATACGATAAGGAACCCTCATACCAAATTTAAATTTCCTAGCTTCATTGGTTTGACCAGGGCGTAGAACTTTCCACTTAGTGCCTATCCCAGAAAAAATTTCCAAAAAATGTCGTCTGTGCTGATGTCTTTGTTCAGCGGTTTGGCCAGGCCGCCAATGTGGTGACTTTTATCCCTTTTAAAACCCATTTTACCACGTTTCTGGTGCAAATTTTAAATAGTGACATGTCAGTGAGTTACATCTTACTCCAAAAAATACAGATTCAAAATTTCAGCTTTCTGAAACCGTTGCTTGGGTTGACGACTATAAACATCTTTATGCATAAGTCACTGCCCTATTAACCGGCAAACCCGCCTCCAGGTAGGGTATATTAAACTGGCCAAAAATGCTCAAAATGAGTGTTTTATACTAAGAAATTAAGCATTTCCATAGAAAACCAAATTTACAAAATTTTTAATGAAACCAGTTTTTGTTTTCATGTTACGGTTTGGAAGCGAGAAAGCGTTTAAGTTAGTTCCGTAAAATTTCAAAAAATACATAATTTGAAATTAACACAATTTTCAAAAATCTTGAAAACATATTTATGTCAACTAGAAACCGTTGATATTTAACACAAAATAAGACTGAAGTTTAAACTTTTGAAAAAAAAAATTTATTTTGGTCAAAGGACACACAGGATTCCAATAGCATACCTGTAAAGGACATCGTCTTAAGTTGAATACTTATGTACTGATTTTTGTGAAATTTAGCAGAAATATTATGTTTAGTAGCGTTAGCAAAGCCCTTAAGTTTAAAAAATTTACGTTGAAGTTTAGATTCGTTTTTGCCCAATTTCGCTTTTTTCGAAAAACGAAAATCACCATATCTGCTTAAGTAAAACCAAATAAGGGATATGTACCTATATCTTAGTAAGAGAAATAATTTACGCCTAACCTTGTCCCATTTTTATGACCTATTTTGACCAATATCGCCTAAAATAGGAAACGAACAAAATGTTTGTAGAAGAACATATTGTTTATTTTTGGTTCCTTACAAGTGATATAAATTTCATTGCAAAAAAGCTTAGGCCGGTCTGAGGGTTAATAACTAAAAATTTAAATTTGTTTGTATTTATTTGTTTGTATCCATTCACTAAGTTCTCAGTTAAATTTTACATATTAAAAAAATAATATATTGATATATATATTGATATGTATATATTGATATATTGAAATGAACTTAAAATATTTATTACCAATACCACTAAACATAAATTTTTTTTAAAAAACAACTACACAAATATTACAAAAAATCACAACAATGAGTTGATGTTTGCTTTTGAGCTATAATATAAAAAAAATGTCAAAGAAGTTCATAATTTGAGCAAATATTTAATTGACTCAATTAATTTTTAGTTGACAGCTATTAAAATTTTCAACAAACCGATTTAATTGAAAAAAGTAGGGAAATATTTTTTCTGTGTAACAACAGTGTAAAACTCGTGTAACAAAAAAGAGGTGTGAGCACGGAAGATTAACATACTAAGCTGATATTAGTATTTTATGCCCAAAGGTATATTCTAAATTTGGGTTACCAATAACGATGTCAGAGAAAATACTCAATTAATTTCAGTTTATCGTAGCAATGGCCTTAAAACTAATTTAAGTCATGTTATAGAGACCTTTGGACTTAAGATTGCATATTTATTAAATACTGTCCATTTGCTATCATTGCCGGTGCCGATTAATTCTTACTAAATTTCGGCAAAAGAAAAAAAAAATTAAAAATGTGTTCTGCATATAGAAGTAGATTTTCTAGGTCATTCAAAAGTATATTTCGAATATTTTCATCATTTCATAATTTAGGATTCTTCAGATATGAAATCCGTTTATACAATTTTCGATATCTACACTCACATAACAAATTCGTTTGTCCCAACAGAATTTCATCCAACCGAATTGATTCGGTTGCTGCAACTTCGTAAATTCGGTTGTCACAACTGAATTCGGTTGTTGTAACCACACTGCGGGCTTGTTACAGCCGAATTCGGTTGTGACAACTAAATTCGGTTGTGACAACTGAATTCGCTTGTGACAACTGAATTCGGTTGTGACAACTGAATTCGGTTATGACAACCGAATTTACGAGGTTGCAGCAACCAAATCAATTCAATTGGATGAAAGTTTAGAATTTTTATGAAAGTGTACTCTTCAAAATCGTTTATTCATTTATAACATTACAAAAAAAATCCGGTGAATTTCCGAAGTATTTCGCGGAATTTCTCGGGAATATGTTTCGAATTAATGCTGAAGGTAAGGAGTATTCGTTACAAAGTAATGCATTATGTAACCCATTTTTTTTTTTGTTTTTTCTGCAAATAATGATACAGGTTAGGAGTATATACTACAAGGTAATGCATTACTTTATTGTACCCAGTAACGTTTTCTTGGGTAAATCAAATTTCTTCAAAACCTTAAAAATTTAACGAAATATTACGGCAAATTAGCATGAAAACCCCAAAATATCAACTAAAAAAAAAAATTCCTAGTCGCGAAGCCTAAAATAATTTGTCTACCTTTAAGAGTGAACTAGATGTTAATTATGTATAATCAAAATATTTATTTAAGTTAACATAACATTTATGTTAATATTTAACATTAATGTTCATATTAATAAACTTTTAATATACAGACATTCTACTCTCCGTTACTCAGCAGCTGATTTGTAGCAAACCAAAAGACAAGGGCAATAATAAAAAGAATACGGCAAATAATATACAAAAATAACCAGGAATCTTTATGAAAGAGCTGTCGGTATTGCAACAAACAGTCTGTTTATGGTGCTCAACGTTGATTGTTGGAATATTTTATAAACGCGGCGCTTTTTTAAAACAGTTCAAATTTGCTACAAAATCGTTTGAAAATTTATAGAAAAATATATAAAACAAAACGGAATGCGTGTAGATAGTAAATTTTCTATACAAGTGGAAATATAATAAATAAAAAAAAGAAAATCTTTTTCATATTGAATAGAGTTAAATGAAATTAAAATTTAATTTTTTTAAAGAAAAGAAAGTAAAAAAAAAATAAATATTTTGAAAAAACAGGTGCTCAAAAAGTAAAAAAAAAAAATATTTAAAAAAAAATTTATATTTTTAAAAATAAGTTTTTTAAAATAACTACAAGGCATAAACCAAATTCATATTTAATTAGAAAAATTGTCGCAGTGTGGAGTTTAAATAAATGTAAATATAGCATTTTTTATTAAATTAAATATTTATAACAATATTATGATTTTAAATTTAAATAATTTTATATAAATCAGGTTTCTATATTCATTGAATTTAAAGATTGTTTTTAGTGAAATTTTAAGATTTTTTTATAAAGCAGCAACGTCAACAGAATTTTGTATGTTTGTAAAGAAGTTTATATTAAATTAAAATGTAACTTTAAAAAATGTGACTTTTTTATGTTGTCTTAAATGCGTTCGATAAGAACAACATTTTTAGAACCGGTATGTTTACAGAAACATATCCATTAAATTAACACACTCAAAGAAATTAAGTCGTAGTTAATGTTGGGATTAAAATAAACTATTGGGAAATTTTTACGATAAACAGAATTTCAAACGAATTTTAGTTAATCGGTTTTGCGACATAATAACGACACCGCTTTTTAACCTCTGACAATTTTTTTTTCTACTCTATCACATATTCGAATTATAATCGGAGAGAACCTATCAGAAGACACTCCGTAGAAGCTAATTGATTTATTTAAATTGTATGAATTCCACGACAAAGCAAAGTCAATAAATTTTTATGCTTCGTCGGATGACAACAACGCCTATTCATTTTAAAATTTATCGGACGCTATTTGAATTTGGGAAATTACAGAGTCGGAGTATAAAAAGTTCCGAAATTGGCAAACAAACAAAAATGCGAAGCATGGACTTAATATTTATTTATGCATACCTAGTAAACAATTTTATACTGCTTAGCTCAATAATTTTTGACTACCAAAATCCCAGGAATTTCGGGAGGGATTTCCCGGGGTTTTTTTTTTTTTTTTTTTTAATTCGCCTACAAAATTATAATAGGGACAATTTTATGAGCAACAAAAACGACATTTTCGACTTTACCTCATCTGATTTTAGTGAAACTTTCCAGGCAGAAAAATACAATCGGCACAGTGTTGGCAAAGCGACGGCGACAGTCGGTTATTCGTTGGCAGAACGTAGGATAGGGTTGCCATTCGTACTGTTTTAAACAGTACATGTACTGTTTTTTGAAAAATGTACTGTTTTATTCACAACACCTAAAACAGTACGCAAAAGTACTGTTTTTTTTTGGTTTGTACTGTTTTTGTACTGTTTTTTTTTGTATATTTTACATATTTTTATATAAACAAGCTTTTTTGCGTGTACAAAGAATATATATTTTTTAACCATGTTTTTTTTCGTGTGTACAATAATAATAATTTTAAAATTCAACTCGTAATTTTTTAAATTTAATTACCAAATTGGAAATTCTTTTCACAATTTTTGAAATTAAATTACTAACTTTTAAAATTTGTTAGTTCAAAATCAAAATTTAGTTTGAAAATATAGTGGGTAGTTCTTAAACGAAAGTTACATATGGTGTAGCATTGGTAATTCGTTTATTCAAACTAAGATTAATATTATTTGAAAAACGACGTTGAATTTGTGTTTTTGATCTAATTAGTAATTAAAATACTATTTATTCAACAAGATCTATATATGATTGCCTTTTGAAACAAATTCAATATTTTTCGTTACGTTTTCATAGTTTTTTATATGTGTTTTATGTTTTTATTAACTTATTTTTAAAAAATATGTGATATATAGAATTAAATGTTATGTCACCGTTATGTTCTTATAGTTGTTTTTATGTTTTTATTAACTTTTTTTAAATAAAAATGTGATGTATTGAAGTAAAAGTTATGTTATTGAATTAAATGTTATGTCACCGTTATGTTTTCATAGTTTTAAAACGTTTTTATGTTTTCTACACCGAACCAAATACGGCAGTAATATTTACGAAAAAGCATGTTAATTTGACGAAAGAACAATCATTATACAGCTAACAAAACAGGGGTGTTGATTTGAATAAAATTTTCGTTAATTTATATTTGAGATAAATTTGACGAAATTTTGTCAAATTAACAGAATTATTTTCGTCAATTTGAATAAAATAGTTTATTCAATTTGAATAAATATCATCAATTTAACAAAATAATTTTCGTCGATTCCACGATATTTTATCAATTTTACTAAATTTTTCTACCCTTTCAAAAAATAAAATATCCATAAAAATTATTTTTATTTTTGAAATTATATTAATTTTTTTATTAAAAAGAATATGTTAATATTTTAAAAACTTAAAAAATGTTAACCATAATAAACAAAAAAATTACAAAATAAAAAATAACTAAAAAAATTATAATAATAGGTAAACTTACAAAAAGGGAATGAATTTATTAAAGATGAAGAAACTGCTGCCGTGTGTTCATATTTCCAATGTGTTAATTTAAATTCCGGACGGAAACTTATTTATCTTTGCCTAAACCTTTGTCAATGTAATGTGTAGAATACCTAAAAACATTAATAAAAATAAAAATTAGTTTATAAATTTAATTATTATATACATATATCATTACTTACATAAAGTTTCATTTTCACATGAAGTTTTGTAGATTTTGAAGACGCTTTTATAATGCAAAAAAAAACATGGCGAAAACTTAAAAGCTTTAGCAATTGCATGAAAAAATAAATAAATTTTAGCAAAACACAATTTTTTTTCACGACTGCCCAATGCAAAAAGTAATGGCGTCCAAACTAATAATTTTAGCCAATTTGACGAAATTTAGTCAATTTGATGAAATTTAGGCAATTTTACTTCTTTAGAGGATGTAAACTTGACGAAATTTTGTTGATTTGAATAAAATTTGTTAAATCTTAAAAAAAAAATTGACAACATTTTGTTAAAGATCTACAAATTTTTTTTTGTTGATTTTACCTACGCTATTTGGTTCAGTGTATTAACTTATTTTAAGTAAATATGTGATGTATTGAAGTAACAGTTATGTTAACAATAAATACAGAAATGTACTGTTTTTTTTTGAAAAGTACTGTTTTTTTTTCATCAATGTACTTTTTTTTTCACTTTTCAAATATGGCAACCCTAACGTAGGATTAACAATCTTGAGAGTATTGTCCTGTTACCCGATTGATAACAATGGCCAACCGTTAATTTTAACGAACTTGCCACCGTTGGCAAAACGTTGGTAATTAAAAAAATGTGGGGCTTTTAAAATAGCTTATATTAAAATAACTTTGAGAAATATGTGTAATAAAACATATTTAAAAATCAGCTATAATTTTATACATCATATTTAAATGTGTGAAATATAATAAAATATTGAAAAAAAAAATATTTATAATTGGTTATAATATTGGTAAAAACAATATTGTCAAAGAATTTAGCGGGTAGTACTGGCAAAATACATGCTTTGCAATGAAAATAGTGTTTTGCTAGTACAATATTAGCTGTACCTTTGGTAATTATTAACAAAGTGGGATTTACAAAAATTGCGGTGGTTTGCCAGTACTATTTTTTTTTTGGTACGGTTGGCAATTTCTACCTGTTTTGGTATAAACATTTTCCTAGTTAATATGGAGTTTACACAGTTTTTTTATGTTTTCAAAATTCGTTATAGTTCGCGTTGAGTCGCTGCTCAAAGTTGGCGGTTTTTAATAAACGTGTAAGATATATATAATGTTCATAACAATTATCATAGCCCCACAGGCAGGAAAATACAATCGGGACAGGGCTGGCAAAGCGGAAACTCTTTGATTCGCAAAGATATTGTGTTAACTCTGTTCATAGACTCAAGGAAGAAACATGCATTTGCATGAACTTAGGGTTCCTGATCATAACTTTTGGGCGGGTCAACAGAAAATTAAAAGCTTGGTGTCATTTTAAATATCAAAACTTCTTCTTAATTCTTTTCGCGAAAAGAATAACGAAACTGAAAAAATGTCCTTAATTCTCGAATATCTCAAAAAACCCGTAATAAATTTGTCTGAAATTTATTTTTCAATTAACTCAAAGTATAATTTACAACACTTACAAAGTTGGGAATCGAAGAGATTCAAATTAAACGAAATATTTCCGAAAGTATCTTTAGTATTTAATATAAAATTTTGTATAATCACACATTAGCACATTACGACAAATTTCAATATTTTTTGCCTTCCGTGGTAAACGCGATATGTATGTTAAACAGGAGACCACATATAGTTAAACTGCGTACTCAGATTTTCGCTATCACATTATACGTAAAAAGGACATTAAAAGTAAATTTTTTAAAGAAATTATGTATATACTTGTACTCATTAAATGAAGCCAATGTGGGTATTATATGAAAGACCAATATCTCTGCTATTCCACAAAAGTATTAGTCGTAATATTTCAGGACCAAACATTTTATAAATGTCCTTTCATTAAGATATTTCTGCATTGATTTTTTTTGCAAATAAATAAGGAAGCGAATTTAACAAAATAATCTTTATACTTGATTTCGAAACATCGATTTGAACTCGTTTTAATAAAAGTGCGGCTATAGTTATGAAACACTGAGAAATACATTTATAGGCCGTGTTTTGTCAGTTTCAAAAGTGGATTTCTTCAATTTGTATAAACTAAAGTACCTTTACAGTAGAATCTCAGAAATTAGAACCACTTTGTACATCGGGCAATTCTAATTTCTGAAAAGTTCTAATTTCTGGACATTTTTTTTTACAGAAAATTATAATAAAACTAGTTATGTAAGCTTTATTTTAACACAAAACAATTTTTATTTAATAATATTTAATTAATTGAACATATTAAATTCATAGAAAAACTTTACAATTTTTTTTATTATTAGGTATTTAATTTTGTACAAGGATATCAAATTTCACATGCATATGACCGAATTGTACTCACCACGAATAACTCGGGGATACCCCGTTTTATTTTTACTTCAATGAGCAAAAAAATAATTTGTAGTGAATATACAAAACAAAATAAAAAAGACTTCCAGAAATTAGAACCTCAGGTTCTAATTTCAGAGCGCACAATACATTGGAGCTTACAATACATTGCAAAAAAATAATTTGTAGTGAAAATACAAAACAAAATAAAAAAAAAAACTTCCAGAAATTAGAACCACAGGTTCTAATTTCAAAGCGTACAATACATTGGAATGGCAGGTTCTAATTTCTGAACGGTTCTAATTTGTGAGAGTTCTAATTTGTGAGATTCTACTGTATAACACTTTGAGAAACCGAAATAAGTTTTCTTAAATTGTTTCTTAAACTTTAAATTTGACGAAAAATGTAGTGCGGCTATAGTTATGATATGCAGTGTTATCAAACTATAAACTATAAAATCTTTGTTTAGACTAGAGATGGGCATGTGAGTAAATTTTGACTCACGGTCACGAGAGAATAATTCTACTCACGCAGAAGATTTTTTTTTCTGCTCACTCTCACTCACGCTCAAGTTAGTAAATTTGGATTTTATTCACAATCACGAGTGATCACCCGTGATTCACACAAATCACGGAAATTCACGAAAAAAATCTTAGCAAAAAAAAAAATATTATGAATGTTTAACTCAAAATTTCTCTGAATATGCAATTTTGCTATTGGTAACTAAGAATTGTTTGGTACTCATACTCACTAACGTTCACGTGAGTAAAATTTAGTTTCACTCACACTCACGATTAAATCATTTAAATCACGCAACATTCTGCTCACGTGCCCATCTCTAGTTTAGACTATTAAACTTAAAAGTGTAATATATCTCACGACAATTGGAAATGGTGTAGTTACAGTGTCGTTAATTAATCATTTTGCTCTTTGTTTTGCCTGTTCTTTGCAAAAGGAAGTAATTATTTAGAAAATTTTTATCAAAACGAATAAAAACACACAAATTAAATATTTAGCTTAACTTTGTGTAAAATAGAAGATTCAATTAGAAACTATACATCATTAAGAACATGCAATCTATATCGAATATATAGTAAAATATCGATAAACATAAGCTGATTTCCTCGAAACTGCCAACTTTTAAAAAACTTAAGTTAACTAAGAAGAGTAAATTTCTTTATTATATAGAATTCATTCGACATCAAAATGATTCTTTTTATGGTAGCAATATACGAGCATCAATATAAATGGCATCTCTTAAATATATAGATATACAATTAACACTTTTACTAAATTTAACAGATGATCAGATTGCAGTTTAAATTATTGACTCCTTTTGGAAAAGACAACATTAGTAACAACATTTTATAACAAGATTTAATTTAAATAGAAATAAAAGACAGTTATAGAGTCATTCCAAAAATTTTCGATTTCATATTACAGTAGTTTTGATTTAACTGCCTTTTACTTGCGTGCACTTTTCACATAACTGCACAAAATTTTGGTTTCGTTGTTATTTTACAAAATTACGTATGCAACTGTGTATACCTGCGCATTTAAAATAAGTGCCTCATGTTTTTGGCAGTTGTACATTATTTTCATACAAAAGATCGCCGTTAGCTGCCTCTTATGTTTTGCTTACTTAGTTAGTTTGGTTAGTTAAATTTGTATGTAAAAACCTTATAAAATTTTTTATGAATGTTTTTTTATTTTCGTTTTGTTGTTTTTTATATAAATTCTATTGTATGAAATAAACAATTAATAAAAATAAATTAAATCATATCTGGTCTTTGCAGTTTTCAACAATTTAGTTTACCTGCACTTTAAGGCAGGTAACCAATTTGAGTTAGCAGCGCTTTTGGCTTACCTGCACAAAAATTCGTGCAG
Organism: Delia radicum; assembly: GCA_021234595.1. Taxonomy (NCBI): domain Eukaryota; kingdom Metazoa; phylum Arthropoda; class Insecta; order Diptera; family Anthomyiidae; genus Delia; species Delia radicum. The sequence continues at coordinate 76,046,098 of CM037854.1, read as the reverse complement.
AAGTTGGTTGTGCAGCTAAGTCAAAACTACTGTAGTCGTTTTTGCAATGGATGTGCTTGGATTTCATTGATATTTAACGTTCGTGTGATAACTAATCTGCTGCACTAAGTTTTCCGAAATTCAGTGTAGTTTGTGTTGAATCGCGACTCAAAGTTCAAAATTATTTTAGCAAAACTAAGAAAAATACCTAATGTTTAAACTGCTCTAATGTCTTGAGTAATTATCCGATTACAAATCATATCACATTTGAAAGCTTAGATCTGCTTCTTTTATATACTGTAAACAAAAATGTACAGTCTCTTTATAGAAAGATTGCAAAAATGCTAAAGCGTTATTAATTCGCCAATATTTCAAAAACTATATTTTCAACTTTTCTAAAATAATTTGTGGTGTTAGATTATATTGTCGTGTGTAACACATCCAGTTAAATTCATCAAGATATTCAGAATGGGTTCTTTATGTGGTCGAAGAAGATTTAGATTTTAGTAAGAAATTCTCATATTATTTTTTTAAAAAAATAAATTTTTAATTTTCTTTATTTAATACACACGAATTTTAACTCCAGACTCGTAGTTTAGTATATACTTTTTAAATTATCTTTAGCGCTCTGAAGAGCCGAATCTGAACTCTGAATTTCTGCACGTTATCAAATTTTTGTGATATTCTAATATAAACATGAAAAAACACACGTTTTTCTTGTATATTTGAGACGTTACTAAGCTGCCAATAACTTTTCTTACCCAAGTAAGAAAGTTTATATTTGTTCAGATTAAATTTTGCAATTAAATGTTTCAATACATAAATTTATATAGGCATATAAACATATATGTAGGCCTTGTGATGTAATGTGATGTAATAATTGGACTGTTACTCAAATGGTATCGGGTTCGATCCCCAGCGGTGACATTATCAGTTTAGAAAAATAATATGTATGAGTTTTCTATCCTTCGTACATATTACAGCGCCCACCTTCGGTGTTCCCATAGTACTTAACACCACCGAAGTAAAATAATGAATCAGGGCTATGAATCAAAAAGCTTCAATAACTTCGCCAACTCAGGTGGCGTGCAACAACTGTTCTGAGTCTTGTCATCTCGCGCAATTCATATTTTCCCACCTTTACTCTCTCCTCTATCTCTTTCCAAAGAAAGCAACACACAATAAATATGGTGGCATATATAGCAATATATTATTTTATATTGTCTTATTTTCAATTATACTTAATATACCTAATTATATATTACCCCGATTAAAAAAATTGATATGGAGCTTTATGTAGTTATATTAATTTCAATGTGACGTAATGTGCAATCTTATCAAATATCATCCGAAATATGGATACATATAATTGTTTAGATCTAATCTGATGTATTTAGATGAATATATCTTAAAAATTCAAAAACTGAAAAAAGGGTAAGAGTAGTTTGTTCAGGCGCTGCTAAAAGTATTATAAAAAACATATTTCCAGAAAGTGAAATTTCTGATAATTTTGCTCAAAAATTACATTTTTTCCGTTAATATAACTCGAATGCTTGATGTCGTAGAATGTTTCTGAGACCTGAGTAGGACTCAGGGTTCCTTATGCCTTTAGTTCTAGTCTCAAATATTTTTCGATCTGAATCTTTAGTTGTAAAAAGTACCTACATGTACTCACGAGTGCTCCCCACTGTATAATAATATATATCTATGCATGACACCATATATAATCTCATATTATAATATATTTTAAGATGAAAAAAACATAAGATTATATATAATTTTCTTTAATCGGGTATCCGGACTATGGGTTGTGAGTTTTGGTAAATTTAAAACTTATTTGTATTGAACAAAATTAAAAACATTACTTTTTTAAAAAAATAATATGGGAACTTCTTACTAAAAGTCAACTATTTTTCGACCCCATTAAGAACCCACTCTGCATTTCGGAAATATTATAAAAAAACATCTCATTATCTGTATCACCACAAATTGTTTAAGAAATTCGAAGATATAGTTTTTGAAATTTTCGAACTTTGCGCCGCTATTTAACCCGAACTACACCGAATTTTGAAAAACTTAATACAGCACATATATTAACTATACAAACGTTAAATATCGACGTATGTTTTTCAACGATATCCATAGTCACATATCCGCAGATAGTATCTAAAATTTTTGGAATAACTCTATAGACAATTTTCAGAAAAGCACATGAAATTCTAATCTTGTACAAGAAAACTAAGTGAAAAACCAAAAACGACAACCTAAACGACTCCTGCCTGGTATCTTTCATTCATTGTGAGATTATATTTTTGGGTTGTTTTTGTGGTCTGTTAACTGCTGCTGCTACCAACTTTAACTGTCTGACTCTGATAATGTTGGATAGAGTATGTGTCTGTTGGTATTACATTTAATGGGAAAATGACCACAGAGCGCACGTTATACTAACGCTTCAAGCGTAAACTTTTTTTTTTTATTATTTTATATTTTGCATTTTCGTTTGAATTTTTTTGTTTCATTCAAACGCTCATTTTTGGTTAAAAGAGCCGGGTGTTATGCTTCACTGCTGCTACTTCTTCTTTTAGCATAAAGTGGAGTGGTTGGAAGTATTATTCGTATGTATCTAGACATAGTTTTTTTTTTTTTTAATTTTCAAAGATACATTACAAAAAAGTTAAAAAAAAAAAATCTAAAATAATGTTGGTTCTTTGTATTTTTTTCCTTTAGAATGAAACCATTAATTTTAATTTATTTTTAACGACAGGTGTAGTAAGCATTTCAAACGCCTTCTTTAAGAGGCGGTATTTGACAGATAAAACATTTTATGTTTGTTTAGTTTTGTTTTTAGAAAAACATAAAATGATGCTGGCTGTGGTATGTGTGTTAATATATTTTTTTTTTGTATTACACTCGAAAAAATTATTAAAAATGTTGCGTTTGATAGATAATACCGTCCAACAATTTTTATTTAACGAAGATAAACTAATGAAACTTTTCTTCAAAAAAGGAACAAAAAAGTGCGTAAAAAACCACTAAGAACTGCAATTTCAGTTTTTTTTTTTACGTTGAACCAACACTCAGGGGATGCCCCTACTAATGCATTGCATTGTGTTGATATCAGGAAAATAGGTTATGGGGAGGAAGAAAGAGGGAGTAGTGTTTGTGGATATTTAACTTGAATTTTTCTAAATTGTAATTTGCAGGGAAGACTTCCGCAGGGAGACAATTCAACATACGGCTAGTGCGACTGAAAAACGAGTTTTCTCTGTAATGCGTTGTGCGATTTGCCGGGCTATAGACAACAAACGGATAAGATCTACTTGACAAGCGGGTAGTACGAACAGAGACCCGGTCCCTCGGGATGAGTTGGCTTATCTCAGCAGAACACTTCCCATGGTAATATCTATAGAACAAAATCACACAACCCACATCCCGACGATGCTCCAACGAGTCAATAGAGTTCGAAACCCTACTGTCGTTGATAAGCATCAACGCTCTTCGTTGCACACGATCCAGAAGCCCCAAAATAGACTTTGAAGCATCTGCCCATATATGGGAGTTATATTCCATCTTCGGTCGGATGTAGGTGGTATATATAGTAAGGAGATCAGATGGGGTGAAGTATTTCTAACACCGGTTTAGAAAACCAAGACACTTGAAAGCTTCTTTCGATACTTGAATAACGTGATCTGTCCAACGGACACCACACTGTATGCTCATACCCAGAACATCAAGAGTATCTGAATCCTCAATAACGATCCCATCCATATACACAGATGACGTAGTTGAGTCCACAGGAAAGGAATTGAAAAATTGGCCAATGTCCCGAGAATTATATTATATTAACCCTTAAACCACTGGGATATTTTAAATTTTCCTGTAATTGGATTTAAGTGATGACCGTCTGTAGACGGTCTTAGTGGTTTAAGGGTTTAAACCCTACTGTCATTTTATTGTACAGACAGTAGAAAGAATAAATATGTCCAAAAGTGATTTACAGAGGGGCGTTGAGGTAACTTAAATGTAGAGGATGGAAATTTTCGATCTGGGCCCACTTACTCAGTAGAATCCTTAAATAATAGTATTATGTACTAAAACCAATTTGACAAAAAAATGAGGGACAAGAAGGTGATTCGCAGAAACAATTTTTGAATTCAATCACTAAAATCAATAAAAAAAAAAATTACAAAAATTAATAAGATATCAAAATCACTTCGGTGGAAATTGTATGGTTGCTAAAACCTAAATTACGAAAGATTTTGATTTTTTTATTGTTTCCTTAAAATAAAAATTACGTGGCTAAGAATGATTTCGTTCATTGTCTTTTTCAATTAACGTAAAAAATATGTTGTAACAAAGAAAACAAAATTTATTTCAAAAAAATCCATGTACAAATCCTATTTAACAAAAAGTGGATATCACTCATACGCTGTGTAGGCCATATAACACTTTGACGTATGAGTATTAAGAATTTTAAAAATGCTCGGTTTGGTAAAAAAAATACGTATATATTTATTATTTGTTGGCAATTGCACTAATAATACTAAATTGAGTGAAAAAAAAAAATATATTTACCTATTTTTTAATTTAAAATTTCCTTTTTTTAAAAAACTCCCATCATACTTTGGATTATATTTTTAGGCTTTTGTGAATGTTCATAAAAGATCCAGAAATAAGTGTATTTTCGGAGCATAAAATATATATAAAATAATGACTTTTCTCTCACAAACTGTGAAAAAGTCGATTTGGTAAAAAATCGCGTTATATATTTTTAATAGGTTTTGTTTTGCTGATTTCAAATCTGTTTTCCAAATGTTCCCATCACGTCACAATTTTGAAAAATATTGTTTTTTACCATTTTTGAAGTTGTGTACACACCACATCCGAACAGCTTAAGCAGTGCTCTTACGATATATATATTTAACTTTTTCCTCTATAAAGAGTTAACAAACTATTAAAATTTGTGTATTATAGGAAAAAAAAATTCATTTGAAAAATACTTCATAAAAAATATGACCAACATACAAAAAAATTAAAACCCATTTCAATCACGAAAGCAGCCCATTCAATTATTTTTTTTTTGCTGAAATTACGCCAACAACGAAAAGTCCTTATTCAATTAAAAATTTATAGCTCTTTTATTGAATTATTTTTAATGAGACTTAAATACACATTTGATTAAAAATCAATTGATTTTATTAAAAAGTGATCAACAGCAAGTGATCAACAACCTTATCAAAAGGCCTTGAAAGGGTGCTGTTGTCACACCAAATGTATTTTTATGCCTTGATATTTATAAAATTGATTTTAATGCATATAATTCTTATTTAGTTACTAGATTTATTTAGATTTATGTAAACAAATTGCTCACAGAATAAGATATTGATGTTTAAATATGAATTTTGCATAAGTTAGCTTTTTTGTTGAAATTTGGGTTTTTTCTTAATAATTTTTGATTTATTTTCAGCATTTTTCTGTTTAAAATAATAGCTACCCCAGAAAAACTTTGGTAATGGGTGTGATAAAGTAATGTATTACATTGTAATAAGTGCTCCTTACCTGTGAAATTATTTTCGAACAAAAAGTAATTAGTTACCGATAATGGGTTGCATAATGCATTACTTTGTAATGAATACAACTTAGCTTTAGCATTATTTCGAAACATAGAGTAATAAGTTACCGATAATGGAACACGCATTGATTACCTTGTAATGATACCTCATTACCTTTTAAATTATTTCAAAACATAAAATAATGACTTACCGATCATCAATTACATAGTGCATGAATTATAAACGTAAAGTAATTATTAAAATATATTTTTGAAAATCTATTTATAGACACACTACTTTGTGATTTTTTGTAAGCATGAGTGTAAGGTATATATTTTTGATATCACGAACGAAAACACGAAGTACAACAATTCATTTACATGTTAAGCAATCAAATATTATATGTATCGATAGCTCAGTTGGTAGAGTTCTCGTCTAACGAATTGCTAACAACCAGAGACCCCAGGTTCTCCCAGCGTGATTTTTTTTTAATTAAAAAAAGTATTTGTATTAATTTTTGTTTATGCAATTTTTTTTATGAAAATCTATTTATAGACACATTACTTTTTCAGATCAGTTACTTCACCCCCATTACTTTTAGGCTCATCGCCTGTAAAATTCATCAGTGAAGTAAGGTGTATTGTAATGTGTGGAGCCCTATGGCGATACATTACTTTACCCATTATTTGGTAATGTGTGGTTTTGCTGGGACGTTTTACTAAAGAAAATTTAACTTAACATTAGTGATAATTTTCTAGAATAAATAAATATTCAGATTTAAACTTTTAAAATTAAATTATTTAACTTAATAAACTAATAAAGCAAATGAGAATTTATAAAAATAAATTTACCAATACATGAACATTTATAAAAAACAACTACATACATACATATTACAAAAAACAACAACAATATGTTGGTGTTATTTTGTTTTTGTTATCAAATGCTTTTAAGCGTTCAAATAAATCAAAATGTCAAACAAGTTGCGAATTTGACAGCTTTTAAACTGTTCAACCCATCAATTTAATTGAAAAAAAATGGGAAATAATTGTTTTCTGTGAAATAATGCATTTTTTAAATTAGCCAAGAGCCGATCGCTATAAACTTTAAAATGTCGGCGAAAAACGTTAAAATTATCACACCAACTTTGTTTAAATTATATTTCAAATATAAGCTATCTTTAAAATTGTACAAAATTATGTTCTTTTTTCTCATATATCTAACAAAAAATGTATTTATATTTTTTTGTCGAAAACATTTGATTAATGTATCTTTACGCTAGTTTAACAATTAATTTTAGAAAATTAAATTTACAGTGTATATCTTATATTTTACTATATTTATTATCATTAGAAAGCGTCTATCGTATAATAAAAGGCTTCAAAAAGCACAAAAATAGCCATTTTTGGCAACCTTAACCGCGGTTTTCTCAAACCTGTGACGTGATGGAAAAATTTGAATGCAGGATTTGGTATTCAAGCCAGGGAAGCTTGTCTAGGTGTGTTATTTATGAATGAGCCTTCGTAAAAAGTTTATATTTTGTACAAGACTCAAAATTTATTAGCGCTCAAAAAAATGTTCACTGGGAAATAATTACAATTTACGAAAAACGTGGCTAAAGCCCAAATTACTCGATCGAATTCGAAATGTAACTCGCTTATGAAACGTTATATGAGTTAAAAGAAAAAAGAAGATAATGTTGTTGTTTTGTCTCTAACTAACTCATTAAACGGAAATCCGAAAAGAAAATCTATTTTCAATAGAATTTCCGTCACCATTTGTTTGGTATGTAAAACAGAGACACCATATTTTATGTATGTACTATTTTAACACATGATATGGAGTAACAGTTCATTTACAAAACGTATCCGCTCAAATAATGAAGCCTCAAGGCTCAATTAATCTTGCCGTTCCGTGCCGTAACGAATCAGCTGTTTTGTTTTTGCGTTTTTCAAAAACCACCTCACACAAAACATTAACGAAACAGCTGATTAGTCATGGCACGGAACGGCAAAACTAATGGAGCCTTTAAGAATGATTTCATTCATCGACTTTTTTCGGTTTACGGAAACGAAAAAAACTATATTTATTTCAAAAAAAATCTATGGATAAATTCGGAAGTAATGACTAAAATACACACAGACAAAAATTCAGCTACTTAAAAACTGAAAATCGGTTACTCCGAATTAAATTAGGTTTTTACGAATTTCAGTCGGTTGGTACAGCTAAACATTAGTTTTCACAACAAAGTTCGGTTAGTTCAACTAAATTTTAGTTGCAACACCCAAAATATTTAAAAATCTAATGTATATATCGTTGTAATAACTGAATTTGTAAGTTGTTACTAATAGAATACAATTTTAAATTCGGTTGGCACTTTATTTCTCTGTGTGTATATATCACATATAGTAGATGTTATTACTCACACGCTGTGTAGGTCAACGAACACTTTTATGTATGAGTGTTACGCATTTTAAAAATGTTCCTATTGGTAAAAAATATAAACTTTTATAATTTTTTTGCATTTGCACTTAAAATACTAAACTTAGCGAAACAAATGTTAACAATTTTTTAATTATTTTAAAATTTGTATAATTCTTGAATA